>CP136058.1:80776947-83176947 GCA_032464435.1 Aegilops umbellulata
TATGCCACGCATGATTTGGAGTTAGCAGTCGTAGTGCATCCGCTCAAGACCTGGAGACATTTTCTTATTGGAAATCATTGTGATGTGTACACGGATCATAAGAGTTTGAAGTACATTTTCACTCAGAAGGAGCTAAATCTCAGGCAGAGGAGATGGTTGGATCTTATAAAGGATTATGATATGAAGTTGCATTATCATCCAGGAAAGGCCAATGTCGTAGCAGACGCTTTGAGCCGGAAGAGTTATGTCAATACCCTCGTAAGCGGAGGATTGCCGCAGGAGTTAGTTGACGAACTCAAGGAACTTCGTTTGGAGATAGTTCCAAGAGGTTTTGTTGCAATAATGGAAGTCCAGTCTATGTTATTGGGAAAGATTCGAGAAGCTCAGAAGGATGATAAGGAGATTGCTGAGATAAAGGAGAAGATGAGCAAACGAAAAGCCAAAGGTTTTCGTGAGGATGAGCATGAAACTTTATGGTTTGAGGATCGTGTTTATGTGCCCAATAATGCGGAGATCAGGAAGTTAATACTTCATGAGGCTCATGACTCACCATACTCGATTCACCTCGGAAACACCAAGATGTATTTGGATTTGAAGGAGCGTTTCTGGTGGATAGGTATGAAGAAGGATATTGCCGAGTATGTAGCCGTATGTGGTGTATGTCAGAGAGTGAAAGCAGAACATCAGAAGCCAGCAGGATTACTACAGCCTATGCCGATACCCGAATGGAAGTGGGACAAGCTTGGCATGGATTTCATCACTGGATTACCCAGGATCCGATCAGGATATGATTCTATCTGGGTAGTAGTTGATCGCTTGACCTAGGTGGCTCACTTTATCCCAATGAAAACCACGTATACAAGTGCGAAGTTGGCCAAGATATATATGACCGGGATTGTATGTCTGCATGGAGTTCCGAGGGCCATCATATCAGATAGAGGGACGCAGTTTACCTCGAAGTTTTGGAATCAGCTGCACCAGACTTTGAATACTAGGCTAGAGTTCAGTACAGCCTTTCATCCGCATACTGATGGACAGACCGAGAGAGTCAATTAGATTCTGGAGGACATGTTAAGAGCTTGTGCGCTAGATTATGGATCCAGTTGGCATGATAATTTGCCCTACGCAGAGTTCTCATACAACAACAGTTATCAAGCTAGTTTGAAGCTGGCACCTTTCGAAGCCTTGTATGGAAGAAGGTGCAGGACACCGTTAATGTGGGATGAAGTTGGAGACCGTCAGTTATTTGGGCCATATTTAATTAAGGAGTCCGAAGAGAAAGTCAAGTTGATTCGAGATAGACTGAAGGTAGCTCAGTCCAGGCAGAAGAGTTATGCGGATATAAAACGCAAGGAGGTAGTCTATGAAATCGGAGGCAGAGCATATCTTCGTGTGTCATGTTTGTGAGGAGTTAACAATTTGGAGTTAAGGGAAAGTTAGCCCCAAGATTTGTAGGACCATACCGAGTTTTGGAGCATATGGGAGAAGTGGCCTTGGAGTTACCCGAAGGACTGTCAGGAGTTCATGATGTGTTTCACGTTTCCCAGTTGAAGAAGTGCCATACTGAGATGGCCGATATTCCTCTCAGAGATACAGTGCCCCTGGAAGCAATTCAGTTGGATAGTGACCTGACTTACGAGGAGAAACCCGTCAAGATTCTCGAGTTTGCCAGCCGAGTTACCCGCAGTAAGGTTATAAAGTTTTGTAAAGTTCAATAGAGCCACCATATCGAGGATGAAGCCACCTGGGAACGAGAAGAATATCTATGGAAAGACCACCCACACCTATTTTCTAGCCAACCCGAATCTCGAGGGCGAGATTCATCTTAAGGGGGTAGGTTTGTAACATCCCAATTTTCAACTTGGATGTTATACATAGGTCATCATATGCATATCATGTTTTATTTGCAATTTGGCCGTGATCCTAGAAATCTTAAGCAACTCAAGGACCCAAGGAGAGAGTTGGAGATTTCATAAATTTTTCATATTTGAATTTTCTCAAACTTGAAAAAAGAGGATCATTTTGGTTTTAATATTTTTCTCTCCGAATATTTCTAATATTAAAATAAAAGAGAAAAGATGATATGACTTCTTCAAAGAGAGAGGAATATTGGAGGAAAATTTTTAAAATCAGATAAATATCTTATTTGGATTTTATTGCTATTTTATTTGAATTAGAAAAATTTGCATTGTTTTAAAATTGCATCTTAGGCCAGAAAAATGTTTACTTTGTTCTAAATATTTTATTTAGACGGTGAAAATTGTTTTTGGCATTTTTAGAATTTTTTTATATTTTATTAGGATTTTTCTTGCAGTGGAATTTATTTAAAAAAATTGGACTGACCGGGCCGAAGGCCCAGCCGGCCCAGTCCGCGCCGCCGCCTTCCTCCCAAGCGGAGGAGTCCCGCCGCCTTGCCCCCTCCCCATGCCGGCCGAGCCCCCCCCCCCCTCTTTAAATACCTCCGCCCCGGCCCCTTCTCCACCCCAAGCCGCCAGCCGCCACCGCCCCAAGCAGCAGCAGCAGCAGCACCCCGCCGCCGCCTGCCGCGCCGTCGTCCGCCGCCGCTGCCGCCGCCCGCGCTTTCCTCCGCCGACGCCGGATCCCGCCGAAGCCACAGCCACCGCCGCCGTTGACCCGCCGCCCGTTGACCGGTATAAAAACCGCCCCGGTTCACCGGTTCGTTTTGATTTTTTTTTCGGTTTTTCGTTTTCTAGATCGGTTTATTTTAGGGTTAGGTTTTTCTCAGTTTTTCCGATCGGCTCTAATCAGCGAACGTTCACCCGAACGTCTTTGTTCGCGAACATTTCCGTTCATTTGTTTCTGTTAGCGAACGTTCGATCATTAGCATTTTTCTTTTTTTTCGGCCAAGGACCTATCCGCGATTATTTTTAACTCAGATTAGCCCCTGATCTTCAAACCCTCACAACTTCTTAACCGTTCGTCCAAATCTAGTGAAACCAACGCCAAAATCTTTGTCTCGAACCCCTCTTTCCAGTTAATCAACTTGAACATGGTTTTGACAAATTAAAATTTTGTTGCAAGCAGATTTGAATTCGAACTTCTTTTGATCGTACTTTGAGTTTCGTAGCTCCGATTCAATTGATTCTTTTTGCGAATCGAAGCTCTTCAGTTGAACTTTCAGTTTGGATCTTTTTATTTGAGTTTTACCCTTGCATCTATGCCTGATTGCTTATGTATGCTATTGTTTGATTGCGATAGAGTTTCCGAAGTGCGAAGCGTGCTACTACGAGTCACTAGGGTTTTCAGATCGTCAGCAAGGCAAGTAACACTTTGATCATATCCCTTATTACCCAGTTTTTATGCATTAGTTTCAACACTCAAACATTGCATGAGTAGGAACTGTTTAACATGTGGGTATTGGGAAGTAGATGATGAGGTAGAGCCTATTTGTCCTTTATTTCAAACCCTTGGAGTCACTTCTACATTATGCTTACACTGCTATGCTATGCTCGTAGACGTGGTTTGGTTGATTGATTCATGATAGATGTGAGAGATTATTATGAACTAAGGGTTTATTCAAGGTGGCTACATTAATACACATTTGGGTGGATTGTTTGCGGGCATCTGGGGAATCCAGTGTTGTCCAAGGAGATCCCGGGGAATCTGTGTGGTCATCCTATGGTTCGCCACCGAGGCTCAAAAGTATCATAAGATTATTCATGCTAGAAACTTCCGTATGCAGCCACAAGCCATTATGGGGTCCGGCATAGTTGAGTATGTTGTGTGACCTCTTTCAGTGGTAAACTAGCAGATGTAGGGGATGTAGGTGGTACGGTTTACCCGTTGAAAGAGTTAATGCTTCCGAAAGAGTGTGTCTCGGTCATTCATTTTTCAAACACCATGTAGTGCGAGAAATCCCACGAAGGAGATCGAGTCTTGTGGGGAAAAGTGCGTAAACCTCTGCAGAGTGTATAAACTTATCATGGTTAGGTGTGTCCTCGGTTATGGACATCTTGAGTATTTGGTGCTTGAATTATTATGATGATCCCATCACTTTACTTAATTAATTTGTTAGGTTATTATTATTAATTTGGGATTGAGATGGGGTTTCCATTCTCAATGTTTTTCAACCAACTTTGTAGTTAAATAAAATATATTCCATTTGCAGTAGGGAAAAATTGGCTTTACGCAAAAACAATAACCATAGAGCCTCTATCAGCCATATATGCATGTAGATATAGTTGTTATCTTGTTCATTGCTCTACAGTGTTATTTTGCCAGCATATTCCATGTGCTGACCCGTTTCGGGCTGCAGCATATTATGTTGCGGACTTTTCAGACGAAGAGTAAGCTGCGCTAGGTCGTTGTCGTGCACTCAGCTATGCCGTTGGAGTTGATGGACTCATTTACCTTCGATGCTTCCGCAGTTATCTTATTTAGATGGCCTTAAGCCATATTATTGTAATAAGTTTTCTTTTGAGGCATTCGATGTAATAAGTGTTTGATTGCACTCTGTTATAAATCCTTCAAGTACTGTGTGTGTCAGCATTACCGATCCAGGGATGACACTTATGCACAGAGATTTGACCATTTGAGGTCGGATCGCTACAGAAGTGCTTGTTACCTCGACGTTGTTGGATAAAAGAACGACAATCGGTACTCCACGAAGTGGTACTAACTGAATAATTCGACACTTACCAGGTTCGGGTTCAGTTCCGGACTATACCACTTCCTTCAGATTTGTCCTCAAGCCGGCTATGACAAGGATGGCCTGCATGTAAGCGATGAGATGGCACAATAATCAACTTTGTTGGATTAAACCATTAAGTTAAACCGTTAGGACAGATGGGTCTCACATGTCAATTTCTAATTATTTTTTCCAAATCCTCTTTTTTCTCTCCTGTAGATGACCGGCCCTTTGCCCCGGCGTCGACCTAGGTCGCTCTCGGCTTGATAAGGTGAGCACTTGCGCCGTTGCTATACTACTGTTTAACAAAATTAATAGTAAAAACATGTATATGATTGAATAGTCGGATTTCATATCCTGTTCATGGATGCGTCCGGCCAAGATCCGTGAGGTGTCCGTTTTAAGAGAGATAGCTTTCGAGAATCAAGTAAATATTTACACATTACTAGTTCACCACCCTGAAACCAACACCCTCAAAATTCTGAATCTTAGAATTGTGCCCACCTCACAAAACGTAGTAGGAAAAAGGAAAACTCGAAAACTCCGTGAGCACCTTGTCTACAGTACGCATACGAACCAACCATACAGGGCCCTGGAGCAGCCCGCCAGCCTTTACCACCGCTGCGGCTGCCGGAGCAGGCCGGCTCCCGCCTTCCATGTACTAGCGGGGTCGCCGTCATCGAGGCGGCGCCGCACCGAAGCCGAAGGGCCCCCCGTCACGCTGGCGCTGGGTTATCCGAGGCCGATACCGGCGCTGGCAGGAGGCGGCGGGCGGATCTTATCTTTTTTAGGAACGAGAGCATCCCTGAAAGATTCTTTCTGATTAGACCCGGCTTGCTCTGCTTCAGCAGATGAGTGGTGCCCTGCTCTGTTCACTCGATTCGACACTGTAAACAATATAGGGTTCAATCCAGGTCAAGTTTCTGCTCTGTTTGTTATTTGTTGTTCTGTTCTTTGGAGTGATAGATGATGTACATTTTGAGCTTATTAATCTAATATTGAAACATTGGCATTTGGCACTGAAGCTACAATGTAGAATTTCTTGTAACATCCGTGTTTTGATGATTTGATCCCTGTTGTCGTTTTTGCTATGGAGGCTCGGCTGCCCTGCACTGCACCACAAGATACTGACAGAATCTAACTTGTACTCCAACACTCACTGGGCCTTTACTCCTTGGCATTGCTAAAAGTACGAAAATGATTCTAGCAGATGTCATTAGATTCCTTCTGCTCAGATTGCAAAAGTACTCGATTGGAACCATGTCATGATTTCATCTGCATCTCTCTGAATAACTTTTTAAACGAGACCCCTTTTTCAACCGTAGATATGATGGCACTACAAGTATCAGCTGGTATGGCGTGTATCTGCATATATGTATGCCCTTTTGCTCTGGGCATCCTTGGCATTCTGGCTGCTTCTCTGCAGAAGTACTGGCTCTTGGCAAAGGTAAGAGCCTTCTGGTCTTTCTACTCTCTACATCCTTAGAGCATAGACTTGCTGCAGCTTAAGATTATGTTGATGATGGCACACAGGAACCTAAAGTGCATACCTTATGTTCTATTTGTTCTGAAATGAAAACGGCTCTAGTTTTAGACATTTTTCTTTCATTTATCAGGCATGAAATATGTGCATCCATGTGAAGTTGGAACATACTGATGATAATAACACATGTTACTACATCTTCCTATTTTACTCTGAAAAAAGTATTGGCTGTTTGCAAAGATAAGAGAGGCTTCTTGTCTTTCTACTAGTAGATCATAAACTTGCTAAATCTATAGATCGCCTGAAGTGCACACTTTACTTTCTGTTTGTCCTGAAAAAAACTTGCTCCAGTATTGGACACCTTTCTTTGATTTATCTGACATCAAATATATGCATCCATGTGAGGTTGGAACAGACTGCTCATAATAACACACACTACTACATCTGTCATGGCGCCGGATCAAGACCATGAGCAAGGTAACAGGAGTGGTCACAGCATCAGCAGCAAATCCTTTCAAAGATGTGAGGGCTGCGATGCACATTACTATTGGTGTCATATGGATGACACCCAGAAGTACTTCTTCAAGTGCATGGTTGGCAATTTCCAAGAAAAAATGGCAAGCCCTGATGCATCGATACCCTTTCTCTCCTTCAGATGGAATACTATCCAGTCTCAGAATAATAATTTTGTTTTTTTCTTGTTCCTGCAGGCCATTCCACAGAAGTTTGTGCAGAATTTCAAAGGTCAGATCTCTGAAGTTATCAAGCTAGAAGCTCCTGATGGAAACATATACAATGTTCAGGCTATCAAGGATCTAAACAAGATAGTCCTCGGGTCTGGATGGAGGGTATTTGTCAGCTTTTACGAACTAAAAGCGGGCT
Organism: Aegilops umbellulata; assembly: GCA_032464435.1. Classification (NCBI taxonomy): domain Eukaryota; kingdom Viridiplantae; phylum Streptophyta; class Magnoliopsida; order Poales; family Poaceae; genus Aegilops; species Aegilops umbellulata. Next base: position 80,783,961 of record CP136058.1, read on the forward strand.
ACTTCCTGATCTTCAGGTACATCGGAGATTCTCACTTCAAAGTTCTAATATTTGATTTTGGAAGTTGCTGTGAGAAGGAAGTGTTCCACGTTCTCATGAACTGCGGTCCTAATGCCCAAGAAAAAGACACTCGTCTTGATCGATCGCTGCTGAGTGAAAGACGATGCCAGAATGGTGGATCAAGCAACAGTGAGTCCCATCGAAGGTGCGAGCACTGCGATGTGCATTTCTATTGGCATCACATGGATGATAGGCAGAAGCATTTCTTGAGGTTCATGGTTGGCGATTTCCTTCACGAAATGGTAAGACCCTGGATGATCAATGCCCTTCCGGCCGTCCTGATTAAATATCTTCTTGATCAACATATGTAATTTGCTGATTGTTTTGTTGTTTGTTTTTGCAGAACATACCAGAGAAATTTGTGAACAATTTCAGAGGCAGGATCTCTAAAGTTATGAAGCTGGAAGCTCCTGATGGAAATGTATACAAGATTCAGGTTACCAATGATCTGAACAAGATAACCCTTAGATCTGGATGGGCAGCATTTGCCAGTGCTTATGAACTAAAAGAGCATGACTTGCTGGTGTTCAGATACATTGGGGACTCTCACTTTAAAGTCCTAATATTTGACCCAAGTGGTTGTGAGAAGGAATTATTCCACATTGTCATGAACCACACTCCTAATCTACCAGAAACGGGCATATCTCATGATAGGTCATTCCTCAAAGAAACAAGGCGTCGAAACTGCGAATCACGCGATAATAACAGCAGGAAAACTAAAAAGATGACTCTGTTGGACTCTCCTTCACCGAAATCAGGTAAAGAATTGAAGGGTTTCATGTACATTTTCCTTGGTATCTATTCCGTAATTACTCACTGATGTCTTGATGATCGGCGTTGTGCAGCTGAAGGTGTCACATCTCCGGAGGACACCATGAATTCAGGCAGCCCTCTGGTAACCACCGAGCCTCGGTATGTCCTAGCAACAGGGTGCAATCTGACTACAGCTCAGAAGGCACAAATCGACGCACTTGTGAAGAAAGTTAGGCCTGTAATTCCATTTTACATCACGGCCATGAACAAGACAAGTTTGTCTGGATCTCTGGTACGTATGGAGTATCCTCTACAGATTCAGTGAGACTCCTGCAAAATTTGTTCTTTAATGTTGGCATTTCTTAAATTATAGTAGCTCTCCGTAAATTATAATCTTCGATAATTTGAAAGCCAGATGATTCATTCATCTCTAACAGGTCATCTGCAAGGATTATGCTGCCAAATACCTTCCACATGAAGACCAATTCATCACACTCTGCCATCCTCATAAGAGCAACATATGGTTAGACAATTTGAAGGTTACCACTGATGGTTCAGGCATGCTTTCTGCTGGCTGGTCATGCTTCGTTCTCCACAACAAGTTGCGGGAAAGTGATGTTTGTGTATTCGAAGTATCGAAAAGCTCTGGTGAAATGACAATGGTTGTTCATTCTCTTGAAGGAGGCCATCACCTAGAAGGTGAGTATGAGACACATTCATACCTGCACATATGACATGAAAAATCAACGCTCAGGATCGTCAGCTTAGAAATAGACTCTCCTTTTTTTTCACACAGCCAGCTAACGCATAAACCTGAAATAGTATGGAATCAATACTGAGCTAGTGTCTCTGTACCGGATCATTTTTTGTCTGTTTTTTACGGGGAAAGAGCCCGAATCTCAAAACAAGTGCAATTATCCAGTTAAGGGCAAGGCGATCAAGGAAGAGGAGAGTGACAAAAAACATGCTGAGTCCAAGTCCAACTACTACTACTCAATGTATGCCAAGGGCCTGACCGGCGAGGAGCAAGAGGAGATATTCAGGTCAGCATTGATCCAACAGGGCAATGTGGTATACATCACCATCCTGGGGAAGAATCAAGTTAGAATCAAGAACAACTTGCTGGTCAGTTCAGTTATTCGACTAACCACACGCTGGAATACCTAGATGGTTTAGATAACAATCTTTGATAGACTTTTTGAACCGTCTGCGACAAAGCTTTCTGTACTAATAGCTTATATTCTGTACTATATGTGCAGACCTTCCCCGGGAAGTTTGCAGCTAAGCATCTCGTGGAGAGGTCGCATGACATCCTGCTCCTGAGGCCCAACCGGAGTGAGACGTGGTGTGCGAGGTACTACTACCACCCGAGAGAACAGGGTTTCAGCTACAGTTCCTGGACCAAGTTCGTCCGTGACAACAAGCTGCGCAAGGGCCACGTCTGCGTCTTCGAGCTGATGAAGGGCGTGAGTAAGGCGACAATGATTGTCCACGTGTTCACAAAGGTCGATGGCAGGTTCGTTCTGCTGGACTAACTGTCTAGGTTCCAGCCTAGTTGCATCCTCCTTAATTTGTCGTCGAATAGATGAACTGGAAGCGGAACTGGGAGTAGCTTGTGTACCAGTAGAAACTAGTTGTGTAGCCGTACCGTGTGAATGTTCATCCTGATTCATGTGCGATGGCTGTGATTTCAGAACCGAGAGAGAGGAGTATTTCAGCGCTTGTGGCACCTATTCCACTGAAATGTTCTTCAATGTAAGCTCAATTGACTGAAATTTTCTCAAATCTAAGTGGAATCCCAGTTAGTCCCAGCTGAGTGTGCACATGTTACTCGAGGGCTAGTGTCAGCTAATCGACGATGAAAAATTGTTGCTTTTAACATGCGTGTTCTTGCGTGGATTCTTCAAGTGGTGATCCAGTAGGAGAAATTGATCGTTGCAGTGATCTGGTTCTTCACGGCTGCTTTGGCTATTCTGTTGTGGCTTTTGTTAGACCTGTGATGATATGAAGCGCAGTTGCAAAAGAATTGGTGTCTATCCAAAATTTCATGCTCCCTCTCCGACAGTCAGACATATCATACAGAATCATGCTAGTTGCATAACTTGCATTTGGACACATATGTACTACTCCCCCCGTTCCTAAATGCAAGTCTTTTTAGAGATTCCACTACAAACTACATACGGATGTATATAGACATATTTTAGAGTGTACATTCACTCATTTTGCTTCGTATGTAGTCCATAGTGGAATCTCTAAAAAGACTTATATTTAGGAACGGAGGGAGTACAAGATAGAACTAACAGTTTGCATAGCAAGCTGCTCTTCTAGTGGACATTCAAACCATGAAGTCTAGATGTATTCCCAAACCCTCTCATCCCTAAGCAGATGTATGCTTGACAAACAATCAAACATGGAAGGAGCAAGGTACATATAGCAAGAGAAAGATCCTTGTAATCCTAGATTGACTTGTAGTAGAGAACGTCACATGAGAAGGTGGTAAATGAAAGAAATCGACAAGAGAAAAGTGGTGAGTTTGGGATGGCCTCCACTCCAAGCTAGAATCTCAATCCTCTCAATGAAATTTTTAGCATTTCACTGAACTCATGAAAAAGTTTGAATCAATGAATTTTTTGAAATTAGGGAACATTTTTAAAAATTCACAAACATTTTTTTTGAACCAATAAAGATTTTTTTCAAAATAATCAGGGAATAATTTTTAAAATTCGTGGTCTTTTTTTAAATTTTCATAACATTTCGCAAACATTTGTTCAAATTCACAAACATTCATTGAATATGCGGACATTTTAAAAAATCATGAACGCTCTTTATTTCCTGAATATTTTTTCGAAATCATAAACATTTTTTGATTACCTGATTTTTTTTCAAATCACAAACTTTTTTTGAATCCGCGAACATTTTATGATTTCCCGAACATTTTTTGAATCCGCGAACATTTTTCAAAATTATCAACATTTTTTGAATTTGAGAATATTTTATGATTTTCTCGCACTTTTTTTTATGCTTCTTCCAGCCGGAGTCGTTGGAGCTATAGTTGTGAAAGTTGCAGCTATGCCAATCACACCCTCCGTGGAAGGACTCTAGTTCTTGTGGCCACCTAGGCCAGCGTCGTCGCTCCATCTAATCACAACGGCCTGTCATGCGCTCGAGCCCCGCATCGGCAAGAGAATCCTATTCCCTGGGAGCAACTAATCAGGGGTGTTCCTAGCCCATGAGAGCACACGAGCGTTTTAAGGGGTGTGTTCAACCAACGCCATGTGTCCCGTGCTGGAAGCACTATGCACAGGAGCTTGTTTTTGCTTGGTTCTTTTGGGGTTTTCTGGGTTTTCTTTTCATGTTCTCGATTTTCATGTCGTCTTTTCCAGGTTTGTTTTTATGTTTTTCATGGAGCACTCGCGTGAGCAGAAATGTGCTTCATGCGGGAGCATAGATTATATTTCACACTAAGGAGACGTGTTAGTACTGGGTGGGACGTAACTTAGTTCAGGCTGGAAGCACATATGTGCTTCATGTTAGGAGCATGGGTTAGTATTATTAGGTGGGAGCATGGATTACTACTAGGTAGAAGCAAGGGCGAAGCTTCATTGGGGCAGACCTAGGCCATGGCCTGTCCAGAATTTTGGTCAATTTTTTAATACCTATGATTTGTACATGACTAACATGCCCACACGCTAAGAACAAACAAGATGCACGCTCGTAGCAATGACCGAACATAATGACCGACTAGTGATGCGCATGCATGCCGAAGATCTTATAGAAAAGCAACAACGGAAAACTCCGAAACTAAGGAACTAGGGTAGTTAGCCTTTGAGATGGCCCGCACAACTTTTTCTACTAGGCCCCCCACTGAGGGAAGTACATATTAATTCACGTTGGGAGCATATGTTAGTGTGATTAAGAGCATGCATATTAGTACTAGTTGAGAGCATAAAGTTGGGGAGCACAAGTCACCATAGGTGGGAGCACGAGTTAGTTCATGTTGAGAGCACATGTTAGTGTAGTTGGGAGTAGAAATTTTGTTCAAAAAAGTTCGCCAAAACCTGTCAATAGGGATCTAGTTTTGAAGATCTTGATGTGAGAAATGCAACAGCAAGAACGAATTGTAATTTGCACTCACAGTTGACAAAATATTTCATTTTCTAAAATAGATATAGAAAAAAAAAACACACACAACCGACATCACATTTTCTCACATTCTGATGAAAAAAATGGCGCACACACTAGATGAGTTAGGGATAACCTTTACAAAGGATATCCTTTAATTAGTGATTTTGGTTTTTCCTTGCATAACACGGATGCCGAACAAACATGCACCCCGCGTGTATATGGGCCGGCCAACACGGGTGCTCTCTAAAGTTACGTCCATTTTCCTTTCTTCTTCCTCATTTTAAATTTTTGAACATTTTCTTTTTGAACATATCTTGAAATTATGATCATTTTTTAATACTTGACCATTTCTATTCGGCAATATTTCTAAATTTGCCATAAAAATAATTCATGCAAATTGTCTATTTAATGCCTTTTTTAAAAAATGCAAATTTTAAAAATTCAAGAACATCTTTTAAACAGCGAAGTGAGGGTTTGGGAACGTTGGTGGCGAGTCCTCCAGCATGAGAGCTCCTATTCCTCAACCTGCATGGTGGAAAGTAGAAATCAATAGGGATGAAAATGGAGTGGAAACTTTCCGTTTTTCCGGAGGAAAAATGGAAACGGAGAGGAAATATGAAAACGGAAACGAAAATTTGCAAAACGGAAGTGAAAATGGAATTTTTTATGCGGAAACGGAAACAAAAACGGAACGGTGTTTTCCGGTGGAACGTGCATGGAAATGGAACTTTCCGTTTCCGTGAATATGGAATTTATGTTTTACTATAGACCTATAGCTGCTTTGTAGCCCAACCACCAAAGAAAACACAATGACACAATTAGTAGAATAGATCTAAGGCCCAACTTCTACTACCACACATGTACTCAGCTTGATCTTATACGCAATTGTTTGGTACTACTATAATACTATGCTAAGTTGCTAACATAATGATATTATTTTGTAGCCATGTTAACAACTCATTAAATTTGTTTGTTTTGTGTGTATTTCTCTATGATTCAAGGGGTTTTTAAGTTCCGATCAATGCCTATTTTTGTTTCCGTATCTGCTTTGTATTCGCTCTGTGTCCGTTTCCGGTAATGTTTGTTTTCATATTCATTTCCGGGGTTTCTGTATTCGTTTCAGCTTTTGCAAAAAAAATATGAAAACAAATATTATAACACTCAGTTCCGTCCGTTTCCGCTCCGTTTTCATCCCTAGAAATCAACGCGCAGCCGCCCCTGCTATGTGGGCCAGGCCAATTCTACCAATTCTTCCTTGTCGTTGTTTCAACCACGCCAGGGCACAACCTTGCATGAGCTGGGTTTTCAAAAAATAATTCAAGAAGTGTTATCACTAAAACAATAAAAATATTTTTAAAAAATAATGTTAGCAATATTTTTTTTGTAAATTCAGAAAAAAAATTATGAATGTTTGTGAATTAATGAATGTTGATTTGGAAAAAAAATGTTTGCAAATTTGAGAAAATTTTACAAACTTAAGAAATGTTCACAAATTTGATTTTTTTATGACTTTGCACAAAAGGATTGCAATTATAAAATGATCATGAATTTGAAAACTAATGTTTGTGAAGTCCAATAATGTTTGCGGATTCGAAGAATGTTCAAGAATTTAGAAATTGTTCATGAATTCAAAAAATATTGGAAATCTATAATATTTACAAATTCAAAAAAAACGAATTAAAAAATTGCCATAATTTAATAAATTGTTTGTGAATTCAATATTTTTTTACTAAATGAAGAAAATTGTTCGGGATTTTGGAAAATGTTCGAAACTTTAGAAAATACTCACCAATTCAAAAAAACATTCACAAATTCAAAAATTGAAAAAAGATACTCATTAAGGAAAAAAACAGAAGAAAAACAATATAAAGAAACCATCCCAAAACCAAAAAGGAAAGTAACAGAAGTCTCATTAGGCTGGCTAATTTATAGGACGCTGTGAGAAGTTCATTCATTTTGCTCCCTGTGTGACACTTCCATCCATTTTTTCATCCAAGGATGTTAAATGGCATGTATAAATACAATTTTGCCCCTGATGATAGTATGAATAGAAAAGAGGAAAAGAAGGGGTGTGAACGACCAAAAATATATATGAGGCGGAATCTACACTCCTGCCTCTTTTACTCCTCACCACGGCTCGGGCGCTAAGCCGAGTGTTTTCTGGCCGTATGAAGCGTGCACATAGGTAGATGGACGAAAGCTAACTTCCTAAGCAGGCAGGCATGCACCTTGATTGATTCTGGAGCACACGTAAAGCTAGCTAGCTTGGCACTAGCCAATGACACGCACGTCAAGGCAGCTAGTAAGGGCAAAGCCGACGAGTTGCTAGGTGGACAATGGCATGAGCGTGTGCAGTAATTTTATCATGTATATATGGGTAGTGACTCGATTCATGTAAGTAGTTTAGATAATTATTTGGACTCGATGGACACATTTTTCGGAACAAGTCAATGTGCTCTTGGCTTCTTGCAAATTGCAATTAACGCACTGGCATGAGCGTGTGCAACAATTGAGGCGCGAACACAGCTCAGCCACATCACCTGTTGATATGTCACGGTCTAATCTATCGCCTGTAATATTAATCTCTACAAATTTATATGCTACAGTAGAGCACGAATGGGTTGTCATTGTTCCACTCATCATATTATTTCCCCCACAAAAAAAGATTCATCATATAGTATCTTTTTTATTTAACCACGACAAAATATATCGCATTACCTCTGCATTTGCATCTAAATAATTTGGTCACATACTATACTAGGGGTAAAACGGTCTTCTTAGGTCAGACTTAACACCATTACTAGACAAAACTAACTGAAGTGTCACATCAGGCACAAAATAAAGTTTGAGTGTCAAAAAAGGAAGAACAACAAATTTAGGGCCAAAAAGGGAAGCAAATTTTAAGAAAGGGACAAATAAAAAATTCTCTCAATCCTATTCGGCGCTGCAGGCGCCCGCGCTGGGCCGGCCCGTTACTGTGTATGTCAATTTGTAAAAAATGAAGTGTTCTCGACAGGAATTTGGCCGAATAAGGAATTCTCTCAATCCTATTTGGCGCTGCAGGCGCCCGCGATGGGCCGGCCCGTTACTGTGTATGTCAATTTGTAAAAAATGAAGCGCTCTCTCGACAGGAATCGAACCGGAGACCTCCCCGCTACCGGCCAGGATCAGTTAATACAAAACTCTTTCCTGCTTTATTCCTTCTTTCCCTGTTTTTTTCCTTTATCCTTTTTTCCATTTTTGTTTTCTGTTTTTCTTTTTTTTCTTCTTTCAGGTTTCCTCCCTCATCGATTTTCATGTTTTTTATCTTCTTAAATACCTGAAATTTTTCCAAATTGATCCTGCTTTTTTAACATTTATGAAATTTTATTTTCCAAATCAATGAACTTTTTTAGTGAACTATTTTTAATGATTGATGATTTTTTAAATTCGATGAACTTTTTCCAATATGATGATTTTTTTTCAATTTGATGAACTTTCTTTAAATTTTATGAACTTTTTTAAAATTTGATGAACTTTCCTGAAATTCAATGAACTTATTTTCAAATTTGTAAATTTTTTTCCAAATCGATGAACTTTTTTTCAAATTTTATGATCGTTTTAGAAACTTCGTGAACTTATTTATAGCTTCAATGAACTTTATTTCAAACTGATGAACTTTTTCAAATTTGGTGAACTTTTTTTTTCAAATTTTGTGATCTTTTAAAAAATTGGTGAACTTATTTATAGCTTCGGTGAACATTTTTGAAAACCGATAAACTTTTTCAAGTTCGGTGAACTTTTTTCGAAATTCAATGAACTTGTTTTGCATTCGATGAACTTTTCTGAAATTCTATTAGCTTTTTTTAAAATCGATGAACTTTTTCCAAAATTGGTGGATTTTTTTTCTAACGGGTGATCTTTTCTTATCAAATTGGATGATCTTTTACAGAAAGGATGGACTTTCCTAATTCGTGAACTTTTTTCAAAATTTGATAAACTTCTTTTCATTAAAACATAAAAAATGTAAGGTTTATGGCGTAATAAATAACGCGGCTGCGTAGGTCTTTCAGCTTTCGTGTTGGTTTTAGTAACAGCCATCCAAGTGCTGAAGTGGTTAGCTGAATCAAGTTTCGAATAGGCGACCCGAGTTCCAGTCCTCGTACTCGCAGGTTTTTTGTGGATCTTTTTTTCGCGAAACAATTTCAGCGCAGGTGCATTCGTGGGCCGGCCCACTTGTCATGTGGAGCTCCCTAATTTCCAGCACCTAGAAAAAAGGAGTGCTTCTGCATTGCCATGTGGTGCGCGCAACCGCCACGACGTGTTGTGAACGAACCCGATGGGTAAATTTTTTTCTTCTGCGTTGGTTTTTGGGGGGTTTTTGACTTGTGCTTGGTTTTAGGTTTTCTCATTTTCATAAAAAAAAAAACTCTCCTGTATGAAGCACATCGTGTGAAAAGGTAGAATTGTGCTTTTTGAAAGTGATAAGTACAGTTGTGTTTCACAAAAAAGCCCCGAAGCATAGTTGTCCTTCATGGTGAAGCGAAAAACATTTATAAATATTTTTAAAATTCATAAACATTTTTTAATTCACAAATATTATTCAAAAAGGCAGCTTGAGCAAGGACGTTTTTTTTAACTGAAACACTGCAGCTCCACTGCTTAATCAGGCACAACAAGGTCGCCTAGTCTGGCCAGCAAGGAAGCGAAGCATTTGGTTCGTAGGCGAGCACGCTTCGTTATCAGCGGTTTCCACCTTTTTTCACGTTTGAGCGAGCGAGCCGATTTGGCTCGCCTCCGTTGGCAAGGCTGCTTAATCAGGCGAGGGATCCAATCGTTCCTCAGGTCCCTTACATGAAGTGGCATGACATCCAGCCACAAGCGGCGGACTTCGGGGCCACGGCTCCCCATAAGAGCATCTCAAGCCGCGCCCCCCAATAGGCCCCTCCATGCGATTTTTCAGCGTCGGCGCATAAAAACCGGCCCAATCGCGCCTCCAGAAGCCTGTTTTTTGCCAGTTTGGGCCGACATTGGCGCCAGCGAACTTATGCCAAACCCGGCGCGCTGGGGGCGCCGGGGCAAGTGTTTTTGGCGCGAAAGAACGACGGGCTCGCTGAGTCAGCAACCATCGAGCCCCGTCGTCCTCATCGCCTCGGTTTCCTGTGGGGAATCAATGCGAAGGCTGCCGCCGGTCAACCTTCCATTGATTCCTCACGGGCGGCGCGGCGACGTCCCTCCTCCCGCCACGCGTACACACGCCATCTTTCCTGGCCGCTATAAACCAACACCTCCCCCTCGCCTATGACCACACACCGCCCACACACAGCCGCCGAGCTCTGCCTCTCTCTCTCCGTGCACAGCCGCCGCCGACGTTCCTCCCCTCTCTTCCCGTGCCCAGCCGCGACGATGGCCGAGCGTTTCCCCGACGATGGCGCGGCGGCCAATGGCGTCGGCCGCCGCTCGTTGCACGAGTGGGAAGGCTACTTGCTGTTCGAGGCGAACATCCTGGCGCCTTCAGACATGCGCGCGCAGGGGCGGTGGAAGCTCAGCCCCGGTGGCGTCCCCATCCCCTTGATGCCCGACGTCGACGTGCGCCCCGACTACTTCGCCGATGAGGTCGACCGCGTGCGGGCGTCGCTGACGGAGGAGCAGCGGGCCCTCCCGCAGTACGCCGCCGGCAAACACGAAGCGTGGGCGGCGTACTTCCAGCACAGGTAGGCGCAGCGGCTCGCCTCCACCAACGGGGCGCCGGTGGTGCGGGGCACCAAGAACAGTGAGGGGCGCCGCCTGTGGTGGGGCGCCCCCGGTCGCACGCTCTACGTCGTTCTCCGGCACCTCGAGGGCGGCAACGACCCGCCGTTGACGTACCTTGCCGCTCCGGGGCGGAGCGGCGGCCATAAGATGTCGAGGAGGACGGCGTCCTCTTCCTCCTCCTCCTCTCGCTCCTCCTCACACTCCTCCGGGTCGCCGGCGCTGTTCAGCGTCAAGGCCGAGCCCGCGGAGACGCCGCTCGGCCGGCGCACCCGCAGCGCCGGCATCGTCATCAAACTATTTAAGTATTTAATATTCCTATGTATAAAACTATTTAAGTCGCCTAAGTAATGTCATGTTCGTCGAATTTTAGCCGAATCTTTGTCCTATTTGCCGGATTTCTTTTCAAAAAATATTAAAGATGCCTTCTGGAGGCGATCCTGGGGCCGGCGATTGGGAACCCGAAAGCCCCCAGGCCGATTTTAGCGCCGGTTCGTCCCAGGCTCGCCGCCTAGGGGGCCAATGGCTGGAGATGCTCTAACGGCAAGCTCATGGGCTACTTTCTTACATAAGCGTGGCACATAAGAGTACACAACGGAATTAAAATTCAGGCCGACGAACTGGCGTATATCTTTGTTTTATAAAAAGTACAAGGATGTTTTTTTGTTAGGGCCGCTCGAGCAAGAATGTGGCGAGGTGCGTCAAGCAGGTTTGTTTCGCTACTTCAAACTAGTAAGCATGCACGTGCAACGCACGTCTCAAACAAAATAAGTTCATACAATATAATACTAAAATAATTGTACTACAAAATTCAGATGATTATAAAATGTTGTCATGTCACTCAAATCGTATTTGTCAAAAGTCTGACATATTTGTGATCGGACGCACGTGTCATAATCTACAATAAAAACATATATTCTAAACCTAATTTTTATTTTATCAATGTCCATATTTTCACGACGACTATCTGTGCCTAGTGGCCCATCGACTAAAACAAGAATAAGGAAACATTAGTGATATGACGCAAAATGTACTATGTGATTAAAGTTATACGTAAGTTTAGATCCATACAGTGAGATGGAATGTTTCTTAAAAGCTGGACTTCATGGCGTGCTAGTATTCCTACAGACATATTAAATCAATCAACATCCATTCATTCATCATTGTTTATATGTTTTTTATTTGTCTCAAATTTAAACTAATGAGGAGAGGATTAGAGCTTTTCACCCATTTGCTCCCGTAAAATCAGAATTCTCTCCATTATAATGACATCAGAGTAATTTATTAGAATAAACAATGAACTACAAAAATATGTCTTACTCTAGTAGAGCGACATCATCAACCATGCGATGAATAAACAAAGTTCATCTATTAAGTCATTATTTGTTGGACTGAGAGACGGTGAAAGGGTAAATGATTGCGAGATGAGCTTAACTTATGATATTGTATTTGATGTTTTGAGGCTCTTAGAGGGCCTATACAAGAATCATACAATCCATGTGTTTTGTGTTGTTTTGGTCATCTTCCATGTCTCAATTTCTTCTATTTTCATCTTTCAATTCCGATCCACTAAAATGACAGCTAGTTTTCTTCTAAAATCTGTCATATGATCCTATTAAAATAATAATCAGAGTTAAATAGCGATAGAACATAGAATAAATATAATGATGCACAACGAACTTGTAAAGTGCTTCATAAAATTTACCATCCACAGACCACAAGATGACCTGCATGATTACAAAACTTAAATATACTCAATATTCTTTTTATCAATTTTATAGATATATTTATATAAAAAAACTTTTAAAATCATTAAATGGTCTTGACTGTAACAAGCTGTCATGATAAAAACAAAATCTCACCCACGCAGGTAAATTGGAAATGCCCTATAAAAAATAATCGAATTTTTAGAAGATAATTTTTTTGTATGGACAACACCCGCACTCACTCACAATCCCTCTCTGATCACCGCCTAAGAAGTATCAATATTAAGTACTCCCTCCGTCCCAAAATACTTGTCAGAGAAATGAATAAAAATTGTTGTATCTAAAACTAATATACGTCTAGAACTCTAGGTACATCCATTCCTTCGATAAATATTTTGGGACTGAGGGAGTAGTATTAGAATAAACTCAATCAGCTCAAAAAGAAAAAAATCTCAGTCAACAATTCCACTGCCCCTTCACATTTCTCCTCTTCCCCATCCCTCCCTCCCTCCCTCCTTCGTTGCCACACCCTAGATCCCCAATCCATAGCCGGCGCTCTCTCATGGCCGCCCCTCCCCTTCGTCACCATCACTGGCGGACATGCATACCCCTGCTCTGCCCCGCCCCGGCCCTTCATCCGATACCCGAAGTGCTCGAGGAGGCGCTCGAGCTCGGCATGCTCGCCGACGACGCCGGGGCCCTCCCTCCTCCTGATGCACTCGCCGTCGCCTCCATGAGCTTCTCCACCTTCTCCCGCGCGCCACAAACTTCCCTTCCCGCTGCTCGGAACGCATCAAGGTCCGGTTCCAACTCTTCTTCTCCCCTCGATCCGGATGCTCTGCTCTCCGACACCATCTTTATTTGCATGTTCGATTTGGTCCAGAGTAGCAGCAGCTGCTGCAGGCGACCTCCAGTTCCTTCCTTCCATGGACGACCATGAAGACCTCCGCGTGATGTGCTGCTGCTCGGCATCCTTCCTATGCCTCTCCTCGCTCGTTCGGGTCCAGGTTAGTCTCTCCGACCTCGCCGCCTGCTCGTACCCATCAAATCGGTGCATGGCCTCACTGTGTGCAATGTCTGTCCCCTAGGATTAGCTGCTCAAGGGCCATAGTGTGTTCCGCGCGGTGCTGCCTTCGCTGCTGCGGCCTGATTGTGTCTCGTGCGTCGCGGCGGCCAATGGGGCCGGGAAGGTCCAAGACTGGAGGTCCATGCTCGCCAACTCGCAGGCGGCTGTTTTCTGACAAGTCAAAAAAGAGTAAGCTTTCTTCCAAGCCTGTGATTTTCCTTCCATCCTCTTAGTTGGTGCCTGTGTTGATGATGCGACCCTGTATGGTTCAGATTTTCTGAAGGAGAAGGAGCTGCCTAAAGGGGATGAGAGCAACAAGTCTGAATCGAAGAGTATGTTTTGATTCTGTGATGCATTGCAATGTATTTTTATTGTTCTAAGAAATTCGTGTAGTTGTCTACGGAGCATTTCCTTGATGTGACCGTCGGGCATATTTGTTTACTAATTCAAACTTCCAGATTACCTTAGTCGGCAACTCTAAATATTACTTATATGTCTTATTACCACAAGCAGTATACTACAGAAACATACTCCCTCCGTAAACTAATATAAGAGTGTTTAGATCACTACTTTAGTAATCTAAACGCTCTTATATTAGTTTACAGAGGGAGTATATTCTAAGCCGGTTCATTATAGAACAGCCAAATCTCGTTGATGCTCTCACCTATTAGGATATGTACATGAAAAGAAGGATATGCCGAAACTGCATAGTCCCAACAATCATCCATTCAAATGCACCATTTTACACTCTGGAAGCAGGAAGTACAACTTCTTTAGTCTTTAGAATTAGAATGGATCAGGTGTAGTCCAGATGTTTTCAGTTTTAAATAATTATGCACATTATCAAGCATCCTGGAGCTGGATAGATGCTATATTACTTTGTAGACTGGTTGTGTTGGTGGTCATTTGATGGTACTTGATATAGTAAAGAGACTTTCCTGTCTTCACTTGATTCTTAATTGTGGAGAAACTTATTTTGTAATGCAACTACTGGGGACATACAAAGAATACATGATCTCGATTGCTTTGAGTTAGGAGGTATACCCATCTGTCCGCAGTCTGCTCTTAATACACTCTTCCCTTGGTCATGTTGTGATGCATATTGGAATACATTTTCCGGTCCTTCCAGCTGTTGCATGAATAAATGACAAAGTATTAGCATCACAAGCGAAGAATAACATAAATTATCTTATCAAAAGATGGTGGAGTGGGACTAATAACTAACCAGAGCGTTGAGGTCTTTACAGTGAGTCGAGCACCTGGATACACTGCACCTTGGTATTTATAATTGCTAGGTACCAATGAAAGTCGTCAATGTTTGCTGTATTGAATATTTGAAAATAGGCTTTTCTTAGTCTAAGTCCCATCTATACAAACATTCGTCCTCGATTGAATTCATAGTAATAGTTTGGAGGTGAGACTCAACATATCATGTTCAAAATAAGTTGTAGCTCTCTTTAATACCCATCTTGGTCGTTGCCCACTATGGAAAATCATAAGATCAGTAGAGCATAACAATGTAGGTATAGTAGTAGAGGTAGGATCAACAAAAGTAATTTGCAGATTTTTAGTGTCTTGAGTACCATGCGCGGATGATTGAACAGGGCCTCTCTTATCATTGTCAGGCGTATTTTCAAGTTGATTGGAGCCGGTTAAAGGCTCTACACCAGAACAAAGGAAAAAGAACCCGGATGTATGGTCAAATAAACATTGTCGACACAGTTGCAACATAATTAAATCGAGGAACTAACCAGCATCTTCGTTTGTGCAATCTGGATCGCGTATTCTTCCAAGTTGGGGTATCTTAACCCTAGAAATTTGGATGTTAGGCCCTGCATTCACCATTTTTCAACATAGAAAACCATTAATTAAAACAAACGGCTTAGCATTCTGCTGTGCAACTGTTTATTTTTTAGAAACTCTGTTCTCAAAATTCTAATGCTGAGTAATGTTGCAACAAGTCAAAGGAAGAAGTCTAACCTGAAGAAATGCAGGGAAGAATTACAGCTGCGTGTGGCTGGCTGGTTCAGTGGACGTTCAGGGTGGGCGCGGCGGCTCGTGTGCCGGGGCAGGCTCCTGGGCACTGGCGATCTCGCGGACGGATATTAGAAAAAAAAGGTGAGTTTTTTTTGCTGGTAAAAAAAGAAGAAGGTGAGGTTGTATCTTGTTAGGTGGGTTTCCATTGGCCGTGGAAATCATACCTGGCCGATCTGACGGGTCTGCCTGCAGCTTCAAACTCGAGCAGATTGCTGCATAATAATCTTGTTGTAGCCTGGCCGATCTGTGAATATTTGATTGTAGGTGAAGGAGGGACGGCCGCCCACTCGACGGTGCTGATCAGGGCGGCGAGGGAGCCCGGCAGGGAGGCGTCGATGCAGTGCAGGGCGGCGATGATCCGATGAAGGGATCAAGGTCGCTGTGCAGGGCTAGCGAGGAAAGGCAAGGAGAGGGGCGAGGGACACGATTAGGTTCAGTTTCCTTATTTACGAGTTGGTTAGATGGTTAGATTAGCGTGATTTGAGGGGCTGCATAGGCGGGACGGAGAGTTCCATATTTTCATCTTGTGGAGTACGGTCAGTCTATCTCCACTATCTCCATCTCCACTACTATTAAATAGTCAAACAAAAACTTTCTTACGTGCACCCCGCAAAATGTCCACAGCCATGTCACCACCATAGGATGAAGCCCGCGCGACCCCATCTAACGGCCATAATTAATTTATTCGAGATCTTGTGTGCGCCTAGCAGTTTACATAGACTGACCGGCTTCATCCTATGGTGGTGACATGGCTGTGGACATTTTGCGGGGTGCACGTAAGAAAGTTTTTGTTTGATTGTTTAATAGTAGTGGAGATGGAGAAAACGACATGGAAGAATCAGCCAAACGGGCCGGTCCACATGCCTGGTTTCCACTTTCCACCGAGCATTGCCTAAAAAAAAAACGACATGGAAGAATCAGCCAAACGGGCCGGTCCACATGCCTGGTTTCCACTTTCCACCGAGCATTGCCTAAAAAAAAAAAACTTTCCCCAACCCCTCGCTTCGCCGTTTCCCCACTCGTCTCCGCCTCCGCCACCGCTAGCGATGGCGACTTCCGCTGTGCCAGAGGCGACTGAGGTGGCGGCTCCAGGAATTTGCAACCGGGTATTCATGTGTATTCATTTTGCCAAAGTCATTGTTGTTTTTCGAAAATTGTCCCTGTTTTGCCAAAGTCAGCACTGTTTTGTAAAAATCATGGGTATTCACATGAAGACCCAAGAATACCCCTAGCGCCGCCTGTCAGTATGCTTGCTCTCCCTTCTCTCACTCCCCGCCTCTGGTTGGAACCCTAGCGGATTTTGGTGCCGTGTTCGCGGATGCGCTCTAGATAAGACTCCTGGATTAGGGTTTTTGTGTGTGGGTGTGTTCTGGGTGCAAGCCTTGGTCCTCTGGATCAGAGAAAACATTAACGTTATTTCTCTTGTCTAATAATTCAGAGATGAAATCGGTCTACGTTCATTATGTTTCCCAGTCACTCTTCCCATCGATAACCATTGCGTCTCTGTTTTTGTTTTTGTCAATTTTCTAATGTTTATTTTGTTTTGTGTATGGCACACCATCTCTTAGCATAAGCACGAATTATGTACTGACATATTACTGCTGGGAAATATTTCCATGTTTTACATTATTATTGTTTCGTTCCTGGATGATTAAAGGCCAAGCGCTTCCTTGCAGGCCAGGCCTCCTGTGAAAAATGATGAAAATCAGAAGCCATTTCCGTTGAGCGGGCCGGTAAAATATGTCGTTTCGTTCTTTCGTTAATTCTCAATATCTCAGCTCTGTCTGATTGGGTAATTTGATAAACTTACAATCCATTCCATTACACAGGCATTGCTGTCATTTCTAAAGGCAGTTTCAGATGTATCAGTCACACCAATCACAGTTCTCAATGTATACAGTGCCGCTTGCGTCCTCACGCGCGCAGAAACTCCTGTAAACATCGTATTGAAGGCTGCATTTCTGGGACTTCCGTTCTCGATTCTACCAATTTTGTTGATCATGCGCCGCATCATTAAGGTGGTTGAGCAGGGTGGCTGTAGTCTGGATATTGGAGCCTTGCTCGTTTTATGTCAGTTTATATATATCTACGTGCTTGGGGGCGTGACGATGATGACGATGTTTCAAGAATCAAGAATTCTCATGGCTTCGGTGACCATTGTACTTATTTGCATTTGCATCAAGATCTGGTTTTGTCTTTCCAACCATCCAAAGGTGCCACTTTCAACACCATTGTTTTTCTTGGAAATGTTTATTGTTATAACTGTGATGTTGTTAAATAACCTCTGGTCTTTCAATCTTAGTTTTTGATGGTCATCAGTTCCAGCCGAGTAGATCTCAAGAACGGTCTTGACATGATTTCAGTTCAGAGCATCACTGATGTGTCCAACACCAAGGGTGTGTCAGAGATGGGCCCGGAGCACTCTATGCGGGTCAGTTTAATCAAGATCTCCCTTGTAAGTACCCTTCTCGTGTTCAATTCCATGTGTTAAGTTAAAAAGATAGAGAAGAAAGAGCAGAAGTCTTGGCACCTAAGTAAGTTGATTCTTTTGAACGAACCTCGCTTGTGGGTAGGATTCCTGCATTTGCAGTAAGAAAAGAGTTATCTAGTTAATGAGGAAAGACAGACCCAACAACATACAAACTAGGTTAATAAGGAAGCACATGCCAAACTATGTTTATGAGGAAAGATTAGATTAGGCATTGCGGCACACGCTTGTGTGCGCACCATGAGAGCTAGTTAGGAGCCATAAAGGACTCAGCTAGATGGATAAACAGATATAATCGGAGGATCTGCCCCCTCCCCCTTTCTTCTCCTGCCGGCAAGGGGAACGGAGAAGAGAGGGAGAGAAGCGGCAGAGTGCACAGAAAAGGGCTAGAAAAGGTGTCTCTAGCTAGGAGTACTAATCTTCTTTGAGTAACACATTATTTATGCCTTTCTAGAACACTCACACTTTTTATGCCTTAAGGAAGTTATAATTTCTTTAGCATGATGGTTCATGCCTATATTTATGAAAAGAAACTAAAAACCTTGAAGCCTTGGAAGAAATGCATTACAACAGTTTTACCCTTGTACTAATGCTTTCTCATCACCGACTGTATTTAGTTATTTGAGTTGGATAAACTCAGGAAGTTGTGTCCAAGTTAGAATTGGGATAGGCTATGTGGGCTATCTTACAGACATATTCATCTGTCTGCTAGGTGCAAAGTTGTATGCCACCCTCTTCATGGCTGGGAGTACCTGACATTTTGCATTTGATTCTTACTGTTTTGCAGAACATTTGCTTCGTGCTGTATCTAGTGTTCTACATTGGCTTCATGCTCGTGTTGGCCATTGTTGCTGAGAACTGGTGGCATGCGCCGCTGGGCATCGCCGTCATGTCACCAATCCATGTGTCCGGGCTCCGCTTGATATGTTATCTGAGAGACGGGCTTATCAGGGTACACACCATGGAGCGTCCAGATGGTGACGATGATCTTGGTTGCAAACTGGCAGCATCTGAAAACGTGTAATCCGGTGCGAATGAAGGGCGTGCTTTTGCTAGCTTATACCAGTCCATCTTATGTAGTAAGCTACTAACCGTGCCACCTTGCAAACCGCTGGGCTTATATTGCACTTATGTATTGAACCTATTCTAAATTAACAACTGTAGCTTTCTTGGCAAACAGCATGTACTTGTGCTGCGGTGTGCCTTTTTTAAAGATGTATATATAGTTTGGGAGTGAGGTGGTTTTTTTGTCTATTTATTTTGTTTTGAAGGAATCCTTATATCTCTCCAGGTTCAACACCGAAGCATTGCCAGCTTTGATTATTTTTTCTTGTTACATCTGCCAGTAAAATACATTATATTTTTAGATTTTTTTTGGTGTCCACTATATTTAGATGGTATGATCACTTTAGACACTATGTTTTGGGAAACTCAATTTGAGGTCACTGAACACGGAGTTTTGGTTCATATTCGGTCACCCTAACGTATGTGTTTTGCTCAATCGGCAAACATTAGACTTAACTGGCAAAAACGTTATGTAGTTGGATAATGCCTTTAACATACTGAAAGTTAAGTACTCCCTCCGTCCAGAAATATTTGTCATCCAAATGAATAAAAGGGGGTGTGTCGGCGTTCTGGGAACGGGGGTCTGTTGGCGTTCTGGGAACGGGGGTCCCTAGACTTGCCTGCCTGCGGCCTGCGGCGTGGCTCAAATGGGAGCCCAGCGTGGCCCATCTTCATCAACACAAGACTCAAGACCCTTGCGAGGCGGACGACACGACGCTTCCTCAAGCACGGCCTCCTTAGGCTGGCTCGCGAGGAGGCGGAGAGATCAAGGCGGGTACCTCATGAGGTGCCCATGACGCAAGCCATGACGACCAAGGGTGCCAGGCGGGCGCCAGCCCGCGCAGCGTCTCCCTTTCCTCTTTGGTGCAAAGGGGGCAAGCGCGGGCAAGAGGATCAAGCAAAGGCACCCATTTCGGTGCAACGAGACCAAGACCAGTCTAATGGTGGGAAGGAGGTCACCATGGAGCCCAGGACGGCGTCACCACAGGGCCTTTGGCAGGCGAAGACCAACTTTAGTCAGGATAAGTGTACCAGATGTTCCCTTCGAATTGGCCAATTGTTGGCGCCCTTCCCGCTCAATATTTGGAAAGAGGCCCAGGGCCTTTGCCTATAAATAGGACTAACCACCCCCAGGGTAGAGGCATCTGATTCAGTATCTAGAGCATCGAGAAACCAGCTAGAACGTAGAAACACACCAAAGAGTAAGAAGGGCGATCGAACTCCCCCTAACAGTTCATCCCCTAGCCAAGAACAGACCCTCACGAGGTTGTTCTTTCTTGTACTGTTCTTCCTCATCAGCCCAAGAGACAATCCACCCACCACAAACTAGAGTAGGGTATTACACCACAATGGTGGCCCGAACTAGTATAAACCCTGTGTCTCTTGTGTTATTCTTCTTGTAGTTACTTCTTTGCGAGACGGTGAGGTAGAGGGCACGATCTCCGCGCGCACCCCAGAGTTCGAACCTTAAGGGTCTGCCGGAACCCGTGATCCGACATTTGGCGCGCCAGGTAGGGGTGCGCCGGAATCTGTCTTCCACCGCTCCGCTCTCCTCCGACCGTCGCATCCATGTCTGACGCTCGTCGGGCCCGCGCCGAGCGCCGGGCCGCCATCGCTTCCCGCGTCGTCCAGACGGCTCCCGTCGGTGGGCGTCCTCGTCGTTCCCCGTCGCCCGCCGTCAACGCCGCAACTGGCCCGGTGGGAAACGAGCAGCAAGCATCCTCTCAGCACCCGTCCGTGCGGCGAGATGGCCGCACCACCACTCCGTCGCTCACCCCGGCCAGTTCTTCGTCGCACGCGCTTCGCGCGCCCTTGGAGGCTCGAGCTGCGCTCATCGCGGCGAACGAGCTCCTGCGCTACCGCCCCGTCGACGACGTCTACGAGGAGTGGCTCGTCCGCGCCGCAGGGGGCTCTCCCGCGCCTTCCGCACCGCTGCGCCGCACTCCGCCCCGCGTGGGCAATGAAGCCCCGGGGGCATTCCAGCCGCCTCCTTTCCAAGAAGATGCCATGGCCCCAAGGCGCGCAGCTCCTGGGCGAAACCCGCTTCGTCATGCGCCGGCCCAGCAGGAACGGAGCTGCCAAGAAGTCCCGCGACCGCAAGAGGCCGCCCGGGCGCTCCCAGCCCCGGCTCGCCGAGACCCCGCTCTAGCTCCGGCACGTCAAGACCCCGCACTGCTCCCAGCTGCGGCGCAAGGGGACCCGCAAGGCCAAGCTCTCCCTCAACCAAAACCTCCCGCGGCCACCACTGGCTGCCGCGCCTACACCGCCGAGCTGCGTGGAGTCGCATGGCCCGGCAAGTTCAAGCCGGACCTGCCCCCTCGCTACGATGGCACGACTGATCCCACGGAGTTCCTCCAGCTCTACGAGCTGGGAATCGAAGCTGCCAGCGGGGACGAAAAGGTCATGGCGAACTGGTTCCCCATGGCGCTGAAGGAAGGTGCTTGCACTTGGCTCCTGAACCTGGCTCCAGGCACAATCTCCTCCTGGGACCAGATGCGTACTCGCTTCATCGCCAACTTCCAAGGTACCCGCGACCGGCCTCCCGCCGTGAGCGACATGCGCCGCATCAAGAAGCAACCTGGGGAGACCCTGCAAAAGTACATCCAGCGCTTCAACAGTGCGCGCCTCAAGATCCCCAGGGTGTCCGAGGAAGCCATCATTTCGGCCTTCTCCGATGGCGTGCGCGACGTCAAGATGAAGGAGGAGTTGGCGATGCATGAAGACCTCTGCACCTCCCTGGAGCTGTTCAACCTGGCGACCAAGTGCGCCAGGGCTGAGGAGGGACGCCTCTCCCTCCTCGAGCTGCCTGCCGCAGACCCAGAAGAGAAGAAGCCCAAGGCCAAGGACGTGAAGCGCAAGGGGGCTGCCGTGCTCGCGGCAGAGCCGGACACCAAGCGGGGCAAGGATCTGCCCGAATCCTTCAGGGGCAGCCGGTACTGTGTGTACCACGACCTCCACACCCACAACACCAATGAATGCCAAGAACTCCGCGCCGTGCGAGAAGGAAGAGTCGGCCGACGCCCTGACCGTGCTGACCGGGGCTACGGCCGAGGAGGAGGAAGGAACCCGGGACGCTGGGAAGATCGTGGCCCACGTCAAGGCTGGCGTGACCCGCCTCGCGAGGGGGACTGGAGGGATCAGCCTCGTGAGGATCGCCCTCATGGCAACCCAGGCCTGCCACCGTTGCCGCCTCAGCCAAGAAGGAATGAAGACCGCCACCAAGACGAGGGGGCTGGGGGCTTCCAAGAGCCTCGCGCAATCGCCTGCATCCTGGGCGGAGCTCAAGCCCCAGCCTCTCAGCGTATCTTCAAGCAGTTTGCCCGCGAAGTGAATGCAGTTCTCCCCAAGCTCGAAGCAACGCGTCCCCTCAGGTGGTCGGCCTGCGCCATCACGTTCAGCTCAGTAGACCAGCTCAAGTGCGCGGCCACAGCCGGAGTCCTCCCAATGCTTTGTTCCCCAGTCATCAGCAACGTTCTGGTCACCAGGACCCTCATCGACGGAGGGGCAGGGCTCAACGTCTTGTCCGTGGAAACATTCAACAGCCTCCAGGTGCCCTATGACCAGCTTCAGCCAACCAAGCCCTTCTCCGGAGTCACCGACGGTTCCACAGTCCCGATCGGGCAGGTCCGCCTCCCAGTCACCTTCGGGGCCCGCAACAACTACCGCACCGAGCTCATCGACTTTGACGTCGCCCACATCCGCCTGCCGTACAACGCCATCCTCGGGTACCCGGCGCTGGCCAAGTTCATGGCCGTGACTCACCACGGCTACAACGTCCTCAAGATGCCAGGAAGCGGCGGCGTCATCACGGTGCCCTGTGAAGAGAAGGATGCAGTGTGTTCCCTGGAGCGAGCCTTTCAGACCACGTCACTAGAAGACCCAGATCGCGGAAGCAGGAGGCTTCCCGAGACCACCCCCAAGAAGAAGAAGACGACGTCAGGCTCAGCCCCTCAGGAGGCAGGCCCTTCAGGGCCCACGTCTGCCTAGGGGGATCCTCCTTCAATCGCATAGGAAAGCGCGCCCGGCGCCCTCCTTAGGCAGGGCTCGGGGGCTCTCACCTGGAGGGCCACCGACCTAGCCAAGGTCACGAGGGAGGCGCTTGGGCACCATGTGGAGGCGTGCTTTGAGGCACGTTTCCCTCGAAAGTAAGCCAGGGAAAGAAGGTCAAACCAACAGGAGTTTGTTAGCAAGGCCATTCAAGAACTACAGGAGTCAAGGATCATAAGAGGTTGCCGTCGCCCACCAGCTGTGGCTCCCCATCCAGGCGAGGATGGTGGGCTGCGCGTCTGCGTCGACGTACCAGGGCTCAATCAGATCGCCACGGCGGAGCGCCTCTGGCCCTCACAAGTGGGGCGCTGCGGAGGACCACCCCACAGTTATGTTCGCATGCCTTATGGCCTGCCGAGCGTGGCTGCGGCGTACCAGCGCCTCATGAGGAGCGTCTTGGAGGCGCAAGAAGACAGGCGTTCCACGGCCCTGGCGGAGATGGAGGCTGCTCACGAGGAGCCACCAGTGCCTCCGGAGCCTCCCAAGGCCCCTGGGCCTGGGGGCTCGTGAGGATCGGCTTCTGCAGCCCACCGAGTCTGCTGCACCAACGCCACTGCACCGACGACATCTTCAGGTGACACCTTTCAAGTTTCATTCCCAGCTGGGAGCGCCCTCCCAGGGTTGCGTCATTCCCAGGCCGCGTGGGTCCGTCCCTGTGGCATGTATCCCTTTTTATCTTTTCAGTCGCTAGCTTGCTTTGCTGGGGGCGCCCCTCGGGCTGCATCATCCCCAGGCCACTCGGGCTAGGCCCAGCGGCATGTATCCCTTCCGCGTTTATTTCCAATTATGCATCATGCTTGATTACTTGATGCCGTCCACGGCACCTTTTCTTCTTCATGTCGACCACTTGCACGTTAAAGGGGGGTGCCTGAGCATCGCGACTCAGGGCTCTTACTGGCTCTCCAGCCCTCACCCTCTGGCCTTGTCCACGGCATCGCGACCTGGCATACCAGCGACGGCTGAGACCAGCTCGAGGGCCGGGACCCGAGGACGTAGAGTGCCGGCATCTAACCAGATTTTGCAGGAACACATCTCAAGATACGGCCCAGTGCCAGGCGCAACCTACCTAGAGGTAGGGCCTCGTGAGTTCTGCGCTGGCTCACGGGTACCGAGATACACCTCACCTAGCTCTACCGTGCCAGCCACGTGTCAGGGCGGGGCTGTACATGCCCCGGGGGCTCCTCCCGGAGGGGAGCCCCCTCCCACGTACCAGTGGAAGCACCATGCTCCGCGCTGGCTGACGACACTGCCGAGGAGCGGCTATGCCCGTACACATACGGAAGCGCTATGCTCCGCGCTGGTGATAAACAACTGAGGGTGGCCTCCGGGCCGCATTAACCTCAGGGAGCCCCGAGCTCAGTGGCCGGCCTCATCGCAACGCCTCCCCCCAGGAGCGCCGCGCGAGGGGGCTGGGCACGGGGGCTACGACTGGGTCACGCTCAGCCGTACGCCCCAGCCAGGCCCCTCGGGCCTGGTTTCATCGCGCGTCTCTCCTCGAGCGGAGCCAAGGTACGAAGGCCGTTTGCGCGTCAAGGGGGACTCCTGAGCATCGCGACTCAGGAGCCTAACTGGCTCCGTAGCCCCTCACTCCTTAGTTCCGAAAGGCTATGCTGGGTGAGGTACGCGCGGGGTCGGGCTCTGCAGACGTAGAACGGTAGCCCCGCCTACATTCCATCTCATGCTGTTTGCGCGTCAAGGGGGACTCCTGAGCATCGCGACTCAGGAGCCTAACTGGCTCCGTAGCCCCTCACTCCTTAGTTTCGAAAGGCTATGCTGGGTGAGGTACGCGCGGGGTCGGGCTCTGCAGACGTAGAACGGTAGCCCCGCCTACATTCCATCTCATGCTATTTGCGCGTCAAGGGGGACTCCTGAGCATCGCGACTCAGGAGCCTAACTGGCTCCGTAGCCCCTCACTCCTTAGTTCCGAAAGGCTATGCTGGGTGAGGTACGCGCGGGGTCGGGCTCTGCAGACGTAGAACGGGAAACGCACCTACATCGCGCTTCCCTACTTGTTGATCGTGCACCAAGGGGGACTCCTGAGCATCGCGACTTAGGAGCCTAACTTGTCACGTGGCCCCTCATTCCTTTGGTCTCGTCCTGGTTTCCGGTCGGGGCTGATGCTGGGTGAGGCATGCACGGGGCCGGGCTCTGCCGGCGTAGAACATAAGCAAGTAGGGAAGGGGAACATAAAAAATCAAGGAACTTAAAAGTAAATATTACAACCCATACTGTCGCCTTGGTACCAAACGCAAATTTAAATGCCTCCCCGAGGGGTCGTGCATGTGCAGGAATCGAAAGAAGAACAGGAACGATAGCGGAGCCACTTGTTGGCAGCGGAGTCGCGTGGAGTGGCTTCGCCTTGTGGAGTAGTGGGGCAGGCAGTGCCTCGCTTCGGCTTGGTGCTGAAGGCCCGGAACTTCCCTAGCAGTGCCTCTGCGCGCCCCTTCACGGCCTCGACAGCGGCAGCGGCGCCCTCGCCGCTCACCGGCTCTAGCAGGCTGTCGAGGTCGGCGCTGGGATCGCGAAGGTAGACATGGGCGAAGACCCGCGTCAGCGCGGCAGAAGACAGGACTCGCGCCTCGGCCTCAGCCGTGGGGGCGAGTCCAAGGGCGACATCTCCAAGAGCCTTCACCAAGAAGGGAAGCAGTTTGGTGGGGCCGTCCCCGTCACCAGCCAGCGGGCTATCCAGGCCACTCTCGTAAAGCGTCTTCAGTGAAGCGCGAGCATCCTTCTCCATGTCCGCGAAGGCCACGCGATCCTCGGCAAGGACCCAGGCCTTGGCGTCCAGCTCGGCCTTCGTCGTCTCCAGCTCCTCCTTCAATGCGCCTAGGTGGCTGCGGCGCTTCTTGAGCTTCGCCTCCCGGTCCTCGAGTGCCGCCTCGCGAGCCTTCACCCCCTTCTCCTGCTCTTGGCGAAGGCGGGTCTCCTCTACAAGCTGATCCCGCAGGCCTTGCAACTCGTCCTCCAGCTCCTTGCAGCGGCCGCGGATGCCAACCGCCTCTCCCAGGGCCGCGTCACGGGCAGCCTTCGCCTCGAGGGTGGCCTCCCTCTCCCCGTCACAGGCCATTGAGGCCTGAACCAGCGCTGCCCGAATCGAGGCGTCGAAGCGAATCCTCCCCGAGGCCAGCTCCAGGCACCCGGCCACCAGGCGAGGGTCGGCGCCTAGAAGATCCTGCCGCAGCCGGTCCAGTCCAGCAACAACCCGCTCCAAGATGGAAGAAGAGGGCGGAGAAGCATCAGTACGCTCCGAGGCAGCAGGAGGGGTCGTGGAAGCAGCGGCAAGTGGAACGGGAGGAGAAGATAGCGGCGGCGAGACCACGGCGTTCGGAGGTGGAGTCCGCTGCGCCTCCCCTGCCGTAGCAGCGGCGCCAGACAAGGTCGCCTCGGAGGTCACTTGAGCCATGGGGGCTGACGCCCCGGTCAGCTCGGCCAAGCCCCGCAAGGACGAGTGGGCAGGAGAAGCCTGTGCGCCGCGGTCACCCTCCCCTACAGGCGGAGGTGTCGCCACAGCTGGGGCCTCAGGAGCTCCGTTCAGCTTCTTCGCCGCGGGCGCCAGCCTGCTCAGGAGAAGTAATCGTCAAGCCCCGTCGGCGGAACAAGAAACCAGGGATCAAGGATCAAGCACTTACAGGTCGTCGCCAGAAAGCTCCAGCGGCCTCCTGCCAAACTTAAAGCCTGAGAGCCGGTTGGAGGGGTCGACCTCGGAAGCAGAAGGCGCGTCAGCGGTTCGCCCCGGAGTCAGGGTGGACCCGCGGGGAATCAACCCGGTCCTTCCCTTCTTTGGGACCGAGGAAGAGCTCTCGCTGCCCGGCACGTCGTCATCGTCGTCATCGTCGCTCAGCGGAAGGCGGAGAGCGCGGGGCTTGCGCTGGGGAGGAGGAGCCCTAGACTCCCCATCGGTTGCCTCAGAGTCGGAGCCTACCTCCTGCTCCTTCTCGCCCCCATCTCCGCTGGAGTCGCCGGAAGACACATCCACCAGCTCCTCGGGAGCCACCACGGGCACGAGCCCGTCCCCGTTGAAGACGGGCATGGACTTCACCACTTGCTCCCAATCGTCGCAGAGGAACAGGGGCGAAGGCGCGCCCTCCAGCCTTGCTACCTCGCCCCCGACCAGGGATTGGAGAACCGCAATCACGTCCTCTTCGCCCACGGCTGCGGGGCTCGGGTGAGGCCTCCACATTGGGGGAGAGTATTGCCGAAGCGGAGCCAGTTGGTGCTCCAGGAACTCCCTCAACAGCGACGCCCCGGTCAGCTTCGCCCCTGCAATGTTGGCCGGCTTCAAGTCAGCGTCCATCTTCGCCAACATCGACTTCGCGCGGGGATCCGTGAGCTCCGCTCGGCACCAGTCGCCCGAGCTCACGGGCGGCTCCGTGGGAAGGGCCAACCGAGGGTGGACGCGCCCAGCGTCAACCAATACCCACTTGCTCCAGAAGCCCTCGATCCTCTTCCCCGGATTCGAAATGGCCATGGAGCTGCCGCACGCGACGAAGCCCGCGCACGCAGAAGGGGAACCTTTGGAAGTCCGGAGGTAGAAGTAATGGCGCAGCAAGGCCACCAAAGGCTACAACCCCACGTGAGCCTCGCGGTAGTAGGCAAAGATCGCCAGGAGAAGGATGGAGTTGGGGTGGAGATGCAAAGCTTGCAAGTTGTAATGGCGGAGGACGGAAAGGAAGAACTCAGAGAAAGGAGGCACCAGGCCCGCAGTGATGGAGCTTACGAAGAAAGGATAGAAGGTGCCCCCTTGGCCTTCAGGGGTGGTGGAGCCAACCTTGAACACCCGCGCCCCTTTGATGCCCTGCGCCGCCGCCATCCGGTGCAGTCGGGCGAGGCTCTCCTCCGACACGTTGGGCAGATCCAAAGCATGTGAGAACCAAGCTTCAGCCGGGGCCTGGTGAGGCGCCATGGCTACCTGGGTCAAGCGGGTAGAGCGGATCTGGAAGCTTGGAGGAGGGGAGGAGAAACGCGAGAAAGGGGATCTGAGCAGCGGATGAAGAAGGAGAAGAACAAAGCCCGAGCGGATGCCACATCTTTAATAACCTGCGCAGTTGCTAAGACGCCCACATCCAATCAACCACCACGCGGCGCCCAAGGCCGTAGGTTGTTAGGGCCCGTGGCGCTTCGCCCTTGCCCTTTCACCTCTCGGCACGGCCAAGTCCATGCGCGCCTTGGGCCCGGGGGCTACTGTCGGCGTTCTGGGAACGGGGTCCCCAGACTTGCCTGCCTGCGGCCTACGGCGTGGCTCAAATGGGAGCCCAGCGTGGCCCATCTTCATCAACACAAGGCTCAAGACCCTCGCAAGGGGCCAAGCCTCGCGAGGCGGACGACACGGCGCTTCCTCAAGCACGGCCTCCTTAGGCTGGCTCGCGAGGAGGCGGAGAGATCAAGGCGGGTACCTCACGAGGTGCCCATGACGCAAGCCATGACGACCAAGGGTGCCAGGCGGGCGCCAGCCCGCGCAGCGTCTCCCTTTCCTCTTTGGTGCAAAGGGGGCAAGCGCGGGCGAGAGGATCAAGCAAAGGCACCCATTTCGGTGCAACGAGACCAAGACCAGTCCAACGGTGGGAAGGAGGTCACCATGGAGCCCAGGACGGCGTCACCACAGGGCCTTTGGCAGGCGAAGACCAACTTTAGTCAGGATAAGTGTACCAGATGTTCCCCTTCGAATTGGCCAATTGTTGGCGCCCTTCCCGCTCAATATTTGGGAAGAGGCCTAGGGCCTTTGCCTATAAATAGGACTAGCCACCCCAGGGTAGAGGCATCTGATTCAGTATCTAGAGCATCGAGAAACCAGCTAGAACGTAGAAACACACCAAAGAGTAAGAAGGGCGATCGAACTCCCCCTAGCAGTTCATCCCCTAGCCAAGAACAGACCCTCACGAGGTTGTTCTTTCTTGTACTGTTCTTCCTCATAAGCCCAAGAGGCAATCCACCCACCACAAACTAGAGTAGGGTATTACACCACAATGGTGGCCCGAACTAGTATAAACCCTGTTTCTCTTGTGTTATTCTTCTTGTAGTTAGTTCTTTGCGAGATGGTGAGGTAGAGGGCACGATCTCCGCGCGCACCCCAGAGTTCGAACCTTAAGGGTCTGCCGGAACCCGTGATCCGACAGGGTCCCCAGACTTGCCTGCCTGCGGCCTGCAGCGTGGCTCGAAAGGGGGCCTAGCACGGCCAATCTTCATCAACCCAAGACCCTCGCGAGGGGCCAAGCCTCGCGGGGCGGACGACACAGCGCTTCCTCAGGCACGGCCTCATCAGGCTGGCTCATGAGGAGGCGGAGAGATCAAGGCGGGGTACCTCAGGAGGTGCCCATGACGCAAGCCGCGACGACCAAGGGTGCCAGGCGGGCGCCAGTCCGCGCAGTGTCTCCCTTTCCTCTTTGGTGCCAAGGGGGCAAGCGCAGGCGGGAGAATCAAGCAAAGGCATCCATTTCGGTGCAACGAGACCAAGACCAGTCCAACGGAGGGAAGGAGGTCATCGTGGAGCCCAGAACGGTGTCACCATAGGGCCTTTGACAAGCGAGGACCAACTTTAGTCAAGATAAGTGTACCAGATGTTCCCCTTCAAATTGCCAATTGTTGGCGCCCTTCCCGCTCAATATTTGGGAAGAGGCCCAGGGCCTTTGCCTATAAATAGGACTAGCCACCCCCAGGGTAGAGGTATCTATCTATCATCGGGGAAGCTAGCTAGAAAGACTCAGGCAACAGAGAGAGAGAGGAGGGCGAGTGAACTCCCCTAACAGTTCATCCCCCTAGCCAAGAACAGACCCTCGCGAGGCTGTTCTTCCCTGTATTGTTCATCATCATCAGCCCAAGAGGCAATCCACCCATCACAAACTAGAGTAGGGTATTACACCACAATGGTGGCCCGAACTAGTATAAACTCCGTGTCTCTTGTGTTGTTCTTTCAGTAGTTAGATCTTTGCGAGACGGAGAGGTGGAGGGCATAATCTCCGCGCGCACCCCAGAGTTCGAACCTTAAGGGTCTGCCGGAACCCGAAATCCGACATTTGGCACGCCAGGTAGGGGTGCGCCAGAATCCACCTCTCTACCGCTCCGCGTCCCGTCGCACCGTCATCACCATGTACGGCGACCAGGCGGGCAACCAAGATCCATGGGCGGCGTGGCCCGCCCGCGCGGAGCCGCCCGCCTTGGGCGACCCCGCGCCCGAGGCAGCTCGTGGTCCGCAGGGCGCTGCGGGCCGCGGGTGGCGCGGATAGACTTCAACAACCCTCACGCCGCGGCAAGCGCGGTCGGCGGCAAGGGCCTCCAATCACGCCGCGAGCACGACACCGTACACCCGCCGGGAGCAAGCGAACTCGAGGGCCGCGCTCACGGTGGCCCGAGAGCTGCTGCAGTGTAGGCTGCTGGAAGGCGGCCGCGATATGCTGCTGTTGCGGGTCGCCGAACTCCTGGGCTTTGCCGCTTCGGGGGCTCACCCCTTCTGCATCCAGCTTCCATCTCAAGCCTAGGGCGGCACGCGCGGGGGCCCCGCGCGCTCCCGCGGGCCTCAGGGCTACCCCAACACCAGCGAACCCGTCGGTGTCGGACTGACGGTGGCGCTACCCTCGCCCCCGGCGCGTGAGGGAGAGGGGCTCGGCGCAGCCCACGGCGCCAGCGGGCAGCCACGCTACCACCCCGCGGTGGGCACGTCAAGCAACGCCGCATGGCACATGGAGCACTACAGTACTGCCTTCGGGGTGGCGGCGCCAGAAGAATACGTGCCCCACATGATGGACCAAGGGCACGTTCACGAGGGCGAACAAGGCTCGCTTCTCAGCCCAAGCTGGGGAGACGAGACACCAGAAGCTGAGCTCTTCCAGGAGCCCCGGGACGGCTCCACCGGCCACGGGTACCACTAATTCCTCAGGAGCAAGCGTACGCTAATCATGGATCGCAGGAGGTGCAGGTCGCCGCAGCGAGCAGCTGCCCCGCTCCCACAGTCTCCTACCCCTCGGGAGGAGGGCGCAGGGGGCTGCAGGAGAGGGGCAGGGATCGGACATCACCACCGCGGCGTTCGGAGCAAGGCGTTCTTAGGAGGTAGGCCCTCCGCTGGGGAGGCGCCTAAGGGCCTACCCCTGGCGGAGGACCCGTGGTCGTCGGGGGAACCGCTGGCGACCGCTCTACCCCACCGGCGGCGTCCTGGTTTCCGGTCGTCGTTGGTGGCACTAGAGTGTGGCGCAAGGCGGGGCCCTCATCTGGCGATATGAAGCAAGGCCGGTACCTGTGAAGAAGGCCCAGTGCCTGTGAAGCTCGCCGCCCCGTGACACTCTCACGTAATAATGAGTGGGGCTGTACACTCCTCGGAGTCTCAGGGGTGCCGGCCTCAGGCCCTGGGGCTCCCTCCCACGCCCAGTGGACAACACTTAGCTCCGCGCTGGTGAGAAAACGTCCAAGACTAGATTAGGTGCCGGACGCGGCCTTTTGCCTGTTTTCATTGACTTCTTCTTTGATTGTAACTTTTCCCCTGCTGGATTTAAGTTGGATTCCAATTTGAGATTTGCGTGTGTTCGGGGAAGGGGTGCTTAGTCTCGTTCGAGCCATTTCTCGCGTTCTGGTTACCGCTCCACCACAGCTGCCCCCCCTCGCGAGCCGGGCCGGGCCTAGCTCGCGCGCAGCCCAGACTGCCGCTGTTGCTCCTCCTCGGGAGGACGTTTCGGTGCCTGCGGGGGATGCCCTTTCATGAAAAGGCCCAGAGCCTGTGAAGAAGGCAAATGCCTGTGAAGCTATCGCGTTTAGGAGAAGGCCCAGAGCCTGTGAAGCTATCGCGTTTAGGAAAAGGCCCAGAGCCTGTGAAGAAGGCAAATGCCTGTGAAGCCATCGCGTTTAGGAAAAGGCCCGGAACATGTGAAGAAGGCGAATGCTTGTGAAGCTATCGCGTTTAGGAAAAGGCCCAGAGCCTGTGAAGAAGGTGAATGCCTGTGAAGCTATCGCATTTAGGAAAAGGCCCGGAGCCTATGAAGAAGACGAATGCCTGTGAAGCCATCACATGCGGGAAAAGGCCCGGAGCCTGTGAAGAAGGCCAGCGCTAGCGAAGCCCCTCGCCGGCAACACTTGCCCGTCCTACGATTTCAACTAGAGAACACTCAGGACATCACGTCCTCCCACGGGCTGCCTCGGGGCCTGCGCGAAACAAAGGTAAACCAGCCAGCCGCCAGACGCGGGTGCTCGCGCAATATAATAGCTGCTAATACAATCTATACAGGTTTTACATGAGGGGCTTCCCCTCCCCAAAATGCTCTCACAGCCATCAGGCCAAACACCTGAGTTCCACTCGTGCAGGGTAAAAAGACACGAGCGATACATACTCACTCGGACAAATCCCCCAATGCATCCTCAGGAGCACCTCCCGAGCCGCCGCTGGCATCGCTGAACTCGCCATCGCTGCCTACATCGCCGCCAGCAGCATCAGGGCCATCCACCACACCGCCCTCATCGTCGGCCACGATCACGTCGTCATCATCCAAAGTGAAGGCCCTGACGAGAGCGTCCATGTTGTCTTCCACCCAGTGCGCCAGGTCGCCTCGGACGGCCTGGGGGACTGGGGCGATGGCGGCGTCGAAGTCAAAAGTGGGGATCCATGTTCCGGAGATGGCTGAAGACACGAGAAAAGGCGCGCCCGAGCAGGGCGCGGCTCCTCTCCTCCACCAACCTGTCGGCCCTGACCGACCGCGCCTCCAGCTGCGTCACCACGGCGGTGAAGAACTGTAGGTTGCCGGCATAGTTGATCGTGTGCGGCTCGCCGACAGCCGCCTCGTAGATGTTGCCCAAGGCTGCGTTAGCCCTCTCCCTGAGCGTAGCCAGCATGGGGTCGTGCACGTGCTCCAGAACCTGCCGCTGGCGTATCTCACCGGCGTTCTGGCGCTCGACGGTCTCAGCCTCTTCCACCCGCTGACAAAGACGGAGCACCTCAGCCTGGAGGGCAGCCGACTCCTTTTGCGCTACCTCAAGGGCGGCCCGAGAAGCGTCGGCCCGCCGCGTCACCTCATCCCGTTGGGCCCTCAGGGCTGCGGTTCTTCCCTCAGCTTCGACCCGGATCAACTCCATCTTCCACTCGAACTCGCGCTCGAGGCCCTGGCGTGCCGTCGCCACCCGACGACCAACCTCCTCCAGGACACGCGCTTCCCGTACGGCGACCTCATCTTCCGCCTGCGTCGCAGGCGCTCCCTCGTCTCCAGCCGCTCGTACTCGCGGGTGCGTTCGGCGGCTTCCAGTGTCAATGCTTCCTCATGTTTCTGGAGCTCAGCTGGGTCGCCATAGGCCACCTTCATCGACGCGAGGGCCGCCTCGCGCAGTTCCACTTGCTCCCCCGATGAGTGGCATCGGGCCAGGAGCTCCCGAGCCTGCTCCTCCACTACTTCTCGCCGTCGGTCAGCTCTCAGGGCCTCCTCAGCGGCCTGGGATCGGCCCACCCGAGAGGCCTCCAGCGACGCCTTCGCTTCTTCACCATCAAGGTCGCGCTGACGGCGCGCGAGGGCGATGGCGGCCTCTAGCTCGCGCCTCCCTGCGGCCAGGCGCAGGCCCTCGGCCTCCAGGCGCGCGTCTTCACCAGTAAGCTCCTCCTCAAGCAGGCCCACCGCGTCGGTCGCCCTTCGGAGGAACTCTTGGCGGCGAGCACGGCGCTCCCGAGCACGCTCGAGCACGTCTTCCACACCATCATCAGCCCCAAGCAAGCGCCGTGAGCTGCAAATTATCGCTCCCCCTCCGGGCAGGGGGCTGGGGGCTGGCGCCCTCACGACGGCCGGGCGCGCCGTGCCAGGAGCCCGGCCTGGGGCCAGCCCGTCTCCAGAAGAAGGGTGCGGGGGGGGGGGGGGGGGGGGGGGCGCCTCAGCCAATCGCAGCCCGCGGCCAGGCAAGAAGCCCACGGCAGGTTAGCTGTTGGAAATATGCCCTAGAGGCAATAATAAATAGGTTATTATTATATTTCCTTGTTCATGATAAATCGTTTATTATCCATGCTAGAATTGTATTGATAGGAAACTCAGATACATGTGTGGATACATAGACAACACCATGTCCCTAGTAAGCCTCTAGTTAACTAGCTCGTTGATCAATAGATGGTTACGGTTTCCTGACCATGGACATTGGATGTCATTGATAACGGGATCACATCATTAGAAGAATGATGTGATGGACAAGACCCAATCCTAAGCCTAGCACAAAGATCGTGTAGTTCGTATGCTAAAGCTTTTCTAAATGTCAAGTATCATTTCCTTAGACCATGAGATTGTGCAACTCCCGGATACCGTAGGAATACTTTGGGTGTGCCAAACGTCACAACGTAACTGGGTGACTATAAAGGTACACTACAGGTATCTCCGAAAGTGTCTGTTGGGTTGGCACGAATCGAGACTGGGATTTGTCACTCCATGTGACGGAGAGGTATCTCTGGGCCCACTCGGTAGGACATCATCATAATGTGCACAATGTGATCAAGGAGTTGATTACGGGATGATGTGTTACGGAACGAGTAAAGAGACTTGCCGGTAACGAGATTGAACAAGGTATCGCGATACCGACGATCGAATCTCGGGCAAGTACAATACCGCTAGACAAAGGGAATTGTATACGGGATTGATTGAATCCTTGACATCGTGGTTCATCCGATGAGATCATCGTGGAACATGTGGGAGCCAATATGGGTATCCAGATCCCGCTATTGGTTATTGGCCGGAGAGGTGTCTCGGTCATGTCTACATGGTTCCCGAACCCGTAGGGTCTACACACTTAAGGTTCGGTGACGCTAGAGTTGTTATGGGAAATAGTATGTGGTTACCGAAGGTAGTTCGGAGTCCCGGATGAGATCCCGGATGTCACAAGGAGTTCCGGAATGGTCCGGCGGTGAAGATCGATATATTGAACGAAGGGTATTGGAGTCCGGACGTGTTCCGGAGGTACCAGGCTATGGCCAGCATGACCGAAAGGTGTTTCGGGAGCCCCGACAAGTGTTGGAGGGCCTCATGAGCCAAAGGGGAAGGGGCAAACCAGCCCACTAAGGGTTGGTGCGCCCCCCACATCCTTTCCCACGTTACTTGGGGAGGTGGGTCGCCTCCACCTGGCTTGGGAGGCAAGCCTCCACCTGCTTGGCTTGGGGGGCAAGTCTCCCTAGGATTTTCCCTAGGGAGATCCAATCTGCCTAGCCGCCGCCCCCTAGGGGAAACCCTAGGGCGCCTCCCCCTCTCCCCTTGCCCCTATATATAGTGGAGGGGTGGGAGGGCAGCCGTGACCTCTTCCCTGGCGCAGCCCTCCCTCCTCCTACCTTCTCCTCCTCCTCCATGGTGCTTGGCGAAGCCCTGCCGGAGAACCACGAGCTCCACCACCACGCCGTCGTGCTGACGGAGCTCTCCCTCAACTTATCCTCTCCCCTTGCTGGATCAAGAAGGAGGAGACGTCCCCGGGCTGTACGTGTGTTGAACGCGGAGGTGCCGTCCGTTTGGCACTAGGATCATCGGTGATTTGGATCACGACGAGTACGACTCCATCAACCCCGTTCACTTGAACGCTTCCGCTTAGCGATCTACAAGGGTATGTAGATGCACTCTCCTTCCCTCGTTGCTAGATTACTCCATAGATTGATCTTGGTGTTGCGTAGAAAATTTTGAATTTCTGCTACGTTCCCCAACAGTGGCATCATGAGCTAGGTCTATTGCGTAGATTCCATGCATGAGTAGAACACAAAGTAGTTGTGGGCGTTGATTTTGTTCAATATGCTTACCGTTACTAGTCAATCTTGATTCGGCGGCATTGTGGGATGAAGCGGCCCGGACCGACCTTACACGTACACTTACGTGAGACAGGTTCCACCGACTAACATGCACTAGTTGCATAAGGTGGCTAGCGGGTGCCAGTCTCTCCCACTTTAGTCGGATCGGATTCGATGAAAAGGGTCCTTATGAAGGGTAAATAGCAATTGACATATCACGTTGTGGTTTTGCATAGGTAAGAAACGTTCTTGCTAGAAACCCATAGCAGCCACGTAAAACATGCAAACAACAATTAGAGGACGTCTAACTTGTTTTTGCAGGGTATGCCATGTGATGTGATATGGCCAAAAGGATGTGATGAATGATATATGTGATGTATGAGATTGATCATGTTCTTGTAATAGGAATCACGACTTGCATGTCGATGAGTATGACAACCGGCAGGAGCCATAGGAGTTGTCTTTAATTTATTTATGACCTACGTGTCAACATAAACGTCATGTAATTACTTTACTTTATTGCTAAAGCGTTAGCCATAGTAGTAGAAGTAATAGTTGACGTGACAACTTCATGAAGACACGATGATGGAGATCATGATGATGGCGATCATGGTGTCATGCCGGTGACGACGATGATCATGGAGCCCCGAAGATGGAGATCAAAAGAAGCAAAGTGATGATGGCCATATCATGTCACTATTTGATTGCATGTGATGTTTATCATGTTTATACATCTTATTTGCTTAGAACGACGGTAGTAAATAAGATGATCCCTCATTAAAATTTCAAGAAAGTGTTCCCCCTAACTGTGCACCGTTGCGAAAGTTCGTCGTTTCGAAGCACCACGTGATGATCGGGTGTGATAGATTCTTACGTTCACATACAACGGGTGTAAGCCAGATTTACACACGAGAAACACTTAGGTTGACTTGACGAGCCTAGCATGTACAGACATGGCCTCGGAACACAAGAGACCGAAAGGTCGAGCATGAGTCGTATGGTAGATACGATCAACATGAAGATGTTCACCGATGATGACTAGTCCGTCTCACGTGATGATCGGACACGGCCTAGTTGACTCGGATCATGTAATCACTTGGATGACTAGAGGGATGCCTATCTGAGTGGGAGTTCATAAGATGAACTTAATTATCCTGAACATAGTCAAAAGATCTTTGCAAATTATGTCGTAAGCTCGCGCTTTAGTTTTACTGTTTTAGATATGTTCCTAGAGAAAATATAGTTGAAAGTTGATAGTAGCAATTATGCGGACAGTAGAAGGCTTGTGTCCTTAATGCACCGC
The DNA here is from genome assembly GCA_032464435.1 of Aegilops umbellulata. Classification (NCBI taxonomy): domain Eukaryota; kingdom Viridiplantae; phylum Streptophyta; class Magnoliopsida; order Poales; family Poaceae; genus Aegilops; species Aegilops umbellulata. Next base: position 80,821,044 of record CP136058.1, read on the forward strand.
TCGGTGTGCTGGACCTCGAACGTGGTCTGTGGATGTTGCGAACATCTGACATACACGTTTTGATGACTACATGATAGTTTGGTAATGATAAATGGTTTAGAATTGAGGCACCAAAGACATTTTTTGAAATATCGCGGAACATATGAGATGTTTCGAGGGCTGAAATTGGGATTTCAGGCTCGTGCCCACGTCAAGAGGTATAAGACCTCCGACGATTTTCTTGGCCTGCAAACTAAGGGAGAAAAGCTCAATCGTTGAGCTTGTGCTCAGATTGTCTGAGTACAACAATCACTTGAATCGAGTGGGAGTTGATCTTCCAGATAAGATAGTGATGTTTCACCAAAGTCATTGCCACCAAGCTGCTAGAGCTTCGTAATGAACTATAACATATCAGGGATAGATATGATGATCCTTGAAATATTCGCGATGTTTGACACCGCGAAAGTAGAAATCAAGAAGGAGCATCAATTGTTGATGGTTAGTGAAACCACTAGTTTCAAGAAGGGCAAGGGCAAGAAGGGATACTTCATGAAACGGCAAATCAGCTGCTGCTCTAGTGGAGAAACCCAAGGTTGAACCCAAACCCGAGACTGAGTGCTTCTGTAATAAGGGGAACAGCCACTAGAGCAGAATTACCCTAGATACTTGGTAGATGAGAAGGCTGTCGATAAAAGTATATTGGATATACATTATGTGAATGTGTACTTTAATAGTACTCCTAGTAGCATCAGGGTATTAGATACCGGTTCGGTTGCTAAGTGTTAGTAACTCGAAATAAAAGCTACGGAATAAACGGAGACTAGCTAAAGGTGAGCTGACGAGATGTGTTGGAAGTGTTTCCAAGGTTGATGTGATCAAGCATCGCACGCTCCCTCTACCATCGAGATTGGTGTTAAACCTAAATAATTGTTATTTGGTGTTTGCGTTGAGCATAGACATGATTGGATTATGTCTATAGCAATACGGTTATTCATTTAAGGAGAATAATGGTTACTCTATTTATTTGAATAATGCCTTCAATGATCTTGCACCTAAAATGAATGGTTTATTGAATCTCGATCATAGTGATACACATGTTCATGCCAAAAGATATAAGATAGTAATGATAGTACCACCTACTTGTGGCACTGCCATGTAAGTCATATTGGTATAAAACGCATGAAGAAGCTCCATGTTGATGGATCTTTGGACTCACTCATTTCTGAAAAGATTGAGACATGTGAACCGTGTCTGTTGGTATGTACGCATGAAGAAACTCCATGCAGATGGACCGTTTGGACTCACTTGATTTTGAATCGCTTGAGACATGCAAATCATACCACATGGGCAAGATGACTGAAAGCTTCGGTTTCAGTAAAATGGAACAAGAAAGCAACTTGTTGGAAGTAACACATTTTGATGTGTGCAGTCCAATGAGTGCTGAGGCACGCAGTGGATATCGTTATGCTCTTACTTCACAGATGATTTGAGTAGATACTGAGTATATTTACTTGATGAAACACAAGTCTGAATTATTGAATGGTTCAAGTAATTTCAGAATGAAGTTGAAGATCTTCGTGATAAGAGGATAAAATGTCTATGATATGATCATAGAAATGAATATCTGAGTTATGAGTTTGGCACTGTGGAAATTGTTTCACAACTAATACCGCCTGGAACACCATAGTGTGATGGTGTGTCCAAACATCATAGTTGCACCCTATTGGATATGGTGCGTACCATGATGTCTCTTATCGAATTACCACTATCGTTCATTGGTTAGGCATTAGAGACAACCGCACTCACTTTAAATAGGGCACCACGTAATTCCGATAAGATGACACCATATGAACTATGGTTTAGAGAAACCTAAGCTGTCATTTCTTATAAGTTTGGGGCTGTGACGCTTATGTGAAAAAGTTTCAGGCTGATAAGCTCGAACCCAAAGCGGATAAATGCATCTTCATAGGACACCCAAAACAGTTGGGTATACCTCCTAATTCAGATCCGAAAGCAATAGGGATTGTTTCTAGAATCGGGTCCTTTCTCGAGGAAAAGTTTCTCTCGAAAGAATTGAGTGGGAGGAAGATAGAACTTGATAAGGTTGTTGAACCTTTACTTCAGGCAGAGAGTAGCGCAAGCACAGGAAAAATGTTTCTGTGGCCCCTGCCTCAGTCGAAGAGAAAGCTAATGATGATGATCATGGAGCTTCAGATCAAGTTACTATCGAACCTCATAGGTTGACAAGGGTGTGTACAACTTCTAAGTGGTAACCCTGTCTTAAAAGGTCACGTTGTTGGACAACGATGAACCTATGAGCTATGGAGAAGCGATGGTGGGCCCGGATTCCAAAAATGGTTCGAGGCCATAAAATCCGAGAGAGGATCCATGTATGAAAACAAAGTGTAGACTTTGAAAGAACTACTTGATGGTCGTAAGGCTGTTGGGTGTTGGAAATATGCCCTAGAGGCAATAATAAAAGCATTATTATTATATTTCCTTGTTCATGATAATTGTCTTTATTCATGCTATAATTGTGTTATCCGGAAATCGTAATACATGTGTGAATAACAGACAACAACATGTCCCTAGTAAGCCTCTAGTTGACTAGCTCGTTGATCAATAGATAGTCATGGTTTCCTGACTATGGGCATTGGATGTCAATGATAACGAGAAAACATCATTAGGAGAATGATGTGATGGACGAGACCCAATCCTAAACATAGCATAAGATCGCATAGTTCGTTTGCTAGAGTTTTCCAATGTCAAGTATCCTTTCCTTAGACCATGAGATCGTGTAACTCCCGGACACCGTAGGAGTGCTTTGGGTGTGCCAAACGTCACAACGTAACTAGGTGACTATAAAGGTATACTACGGGTATCTCCGAAAGTGTCTGTTGGGTTGACACGGATCGAGACTGGGATTTGTCACTCCGCTTGACGGAGAGGTATCACCGGGCCCTCTCGGTAATGCATCATCATAATGAGCTCAATGTGATCAAAGTGTTTGATCACGGGATCATGCATTACGGTACAAGTAAAGTGACTTGCCGATAACGAGATTGAACGAGGTATAGGGATACCGACGATCGAATCTCGGGCAAGTAAAATACCAATTGACAAAGGGAATCGTATACGGGATTAATTGAATCCTCGACATCGTGGTTCATCCGATGAGATTATCATGGAGCATGTGGGAGCCAACATGGGTATCCAGATCCCGTTGTTGGTTATTGCCCGAGAGCCGTCTCGGTCATGTCTGCATGTCTCCCGAACCCGTAGGGTCTACACACTTAAGGTTCGGTGACGCTAGGGTTGTGAAGATATGTATATGCAGTAACCCGAATGTTGTTCGGAGTCCCGGATGAGATCCCGGACGTCACGAGGAGTTTCGTATTGGTCCGGAGGTGAAGAATTATATATAGGAAGTGCAGTTTCGGCCATCGGGAATGATCTGGGGGTCACCAGTATTGTACCGGGACCACCAGATGGGTCCCGGGGGTCCATCGGGTGGGGCCACCCATCCCGGAGGGCCCCATGGGCTGAAGTGGGAGGGGTGACCAGCCCTTAGTGGGCTGGTGCGCCCCCCAAGGCCCACCCCCTGCGCCTAGGGTTGGGAACCCTAGGGTGGGGGGCGCCCACTTGCCTTGGGGGGCACTCCACCCCCTTGGCCGCCGCCCCCTTGGGAGATTCAATCTCCCAGGGCCGGCGCCCCCCCAGGGGGCCTATATAAAGGGGGGAGGGGAGGGGGCAGCCGCACCCCTTGCCCTGGCGCCTCCCTCTCCCTCTCCAACATCTCCTCCTCCTCCGTAGAGCTCGGCGAAGCCCTGCCGGAGTATTGTAGCTCCACCATCACCACGCCGTCGTGCTGCTGCTGGAGCCATCTTCCTTAACCTCTCCTTTGCCTTGCTGGATCAAGAAGAAGGAGACATTACGCTGACCGTACTTGTGTTGAACGCGGAGGTGCCGTCCGTTCGGTGCTAGGATCTCCGGTGATTTGGATCACGTCGTGTACGACTACCTCATCCCCGTTCGTTGAACGCTTCCGCTCGCGATCTACAAAGTGGTATGTAGATGCAATCTCTCTCCCATGACTCGTTGCTTAGATGAACTCATAGATGGATCTTGGTGAAACCGTAGGAAAATTTTTAATTTTCTGCAACGTTCCCCAACAGTGGCATCATGAGCTAGGTCTATGCGTAGTTCTCTATTGCACGAGTAGAACACAATTTGTTGTGGGCGTAGATGTTGTCAACTTTCTTGCCGCTACCAGTCTTATCTTGCTTCAGCGGTATTGTGGGATGAAGCGGCCGGACTAACCTTACACGTACGCTTACGTGAGACCGGTTCCACCGACTAACATGCACTAGTTGCATAAGGTGGCTGGCGGGTGTCTGTCTCTCCCACTTTAGTTGGAGCGGATTCGATGAAAAGGGTCCTTATGAAGGGTAAATAGAAGTTGACAAATCACGTTGTGGCTTTCACGTAGGTAAGAAAACATTCTTGCTAGAACCCTAATTCAGCCACGTAAAACTTGCAACAACAATTAGAGGACGTCTAACTTGTTTTTGCAGCAAGTGCTTTGTGATATGATATGGCCAAAGTTGTGATGAATGATCTATATGTGATGTATGAGATGTTCATGCTATTGTAATAGGAATCACGACTTGCATGTCGATGAGTATGACAACCGGCAGGAGCCATAGGAGTTGTCTTTATTTTTTGTATGACCTGCGTGTCATTGAGAAACGCCATGTAATTACTTTACTTTATTGCTAAACACGTTAGCCATAGTAGTAGAAGTAATAGTTGGCGAGCAACTTCATGGAGACACGATGATGGAGATCATGATGATGGAGATCATGGTGTCAAGCCGGTGACAAAGATGATCATGGAGCCCCAAGATGGAGATCAAAGGAGCTATGTGATATTGGCCATATCATGTCACGTTTATTATTTGATTGCATGTGATGTTTATCATGTTTTGCATCTTGTTTACTTAGAACGACGGTAGTAAATAAGATGATCCCTCATAATAATTTCAAGAAGTGTTGCCCCTAACTGTGCACCGTTGCGACAGTTCGTTGTTTCGAAGCACCACGTGATCATCGGGTGTGATAGATTCTAACGTTCACATACAACGGGTGTAAGACAGATTTACACATGCAAACACTTAGGTTGACTTGACGAGCCTAGCATGTACAGACATGGCCTCGGAACACAGAAGACCGAAAGGTCGAGCATGAGTCGTATAGAAGATAAGATCAACATGAAGATGTTCACCAATGTTGACTAGTCCGTCTCACGTGATGATCGGACACGGCCTAGTTGACTTGGATCATGTAATACTTAGATGACTAGAAGAGGGATGTCTATCTAAGTGGGAGTTCATTAAATAATTTGATTAAATGAACTTTATTATCATGAACTTAGTCTAGAATATTTACAATATGTCTTGTAGATCAAATGGCCAACGTAGTCCTCAACTTCAACGCGTTCCTAGAGAAAACCAAGCTGAAAGACGATGGCAGCAACTATACGGACTGGGTCCGGAACCTGAGGATCATCCTCATAGCTGCCAAGAAAGATTATGTCCTACGAGCACCGCTGGGTGACGCACCTGTTCTCCCTGCAGAACAAGACGTTATGAACGCTTGGCAGACACGCTCCGATGATTACTCCCTCGTTCAGTGCGGCATGCTTTACAGCTTAGAGCCGGGGCTCCAAAAGCGTTTTGAGAGACATGGAGCATATGAGATGTTCGAAGAGCTGAAAATGGTTTTCCAAGCTCATGCCCGGGTCGAGAGATATGAAGTCTCCGACAAATTCTTTAGCTGTAAGATGGAGGAAAATAGCTCTGTCAGTGAACACATACTCAAGATGTCTGGGTTGCACAACCGCTTGACTCAACTTGAAGTTAATCTCCCGGATGAAGCGGTCATTGACAGAATCCTCCAGTCGCTTCCACCTAGCTACAAGAGCTTTGTGATGAACTACAACATGCAGGGGATGGTAAAGACCATTCCTGAGGTATATGCTATGCTGAAATCAGCAGAGGTAGAAATCAAGAAGGAACATCAAGTGTTGATGGTGAATAAAACCACTAAGTTCAAGAAGGGAAAGGGTAAAAAGAACTTCAAGAAGGACGGCAAGGAAGTTGCCGCGCCCGGTAAGCAAGTTGCCGGGAAGAAGCCAAAGAATGGACCCAAGCCCGAGACTGAGTGCTTTTATTGCAAGGGAAGTGGTCACTGGAAGCGGAACTGCCCCAAATACTTAGCGGACAAGAAGGCCGGCAAAACAAAAGGTATATGTGATATACATGTAATTGATGTGTACCTTACCAGTACTCGTAGTAGCTCTTGGGTATTTGATACCGGTGCAGTTGCTCACATTTGTAACTCAAAGCAGGAGCTGCGGAATAAACGGAGACTGGCGAAGGACGAGGTGACGATGCGCGTCGGGAATGGTTCCAAGGTCGATGTGATCGCCGTCGGCACGCTACCTCTACATTTACCTACGGGATTAGTTTTAAACCTCAATAATTGTTATTTAGTGCCAAGTTTGAGCATGAACATTGTGTCTGGATCTCGTTTAATTCGAGATGGCTACTCATTTAAATCCGAGAATAATGGTTGTTCTATTTATATGAGATATATGTTTTATGGTCATGCTCCGATGGTTAATGGTTTATTCTTAATGAATCTCGTATGTGATGATACACATATTCATAGTGTGAATACCAAAAGAGTTAAAGTTGATAACAATAGTCCCACATATTTGTGGCACTGCCGCCTTGGTCACATAGGTGTCAAACGCATGAAGAAGCTCCATGCAGATGGACTTTTAGAGTCTCTTGATTATGAATCATTTGACACGTGCGAACCATGCCTCATGGGTAAAATGACCAAGACTCCGTTCTCAGGAACAATGGAGCGAGCAACCAACTTATTGGAAATCATACATACCGATGTGTGCGGTCCAATGAGTGTAGAGGCTCGCGGTGGCTATCGTTATGTTCTCACCCTCACTGATGACTTGAGTAGATATGGGTATATCTACTTAATGAAACACAAGTCTGAGACCTTTGAAAAGTTCAAGGAATTTCAGAGTGAGGTTGAAAATCAACGTGATAGAAAGATCAAGTTTCTACGATCAGATCATGGAGGAGAATACTTGAGTCACGAATTTGGCACACACTTAAGAAAATGTGGAATAGTTTCACAACTCACGCCGCCTGGAACACCTCAGCGTAATGGTGTGTCCGAACGTTGTAATCGCACTCTATTAGATATGGTACGATCTATGATGTCTCTTACTGATTTACCGCTATCTTTTTGGGGCTATGCTTTAGAGACTGCCGCATTCACTTTAAATAGGGCTCCGTCGAAATCCGTTGAGACGACACCGTATGAATTATGGTTTGGGAAGAAACCTAAGCTGTCGTTTCTAAAAGTTTGGGGATGCGATGCTTATGTCAAGAAACTTCAACCTGAAAAGCTCGAACGCAAGTCGGAAAAATGCGTCTTCATAGGATACCCTAAAGAAACTATTGGGTATACCTTCTACCTCAGATCCGAAGACAAGATCTTTGTTGCCAAGAACGGATCCTTTCTAGAGAAAGAGTTTCTCTCGAAAGAAGTAAGTGGGAGGAAAGTAGAACTTGATGAAGTGTTACCTCTTGAACTGGAAAATGGCAAAACTCAAGAAAACGTTCCTGAGGTGCCTGCACCGACTAGAGAGGAAATTAATGATGATGATCAATATACTTCTAATCAAGCTCCTACTGAAATTCGAAGGTCCACAAGGACACGTTCCGCACCAGAGTGGTACGACAACCCTGTCTTGGAAATCATGTTGTTAGACAACGGTGAACCTTCGAACTATGAGGAAGCAATGGCGGGCCCGGATTCTGACAAATGGCTAGAAGCCATGAAATCCAAGATAGGATCCATGTATGAAAATGAAGTATGGACTTTGACTGACTTGCCTGTTGAGCGGCGAGCCATAGAAAATAAATGGATCTTTAAGAAGAAGACAGACGCGGATGGTAATGTGACCATCTATAAAGCTCGGCTTGTCGCTAAGGGTTATCGACAAGTTCAAGGGGTTGACTACGATGAGACTTTCTCACCGGTAGCTAAGCTGAAGTCCGTCCGAATCATGTTAGTAATTGCCGCATTCTACGATTATGAAATATGGCAAATGGACGTCAAAACGGCATTCCTTAATGGTTTCCTTAAGGAAGAATTGTATATGATGCAGCCGGAAGGTTTTGTCGATCCTAAGAATGCTGACATGGTGTGCAAGCTCCAACGCTCGATTTATGGGCTGGTGCAAGCATCTCGGAGTTGGAACATTCGCTTTGATGAGATGACCAAAGCGTTTGGGTTTACGCGGACTTATGGAGAAGCCTGCGTTTACAAGAAAGTGAGTGGGAGCTCTGTAGCATTTCTCATACTATATGTAGATGACATACTTTTGATGGAAAATGATATAGAACTCTTGGACAGCATTAAGGCCTACTTGAATAAAAGTTTTTCAATGAAGGACCTTGGAGAAGCTGCTGATATATTAGGCATCAAGATCTATAGAGATAGATCGAGACGCCTCATAGGTCTTTCACAGAGCACATACCTTGATAAGATATTGAAGAAGTTCAATATGGATCAATCTAAGAAGGGGTTCTTACCAGTATTACAAGGTGTGAAATTGAGCTCAGCTCAATGTCCGACCACGGCGGAAGATATAGAAGAGATGAGTGTCATCCCCTATGCCTCAGCCATAGGTTCTATTATGTATGCCATGCTGTGTACCAGACCTGATGTAAACCTTGTCGTAAGTTTGGTAGGAAGGTACCAAAGTAATCCCGGCAAGGAACACTGGATAGCGGTCAAGAATATCCTGAAGTACCTGAAAAGGACTAAGGAAATGTTTCTCATTTATGGAGGTGACGAAGAGCTCGTCGTAAAGGGTTACGTCGACGCTAGCTTCGACACAGATCTGGATGACTCTAAGTCACAAACCGGATACATGTATATTTTGAATGGAGGGGCAGTAAGCTGGTGCAGTTGCAAGCAGAGCGTCGTGGCGGGATCTACATGTGAAGCGGAGTACATGGCAGCCTTGGAGGCAGCACATGAAGCAATTTGGGTGAAGGAGTTCATCACCGACCTCGGAGTCATACCCAATGCGTCGGGGCCAATCAAACTCTTCTGTGACAACACTGGAGCTATTGCACTTGCCAAGGAGCCCAGGTTTCACAAGAAGACCAGGCACATCAAGCGTCGCTTCAACTCCATTCGTGAAAATGTTCAAGATGGAGACATAGAAATTTGTAAAGTGCACACAGATCTGAATGTCGCAGATCCGTTGACTAAATCTCTCCCTAAGGCAAAACATGATCAGCACCAGAACTCTATGGGTGTTCGATTCATCACAATGTAACTAGATTATTGACTCTAGTGCAAGTGGGAAACTGTTGGAAATAAGCCCTAGAGGCAATAATAAAAGCATTATTATTATATTTCCTTGTTCATGATAATTGTCTTTATTCGTGCTATAATTGTGTTATCCGGAAATTGTAATACATGTGTGAATAACAGACAACAACATGTCCCTAGTAAGCCTCTAGTTGACTAGCTCGTTGATCAATAGATAGTCATGGTTTCCTGACTATGGGCATTGGATGTCAATGATAACGAGATCACATCATTAGGAGAATGATGTGATGGACGAGACCCAATCCTAAACATAGCATAAGATCGCATAGTTCGTTTGCTAGAGTTTTCCAATGTCAAGTATCCTTTCCTTAGACCATGAGATCGTGTAACTCCCGGACACCGTAGGAGTGCTTTGGGTGTGCCAAACGTCACAACGTAACTGGGTGACTATAAAGGTATACTGCGGGTATCTCCGAAAGTGTCTGTTGGGTTGACACGGATCGAGACTGGGATTTGTCACTCCGCTTGACGGAGAGGTATCACCGGGCCCTCTCAGTAATGCATCATCATAATGAGCTCAATGTGATCAAAGTGTTTGATCACGGGATCATGCATTACGGTACGAGTAAAGTGACTTGCCGATAACGAGATTGAACGAGGTATAGGGATACCGATGATCGAATCTCGGGCAAGTAAAATACCAATTGACAAAGGGAATCGTATACGGGATTAATTGAATCCTCAACATCGTGGTTCATCCGATGAGATCATCGTGGAGCATGTGGGAGCCAACATGGGTATCCAGATCCCGCTGTTGGTTATTGCCCGAGAGCCGTCTCGGTCATGTCTGCATGTCTCCCGAACCCGTAGGGTCTACACACTTAAGGTTCGGTGACGCTAGGGTTGTGAAGATATGTATATGCAGTAACCCGAATGTTGTTTGGAGTCCCGGATGAGATCCCGGACGTCACGAGGAGTTCCGGATTGGTCCGGAGGTGAAGAATTATATATAGGAAGTGCAGTTTCGGCCATCGGGAATGATCTGGGGGTCACCGGTATTTTACCGGGACCACCAGATGGGTCCCGGGGGTCCACCGGGTGGGGCCACCCATCCCGGAGGTCCCCATGGGCTGAAGTGGGAGGGGGACCAGCCCTTAGTGGGCTGGTGCGCCCCCCAAGGCCCACCCCCTGCGCCTAGGGTTGGAACCCTAGGGTGGGGGGCGCCCACTTGCCTTGGGGGGGCACTCCACCCCCCTTGGCCGCCGCCCCCTTGGGAGATTCAATCTCCCAGGGCCGGCGCCCCCCAGGGGGCCTATATAAAGGGGGGAGGGGAGGGGGCAGCCGCACCCCTTGCCCTGGCGCCTCCCTCTCCCTCTCCAACATCTCCTCCTCCTCCGTAGAGCTCGGCGAAACCCTGCCGGAGTACTGTAGCTCCACCATCACCACGCCGTCGTGCTGCTGCTGGAGCCATCTTCCTTAACCTCTCCTTTGCCTTGCTGGATCAAGAAGAAGGAGACGTTACGCTGACCGTACGTGTGTTGAACGCGGAGGTGCCGTCCGTTCGGTGCTAGGATCTCCGGTGATTTGGATCACGTCGTGTACGACTACCTCATCCCCGTTCGTTGAACGCTTCCGCTCGCGATCTACAAAGTGGTATGTAGATGCAATCTCTCTCCCATGACTCGTTGCTTAGATGAACTCATAGATGGATCTTGGTGAAACCGTAGGAAAATTTTTAATTTTCTGCAACGTTCCCCAACATTGGGCACATATGGATTTTAAAAGGAAGACAGACAATGATGGTAAGTGTCACCATTGAGAAAGCTCGACTTGTCGTTAAGGTGTTTCCCGACAAGTTCAAGGAGTTGACTACGATGAGACTTTCTCACTCGTAGCGATGCTAAGAGTCTGTTGGAATTAGCAGGTACTGCATTATTTATGAAATCTTGCAGATGGGATGTCAAAATATTGTTTCGTTGTTCTTGAGGAAAGGTTGTATGTGATACAACCAGAAGATTTTGTCGATCCTGAAAGATGCTAACAAGTATGCAAAGCTCCAGCTATCCTTCTAAGGACTGGAGTAAGCATCTCGGAGTTGGAATGTACACTTTGGTGAGATGATCAAAGATTTTGGGTTTATACAAAGTTTATGAGAAACTTGTATTTCCAAAGAAGTGAGTGGGAGCACTATAGAATTTCTGATGAGTATATGTTGTTGACATATTGATGATCAGAAATAATGTAGAATTTCTGGAAAGCATATAGGGTTATTTGAAAAGTGTTTTTCAATGGAAAACCTGGATTAGGCTGCTTAAACATTGAGCATCAAGATCTATAGGGATAGATCAAAACGCTTAATGGTACTTTCAAATGAGCACATACCTTGACATGATCTTGAAGGTGTTCAAGATGGATCAGTCAAAGAAGGAAGTTCTTGCCTGAGTTGTAAGGTACGGAGTTAAGACTTAAAGCTCGACCACTGCAGAACAGAGAGAAAGGACGAAGGTCGTCCCCTATGCTTAGACATAGGCTCCATAGTATGCTATGCTGTGTACCGCACCTGACATGTGCCTTGCCACATGTCTGGCTAGAGGGTACAAAGGTGATCTAGGAGTAGATCACCAGATAGCGGTCAAGATTATCCTTAGAGGAATAAGGATATGTTTCTCGGTTATGGAGGTGATAAAGAGTTCGACGTAAAGAGTTACGTCGATGCAAGCTTAACACCTATCCGGATAGCTTTGAGTAGAGATGCCGGATACGTATAATGGAGCAACAATTTGGAATAGCTCCAAGTAGAACAGTTATTTGAAATGGCTCCAAATATAGCGTAGATATTTGCGAAGTACATACGGATCTGAATGTTGCAGACCCGTTGACTAAAACCTCTCTCACAAGCAACATGATCAAACCCAGAACTCATTGAGTGTTAATCACATAGTGATGTGAACTAGATTATGAACTCTAGTAAACTCTTTGGATGTTGGTCACATGGCGATGTGACCTGTGAATGTTAATCACATGGCGATGTGAACTAGATTATTGACTCTAGTGCAAGTGGGAGACTGTTGGAAATATGCCCTAGAGGCAATAATAAATAGGTTATTATTATATTTCCTTGTTCATGATAAATCGTTTATTATCCATGCTAGAATTGTATTGATAGGAAACTCAGATACATGTGTGGATACATAGACAACACCATGTCCCTAGTAAGCCTCTAGTTAACTAGCTCGTTGATCAATAGATGGTTACGGTTTCCTGACCATGGACATTGGATGTCATTGATAACGGGATCACATCATTAGAAGAATGATGTGATGGACAAGACCCAATCCTAAGCCTAGCACAAAGATCGTGTAGTTCGTATGCTAAAGCTTTTCTAAATGTCAAGTATCATTTCCTTAGACCATGAGATTGTGCAACTCCCGGATACCGTAGGAATACTTTGGGTGTGCCAAACGTCACAACGTAACTGGGTGACTATAAAGGTACACTACAGGTATCTCCAAAAGTGTCTGTTGGGTTGGCACGAATCGAGACTGGGATTTGTCACTCCGTGTGACGGAGAGGTATCTCTGGGCCCACTCGGTAGGACATCATCATAATGTGCACAATGTGATCAAGGAGTTGATTACGGGATGATGTGTTACGGAACGAGTAAAGAGACTTGCCGGTAACGAGATTGAACAAGGCATCGCGATACCGACGATCGAATCTCGGGCAAGTACAATACCGCTAGACAAAGGGAATTGTATACGGGATTGATTGAATCCTTGACATCGTGGTTCATCCGATGAGATCATCGTGGAACATGTGGGAGCCAATATGGGTATCCAGATCCCGCTATTGGTTATTGGCCGGAGAGGTGTCTCGGTCATGTCTGCATGGTTCCCGAACCCGTAGGGTCTACACACTTAAGGTTCGGTGACGCTAGAGTTGTTATGGGAAATAGTATGTGGTTACCGAAGGTAGTTCGGAGTCCCGGATGAGATCCCGGATGTCACAAGGAGTTCCGGAATGGTCCGGCGGTGAAGATCGATATATTGAACGAAGGGTATTGGAGTCCGGACGTGTTCCGGAGGTACCAGGCTATGGCCAGCATGACCGAAAGGTGTTTCGGGAGCCCCGACAAGTGTTGGAGGGCCTCATGAGCCAAAGGGGAAGGGGCAAACCAGCCCACTAAGGGTTGGTGCGCCCCCCACATCCTTTCCCACGTTACTTGGGGAGGTGGGTCGCCTCCACCTGGCTTGGGAGGCAAGCCTCCACCTGCTTGGCTTGGGGGGCAAGTCTCCCTAGGATTTTCCCTAGGGAGATCCAATCTGCCTAGCCGCCGCCCCCTAGGGGAAACCCTAGGGCGCCTCCCCCTCTCCCCTTGCCCCTATATATAGTGGAGGGGTGGGAGGGCAGCCGTGACCTCTTCCCTGGCGCAGCCCTCCCTCCTCCTACCTTCTCCTCCTCCTCCATGGTGCTTGGCGAAGCCCTGCCGGAGAACCACGAGCTCCACCACCACCACGCCGTCGTGCTGACGGAGCTCTCCCTCAACTTATCCTCTCCCCTTGCTAGATCAAGAAGGAGGAGACATCCCCGGGCTGTATGTGTGTTGAAACGCGGAGGTGCCGTCTGTTTGGCACTAGGATCATCGGTGATTTGGATCACGACGAGTACGACTCCATCAACCCCGTTCACTTGAATGCTTCCGCTTAGCGATCTACAAGGGTATATAGATGCACTCTCCTTTCCTCGTTGCTAGATTACTCCATAGATTGATCTTGGTGTTGCGTAGAAAATTTTGAATTTCTGCTACGTTCCCCAACACTAGCTATGCCAAGAGAGGGCACGCGAAGGAAGATCGCAGGAAGAGAAGGGCTGCAGTGCGCCTCAGGACGGTCCGCCCCTTCATTCGCCCTCACCACGAGAGCAGTGCTGCTCGGAGCACTTGGGGACGGCGGGGGAGACGAAGCCAAGGGAGGCGGCGCCTCAGCGACTCCCACGAACTCAGCCGGAAGAGGCCTGCGGAGTAAGGATCAGTAGACGTAGCAAGGGGATCAGGAGCCAGGAAAGGAGAAGGCTTACTCGTCAGTAGCAAAGTATTTCCGGCGCTTCAGCAAGCGACAAGAGAAGTCATCACCCAGGGCCTCCCTTTTCCTCCGGAGGGCCTCAAAGTCCACACGGAAGCGGCCCAAGAGAAGAGCGCAGGGGTCAGCCCGCGACGAAGACGGAGCATCAAAGCGACCCGCGTCAGGGGCGTCTGCCTGACGCGCACTATCAGTCGCCTCGCTAGAAGACGCGGCCGGGGCCTCAGGAGCCTCGTCCCCAGGCACTGGGAGCGGCTGCTTGCCACCCATAGCCTCAGCAGCACAGGCCTCAGGAGCTGCTCCCTCGAGGGCATCGCCAGGCGCAGTCACCTCATCGGGAGCCTTCTCGGCCTCCGCTGTCTCATGCCTCCCTGCTCCACCACTCGAGGAGGATTCGCCTTGACCGACCGGAAGGGTGGTCACCACCATAGGGTTCTCGCGAGGCCCTTGGAAGCCAGCGGGGCGCAGCCCCCATTCATCAAAGGAGGGCATCTGCCTCACGAAGTCGTCCCTATTCTGGCAGAGATACAGCAGGGCCCCTCCCCGCTGGATGCTGCCCGGGTTGGGGTCACCAGTCAGGACCAAGAGCACTGTCCTTAGCACCCCAGGCATCAGGTCTTCTTCCTGGAGCCTCATGCGATCATCATGCCCACTGAAAGCCCACATTCGGCGGGAGTGGCATTGGAGAGGGGCGATGCGGCGCAACAAGAACTCCTTCACCACCTTGGGCGCTGTCACGCCGAGCGATTTCAAGAACGTGAAGCGGCGCCAGACGAAGGCGAGCCGGGGGCTCTCGAGCGTCTCCTGGCCCCAGCCCGAGTTGGGTACAGCCGGCGAAGTTGGCTTCGCCAGCAGGGGGCTGGGCACCCCGACATCAACGTACAACCACCGCTCGCGGAACCCAGCTGAAGGCGAAGGAAGCTTGAAGTCGATCCCTGAGGCCGTAGTCTCAGGCGCGGCGACGAAGCTCACACACGCTAAGCATTGAGTGGGGTCAGCAAGGCGCAAAGAGAAGAAGTGGCGCAGCAAGGCAACGGAAGGAGGGATGCCCATCATCGCCTCGCAAACAAAAGCGAAGACCGAAAGGAGGGTGATGGATTCAGGACCCAGATGCATCATATGGATCTGGTAATGAGAGAGGACGACCTTGAAGAAATCGGAAAAGGGGGGAACCAGACCCGCCCACAAGGCGTCGGCAAAATAATGAACCTCAGTGATTATCTTGTCAGTGGGGAAGTGAGACGTAGACCAGGCCGTCGTCCTCCCACACTCGTTGAAGATGGTGGCCAGAGCCGGGCTGAGCTTATCCAGGCACTCTTGATTGAGTATGATCGATCGGCCGACGGCGGGGGCCAACGACGACGGCGAGCGGGATGGAGGCATGGGTTTCTTCCCTTTCTCCTTCTTCGTCGGAGCCATGGCGATGGAAAGGAGGGGGAAGATGTGAGATGGGATTGGAGACAAGAGTCGGAGTTCGAAGGGAGGAAGGATAGGGGACGGTCGAGCAACAAGAAGGGGAGCGGCTGTGTACAACTGCGAGTCCACCTAGCAAGGCGCAAAATAAGGGAGCGTGGGGGAACAGTGCCTCCCACGTCCAATCAACCGCCATGCGGCGCCCAAGGCCGCAGGCTGTTAGGGCCCGCGGCGCTTCGCCCTTGCCCTTTCGCCTCTCAGCACGGCCAAGTCCATGCGCGCCTTGGGCCCGGGGGCTACTGTCGGTGTTCTGGGAACGGGGGTCCCCAGACTTGCCTGTCTGCGGCCTGCGGCGTGGCTCGAAAGGGGGCCCAGCACGGCCCTGAAGGAAATATGCCCTAGAGGCAATAATAAAGTTATTATTTATTTCCTTATTTCATGATAAATGTTTATTATTCATGCTATAATTGTATTAACCGGAAACATAATACATGTGTGAATACATAGACAAACAGAGTGTCACTAGTATGCCTCTACTTGACTAGCTCGTTAATCAAAGATGGTTAAGTTTCCTAACCATAGACAAAGGAGTTGTCATTTGATTAACGAGGTCACATCATTGGTTGAATGATCTGATTGACATGACCCATTTCCATTAGCTTAGCACCTAATCGTTTAGTGTGTTGCTATTGCTTTCATCCATAACTTATACATGTTCCTATGACTATGAGATTATGCAACTCCCGTTTGCCGGAGGAACACTTTGGGTGCTACCAAACGTCACAACGTAACTGGGTGATTATAAAGGAGTACTACAGGTGTCTCCAAAGGTAGATGTTGGGTTGGCGTATTTCGAGATTAGGATTTGTCACTCCGATAGTCGGAGAGGTATCTCTGGGCCCTCTCGGTAATGCACATCACATAAGCCTTGCAAGCACTACAACTAATGAGTTAGTTGTGAGATGATGTATTACGGAACGAGTAAAGAGACTTACCGGTAACGAGATTGAACTAGGTATTGGATACCGACGATCAAATCTCGGGTAAGTAACATACCGATGACAAAGGGAACAAACGTATGTTGTTATGCGGTCTGACCGATAAAGATCTTCGTAGAATATGTAGGAGCCAATATGGGCATCCAGGTACCGCTATTGGTTATTGACCGGAGACGTGTCTCGGTCATGTCTACATTGTTCTCGAACCGTAGGGTCCGCACGCTTAAGGTTTCGATGACGGTTATTATGAGTTTATGTATTTTGATGTACCGAAGGAGTTCGGAGTCCCGGATGTGATCACGGACATGACGAGGAGTCTCGAAATGGTCGAGACATAAAGATTGATATATTGGATGACTACATTTGGATATCGGAATGGTTCCGAGTGAAATCGGCATTTTACCGGAGTACCGGGGGGTTACCGGAACCCCCCGGGGGGTTAATGGGCCACTATGGGCCTTAAGGGAGAAGGGAGAAAGGGGAAGGAAGGGGCCGCGCGCCCCTCCCCCTCCTAGTCCGAATAGGACAAGGGAAGGGGGGCGGCGCCCCCCCTTTCCTTCTCTCCCTCCACCTCTTTCCCCCCCTTCTCCTAATCCAAATAGGAAAAGAGGGAGTCCTACTCCCGGTGGGAGTAGGAGTCCCCCCTTGGCGCGCCTAGCCCTGGCCGGCCGCCCCTCCCCCTGGATCCTTTATATACGGGGGCAGGGGGGCACCTCTAGACACAAGTTGATCCTTGAGATCGTTCCTTAGTCGTGTGCGGTGCCCCCCTCCACCATATTCCACCTCGGTCGTATTGTTGCAGCACTTAGGCGAAGCCCTGCGATAGTAGAACATCAAGATCGTCACCACGCCGTCGTGCTGACGGAACTCTCTCCCCGGAGCTTTGCTGGATCGGAGCCCGAGGAGCGTCATCGAGTTGTACGTGTGCCAAGAACTCGGGGGCGCCGGAGTAACGGCGCCGGGATCGGTTGGATCGCGAGGAGATCGTACGACTACTTCCTCTACGTTGTGATCGCTTCCGCTTCGGTCTACGAGGGTACGTAGACAACACTCTCCCCTCTCGTTGCTATGCATCACCATGATCTTGCGTGTGCGTAGGAAAATTTTGAAATTACTACGTTCCCCAACAGTGGCATCCGAGCCTAGGTTTTTATGGTTTGATGTTATATGCACGAGTAGAACACAAGTGAGTTGTGGACGATACAAGTCATACTGCCTACCAGCATGTCATACTTTGGTTCAGCGGTATTGTTGGATGAGATGACCCGGACCAACCTTACGCGTACGCTTACGCGAGACCGGTTCCCTCGACGTGCTTTGCACACAGATGGCTTGCGGGAGACATCTCACCAACTTTAGTTGAACCAAGTGTGGCTACGCCCGGTCCTTGAGAAGGTTAAAACGGAGTCTATTTGACGAACTATCGTTGTGGTTTTGATGCGTAGGTAAGATGAGTTCTTGCTTAAGCCCGTAGCAGCCACGTAAAACTTGCAACAAACAAAGTAGAGGACGTCTAACTTGTTTTTGCAGGGCATGTTGTGATGTGATATGGTCAAGACATGATGCTAAATTTTATTGTATGAGATGATCATGTTTTGTAACCGAGTTATCGGCAACTGGCAGGAGCCATATGGTTGTCGCTTTATTGTATGCAATGCAATCGCCCTGTAATGCTTTACTTTATCACTGAGCGGTAGCGATAGTCGTAGAAGCATAAGATTGGCGAGACGACAACGATGCTACGATGGAGATCAAGGTGTCGCGCCGGTGACGATGGTGATCATGATGGTGCTGCAGAGATGGAGATCATGAAGCACAAGATGATGATGACCATATCATATCACTTATATATTGATTTGCATGTGATGTTTATCTTTTATGCATCTTATCTTGCTTTGATTGACGGTAGCATTATAAGATGATCTCTCACTAAATTATCAAGAAGTGTTCTCCCCGAGTATGCACCGTTGCCAAAGTTCGTCGTGCCCAGACACCACGTGATGATCGGGTGTGATAAGCTCTACGTCCATCTACAACGGGTGCAAGCCAGTTTTGCACAGCAGAATACTCGGGTTATACTTGACGAGCCTAGCATATGCAGATATGGCCTCGGAACACGGAGACCGAAAGGTCGAGCATGAATCATATAGTAGATATGATCAACATGATGATGTTCACCATTGAGAACTAATCCATTTCACGTGATGATCGGTTATGGTTTAGTTTGATTTGGATCACGTGATCACTTAGATGATTAGAGGGATGTCTATCTAAGTGGGAGTTCTTAAGTAATATGATTAATTGAACTTAAATTTATCATGAACTTAGTCCCTGATAGTATCTTGCTTGTTTATGTTGATTGTAGATAGATGGCTCGTGCTGTTGTTCCATTGAATTTTAATACGTTCCTTGAGAAAGCAAAGTTGAAAGATGATGGTAGCAATTACACGGACTGGGTCCGTAACTTGAGGATTATCCTCATTGCTGCACAGAAGAGTTACGTCCTGGATGCACCGCTAGGTGCCAGGCCTGCTGCTGGAGCAACGCCAGATGTTATGAACGTCTGGCAGAGCAAAGCTGATGACTACTCGATAGTTCAGTGTGCCATGCTTTACGGCTTAGAACCGGGACTTCAACGTCGGTTTGAGAACCATGGAGCATATGAGATGTTCCAAGAGTTGAAGTTAATATTCCAACGGAATGCCCGGATTGAGAGATATGAAGTCTCCAATAAGTTCTATAGCTGCAAAATGGAGGAGAATGGGTCTGTCAGTGAACACATACTCAGAATGTCTGGGTATTACAATCACTTGAGTCAGCTGGGAGTTAATCTTCCGGATGATTGTGTCATTGACAGAATTCTTCAATCACTGCCACCAAGCTACAAAGGCTTCGTGATGAACTATAATATGCAAGGGTTAGTAAAGACTATGCCCGAGCTCTTCGCAATGCTAAAAGCTGCGGAGGTAGAAATCAAGAAGGAGCATCAAGTGTTGATGGTCAATAAGACCACTAGTTTCAAGAAGAAGGGCAAAGGGAAGAAGAAGGGGAACTTCAAGAAGAACAGCAAGCAAGTTGCTGCTCAGGAGAAGAAACCCAAGTCTGGACCTAAGCCTGAAACTGAGTGCTTCTACTGCAAGCAGACTGGTCACTGGAAGCGGAACTGCCCCAAGTATTTGGCGGATAAGAAGGATGGCAAGGTGAACAAAGGTATATGTGATATACATGTTATTGATATGTACCTTACTAGAGCTCGCAGTAGCACCTGGGTATTTGATACTGGTTCTGTTGCTAATATTTGCAACTCGAAACAGGGACTACGGATTAAGCGGACACTAGCAAAGGACGAGGTGACGATGCGCGTGGGAAATGGTTCCAAAGTCGATGTGATCGCGGTCGGCACGCTACCTCTACATCTACCTTTGGGATTAGTATTAGACCTAAATAATTGTTATTTGGTGCCAGCGTTGAGCATGAACATTATATCTGGATCTTGTTTAATGCGAGACGGTTATTCATTTAAATCAGAGAATAATGGTTGTTCTATTTATATGAGTAACATCTTTTATGGTCATGCACCCTTGCAGAGTGGTCTATTTTTGATGAATCTCGATAGTAGTGATACACATATTCATAATGTTGAAGCCAAAAGATGCAGAGTTGATAATGATAGTGCAACTTATTTGTGGCACTGCCGTTTAGGTCATATCGGTATAAAGCGCATGAAGAAACTCCATACTGATGGACTTTTGGAGTCACTTGATTATGAATCACTTGGCACTTGCGAACCGTGCCTCATGGGCAAGATGACTAAAACGCCGTTCTCCGGTACTATGGAGAGAGCAACAGATTTGTTGGAAATCATACATACGGATGTATGTGGTCCGATGAATATTGAGGCTCGTGGCGGATATCGTTATTTTCTCACCTTCACAGATGATTTGAGCAGATATGGGTATATCTACTCAATGAAACACAAGTCTGAAACATTTGAAAAGTTCAAAGAATTTCAGAGTGAAGTTGAAAATCATCGTAACAAATAAAGTTTCTACGATCTGATCGTGGAGGAGAATATTTGAGTTACGAGTTTGGTCTACATTTGAAACAATGCGGAATAGTTTCGCAACTCACGCCACCCGGAACACCACAGCGCAATGGTGTGTCCGAACGTCGTAATCGCACTTTACTAGATATGGTGCGATCTATGATGTCTCTTACAGATTTACCGCTATCGTTTTGGGGTTATGCTCTTGAGACGGCCGCATTCACGTTGAATAGAACACCGTTAAAATCCGTTGAGACGACACCTTATGAACTATGGTTTAGCAAGAAACCAAAGTTGTCGTTTCTTAAAGTTTGGGGCTGCGATGCTTATGTGAAAAAGCTTCAACCTGATAAGCTCGAACCCAAATCGGAGAAGTGTGTCTTCATAGGATACCCAAAGGAGACAGTTGGGTACACCTTCTATCACAGATCTGAAGGCAAAATATTTGTTGCTAAAAATGGATCCTTTCTAGAGAAGGAGTTTCTCTCGAAAGAAGTGAGTGGGAGGAAAGTAGAACTTGATGAGGTAACTGTACCTTCTCCCTTATTGGAAAGTAGCTTATCTCAGAAACCGGTTTCTGAGACATCTACACCAAATAGTGAGGAAGTTGATGATGTTGATCATGAGGCTTCAGATCAAGTTACTACAGAACCTCGTAGGTCAACCAGAGTAAGATCCGCACCAGAGTGGTATGGTAATCCTGTTCTGGAAGTCATGCTACTTGATCATGATGAACCTACGAACTATGAAGAAGCGATGGTGAGCCCAGATTCCGCAAAGTGGCTTGAAGCCATGAAATCTGAGATGGGATCCATGTATGAAAACAAAGTGTGGACTTTGGTTGACTTGCCCGAGGGTCGGCAAGCAATAGAAAACAAGTGGATCTTTAAGAAGAAGACTGACGCTGACGGTAATGTTACTGTCTACAAAGCTCGACTTGTCGCAAAGGGTTTCCGGCAAGTTCAAGGGATTGACTACGATGAGACCTTCTCACCCGTAGCGATGCTTAAGTCTGTCCGAATCATGTTAGCAATTGCCGCATTTTATGATTATGAAATTTGGCAAATGGATGTAAAAACTGCATTCCTGAATGGATTTCTGGAAGAAGAGTTGTATATGATGCAACCAGAAGGTTTTATCGATCCAAAGGGAGCTAACAAAGTATGCAAGCTCCAGCGATCCATTTATGGACTGGTGCAAGCATCTCGGAGTTGGAATAAACGCTTTGATAGTGTGATCAAAGCATTTGGGTTTGTACAGACTTTTGGAGAAGCCTGTATTTACAAGAAAGTGAGTGGGAGCTCTGTAGCATTTCTGATATTATATGTGGATGACATATTACTGATCGGAAATGATATAGAATTTCTGGATAGCATAAAGGGATACTTGAATAAGAGTTTTTCAATGAAGGACCTCGGTGAAACTGCTTACATATTGGGCATCAAGATCTATAGAGATAGATCAAGACGCTTGATTGGACTTTCACAGAGCACATACCTTGACAAAGTTTTGAAGAAGTTCAAAATGGATCAGGCAAAGAAAGGGTTCTTGCCTGTGTTACAAGGTGTGAAGTTGAGTAAGACTCAATGCCCGACCACTGCAGAGGATAGAGAGAAAATGAAAGATGTTCCCTATGCTTCAGCCATAGGCTCTATCATGTATGCAATGTTGTGTACCAGACCTGATGTGTGCCTTGCTATTAGCTTAGCAGGGAGGTACCAAAGTAATCCAGGAGTGGATCACTGGACAGCGGTCAAGAATATCCTAAAGTACCTGAAAAGGACTAAGGAGATGTTTCTCGTATATGGAGGTGACAAAGAGCTCATCGTAAGTGGTTACGTTGATGCAAGCTTTGACACTGATCCGGACGATTCGAAATCGCAAACCGGATACGTGTTTACATTAAACGGTGGAGCTGTCAGTTGGTGCAGTTCTAAACAAAGCGTCATAGCGGGATCTACATGTGAAGCGGAGTACATAGCAGCTTCGGAAGCAGCTAATGAAGGAGTCTGGATGAAGGAGTTCATATCCGATCTAGGTGTCATACCTAGTGCATCGGGTCCAATGAAAATCTTTTGTGACAATACTGGAGCAATTGCCTTGGCAAAGGAATCCAGATTTCACAAGAGAACCAAGCACATCAAGAGACGCTTCAATTCCATCCGGGACTTGGTCCAGGTGGGAGACATAGAGATTTGCAAGATACATACGGATCTGAATGTAGCAGACCCGTTGACTAAGCCTCTTCCACGAGCAAAACATGATCAGCACCAAAACTCCATGGGTGTTAGAATCATTACTGTGTAATCTAGATTATTGACTCTAGTGCAAGTGGGAGACTGAAGGAAATATGCCCTAGAGGCAATAATAAAGTTATTACTTATTTCCTTATTTCATGATAAATGTTTATTATTCATGCTATAATTGTATTAACCGGAAACATAATACATGTGTGAATACATAGACAAACAGAGTGTCACTAGTATGCCTCTACTTGACTAGCTCGTTAATCAAAGATGGTTAAGTTTCCTAACCATAGACAAAGGAGTTGTCATTTGATTAACGAGGTCACATCATTGGTTGAATGATCTGATTGACATGACCCATTTCCATTAGCTTAGCACCTGATCGTTTAGTGTGCTGCTATTGCTTTCATCCATAACTTATACATGTTCCTATGACTATGAGATTATGCAACTCCCGTTTGCCGGAGGAACACTTTGGGTGCTACCAAACGTCACAACGTAACTGGGTGATTATAAAGGAGTACTACAGGTGTCTCCAAAGGTAGATGTTGGGTTGGCGTATTTCGAGATTAGGATTTGTCACTCCGATAGTCGGAGAGGTATCTCTGGGCCCTCTCGGTAATGCACATCACATAAGCCTTGCAAGCACTACAACTAATGAGTTAGTTGTGAGATGATGTATTACGGAACGAGTAAAGAGACTTACCGGTAACGAGATTGAACTAGGTATTGGATACCGACGATCGAATCTCGGGTAAGTAACATACCGATGACAAAGGGAACAAACGTATGTTGTTATGCGGTCTGACCGATAAAGATCTTCGTAGAATATGTAGGAGCCAATATGGGCATCCAGGTCCTGCTATTGGTTATTGACCGGAGACGTGTCTCGGTCATGTCTACATTGTTCTCGAACCGTAGGGTCCGCACGCTTAAGGTTTCGATGACGGTTATTATGAGTTTATGTATTTTGATGTACCGAAGGAGTTCGGAGTCCCGGATGTGATCACGGACATGACGAGGAGTCTCGAAATGGTCGAGACATAAAGATTGATATATTGGATGACTACATTTGGATATCGGAATGGTTCCGAGTGAAATCGGCATTTTACCGGAGTACCGGGGGGTTACCGGAACCCCCCGGGGGGTTAATGGGCCACTATGGGCCTTAAGGGAGAAGGGAGAAAGGGGAAGGAAGGGGCCGCGCGCCCCTCCCCCTCCTAGTCCGAATAGGACAAGGGAAGGGGGGCGGCGCCCCCCCTTTCCTTCTCTCCCTCCACCTCTTTCCCCCCCTTCTCCTAATCCAAATAGGAAAAGAGGTAGTCCTACTCCCGGTGGGAGTAGGACTCCCCCCTTGGCGCGCCTAGCCCTGGCCGGCCGCCCCTCCCTCTGGATCCTTTATATACGGGGGCAGGGGGCACCTCTAGACACAAGTTGATCCTTGAGATCATTCCTTAGCCGTGTGCGGTGCCCCCCTCCACCATATTCCACCTCGGTCGTATTGTTGCAGCGCTTAGGCGAAGCCCTGCGATAGTAGAACATCAAGATCGTCACCACGCCGTCGTGCTGACGGAACTCTCTCCCCGGAGCTTTGCTGGATCGGAGCCCGAGGAGCGTCATCGAGCTGTACGTGTGCCAAGAACTCGGGGGCGCCGGAGTAACGGCGCCGGGATCGGTTGGATCGCGAGGAGATCGTACGACTACTTCCTCTACGTTGTGATCGCTTCCGCTTCGGTCTACGAGGGTACGTAGACAACACTCTCCCCTCTCGTTGCTATGCATCACCATGATCTTGCGTGTGCGTAGGAAAATTTTGAAATTACTACGTTCCCCAACAGATCTTCATCAACACAAGACCCAAGACCCTCGCGAGGGGCCAAGCCTCGCGGGGCGGACAACACAGCGCTTTCTTAGGCACGGCCTCATCAGGCTGGCTCATGAGGAGGCGGAGAGATCAATGCGGGGTACCTCGCGAGGTGCCCATGACGCAAGCCGTGACGACCAAGGGTACAAGGCGGGCGCCAGTCCGCGCAGTGTCTCCCTTTCCTCTTTGGTGCCAAGGGGGCGAGCGCAGGCGGGAGAATCAAGCAAAGTCATCCATTTCGGTGCAACGAGACCAAGACCAGTCCAACGGAAGGAAGGAGGTCATCGTGGAGCCCAGAACGGCGTCACCACAGGGCCTTTGACAGGCGAGGACCAACTTTAGTCAGGATAAGTGTACCAGATGTTCCCCTTCAAATTGGCCGATTGTTGGTGCCCTTTCCGCTCAATATTTGGGAAGAGGCCCAGGGCCTTTGCCTATAAATAGGACTAGCCATCCCCAGGGTAGAGGTATCTATCTATCATCGGAGAAGCCAGCTAGAAAGACTCAGGCAACAGAGAGAGAGAGAGAGGAGGGCGACTGAACTCCCCTAACAGTTCATCCCCCTAGCCAAGAACGGACCCTCGCGAGGCTGTTCTTTCCTGTATTGTTCATCATCATCAGCCCAAGAGGCAATCAACCCATCACAAACTAGAGTAGGGTATTACACCACAATGGTGGCCCGAACTAGTATAAACTCTGTGTCTCTTGTGTTGTTCTTTCAGTAGTTAGATCTTTGCGAGACGGAGAGGTAGAGGACATAATCTCCGCGCGCACCCCAGAGTTCGAACCTTAAGGGTCTGCCGGAACCCGAAATCCGACAGAGTGTATCTAGACATATATTAGTTCTAGTTACATCTCTTTTTATCCATTTTGATGACAAGTATTTTCGGACGGAGGGAGTACATCGGAGCAGAAATAGGTCCAAGTGTAGCACGGGCTGTTAATAGGCGAAAAGAGACACTGGGGTGAAAATGGACCCATATCTACAACGGGCTGCTGACGGGGTGAAAGACATACCGGGTAGAAAACAACCCAAAATAAACATCAGGCTGAAAAAAGTCTAAGTGTACCATGGGCCTTTATAATAGGCCAGAAGACACACCACACCTTAATTGGGCCAACCAAAGACCACAGGTAGTTTCTCATACTTAACCTGACAAAAATCTTTTTTCCCAGCTTTTGTGATTGACACAAATCTACTCAGTTTCTTGTTTACATCCAATCTTGCTCTAGCTCTGACAAACTCCCGAGTAAAGCCTGCAGGCAACTCTATATGTACCTCTAGTACATTTCCCAATTCCCATTTTCCGGCACATGCCTTTGATCACATCCGGGCAGCACTCCTGCCTTTCAAGTCGAGTTAGAAAAAAGAAACTCTAGAAAGGAAAACCTTGAACATCTCATCTACACCGTTCGATCAGCAGGCAATGGCCGGGATGGGGCCCTGTGGTGTGGGAAGGGAAGTCAGAAGTTGTCAATGAGCTTGGCGTAGGACGTGGTGACCCTGTTCCGTTCCACCCGCCTGCCCTCGATCTCCCTCGTGCGGCACCCATCCACGCCGGCGCCGGCGCAGATGGTCTTGCGAGGATCGGCGATCCTGTCCCTCCAGTGACCGTCGGAGAAGTTGGCCTTCCTGGCCTCTGCAACGTCCCACCGCAGCAGCGCCTTCTGCCTCTCGTCGAGGAGGCAGAAGCCCTGGAGGCGCGGCGGCATGGCGTCGTGCGCCGTCCACCAGCGAGCGTGCGCCTCGTCGCTGGCGAACTGCCTGAGCTCGGGCGCGTTCCAGTTGCAGTCGTAGTCCCTGAAGCAGAACCAGGGCTTCATCCCGACGAAGTGCACGGCGAGGACGGCGGGCGGGTCGGCGGCGAGGACGCGGCGCTTGGCGGCGGCGCGCTCCGCGGTGTCGCCCTCCCAGAAGTGCTTCATATAGTTGGCGCGCGACGGCAGGCGGTGCCACCAGGAGAAGACCTCGTTGAGGTACCCCTGGTCGCCGCCGTTGTAGGACTCGATGTCGGCGATGTGGTCCGTGAGCAGCCGGAAGGTGCAGTTGCAGGGCTCCACCACCATGACGCCCGAGTTGAAGACCGTGCCGTGGTTCCCCGTGGCGCTCACCTCCGGCATGGCGAAGAGCGGCTCCATGGGGCGCTGCACCAGCAGGTCGGCGTCCAGGAACACCACCCGGTCGTACTCCGTCAGCGTCCACAGCCAGAACTTGCTGTAGTTCCACTCGTTGTAGGCGTCCCGCGACGCGCGCGGGTTCCGGATCCGCCGGATCGTCCGCACCTTCCAGCCGGCCGCCTCCAGCGCGCTCCGGTGCCGCTCGCTGATGGTCTCGTCCACCAGGGCCACCATGTCCCGGTCCGACCCCGCCATCCGGATGCTCTGCGCCGCCACCATGGCGCCGCACGCGTACAACTGCTCCGAGTGGAGGATCGTCGCGTACGCCTCTCGCCGCGGCGCCGTAGACATGTACGGCCCCCCTGTTCGTGTTCGATTAGTCACATTCATTAATTCATGGCATGCAACACTACTAACTTGTGACAAGACATGTGTTGGCGCGGGTCGCTTTCGTACCGAGTGCTCTGAGCGGCATGGCCAGCCTGCAGGATCCGACGGGGAGGGCGAGCTTCTGCCGGAGCTCGCCCATGTCCGGCCGGTACAGCCACACGTCGCCGTCACGCATGACCTCGTCCTTGCAGCTGAACAGGTTCGGGGCCGGGAAGCACCGGCTGACGACGATCACGTGCGCCGCCGCCCGCCGGCCACGCTCCTCCGACCGGCCAGCGGCGAGCCGCGCCGCGGCCAGCTGCAGGTGCAGCCGCGGCACGTCCTTGGACCAGCCGGCCGCGCCGCTGCACGGGAGCTTCACCGCGACGACGTCGTACCCTCCCTCCGGGGCCGGCGACGGCTCCGGCAGGTCCGGGCACACCGGCGCGTGGTACAGCTCCTCCTCGTCGATCCACTCCGGGTACAGGTGCGCCCAGGTGACGTTGCTCGCCACGCGGTCCAAGTGCACCGCGGAGGCCGCCGGCAGCAGCGCCCTCCATTGGTCCATCTCATCGCTGTCGAAGTTGAGGATCCCCACACGCAATCCGCCATCTCCTTCTCGAGCGACCCGTTGCACCGCCATGGAGACGCTCGACCAGTCGACCCTCAGGTCCGACGTGTAACCGGAGTCCGGCTCGTCGGCGTCGGACGTCCGCACCACCTTTGACATCTCCGGCGACCTGGCAGGCGAGAAGAATTAAGGGATCCATGTGCATGCACTTGCCACCGATCGATCACCAAGTGGGGGATTATTATCTGAAATGTTTTGCTCACTCACTGTGTGCTGCGCTGGTCGCCGCCATGGTGGATCGACGGCGAGTGGAAAAGGCCCATGAAGGAGCCGCACATGAGGACGAGGAGGACAAGCTTCACGTAAAGGATCTTGCCGCTCAAACCTTGAGGTAACAGCGCGCTGAAGCTGAACGGCTTGCACTTGGCGTAACAGCTTCCCACGTAGCCCTTCTTGCTAAGACTAAGACCGTTCCTGAAATTATTAACAGACATAGTCACACACACATGAGCACTTGAGTTTTCATCAAAGACTCAACAAACTTATAAGGTGTAAGAAGTTGAACAACAATTAACCCTGGTGTTTTTACTGAGATGACAATGTCCTTTTTTTTAAAAAAAATACCAGTACCTGCGACCGATTTCTGACTGCTATTTCCAGTTTTATGACCTGAAAGTCACATTCGCAGAGTCTTTAGTTCTTCACCTGCTCTATCAACTAGTACTAGTCATCAGGGACAGTTTAGTACCATGACGGTCCAGGTCTTACATTTCTCGTCATCATCGCTGACTTGTTTAGTTGCTATTGCGGTTGCTTTCGCTATATTTTCGGTATATAGCGAAGTTGAACAAGAACTAACCCTGAAGTTGGTGTTTTTACTGAGTTGTCAATATCACTTTAATTTTTACCAGTGGCAATTAACCGACAAATGATCGATTTCTGCCTGATATTTCCAGTTTCATGACCTGAAAGTCACATATCCAATCTTCAGTTCTTCACCTACTAGTCATCAGGGACAATTGGTATTTAGTACCATACTCCTGACAGTCATCCAGCACGCGTCGCATTTCTCGTCGTTATCGCTGACTTATTGAATTGCTACATATCGCAGTAGCTTTTGCTATGTACCTTTGACTCCATCAATCTACTGGCGTGTTGACGGCGTTGTCATGTGTCCCTTTTGCTTGTCCTGCTGCTTCTGTTTTCAGAGGCCGGCTGATCTTCCTTTTACTTGGCAATTGGCAAGCTTGCATGGAGAATGGAACAATTCTTCAGAACTGGAGCAGTGTTAGCTGTGACTTTTTCTCCGCATGACATCTCTGATAGGGTTGCTAGGTCAAAGCAGCTGAGCAGGTGAGCGAATAATGATGTAACTCCTTACGTGATTCGGTGACTGTGATGTAATCTACAGTACGTTACTAGTAGTTCAACTAGATGACCAAGAAATCTGGTTATTAGACGCCAACTTTGGATATATGGGTTTTGGTTAGATGTACACGTTGCCCTTATTTATTGTGCAAAAAATATTCACCACCTCTGAAAGTTGCTTGTGCCTACTTGCTGTGAAACAAAAATGGTTTTACTTTACTTATCGTAACTAGACAATCTGTGTTGCGCATTGTATGTGAATATTGTTGGTAAGCTTAAAATGGCAAACCAAAATCACCAAAAGCTGCATGGCTTGTGAGAATAGGATCAGTAGGGTGTTTGTGCTGATAAAACCACCGTAATAACTGATCTCACAAGAGAATAACAAGAAAAAGAAGGGGAGCAGGAAAACTTGGAGAAGCATATCAAGAACAGTTTGATTCGAATGGCAAGCATAGCGGTGAACCGTGGTATCATCGATGCATAGGACGATAGGAAGAAGAAAAACTCTAAAGATGCATAGAGATAGCAGTTAAGTTTGCAGATGGAGGCAGGGTTGAGAGCAGAGCAGCAACTCACAAAGTTCTATCCAGGCGATGCCTTTTCTCTGCATGAGCACAAGCAAAGCCTGCCATCTTGAAGCCAAAAATCTTCAGTATCTACGAGGAACCGCCACAATGAACTTTGTCGATGATGATTCAAACTGCCGATGTTTCACTTGCGGTGTGGTCGATACTCCTTAGTTGTATGCCAACCCAAAAGATTTTACTCTCCAATACACGAAACTGCAGGCGCGATATCACGAGGCAGTATATGTGCGCACACCTAGCCGTGGGCATATATATGCACAAACAAGGTGCAGAGAGCTGTGACCAAGGGGCGAAATGAAAGTTCCGACCTAGGCAAGAAACAAATGATCTTATATAACCTTGGCAATTGGCAGGTGAGGAAGCAAGAGACGATGCATGCTTGACAAGTTCCTGCAGGCAGGCGGACCCGGTCCCTTTCACATATGTTTGGAACACGTCGCATGCATGAATGCAAAGGATAATTATTATTAATCCTTGGTCCTGGGCCTGCATGCACATATGTTTCATCTTCCAAACCCTAGGACACATGTTACTACTTCTGTTGGTCTATTGATGTCTTCTTTGGTTACATGTCCAATGTTTCCATTTCACTCACCCTGTCATTTCTTTGCTTCAGGGCAGTCGCCACCTTTGGTTACTTATGTTATGTGCAAAGACAGAGTTGGTGCAACTCATCACAAAAGGGCTCTGGCTGAGATGTACACAAGTGAACCAAAATACTACTCCCTCCGTTCCACAATACATGACTTTCATTTGTCAAAATATAGATGTATCTAGACATGTTTTAGTATATAGGTACATCCATTTTTGAACAAATGGAAGTCAAGTATTTTGAAACGGAGGGAGTAGGTAGCAGTAGATGTAGATGTACACACAGACACATTGACATTTTTGCTTTGTGGTAAGTTCACCAAACCCAACCCATCTGCCCGGGCATGGCATGTATGCATGTGTTGTGTGTAACGTGTGTTGGTTGGACCTGAAGCAAAATCCTGCATTGTCTTGTTTGATCTGATCCGAATCACTGAATGGTTCTCTACTGTTGCTTTAGGTAAACTGCTAAACTTAGAAAGGGCTTGCGGAGAAGGTTACATCATGCATGTGCACAGAGAATTGGAGCATGCAGAAAGAGGGGTCCAAGGTTGACTTGACAGTGGTTCAAAGATTGAAGGTTACCTGCCACCAAAGTAAGGTTTTCTTTTCTTTTCTTTCTTGTTTATTAGGTGAGGTGTACGCGTAGAATACTTGCGATGTGGAATGTTTGCACACTAACGTATCAAGTTTACTAGTCAGGTTTGTTATGTCAGAGCAAAGACTATGGATCTTAATATGGATTTTAATATACATCTAATACTAGACTTTTAGGTTAAGAATCTGACGCCCTCAGGTATTTATTGTGTACTCCGTCCATAAAAAAATATAAGAGCATTTGGATCACTGTGATCTAAACGCTTTTATATTTCTTTACAGAGGAAAAGACATGATTGGAGAAGGAAAAAAGAAACATTGTACATGCAGCATGGGCACCTTGGTGATAACGGAACAGGTCTTGATTTGCTTCCATTTGGAGGGAGTGATTGGCTTGAGCTCCTTTTGCTTACCACAGGGGTCAGTTTATCTGCCAAACCTACTACCTGCTCTCCCGTTTTTTTGCGAATTAACAACTTGCTTCCCTGACCTCCCTCGTGTCTCTGTTCCACGCGTGTTCGTTTACTTCATCTCTTTCTTTCTCCCTCTCCTCTTCTTAATTGCCTGCCTGCGACGACACGTCCGTGGATTGATTTCTTGACGTGACAAGATCTAGAACACCAAAAGGTCCTAGCCAACCAAACACGCAAGAAAATGCGTGGAAAAACCTTTGATTTGCCTACGTGGCAGTATAAGTCCATGTACTTATGGTTGTTTTGGCTACACTACACTTGGATAGCTTGGCAAGTCAAGTAATGATGACCACCGAGGTTGGTCAGCAATCGCTAGAACATTGAAGATTGACGACATTCCTATGAACTCACGAGCCACCTCTATAAACACACGCACACACATCCTGCCCCTATGAGCACCTCCGAAAGACTGAGCCGACATCAATTAATATTTTGTTGAATAGATAAACACCTTGTGCGTTCCTGCGAAAATTTATAGCAATGAAATTAGCAAAAAATGCAAATTAAAAATACGATAATAATACCACACCACCTTCTCGTCGTGTGAAAACAAGCTTTGAGGTAAGTGAAGGTGGATGCACGTTATATTGACTTATTACACTAATATATTTTTTACATTGTATAAACATTTTAAAAATCAGGCACATTTTTGGAAACATGTCAATATTTCTTCAAAATGGCGCATACATTTTTGTTAATGGAAATAAATATTTTTCTATTCTACGTGGATATTTACTTACATTGTATAAACATTTTTTAAGTTTCATGGACATTTTTTGAAACACATGAATATTTCTTTAAATTGTCACCTATTTGTTTAATGGAAATAAACATTTTTTACATTGTATACACATTTCTAAAAGTTTTGCATACATTGTTTTTCAGTGTCGGAACACTTTTTTCATTATCACGAACATATTTCTGAAAGTTATCAACTTTTTTAAAACTAAGCTAACAAATTTTCTATACTACGTTAACACTTTTCAGATTCATGGATCTAATTTTCTCGAGTAAATTTATGTTATGAATTATATGTAAAAAAGGGGGAAACGTAATTTGAGTGGCATCAGCTTGATGACACACGTCTCTACTAGTTGTTGGAAATATGCCCTAGAGGCAATAATAAATTGATTATTATTATATTTCCTTGTTCATGATAATCGTTTATTATCCATGCTAGAATTGTATTGATAGGAAACTCAGATACATGTGTGGATACATAGACAACATCATGTCCCTAGTAAGCCTCTAGTTGACTAGCTCGTTGATCAATAGATGGTTACGGTTTCCTGACCATGGACATTGGATGTCGTTGATAACGGGATCACATCATTAGGAGAATGATGTGATGGACAAGACCCAATCCTAAGCCTAGCACAAGATCATGTAGTTCGTATGCTAAAGCTTTTCTAATGTCAAGTATCGTTTCCTTAGACCATGAGATTGTGCAACTCCCGGATGCCGTAGGAGAGCTTTGGGTGTGCCAAACGTCACAACGTAACTGGGTGGCTATAAAGGTACACTACAGGTATCTCCGAAAGTGTCTGTTGGGTTGGCACGAATCGAGACTGGAATTTGTCACTCCGTGTGACGGAGAGGTATCTCTGGGCCCACTCGGTAGGACATCATCATAATGTGCACAATGTGATCAAGGAGTTGATCACGGGATGATGTGTTGCGGAACGAGTAAAAGAGACTTGCCGGTAACGAGATTGAACAAGGTATCGGGATACCGACGATCGAATCTCGGGCAAGTATCGTACCGATAGACAAAGAGAATTGTATACGGGATTGATTAAGTCCTTGACATCGTGGTTCATCCGATGAGATCATCGTGGAACATGTGGGAGCCAACATGGGTATCCAGATCCCGCTGTTGGTTATTGACCGGAGAACGTCTCGGTCATGTCTGCATGTCTCCTGAACCCGTAGGGTCTACACACTTAAGGTTCGATGACGCTAGGGTTATTAAGGAAGTTCGTATGTGGTTACCGAATGTTGTTCGGGGTCCCGGATGAGATCCCGGACGTCACGAGGAGTTCCGAAATGGTCCGGAGGTAAAGATTTATATATGGGAAGTCCTGTTTTGGTTGCCGGAAAAGTTTCAGGGTTTATCGGTAGTGTACCGGGACCACCGGAGGTGTCCGGGGGTCCACCAAGTGGGGCCACAAGCCCCGGAGGCTTGCGTGGGCCAAGTGTGGGAGGGGACCAGACCCAGGTGGGCTGGTGCGCCCCCCACAAGTGCCCAAGGGGCAAGGAAGAGAAGAGGGGGCAAACCCTAAGGGCAGATGGGCCCTAAGGCCCATACTCCCTGCGCCTCCCTCTCCTCCCCCTCTTGGCCGCCCCCCTCAAACCCATCTAGGGCTACCGCCCCTCTAGGGGTGGGAACCCTAGAGGGGGCGCACCCTCCTCCCCTTCCCCTATATATATGAGGCCTAGGGGCTGCCCAAAAACACACGATTTGATCTCCCTGTTGGTGCAGCCCTACCTCTCTCCCTCCTCCTCTCTTGCGGTGTTTGGCGAAGCCCTGCAGGATCGCCACGCTCCTCCACCACCATCACGCCGTTGTGCTGCTGCTGGACGGAGTCTTCCTCAACCTCTCCCTCTCTCCTTGCTGGATCAAGGCATGGGAGACGTCACCGGGCTGTACGTGTGTTGAACGCGGAGGTGTCGTCCGTTCGGCACTTGGTCATCGGTGATTTGGATCACGACGAGTATGACTCCATCAACCCCGTTCACTTGAACGCTTCCGCTTAGCGATCTATAAGGGTATGTAGATGCACTCTCTTTCCCCTCGTTGCTGGTTTCTCCATAGATAGATCTTGGTGACACGTAGGAAAATTTTAAATTTCTGCTACGTTCCCCCACAGTGGCATCATGAGCTAGGTCTATTGCGTAGATTCTTTGCACGAGTAGAACACAAAGTAGTTGTGGGCGTTAATTTTGTTCAATATGCTTACCGTTACTAGTCAATCTTGATTCGGCGGCATTGTGGGATGAAGCGGCCCGGACCGACCTTACACGTACACTTACGTGAGACAGGTTCCACCGACTGACATGCACTAGTTGCATAAGGTGGCTAGCGGGTGCCTGTCTCTCCCACTTTAGTCGGATCGGATTCGATGAAGAGGGTCCTTATTAAGGGTAAATAGCAATTGGCATATCACCGTTGTGGCTTTTGCGTAGGTAAGATGCGTTCTTGCTCGAAACCCATAGCAGCCACTTAAAACATGCAACAACAATTAGAGGACGTCTAACTTGTTTTTGCAGGGTATGCTATGTGATGTGATATGGCCAAAAAGAATGTGATGAATGATATGTGATGTATGAGATTGATCATGTTCTTGTAATAGGAATCACGACTTGCATGTCGATGAGTATGACAACCGGCAGGAGCCATAGGAGTTGTCTTTATTTATTGTATGACCTGCGTGTCACTGAATAACACCATGTAATTACTTTACTTCATTGCTAAACCGTTAGCCATAGTAGTAGAAGTAATAGTTGGCGAGACAACTTCATGGAGACACGATGATGGAGATCATGATGATGGAGATCATGGTGTCATGCCGGTAATGATGATGATCATGGAGCCCCGAAGATGGAGATCAAAAGGAGCAAAATGATAATGGCCATATCATGTCACTATTTGATTGCATGTGATGTTTATCATGTTTATACATCTTATTTGCTTAGAACTATGGTAGTAAATAAGATGATCCCTCATTAAAATTTCAAGAAAGTGTTCCCCCTAACTGTGCACCGTTGCGAAAGTTCGTCGTTTCGAAGCACCACATGATGATCGGGTGTGATAGATTCTTACGTTCACATACAACGGGTGTAAGCCAGATTTACACACGCGAAACACTTAGGTTGACTTGACGAGCCTAGCATGTACAGACATGGCCTCGGAACACAAGAGACCGAAAGGTCGAGCATGAGTCATATGGTAGATACGATCAAGATGAACATGTTCACCGATGATGAGTAGTCCGTCTCACGTGATGATCGGACACGGCCTAGTTGACTCGGATCATGTAATCACTTGGATGACTAGAGGGATGTCTATCTGAGTGGGAGTTCATAAGATGAACTTAATTATCCTGAACATAGTCAAAAGATCTTTGCAAATTATGTCGTAAGCTCGCGCTTTAGTTCTATTGTTTTAGATATGTTCCTAGAGAAAATATAGTTGAAAGTTGATAGTAGCAATTATGCAGACAGTAGAAGGCTTGTGTCCTTAATGCACCGCTCACTGTGTTGAACCCCAAACGTCGTTTGTGGATGTTGCGAACATCTGACATACACGTTTTGATGACTACATGATAGTCCGATAATGATAAATGGTTTAGAATTGAGGCACCGAAGACATTTTTGAAATGTCGCGGAACATATGAGATGTTTCGAGGGCTGAAATTGGGATTTCAGGCTCGTGCCCACGTCAAGAGGTATAAGACCTCCGACGATTTTCTTGGCCTGCAAACTAAGGGAGAAAAGCTGAATCGTTGAGCTTGTGCTCAGATTGTCTGAGTACAACAATCACTTGAATCGAGTGGGAGTTGATCTTCCAGATAAGATAGTGATGTTTCACCAAAGTCATTGCCACCAAGCTGCAATAGCTTCGTAATGAACTATAACATATCAGGGATAGATATGATGATCCCTGAAATATTCGCGATGTTTGACACCGCGAAAGTAGAAATCAAGAAGGAGCATCAAGTGTTGATGGTTAGTGAAACCACTAGTTTCAAGAAGGGCAAGGGCAAGAAGGGATACTTCATGAAACGGCAACTCAGCTGCTGCTCTAGTGGAGAAACCCAAGGTTGAACCCAAACCCGAGACTGAGTGCTTCTCTAATAAGGGGAACAGCCACTGGAGCAGAATTACCCTAGATACTTGGTAGATGAGAAGGCTGTCGATAGAAGTATATTGGATATACATTATGTGAATGTGTACTTTACTAGTACTCCTAGTAGCACCAGGGTATTAGATACCGGTTTGGTTGCTAAGTGTTAGTAACTCGAAATAAAAGCTACAGAATAAACGGAGACTAGCTAAAGATGAGCTGACGATATGTGTTGGAAGTGTTTCCAAAGTTGATATGATCAAGCATCGCTCGCTCCCTCTACCATCGAGATTGGTGTTAAACCTAAATAATTGTTATTTGGTGTTTGCGTTGAGCATAGACATGATTGGATTATGTCTATTGCAATACGGTTGTTCATTTAAAGAGAATAATAGTTACTCTGTTTATTTGAATAATACCTTCAATGGTCTTGCACCTAAAATGAATGGTTTATTGAATCTCGATCATAGTGATACACATGTTCATGCCAAAAGATATAAGATAGTAATGATAGTACCACCTACTTGTGGCACTGCCGTGTAAGTCATATTGGTATAAAACGCATGAAGAAGCTCCATGTTGATGGATCTTTGGACTCACTCATTTCTGAAAAGATTGAGACATGTGAACCATGTCTGTTGGTATGTACGCATGAAGAAACTCCATGCAGATGGACCGTTTGGACTCACTTGATTTTAATCGCTTGAGACATGCAAATCGTACCACATGGGCAAGATGACTGAAAGCTTCGGTTTCAGTAAAATGGAACAAGAAAGCAACTTGTTGGAAGTAACACATTTTGATGTGTGCAGTCCAATGAGTGCTGAGGCGCGCAGTGGATATCGTTATGCTCTTATTTCACAAATGATTTGAGTAGATACTGAGTATATTTACTTGATGAAACACAAGTCTGAATTATTGAATGGTTCAAGTAATTTCAAAATGAAGTTGAAGATCTTCGTGACAAGAGGATAAAATGTCTATGATATGATCACAGAAATGAATATCTGAGTTACGAGTTTGGCACACAATTAAGACATTGTGGAAATTGTTTCACGACTAGTACCACCTGGAACACCATAGTGTGATGGTGTGTCCGAACATCGTAACTGCACCCTATTGGATATGATGCATACCATGATGTCTCTTATCGAATTACCACTATCGTTCATGGGTTAGGCATTAGAGACAACCGCACTCACTTTAATAGGGCACCACGTAATTCCGTTGAGACGAAACCGTTTGAACTATGGTTTGGAGAAACCTGAGTTGTCGTTTCTTAAAAGTTTGGGGTTGCGACGCTTATGTGAAAAAGTTTCAGGTTGATAAGCTCGAACCCAAAGCGGATAAAATGCATCTTCATAGGACACCCAAAACAGTTGGGTATACCTCCTAATTCAGATCCGAAAGCAATAGGGATTGTTTCTAGAATCGGGTCCTTTCTCGAGGAAAAGTTTCTCTCGAAAGAATTGAGTGGGAGGAAGATAGAACTTGATAAGGTTGTTGAACCTTTACTTCAGGCAGAGAGTAGAGCAAGCACAGGAAAAATGTTTCTGTGGCCCCTGCCTCAGTTGAAGAGAAAGCTAATGATGATGATCACGGAGCTTCAGATCAAGTTACTATCGAACCTCATAGGTTGACAAGGGTGTGTACAACTTCTAAGTGGTAACCCTGTCTTAAAAGGTCACGTTGTTGGACAACAATAAACCTATGAGCTATGGAGAAGCGATGGTGGGCCCGGATTCCGAAAAATGGCTCGAGGCCATAAAATCCGAGAGAGGATCCATGTATGAAAACAAAGTGTAGACTTTGGAAGAACTACTTGATGGTCGTGAGGCTGTTGAGTACAGATGGATTTTGAAAGGAAGACAGACAATGATGGTAAGTGTCACCATTGAGAAAGCTCGACTTGTCGTTAAGGTGTTTCCCGACAAGTTCAAGGAGTTGACTACGATGAGACTTTCTCACTCGTAGCGATGCTAAGAGTCTGTTGGAATTAGCAGGTACTGCATTATTTATGAAATCTTGCAGATGGGATGTCAAAATATTGTTTCCTTGTTCTTGAGGAAAGGTTGTATGTGATACAACCAGAAGATTTTGTCGATCCTGAAAGATGCTAACAAGTATGCAAAGCTCCAGCTATCCTTCTAAGGACTGGAGTAAGCATCTCGGAGTTGGAATGTACACTTTGGTGAGATGATCAAAGATTTTGGGTTTATACAAAGTTTATGAGAAACTTGTATTTCCAAAGAAGTTAGTGGGAGCACTATAGCATTTCTGATGAGTATATGTTGTTGACATATTGATGATCAGAAATAATGTAGAATTTCTGGAAAGCATATAGGGTTATTTGAAAAGTGTTTTTCAATGGAAAACCTGGATTAGGCTGCTTAAACATTGAGCACCAAGATCTATAGGGATAGATCAAAACGCTTAATGGTACTTTCAAATGAGCACATACCTTGACATGATCTTGAAGGTGTTCAAGATGGATCAGTCAAAGAAGGAAGTTCTTGCCTGAGTTGTAAGGTACGAAGTTAAGACTTAAAGCTCGACCACTGCAGAACAGAGAGAAAGGACGAAGGTCGTCCCCTATGCTTAGACATAGGCTCCATAGTATGCTATGCTGTGTACCGCACCTGACATGTGCCTTGCCACATGTCTGGCTAGAGGGTACAAAGGTGATCTAGGAGTAGATCACCAGATAGCGGTCAAGATTATCCTTAGAGGAATAAGGATATGTTTCTCGGTTATGGAGGTGATAAAGAGTTCGACGTAAAGAGTTACGTCGATGCAAGCTTAACACCTATCCGGATAGCTTTGAGTAGAGATGCCGGATACGTATAATGGAGCAACAATTTGGAATAGCTCCAAGTAGAACAGTTATTTGAAATGGCTCCAAATATAGCGTAGATTTGCGAAGTACATACGGATCTGAATGTTTCAGACCCGTTGACTATAACCTCTCTCACAAGCATAACATGATCAAACCCAGAACTCTTGGGTGTTAGTCACATA
The DNA here is from genome assembly GCA_032464435.1 of Aegilops umbellulata. Taxonomy (NCBI): domain Eukaryota; kingdom Viridiplantae; phylum Streptophyta; class Magnoliopsida; order Poales; family Poaceae; genus Aegilops; species Aegilops umbellulata. The sequence goes on from CP136058.1 coordinate 80,860,648, forward strand.
GGGATGTGACCTTGAGTGTTAATCACATATCAATGTGAACTAGATTATTGACTCTAGTGCAAGTGGGAGACTGTTGGAAATATGCCCTAGAGGCAATAATAAATTGATTATTATTATATTTCCTTGTTCATGATAATCGTTTATTATCCATGCTAGAATTGTATTGATAGGAAACTCAGATACATGTGTGGATACATAGACAACACCATGTCCCTAGTAAGCCTCTAGTTGACTAGCTCGTTGATTAATAGATGGTTACGGTTTCCTGACCATGGACATTGGATGTCGTTGATAACGGGATCACATCATTAGGAGAATGATGTGATGGACAAGACCCAATCCTAAGCCTAGCACAAGATCATGTAGTTCGTATGCTAAAGCTTTTCTAATGTCAAGTATCGTTTCCTTAGACCATGAGATTGTGCAACTCCCGGATGCCGTAGGAGAGCTTTGGGTGTGCCAAACGTCACAACGTAACTGGGTGGCTATAAAGGTACACTACAGGTATCTCCGAAAGTGTCTGTTGGGTTGGCACGAATCGAGACTGGGATTTGTCACTCCGTGTGACGGAGAGGTATCTCTGGGCCCACTCGGTAGGACATCATCATAATGTGCACAATGTGATCAAGGAGTTGATCACGGGATGATGTGTTGCGGAACGAGTAAAAGAGACTTGCCGGTAACGAGATTGAAAAAGGTATCGGGATACCGACGATCGAATCTCGGGCAAGTATCGTACCGATAGACAAAGAGAATTGTATACGGGATTGATTAAGTCCTTGACATCGTGGTTCATCCGATGAGATCATCGTGGAACATGTGGGAGCCAACATGGGTATCCAGATCCCGCTGTTGGTTATTGACCGGAGAACGTGTCGGTCATGTCTGCATGTCTCCCGAACCCGTAGGGTCTACACACTTAAGGTTCAATGACGCTAGGGTTATTAAGGAAGTTCGTATGTGGTTACCGAATGTTGTTCGGGGTCCCGGATGAGATCCCGGACGTCACGAGGAGTTCCGGAATGGTCCGGAGGTAAAGATTTATATATGGGAAGTCCTGTTTTGGTTGCCGGAAAAGTTTCAGGGTTTATCGGTAGTGTACCGGGACCACCGAAGGTGTCCGGGGGTCCACCAAGTGGGGCCACAAGCCCCGGAGGCTTTGCGTGGGCCAAGTGTGGGAGGGGACCAGCCCCAGGTGGGCTGGTGCGCCCCCCACAAGTGCCCAAGGCGCAAGGGAGAGAAGAGGAGGCAAACCCTAAGGGCAGATGGGCCCTAAGGCCCATACTCCCTGCGCCTCCCTCTCCTCCCCCTCTTGGCCGCCCCCCTCAAACCCATCTAGGGCTGCCGCCCCTCTAGGGGTGGGAACCCTAGAGGGGGCGCACCCTCCTCCCCTTCCCCTATATATATGAGGCCTAGGGGCTGCCCAAAAACACACGATTTGATCTCCCTGTTGGTGCAGCCCTACCTCTCTCCCTCCTCCTCTCTTGCGGTGTTTGGCGAAGCCCTGCAGGATCGCTACGCTCCTCCACCCCCATCACGCCGTTGTGCTGCTGCTGGACGGAGTCTTCCTCAACCTTTCCCTCTCTCCTTGCTGGATCAAGGCATGGGAGACGTCACCGGGCTGTACGTGTGTTGAACGCGGAGGTGCCGTCCGTTCGGCACTTGGTCATCGGTGATTTGGATCACGACGAGTACGACTCCATCAACCCCGTTCACTTGAATGCTTCCGTTTAGCGATCTACAAGGGTATGTAGATGCACTCTCTTTCCCCTCGTTGCTGGTTTCTCCATAGATAGATCTTGGTGACACGTAGGAAAATTTTAAATTTCTGCTATGTTCCCCTACACTAGTCCGGCCCACCACCGGCTCCTTGTAGTGGCCTCGCGGGTGATGCAAACATAGGCGCACCCGAGTAAACCGTCAACCCTTTTTAAAACTTATCTTTTGAGAAAAAAAGCAATAAAGCGGATGTGCTACGTGTCAGCCGACTGATCTTTTTAAAAGATCGACCGAGCCGCGAGTCGTCTGATCATGTAACAATAGCTTTGTTTCAGAAACATCAAGCGTCGCATCATAGACTATGTTCAGTAACACTAATGATGTTATAATCACGTGAGCTCACAGACTCGCGCCTCCATAACATCAGTGATGTTTCAGAAAAATGCAACACCGGGATGGCCGCGCCGGCAGAGGGGGTGGTGGTGGCCGGGGACGGCTCGGAGGAGGTTGGCAGTGGCCATGCTGAGCTTGGGCACTCCGCGGCGACACCATGGTGGTGAAGGCGACAGACGACCGAGGAAAGGGAGGAAGGGAGAGGGTAGGCCGGCGACCGAGGGAGGAAGGAGGAGGAGATAGGGGAGAACCGCCGACCAAGGAGAAGGAGAGCTTGCTCGCTCGCGGCGGCGGTAACGCATTTGGTGGCTAGCGTCTCTTAGTCACCGTTGTGGGGATCTCAGATGTTGCAACAACGCAGTTGTTGCGGGAGAAGAAGATTGCAACAACATCCCAATTGCAGACCCACGGCCCAACCACAAGTTCAAAGAAAATAAAAGACCGAGTAACCACGTAACTCCATCAGTTTTAGCCCATGGGCTTGACGGGCACCAAGCGGAGACTTCCTTTCGGCCTACCAGCGTTCCTCCTCCGACCCCACTCCCGCACTCACAGGCCGGCAGTGGAGGCTCCCCTCCCCTCCCCTCCCATGGCGCCACCGCCCCAACCCCTCCACGCCTCATTCCTCTGCTCCCTCGCGCTCGCGCTCCTCCGCGCCGGCCGCCTCTCCGCGGCCTCCCACGTCGCCTCCGCCCTCCCGGCCGCATCCCCTCCCGCGGCCCTCCTCCGCCGCCTCATCCCGGCGCTCGCCTCCTCGGGCCTCGCCGCCGCCGCCGTCCGCTTCCGCCCCGTCCCCGGCGACCCGATCTCCCTCAACTCCATCCTCCTCTCCCACTGCGCCCTCCGCTCGCTCCGTCCCGCGCTGGCCCTCCTCCGCTCCTCCGAGTCCGTGGACACCGTCAGCTACAACGTCGTCATCTCGGGCCTCGCCGAGCAGGGCCGCCACGGGGGCCTCGCCCCGGCCCTGCTCGCCGAGATGTGCAAGCGCGGCGTCCCGTTCGACGCCGTCACGGTCAACACGGCGCTCGTGGCGCTCTGCGGGGATGGCCAGGTGGAGGCAGCGGCGGCGTTGGCTGAGATGATGGTGAGAGGCGGGGGAATCCACAGGCTGGATGTGGTGGGCTGGAATGCTCTCATTGATGGGTACTGTAAGACGGGAGACATGGAGGCGGCGCTGGCAGCGGCCCAGAGGATGAAGACACAGGGGGTGGGAGTTGATGTGGTAGGGTACAATACCTTGATTGCTGGGCTCTGCCGCACCGGCGAGGCTGATGCTGCATGGGACATGCTGGAGACAATGAAGAGGGATGGCGTGGAGCCGAACGTGGTGACCTACACGATGTTCATCGCTGAGTGTTGTAGGACGAATGCGGTTGACGATGCCTTCAGTCTGTACGAAGAAATGGTGAGGATGGGTGTCCTGCCGGATGTGGTCACACTCAGCGCTCTGGTTGATGGACTTTGCAGGACCGGACGGTTCTCAGAAGCGTATGCACTTTTCAGGGAGATGGAGAAGATTGGGGCTGCGCCGAACCATGTCACCTATTGTACACTGATTGATTCATTGTGGAAGGCGCGGAGGGGCAGTGAGTCGCACGGTCTATTGGGGGAGGTGGTCTCCAGAGGTGTGGTCATGGATTTGGTCATGTATACATCTTTGATGGACTGGTTGGGCAAGCAAGGGAAGATCGATGAAGTGAAGGACATGTTTCATTGTGCTCTGTCGGATAATCATACTCCCAATGGTGTTACTTATACCGTACTAATCGATGCACTCTGCAGAGCTGGGAATGTTGATGGGGCAGAGCAGATGTTGTTGGAAATGGAGGATAATTCTGTTCGTCCAAATGTAGTTACGTTCTCATCAATCATCAATGGTCTTAGTAAACAAGGACTGCTTGACAAGGCAACTGATTACATGAGGAAGATGAAGGAAAGGGGCATTGATCCAAATGTTGTGACCTATGGAACAGTTATTGATGGCTTCTTCAAGTACCAGGAGCAAGAAGCAGCTCTTGACTTGTACCATGAAATGCTGTGTGAGGGTGTGGAAGTTAATAAATTTATTGTTGATTTGCTGGTGAATGGTCTGAGGAAAAATGGGAAAATGGAGGAAGCTGAAGCATTGTTTAGAGATATGAATAAACGTGGTATGCTGCTAGACCATGTAAACTACACCACTTTGATAGACGGGCTCTTTAAAATGGGTAACATGCCGGCTGCTTTCAAAGTTGGTCAGGAGTTGACGGAGAGAAACTTGTTGCCTGATGCTGTTGTCTATAATGTGTTTGTCAATTGCCTTTGTATGCTTGGGAAATCTAAGGAAGCAGAATCAATTTTGAAAGAGATGCAAACTACAGGTTTAAAACCTGACCAGGTGACATATAATACTATGATCACTGCACAGTGCAGGGAAGGGAAGACTGCCAAAGCTCTAAAACTCCTCCATGAAATGAAGAGGAGTTCCATAAAGCCGAACCTCATCACATACAGTACACTTATTGCGGGTCTTTTTGAGGTTGGGTCTATCGAGAAGGCGAAGTTTTTGTTAAATGAGATGGCTTCTTCTGGATTCTCTCCGACCTCTCTGACTCATCGAAAGGTGCTGCAAGCATGCTCCCAAAGCGGGAGACCAAACGTGATTTTGGAAATTCATGAATGGATGGTGAATGCTGGGCTTTCTGTTGATATCACTGTCTATAATACACTTCTGCGTGTTTTATGTTACCATGGAATGACAAGAAAAGCTACAGTTGTCTTGCAAGAGATGTCGGGAAGAGGAATTACTCCAGACACCATCACATTGAATGCTCTAATTCTTGGTCATTTCAAGAGCACCCATGTAGACAATGCCTTTGCTACTTACGATGAGATGCTTCGCCATGGGGTCTCACCGAACATAGCTACATTCAACACGCTCTTGGGTGGGCTTGAGTCAGCTGGAAGAATTGGAGAAGCAGATAAGGTGCTGAATGAGATGAAGAGAAGGGGCATTGAGCCCAGCAATCTGACTTATGACATACTGGTCACGGGATATGGAAAACAAAGCAACAAAATCGAAGCAATGCGGTTGTATTGTGAAATGGTGGCTAAAGGCTTTCTTCCAAAAGTAAGCACATACAATGCACTCATAAGCGACTTTGTTAAAGTGGGAATGATGAGTCAAGCTAAAGAGTTGCTCAACGAAATGAACAAGAGGGGTGTTCCACCCACATCCTGCACTTACGATATTCTTGTGTGTGGATGGGCGAAGCTTAGAAATGGAACAGAGGTGAGAAAATTGCTCAAAGATATGAAGGACAAAGGATTTAGTCCCTCGAAAGGCACTCTTAGTTCTATATGCAGAGCATTTTCAAAACCAGGAATGACCTGGGAAGCTCGGCGTTTACTTAAAAAGCTTTATAAGGTTTAGGAGTGTAAAGCATTGATTTCTCATCTACCAAGCAAGATAGATGATGGTCTGATTGAGACTGTTCTTAGTATGACTGCGGCTCGCGGCACGCCGTCAAATGTAACAAGAAGCTACTGGCAGAGATGATCGCCAAGTCACGTGTAAGTGTGTCTGGTTCTCTGTTCAGTTGGGTTGAATCTAATTTAATCAGTTCAATGTAATGTTGTTGTGGTGGTGTTTTTGATCTATAAGTACTCCACAGCTTTCTTAACACGCTCTGTGTGATGGTGCTGCTTCAGTAGCAAGTGTGGTGATGCTTATCTCGCAGAATTTTCTTTTGCAGGATAACCCTTTGGATGAGTGGAAGATCATGAAGTATGTGAAAAGATACCCCACAAGCTCCAAAGGCATGTGATGTTGCCATTTTGCTTCCTTTTAATTGTGTTGCTAGTTGCTAACATATTCCTTTGTGGTATGTGATTTTAATAATTCCATGTTTCCCTGCACTGCTTGCTTTCCAGATGGCCACATTTCTGTAACAGAAGAGTCACAATAAGCTGCAATCTGTTCATGTGAACCTTGTCAAAATTATTATCAGCTTATCAGTGAAGAGCTACCCTTCATTCGTAAGGAGCAGATGTGAGTTTCTGAAATTATTGGCTACCTCTCGTGTTATCCTTGTGTCACGTTACGTTGTGAATCTGACGGCACAAGGCATGTTTTGCCAGCAGCCTGGTTCTGAAAAGCAAGCAGCAGATATCATTTACAACCAGGTGATTATTATGAAGTTAGATACACTTTGCTTTCTGAACACTCATATTCGTGGTTGTTTTGTGTTTTTTTTACTCTGTTCTGTCATCAAACTGCTACTCTGGGAACTGACGCATGATTGATAGGATCATGGAACTGAATAATCTCTTATGTGAAACTTCCATCCTCTCTGTTTATGTAGGATCTAACGCAGAGAGGCTTCTGACGGAGATTTTTTTTTTTCTGACGGAGAAAATCGGCAGGCTTCTCTCCTATGCTCTGCCCACCGGAGCGCAGGAGGAAAGCAGCCAGACGTGGCGCGGTGCTACTCTGGGGTTCTTCTACAGCGATTGTTCTTGGATGCGTCGGCTGGCGACCGGGTGCTGCAGTGCTGCTACTACACCTCCTGGTGCGTTTATATGCGTTGTGTAGGTTTGCATTGGGTAGAAGTTCTTTGTCTGTATTTGTGGTTTGATTTGACACTAAATCGTGTGTTGTGTGTGTTGTGTGCGTGCGTGCGTGTGTGTGTGTGTGTGTGTCTGCAAGAGAAATAATCTTGAGCATGATAGAGATAAATAGTTTACAGAAATCTAATGGTACTCCATTTAAAGCAGGCATATATAGTCAGGACTTGACATCAGGATTGATCACACCCGTATCCGTATCAAAAATTCCAAGATGGGATGTGATTTGATACGCTCTCTGTTTTTTTTTTTGAGACACTGATACGCTCTCTGGTGGTGCCACCAATTAAAGCCCATGTGGCAGACCAGATCCATGAAATTCAAAATGTGTTGTGCAATGAGTTACTGTACTGAGAAGGATCGAAACTATTTGGTGTGCGGCTGTTATATGATCCGGATCTATTATCCCGCATTGATGGCAAATGCCAAAGTTATCAAGTGGTTGTTGATTTTATTTAATAGCCGGTCAACTTGCCAAGGCATGCTTGTGGACGTGGGCAATCAATGTAAAATTTTGAATTCGAAAAATACTAGTATCCACCTCAGGTAGGAGCACGGCTTCACCAAGCATGAATTCCGTGGCCCCGAACGGATGATTGTACTGCCGATAGTACTGATTTTTCCCGTCACAAGCATGTAATAACTGGTGGTAATTTTGTACACGTAGTGCTTCAGGCAGGAGGGCCTGTCTCAGTCTCTTCCTGTCGAAAAATAATGGTGGAAATCCGGCCTAGAACGTACGTAGCCGCTGGGTTTCGCACCATCTGAATTTTCAAACAGCAGCAGCAGAAGCAGCAGCCCCTGCCCTACCCTGTCGTACATACATGTTGCACGGAACCCCTGCATTAACAAAGATCGCCGCCCGGCCGCGCACATGGTAGTTTTAACCAAAGGTCGCCGCCCGGCCGCGCACATGGTAGTTTTAACCACAAGCTCAAGCTGAAACGAGATTTGTAGCAAATTATACATGTGCAATGCCGTAACGGAATCGAAGCACCGAACGGCAACTAAACCGAATGTACATCATAAAATACACACATGACACGACCACGCATAATTTGTACTCCCTTCTTTTCATAATTCTTGTCATGATTTTAGTTTAAAAATAAGTATTTTAGTAAAAACTATAAAACTTACCAATTGTAATTCTTTTTTATCCTCGTTATTTTAGTGACATTTTTTAGAATTGGTAACATTTTTAGTGAACAAATATGCGGGTATGGTCATGCACATTTAGGCAGGAAGATCGAGAAAATGGAAAACAAAAGGGAAAGTTGGATTATTAAGGGGTTTAGTTGTCTAGTTATGTAAGACTGATTGGGAGGGGGGGGGGGGGTGTCAAACTTTGTACACAGTTAAAATATCTCACTCAACTCGCATTTTTATTCATTTATTTCTTTTACATAATTCAGAAGTTTTTACGGTCCAAATGTAAAGTAGTTTAGAGTGATATTTCATTTCACTTTTAGTAGAAGTCGTGAGTTATAGTAGCCATGGAGAAACACTAACCCCCACCGATTCAACCCCCTCCCCTGGGGCCAACAGGTGATATGACATCGAGAGATTGCGGGACCATGAATCAGTGTTTCTTGGCTGCATCCTTGTCTTGGCATGTTCTATGATCACGACCTACTCCATTGAGCCGATATTCACCATCTCTTGCTTTTCGTCTCTTTTCTCGTTGATTCAGGAACTAATCATACCTTGTAAGAGCAACTCTAACAGTCGGTTTGATCATCATAATAGCTACTATCAAAGCAACTACACCGGGTCGCCATATCGGTCCGATCGCCGTAATAATTGCTATTATGGTGATTCTGACAAAAAATGATACTCTAGCGGTTGTTATACTTGACAATACAACCAAAGTATATGGAGTAGCCTCCATATATGGCGACTCGGAGTTGCCTTTTGGAGCTCACTCCTTATGTCAGTTGCATGTAAATTCGTGTGGCGGGAGGAAAGTTCAGGTGCCCCCACCTCACACAGGATGACCTAGGAGGTTGGGGAACAAGAGATGTCCCATTGACTAATGGGTCCCACAATTTATTGCGGCAACAAATAGGGAGACTCTCAATTTGCATGTCGCCTACCCAACGCCCATGTCCATATGAAGCGTGTGCTCCATATGGCGGATGGCGATCACTGATACGACGAATCTGCCATTGTTGCTCTAAGCCTACCACGTGTCGATAGCTTATGAGAAACAATGTCTACCACCTTTTCCGGAGTTGAGGAATGCATGTCTACTAAGAAGAATAAATTAGAATATATTCAGAACTGGTCATGCCTTTATGTGAGCGGAATTGCAGTGCACACGATCTTTCATGCATGATCTGTGCACAACACTTTTCTTAAGCCACATGGATTAAAAAAGGAGGAAATCCAATGGTGTGCATGACTAGTCGTCTGTGGATCGTGTGTTGTTTCATCGTCTTCATAGCGGTGCTCATATGTGAGACATATCGAACCTCACTAGATGACAAACTACACACATGTATATTAATCTTGTTTTTGTTTCACGTTCGGTCGATAGCCATTGCCTCAATGTGATATCCCCAAAAGGCAAAGGGAGTCACCTTGATGTACGTTATTCTCATGCCCCTCACGTCTCACGATGTGGAGGTTTGTTTCTTTTCACACATTCTACACGACTTGCACTTCTTTGATATGTGTTGTCAATGTTCCTTAATAGGCCACCTTGAATTTTTTCCACGACGAGCATGTTTGCGCGCATGGTTACTCGCAAAAAAAAAGTTTGATACTACCAAGCCGGCAAGCCCACTTCAACATTTTCACCATTTTACCTGTTGATTGATCCGGATCCACCATCACGTATGATGGATGCCCTAATTAAGACCCCCTCGCGCATCAGCACTGTAGTACAGTAGGACCACTGAGAAAAAAAAACACGATCGCGCGAGTGAGGCGAGCCATTTCGAGCCTCAAACGCGGCGGTCGCCCCTACCCACCGAAAAACGGTCTCCAAATTTCGAACCCTTCCAAGCGGGGGGAGGGGTCAGCCTCGCCCGTGATCCCATCGCAGCCGTCCATTTCGAAAGGATTCTCCCCGACCCGCATCCCGTTACCCTACCCTACCCCACCTACACTTCCCCGGCCACCTCGCAGTCGCACAAACCCAAATCCTTCCTCCCCCGTTCCCCTCGAGTTTGTGTGAGAGAGAGGGGGTCTAGAACCTTCTAGAACCAAGAGCACTAGGCCCAGCTCGCCGGTCCGGCGGCTCGCCACGCAACCCTAGGTAGGCCCGGTCCTCCCGCACCCCCGCCAGGCGATTCGGAGGGGCGGCGACGCGATCTGCGACCTGCGCCGGAGCGACGTCGACCGTTTCGATTTTCGATTTTTCTCCCCCCAAGTTTCGAAATCTCCCGCTGCGGGCGACCCTGGATCTCCCCCGCGGAAGAGGGCTCTAGAGGCTGCGGCGGCGGCATCGCATTACACCATTCGCCGCCTCGCGGTGCTCCTCGCCACCGCCGCCGCCACATCCGCGTCCGCCTCCTCCGGGCTCAGGTGCGTCCAGCTTCTCCGGGAAGGCTTTCGGCCCGTTCGGGCTTTGGATTTTCTGGTTCGGGGATTTGAGCCAGGCCCGTGCCGTCTGCGCAGAATGGTGCGGGATCTCGGCGCCGCCCGCCGCACCCCGGCCAGGGCCTCCTCCTCGGAGGCCGGCAACGACGAGAACGCGCCGGGCGACGGCTCGTACGCCGCGGCCGCAGCGCTCGTCGGCGGCGCGGAGTCCGACGCGGCGGCGTCCCGCCCCCCTCTCCTCGCCATCCAGCCGCAGGCGTCGGGGCTGAAGCGGAAGCCGGAGTCGCCGGCGCCCACGCCCTCCAAGCTCCCGTTCCGGACCCCCGAGAAGGCCGCCGCGCGGAGCCGGTTCGGGTGGGCCCCGCCCCGCGCCGACGAGCTGCCGCCGCGGATGGGCGCCACCACGATGACCACTCCCCGTGCGCATCGCGGTAAGGCCGTGCCGGCGGCCTCCTCCGAGGGCGGGTCCACGCACAGCACGCCCACGAAGAGCGTGTCAAAGCCGGCTTACAGCGTGGGGCTGAGCGGGACGAGGCCGGTGACGAGCGGTGGTGCCCGGGGGCCAGGGTCGGGCTTGGGGTGCTCAATGGCAGCCAGGGGTGCGCCCGTGTCGTTTGGGCCAGCGACGGTGGTGAGTTCTGTGGAGGTGCCCCAGTTCGAACTACGGGAAGATCCCTCCTTCTGGATGGACAATAACGTGCAGGTATGCACTCTGATTTTTGTTGTTGCCTAGTGAAACCATTGATTAATTGCTTGGAAATAACATTGTGTCTACTCATCATTTAGCTCAAGTAGTACACTGTGGCTAGTGATTGATAATTACAGAATTTCATTTGGTAGTCTGAATCTCAACGTATGAACTGGGGAAAAAGGAGCTACTTTTTTGCTAATTTTCTTCCGACTTAGGTAATACTCCCTCCGTCGCAAAATAACTGTCTTAAGCTTAGTACAACTTTGTGCTAGAGCTAGTACAAAGTTGAGAACTTATTTTGAGACGGCGGGAGTAGTAAAACTAGAAATGTTCCTCAGTTAACAATTATGTAGATTGCCGTAAGATTCTTTCTCTTTTCACTTTTGGGAGGAATATCCGTTTGCATTTAAAACAAGGAATGATGCATGTGAGCTTTAAATTGTGAATCAGTACATGTGTTGAGAGTCAGCTTCACCATCCACATGATTCCAAATACAGAAAAACCTCACCCCACACCTTATTTACATTTGTGGTTTATTCTCCAGGTTGTTATCCGTGTCCGCCCTCTAAATAACTCAGAGAAAACTGTGCATGGTTATAATCGGTGTTTGAAACAAGAAAGTGCCCAGACTATCACATGGATTGGTCAGCCAGAAACCCGTTTTACATTTGACCATGTTGCCTGTGAAGGAGTGAACCAGGTCAGCTTGAAGACGATTTGATTTCATGCTTTGATTCTACTTCTCAGATTGTGGTTAACGGATGAATTTGAAATTGGCAGGAAGTACTTTTCCGTGTTGCTGGCTTACCAATGGTTGAGAACTGTATGGCTGGATACAACAGCTGTGTCTTTGCATATGGGCAGGTAGTTCACAATGTCGCTGTTTTATTTGTTGACCATGAGGATTGCGTTCATGCTCTTAAACCTTTTAACTGTTTGCAGACTGGAAGTGGAAAGACATACACGATGCTTGGCGAAATTAGTGATCTGGAAGTGAGGCCTAGTCCAGAACGTGGAATGACACCACGCATTTTCGAGTTCCTGTTTGCGAGAATTAGAGCGGTAACAGAATCCCCATGCATAACATATTCGTTAGTGTCTACTGCATGATCAAGTATCTCATCATGCTGCTAATCTTGAACCCGTTATGTGTGCAACCGAAAACTGTAGGAGGAAGAGAGCAGGAGGGACGAAAAGCTCAAGTACAACTGCAAGTGTTCTTTTCTTGAGATTTACAATGAACAAATTACAGATCTTCTTGACCCTTCGTCCACAAATCTTGCAGTATGCTTTCACGCTATTGTTGAAGTGAATACGACATATTAGTTCAACACCATTTTTTGTGATTTTACTAAGCATGAAACCTAATGTGCAGCTCCGAGAAGATATAAGGAATGGAGTATACGTAGAAAATCTGACTGAACTTGAAGTTGGCTGTGTCAATGATATCATTAAACTTTTGATGCAGGTAATATAGTTAGTCTTGATTTATTTTTTCTTGTGAATATCTCATGGCAATACTGCCCATGAATTTGAAGTAATCGGGCTTTCCTGAAACCTATTTCAGGGCTCCATGAATAGGAAAGTGGCTGCTACAAATATGAACCGTGAGAGTAGCCGCTCCCACAGTGTGTTCACGTGTATTATCGAGAGTACGTGGGAGAAAGATTCTACAACTAACTTACGGTTTGCAAGACTGAACCTAGTTGATCTTGCTGGGTCAGAAAGGTAGGTAGACAATATGCTCTCTTGTGCCACAGTTTATTGTACTAAGTGAAATATCAGGTCCTTAATATATCTACCTGAAACAGGCAGAGAACATCCGGTGCTGAAGGTGAGCGGCTGAAGGAAGCTGCTAATATTAACAAATCGTTATCAACACTGGGGTTCGTATCTAACACTCAGACTTTTAGTTGAAAAATTATTTGAACATGGTGTTGCTATTACTCATCCACGTTTCCTTAACTGAACTGTGAATTGCAGTCTTGTGATAATGAGTCTAGTTGATCTTACAAACGGGAAGCAAAGGCATGTTCCTTATAGAGACTCAAGATTAACGTTTCTTCTCCAGGTAGCAATCTTGAGATAACATATTATTGTTTTCATAATTGTTGTTCCTTGCAGTCTAGTAATTATTGTACTTCCACTTTCACATATAGGATTCTCTTGGTGGAAACTCCAAGACCATGATCATCGCAAATGTCAGCCCTTCATTGTGGTAATGAATTTTGGATTTATATCCGACCTAACTTGGATAGAGCCTGAGATGCATTTTCGTATCCTCATATTTTTCTGTGTGTGTTTAAATAGTTCTGGCAATGAAACACTCAGTACCCTCAAGTTTGCTCAGCGTGCAAGGCTCATTCAAAACAATGTAATTATCTGCCCTTTAAGTCAATTTTCATTTCCAAAATATCTTTCGTGACTAACCATTTGCAATTGTCACCTCTTCAAATTTGAAGGCTGTTGTGAATGAAGACGCTTCAGGAGATGTTCTAGCTTTGCAGCATCAAATTCGTCTCCTAAAGGTAATGTCTGCAGAATTTGAATCCCACTTCCAGTTCAATATAACATCACCCTAAACTAAAAGATGGTCCTTGTTTCAGGAGGAGCTAGCTGTCCTCAAGCGTCACCATGTCACTAGATCTTTACCATTCAGTACTGATATTTACGGAAGATCTGGAGGTGATGTTGATGATGGCAGTGACCACATGAGTGTGGATGAGGAAAATAACAGTGACGCCCAAAGCATAAAGTCTTTGGAAGATTTAAAAATTTCAAATAAGCAGGTAATCTGCCTTTGTCTGGATTCCCTTAAATTCTGTCTGTGCGTGCACTTCTATGTCTCTCTGTGTGAAAATTGTTCATAAATAAATTACCTTGCAGATGAGATCACTGGAAGAAACACTAGCAGGAGCTTTGAGAAGAGAATCAATGGCAGAGTCCACTATAAAGCAACTTGAAGCTGAAATTGAGCAGTTGAACCGATTGGTAACCTTTTAGCAACAACGAACAAGTGTTGTAAAACCTATCTATACATTTATTAAGGGGACATCCTGTAATGATTCTTGGTACATCTTAGGTTTCTCAAAGAGAGGAGGATACAAGGTGTGCTAAGATGACATTGAAATTTCGAGAAGATAAGATTAACAGGATGGAGGCTCTTGTTCATAACAAATTGCCAGCAGAATCATATCTACTTGAAGACAACAAAACTTTGTCACGAGAAATAGAGTTGCTTCGTGCAAAAGTGGACAAAAATCCAGAAGTAACCCGTTTTGCACTAGAAAATATCCGTTTATCAAGCCAACTCAAGAGGTATATATATTCTATACCAACATACACCCATATTTGTTGTACTGTACTAAAACGTTTTATTATGTATCTGTAGGTGTCAGCAGTTCTGTAACGAAGGGGAGAGGGAGGTTCTGTTGGATGAAGTTTCCAACATTCGAAATCAGGTTTATATTAACCTTCATTTTGTAATTCTTATCAGTGCTGTAGTGGGTTTCTTTAATCAGCATTCCTTGTGCTTACAGGTCGTGCAAATGCTTGAGGGGAGGATGTTAACTGAGCAGCAAAACAAACTTTCATCCAAGTTTGAGGTTTAATCCCTGATTAGCTTTTCTCCCCACAGAGAAATTTTTTCAACAAATTAGCTCATACTTCCATCTTTATTCATATGTTCAGGACACAGAACATCGCTCTAGTTTAGCAAGTGAGCCCGAAACTTTGCCTAAGGAGGTACCCATTCCCCTCTAGACAATAATTTTATCCTTTGCTTATGGTTATGTTGATTGAAACTGCAACGGCCAAGCACACCATATGTTAATGTTCTCAATCCCTTTTCAGTTGAAAAGAGCTTGTCAAGAACTGGAAACCTGCAGGAGTGAGCTACAAGGTTGCTTGGAATCAAATAAAAAACTAACTAGGTAATTGTGCAGTCACTAAGAGCTAGCATGTGTTTTCCTTGCTGTAATTTCTGTTTTTGAGCAGCTAAATTGCTTCACAGGGAAATAGCTGATCTGCAAAAAGAATTGAGTACCATCAAAATGACAAAGAGGGAGGAATGCCATTTTGAGGTATGAACAATAGCTTCTCTGAAGTATCTGATCCATGCTCTCATATTCTACAGAAATCATGCTATCCGTTATGTTGATTGAGAAAATGAGAAAACCTGACATGATGTTTTTTTTATTCTATGGACACACCAGTATGGTTCGAATGCACGTGCAAAAATGGAAGATTGTTGTGATGAGGCTTTCATGGACAACACAGAAGATATATTAAACCTGCAGCTGGAGTTGGACATACTTAAAACAATTCTTGCAGAAGAGAGGACAGTCCGTGGAGAGGTTGAGGAAAGAACTACTACCTTAAGTGATGAGCTGAAAGCAGCAAATTTACGTATCCTTCAAGCTTGCAAGCAGAGTGATGCCATAGAAAGCGAACTGAATGATGCAAGATCTGTTATTGAAGCTCTTGAGTCGCAGCAGATTTTGTTGATAAATGAACTAGATGAGTTGAAAAAGAATAATCAGAAAAGCTTCGAGATTCTAAAAAAGAGGGGCAGAGAAATCTCAAGATTAAATACTGAGATTGACAACCACCGTAGACAGGGCCTGGTGGCTAGTGGAGAGCCCAAAATGCAACTTTTGAAGTGTATTGAAAATGAAGATTCACCTCTGCAGAGAAAGCTGAAAAGGATGCAAGCTTCACTTGAGAAGGCAAATGACTTAAATACAAGGTACCAAAGAGATCAGGCATCTGATAGTTCTGCTGAGCAAGAAATGGATGAAGTCCGTAGACAGGTTGAAGTTGAAACAACTGAGGTGATTATGTGCTTACAAGAAGAGCTTATGTCGCTCCAACAACAGTTAGATGCTAGTAACAAAAATGAATTGTTGGCCAAACAAAGCCTAGATGAGCTTCAACTGGAAAGGAAAGAGTTGAATGACAGGCTATTTGAGGTGATGAAAGAGAATGAAAGCCTTTCTGAACTAACTAAGGAGAAAGAAAAGGAAATTCAGCTTTTGACCAGTTGCCGGGAGAGCTTACAAGAAGATCTCATATCGCTCCAACAACAGTTGGATGCTTGTAACAAAAATGAGTTGTTGGCCAAACAAAGCTTAGCCGAGCTCCAACTGGAAAGGAGGCAGTTGAATGATAGGCTACTTGAGGTGGTGGAAGAGAATGAAAGATTTGCTGAACTAATTGAGGGAAAAGAAAAGAAAATTCAGCTGTTGACCAATGACTGGGAGAGCTTACGTGAAGAGCTTTCACCTCTCCAACAACAGCTAGATGCTAGTAACAAATATGAGTTATTGGCCAAACAAAGCCTGGATGAGCTTCAACTGGAAAGGAAAGAGTTGAATGACAGGCTACTTGAGGTGATGAAAGAGAATGATAGCTTTTCTCAACTAATTGAGGAAAAAGAAAATAAAATTCAGCTTTTGACCAATGACTGGGAGAGCTTACAAGAAGAGTTTCTATCGCTCCAACAACAGTTCGATGCTAGTAACAAGAATGAGTTGTTGGCCAACCAAAGCTTAGATGAGCTTAAACTGGAAAGGAAACAGTTGAATGATAGGCTACTTGAGGTGATGAAAGAGAACGAAAGTTTTTCTGCACTAACTGTGGAAAAAGAAAAGGAAATTCAGCTCCTGACCCATGACTGGGACAGATTAGCTGCTGACATTGGAAGCTTTCTCGTTGAGGGAAATGCTTCTCTTGATGAAGCTTCTGACCAGGTTGCCTTTATTTCGGAGTCCTTTTCTCAAAGAAGATGGGTTGAGGATCAAGTCCAGAAGATGTGTCAGGGTATATCTGACAAAGAGAAGTTACTCGAAGAGCTCCAAAGCCGGTTGAAAGAGGCAGATGATATAAAATGCGACTTGGACCTGAAGTTAAGGTCCTTAAGAGGAGCAATGGAGGCAATAAATGAGATGCATCAACATGAAAGGAGTGATCAAGAAAAAGCTATTGCTCTGTTAAGATCTCAAGTATCTGAACAAGGACAGGTGAACCAGAGACTAGAGCTTTTGTTGGATGAATCCGTTGGAACATTTGTGCAGAAGGAGGTTCTTGAACAAAACTATGTATCATCACTGAGGGGGATGGAAGAAGAGATTCATCAGCTCAAGACTCAATTAGACCAGTCAAAGATACACATAGCTCATTCATTGAGTCAGATCAAGGACAAGGAGCAGACATTTGAGAAGCTAAAAAATGAAGAAAATACCATTCTGTTAAGAATGTCATCAGATGTTCTGAAGGCAAAGGGTATTATACATGAGTTTGGTGTTGGATTCAATACATTGGAGTCAAGCTTTTCTGTGGACCCTGAAGAAGTTGTTTGTCAAAATTCAGACTTGAATTTGGAGGATCGGGTAAGATAATGCTCTTGTTATTTGGTATCAAGGTGAACCAAATAATCTACTATTTATGTCAGTAAGTTCCTACTGTTAATCGATCTGTATCCATTAAGAGTGTCGGTCTTTATAAATTCATGGCATGACCTCGTTTTACTCCATGCTTTAGGATGAACTTAAAACATTCGGAGCCCTTGAAGCTGGAGAGGAGTGCAATGCTGACGCCCTTTGCCAACTTAGTATGGAGATGGAGTCTGCAGTTTATAAATTACAGACGCTGCAGTCTCATATGGCCAAGCTTCTGCAAGAAAAGGAAAATGTGAAAGAATGCCTTCTCCAGAGTCGAAGAACTGTCCAAGATCTAAATTCTGAGGTCCTTCAATTGAAGTCACAGATGATTGATCAACAGACGCGCTATGAAGCTAGAGTGGAAGAACTGGAAATAAAGATGCAGAGAAAGGACAATGACGCTGCAACATCACTTGTTTCATGGCATAAAGAGATAGAGGTAACACTTTTAATTACCCAACATCGTTAAAGGCCATTAGGCATCCATTGAAAACCTTTTCCTGTATATCTTTTGTTGGTTTTCAGAAAAGCAGATTAGGCTTCAATTGGGTTTGTAAAATAATATGAGCATTGGCAGTAGACTTGTTTCTACCTCGCCAGGAGATAAATAAAACAGTAGACCTGTCTATGTTTCCAGTAACAAGGCTCTTACCCAAAATGTACATGCAGGGGTGTGGTATTAATTTGCAAGAAGTAATAGTCATGTGGATTCTTTTTGAGAAATTTCAAAAGTTTTGCATCTCAATGGATCGATAGATAGAAAAATCTTTTACCGAGTGATGAAATGTGGATTATGTGAAGGTGCATCTGCTTGAGTCAATGCACCACTATACTTCTGCCCTGCAAAGGCATGATGGGTTTTGTTATTTATTCCACTATACTTCTGCCCTGCAAAGGCATGATGGATTTTGTTATTTATTTTTTATGTAGAAGCAGCTGAGTTACATTTAATTTCTTGAGTTGCCAACCTTGATCCCTTGTTTTCAACTATGATCTTTCTTTCAGGCACTTGAATCTGAGCTCTCAGAGACCAAAGTACTTGCACAGAAGAAATCATTTGAGGCTTTTACTCTTATAGCCAAGTTTCAAGATGCACAGGCAACTATAGCTGATGCAGACTCTACAGTCAAGGCACTGGTGGAAGCAAATGAAAATGCAAAACTCCAAGCAGAGAAGTACAAACAAAAGGAATCTTCTTATATTATTGAAAAGAATGACTTGCTAAATGAGGTCAGTAGTTTGAAGGTGCTGCTGGATGTGAAGGGACAAAATTACCTGGATATGGAAAAGAAATTCGAATCAAGCCTGCTTGAAGCAAATGAGGTAGCTCTTGAACTCGAAGATGGCATCAGATGTCTGAAGAATTTGGTATCGGAGAACCTTGAGTTTGTTTCTTCAGATGTTAAATGGATGAAGTCAAAACTTCGGCAGTTCACAGAGTTGGCAAGAACTTGGTTGGAGGAGAACTGGTTAGAGATAATTGGAAAAGATTGTGCTGTGTCTGTGTTGCACCTCTGCCATATGGGGATTTTGTTGGAGAGAATTACTGGGCTGCATGCTGAAAATGGTTTCCTTCAGCGCGGGATCTGCGAATCTAATTCTTTGATATCTACGCTGAGACAGCACAATGATAAAGCAAAAAATGAACTGGAGATGTGTAGTGTTCTCAAAGGAAAATTACTACTTGACATCAACCACAGTTTTGGTCGTGTTGCAAAGAAGGAACAAGAAGCAACTGAACTGAGCTTAAGACTGGATTCTTTCGGGAAGAAAATTCTGCATTTGCAAGCACAAGAAGAAGCAATGTTGGCACGGTCAGATTCCATTTACAACGAGCTATCTGTGTTGACTAAAGAGATTGATGCTACCAACAGGAGTTCTTTGGCAGCTGAATCCAAAGAAAAGGAAGAGCTGCACAACCAATTGGATGAGGCTTTGTTTCTCAATGGAATGTTGAAGGACACAATGCTTGAGGTTCTGAGTCTGCCTGAAGTGAACAGTGCTATACCTGCAAAGGATATGAAAGGGTGTAATGAATTTGAGTTGTGCAGTTGGTTTGTAAACTACCACCATGATTCGATCATGGTCAATGCAATTGCAAGTGATATTGAATTTATTGCTTTGGCTTCAGAAGTGGAGCAAGAAAAAATACAACTGCAAACACAAAATCTTATGTTTACCGAAATACTTGAAGGATTGAAGACAGAAGCAACTCTGTGGAAAGTTGACCAGGATTTGGGTAGTCTTGCAATTTATGCTTTACATGAGGAGAACAGTAATACAAGGATTGATTTGGAGAACCTAAAGCGGAACAAGGATGAAGTTATGGAAAGCCTACTTGCAACACGTGAGGAAAATTCAAAACTTCGATATGTAGTTGATTCCTTGGAGTCCAACATCAATTCCTTGCAAACAGATCTAGATGGGAAAGCCAAAGCTCTAATGGAGTTGCAATGCTCCCATGCAGCCTTATGTAAAGAGCTTGAGTTGAAAGCTGAGGTCATTGAACTTGGAATTTCAAGAGAAAATGCTTTGAGGTCCGAGAATGATTTACTGAAACATGAAAAGCTGGATATTCTGTGCAAGGACCAGAGGATGTTTCATTTGGTATCTAATATTGATATGGAGAAGTTATCATTCTCCTTCCAAGCATATTTGGATCAAATTAACACAGAAGTGCAAAGACACATTGATGAGCAATTGACCACAGTGATGAAGTTCTCCAATGACTTTAACTTGGTTCAATTGTCTGTTGAGGAGTTGAGCACCCATAATTCCTTTTTACAGTCTGAATTAGCAAGGAAAGATGAATTGACAAAGGGCTTATCATTTGATCTTAGCCTATTACAGGAGTCAGCGTCGGTTGCAAAAGATCAAGCAGATCAACTTATTGAGTTGACTGAAGCAATCACCTTATTAGAACATGAGGTTGCTTCTAAATCACATGATCTTGATAATCTTGTTTCTGGAAGCCAACTACTAGAAGCTCAAGTCATGAAGAGTAATGAAAAGATTTTGGTGCTAGAGGAGCAGTTAGCAAGTACGGTTAGTGAACTAAATGCAGTTTCTATGGAAAACACTGAGTTGAGATCTCAGCTCAATCATATTGAACAGATCGGTTACTCTATGAAAGAGGAATTAGCCCATAAAAGTAATGCCACTGAAAGAATGGAAGAAGAGTTGATTGAGCTGAGGAATTTACTTGATGAAAGGAACAGCTTCCTTCAAAATTTACAAAATAACTTCTCCAAGCTCTCGGATGAGAAGCAATACTGTGACTCTCAGGTGCTTCTCTTGAGAGAGAAGCTGGAGATGGCTCAGGCAGTGGCAGAAGAAAGTGAAGCAATTGCTACGGAGGCCCGACAGGTTCAGCTACCTACTTGATTATTGTTTTTCTCTCTTAATATTGCTTGTGTTATTCTTCTTGTATAACCCTTCTGTTGTACTTCTACAGATAGCAGATGAAAGGAAGACATATGCTGAAGAGAAGGATGAAGAAGTCAAGCTATTGGAGAGGTCAATTGAGGAGCTCGAGAGTACCATATTTGCTCTGGAGAACCAGGTGAGCTGTCTACTTCTATTTCAGTGTTGATTCTTACTTACTGCAGCAACTTCTTGTAACAATAGCACTGGTTATTTCTCTTAAGGTGGGCAACATCAAGGATGAAGCGGAACGACAGAGAATACAGAGAGAAGAATTAGAAGTGGAGCTGCAGAGAGTCAGGCAGCAAATGTCGTCTGTACCATCATCTGGGAAAGTAAAGAGCTTTGGGGAAGATGGAATGGTTGATTCAACTGACTCATTCAGGTTTGCATGATTACTATCTTTTACCAGTTACAAATTTTGCAATTGTTAGTTCATTTGTTAGGTGTTTGAGCCTGCTGTCTTGTTTCACATTCGTTTCCCTCTTTTTCTTGATGAAAAGCAGAGCTCCTGCCATGGTTCTCGAAAAAAAGATAACACTTGGCTTAACTTTCTCCTGTAGGCACTCAAGAGAGATACATACCGAGCTACTAAGTGCTCAGGAGAGTATCAAAATACTTCAAAAGGAGGTTGCTGAAAAGGAATCAGAGGCAATAATATATTCTCTCTAATCATTTTAGAAATATTTTAGTTGTTCAGACTTCAGACTATGGTCATCTGCTATCATCCAGGTGTTATCCAAATATTGATGGGTTTGCTATGTGCTCTCTTATTCTTATAGATTGCTCAATGCAAGTCACACATATCTGAGCTAAACTTACATGCTGAGGCAGCAGCACGTGAATATAAGCAGAAGGTAAGCAGTCTCATTTGTCTGATGTAGTTTCATGAAGTGAAATTAGCAACAATTTTCAACGATGCTAATGAAAAATGATCTGGTTAGTTCATGGAGCTAGAGGCTATGGCACATCAGGTTAATACTGACAATCCATCAACAAATGCTTGCTCCATGAGACCGGAGAAGATTAGCTTGAAACCTCGAGGTTCAGGCTCCCCATTTAAATGTATTGGATTGGGCTTTGTACAACAAGTGAATTCTGAGAAAGACGAAGAACTAAGTGCTGCAAAGCAACGTATTGTGGAACTCGAGGGCATAGCAGCTAGTCGACAAAGGGAGGTGAGATTTCTCTAAAAAAAACACTTTATTCTGTCGACTCTGTTTTGTAGTTTTACTAACTTACCTTTTTTCTATGTAGATATTCATGTTGAATGCGAAATTAGCTACAACAGAAAGTATGACACATGATGTGATTCGTGATATGTTGGGGGTTAAGATGAACATGACAACTTGGGCGGTAGGAATGCATATTCACTTAGTTCTAAATATATATATTTCAATGTATGCATCTAAACCACTTATGTTTTGTAAACATGTTCCTATGGTATTGTAGACACTAGTTGACAAACAGCAAAAGACGAGCACAAAAGAGTCAGTTGCTTATCAAACTGAAGAATCTAAAGAGGTAACTGCCACAGTACCTAAAATTTTCTTGCAACTTGTCTTATCTCTTGAACTGTGTTTAAAACTAAGTATTTATCAGTCCAATGAGCTGATGAAGTTGAAGCAGCAGCTTGATGAATTCATTGAAGAGAGACAGAGGTAGATACTTTTCCATCTACTATGACCTCCTTATAATCTCAATAATAGGTTATATGACATACATGTGAATGTTTTTGCAACAGTTGGATCGATGAAATAAACCAAAGACAATCAGAACTTGGAGCTGCCCGTATTACTGTAGAGCAATTACGGCAAAAGGAACATTTTATGGTAGCTGAAGTTGACTTGCTGAAGGTATGACAATTAAGGTTTCCACTAGAAAGGAAAACACATATTTCTTTCTCTGTTGCTATGGTAAATACTCCCTCCGTTCCTAAATAATTGTCTTTCTAGAGATTTCAACAAATGACTACATACGGAGCAAAATAAGTGAATCTACACTCTAAAACATGTCTACATACATCCGTATGTTGTAGTCCATTTCAGATGGCTAGAAAGACAATTATTTGGGAACGGAGGGAGTATTTGTTAGTTATTAATAGGCTGGTATATTGTAGGCTGAGAATGCAAACTACAAAACGATCATTTTTAATCTTGAAGATGAAGTAAAGAAGCTTACCAGACAACAGAATCTCCAGCTGCGAATTAATCACCATGTCAAAACTAAGGTATCCAGTACTTCTACATTTTGTTTGTTATTTCTGAACATTGCTGTTTCAGCGTCTGATCATCTTCCGTGCATTTTTTACTTGTCGATAGGAAGATAATATCCTTCTGAAAAAGCAGAATGAAGAACTAAGTGCAAAGCTGCAGCAGCTAGGGGCCATTGTTACCCGCACAAAAGAAAAGCTTGCCCGCTACATGGTCTCGGATGGAAAAGATCCACATCAGCAGATTGAAGAGGAAGAGCATTTGAGGAAGAAACTAGAGGTGCGTTTACTTCGTCTCCATCTGTAAAGAATTATGGTGTGCACAAGGGCACTGATATTCTGCTTGTTTACATGTCAACAGGAAAGTGAACAAGATAGAAGCAAACTCGCAGAAAATCTATCAAGTTTGTGTACCAGTGTTCTGAAGGTATGGATATTTCCGCTAAGAGGAAAAGCAGCGTCCTCATGTGGTTGATGTGAGCTTGCCACAGTACATGACCAAACATGAACCTTACTGTTGCTACAGGTAGCTGGAGTTAGAAACCATGAGTCTGAAACGAGTCTTCTGAAAGCAATGGAAGCCCTAAATCAACTCCAATCCTGCATTTCTTCGTTGGAGAGTGAGGTTGAAGATCTTCGAATAAAGGTGCGATGGTGTGGAAACCATGTTCGAACCGACCTAATTAAATCTTGTTATTTACTGACAAAGAAAAAAAAATCACCTCCTGCAGTGCAAACTACTGCGTGAAAAAGCTCGACTAAACAATCTCCGGAGTGACTCATCCTCTATGAGCTCGGGGGCGAATGAGAGCTCCAGATCGCCAAGCGTGGGCAGATCTCCGAGCATTTCGTCTTTCCGATGAGGCAAAACAAGTGTACATAATACGTAGTTTGTTAGTACTGGTTAGTCATCAGCTAACACCTATCGGTAGGCCTTACGCATCTCCTAGTACAGTCGAAGGGAGGATGGGAATCTAGCAATCTCCATTGCTGATGTTGTATCTGTTAATCTGCAAGTGAACGATGTACATTCCATTAATGAAATCCATTGCAACCAATTTTTATGTGTCATATCGTCTGTGTCTTGTGAGCTTATATTTTGTCTGTTTAGTTCTATGCTGCTGCGGGGAAGCTCACGGTTCCGCATAGTCTTGTGCTTGTGTAGCACTGCGATAAGGTGGTCAGTGGCGGAGCGTGAACGAAATACTAGGTGGGGCCAAATGAGTGTATGACATGAAAAAGACTAGGATGATCAGAGATGCCGGAGGATTAGTAGAGCAATTAGTAAAAAAATAAGCATATTTGACAAAATTTCCTCTACCAAGGGGGGCCAGGGCCTGGAATTGTCCCCACTACGCTCCGCCACTGAAGATGGTTATTGTTCAGAAACATGAGAGGAAGAGAGAGACCAAACGGTATTGCTTATGGGCCTATAAAGACTACACATACACGTACATTTTGGATTTTGGAGCTCCTAAAAGTCTGGAGCTCTCACGGTTGATTGAGGTGTATAATTTTGGATTTTGCTCATGATTTTAACTGGGTCATGCGCCCGGTGGGTCCCTATGGTCAGGGCATAATTATTCAATGCTCGATGGGAGTGATGTGAGCGTTCTTAACTGTCTTTGCATGATGGACCCAACATGTCAGCTGGTGAGAGCAATGATCTCGGCTCCCGTCTTCGTGTCGTTTGCCCGAGACTTCGGTGCCTCCGTGTCGGTGTTGCACGCGTGGTGATTTGACGAACTTGGTGGAAGTTTGGACCACTCAATGATGCGACGAGCATTGCAAGTGTGCCAAGACGACCAACTGATCTGTTTTAACCTCTAAATATGTATCTAAATGTGAGTCTGCCAAGATGCTCTACTGCATTGCAATCGTATTTTTGCATCTAGTGTTGAAGGTTCAATGTTGTGCTGGAATATTCTTACTTATAGTAAGTCTATTTGTATTCAAAATATTTAAATTTCTTCAACGAATTGCATGATGAATTAGGATCTTCTGTCTACATGGACTGCTATTTTCCCAACAAAGGTGGAGTCACCGATAAACAATGAACCCAGAAAAAGTTGCATCATACTTGTGCCCGTGTAGTTCTTGTCATACTTTTCTGTTGCTGATTCGTAGTCCAAGTGACGCATCTGTCTAGGGACAATAATTCAATCATATCGGACAGTCTATTGTTCGCTATGAAGAGTCGCGATGCAATATCTTTGAGATAGACGAAAATGGATCGTAGAAGATAATCTTGTGACTTCTTTGTTTTCCTTGGAATGAACTATCCAATTGTGGGGCTGGTCCACAAATAGACCTAGAAAATGAAATTTTGCCGATGTTGAGGAATGATTTTGTGTACATATGTTCTGGACTGCCTTGCATGCACGACCAGTCGGTAGATACTGAGGCTGATGTTTGCCAGTTCAGGTTTGATGGACAACCTACTGTTGGTTTCCAACTGAAACAAAATGGATGGGGAGTTCCTGACAGCATATTATGGTTTGTGCCATCTCTTAAGAATGTGAAGGACTGGAATATGGACAACTTAGCTTCGATGAAAGAGAGCTGAAAAAATACATTATGATGTCGACATCATGTTGGTAGCTTGTATTCTGTTGACATGTTTGTAATTACTGTGACTGGATTATGTAGACTGTAAGTTATGTTGCCAGTTCATGTTATAGGCTACAGGGGCGCACCTCCCTGACAATAGCGCATACAAGTTTGTTGGAGAAGATTACAACTTGGAGAGGAAGAGATAAAGAGATAAGAGGTTTACAAGTTATTGAACTACTTGTCTAACAACCTAGTCTATCTCCTGTACGTCTCCTTGTGCGCCAACTCTGAACTCCAACGTGACATGTATATGTGTTTAACACCCTCCCTTAATCACAACTTCATCAAGTTGAGATTATGTTTGAAGTCTTCGAAGCTTCTTGTGGGTAAAGGTTTTGTGAATCCATCTGCTATCTGATCCTTGGAATGCACAAAACGTATGTCAAGTTTCTTCTAAGCCACTCGTTCTCTGACAAAGTGAAAATCAATTTCAATGTGTTTGGTCCTAGCATGAAACACTGGATTAGCAGACAAGTATGTAGCACCCAGGTTATCACACCATAAACATGGAGTTTGAGTACTTTTTACACCAAGTTCTTTCAGCAGTGATTGTACCCATATGATCTCAGCTGTAGCATTTGCCAATGCTTTGTATTCTGCCTCCGTACTGGATCGAGAGACAGTAGCCTGTTTTCTTGCACACCATGAAATTAAATTAGGACCAAAAAATACCGCAAAGCCACCAGTGGACCGCCTGTCATCCAGGCATCCTGCCCAGTCAGAGTCTGAGAAAGCACTCAATAGTGTAGATGATGACTTACTGAAATTCACACCAATATTAAGAGTATTCTTGACATATAGAACTATACGCTTTGCAGCAGTCCAGTGAACAGTGGTAGGTGCATGAAGAAACTGACATACCTTATTAACAGCAAATGAGATATCAGGCCGTGTAAGCGTCAAATATTGAAGTGCACCTACCAAACTCCTATATCTTGTGCTGTCATCTTGACCCAAAGGCTGCCCTTCTATAAGGGACAACTTTTCTGAACTGGATAGTGGACTAGGGGAGGGTTTACACCCTTGCAAACTAGCCTTTTTTACCAGATCTGTTGCATACTTTTCCTAGGAGAGATGAAGTCCATCCTCATGTTTCTTCACTTCTATCCCTAGGAAGTAATGCAATTCTCCAAGGTCCTTGAGCGCAAACTCTGCACTGAGATCCTTCAAAAGTCCTGTGATAGCCTCATTAGATGAACTTGTGACAATAATATCATCAACATATATGAGAACAAATATGTGAGTGTTGCATTTGTTGTAAATGAACAATGAGGTGTCAGACTTGGAAGGAATGAAGCCAAGTGCTTGCATTTTGTGACTCAACCGCGAGTACCATGCTCTAGGAGCCTGTTTCAGTCCATATAAGGCCTTGTCAAGCTTGCATACATGAGAAGGTGCATTCTTGTTTTCAAACCCAGAAGGTTGTTTCATGTACACTTCCTCTTCCAGAACACCATGCAAAAACGCGTTCTGTACGTCTAGCTGTTTGAGACTCCAGCCCCTGGAAACAGCAATGGACAAAACAAGACGAATAGTGGCAACTTTCACAACTGGACTAAAGGTATCCTTGTAACGATCAATGGTTCCATCGGATTTTTTCTCTTAATCCTAAATACCCACTTGCAGTCAATAAGGTTTTTACCTTGCCGTGGAGGAACGAAGTGCCATGTGTTGTTTCTCTTTAGGGCCATGCACTCTTCTTTCATTGCTTTCTTCCAATTTTCATCACCAATGGCTTCTTCAAGTGAATGTGGCTCGCTTGGTTCACCTGTGGAATATACCATCCTAAATTTTGTCATACGTTTATAATTTATGGGTTGTATTACCCCTTGTTGGAGACGAGTGCGGCGTGACGTAGTTGGCTCCGGCGCAGAAGATCCCGTGTGAGCTGCAGCTGCCGATCTCGAGGTGGATCCAGGAGGGTCCGCAGCAGCCGCGTCGGAAACAGAGGCAGGATCCTCTATGCGCGGGGACGAAGCAGCGACATGAGACGGAGCCACACGCGCCGCAAAAGATCCCACCCGGCGAGGCTCATCACGCGGCAATGATTGGGCCGGTTCCTCGCGCGTGCCAGGCATGGGGCCCGCACCAGTCGTGGATTCAGGAGGGTCCGCAGCAGCCGCGTCGGAAAAAGAGGTTGGATCCTCTATGTGCGGGGACGAAGCAGCGACATGAGACGGAGCCACACGCGCCGCAGGAGATCCCGCCTGGTGAGGCTCATCATGCAGCAATGATTGGGCCGGTTCCTTGCGCGTGCTAGGCATGGGGCCCGTGCTAGTCGACCGACGCAGATCCCGTCGCTTGTAGCAGACAGGCTGGACGGGAAAGCGACCACCCGTGGGCCCTGGTGAGTGCGGGTCGTCGCCACCAACCGCTGGCTGCCGCATGGCGCAGGCGGCGCCTCCCGTTGACGCACAGTCGGGTGCGCGGGGTGGGTGGGGGGGAGGGGGGTTGGCGGAAACCAGAGAGGATCGTCCCGACCGACCTGCAGGCGGCGATCCCTGGGCGGATCCTGCTGTCAGGTCTGCCGCGCCTGCGGGCATTGATCCCGAGAGGTATTTGCTCCCGAAATCTTGGCACATGAAATATGGCCCTGTTGGGCGATTTTCTTCACTGCTTTCAACTCCATTTTCTTCAGTGTGGCTCCCTGTATCATCACACAACTCAGGCAAAGTGGTGAGAGGGTTAGTCACAATAGAATCATTAGAGTTATACTCCCCATGATCAAAGCCGGTTAGGTTTGGAGGTAGAAGAAGGTCCGAAGTAAAGCGCCGACATTTGGATGTAGATCAGAAAAAGGGAATTTGGTTTCATCGAACACAACATCACGGGATATGTAAACTCGACCAGTAGAGACATCTAGGTATTTGACCCCCTTGTGTTGAGAGCTATACCCAAGAAAAACACATTGTTTTGAGCGAAACATAAGTTTGCGAGAGTTGTATGGTCGAAGATTAGGCCAACAGGCACACCCAAAAACGCGGAGTGATGTGTAGTCGGGTTTGACATGAAGAAGCCGTTCTGTGGGTGTTTCATTATTGATGACTTGACTAGGGAGCATGTTGATAATGTGAACGGACGTGAGAAAGGCTTCATCCCAAAACTTGAGGGGCATGGAAGCGCCGACAAGAAGGGCTAGACCAACCTCAACTATGTGCCTATGTTTGCGTTCGGCAGATCCGTTTTCTTGGTGAGCGTGGGGGCATGACACATGATGAGATATGCCAAGTGTTTGAAAGAAGGAGTTTAGCTTTTCATACTCCCCCCCAGTCGGATTGGACAGCAATAATTTTGCTGTCAAACTTGCGTTCTACAAGTGCATGGAAATTTTTGAACACTTGAAAAACATCAGATCTTTTCTTGAGGAGATAAATCCAAGAAAATTTGCTATAGTCATCAATGAACTAACATAGTATGTGTGTCTACCAACAGAGGTGGGGGCAGGACCCCAAAGATCAGAAAATATCAATTGCAAAGGTTGAGTAGAAACACTAGTGGATATGGGATAAGTTAACTGATGACATTTTGCTCTTTGGCAAGAATCATAAATAGTTTCAATATTTCGCTCACCAACAAACGGGAGCTTATTTTTCCTAAGCAAACATTCAACTAAGGAAAAAGAGACATGTTGTCATGCCCACGATGCGACCCTATCCTAAAGGAACTCGAAGGTGAAGGAAATATGCCCTAGAGGCAATAATATAGTTATTATTTATTTCCTTATACATCATGATAAATGTTTATTATTCATGCTAGAATTTTATTAACCGGAAACATAATACATGTGTGAATACATAGACAAACAGAGTGTCACTAGTATGCCTCTACTTGACTAGCTTGTTAATCAAAGATGGTTAAGTTTCCTAACCATAGACAAAGGAGTTGTCATTTGATTAACAAGGTCACATCATTAGTTGAATGATCTGATTGACATGACCCATTCCATTAGCATAGCACCCGATCGTTTAGTATGTTGCTATTGCTTTCTCCATGACTTATACATGTTCCTATAACTATGAGATTATGCAATTCCGGTTTACCGTAGGAACAGTTTGTGTGCTACCAAACGTCACAACGTAACTAGGTGATTATAAAGGTGCTCTACAGGTGTCTCCGAAAGTATTTGTTGGGTTGGCGTATTTCGAGATTAGGATTTGTCACTCCGAATGTCGGAGAGGTATCTCAGGGCCTTCTCGGTAATGCACATCACATAAGCCTTGCAAGCATTGCAACCAATAAGTTAGTTGCGAGATGATGTATTATAGAACGAGTAAAGAGACTTGCCGGTAACGAGATTGAACTAGGTATTGGATACCGACGATCGAATCTCGGGCAAGTAACATACCGATGACAAAGGGAACAACGTATGTTGTTATGCGGTCTGACCGATAAAGATCTTCATAGATTGTGTAGGAGCCAATATGGGCATCCAGGTCCCGCTGTTGGTTATTGACCAGAGATTTGTCTCAGTCATGTCTACACTGTTCTCGAACCGTAGGGTCCGCACGCTTAAGGTTACGATGACAGTTATTATGAGTTTATGCATTTTGATGTACCGAAGGTTGTTCGGAGTCCCGGATGTGATCACGGACATGACGAGGAGTCTCGAAATGGTCGAGACATAAAGATTGATATATTGGACGGCTATATTCGGACACCGGAATTGTTCCAAGTGGTTTCGGAGAAAACCGGAGTGCCGGAGGGGTTACCGGAACCCCCCGGGGAAGTATTGGGGCTTAGTGGGCCTGAGGGGAGAGAGAGGGCAGCAGCCCAGGAGGTGGCGCCCCCCCCATGGGGAGTCCGAATAGGACTAGGAGGGGGGGGGGGCGCGGCCCCCCTTTCCCTCTCCCTCTCTTTCCTTCCCCCTCTCTCTTCCTAGTTGGACTAGGAAAGGGGAGTCCTACTCCCACTAGGAGTAGGACTCCCCCTCCCTTTGGCGCGCCCCATAGGGCCGGCCGGCCTCCCCCCTTGCTCCTTTATATACGGGGGCAGGGGGGCACCCTAGAACACACAAGTTGATCTTCGTGATCGTTCCTTAGCCGTGTGCGGTGCCCCCCTCCACCATATTCCACCTCGGTCATATTGTTGCAGTGCTTAGGCGAAGCCCTACGTCGGTAGTACATCAAGATCGTCACCACGCCGTCGTGCTGACGGAACTCGTCCCCGAAGCTTTGCTGGATGGGAGCCCGGGGAACGTCATCGAGCTGAACATGTGCTAAGAACTCGGAGGTGCCGGAGTAACGGTGCTTGGATCGGTCGGATCGGGAAGACGTACGACTACTTCCTCTACATTGCGTCAACACTTCCGCTTCGGTCTACGAGGGTACGTGGACAACACTCTTCCCTCTCGTTTCTATGCATCACCATGATCTTGCGTGTGCGTAGGAAATTTTTGAAATTACTACGTTCCCCAACAGTGGCATTCGAGCCTAGGTTTTTATGGTTTGATGTTATTTGCACGAGTAGAACACAAGTGAGTTGTGGACGATACAAGTCATACTGCCTACCAGCATGTCATACTTTGGTTCGGCGGTATTGTTGGATCAAGCGGCCCGGACCGACATTACGCGTACGCTTATGCGAGACTGGTTCTACCGCCGTGCTTTGCACACAGGTGGCTGGCGGGTGTCAGTTTCTCCAATTTTAGTTGAACCGAGTATGGCTACGCCCGGTCCTTGAGAAGGTTAAAACGGAGTCTATTTGACAAACTATCGTTGTGGTTTTGATGCGTAGGTGAGATTGGTTCTTGCTTCAGCCCGTAGCAGCCACGTAAAATTTGCAACAAACAAAGTAGAGGACGTCTAACTTGTTTTTGCAGGGCATGTTGTGATGTGATATGGTCAAGACATGATGCTAAATTTTATTGTATGAGATGATCATGTTTTGTAACCAAGTTATCGGCAACCGGCAGGAGCCGTATGGTTGTCGCTTTATTGTATGCAATGCAATCGCCCTGTAATGCTTTACTTTATCACTAAGCGGTAGCGATAGTCATAGAAGCATAAGATTGGCGAGACGACAACGATGCTATGATGGAGATCAAGGTGTCGCACCGGTGACGATGGTGATCATGACGGTGCTTCGGAGATGGAGATCACAAGCACAAGATGATGATGGCCATATCATATCACTTATATTGATTGCATGTGATGTTTATCTTTTTATGCATCTTATCTTGCTTTGATTGACGGTAGCATTATAAGATGATCTCTCACTAAATTATCAAGAAGTGTTCTCCCCGAGTATGCACCGTTGCCAAAGTTCGTCGTGCCCAGACACCACGTGATGATCGGGTGTGATAAGCTCCACGTCCATCTACAACGGGTGCAAGCCAGTTTTTGCACACGCAGAATACTCGGGTTATACTTGACGAGCCTAGCATATGCAAATATGGCCTTGGAACACGGAGACCGAAAGGACGAGCGTGAATCATATAGTAGATATGATCAACATAATGATGTTCACCATTGAGAACTAATCCATTTCACGTGATGATCGGTTATGGTTTAGTTTGATTTGGATCACGTGATCACTTAGAAGATTAGAGGGATGTCTATCTAAGTGGGAGTTCTTAAGTAATATGATTAATTGAACTTAAATTTATCATGAACTTAGTCCCTGATAGTATCTTGCTTGTTTATGTTGATTGTAGATAGATGGCTCGTGCTGTTGTTCCATTGAATTTTAATGCGTTCCTTGAGAAAGCAAAGTTGAAAGATGATGGTAGCAATTACACGGACTGGGTCCGTAACTTGAGGATTATCCTCATTGCTGCACAGAAGAATTACGTCCTGAAAGCACCGCTGGGTGCCAGGCCTGCTGCTGGAGCAACGCCAGATGTTGTGAACGCCTGGCAGAGCAAAGCTGATGACTACTCGATAGTTCAGTGTGCCATGCTTTACGGCTTAGAACCAGGACTTCAACGACGTTTTGAACATCATGGAGCATATGAGATGTTCCAGGAGTTGAAGTTAATATTCCAACAGAATGCCCGGATTGAGAGATATGAAGTCTCCAATAAGTTCTATAGCTGCAAGATGGAGGAGAATGGTTCTGTCAGTGAACATATACTCAAAATGTCTGGGTATTATAATCACTTGATTCAACTGGGAGTTAATCTTCCGGATGGTTGTGTCACTGACAGAATTCTCCAATCACTTCCACCAAGCTACAAAGGCTTCGTGATGAACTATAACATGCAAGGGATGGATAAGACAATTCCCGAGCTCTTCGCAATGCTAAAGGCTGCGGAGGTAGAAATCAAGAAGGAGCATCAAGTGTTGATGGTCAACAAGACCACTAGTTTCAAGAAAAGGGGCAAAGGGAAGAAGAAGGGGAACTTCAAGAAGAACAGCAAACAAGTTGCTGCTCAAGAGAAGAAACCCAAGTCTGGACCTAAGCCTGAAACTGAGTGCTTCTGCTGCAAGCAGACTGGTCACTGGAAGCGGAACTGCCCCAAGTATTTGGCGGATAAGAAGGATGGCAAGGTGAACAAAGGTATATGTGATATACATGTTATTGATGTGTACCTTGCTAGAGCTCGCAGTAGCACCTGGGTATTTGATACTGGTTCTGTTGCTAATATTTGCAACTCGAAATAGGGACTACGGATTAAGCGAACACTGGCAAAGGACGAGGTGACGATGCGCGTGGGAAATGGTTCCAAAGTCGATGTGATCGCGGTCGGCACGCTACCTCTACATCTACCTTCGGGATTAGTATTAGACCTAAATAATTGTTATTTGGTGCCAGCGTTGAGCATGAACATTATATCTGGATCTTGTTTGATGCGAGACGGTTATTCATTTAAATCAGAGAATAATGGTTGTTCTATTTATATGAGTAATATCTTTTATGGTCATGCACCCTTGAAGAGTGGTCTATTTTTGATGAATCTCGATAGTAGTGATACACATATTCATAATGTTGAAGCCAAAAGATGCAGAGTTGATAATGATAGTGCAACTTATTTGTAGCACTGCCGTTTAGGTCATATCGGTATAAAGCGCATGAAGAAACTCCATACTGATGGACTTTTGGAACCACTTGATTATGAATCACTTGGTACTTGCGAACCGTGCCTCATGGGCAAGATGACTAAAACACCGTTCTCCGGTACTATGGAGAGAGCAACAGATTTGTTGGAAATCATACATAGAGATGTATGTGGTCCGATGAATATTGAAGCTCGTGGCGGATATCGTTATTTTCTCACCTTCACAGATGATTTAAGCAGATATGGGTATATCTACTTAATGAAACACAAGTCTGAAACATTTGAAAAGTTCAAAGAATTTCAGAGTGAAGTTGAAAATCATCGTAACAAGAAAATAAAGTTTCTACGATCTGATCGTGGAGGAGAATATTTGAGTTACGAGTTTGGTCTACATTTGAAACAATGCGGAATAGTTTCGCAACTCACGCCACCCGGAACACCACAACGCAATGGTGTGTCCGAACGTCGTAATCGTACTTTACTTGATATGGTGCGATCTATGATGTCTCTTACAGATTTACCGCTATCGTTTTGGGGTTATGCTCTAGAGACAGCCGCATTCACGTTAAATAGGACACCATCGAAATCCGTTGAGACGACGCCTTATGAACTATGGTTTAGCAAGAAACCAAAGTTGTCGTTTCTTAAAGTTTGGGGCTGCGATGCTTATGTGAAAAAGCTTCAACCTGATAAGCTCGAACCCAAATCGGAGAAATGTGTCTTCATAGGATACCCAAAGGAAACTGTTGGGTACACCTTCTATCACAGATCCGAAGGCAAGACATTTGTTGCTAAAAATGGATCCTTTCTAGAGAAGGAGTTTCTCTCGAAAGAAGTGAGTGGGAGAAAAGTAGAACTTGATGAGGTAACTGTACCTGCTCCCTTATTGGAAAATAGTACGTCACAGAAATCTGTTTCTGTAGCACCTACACCAATTAGTGAGGAAGTTAATGATGATGATCATGCAACTTCAGATCAAGTTACTACAGAACCTCGTAGATCAACCAGAGTAAGATCCGCACCAGAGTGGTACGGCAATCCTGTTCAGGAAATCATGCTGCTAGATCATGCTGAACCTACAAACTATGAAGAAGCGATGGTGAGCCCAGATTCCGCAAAATGGCTTGAAGCCATGAAATCTGAGATGGGATACATGTATGAGAACAAAGTATGGACTTTGGTTGACTTGCCCGATGGTCGGCAAGCAATAGAGAATAAATGGATCTTCAAGAAGAAGACTGACGCTGATGGTAATGTTACTGTCTACAAAGCTCGACTTGTCGCAAAAGGTTTTCGACAAGTCCAAGGGATTGACTACGATGAGACCTTCTCACCCGTAGCGATGCTTAAGTCTGTCCGAATCATGTTAGCAATTGCCGCGTTTTATGATTATGAAATTTGGCAAATGGATGTAAAGACTGCATTCCTGAATGGATTTCTGGAAGAAGAGTTGTATATGATGCAACCGGAAGGTTTTATCGATCCAAAGGGAGCTAACAAAGTGTGCAAGCTCCAGCGATCCATTTATGGACTGGTGCAAGCCTCTCGGAGTTGGAATAAACGCTTTGATAGTGTGATCAAAGCATTTGGGTTTGTACAGACTTTTGGAGAAGCCTGTATTTACAAGAAAGTGAGTGGGAGCTCTGTAGCATTTCTGATATTATATGTAGATGACATATTACTGATTGGAAATGATATAGAATTTCTGGATAGCATAAAGGGATACTTGAATAAAAGTTTTTCAATGAAAGACCTCGGTGAAGCTGCTTACATATTGGGCATTAAGATCTATAGAGATAGATCAAGACGCTTAATTGGACTTT
Organism: Aegilops umbellulata; assembly: GCA_032464435.1. Taxonomy (NCBI): domain Eukaryota; kingdom Viridiplantae; phylum Streptophyta; class Magnoliopsida; order Poales; family Poaceae; genus Aegilops; species Aegilops umbellulata. The sequence goes on from CP136058.1 coordinate 80,896,107, forward strand.
CACAAAGCACATACCTTGACAAAGTTTTGAAGAAGTTCAAAATGGATCAAGCAAAGAAAGGGTTCTTGCCTGTATTACAAGGTGTGAAGTTGAGTAAGACTCAATGCCCGACCACTGCAGAAGATAGAGAGAAGATGAAAGATGTTCCCTATGCTTCAGCCATAGGCTCTATCATGTATGCAATGCTGTGTACCAGACCCGATGTGTGCCTTGCTATAAGTTTGGCAGGGAGGTACCAAAGTAATCCAGGAGTGGATCACTGGACAGCGGTCAAGAATATCCTGAAGTACCTGAAAAGGACTAAGGAGATGTTTCTCGTATGTGGAGGTGACAAAGAGCTCGTCGTAAACGGTTACGTTGATGCAAGCTTTGACACTGATCCGGACGATTCTAAATCACAAACCGGATACGTATTTACATTAAACGGTGGAGCTGTCAGTTGGTGCAGTTCTAAACAAAGCGTCGTGGCGGGATCTACATGTGAAGCGGAGTACATAGCTGCTTCGGAAGCAGCGAATGAAGGAGTCTGGATGAAGGAGTTCATATCCGATCTAGGTGTCATACCTAGTGCATCGGGTCTAATGAAAATCTTTTGTGACAATACTGGTGCAATTGCCTTAGCAAAGGAATCCAGATTTCACAAGAGAACCAAGCACATCAAAAGACGCTTCAATTCCATCCGGGATTTAGTCCAGGTGGGAGACATAGAGATTTGCAAGATACATACGGATCTAAATGTAGCAGACCCGTTGACTAAGCCTCTTCCACGAGCAAAACATGATCAGCACCAAGACTCCATGGGTGTTAGATTCATTACTTTGTAATCTAGATTATTGACTCTAGTGCAAGTGGGAGACTGAAGGAAATATGCCCTAGAGGCAATAATATAGTTATTATTTATTTCCTTATATATCATGATAAATGTTTATTATTCATGCTAGAATTGTATTAACCGGAAACATAATACATGTGTGAATACATAGACAAACAGAGTGTCACTAGTATGCCTCTACTTGACTAGCTTGTTAATCAAAGATGGTTAAGTTTCCTAACCATAGACAAAGGAGTTGTCATTTGATTAACAAGGTAACATCATTAGTTGAATGATCTGATTGACATGACCCATTCCATTAGCATAGCACCCGATCGTTTAGTATGTTGCTATTGCTTTCTCCATGACTTATACATGTTCCTATAACTATGAGATTATGCAACTCCCGTTTATCGTAGGAACACTTTGTGTGCTACCAAACGTCACAACGTAACTGGGTGATTATAAAGGTGCTCTATAGGTGTCTCCGAAAGTATTTGTTGGGTTGGCGTATTTCGAGATTAGGATTTGTCACTCCGAATGTCGGAGAGGTATCTCAGGGCCTTCTCGGCAATGCACATCACATAAGCCTTGCAAGCATTGCAACCAATAAGTTAGTTGCGAGATGATGTATTACAAAACGAGTAAAGAGACTTGCTGGTAACAAGATTGAACTAGGTATTGGATACCGACGATCGAATCTCGGGCAAGTAACATACCGATAACAAAGGGAACAACGTATGTTGTTATGCGGTCTGACCGATAAAGATCTTCATAGATTGTGTAGGAGCCAATATGGGCATCCAGGTCCCGCTGTTGGTTATTGACCAGAGATTTGTCTCAGTCATGTCTACACTGTTCTCGAACCGTAGGGTCCGCACGCTTAAGGTTACGATGACAATTATTATGAGTTTATGCATTTTGATGTACCGAAGGTTGTTCGGAGTCCCGGATGTGATCACGGACATGACGAGGAGTCTCGAAATGGTCGAGACATAAAGATTGATATATTGGACGGCTATATTCGGACACCGGAATTGTTCCAAGTGGTTTCGGAGAAAACCGGAGTGCCGGAGGGGTTACCGGAACCCCCCGGGGAAGTATTGGGGCTTAGTGGGCCTGAGGGGAGAGAGAGGGCAGCAGCCCAGGAGGTGGCGCCCCCCCATGGGGAGTCCGAATAGGACTAGGAGGGGGGGGGGGCGCGGCCCCCCTTTCCCTCTCCCTCTCTTTCCTTCCCCCTCTCTCTTCCTAGTTGGACTAGGAAAGGGGAGTCCTACTCCCACTAGGAGGAGGACTCCCCCTCCCTTTGGCGCGCCCCATAGGGCCGGCCGGCCTCCCCCCTTGCTCCTTTATATACGGGGGCAGGGGCGCACCCTAGAACACACAAGTTGATCTTCGTGATCGTTCCTTAGCCGTGTGCGGTGCCCCCCTCCACCATATTCCACCTCGGTCGTATTGTTGCAGTGCTTAGGCGAAGCCCTGCGTCGGTAGTACATCAAGATCGTCACCACGCCGTCGTGCTGACGGAACTCGTCCCCGAAGCTTTGCTGGATCGGAGCCCGGGGAACGTCATCGAGCTGAACGTGTGCTAAGAATTCGGAGGTGCCGGAGTAACGGTGCTTGGATCGGTCGGATCGGGAAGACGTACGACTACTTCCTCTACGTTGCGTCAACGCTTCGGCTTCGGTCTACGAGGGTACGTTGACAACACTCTCCCCTCTCGTTGCTATGCATCACCATGATCTTGCGTGTGCGTAGGAATTTTTTGAAATTACTACGTTCCCCAACAGAAGGTCCCACCAAGGATAGAAGCGCATCTTGAAGACGCTTTGGCAAGGTGGATATCATTACATCAACATTACATAATAGTGGGGATACATCCAAGACATACAATGTCACATGAATACAACAATACATTATATACAAGATCAACATCCAACTACGGATGAAACATAAACAGAAACTCAAATGACATCCACCCTGCTAGCCCAGGCTGCCGACCAGGAACCTAACCCAAGATCGACGAAGACGAAGAACTCCAAAACAAATGAACATCGCTCTCGCGTCATGATCATCGCATAACCTGTACCTGCAACTGGTCTTGTAGTAATCTATGAGCCACGAGGACTCAGCAATCCCATTACCATGGGTATCAAGACTAGCAAAGCTTAATGGGAAAGGAAGGGGTAAGGTGGTGAGGTTGCAGCAGCGACTAAGCATGTATGGTGGCTAACTTACGCAAATAAGAGCGAGAAGAGAAGCAAAGCAAGCGGTCGTCAACTAGTAATGATCAAGAAGTGATCCTGAAGTCCTACTTACGTAAAACATAACCCAAGGACCGTGTTCTCCTCTCGATCAACCCCGAAAAGAGACCATCACAGTTACGCACACGGTTGGTGTATTTTAGAAGGGTTTACTTTAAGTATACTACAACAGGATATTAACAAATTCTCATCTGCCACATAACTGCGGGCACGGCTTTCTAAAGTTCAAACCCTGCAGGGGTGTCCCAACTTAGCCCATGATAAGCTCTCACGGTCAACGAAGGATATTCCTTCTCCCGGGAAGACCCGATCAGCCTCGGAATCCCGGTTACAAGACATTTCGACAATGGTAAAACAAGTCCAGCAAAGCCGCCCGGATGTGCCGACAAATCCTGATAGGAGCTGCACATATCTCGTTCTCAAGGCACACCGGATGAAGAAGACGTCGGGTTGGCATAGACCCTGGTTGCCCGGGGGCGCCGGACATCGCTCGGTTTGGACCAGCACTTAGAGAAGCACTGGCCCGGAGGGTAAAATAAAGATGACCCTCGGGATGCGCGACTCCCAAGGGAAAAAGGTAATAGGCTGAGGCAAATGTAAAACCAATGTTGGGCCTTGCTGGAAGAGTTTTATTCAAAGCGAACTATCAAGGGGGTCCCATAAATCACCCAACCGCGTTAGGGACGCAAAATCCGGGAACATAATACCGATATGACGGAAACTAGGGCGGCAAGAGTGGAACAAAACACCAGGCATAAGGCCGAGCCTTCCACCCTTTACCAAGTATATAGATGCATTAATAATATAAGAGATATTGTGATATCCCAACATAAACATAACCCAACATGGAGCAATCTTCATCTTCACCTGCAACTAGCAACGCTATAAGAGGGGCTGAGCAAAAGCGGTAACATAGCCAAACAACGGTTTGCTAGGAAGGGTAACAAAGGTCAGAGGTTCATGGCAATTTGGGAGGCTTGAGCAGCAAGTGGTAGGTAACGCAGCATAGCGATAGAACGAAGCAACTAGCATAGGAATGATAGTAATGAAATCCAAGGTGACGGTCATCTTGCCTGAAATCCGCTAGGAATAAGAACGAGTCCATGAAGAAAATGAAGCCACAAAGACGAACCAAGCGTAGTCGAACGAATCCTCACGATCGCAACGAAACGGGAACTATCGAGAAGAAGCACACAACACGGTAAACACATGTAAAGCATTACAAAACATGAACACTGAGCTATCTCCAGAAACTACTGGAACATGCCCAAAAGGACATGGCAAGATTGCAAATAATAACAGGTTCACAGACTTTGCAGAATTCACAGGACATGGCAGAAATAACATCAGGTTGCAATATTTAGAGCTATCAAACAACATGATACAAGAACTGATAATGGCAACAAAAGGCATGGCATGAATCTAATAATTACATAGAACAAAAGTCCTTTAATGACCATGAGCCAAAAGGGCACAAAAAATATGATGGAACCCATGTAAACATAGCAAGTTTCATAAACAGATTCAGACTTGGTGAAAATAACAGAGCATGGCATAAACAGAATTATGAAAGCATCTTTGCGAGCTCGATTCACTCACCACAAGGCATTGCATGACAAGATAAGCATAGAATCAGCAATATGACATGTTCATGAAGCTAAGAATGGCAATAGCAAGTTCATAGCATGCTTGGATCACTAACAACAACCATGGCAAAATTGATTAACATGTAAACAATCTGCCAGGAACATTTTATAGCAAACGTAGAGCAAGATTAAAACATGCTAGAGCACACCATAAATGCAAACAGAGGCATGGATGGATATAACATAACGGGTATAACAAAACATCTTTACTGAACATACTCAAAAGAGGCATGTATCTCACTGTAGCAACATGAATACATGGCATAAAAATAACAGCAGAACAAAGACTTAGTGAAATTCTAAGACCCTGAAATCAGCAACATCATGGAGGCTACTTTGCAAGCTTGTAAAAATCCACACATGGCATATCATGAAGATAGGATTGCACCACAGCAAAGATGGCATGTTGTAGCTCATAACAGATATAGACTTCATGCTCAAAAGAAAATCACACAAAAAGATACAAAAATAACAAATGAGCAAGTTCTGATAAACTACAGCAGACAACATTATATAGCACTCTTGCAACGATTATCAGGTCATCAATATGAACTCAAACAAACATGGCACAATAGAACAAAATGGAGAGAACATCCTGATGAACATTCCGATATATCACACATGCAAAACGGAGCTATGGATGAGGAGATATGGCATGTCAAAGATAGCACCAGAATGTTAGAAAACAGGGACTTGGTGAAAATTATACCCTCCGAGACGTGGACGGGGAGATGCGGGACGAGGAGATCCAGGGCGCGGGGGCGGCGTTTGGATCGGATCCCGGTGGATCTCGTCCCACCTGGACGGATCCGACCGGATCCGACTCCGGCGAGGGCGGGCGGTCTCCGGTGAGGTCGGTGGGCGGCAGAGGCTACGGATCCGGCGAAGGAGAGGTGCGGGGAAGCTCCAGCGGGCGCGCGGGGCGGCGGCGGGTGGCAGAGCGCGGGGCCAGCGAGGCGCGAAGGCAGCGGGGCGGCGCCGACGAGGATCAGCGGCGGCGGGGTGAAGGCGCGGGCGCCCGGCCTCGGGCGCCGACCTCGGGCGCGGGCGTAGCTCGCGGGCGGCGGCGGAGGCGATGGGCCTGCGGGGGCCGTACGCGGGCCTGGCGGGCCTTGGTGGCGTGCGGGACGGCGGCGGAGACGTGGCGGCCGCGGGTTGGGCGCGGGGGCGGTTGGACGTGTCCGGCCGCCGGGCGGACATGTCCGGCGACGCGAGGGGAGCGGGTCTAGGGTTTCATGTGCGAAAATTTCGAGGGGAGACACCTATATATAGGTAGAGGGAGCTAGGAGGCTCCAAATGAGGTGCAGTTTTTGAAGGAAATATGCCCTAGAGGCAATAATAAAGTTATTATTTATTTCCTTATATCATGATAAATGTTTATTATTCATGCTAGAATTGTATTAACCAGAAACATAATACATGTGTGAATACATAGACAAACAGTATGTCACTAGTATGCCTCTACTTGACTAGCTCGTTGATCAAAGATGGTTAAGTTTCCTAGCCATAGACATGAGTTGTCATTTGATTAACGGGATCACATCATTAGGAGAATGATGTGATTGACATGACCCATTCCATTAGCTTAGCACCCGATCGTTTAGTATGTTGCTATTGCTTTCTTCATGACTTATACATGTTCCTATGTCTATGAGATTATGCAACTCCCATTTACCGAAGGAACACTTTGTGTGCTACCAAACGTCACAACGTAACTGGGTGATTATAAAGGTGCTCTACAGGTGTCTCCAAAGGTACTTGTTGGGTTGGCGTATTTCGAGATTAGGATTTGTCACTCCGATAGTCGGAGAGGTATCTCTGGGCCCTCTCGGTAATGCACATCACATAAGCCTTGCAAGCATTGCAACTAATGTGTTAGTTGTGAGATGATGTATTACGGAACGAGTAAAGAGACTTGCCGGCAACGAGATTGAACTAGGTATTGGATACCGATGATCGAATCTCGGGCAAGTAACATACCGATGACAAAGGGAACAACGTATGTTGTTATGCGGTCTGACCGATAAAGATCTTCGTAGAGTATGTAGGAGCCAATATGGGCATCCAGGTCCCGCTATTGGTTATTGACCAGAGACGTGTCTCGGTCATGTCTACATTGTTCTCGAACCGTAGGGTCCGCACGCTTAACGTTACGATGACCGTTATTATGAGTTTATACATTTTGATGTACCGAAGGTAGTTCGAAGTCCCTGATGTGATCACGGACATGACGAGGAGTCTCGAAATGGTCGAGACATAAAGATTGATATATTGGAAGCCTATATTTGGACATCGGAATCGATCCGGGTGAAATCGGCATTTTACCGGAGTACCGAGGGGTTACCGGAACCCCCCGGGGGGTTAATGGGCCTTCATGGGCCATAAGGGAGAAGAGAGGGGCCGGCCAGGGCAGGCCGCGTGCCCCCTCCCCCCTAGTCCGAATAGGACAAGGAAGGGGGGGGGGGCGCCCCCCTTTCCTCTTCTCCCTCCCCCTTTCCTTCTCCAACAAGGCAAGAGAGGGGGGAATCCTACTCCCGGTGGGAGTAGGACTCCTCCAGGCGCACCCCTTGGGGGCCGGCCGCACCTCCCCCTCCCTCCTTTATATACGGGGGCAGGGGGCACCCTAGGACACACAAGTTGATCTTCGTGATCGTTCCTTAGCCGTGTGCGGTGCCCCCCTCCACCATATTCCACCTCGGTCATAACGTTGTAGTGCTTAGGCGAAGCCCTGCGTCGGTAGAACATCATCATCGTCATCACGCCGTCGTGTTGACAGAACTCATCCCCAAAGCTTTGCTGGATCGGAGCCCGGGGAGCATCATCGAGCTGGACGTGTGCTAAGAACTCGGAGGTGCCGGAGTAACGATGCCTGGATCGGTCGGACCGGGAAGACGTACGACTACTTCCTCTACGTTGCGTCAACGCTTCCGCTTCGGTCTAGGAGGGTACGTTGACTTTGGAACCATTTCCCACGCGCATCGTCACCTCGTCCTTAGCCAATCTTCGCTTAATCTGTAGCCCCTGTTTTGAGTTGCAAATATTAGCAACAGAACCAGTATCAAATACCCAGGTGCTACTGCGAGAATTAGTAAGGTACACATCAATAACATGTATATCATATATACCTTTGTTAACCTTGCCATCCTTCTTATCCGCCAAATACTTGGGGCAGTTCCGCTTCCAGTGACCAGTTTGCTTGCAATAGAAGCACTCAGTTTCAGGCTTAGGTCCAGACTTGGGTTTCTTATCTTGAGTAGCAACTTGCTTGCTGTTCTTTTTGAAGTTCCCCTTTTTCTTCCCTTTGCCCTTTTTCTTGAAACTAGTGGTTTTATTAACCATCAACACTTGATGCTCCTTTTTGATTTCTACCTCCGCGGCTTTTAGCATCGCGAAGAGCTCGGGCATAGTTTTGGTCATCCCTTGCATATTATAGTTCATCACGAAGCTCTTGTAGCTTGGTGGCAGTGATTGGAGAATTCTGTCAATGACGCAATCATCCGGAAGATTAACTCCTAGTTGAATTAAGTGATTGTTATACCCAGACATTCTGAGTATATGCTCACTGACAGAACCGTTCTCCTCCATTTTACAGCTATAGAACTTATTGGAGACTTCATATCTCTCAATCCGGGCATTTGCTTGAAATATTAACTTCAACTCCTGGAACATCTCATATGCTCCATGGTGTTCAAAACGTCGTTGAAGTCCCGGTTCTAAGCCGTAAAGCATGGCACACTGAACTATAGAGTAGTCATCAGCTTTGCTTTGCCAGACGTTCACAACATCTGGCGTAGCTCTTGCACCAGGCCTGGCACCCAGCGGTGCTTCCAGGACGTAATTCTTCTGTGCAGCAATGAGGATAATCCTCAAATTACGGACCCAGTCCGTGTAATTGCTACCATCATCTTTCAACTTTGCTTTCTCAAGGAACGCATTAAAATTCAACGGAACAACAACACGAGCCATCTATCTACACAACATAGACAAGCAAGATACTATCAGGTACTAAGTTCATGATAAATTTAAGTTCAATTAATCATATTACTTAAGAACTCCCACTTAGATAGACATCCCTCTAATCCTCTAAGTGATCACGTGATCCAAATCAACTAAACCATGTCCGATCATCACGTGGGATGGAGTAGTTTCAATGGTGAACATCACTATGTTGATCATATCTACTATATGATTCACGCTCGACCTTTCGGTCTCCGTGTTCCGAGGCCATATCTGTTATATGCTAGGCTCGTCAAGTTAAACCTGAGTATTCCGCGTGTGCAACTGTTTTGCACCCGTTGTATTTGAACGTAGAGCCTATCACACCCGATCATCACGTGGTGTCTCAGCACGAAGAACTTTCGCAACGGTGCATACTCAGGGAGAACACTTCTTGATAATTTAGTGAGAGATCATCTTATAATGCTACCGTCAATCAAAGCAAGATAAGATGCATAAAAGGATAAACATCACATGCAATCAATATAAGTGATATGATATGGCCATCATCATCTTGTGCTTGTGATCTCCATCTTCGAAGCACCGTCATGATTACCATCGTCACCGGCGCGACACCTTGATCTTCATCGCAGCATCGTTGTCGTCTCGCCAATCTTATGCTTCTACGACTATCACTACCGCTTAGTAATAAAGTAAAGCATTACATCGCGATTGCATTGCATACAATAAAGCGACAACCATATGGCTCCTGCCGGTTGCCGATAACTCGGTTACAAAACATGATCATCTCATACAATAAAATTTAGCATCACGTCTTGACCATATCACATCACAACATGCCCTGCAAAAACAAGTTAGACGTCCTCTACTTTGTTGTTGCAAGTTTTACGTGGCTGCTACGGGCTTTAAGCAAGAACTCATCTTACCTACGCATCAAAACCACAACGATAGTTTGTCAAATAGACTCCGTTTTAACCTTCTCAAGGACCGGGCGTAGCCACACTCGGTTCAACTAAAGTTGGAGAGACAGTCTTCCGCAAGCCATCTATGTGCAAAGCACGTCGAGGGAACCGGTCTCGCGTAAGCGTACGCGTAAGGTTGGTCCGGATCATCTCGTCCAACAATACCGCTGAACCAAAGTATGACATGCTGGTAGGCAGTATGACTTGTATCGTCCACAACTCACTTGTGTTCTACTCGTGCAAATAACATCAAACCATAAAACCTAGGCTCGGATGCCACTGTTGGGGAACGTAGTAATTTCAAAAAAAATTTCCTACGCACACGCAAGATCATGGTGATGCATAGCAACAAGAGGGGAGAGTGTTGTCTACGTACCCTCGTAGACCGAAGCGGAAGCGTTGACACAACGTAGAGGAAGTAGTCGTACGTTCTCCTCGCGATCCAACCGATCACAGCACCGTTACTCCGGCACCTCCGAGTTCTTGGCACACGTTCAGCTCGATGACGATCCCCGGGCTCCGATCCAGCAAAGCGTCGAGGAAGAGTTCCGTCAGCACGACGGCGTGGTGACGATCTTGATGTGTTACCGGCGCAGAGCTTCGCCTAAGCACTGCAACGATATGATCGAGGTGGAATTTGGTGGAAGGGGGCACCGCACACGGCTAAGGAACGATCCGTAGATCAACTTGTGTGTCTTTGGGGTGCCCCCTGCCCCCGTATATAAAGGAGCCAAGGGGGAGGGGCTGGCCGGCCAAGCTAGGCGCGCCAGGAGAGTCCTACTCCCTCTGGAAGTAGGATTCCCCCCCCCCCCCCAATCCTAGTTGGACTAGGATTCTCCAAGGGGGAGAGAGAGAGAGGGGGGGCGCCCACCTCTCCTAGTCCTAATAGGACTAGGGGAAGGGGGGAGGCGCGCAGCCCCTAGGGCAGCCCTCTCACCTCTCCTCCAAGGCCCATGTTGGCCCATTATGCTCCCGGGGGGTTCCGGTAACCCTCCCGGTATTCCGGTAAAATCCTGATTTCACCTGGAATGCATCCGATGTCCAAACATAGGCTTCCAATATATCATTCTTTACGTCTCGACCATTTCGAGACTCCTCGTCATGTCCGTGATCACATCCGGGACGCCGAACTCCTTCGGTACATCAAAATGTATAAACTCATAATAACTGTCATCGTAACGTTAAGCGTGCGGACCCTACGGTTCGAGAACAATGTAGACATGACCGAGACACGTCTCCGGTCAATAACCAATAGCGGGACCTGGATGCCCATATTGGCTCCTACATATTCTACGAAGATCTTTATCGGTCAGACCGCATAACAACATACGTTGTTCCCTTTGTCATCGGTATGTTACTTGCCTGAGATTCGATCGTCGGTATCCAATACCTAGTTCAATCTCGTTACCGGCAAGTCTCTTTACTCGTTCCGTAATATATCATCTCGCAACTAACTCATTGGTTGCAATGCTTGCAAGGCTTTATGTGATGTGCATTACCGAGAAGGCCCTGAGATACCTCTCCGACAATCGGAGTGACAAATCCTAATCTCGAAATATGCCAACCCAATATGTACCTTCGGAGACACCTGTAGAGCACCTTTATAATCACCCAGTTACGTTGTGACGTTTGGTAGCACACAAAGTGTTCCTACGGTAAATGGGAGTTGCATAATCTCATAGTTAAAGGAACATGTATAAGTCATGGATAAAAGCAATAGCAACATACTAAACGATCGGGTGCTATGCTAATGGAATGGGTCATGTCAATCAGATCATTCAACTAATGATGTGATCTCGTTAATCAAATAACAACTCTTTGTTCATGGCTAGGAAACATAACCATCTTTGATTAATGAGCTAGTCAAGTAGAGGCATACTAGTGACACTCTGTTTGTCTATGTATTCACACATGTATTATGTTTCCAGTTAATACAATTCTAGCATGAATAATAAACATTTATCATGATATAAGGAAATAAATAATAACTTTATTATTGCCTCTAGGGCATATTTCCTTCAGACAACACTCTCCCCTCTCGTTGATATGCATCACCATGATCTTGTGTGTGCGTAGGAATTTTTTTGAAATTACTACGTTCCCCAACAGTGGTATCAGAGCCAGGTTCTTATGGGTTGATGTTATATGCACGAGTAGAACACAAATGAGTTGTGGGCGATATAAGTCATACTGCCTACCAGCATGTCATACTTTGGTTCAGCGGTATTGTTGGATGAAGCGGCCCGGACCGACATTACGCGTACGCTTATGCGAGACTGGTTCTACCGCCGTGCTTTGCACACAGGTGGCTGGCGGGTGTCAGTTTCTCCAACTTTATTTGAACCGAGTGTGGCTACGCCCGGTCCTTGCGAAGGTTAAAACGACATCAACTTGACAAACTATCGTTGTGGTTTTGATGCGTAGGTGAGACTGGTTCTTGCTTAAGCCCGTAGCAGCCACGTAAAACTTGCAACAAACAAAGTAGAGGACGTCTAACTTGTTTTTGCAAGGCATGATGTGATGTGATATGGTCAAGGCATGATGCTAAATTTTATTGTATGAGATGATCATGTTTTGTAACCGAGTTATCAGCAACTGGCAGGAGCCATATGGTTGTCGCTTTATTGTATGCAATGCAATCGCCCTGTAATGCTTTACTTTATCACAAAGCGGTAGCGATAGTCATAGAAGCATAAGATTGGCGAGACGACAACGATGCTACGATGGAGATCAAGGTGTCGCGCCGGTGACGATGGTGATCATGACGGTGCTTCAAAGATGGAGATCACAAGCACAAGATGATGATGGCCATATCATATCACTTATATTGATTGCATGTGATGTTTATCTTTTATGCATCTTATCTTGCTTTGATTGACGGTAGCATTTTAAGATGATCTCTCACTAATTATCAAGAAGTGTTCTCCCTGAGTATGCACCGTTGCGAAAGTTCTTCGTGCTGAGACACCACGTGATGATCGGGTGTGATAGGCTCTATGTTCAAATACAACGGGTGCAAAACAGTTGCACACGCGGAATACTCAGGTTATACTTGACGAGCCAAGCATATACAGATATGGCCTCGGAACACGGAGACCGAAAGGTCGAGCGTGAATCATATAGTAGATATGATCAACATAGTGATGTTCACCATTGAAACTACTCCATCTCACGTGATGATCGGACATGGTTTAGTTGATTTGGATCACGTGATCACTTAGAGGATAAGAGGGATGTCTTTCTAAGTGGGAGTTCTTAAGTAATAAGATTAATTGAACTTTAATTTATCATGAACTTAGTCCTGGTAGTATTAGCATATCTATGTTGTAGATCAATGGCTCGCGTTGTTGCTTTCATATGTTTATTTTGATATGTTCCTAGAGAAAATTGTGTTGAAAGATGTTAGTAGCAATGATGCGGATTGGATCTGTGATCTGAGGTTTATCCTCATTGCTGTACAGAAGAATTATGTCCTTGATGCACCGCTAGGTGACATGCCTATTGCAGGAGCAGATGCAGACGTTATGAACGTTTGGCTAGCTCAATATGATGACTACTTGATAGTTTAGTGCACCATGCTTAACAGCTTAGAATCGGGACTTCAAAGACGTTTTGAACGTCATGGACCATATGAGATGTTCCAGGAGTTGAAGTTAATATTTCAAGCAAATACCCGAGTTGAGAGATATGAAGTCTCAAACAAGTTCTATAGCTAAAAGATGGAGGAGAATCGCTCAACTAGTGAGCATGTGCTCAGATTGTCTGGGTACTACAATCGCTTGAATCAAGTGAGAGTTAATCTTCCAGATAAGATAGTGATTGACAGAATTCTCTAGTCACCATCACCAAGTTAGTAGAATTTCGTGATGAACTATAATATGCAAGGGATAACGGAAACGATTCCCAAGCTCTTCGTGATGCTAAAATCGACAAAGGTAGAAATCAAGAAAAACATCAAGTGTTGATGGTTAACAAGATCACTAGTTTCAAGAAAAGGGCAAAAGGAAAGAAGGGGAACTTCAAGAAGAACGGCAAGTAAGTTGCTGCTCAAGTGAAAAGCCCAAGTCTGGACCTAAGCCTGAGACTAAGTGCTTCTACTGCAAAGGGACTGGTCACTGGAAGCAAAACTGCCCCAAGTATTTGGCGGATAAGAAAGGATGGCAAAGTAAACAAAGGTATATTTGATATACATGTTATTGATGTGTACTTTACTAGTGTTTATAGCAACCCCTAAGTATTTGATACTAGTTCAGTTGCTATGATTAGTAACTTGAAACGGGAGTTGCAGAATAAACAGAGACTAGTTAAGGGTGAAGTGACGATGTGTGTTGGAAGTAGTTCCAAGATTGATATGATCATCATCGCACAATCACTATACTTTCGGGATTAGTGTTGAACCTAAATAAGTGTTATTTGGTGTTTGCGTTGAGCATAAATATGATTTGATCATGTTTATTGCAATACGGTTATTCATTTAAGTTAGAGAACAATTGTTGTTCTGCTTACATGAATAGAACCTTCGATGGTCATACACCCAATGAAAATAGTTCGTTGGATCTTGATCGTAGTGATACACATATTCATAATATTGAAGCCAAAAGATGCAAAGTTAATAATGATAGTGCAACTTATTTGTGGCACTGCCATTTAGGTCATGTTGGTGTAAAGCGCATGAAGAAACTCCATGCTGATGGGATTTTGGAATCACTTGATTATGAATCACTTGATGCTTGCGTACCATGCCTATGGGCAAGATGACTAAAACTCCGTTCTCCGGAACAATGGAGCGAGAAACTGACACGTTGGAAATAATACATACTGATGTATGCGATCCGATGAGTGTTAAGGCTCGCGACAAGTATCATTATTTTCTGACCTTCACAGATGATTTGAGAAGATATGGGTATATCTACTTGATGAAACACTAGTCTGAAACATTTGAAAAGTTTCAAAGAATTTCAGAGTGAAGTGGAGAATCATCGTAACAAAAATAAAAGTTTCTACGATATGATCGCAGAGGTAAAATATTTGAGTTATGAGTTTGGCCTTCAATTAAAACAATGTGGAATAGTTTCACAAACTCATGCCACCTGGAACACCACAGCATAATGGTGTGTCCGAACGTCATAACCGTACTTTATTGGATATAGTGCAATCTATGATGTTTCTTACCGATTTACCACTATCGTTTTGGGGTTATGCATTAGAGACAGCTGCATTCACATTAAATAGGGCACCATCTAAATCCGTTGAGACGACACTATATGAACTGTGGTTTAGCAAGAAACCAAAGTTGTCGTTTCTTAAAGTTTGGGGTTGTGATGCTTATGTGAAAAAGTTTCATCCTGATAAGCTCAAACCCAAATCGGAGAAATATGTCTTCATAGGATACCCAAAGGAGACAGTTGGGTACACCTTCTATCACAGATCCGAAGGCAAGACATTCGTTGCTGAGAATGGATACTTTCTAGAGAAGGAGTTTCTCTCGAAAGAAGTGAGTGGGACGAAAGTAGAAAACTTGATAAGGTAATTGTACCTTGTCCCTTATTGGACAGTAGTTCATCACAGAAATCTGTTCTTGTGACTACTACACCAATTAGTGAGGAAGCTAATGATGATGATCATGTAACTTCAGATCAAGTTACTACCGAATCTCGTAGGTAAACCAGAGTGAGATCCGCACCAGAGTGGTACGGTAATCCTGTTCTGGAAGTCATGTTACTAGACCATGATGAACTTGCGGACTATGAGGAAGCGATGATGAGCCCAGATTCCGCGAAATGGTTTGAGGCCATGAAATCTGAGATATGATCCATGTATGAGAACAAAGTATGGACTTTGATGGATTTGCCTGATGATCGGCAAGCCATAGAAAATAAATGGATCTTCAAGAGGAAGACAGACGCTGATAGTAGTGTTACTATCTACAAAGCTAGAATTGTCGCAAAAGGTTTTCGACAAGTTCAAGGTGTTGACTACGATGAGAGTTTCTCACTCGTATCTATGCTTAAGTCTGTCCGAATCATGTTAGCAATTGTCGCATTTTATGAAATCTGGCAAATGGATAAACAAAACTGCATTCCTCAATGGATTTATTAAAGAAGAGTTGTATATGATGCAACTAGAAGGTTTTGTCGATCCTAAAGGTGTTAACAAAATATGCAAGCTCCAGCGATCCATCTATGGACTGGTGCAAGCATCTCGGAGTTGGAATATACGCTTTGATAAGTTGATCAAAGCATATAGTTTTATACAGACTTGCGGTGAAGCCTGTATTTACAAGAAAGTGAGTGGGAGCACTACAACATTTCTGATAAGTATATGTAAATGACATATTGTTGATTGGAAATAATGTAGAATTATTCTGCAAAGCATAAAGGAGTGTTTGAAAGGAGTTTTTCAAAGAAGAACCTTGGTGAAGCTGCTTACATATTGAGCATCAAGATCTATAGAGATAGATCAAGACGCTTGATAAGTTTTCAATGAGTACATACCTTGACAAGATTTTGAAGTAGTTCAAAATGGAACAGTCAAAGAAAGAGTTCTTGCCTGTGTTACAAGGTGTGAAGTTGAGTAAAGACTCAAAGCCCGACCACGGCATAAGATAGAAAGAGAATGAAAGTCATTCCCTATGCCTCAGTCATAGGTTCTATAAAGTATGTCATGTTGTGTACCAGATCTATTGTATACCCTACACTGATTTTGGCAAGGGAGTACAATAGTGATCTAGGAGTAGATCATTGGACAGCGGTCAAAATTATCCTTAGTGGAATAAGGATATGTTTCTCGATTATGGAGGTGACAAAAAGGTTCACCGTAAAGGATTACGTCAATGCAAGTTTTTGACACTGATCTGGATGACTCTAAGTCTCGATCTAGATACATATTGAAAGTGGGAGCAATTAGCTATAGTAGCTCCGTGCAGAGCATTGTAGGCATAGAAAATTGCAAAATACATAACGGATCTGAATGTGAAAGACCCGTTGACTAAGATTCTCTCACAAGCAAAACATGATCACACCTTAGTACTCTTTGGGTGTTAATCACATAGCGATGTGAACTATATTACTGAATCTAGTAAACCCTTTGGGTATTGATCACATATCGATGTGAACTATGGGTGTTAATCACATGGTGATGTGAACTATTGCTGTTAAATCACATGGCGATGTGAACTAGATTATTGACTCTAGTGCAAGTGGGAGACTGAAGGAAATATGCCCTAGAGGCAATAATAAAGTTATTATTTATTTCCTTATATCATGATAAATGTTTATTATTCATGTTAGAATTGTATTAACCGGAAACATAATACATGTGTGAATACATAGACAAACAGTATGTCACTAGTATGGCTCTACTTGACTAGCTCGTTGATCAAAGATGGTTAAGTTTCCTAGCCATAGACATGAGTTGTCATTTGATTAACGGGATCACATCATTAGGAGAATGATGTGATTGACATGACCCATTCCATTAGCTTAGCACCCGATCGTTTAGTATGTTGCTATTGCTTTCTTCATGACTTATACATGTTCCTATGACTATGAGATTATGCAACTCCCATTTACCGGAGGAACACTTTGTGTGCTACCAAACGTCACAACGTAACTGGGTGATTATAAAGGTGCTCTACAGGTGTCTCCAAAGGTACTTGTTGGGTTGGCGTATTTCGAGATTATGATTTGTCACTCCGATAGTCGGAGAGGTATCTCTGGGCCCTCTCGGTAATGCACATCACATAAGCCTTGCAAGCATTGCAACTAATGTGTTAGTTGTGAGATGATGTGTTACGGAACGAGTAAAGAGACTTGCCATCAACGAGATTGAACTAGGTATTGGATACCGACGATCGAATCTCGGGCAAGTAACATACCGATGACAAAGGGAACAACATATGTTTTTATGCGGTCTGACCGATAAAGATCTTCGTAGAATATGTAGGAGCCAATATGGGCATCCAGGTCCCGCTATTGGTTATTGACCAGAGACGTGTCTCGGTCATGTCTACATTGTTCTCGAACCGTAGGGTCCGCACGCTTAACGTTACGATGACAGTTATTATGAGTTTATACATTTTGATGTACCGAAGGTAGTTCGGAGTCCAGGAAGTGATCACGGACATGACGAGGAGTCTCGAAATGGTCGAGACATAAAGATTGATATATTGGAAGCCTATATTTGGACATCGGAATCGATCCGGGTGAAATCGGCATTTTACCGGAGTACCGAGGGGTTACCGGAACCCCCCGGGGGGTTAATGGGCCTTCATGGGCCATAAGGGAGAAGAGAGGGGCCGGCCAGGGCAGGACGCGCGCCCCCTCCCCCTAGTCCGAATAGGACAAGGAAGGGGGGGGGCGCCCCCTTTCCTCTTCTCCCTCCCCCTTTCCTTCTCCAACAAGGCAAGAGAGGGGGGAATCCTACTCCCGGTGGGAGTAGGACTCCTCCAGGCGCACCCCTTGGGGCCCGGCCGCACCTCCCCCTCCCTCCTTTATATACGGGGGCAGGGGGCACCCTAGGACACACAAGTTGATCTTCGTGATCGTTCCTTAGCCGTGTGCGGTGCCCCCCTCGACCATATTCCACCTCGGTCATATCGTTGTAGTGCTTAGGCGAAGCCCTGCGTCGGTAGAACATCATCATCGTCATCACGCCGTCGTGCTGACGGAACTCATCCCCGAAGCTTTGCTAGATCAGAGCCCGGGGAGCGTCATCGAGCTGGACGTGTGCTAAGAACTCGGAGGTGCCGGAGTAACGGTGCCTGGATCGGTCGGACCGGGAAGACGTACGACTACTTCCTCTATGTTGCGTCAACGCTTCCGCTTCGGTCTACGAGGGTATGTAGACAACACTCTCCCCTCTCGTTGCTATGCATCACCATGATCTTGCGTGTGCGTAGGAATTTTTTTTGAAATTACTACGTTCCCCAACAGTTTTCGCCCACACGATCGTGATCGAATGACCGAGAGGATGGAGGGGGTTAGGATGGGTTATCGGGCCACTTTTGAGGGGTGTTGAGCTGCAACAAAAGAGGCCTTTGCGGCTACCCGGTTAACCGTTGGAGCATCAAACGGACTCCAAATGACCCGAAACTTGATAGGCGGTCTACCGGTGGTGTACCAAGGCCGCTTGGCAAGCCTCGGTCCATTCCGAGAATGTTTAACACCCGCTCACAATAAGAGACAAAAGGGGAACGCCGGAGGACATAGGAGTGTCGGATTGCAAAGCGGATAACGGGGAAAATGCTCGGATGCATTAAACGAACACGTATGCAAAATGAGATGCACATGATGACATGGAAAAATGTGACACACAAGCAAACGACAGGGCAACGACGGTGAATAACTGGCAGACACCTGGCGCATCGGATCCGGGGCGTTACACATGTCCTAAACGATCGTGCCATCGTGTGGACGAGAGCTTGATAGCACCACAAGCTTGTTTATTTGATCTTCTAAACTCCGGAATCAACGGGTAAAGCCCTCGAACGCATCTACCTCGATAGAGAACTTTCCTCGTGGCCTGATACTTGATCAAAAATAAGAAATGATGGAATTCAATGAAAACATGATTATCAATAGTAACACGATGAACGGAGAGAAGGTTTTGTTCGCACTAGGAACATGCAAATTTTTTTGAAGATGAATTTTGCGAGAACGGGTCCGTATAACTGAATGACCTATATGACTTATCCTCATACCTGCACCACTTGCCGTGTGGATTTGATCCTTCCCATGGTATTTCTCACGAAGGGTCTGTTGGGGAACGTAGTAATTTCAAAAAAATTCCTACGCACACGCAAGATCATGGTGATGCATAGCAACAAGAGGGGAGAGTGTTGTCTACGTATCCTGATAGACCATAAGCGGAAGCATTATGACAATGCGGTTGATGTAGTCGTACGTCTTCATGATCGGCCGATCCTCAGTATCGAACGTACGACACCTCCGCGTTCAGCACACGTTCAGCTCGATGACGTCCCGCGAACTCACGATCCAGTAGAGCTTCGGGGAAGAGCTTCGTCAGCACAATGGCGTGGTGACGGTGTTGATGAAGTTACCGACGCAGGGCTTCGCCTAAGCACCGCTACGATATGACCGAGGTGGATTGTGGTGGAGAGGGGCACCGCACACGGCAAAGAGAGATCAATGATCAACTTGTGTGTCCATGGGGTGCCCCCCTGCTCCCGTATATAAAGGAGCAAGGGGAGGAGACCGGCCGTCCCTAGCAGGGCGCGCCAGGAGGAATCCTACTCCCATCAGGAGTAGGATTCCCCCCTTCCCTAGTTGGACTAGGAGAGAAGGAAGGGGGAGAGAGGGAGGAAGGAAAGGGGGCGCCGCCCTACCTCCTAGTCCAATTTGTACCAGAGGGGAAGGGGGCGCGCGGCCTGCCCTGGCCTCCTCTCTCTCTCCACTATGGCCCATTAAGGCCCATACAATTACCGGAGGGTTTCGGTAACCTCCCGGTACTCCGGTAAAATCCCGATTTCACCCGGAACTATTCCGATGTCCAAAATAGGCTTCCAATATATCGATCTTTACGTCTCGACCATTTCGAGACTCCTCGTCATGTCCATGATCATATACGGGACTCCAAACTACCTTCGGTACATCAAAACACAAAAACTCATAATACCGATCGTCACAGAACTTTAAGCGTGCGGACCCTACGGGTTCGAGAACTATGTAGACATGACCGAGACACGTCTCCCGTCAATAACCAATAGCGGAACCTGGATGCTCATATTGGTTCCTACATATTCTATGAGGATCTTTATCGGTCAAACCGCATAACAGCATACGTTGTTCCCTTTGTCATCGGTATGTTACTTGCTCGAGATTCGATCGTCGGTATATCAATACCTAGCTCAATCTTGTTACCGGCAAGTCTCTTTACTCGTTCCGTAGTGCATCATCCTGTAACTAACTCATTAGTCACATTGCTTGCAAGGCTTATAGTGATGTGCATTACCGAGAGGGCCCAGAGATACCTCTCTGACAATCGGAGTGACAAATCCTATTCTCGATCTATGCCAACTCAACGAACACCATCGGAGACACTTGTAGAGAACCTTTATAATCACTCAGTTACGTTGTGACGTTTGGTAGCACACAAAGTGTTCCTCCAGTATTCGGGAGTTGCATAATCTCATAGTCATAGGAACATGTATAAGTCATGGAGAAAGCAATAGTAGTAAACTGAACGATCAAGTGCTAAGCTAACAAAATGGGTCAAGTCAATCACATCATTATCCTAATGATGTGATCCCGTTAATCAAATTACAACTCATGTCTATGGCTAGGAAACTCAACCATCTTTGCAACGAGCTAGTCAAGTAGAGGCATACTAGTGACACCATGTTTGTCTATGTATTCACACATGTATTATATTTTTGGCTAATACAATTCTAGCATGAATAATAAATATTTATCATGATATGAGGAAATAAATAATAACTTTATTATTGCCTCTAGGGCATATTTCCTTCAGTCTCCCACTTGCACTAGAGTCAATAATCTAGATTACACAGTAATGATTCTAACACCCATGGAGTCTTGGTGATGATCATGTTTTGCTCGTGGAAGAGGCTTAGACAACGGGTCTGCAACATTCAGATCCGTATGTATCTTGCAAATCTTTATGTCTCCCACCTGGACTTGATCCCGGATGGAATTGAAGCGTCTCTTGATGTGCTTGGTTCTCTTGTGAAAACTGGATTCCTTTGCCAAGGCAATTGCACCAGTATTGTCACAAAAGATTTTCATTGGACCCGATGCACTAGGTATGACACCTAGATCGGATATGAACTCCTTCATCCAGACTCCTTCATTTGCTGCTTCTGAAGCAGCTATGTACTCCGCTTCACACGTAGATCCTGCCACGACGCTTTGTTTAGAACTGCACCAACTGATAGCTCCATCGTTTAATATAAACACGTATCCGGTTTGCGATTTAGAATCGTCCGGATCAGTGTCAAAGCTTGCATCGACATAACCATTTACGACGAGCTCTTTGTCACCTCCATAAACGAGAAACATATCCTTAGTCCTTTTTCAGATATTTCAGGATGTTCTTGACTGCTGTCCAGTGATCCACTCCTGGATTACTTTGGTACCTCCCTGCTAAACTAATAGCAAGGCACACACCAGGTCTGGTACACAACATTGCATACATGATAGAGCCTATGGCTGAAGCATAGGGAACACTTTTCATTTTCTCTCTATCTTCTGCAGTGGTCGGGCATTGAGTCTGACTCAACTTCACACCTTGTAACACAGGCAAGAAACCTTTCTTTGCTTGATCTATTTTGAACTTTTTCAAAACTTTATCAAGGTATGTGCTTTGTGAAAGTCCAATTAAGCGTCTTGATCTATCTCTATAGATCTTGATGCCCAATATGTAAGCAACTTCACCGAGTTCTTTCATTGAAAAACTCTTATTCAAGTATCCTTTTATGCTATCCAGAAATTCTATATCATTTCCAATCAACAATATGTCATCCACATATAATATTAGAAATGCTATAGATCTCCCACTCACTTTCTTGTAAATACAAGCTTCTCCAAAAGTCTGTATAAAACCATATGATTTGATCACACTATCAAAATGTTTATTCCAACTCCGAGAGGCTTGCACCAGCCCATAAATGGATCGCTGGACCTTGCACACTTTGTTAGCACCATTTGGATCGACAAAATCTTCTGGTTGCATCATATACAATTCTTCTTCCAGAAATCCATTTAGGAATGCAGTTTTAACATCCATTTGCCAAATTTCATAATCATAAAATGCGGCAACTGCTAACATGATTCAGACAGACTTAAGCATCGCTACGGGTGTGAAAGTCTCATCGTAGTCAACCCCTTGAACTTGTTGAAAACCTTTCGCAACAAGTCGAGCTTTGTAGATAGTAACATCACCGTCAGCGTCAGCCTTCTTCTTGAAAATCCATTTATTCTCTATGGCTTGCCGATCATCGGGCAATTCAACAAAAGTCCACACTTTGTTCTCATACATGGATCCCATCTCAGATTTCATGGCCTCAAGCCATTTTGCGGAATCTGGGCTCACCATCGCTTCTTCATAGTTCGTAGGTTCGCCATGGTCTAGTAACATGACCTCCAGAACAGAATTACCGTACCACTCTGGTGCGGATCTTACTCTGGTTGACCTACGAGGTTCGTTAGTAACTTGATCTGAAGTTACATGATCATCATCATTAGCTTCCTCACTAATTGGTGTAGAAGTCACATGAACCGGTTTCTATGATGAACTATTTTCCAATAAGGGAGCAGGTACAGTTACCTCATCAAGTTCTACTTTCCTCCCACTCGATTCTTTTGAGAGAAACTCCTTCTCTAGAAAGGATCCATTCTTAGCAACAAATGTCTTGTCTTCGAATCTGTGATAGAATGTGTACCCAATAGTTTCCTTTGGGTATCCTATGAAGACACATTTCTCCGATTTGGGTTCGAGCTTAGCAGGTTGAAGCTTTCTCACATAAGCATCGCAGCCCCAAACTTTAAGAAACGACAACTTTGGTTTCTTGCCAAACCATAGTTCATAAGGCGCCATCTCAACGGATTTCGATGGTGCCCTATTTAACGTGAATGCAGCCGTCTCTAAAGCATAAACCCAAAACGATAGCGGTAAATCAGTAAGAGACATCATAGATCGCACCATATCTAGTAAAGTATGATTACGACGTTCGGACACACCATTACGCTGTGGTGTTCCGGGTGGCGTGAGTTGCGAAACTATTCCGCATTGTTTCAAATGTAGACCAAACTCGTAACTCAAATATTCTCCTCCATGATCAGATAGTAGGAACTTTATTTTCTTGTTACGATGATTTTCCACTTCACTCTGAAATTCTTTGAACTTTTCAAATGTTTCAGATTTATGTTTCATGAAGTAGATATACCCATATCTGCTTAAATCATCTGTGAAGGTGAGAAAATAACGATACCCGCCGCGAGCCTCAATATTCATTGGACCACATACATCAGTATGTATGATTTCCAACAAATTTATTGCTCGCTCCATTGTTCCGGAGAACGGCATTTTAGTCATCTTGCCCATGAGGCATGGTTCGCAAGTACCAAGTGATTCATAATCAAGTGATTCCAGAAGTCCATCAGTATGGAGTTTCTTCATGCGCTTTACACCAATATGACCCAAACGACAGTGCCACAAATAAGTTGTGCTATCATTATCAACTCTACATCTTTTGGCTTCAATATTATGAATATGTGTGTTACTACTATCGAGATTCAACACAAATAGACCACTCTTCAAGGGTGCATGACCATAAAAGATATTACTCATATAAATAGAACAACCATTATTCTCAGATTTAAATGAATAACCGTCTCGCATCATACAAGATCCAGATATAATGTTCATGCTTAACGCTGGCACCAAATAACAATTATTCAGGTCTAAAATTAATCTCGAAGGTAGATGTAGAGGTAGCGTGCCGACGGCAATCACATCGACTTTGGAACCATTTCCCACGCGCATCGTCACCTCGTCCTTAGCCAATCTTCGTTTAATCCGTAGTCCCTGTTTCGAGTTGCAAATATTAGCAACAGAACCAGTATCAAATACCCAGGTGCTACTGTCGGGGTCAAAACCGGCGGATCTCGGGTAGGGGGTCCCGAACTGTGCGTCTACGGAAGATGGTAACAGGAGGCGGGGGACACAATGTTTACCCAGGTTCGGGCCCTCTCGATGGAGGTAATACCCTACTTCCTGTTTGATTGATCTTGATGATATGAGTATTACAAGAGTTGATCTACCATGAGATCGTAGAGGCTAAACCCTAGAAGCTGGCCTATGATTATCATTGTTGTTGTCCCTACGGACTAAACCCTCCGGTTTATATAGACACCGGAGGGGGCTAGGGTTACACAGAGTCGGTTACAAGGGAGGAGATCTACACATCCGAATTGCCAAGCTTGCCATTGACGCAAAGGAGAGTCCCACCCGGACACGGGACGAAGTCTTCAATCTTGTATCTTCATAGTCCAACAGTCCGGCCAAAGTATATAGTCCGGCTGTCCGAGGACCCCCTAATCCAGGACTCCCTCAGTAGCCCCTGAACCAGGCTTCAATGACGATGAGTCCGGCGTGTAGATTGTCTTCGGCATTGCAAGGCGGGTTCTTCCTCCGAATACTCCATCGAAAATTTTGAACACAAGGATCGTGTTTGGCTCTGCAAAAAAAATTCCACATACCACCGTAGCGAGTACAATATCCCACAAATCTAATCTGCCGACAAATTTCATAGCATGACATCACGCCACGGCCCAGTCATTATTCGAACCGTTTTTCTCAACCAGCTACTGCACATATTACGAGGCGTTTTTCGTGGCACGTCTTGTCGAAGCAGAGATCGTGTCCCCTTATCACGGGATTCTCATCAATACGGGTGTGGGTAACACAACCGCACTTGTTAGTGTGACTCCTCGATTTTAGGCAAGTTCCAAACGGCCATGCGGAGGATGCTTGATATTCGCCCTCTTTATAAAGGGGCCTGAAGGAAATATGCCCTAGAGGCAATAATAAAGTTATTATTTATTTCCTTATATCATGATAAATGTTTATTATTCATGCTAGAATTGTATTAACTGGAAACATAATACATGTGTGAATACATAGACAAACAGAATGTCACTAGTATGCCTCTACTTGACTAGCTCATTAATCAAAGATGGTTATGTTTCCTAGCCATGAACAAAGAGTTGTTATTTGATTAACGAGATCACATCATTAGTTGAATGATCTGATTGACATGACCCATTCCATTAGCATAGCACCCGATCGTTTAGTATGTTGCTGTTGCTTTTATCCATGACTTATACATGTTCCTTTAACTATGAGATTATGCAACTCCCATTTGCCGTAGGAACACTTTGTGTGCTACCAAACGTCACAACGTAACTGGGTGATTATAAAGGTGCTCTACAAGTGTCTCCGAAGGTACATATTGGGTTGGCATATTTCAAGATGAGGATTTGTCACTCCCATTGTCGGAGAGGTATCTCAGGGCCTTCTCGGTAATGCACATCACATAAAGCCTTGCAAGCATTGCAACCAATGAGTTAGTTGCGAGATGATGTATTACGGAACAAGTAAAGAGACTTGCCGGTAACGAGATTGAACTAGGTATTGGATACCGACGATCGAATCTCGGGCAAGTAACATACCGATGACAAAGGGAACAACGTATGTTGTTATGCGGTCTGACCGATAAAGATCTTCGTAGAATATGTAGGAGCCAATATGGGCATCCAGGTCCCGCTATTGGTTATTGACTGGAGACGTGTCTCGGTCATGTCTACATTGTTCTCGAACCGTAGGGTCCGCACGCTTAAGGTTTCGATGACAGTTATATTATGAGTTTATGAGTTTTGATGTACCGAAGGAGTTCGGAGTCCCGGATGAGATCGGGGACATGACGAGGAGTCTCGAAATGGTCGAGACGTAAAGATCGATATATTGGACGACTATATTCGGACATTGGAAAGGTTCTGAGTGATTCGGGTATTTTCGGGAGTATCGGGGAGTTACGGGATTACGGGAGAAGTAATGGGCCTTGATGGGCTTTAGTGGGAAGAGGAAAAGGCTGCTGCGCCCCCCCTCCCCTTTGGTCCGAATTGGACTAGGGAAAAGGGGGCCGGCCACCTTTCCTTCTCCTCCTATTCCTTCTCCCTTCCTCCCCTCTTGGTGGACTCCTACTAGGACTTGGAAACCTAGTAGGACTCCACACCCTGGCGCGCCTAACCCTAGGCCGGCCACCCCCTCCCTTGCTCCTTTATATACGGGGGCAGGGGGCACCCCAAAGACACACAAGTTGATCTACGGATCGTTCCTTAGCCGTGTGCGGTGCCCCCTTCCACCAAATTCCACCTCGATCATATCGTTGCAGTGCTTAGGCGAAGCCCTGCGCCGGTAACACATCAAGATCGTCACCACGCCGTCGTGCTGACGGAACTCTTCCTCGACGCTTTGCTGGATCGGAGCCCGGGGATCGTCATCGAGCTGAACGTGTGCCAAGAACTCGGAGGTGCCGGAGTAACGGTGCTGTGATCGGTTGGATCGCGAGGAGAACGTACGACTACTTCCTCTACATTGTGTCAACGCTTCCGCTTCGGTCTACGAGGGTACGTAGACAACACTCTCCCCTCTCGTTGCTATGCATCACCATGATCTTGCGTGTGCGTAGGAATTTTTTTTTGAAATTACTACGTTCCCCAACAGTGGCATCCGAGCCTAGGTTTTTATGGTATGATGTTATTTGCACGAGTAGAACACAAGTGAGTTGTGGACGATACAAGTCATACTGCCTACCAGCATGTCATACTTTGGTTCAGCGGTATTGTTGGACGAGACGATCCGGACCAACCTTACGCGTACGCTTACGCGAGACCGGTTCCCTCGACGTGCTTTGCACATAGATGGCTTGCGGAAGACTGTCTCTCCAACTTTAGTTGAACCGAGTGTGGCTACGCCCGGTCCTTGAGAAGGTTAAAACGGAGTCTATTTGACAAACTATCGTTGTGGTTTTGATGCGTAGGTAAGATGAGTTCTTGCTTAAGCCCGTAGCAGCCACGTAAAATTTGCAACAAACAAAGTAGAGGACGTCTAACTTGTTTTTGCAGGGCATGTTGTGATGTGATATGGTCAAGACGTGATGCTAAATTTTATTGTATGAGATGATCATGTTTTGTAACCGAGTTATCGGCAACTGGCAGGAGCCATATGGTTGTCGCTTTATTGTATGCAATGCAATCGCGATGTAATGCTTTACTTTATTACTAAGCGGTAGTGATAGTCGTAGAAGCATAAGATTGGCGAGACGACAACGATGCTGCGATGAAGATCAAGGTGTCGCGCCGGTGACGATGGTGATCATGACGGTGCTTCGAAGATGGAGATCACAAGCACAAGATGATGATGGCCATATCATATCACTTATATTGATTGCATGTGATGTTTATCCTTTTATGCATCTTATCTTGCTTTGATTGACGGTAGCATTATAAGATGATCTCTCACTAAATTATCAAGAAGTGTTCTCCCTGAGTATGCACCGTTGCGAAAGTTCTTCGTGCTGAGACACCACGTGATGATCGGGTGTGATAGGCTCTACGTTCAAATACAACGGGTGCAAAACAGTTGCACACGCGGAATACTCAGGTTTAACTTGACGAGCCTAGCATATACATATATGGATCGGAACACAGAGACCGAAAGGTTGAGCGTGAATCATATAGTAGATATGATCAACATAGTGATGTTTCACCATTGAAACTACTCCATCTCACGTGATGATCGGACATGGTTTAGTTGATTTGGATCACGTGATCACTTAGAGGATTAGAGAGATGTCTATCTAAGTGGGAGTTCTTAAGTAATATGATTAATTGAACTTTAATTTATCATGAACTTAGTCCTGGTAGTATTAGCATATCTATGTTGTAGATCAATAGCTCGCATTGTTGCTTCCCTGTGTTTATTTTGATATGTTCCTAGAGAAAATTGTGTTGAAAAATGTTAGTAGCAATGATGCGGATTGGATCCGTGATCTGAGGTTTATCCTCATTGCTGCACAGAAGAATTATGTCCTTGATGCACCGCTAGGTGACGGACCTATTGCAGGAGCAGATGCAGACGTTATGAACGTTATGCTAGCTCAATATGATGACTACTTAATAGTTTAGTGCACCATGCTTAAACGGCTTAGAATCGGGACTTCAAAGACGTTTTGAATGTCATGGACCATATGAGATGTTCCAGGAATTGAAGTTAATATTTCAAGCAAATACCCGAGTTGAGAGATATGAAGTCTCCGACAAGTTCTATAGCTAAAAGATGGAGGAGAATCGCTCAACTAGTGAGCATGTGCTCAGATTGTCTGGGTACTACAATCGCTTGAATCAAGTGGGAGTTAATCTTCCAGATAAGATAGTGATTGACAGAATTCTCTAGTCACCATCACCAAGTTAGTAGAACTTCGTGATGAACTATAATATGCAAGGGACAACAGAAAATATTCCCAAGCTCTTCGCGATGCTAAAATCAGCGAAGGTAGAAATCAAAGAAAAACATCAAGTGTTGATGGTTGACAAGATCACTAGTTTCAAGAAAAGGGCAAAAGGAAAGAAGGGGAACTTCAAGAAGAACGGCAAGCAAGTTGCTGCTCAAGTGAAAAGCCCAAGTATGGTCCTAAGCCTGAGACTAAGTGCTTCTACTGCAAAGGGACTGGTCACTGGAAGCAAAACTGCCCCAAGTATTTGGCGGATAAGAAAGGATGGCAAAGTAAACAAAGGTATATTTGATATACATGTTATTGATGTGTACTTTACTAGTGTTTATAGCAACCCCTAAGTATTTGATACTAGTTCAGTTGCTATGATTAGTAACTTGAAACGGGAGTTGCAGAATAAACAGAGACTAGTTAAGGGTGAAGTGACGATGTGTGTTGGAAGTAGTTCCAAGATTGATATGATCATCATCGCACAATCACTATACTTTCGGGATTAGTGTTGAACCTAAATAAGTGTTATTTGGTGTTTGCGTTGAGCATAAATATGATTTGATCATGTTTATTGCAATACGGTTATTCATTTAAGTTAGAGAACAATTGTTGTTCTGCTTACATGAATAGAACCTTCGATGGTCATACACCCAATGAAAATAGTTCGTTGGATCTTGATCGTAGTGATACACATATTCATAATATTGAAGCCAAAAGATGCAAAGTTAATAATGATAGTGCAACTTATTTGTGGCACTGCCATTTAGGTCATGTTGGTGTAAAGCGCATGAAGAAACTCCATGCTGATGGGATTTTGGAATCACTTGATTATGAATCACTTGATGCTTGCGTACCATGCCTATGGGCAAGATGACTAAAACTCCGTTCTCCGGAACAATGGAGCGAGAAACTGACACGTTGGAAATAATACATACTGATGTATGCGATCCGATGAGTGTTAAGGCTCGCGACAAGTATCATTATTTTCTGACCTTCACAGATGATTTGAGAAGATATGGGTATATCTACTTGATGAAACACTAGTCTGAAACATTTGAAAAGTTTCAAAGAATTTCAGAGTGAAGTGGAGAATCATCGTAACAAAAATAAAAGTTTCTACGATATGATCGCAGAGGTAAAATATTTGAGTTATGAGTTTGGCCTTCAATTAAAACAATGTGGAATAGTTTCACAAACTCATGCCACCTGGAACACCACAGCATAATGGTGTGTCCGAACGTCATAACCGTACTTTATTGGATATAGTGCAATCTATGATGTTTCTTACCGATGAATATTTGAAATCATACATACTGATGTATATGGTCCGATGAATATTAAGGCTCGCGACAAGTATCATTATTTTCTGACCTTCACAGATGATTTGAGCAGATATGGGTATATCTACTTGATGAAACATAAGTCTGAAACATTTGAAAAGTTCAAAGAATTTCAGAGTGAAGTGGAAAATCATCGTGACAAGAAAATAAAGTTTCTACGATCTGATCGCAGAGACAAATATTTGAGTTACGAGTTTGGTCTTCAATTAAAACAATGTGGAATAGTTTCACAAACTCATGCCACCTAGAACACCGCAGCATAATGGTGCGTCCGAACGTCATAACCGTACTTTATTAGATATAGTACAATTTATGATGTATCTTACCGATCTACCACTATCGTTTTTGGGATTATGCATTAGAGATAGCTGCATTCACATTAAATAGGGCACCATCTAAATCCGTTGAGACGACACCGTATGAACTATGGTTTAGCAATAAACCTAAGCTGTCGTTTCTTAAAGTTTGGGGCTGCGATGCTTATGTGAAAAAGCTTCAACCTGATAAGCTCGAACCCAAATCGGAGAAATGTGTCTTCATAGGATATCCAAAGGAAACTGTTGGATACACCTTCTATCACAGATCCGAAGGCAAGACTTTTGTTGCTAAGTTCGGAAACTTTCTAGAGAAAGAGTTTCTTTCGAAAGAAGTGAGTGGGAGGAAAGTAGAAAACTTGATAAGGTAATCGTACCTTCTCCCTTATTGGAGAGTAGTTCATCACAGAAATCTGTTCTTGTGACTACTACACCAATTAGTGAGGAAGCTAATGATGATGATCATGTAACTTTAAGATCAAGTTACTACCGAATCTCGTAAGTAAACCAGAGTGAGATCCGCACCAGAGTGGTACGGTAATCCTGTTCTGGAAGTCATGTTACTAGACCATGACGAACTTGCGAACTATGAGGAAGCGATGATGAGCCCAGATTCCGCGAAATGGTTAGAGGCCATGAAATCTGAGATATGATCCATGTATGAGAACAAAGTATGGACTTTGATGGATTTGCCCGGTGATCGGCAAGCCATAGAATATAAATGGATCTTCAAGAGGAAGACGGACACTGATAGTAGTGTTACTATCTACAAAGCTAGAATTGTCGCAAAAGGTTTTCGACAAGTTCAAGGTGTTGACTACGATGAGAGTTTCTCACTCGTGTCTATGCTTAAGTCTGTCCAAATCATGTTAGCAATTGCCGCATTTTATGAAATCCGGCAAATGGATAAACAAAACTACATTCCTTAATGGATTTATTAAAGAAGAGTTGTATACGATGCAACTAGAAGGTTTTGTCGATCCTGAAGGTGTTAACAAAATATGCAAGCTCCAGCGATCCATCTATGGACTGGTGCAAGCATCTCGGAGTTGGAATATACGCTTTGATAAGTTGATCAAAGCATATAGTTTTATACAGACTTGCGGTGAAGCCTGTAATTACAAGAAAGTGAGTGGGAGCACTACAACATTTCTGATAAGTATATGTAAATGACATATTATTGATCGGAAATAATGTAGAATTATTCTGTAAAGCATAAAGGAGTATTTGAAAGGAGTTTTTCGAAGAAGGACCTCGGTGAAGCTGCTTACATATTAAGCATCAAGATCTATAAGAGATAGATCAAGACGCTTGATAAGTTTTTCAATAAATACATACCTTGAAAAGATTTTTGAAGTAGTTCAAAATGGAACAGTCAAAGAAAGAATTCTTGCCTGTATTACAAGGTGTGAAATTGAGTAAGACTCAAAGCCCGACCACGGCAGAAGATAGAAAGAGAATGAAAGTCATTCCCTATGCCTCAGCCATAGGTTCTATAAAGTATGCCATGCTGTGTACCAGACCTATTGTATACCCTACCCTGAGATTGGCACGGGAGTACAATAGTGATCTAGGAGTAGATCACTGGACGGCGGTCAAAATTATCCTTAGTGGAATAAGGATATGTTTCTCGATTATGGAGGTGACAAAAAGGTTCGTCGTAAAAGGTTACGTCGATGCAAGTTTTGACACTAATCTGGATGACTCTAAGTCTCAATCTAGATACATATTGAAAGTGGGAGGAATTAGCTAAAGTAGCTCCGTGCAGAGCATTGTAGACATAGAAAATTGCAAAATACATAACGGATCTGAATGTGGCAGACCCGTTGACTAAACTTCTCTCACAAGCAAAAGTCACACTGTAGTACTCTTTGGGTGTTAATCACATAGCAATGTGAACTAGATTACTGAATCTAGTAAACCCTTTGGGTGTTGGTCACATATCGATGTGAACTATTGCTGATAAATCACATGGCGATGTGAACTAGATTATTGACTCTAGTGCAAGTGGGAGACTGAAGGAAATATGCCCTAGAGGCAATAATAAAGTTATTATTTATTTCCTTATATCATGATAAATGTTTATTATTCATGCTAGAATTGTATTAACTGGAAACATAATACATGTGTGAATACATAGACAAACAGAATGTCACTAGTATGCCTCTACTTGACTAGCTCATTAATCAAAGATGGTTATGTTTCCTAGCCATGAACAAAGAGTTGTTATTTGATTAACGAGATCACATCATTAGTTGAATGATCTGATTGACATGACCCATTCCATTAGCATAGCACCCGATCGTTTAGTATGTTGCTGTTGCTTTTATCCATGACTTATACATGTTCCTTTAACTATGAGATTATGCAACTCCCATTTGCCGTAGGAACACTTTGTGTGCTACCAAACGTCACAACGTAACTGGGTGATTATAAAGGTGCTCTACAAGTGTCTCCGAAGGTACATATTGGGTTGGCATATTTCAAGATGAGGATTTGTCACTCCCATTGTCGGAGAGGTATCTCAGGGCCTTCTCGGTAATGCACATCACATAAAGCCTTGCAAGCATTGCAACCAATGAGTTAGTTGCGAGATGATGTATTACGGAACGAGTAAAGAGACTTGCCGGTAACGAGATTGAACTAGGTATTGGATACCGACGATCGAATCTCGGGCAAGTAACATACCGATGACAAAGGGAACAACGTATGTTGTTATGCGGTCTGACCGATAAAGATCTTCGTAGAATATGTAGGAGCCAATATGGGCATCCAGGTCCCGCTATTGGTTATTGACTGGAGACGTGTCTCGGTCATGTCTACATTGTTCTCGAACCGTAGGGTCCGCACGCTTAAGGTTTCGATGACAGTTATATTATGAGTTTATGAGTTTTGATGTACCGAAGGAGTTCGGAGTCCCGGATGAGATCGGGGACATGACGAGGAGTCTCGAAATGGTCGAGACGTAAAGATCGATATATTGGACGACTATATTCGGACATCGGAAAGGTTCTGAGTGATTCGGGTATTTTCGGGAGTATCGGGGAGTTACGGGATTACGGGAGAAGTAATGGGCCTTGATGGGCTTTAGTGGGAAGAGGAAAAGGCTGCTGCGCCCCCCTCCCCTTTGGTCCGAATTGGACTAGGGAAAAGGGGGCCGGCCACCTTTCCTTCTCCTCCTATTCCTTCTCCCTTCCTCCCCTCTTGGTGGACTCCTACTAGGACTTGGAAACCTAGTAGGACTCCACACCCTGGCGCGCCTAACCCTAGGCCGGCCACCCCCTCCCTTGCTCCTTTATATACGGGGGCAGGGGGCACCCCAAAGACACACAAGTTGATCTACGGATCGTTCCTTAGCCGTGTGCGGTGCCCCCTTCCACCAAATTCCACCTCGATCATATCGTTGCAGTGCTTAGGCGAAGCCCTGCGCCGGTAACACATCAAGATCGTCACCACGCCGTCGTGCTGACGGAACTCTTCCTCGACGCTTTGCTGGATCGGAGCCCGGGGATCGTCATCGAGCTGAACGTGTGCCAAGAACTCGGAGGTGCCGGAGTAACGGTGCTGTGATCGGTTGGATCGCGAGGAGAACGTACGACTACTTCCTCTACATTGTGTCAACGCTTCCGCTTCGGTCTACGAGGGTACGTAGACAACACTCTCCCCTCTCGTTGCTATGCATCACCATGATCTTGCGTGTGCGTAGGAATTTTTTTTTGAAATTACTACGTTCCCCAACAGGGCCAAGGCCTGTCCTTTTCTTCTTGCGCTCGATCCTTCCCTTCCCCCACCTCGAGTTCTAACACCCAAGGCTTAGGCTAAGTGCTTCAGACCTTCAATCATGTCCGGATCCAACCTTCAAGGCTGGTAGATGGCCTTCTTTGTCACAGAGGAGGCCATCAAGAAGCTAAGAGAAGCCAAGTATCTTACCGCCGAAATCTCGCACAGGCTGCCTGCCCAAGGGCAGGTCATCCCCACTCCCGAACCCAACGAGAGTGTCGTATTTGTTTCCCACTTCCTCCGAGGGCTAGGCTTTAGTCTTGATCCCTTTGTTAGAGGGCTTATGTTCTATTACGGGCTTGATTTCCATGATCTAGCTCCAGATTCCATCCTTCACATCTCGTCGTTTATCGTCATGTGTGAGGCCTTCCTCTGCATCACCCCACACTTTGGCTTATGGCTTAAGACCTTCAATGTGAAGCCGAGGATGATCGATGGGCGACACGCAGAATGCGGAGGTGCGATAATAAGCAAAGGCGCCGATGCTCCATAGACAAAGGGTTCCTTCCCGGAGATGTCCAACTTATGGCAGCGGGAGTAGTTTTACATCACAACTCCCCGAAGTACTAAGTGGGTAGCTGCCCCCGCCTTCCGTTCGGGCCCCCCGCCACAACTGGCGTCATGGGTCAACAAGGGGCTGGACTGGGGGCTAGTTAATGACGTGTCGACATTGCAAAGTCGCATTCGAGATCTCCTCTAGAGAGATGTCAGTCTTCTCAAGGCAATGCAAGTTATGCTAGTTCGTCGGGTCCTGCCATGCCAACGTCGACCTCTCCGTATGTGGGAGTTCAACCCGGAAGGACCGCGAACTATTCAGCAATTCTTCAGCGTGACGCTCGAAGAGATGCATGGATTGTTCTTCGGATCACTAATAAAGTGTCCGGACACCACCGAGGATGCGGGTCTCAACTGCAATTGTCCAGACACCCACGTAAGTAATTATGCAGCCGAACATGCTGTATTTTTATTTGTCATAACATCGTTCTGAAAAAAATCGCTCTTGGTCAGGACTGGATAAGAAAGGCGAAGATGATCAGTTGTTCGGCCCCCCTTCCCGAAGGCTCACCAGATCCTGTACTAGCCTGGATGCTTGATCACGCACCTTATCAAGTGCCATCAGGGGAAGAGGAAGGGAGGAATAATGAAGCCGAAAGCGGGCCTCACGCATTACTCATCCAAACCGGGGGAATTAGTGTCTCCGCGAAGGAGGATAATCGGGGAGAAGAATCTAGAATCCCCTCTCCCCAATGAAGGAAAAGGATTGGCTATGAAGACTTGGAAATGAGGGTTTCCAAACGAGGGAAGAAACCTTCGCCAGGGGGCCCTGCCCCGGAGGGCATCCTTACCGCACTGTGCCCGCAAGGGGGTCAGCCCTCCACCGAGCTGTAAGTGAGCAAGAGTACTTTTGGTAAATATATCCTGCTTTATCTCCGAGGACAATAACCGAGACGTGTGTCTTGTAGTATGGATCGTAGCCCTTCTCGACAGAGTTCGTCTTCGGGGATCTTCTTTCGGAGATGATGGAGAGCGAAACGCCTCCCCCTGTCTCCCCGCCTCATGGGGCGGACGACCCTGAGGTGTCGTCACAGAGGATTTCCCCTGACCCGCCAAGGCCAAAAGGTAACCCTTCGGCCACCCGAAGTCCGGAGTATTCGGCTCCTAAGGAGAGCAACAGAAAGAGTCCGGGACTGTCCAGTCCACAACCGGACGCACTGATGGGTCTTCTGGAGCAAGCGGCTATCTCAGAGGCGCATCGTACTTTAATGGGTATGGTGGTTGAGAGGATTTCATCTGCCAAAATTGGGTTGCATGAAGCTTTTACGAGCCTGCTAAGAGGCTTTGAGGTACGCAAAGTAATATA
This sequence comes from Aegilops umbellulata, assembly GCA_032464435.1. Taxonomy (NCBI): domain Eukaryota; kingdom Viridiplantae; phylum Streptophyta; class Magnoliopsida; order Poales; family Poaceae; genus Aegilops; species Aegilops umbellulata. The sequence continues at coordinate 80,932,087 of CP136058.1, forward strand.
TATTTTTTGACAGCATTGCACACGCTAGGTGTGCCCTATACAGATAGTAGCCCCTGAGACTCTGGTTGCTGTCCAGAGGCGGCAAACAGAGGATCATAGTCCCAGGTAATTATCACGCTGCTTTCATGTGCAGGCGGCTGAGGGTCCGGTGGCTAGCCGGACTGCTAAGTTTGCCGAACTGAGGAGGCAGCTTGACGCGATAGATGCCGACATCGCGCTTGTGAACAAGCGGCTGACGAGGCACAGGGTATGTATTTTTGGGTGGTCAACAAATATTAAGAGGAGCATGATGCTAGTATCTATAATATGTTGTGACTGCAGATGGAGCTGCCGCCGTGGAGACCCTTCGGGCGGAGCTTGCCCGAGCCAAGGAACAAGCCAGGAGAAGTGATGCGGCCGCCCTAAAGGCGGCCGAAGAGTTAAGAGCCGAACATGCTGCTCATTGCCATAGCAAAGATAAAATAGCCAAGATGGGTGTTGAGCTGAAAGACGCCGCCGACCGGTATGAGCTTCTTGAAAAGAAAAGCCAAGCGAAATCGCCGGACCTGAAGAAAGCCATGGAAGCAGCCAAGGAAACCCGCTCTAAAATCAGAGCAGCGAAGGAGGAGCTCCGTCAAGCCGGAGATATCACGGCTGGGAAGCCCTTTTTGTTGCGGACGAAGTTCGGAGATTCGAAGTATGCCCCTCTGGATCAATTATGGAGTGCTGCAGATGCGTACTTGGACTTGGCAACGAGTGTTGTTGATGCAACTGAGATTTTCAAAGATCAGAAAGATCATGAAGTGGAAAGGTTGTTCTGGTCGCAGTTCAGTGCCCCAACGCGTCCGCTGCTATTAAATGAACAAATGGCCGAGTGGGCTGAGCTCCATAGGTTGTCCGGACTTGCCATGAGGTCTGTCGTGGATCATCTTTGGCCGGAGGGACCAAGGCCGAATAGTTATGTTGGTTTAGTGTAACGATTCCTTGGTGCTGTGCCGCATATCGACGCTGTAAAGAGGTCGGCGTGCATAGAGGGTGCGCGGATGGCTCTTGCCCGTGTTAAGATATACTGGGTAGAGATGGAGGCCACCGCTATTGCAACCCGGGGTCTGGCCATAGGCCAGGTCTCGGCCAAGCACTATTTTGAAGAAGTCCTAGAAGGTGCTCGTTTACTAGAGGCTCAGTGCTCGAAGAGTATCATGTTCGAGTGACATGTATCCCAATTGTAAAAACAATGCTATTTGGATTATAAAGGCCATGTTTATATTTTTGCCTGAAAGTATTATGATGCCTCCTGTGCGGCTGTTTATGTATGTATATAACCTGAAAGTTTGAGTCGTCGGCTTCAGCCCCCACGCATATAATGCGGGGGTGTTTAGTAAAGCGCGTATTCACACTTGATCCAACGTCTTGGTCCATTAAGGAGGTGATAGTGCGGCGAACAAGGCAATTGGACTATATATCTTTAACACTTTCACTTAGCCATAGGAGTTTGACGGTGGGGCTACTATATAACCTCTGGTACCTCCGCGCCCGTCCGAATACGGTGCGCGTACATACATGACCGGGAAACCGGCCCTTCGTTAATGCAGAGGAATCGTGAAGATTCCGCTGAGTCATCGAGTGGTTGACCAGTCTCGCGCTTTATCACGACAGTCAGTTTTTGGCTTTCTCTACTGAGGTTCTCATCCAGATGAACCAGGGCACAATCGTAGTAGTTCTCCCGGTGCCACCTTAGCCGATAGAGCGGAACGTAAGGTAGCAAAACACGGGAGCCGGGCAAACCCAACTATTGACCAAAGACATGATTCGGAGCTGATGCATATAAGGCCAAACTCGCGACGTCGAACACTCCCTAAGGTATTCGGACTTTACAACATATACTGGGCTGAGTAACGCCCTCAATAATGAGCCCTGAATTTCTAGGTACGTGCATTAGTCTGACATGACGAAATGCCAATAACGCCAGCATCCCTCTCGGTTGTGTTGAGTATTCGGAGGGTGTGAGGCAACAAGAGACAATAAAAAGGTTTACACAAGGTCTTAATCTAAAAAGAAACCTTTGAGCGGGGCCCTGTTGCACGTCTGCACCTGTGTCTCCGTTGTGCCGTATCCTGGAAGGGTGTAGCACGATGATCATCTGTAAAAGAGAAAAACCCAGGTGAAAGTCTTTGTGCAAAAAATTGGTTATTCTTAATGAACCATTAAAATGCAATCTAAATAAGGTCAAGCCGAACTGTAGTCCTTTTTACATGCAGGAAGCCCCTAGCACCACTTATGGGGGTATATCCATCGACCCAATCTCAGGTTTATCTGAGCTGTTACAGCTAGTGGTGCGCCGGACTTGTCTAGCCGTGTCTGCGGTCTTGACGATCGATCATTTATTCTGGTTGGAGAGGCCGTTCAGTGTTCGGATGCTAGAGCCGCCACACATTCTTCCGCACGTAAGGAACGCTCTGTGTTTCCGCTAACTATGATGATGCCACGTGGACCGGTCATCTTAAGCTTAAGATAAGCGTAAGGCAGTACTGCATTAAAACGAGCGAAGGTCGTTCTTCCGAGTAGTGCGTGATAGCCGCTTCGGAATGGAGCGATGTCAAAGGTTAATTCTTCGCTTCGGAAGTTGTCGGGAGAACCGAATACAACCTCTAGTACTAGAGAGCCCGTGCAGCGGGCCTCTGGGCCTGGTATTACTCCTTTAAAGGTAGTATTGCTTTGGCTGATTCTTGCCGGGTCTATCCCCATTTTGCGGACGGTGTCCTGATATATCAGATTAAGACTACTGCCGCCGTCCATAAGGACCCGGGTGAGATGGTATCCATTAATTATTGGGTCTAGCACCAAGGCAGCCGATACTCCATGCCGGATACTAGTCGGGTGATCCCTGCGATCAAAAGTGATCAGGCAGGCCGACCAAGGGTTGAACTTGGGGGTGACGGGCTCCACGGCGCATACGTCTCGGAGTGCGCGTTTGCTCCTCCTCTCCGGTATGTGAGTTACGTGAATCATGTTCACTGTTTTGACCTCTGGTGGGAATTTTTCTGTCCCCGAGTGTTTGGCTGGCGAGGCTCATCCTTGTCTTCACTTGGTGTCTCCCTCCCCTTGTGTTCGGCGTTTAGCTTGCCGGCATGCTTGAAGACCCAACATTCTCTGTTGGTGTGATTTGCAGGTTTGTCGGAGGTGCCATGAATCTGACATAATCTGTCTAGAATCTTGTTTAGGCTGGATGGTCCATCTCTGCTGCCTTTAAATGGATTTTTCCGTTGACCGGGTCGAGAGCCCCTGAATCCGGCGTTTACCACCGTATTGTCTGGGCTGTCTTCATTGCTTCGACCCTTGATTTTATTGCGTCGCGGTTTCCCATTGCCATCCCTGACTTCGGATGTGCCTGGGTCGCTGGTGCCGCTACGGGCCAGCTAACTGTCTTCGCCCGCGCAAAAGCAGGTCATGAGGCTTGTTAGGGCTGCCATTGTCCTTGGTTTTTCCTGGCCGAGGTGTCTGGTGAGCCATTCGTCCCGGACACTGTGTTTGAAAGCCGCTAATGCTTCGTCATCTGGGCAGTCGACGATTTGATTCTTCTTCGTGAGAAATCTGTTCCAAAGCTTTTGGGCTGACTCTCCGGGCTGTTGAATTATGTGACTTAAATCGTCTGCATCCCGAGGTTGGACATAGGTCCCTCGAAAATTAGCCCTAAAAGCATCCTCAAGCTCTTCCCAACTTCCAATTGAGTTTTCGAGGAGGCTTTTTGAAAGTGCAACTATCCCTAGGTGGTTTTGGTAATTCATAACAACATATAGCTCATTGAGCTAATGCTATTCCAAGATGATTATTTCAGGAAAGCTCAATGATTGGCATGGCATGGATGATGAAAGTAGATTCCTCAAAATGCTAAGGACAAAGGATTGGCTAAAGCTTCAAGCTCAAGACTCTTCATTTTATATTTTAGTGATCCAAGATCACATTGAGTCTTTAGGAAAAGCCAATACTATCAAGGAGGGATGAGGTGCTGCTTAATGAGCCTCTTGCTTCATGTGCTTAGTGATATGCTCCAAAACCCTCAACTACTTTCCCACATCCACATTTTACCTAAACCCAAAGCCAAACTCGGACCTACCGATTCTTTCAATCCGGTGCCACCGAGTTTCACTTGTCATAGCCACTGCCAAACCCTAAGCAAATCGGTTCTACCGATAGGGATCTCGGTCCCACTGAGATTGTAATGTAAACTCTCTGTTTCCTTTTTGTAACTTTTCGGTCTCACCGAAAGAGCAAATCGGTCCCACCGAGTTTACCTGACCAACTCTCTGGTTAGCTTATTACCAAATCGGTCTCACCGAGTTTGTGTAATAGGTCTCACCGAGATCACGTTATGCCCTAACCCTAACCATATCGGTCCTACCGAGTTGCCTGTCGGTCCCACCGAAAATCACTAATGGTCACTAGGTTTACTAAATCGGTCCGACCGAGTTTGTTGATTCGGTCCTACCGAGATTGGTAAATTGTGTGTAACGGTTGGATTTTGTGTGGAGGCTATAAATACCCCTCCACCTCCTCTTCATTCGTGGAAAGAGCCATCAGAACACATCTACACTTCCAACTCATATGTTCTGAGAGAGAACCACCTACTCATGTGTTGAGGCCAAGATATTCCATTCCTACCATATGAATCTTGATCTCTAGCCTTCCCCAAGTTGCTTTTCACTCAAATCTTCTTTCCACCATATCCAAATCCTGTGAGAGAGAGTTGAGTGTTGGGGATACTATCACTTGAAGCACAAGAGGAAGGAGTTCATCATCAACACACCATTTGTTACTTCTTGGAGAGTGGTGTCTCCTAGATTGGCTAGGTGTCACTTGGGAGCCTCCGACAAGATTGTGGAGTTGAACCAAGGAGTTTGTAAGGGCAAGGAGATCGCCTACATCGTGAAGATCTACCGCTAGTGAGGCAAGTCCTTCGTGGGCGAGGGCCATGGTGGGATAGACAAGGTTGCTTCTTCGTGGACCCTTCGTGGGTGGAGCCCTCCGTGGACTCGCGCAACCGTTACCCTTCGTGGGTTGAAGTCTCCATCAACGTGGATGTAGGATAGCACCACCTATCCGAACCACGCCAAAAACATCCGTGTCTCCAATTGCGTTTGAATTCTCCAAACCCTTCCCTTTACATTCTTGCAAGTTGCATGCTTTACTTTCCGCTGCCTATATACTCTTTGCATGCTTGCTTGAATTGTGTGATGATTGCTTGACTTGTCCTAAGAGTAGCTAAAATCTGCCAAGAACTAAAACTGAGAAAAGGTTAAGTTTTTATGTGGTCAAGTAGTCTAATCAGCCCCCTCTAGACATACTTTCGATCCTACAAGTGGTATCAGAGCTTTGGTCTCCATTTGCTTTGATTTCCATAGCTTTTGGTGGTCATAGACTTGGTTTCACAACCTAGGAGAGTATGGCTTCTAGCGAGGGAAATTATCACCGTAGAGGTCCTTACTTTGATGGTACTAATTTTGCTAGTTGGAAGCATAAAATAAAAATGCACATTCTCGGACATAACCCCGCCATTTGGGCTATTGTGTGTGTTGGTTTGCAAGGTGACTTCTTTGATGGGAAAGAACCAAACCATGAAGCTACCGCGAAAGAGTTGAAGATGCTGCAATACAACGCTCAAGTTTGTGATATTCTCTTCAACGGATTGTGCCCCGAAGAATTCAACAAAATCAGCCGTCTTGGGAATGCAAAGGAAATTTGGGATACTTTGATTGATATGCACGAAGGTACCGAATCCGTCAAGGAATCCAAATTGGATGTGCTTCAAAGTCAACTTGACAAGTTCAAAATGAAGGATGGTGAAGGCGTCGCTGAAATGTACTCTAGGCTTGCTCTCATCACAAATGAGATTGCCGGCTTAGGGAGTGAAGAGATGACCGATAGATTCATCATCAAGAAGATCCTAAGAGCCTTGGATGGAAAATATGATACTGTGTGCACATTGATCCAAATGATGCCCAATTACAAAGATCTCAAGCCAATGGAGGTCATTGGAAGAATTGTTGCTCATGAGATGTCACTCAAGGATAAAGTGGAACTTCACAACAAATCAAGTGGTGCTTACAAAGCCTCATGTGAAGTCCCCACATCATCTAGTGAGAAACAAACCTTCAATGAAGAATTGAGCTTAATGGTGAAGAACTTCAACAAGTTCTACAAGAGTAGAAGCAAAGATAGAAGCTCCAAGTCAAGGTCCTACGATGACAAAAGATCTTCTAGTAGAGAGCGAAACTGCTACAATTGTGGAAGACCCGGACACTACTCCAATGAGTGTACGGCACCCTACAAAAGAAGAGAAGATTCTCTAAAAAGAATAAGCAAAAGAGAAGAATCACCACCAAGAGAAAGAAGGAGTAGAGATGATCGTTATGAACAAAGATACTCACGGAGAAGCAAGGATTCGTAAAGAAAGGAAATGTCATCAAGGAGCTACACAAAACGAAGACATAAGGCTCATGTTGGTGAATGGGTATCCGGCTCTGACTCCGACAACCACTCCGAGAGAAGTTATCACTCCGATTCCGAATATACTCAAGATGAAGGTGTTGCCGGTCTAGCACTTGTGTCAACCAACTCCTACGACATATTTGACTCACCAAATGAAGGAACTGGAAGATGCTTCATGGACAAAGGTCCTAAGGTAACACACCCTGAGTATGTCGATTTCAATAGTGATGAAGATGACTTGTTAGGTGATGATGATTTACTTGTTGACAACTCTAGTGATGAATACTATGATGAAACGTCAATTAATCATGCTAATCAAAATAAAATGAATGACAATGATAAGGAGAAGATTGAGGCTCTAACTAAATAACTAAACACTCTTAAGTTAGCTCATGAAACTATCTTCGAAGATCATCGAGAACTTTTAAGAGCTCATGAGAAGTTACGCTTTGAAAAGCTCAACCTTGAGCAAGAGCATGAGTTTTTAAAGGCAATCAATGATGATCTTCGAAAGAAAAGTTCTTCTTGCATTGCCAAGCATTTACTTTTATCCACTTACATGCCTCAAGTCAAGTCTAGTAACAAGAACAAGAAAGATTCTTCCTCTAGTAGTAACAATGATCATGTTAAATCCAATATTGTTGCTTCTAGTAGTTCTCTTGATTCCACTAATGATTCTCTTAGCCAAGTTACACTTGAGCAAGAAAATAGCTTATTGAAGGGAATTATAGAGAAATGAGTCTACAAGAGCCTTGTCGGAAGTAAGCAATTCGAGGAAATTGTACGTAAGCAAGGAAGGCACCGGAAGAATCAAGGTGTTGGTTTTGAATGAAAGTTCAACGCCAATGGAGTTGAGTGGGAAGAAGATCAATACCCCAAGACGAAGTTTGTTCCTCAACAAGAGAAGTATGATCCTACTTCCGTCAAAGGGACACAAGCTCAAGATGATCTTCCACCACAAGACCACAAGCAAAAAGGCAAGGACAAGCTTCAAGAGGAAATTGATGCATATCAAGAAGCTCCTAAGACCTTAGTCAAGTGGATTCCCAAGACTACTTCAAGTTCCACTTCATCAAGTACGACTACAACTCCAAGGATTCCCATCAAGATGGTGTGGATCCAAAAGAAAAAGAACTAGAGAGTTCTTGAGGGTGACTCCGCCAACATACTTCACTCTTATCATTTTGGCAAGAACAAGTGCAATCAACTTCCACATCTTGCACTAGTTCAAGGAGTCACAAACCCTCTTGTTGGTAAGTCAAGGGACAAGGTAACCTAAAAGCTTTCATAGACATCATCTTGTGTGTGCATCACTCTATGTCTATGGATATCCTTGTTTGTTCCTTGTGGGACTAACCCATGTAGGTATTGAAAGTGCGATTCACTCCAATGGATAGCTCCAATTGTTCTGCATCAACATTGAGCATCCACATCTTCAACATCTACATGGAGTCATCATCGATAAAACCCAAGGTTAGTTCATCCCTCTTAGGGGGGACATCACATCTAGGGGGAGCTTTACTCTAAGACTTGAGCTAAAGCAACTCTAATGATGTGAACACAACAATGCTTTATGTAAAAGTGGTAACCCCACTTGTGCTTAAACGATGAGTATGACCTATGATCAAGTGTTCTCATTTGACTCCTAAGTCAATATACTCATATATAGATGACCTAGTCATCGCCAATTGCTTGATAGATGCTAGAATTGGTTGTGCATGCTTTGTCACATATTTCAATTGCCATTTTATTGTGTGAGCATGTTGGTTGCACATTTTACTCATTAGAGGACATCCACTTGTTGTTTTGATTGTTTGGTTTTATTTTCTTTTCTCTTGCCAAGTGGATGGACAAGAATGCCTAAGAACCTCCTCTAGCTATCTATGCTCTTCTCGTCTCAAACTCTGTTCATGCTACATCACAAAATTTGATCAAGTCAGATTTGAACCACTCTATGTGAGGAGCACTCGGAGTCCCCGATTCGTCATAGACTTAAACTTCCAAAACTTCTTTGTGATTCTCGGTCTGACCGATATCTCCCTTTCGGTCCTACCGAGATCATTAAGTCAATCTATGTTTTCGATCTCGGTGCAACTGATTCGAACCATTCGGTCACACCGAGTTGCAATAACTGTATACAGTTTTGCATCTCGGTGCCACCGGGTTGTTCCACTCGGTCACACCGACAAGTTTAGGCTATATATAGTCACGGGCAAAAATTTGGAAATTTCTCCGAACCCCTTCGCCCGCGCGATAGCTCGCTCTGCCTACGTGGTCTCCGGATCGTCTCCTCGCCGCCAGCCGCCTCCAGTCGCTGGTCTCCATCGCCGTCAACGGAATTCAACCCCGCCGTTGCCGCCGTAGCGCGTCTCCGCCGAACTAGGGTATGGACTCGATCTTTGTGCTACTCCCCGTCTGATTCCTAGCACATTGTGATGTTATTGATTCTAGCCACGATTGAAACACTCCTATCCAGTCAATGCAATTCGTAGAATAGGTTTGATTTGAAATTTTAGGGTTAGGTTTCCGCCGAAACCATCTCGGACCCACCGAGTTGAAAAACTTGGTCCCACCGATTTGGCTCCTGCCATTGCACATGTGAGACTCGGTCTGACCGAGAATTACTAATCAGTGTGACCGATTTTGGAACTTTGTGAAACCCTAGCAGTCTCGGTGCCACCGAACTGTGACTTGGTCTAACCGAGTTCACTAGTTTAGGTTCCAAAACTGCTTCGGTATCACCGAGTTTAAAAATTGGTAGATCCGAAATGATTTCTGTGGGAAACATAAACTAAGATTTTGAACCATTCTTTTGCAAAAACCTCTGCATTTTGTGATGCTCATCTATTCTACCTCATCTATAAACTCTTCACAGGGTTAGCGGTCAGCTTTTTCATCATGTCTGATCAGAGTGACAGCCAGAACATGTCAGAACATCAAGTGCACATGAGTGAGGGCACTAGTCCCTCTAGCTCTTCAGATGAAGGCAGCAGGAGCACCCCTAGCAATCTGCCAAAAGCTGCCACCAGACAAAGGAAGAAGAGAACCTCAGACTCAGAGGATGAGGATTATGTGGCAGAGGAAGAGGAAGCTACTTCCAAGAAAGTAGTGCTCAAGGAGTATGGCTCAGGACAGAGCACCAAGCTAGGCTTGAAAGTCAAAAGGCCAGCAGGTAGGCAACCTATGCCAAAGTCGAGAGCTTCAACTCACATTCCTGAAAAGCCTGCACCCAAAGGGCCAGTTGCTGCTGAAGGGAAGAAGGAAAGGAAAAGAGGCAGATGGTGCAAGAAAGTTGATCCAATGGTTGAGTTTGAACAGCATTCTTCTGAAGAAGAAGATGAAGAAGAAGAGGTTGCTGCACCAGCACCTAAGACACCAAAGCTTATGGGTGATGCTATCAAGTCAGGGGCTACTGCATCCGAGCCCAAAGAAGCACCCAAAGCTGCCTCAAAGGCCAAGTCAGATCCAAAGAGAAATACAAGGAGCATCCCAGCTGCTGAGAAGAACAAGGCCCCAGTGCCTGACATTGGAGAAGAAGAAGAAGGACAAGTGCTCAGGAAGTTAAAGCCCAAGATCCCAGACCACAACGATGCTCATCCTGTGGCTGAGGACATGAAAATCAGAAGAGATTCAGGGCTGAGGAAGTGGAGAGCAGAAGATCCATATGCTACAAGGAGAATAACTGCTGTTGACTACAGGTTCCACACAAAGGAACAACAGGACTTCTATGAGACAGTTTTTCTTGATAAGAAACCTATTGTTTGTGACATGAGATGGGTAGATTGGGAATACATCAAGGACAATGAAGAGCACTATCCTGGAGTGCAAGACAGCTTCAAGGCTTGTGGAGTTGCTGACTTTGTCGGGCAGAAGCTCACAAAGTGGAATGAAGAGCTGATCATGCAATTCTACTCCACAACACACTTCTATCCAGATGGCAGAATTGTGTGGATGTCTGAAGGTACAAGGTACCAATCATCTGTTGAGGAATGGGCAAAGTTGATCAATGCCCCAGAGGAAAATGAGGATGACTTGGACATATATGCCAAGAAGAAGATGGATCACAACTCCATGTCCAACATGTACAAGGAGATCCCAAACAAGGCACTTGATACTTTCAAGTTTGGGTCAGTACATTATCTTCTGTCAGGGCTACCAACTATCAATTGGATTCCGAGGCACACTTTGTTGCCCAAGTCAGGTGATCACAAGATGATTAGAGGCCATGCAATCAATTTGCTTCATATCTTTTATGTGCCATAGAAGTTCAAGGTGATGAGCCTCATGGTAGAAACTATCAAAAGGATTGCAGCAGATCAGAAGAGGAGCTGTGGTTATGCCCCTCAGATCCAAGAGTTGATAAACTCCAAGATGGGCACAAGCATATACTTATTGGACAAGGAACATTTGCCTATTCATCCAGATTTCAAGGACAACCAAGTTGTGATGAACAAGGATGAACCATCATCAGCTCATGCACAAGCTAAGAAGGAGAAGGCAAGGAAGGAGAAAGCTGCCAAGATGCCAACTCAAGAGGAGGCATCTGAGTATTTCTTGAAAACCAAGCAGGAGCAGCTTAGTTACTTAATTGCATCTACACTGAGGATTGAGAAAGGACTGGCCACCCTCACTCAGAATCATGAGAGCTTAGAGAGAATCGTAGAACAAAAGTTATATGACTTGGATGTCAAAGTAACAGAGATTCAGTCTGCAGTGGAGCAACTTCAAGATGACATGCAGGAGAGGAAAGGGAAGACTACAACTGATGCATTTGCCAGAGTGCCACGAGCTCAGAAGGTCAACTGCAGTGCCAGTTCCTGACACCAGAGCCACCATCTCAGCTCCAGCCACAGCACCAGCCCAACCAGCTCCAGCATCTACTTCAGCTCCAGCTCCAACCACTTCAACAGAAGCCTTCGTCCTTGGAGTGATCCAGACTCCACCACCACCAGAAGATCAAGCCTGAGAGTCGATCTAGCACTATGCATTTTCTAGGAACTTTTTGGTAACTTGTTGCCAAAGGGGGATAAAAATGTATAGATCATAGGCTTCGAGAGAGAGTGTTGCTTTTATTCTCTCTTGCTTTATTTGGTGGTTTTTCAAACTTTGTTTGCTTTTGGTTGAGATACTATGATATGTTTGTGAGACATTGATGATCATGTGTTTGATCATAAGCTACACTTATGCATGCTTGATATTATCCTATCTATCTTATGTGATCATTCACTTTTCTTGGTGACGAGTGCATGTATTCAATTCTTATCATTTTGAGCGCTCCACCAAGATGTATGTGACATGGAAGAGTGACCCATGATTCTAACTCCTTGTGCATTTGCAGTCCAAAGCAAATTTTAAAATATGCACAAATTTAGGGGGAGCTCTTACTTATCACATACTTCTCAAGGCGACGATATATTTCATTCTTATTATCATTTGTTGAAGCTTTGATCTATATGTTGTCATCAATTACCAAAAAGGGGGAGATTGAAAGTGCAACTATCCCTAGGTGGTTTTGGTAATTCATAACAACATATAGCTCATTGAGCTAATGCTATTCCAAGACGATTATTTCAGGAAAGCTCAATGATTGGCATGGCATGGATGACGAAAGTAGATTCCTCAAAATGCTAAGGACAAAGGATTGGCTAAAGCTTCAAGCTCAAGACTCTTCATTTTATATTTTAGTGATCCAAGATCACATTGAGTCTTTAGGAAAAGCCAATACTATCAAGGAGGGATGAGGTGTTGCTTAATGAGCCTCTTGCTTCATGTGCTTAGTGATATGCTCCAAAACCCTCAACTACTTTCCCACATCCACATTTGACATAAACCCAAAGCCAAACTCGGACTTACCGATTCTTTCAATCCGGCGCCACCGAGTTTCACTTGTCATAGCCACTGCCAAACCCTAAGAAAATCGGTTCTACCGATAGGGATCTCGGTCCCACCGAGATTGCAATGTAAACTCTCTGTTTCCTTTTTGTAACTTTTCGGTCTCACCGAAAGAGCAAATCGGTCCCACCGAGTTTACCTGACCAACTCTCTGGTTAGCTTATTACCAAATCGGTCTCACCAAGTTTGTGTAATCGGTCTCACCGAGATCACGTTATGCCCTAACCCTAACCATATTGGTCCTACCGAGTTGCATGTCGGTCCCACCGAAAATCACTAACGGTCACTAGGTTTACTAAATCGGTCTGACCGAGTTTGTTGATTCGGTCCTACCGAGATTGGTAAATTGTGTGTAACGGTTGGATTTTGTGTGGAGGCTATAAATACCCCTCCACCTCCTCTTCATTCGTGGAGAGAGCCATCAGAACACATCTACACTTCCAACTCATATGTTCTGAGAGAGAACCACCTACTCATGTGTTGAGGCCAAGATATTCCATTCCTACCATATGAATCTTGATCTCTAGCCTTCCTCAAGTTGCTTTCCACTCAAATCTTCTTTCCACCATATCCAAATCCTGTGAGAGAGAGTTGAGTGTTGGGGAGACTATCATTTGAAGCACAAGAGCAAGGAGTTCATCATCAACACACCATTTGTTACTTCTTGGAGAGTGGTGTCTCCTAGATTGGCTAGGTGTCACTTGGGAGCCTCCGACAAGATTGTGGAGTTGAACCAAGGAGTTTGTAAGGGCAAGGAGATCGCCTACTTCGTGAAGATCTACCGCTAGTGAGGCAAGTCCTTCGTGGGCGATGGCCATGGTGGGATAGACAAGGTTGCTTCTTCGTGGACCCTTCGTGGGTGGAGCCCTCCATGGACTCGCGCAACCATTACCCTTCGTGGGTTGAAGTCTCCATCAACGTGGATGTAGGATAGCACCACCTATCCGAACCACGCCAAAAACATCTGTGTCTCCAATTGCGTTTGAATTCTCCAAACCCTTCCCTTTACATTCTTGCAAGTTGCATGCTTTACTTTCCGCTGCCTATATAATCTTTGCATGCTTGCTTGAATTGTGTGATGATTGCTTGACTTGTCCTAAGAGTAGCTAAAATCTGCCATGAACTAAAACTGGGAAAAGGTTAAGTTTTTATTTGGTCAAGTAGTCTAATCACCCCCCTCTAGACATACTTTCGATCCTACACTTTTCAACCAGTGCCGAGCTGGTCCTTTCAACTTGAGGGCAGGTATTTGATGGCGTGGAGATCATCTCCGAAGCCATGTGGATGTGAAGGATAAAGTCCTCAATCTAGACCCCAGGTTCCGTCATATGCCTCCATGTTCACGGGTTTGAATCCCTATGGAAATTCATGATCCAGCACCTCATTGGTGAACCATAGGGGGTGCGCGGCACCCCTGTGTTTGGATGTGTGATGGCATTCTTCTGACGGTTGTAGTGTTCGGTTTTGATTCCGAGCTGTTATTCGGTCAGTATAGTCATTTGGTCGGCCATGATTCTGTGCCGGAGCGCGCTTCCTAGATCCGTAGATGGACCTGGTCATACCGGCTTTTTGGTGCAGGTCCTCACGTAAACCGTGTGCTGACTTGTGTGCGACATCGTTAGCCGCCCTGTCGCGACCACGGGATGGTCGATCCGGCTGATCGGCCGTTTTATTTTTTGGCTGTATGGGCTCTAAAGCCTCATCATCGAATTCAGGCAACAGCTTGCGCTTTGGATAGCTCTTTGTGTGGCGACTGCCACCGTGCTTTTCTTCAGTGTCAAGCACTTTGTTCCATCTGCTGTTGAGCGTATTTTACATGGCCTTAAGCCTTTGCTTCTGCTTCTTCAGGCTCCTCGCGGTGGCAATAAGCCTTCTATGGAGGTTCTCTTATTCCAAGTGCCTTTTCGGGATGATGTGTGCATCGTCGTCCGGACTGTTCTCCTCTCCATGCTATTCTCACAACTAACATTCCATCCAACTAGTGGGTTAACTGTAACACCCCACTTTGCTGATCCACTTGTGCGGGGAAAAGCTCAGTAGTTGCCTCACGCTTACGTTTTTGAAGCGTCTCACGGAAGTACTACGGTTATGAAAGTCCGATCCTCTCGAACATGGTCTCCAATAGGAATTTTCTTGAAAGGTGGATCATCTCCATGCGAGTTCACACGTTCAAGGACTATTATGGTACTGGCATAATAGATGCAAACAAAAAACATATGAAAAGATAAGGCTTAGAAAGTACTGACTACGCAAGACAACCACCTTACAAGGCCACTTCCATGCACTTTATACAACCCTCATCGATTGAACGCCGGCTCCCCAATGACCTTACCGTCCCCGCACCAAGCAAGCGAGGGACGAACCCACATGCACACGCACGGGCTGTACCGGGAAGAGAATCAATTAGTTTCTCACCCGCTTCTGACCGGCGTGTGCTAAACCCGCCTCCATTCCTCATCGGGACATACACATTCTAATGGGCCCTCTCGGTCGCACCAAGCAGCCCCTGCCGACAAAATCACCCCCATCGTCCATGTCATGGCGATCGCTCCCACCCCGACCTCTCCCCATGAGAGCAAGGAAGATCACGCCAAGAGAGTTATGGGAGAGGGCATGGGAACACCCAGAATGGCTCGAGCAAGACTATGTTGCTGGCCGCTGAAAGGGCGACCCAACCTCGCCCAACATGCGTGGACGAGCGCTCGAGCCTGTTGGAAATATGCCCTAGAGGCAATAATAAAAAGGTTATTATTATATTTCCTTGTTCATGATAATCATTTATTATCCATGCTATAATTGTATTGATAGGAAACTCAGATACATGTGTGGATACATAGACAACACCATGTCCCTAGTAAGCCTCTAGTTGACTAGCTCGTTGATCAATAGATGGTTACGGTTTCCTGACCATGGACATTGGATGTCATTGATAGCGGGATCACATTATTCGAAGAATGATGTGATGGACAAGACCCAAATCCTAAGCATAGCACAAGATCGTGTAGTTCGTATGCTAAAGCTTTTCTAATGTCAAGTATCATTTCCTTAGACCATGAGATTGTGCAACTCCCGGATATCGTAGGAATACTTTGGGTGTGCCAAACGTCACAACGTAACTGGGTGGCTATAAAGGTACACTACAGGTATCTCCGAAAATGTCTGTTGGGTTGGCACGAATCGAGACTGGGATTTGTCACTCCGTGTGACGAAGAGGTATCTCTGGGCCCACTCGGTAGGACATCATCATAATGTGCACAATGTGATCAAGGAGTTGATCACGGGATGATGTGTTACGAAACGAGTAAAGAGACTTGCCGGTAACGAGATTGAACAAGGTATCGGGATACCGACGATCGAATCTCGGGCAAGTACAATACCGCTAGACAAAGGGAATTGAATACGGGATTGATTGAATCCTCAACATCGTGGTTCATCCGATGAGATCATCGTGGAACATGTGGGTGCCAACATGGGTATCCAGATCCCGCTGTTGGTTATTGACCGGAGAACGTCTCGGTCATGTCTGCATGGTTCCCGAACCCGTAGGGTCTACACACTTAAGGTTCGATGACGCTAGGGTTATAAAGGAAGTTCGTATGTGGTTACCGAATGTTGTTCGGAGTCCCGGATGAGACCCCGGACGTCACGAGGAGTTCTGGAATGGTCCGTAGGTAAAGATTTATATATGGGAAGTTCTGTTTTGGTCACCGAAAGAGTTTCGGGTTTTATCTGTAACGTACCGGGACCACCAGGAGGGTCCCGGGGGTCCACCAAGTGGGACCACTGGCCCCGGAGGGCTGCATGGGCCAAGTGTGGGAGGGGACCAGCCCCAGGTGGGCTGGTGCGCCCCCCACAAGGGCCCAATGCGCCTAAGGGGAGGAGGGGGGGGCAAACCCTAAGGGCAGATGGGCCTTAGGGCCCATGCCTGGTGCGCCTCCCCTCCCCTCCACCTGTCCGCCACCCAGATGGGATCTGGGGGCTACCGCCACCCCTGGGGAGGGAACCCTAGGTGGGGGCGCAGCCCCTCCCCTCCCCCTACATATACTTGAGGTTTGGGCTGCCCAAGACATAAGAGTTCTCACCTCTCGATGGCGCAGCCCTGCTTCTCTCCCTTCTTCCTCTCCCGCGGTGCTTGGCGAAGCCCTGCAGGATTGCCACGCTCCTCCACCACCACCACACCGTTGTGCTGCTGCTGGACGGAGTCTTCCTCAACCTCTCCCTCTCTCCTTGCTGGATCAAGGCATGGGAGACGTCACCGGGCTGTACGTGTGTTGAACGCGGAGGTGCCGTCCGTTCGGCACTTGGTCATCGGTGATTTGGATCACGGCGAGTACGACTCCATCAACCCCGTTCACTTGAACGCTTCCGCTTAGCGATCTACAAGGGTAGGTATTTAGATGCACTCTTCCTCCCCTCGTTGCTGGTTTCTCCATAGATGGATCTTGGTGACACGTAGGAAAATTTTGAATTTCTGCTACGTTCCCCAATAGAGCCTGCACACACGGGCGTGACCGAAAAAAGAGAGGTGATCTCGATCGCGCCCACGACCCACACATAATGGACCCCGAGGAAAACGCCCATGTGCAGGGCCGTGGAGATCAGATGTCTCGGAGTGCGCTAAAGAGCCAATCACGCGTGGTCAGGACGCAACGGACGGCATAGAGGGCATTCTCTCGCGGCAAAGCCCATAGGAGAGAGATACTGCAACATCCTTTATAGGAGTAATAATGCCATGTGGTTGAATGGTTGAGGCCGAACCGGATTGTACGAATGTTATTGAATTATGCACAAAGGAAACACAATGGTGGGATTCAGTTGGGCTGAGGCCGAATCTCCCTAATAATAAAAGGGCTATTGCTTCTGGTCGTCCATTATTAAAATTGCCCCCGAAGTTGCCCAAAATTACTCACCATGCCACCTAGTATAAGTGAAGAAAATGATTCGGTTTTTTTCAAAAACACCGCCAGATACGTTCTCACATATGCTATACATACACTCACTAGATCGGGTTCGCGCCCTGGCACGAGGGTGCCGGTCCCAACGTTTTCAAAACAGGTAATGCTAAGTCAGTATTAACCATGCAATCATAATGGATAACATGCGGTGAAGAATATGATAGGAGCGGGACATAGATGTGCGGACACTTCTAAAAGTGAACGAACATTTTTGAAACATGTTAACAAATTTCAAAATTATTGTAATATTTAAAAAATATGTTAACACTTGTTAAGTTACACAGAAAAAGGCTATAATAGTCAACAATGCAAGTCTCTTCAAACAAAAAACCCAACCCGTCCCGACACTTATCCATCACCATCGAGTGCTTTGTAGTAGAAATATCAGCCAAAATATGCACTACTGATTATCCGAACTGGAGCATCACATTTTGAAGAAACAGGAATATATTTAATAGACAACGTACTGAACTTGGTTCATAGTACACGACATTCCTTACAATATGAGCCTTGTAAAAAGAAAAGATGTATTTACTATATCATCTATCATTCTAGCATAGCGAGTACAGCCTTAAGATAAAGAGACGATTCACAATGGAGTTGACAGATGCCATGAGGACGATCAAGAGTACATAATCAGTTGGGCTACAAAGTAGCAGAGCAAGTCTGTGAATAGATCATACAAGCCGCTTTCACATTTACAAAGGGAAGAATCCTGGCACAAAGACTTTGTGACCCTGACTAAATGGAAATCCTAATCAGTATGTAAAAGCGGAGATAAAGCCATAACTAAATGGAAATCAAAAGCTACTACATCTACAAAAAGTACAGTCCTGTGCCATGGAGTTAATAACTACTTAATATTGGATATAAACAACAAATATAAAAAAACTGCTACCTGTCCATCATTTCCACATTCTTACATCTGAGACATACTTTTAAAACCACAAGCTCCTCAACTCACAACAGAAAATAAGAAATGTGACTCAATCATCCGTTTTCAGGGAAACAACATGACACACATAATTAAGGATCCATTCGTGACGAAGAATCAAGTTTATAACGAATAGATGGTAAGAAATAAATGATCTCTAGCAAAGCAATCTTACATGGCTAATAGAGTGGAGGTTGAGAAACCTCACCGTCTGACATCAGCAGGAGGAGCTCAAGTGGGCCTTGGAATCGCCCGTGCTGCCATGGAAGTTCTATGCACCGCGAGCAGTCCCAACGGCGCTTTCATTTCATATGGTGTGATAACCTGAACTCTGTACATCAAGCAGTAATCTTATTGTTACCACTCTTTTCACAAACAAATAGTAGCAAGCAGAGCAGTTATAGGCACGTTCATACATCCGATCAATAACAACATCATGCCCAGGCGTATCACCACTCTTGTGCCAATGGCATACCAGCAGGAAAGTATCAGTACATGGTTTATTAGCATGATATGAAAACATAAAGCCATAAATAGTCAAGAAGAGGGGACGGGGCGGGGAGGGTCAAGCGAGTTTGCTCGGGGACTGGAGTTTGGATGTCGCAAGGATGAAGAAAACCTCTACTGTCAACCAAATGGGAGCGGCCGGTGTTCTCAATGCCATGTACTTTGCCTGACTTCCATGACGTAGATGTAGAAGAGACCAAGAGAGGAGAAATAGATGGAAGAGGATATCTTACCTATCTCGGTCGAAGATCAGCACGGACGAGTGGTTGCCAGTATTGTCCCTCAATCGACCTGACTGATCCAGGCGCGCCGTGGCTGAGAGCGTCAGTTCGAGCCGCCGCGCCGTGGAAACTGGAAACGGGAACCATAAAATGTGGTGACAGAGCTGAATGATACAATAAATGCATATGCATATATGAAACACATATAGATGCTCGATTAGTGCATATTCAGAACATGGAACGGGGAATAGCATCATGATGCTTCCCATTCATTGATATAACACAAATAAACAAAAAGATAGATGTTAGTCAGTGGTGATCCTGCCCGGACTGCATGATACACTACCTCATTATTATGGTGTTAAGCTGATTTCCATGCAATGTTCTCAGTTCTTATAATCCTCTAATCTTCAAGTTAAAAAATCATGCATACATAGTACCGATGTGAGCAACTGTCTAGCAAGATTTAATATAATAACTTGCCACCATTGAGAGTGTGGGACTCTGTTCTGGTTTCTACAACTCTGTTCACCCAGTAGTCTTATGCTAAGTTGATTTTTATGACTCTGTTCACCTAGAGTTAGGGGAGAAATGGCATGACAGATCAGAAAATACTAATACAAATATAATAACAAAATATGATACATGCAACATTTCCTCAGTAACTATCTCTCCATAGTATAACTGGATCCGGAAGAGAGAAAGATACCTCTGGGAGCGGTGCAGTACGTGCAGGATGTCGTGGTTAGCTTCATTGAAGAAGAAAACAGATTGAAGACCTAGGAAAGGATAGAATAGTCAGGCAAAAGAGAAAAGGGTCTAAGGAGAGATCAACCACGACCGAATAAGCGGCACAGGGAGAAAGGCAAGAGAAGAAGAGCTCACCGAAGAAGAAGGTATAGTGTTTGGTCCCTGCAGCAGGCTAAAAGAAAAGGACCGAGTAGAAATGCCTTAGTTGGCGAGAAGGCTGCTGGCCCAAAGACGAATGGGCCGTGTGTTATCTTGACTATTTAATGAACCGCACAAATTAATAATTGGCTGTAAATTGATGATCGCAAATTCTTAAAAATATCAGGAAATGTACAAAAATCAAAATACTCATATAGCGCTTAGTGAAATTATTTCCAGCCGCAAACGAAAGCCTTGCAAATCCCTATGCCGGGGAAATCTGACTCCTCGAGCACCTATGGGGACGGAGCCCCCTTTTCGGTTCGGCGGGGGGCGGAGGTCGCACGAAGAGCGGATCGAGGCAAGGCACATGAGGGGTTTTACCCAGCTTCGGAGCTCTCCGGAGAGATAATACTCCTACTGTTGCTTTGTGGGTTGTATTGAGTTCTTGCTCGGGAGCGCTGATTGCTACAGTACACACCAGCAGCTAACGAGACCGAGCGTGAGTGTTCTACTGTTCGTCCCCCCTCTATGTTGTGCATGGGCCTCCTTTTATATGCTCAAGGGGTCTCCAACAGGTGGCAACGTAGGCAAGGGCAAAAATGGAAAGGTGCTGCGGTAGGTACAACTACCTACACAGTGTATAATACCTAACCCTGACGGCAGGGGACAAGGGCATTAAATGCCTATCTATGTCGCCCAAACAGTGCAGAAAAGGGACCGTCAGGGACGCCACCGCTCGCCACGATGGCGATCTTGTCAGCGCCGCTTGCCATAGTGTACCTCTGGCTGCACAGCCTCCCGCCGCGTACGCCTGGAAGGGTCCCAGAGCGACACGTAGGTGGGTGCGCTGGAGCGCAGGTACATAGTGGTTGCTCGCCGCGGCAAAGTGCCTTGCCGCGGCCGTTGTCTTGTCGCGTCCGGAAGATTGTCGCTCACCGGACCCTATCGGGACGCGTGGCGCGTCGCGGCAAGTTCCTTGAGATGCCCTAGTTGGCCTTCCCGGCAAGCTCCTCTTGCCGGGGTCTTGTGCCTTGAGTGGCCTTCCCGGCAAGCTCCTCTTGCCGGGGACTTGTCTCCTTGGCTTAAATATTTTGTTCTTGAATGGCTCCAAAGGAGCCACAGAGGGCCTTGGCGGTTGCCCGGCAAGCCTTGCCGCGGGGTGCTGCGACTGCCCGTGCACAAGTTCGGGATACTAGGGTACCCCTACTCTAGTACACCGACAGGAGCCCCCGGGCCTGGGCCATACACGGTGCCGAGCGCTGTTGGGCCAGGCCCAAAACAGGGCACGGGCACGCGCGGCCTGGATCGCACCATATCTTACTCCGTATCCACCGCGCCCTCCCCGAACGGCACGCGTCGATTGCGGCGTCGTGGGAGAGGTTGTGGGTGGTTCTTTATTCGGAAAGGCAGAATGCCCGCCCCCTTCCCCCCTATGAGCAGGGGAATCAGGGGCGGGGGCGCGGTTTTCGAGGCGTCCACTCCCCACGATCACGGGGTGAGGAGAGGTCGCCTCATCCATCGCCTCGGTTCTGCACGCGTGCCACGCGGCCTCCATGCACTTGGGGTGGTGAACGGTGGAGGCGGGGAACCGGGCCGTCGTGGGTCGAGGCAGCGGGCCGGTCCCAGTTCCCTGCTCCATCTGCGTCTTGATTAGCTGAGCAGGGCGGCCAAGCCCCCACCCTGCTCCTTTATAAGGAGTTGGGGGGAAACGGAGGTCCGCATTCATCTCCTCCTTCCTTCAGCTTCTGCTCCCCTCTCTCTCATTCGCCATGGAGAAAGGGAATCCTGGTCCTTCAACGGTGGCGACAAGGGTCGCCGCTAGACAACGCGTCCCTCCCTCTCCCGCACCCATGGTGGCCGGGCCAGCCGTAGGGGGAAGAGGGAGGGGGCGAGGCCGCGGGCGAGGTCGAGGGCGAGGCCGAGGCGCTCGGGGAAGAGGTGGACGGGGCGGCGCGCCGGCCTCGCCTCTGCCAGCGGTTCCTCGTCCCATGGCGGACCATATTGGTGACAACCCTTGCGAGTTCTTTGTCAGGCTGCGTCGGCCGCCTCGTCGTCGCCTTCGTCTCCCGACTCCATTTGCGAGCGAGATGGAGTTGGATCCGCCCGAGACACTGAGGTTGCACATGAGGGGCTGTGGAATCAGCGGTACGCGAGTCCGCGTTGACTTCCCGGCCCCTAATGTGATGTATCTTGGTCGAGGGTGGAAGACGTTCGCCCGTATCCACAGCTTGACGGCGGGGCTCACCCTCCATTTTAAGCTAATGGAGGGCGGTCTCCTCTCCGTCAAGGTCTTCGGGTGCTTCGGGACTCGGGCAAGGTGCTGCATGGAGAGCTCCTCCGATAGCGAAGACTCCTCCTCGGGCGGGAGTGACGAGGAGGACAGTGACAGCGACGACGAGGGTAGCGGGCGGCAAGATGACGGGTTCGACTAGGTGTCGGGCGCCGCTCCATGCGGCACCGGCGACCCCATCATCCATGTCGCCGGCTCCTTGAGCTTCCCGGGGTCGTCTCCTTGGGCGGCTGGCGTAGGGAGGCTGCGGAAGAGGAAGAGGGCAGGCGGCAAGGCCGTCAACTCGTAGTACGAGGGCACGACGCCCTCGACAGCGTGCTGACGTCCTGCCGCCTCGTCTTCGAGCCCTGCCTCCGGCGCCGCCATCACCATCCCGCCTTTGGACGACCACCGAGATGTTCTCTTGGTGTCTTCTGCTTCCCGTAGCTCGCCTAGGCGCCCCTTTTGCCCTACCTCCTGAAGATAGGGACAAGAAAGGGATTACGGGCACCTTATCTCTTTTTAATTTGTAAGCCCTCGGGCCTTAGTTGCATTTAAAGCTTGTAATCCCATCATTCATGTTTTTCATTCTCTATGGACTGTACCTGAGTGGAATGTTTTTTTAATGAAAAGGGGATGCTTGCCAGGTCACTTGTCTCGCAGGTGGAACCCACGTCAAGGAGCAAATCCTTGATATCTTTAAGATAGACACTTCTTTCCCGGCAGCAGGCCCTGCCGTCTTCCCGCGTCGCTCGACCTTTCTCACGCTTCTGGCGGAGGCAGGGATGAGACGGGTTCAGGATCCTCGTTTCGTCCCTTTGGTGCCGCGACTAGGACCAAACTCTGGCCCCGGGAACGAGCCCTAGGGCCTGGAGTTATGGGAGCACGGTAGCTTTTAGGAAGAAACGAGGTTTCGCATTCCTCAGTCCATAAGAGAATGCATGATGATAAGGGATGAAAAACTTATCTGAGATTGCAGCCCCCGGCAACTCTGGTTTGCCGTGGGTGAGTCTTTGTATTTGCAGCCCCCGGCAACACTGACTTGCCGGGGTCTTGCAGCCCCCGGCAACACTGGCTCGCCGGGGTCCAGATTTTGGTCCGTCCTTCTTCTCCTTTTCGTCCTCAAGTGGTCCGGTCAGGATATGCGAGCCCTGCGAACCAAGGGAAACGAAAGAACGGCAAAGGAACGCACACTCGACCTCTAAGTTAGGGGTTAGCCGCTGCTAAACACTATCAACGCTAACCAAGGACGAGACTCGACTCAGCATGCATGCTATAACTTAGGGCGCCAGCGCTTTACTTGTGCTTAGGGTCTGCGCCTGGCTTTGTACTAAGGATTACATGCAACAGCGGCAAGACTTGTACAAAAAGGTGGTTGCCGGACAGGGTCCGACAACCGCGCCTTACGGGTAAAACTTACGAAGATGCTCGATGTTCCAGGAGTTGCTCACCGGAATGCCATCTTCGGTCTCAAGGCGGACAACGCCAGGCCTAGTGACTCATTTCACCCGATAAGGGCCTTCCCACTTCGGCGTCAACTTGTTGGAATTCTTGGCGGAATGAACGCGCCGAAGAACAAGGTCGCCTTCCTCGAGACTTCTGGCGTTAACTTTGCGGCAATGGTAGCGGCGCAAAGCTTGTTGGTAGCGAGCAGCTCACACAGCGGCCTGAAGACGATCTTCCTCAAGGAGCAGCGCGTCATCTTGTCGCAGCTGCTCTTGCTCAAGCTCATCATAAGCGAGCACTCGAGGTGACCCGTATACGAGTTCCGTGGGATAACTGCCTCTGCTCCATAGACTAGAGCGAAAGGTGTCTGGCCAGTGGCTCGATTTGGCGTCGTCCTGATCGACCAAAGAACCACCGGCAGCTCCTCAATCCAGTTTCTTCCGCACCTGTGCAGCCTGTCGAAAGTCCTGGTCTTGAGCCCACGCAGCACTTCAGCATTTGCCCTCTCCGCTTGACCGTTGCTCCTGGGGTGAGCAACAGAAGCGAAGCAGACCTTGGCGCCAAGATCTTGGACGTACTGCATGAAGGTGCGGCTCGTGAATTGCGTACCATTGTCGGTGATGATCCTGTTAGGGATCCCGAAGCGGCAAACAATCGACCTGAAGAACTTGACTGCTGACTGTGCTGTCACCTTCCTCACTACTTCCACTTCCGGCCACTTTGTGAACTTGTCGATTGCGACGTACAAGTACTCAAAGCCCCCGACTGCTCGAGGGAAGGGGCCGAGGATGTCGAGCCCCCAGACCGAAAATGGCCAGGATAAAGGGATCGTCTGGAGAGCTTGAGCTGGTTGGTGTATCTGCTTGGAATGGAACTGGCACGCTTCACACTTGGTTACTTGTGCAGTTGCATCCTGGAGGGCTGTCGGCCAAAAGAAACCTTGCCGGAAAGCTTTGCCGGCAAGAGCTCTTGCGCCAATGTGGTGACCACATATGCCTCTATGTATCTCTGCCAACAGCTTCTGTCCATCTTCCCGGTGAATACACTTCAATTTCACACCGTTGAGTCTTCTTCTGTACAGTGCGTTGTCGACAAACTGGTACATACTTGACTGCCAGGCTACTCTTTCCGCTTCTTCCTGCTCTTCGGGAAGTTCTCCTGTCTGGAGGAAACGGACAATCTGCTGTGCCCATGCTGGAGCTTGCGGCTCGACAACAAGGACTAAAGGCATATCTGCTGCTGCGGGATCATCCGCTTCTGCGGCAAGAACCTGCGGCTCAGCCGGAGCTTGACGTTCCCCGGCAAGCTTTCCGGAGCAAAACTTGTCGGGAGCGTCTGCTTCAATGAAACAAACCCTGGGCTTGTCGGAGCAGACTGCTCCTCAGCACTCTTGGCGTTGATCTTGGGGACCTTCTTGGCGGCGGCTTCGGGAAGCTCTGCCGGAAGATAGTCACCAGAAATCAACTTCCTCTTCTTGCTCTGTCCAGTTGATGGTGTCACAGATGGTTGAGTCAGCTTGAGCACAAAGATCCCTGGTTCCACAGGTAACTTAAGTGCTGCGCACTTTGGCAGGCCATCGGCGATGTCGTTCTGATCTCTTGGAACATGTTCCATCTGTAGGCCGACAAAGCATTCTTCTAGCTTTCTCACCTCATCAACATAAGCTTCCATCAACGGACTCTGATAATTCTTGTTCACTTGGCGGACGACAAGCTGCGAGTCACCCCTGACAATGAGCTGCTTCATCCCAAGGTCTGCCGCGATCCTGAGACCGGCAAGCAATCCTTCATACTCTGCAGTATTGTTTGTTGCTTGCTCCTTGGGAAAGTGCATCTGGACCACATACTTGAGGTGCTCTCCGGTGGGTGCGACAAGCAGCATGCCAGCACCGGCGCCTTGCAGCGAGAAAGCACCATCAAAGTACATCAGCCACTCTTTGCTAGCTTCCTTGACGGGGATGCTCGTTTCTGGAACTTCTTCATCTGGTGTTGGCGTCCACTCTGCTATGAATTCTGCCAATGCTCTGCTTTGGATAGTTGAAGTGCTCTCAAACTTGAGGCCAAAGCTTGACAGTTCCAGTGCCCACTCAACAATCCTGGCTGTTGCTTCTGGATTCTGCAGTATCCTCTTCAGCGGAAAGCGAGTGACAACTGTGATCTCATGTGATTGGAAGTAATGGCGCAGTTTTCTCGAGGCCATGAGAAGGCCGAAAAGCAATTTCTACACACCAGAGTACCTTGACCTAGCCCCCTGCAGAAGGGAACTGACAAAGTAGACTGGGCGCTGCACCATTCTCTTCTGCTGTATCTCTTCGCACATCTGCGCAGATCCATCCTTGCCGGGACCAGAGCTTGTCGGGGAAGCCCCCTGCTTGTCGCTGGATGTGCTTGCCGCGGTCGCTGGCTCATCATCTACCTCCCTCTCCGCTACTAACGCAGCACTAACCACTTGATTGGTTGTCGCCAGATACAGCATCAACTTCTCTTGTGGTTTAGGTGCGACAAGTATTGGAGTGGAGGACAGGTATCTCTTCAAGTCCTGCAGCGCAGCCTCCGCTTCCGGAGTCCATTTCATTGGACCTGCCTTTTTCAAAATTTTGAAAAATGGCAGGGCGCGCTCAGCAGACTTAGAGATAAACCTGCTGAGAGCCGCCATGCAGCCGGCGAGTTTCCGCACATCCTTGACGCGCTTCGGTGCTTCGATTTGCTCAATGGCCTTGATCTTGTCGGGATTGGCTTCGATTCCCCTCTGAGACACGAAGAACCCGAGAAGCTTGCCGGAAGGGACTCCAAACACGCATTTCTCGGGGTTGAGCTTGAGGCTGATCTTGCGCAGATTTGCAAAAGTCTCTTCTAGATCTTGAATCAGAGTTGCTTTGTCCCTACTCTTGACCACTATATCATCCATGTAGGCTTCCACATTTCTGTGTATTTGCGGTTCAAAAGCAGTATGGACTACTCTTGCAAATGTTGAACCAGCATTCTGCAAACCGAAAGGCATCCGTATGAAACAGTATGTGCCACATGGAGTGATGAATGCGGTTTTCTCCTCATCTTCTTCTGCCATGAAGATCTGATGGTATCCTGAGTATGCGTCAAGAAATGAAAGCAAATCGCATCCGGCCATGGAGTCAACAATCTGGTCAATGCGCGGCAAGGGAAATGGGTCTTTGGGACAAGCTTTATTGACATCGGTGAAGTCAATACAAAGCCTCCATTTCCCGTTTGCCTTGCGCACGACTACAGGATTGGCCAACCACGTAGGATGGAGCACTCCTCTGGCAAGGACTGTTGCTTCCAACTTCTTGATCTCTTCTGCGATGAATTCTTGGCGCTCCACTGCTTGTTTCCTGACTTTCTGCTTGACGGGCCGCGCATGAGGACAGACGGCAAGGTGGTGCTCAATTACTTTCCTGGGAACACCGGGGATGTTAGACGGTTGCCACGCAAACACATCGACATTCGCCCGCAGGAAAGCAATGAGCGCGCTTTCCTATTTAGGGTCGAGAGTGGCACTGATGGTGAAAGTACCACCAGTGCCGTCCTCCTTGGCGGACACCTTCTTGGTCGCTGGCGGAGCTGCCATCGTCTTCTTACACTTGCCGGTGGAGCTCGATGGTGCGTCCTCGACGGTAGCGCAGCACTCCGAAGAGGTGCGCTTGCCGGAGTGGGCATCAGAATTCTTGCCGGACTTGGTCTTCTTCTTCCCCCCGGGAGCTTCAACGGCAAGTGTCTCGCGATCCGCTGCGGCCGCTGCTTCCCGGTAGATCTTGTCGGCACAGATAAGAGCATCTTTCTTGTCGCCAAGGACAGAGATGACACTTATCGGGCCTGGCATCTTCAGCATGTTGTACGCGTAGTGAGAGGCCGCCATAAACTTGGTGAGCGCTGGACGACCGAGAATTCCATTGTAAGGCAATGGAAAATCGGCAACGTCAAAAGTGATCCTCTCAGTCCTGAAGTTTAGCTCGCTGCCAAATTTCACCGGCAGCGTGATCTTCCCCTTCGGCTTGCTCCTTCCCGGGTTGATTCCTTGGAATGTGCCAGTCTCTTCGAGCTCGCTGTCAGGGACCTGGAGTTTTCGGAGCACAGCGGAGGAGATCAGGTTCAAGCCGCCCCCCCGTCAACTAGCATCTTAGTGACCTTGAGGTTGCGGATAGTTGGCGAGACCAACATCGGCAAGAACCCGACCGCAGTTGTGCGATCAGGGTGGTCCTCAATATCAAAGATGATAGGCGTGCTGGACCATTTCAGAAGCTTGCGTGATTCGACGGGTGGTTCTGCGGCATTGACTTCCCGCACCCACTGTTTGAGTTGGCGGTGTGAAGTATGCAGAGAAGCACCGCCGTCAATGCACAAGACCTCTATGGCTTTCTGAAACTCCTGCTCACTGGTCTCGTCATCATCCATGTCTTCGTCGTCGTCTTCATCTTTGTCGCGGCCGCGGGGAGGTCTATCTCCTTGCCGCTGATTGGCCTTGCCGCGGCGTCCTCCCTGGCCGGTGCACTTCGTACCGGATCCTCCAGCACCTGCTTGGGCTTTCTCCTTGTCGCATCGCTCGTACTCGGCCTTTTGCAGCTCGACAAGCTGCTCGACCTTCTTGCAACTCTGGAGGTCATGGCCCTTGGTGCGGTGGATCTTGCAGTACTGTTTGTTAGTGCCTTCCTGCTTGTCGGCGGCCGCCACAGCCTGGCAGTTGGCGCATGTGGCAACCTCCTTGCCAGAGCTACCATCTTTGGCTTTGTTGGCGCCACCGTCGTTGCCGGACTGCTCAACAACTAGCACATCTTTGCCTTTCCTTTTCCTGTTGTTCCGCCGCCGGTTTTTATTTGCCGGGGCAGCATCCTCGCTGTCAGATCCTCCAGCTCCTTCATCCTCTCTGGGGAGTTTCCTCCCTTCCTCAGCACGTGCACATCTGTCGGCCAGAGCATACAGCTCGCTGACGTCTTTGATCTTGCACATCGCCATCTCCTCCCGCATCCTGCGGTTACGCACGTTCTGGTGGAACACGCTGATGACCGCGGCAGGGTGGACATCCGGGATGTTGCGTTGCACTTGGCTGAATCTCTGGATGTACTTGCGCAAGGGCTCTCCTTCCTTCTGGGCAAGCAGGTGAAGGTCACTCTCCTGGCCATGAGGTTTGTGGCCGCCCGTAAAGGCGCCGACAAACTGATGGCATAGGTCTGCCCAGGAAGATATGGAGTTTTCCGGCAAGTGCATGAGCCAGGATCTGACGTTGGGTTTGAGCACCAGCGGAAGTAGTTGGCAAGGATCTTGTCGTCTCGTCCCCCGGCAGCCTGCACCGCGATGGTGTAGATGCTGAGGAACTCCGACGGATGCAACCTGCCGTCGTACTTCTTTGGTACGTTTGGCTTGAAATTCTTCGTGCTGGGCCACTGGACTTGCCGCAGCTCACGAGTAAACGCAGGGCAACCTATCGCATACGGCAGGTCGCCTGGTTCCCCTGGCGCATGCATGTCGACAGTGGGTCCAGCGCGCCGGTCTAATTGACGCCGCGTTTCTCTTCGTCGCTCGATGCGAGTACGAGCGTCTTCTTGCTGTTGTTCGTGAAGAACTTGGCGCTGATCGCGGCGAGCTCGCGGATCTGACGAAGCGGTGGAGTCGCTGTCGCGGTGGACCCGACGAGTCAGCGATCTTGGCCTTCGGGGAGGAGAGTGCATGGTGGTTGCACCCCCACCGGTCTTGTCGCCATCGGCTCGCACCTGGCTGGCTTGCCGCGGCTGCGATGTGGTCGGCTGCCGCGGAGTGTCGCCGTTGGCGAAGCCGATGAGGCTCTGAATGGTGGCCCTCCAGTCGTCGATCTTGTCTGGCGTTGGAGGGAAGTCTAGGAGCAGTTGTGCTCGCGCCAAAGCTTCTGCTGGAGTGGCGGGTAGCGGTGGCGAACGGTGCGAGGAGCAGGATATGCTCGGACTTCCAACGATGTTAGAAGGAGCAGTATTCCGTCCAGGCGACCGTGCCTCGCTCGCGCCAGCACGTTGGCGTGCATGCTGGCCTTGAGCATCCCAAGATCCGCCAGCTCGATTTGGGTCCAGCAAATGTATGGTACCGTGAGTACCACGACGCTGCCGGTCCTGCGCTTCCTGAGATGGGCGCGGAGCATCCACGGACGCCCGGTCGTCGTGGGAGCCTGCTACGCCGCCGACGGGCAGCGCAGCCTTGTCCTTGGACCTGGCGGCACCGTGGGCTCCCTCGTCGGCGCCCGTTCTTCCGCCGGCGTCTTCCCCACCAGCCATTTGCTCTGGCGGCGGTGGGTTCGACGCGGACGGAGCAGCCACCTCCGAAGCCTTCTTCTTCGGCGGCATGTCGATGAAGATCTAGCTCGCTGAACGCCGGATCAGGTTCACACAACCTCGACGCCCCCTACCTGGCGCGCAAAGATGCCGGGGAAATCTGACTCCTCGAGCACCTATGGGGACGGAGCCCCCTTTTCGGTTCAGCGGGGGGCGGAGGTCGCACGAAGAGCGGATCGAGGCGAGGCACACGAGGGGTCTTACCCAGCTTCGGAGCTCTCCGTAGAGATAATACTCCTACTGCTGCTTTGTGGGTTGTATTGAGTTCTTGCTCAGGAGCGCTGATTGCTACAGTACACACCAGCAGCTAACGAGACCGAGCGTGAGTGTTCTACTGTTCGTCCCCCCCTCTACGTTGTGCATGGGCCTCCTTTTATATGCTCAAGGGGTCTCCAACAGGTGGCAACGTAGGCAAGGGCAAAAATGGAAAGGTGCTGCGGTAGGTACAGCTACCTACACAGTGTATCATACCTAACCCTGACGGTAGGGGACAAGGGCATTAAATGCCTATCTATGTCGCCCAAACAGTGTAGAAAAGGGACCGTCAGGGACGCCACCGCTCGCCACGATGGCGATCTTGTCAGCGCCGCTTGCCACAGTGTACCCCTGGCTGCACAGCCTCCCGCCACGTACGCCTGGAAGGGTCCCAGAGCGACACATAGGTGGGTGCGCTGGAGCGCAGGTACAGAGTGGTTGCTCGCCGCGGCAAAGTGCCTTGCCGCGGCCGTTGTCTTGTCGCGTCCGGAAGCTTGTCGCTTACCGGACCCGGTCAGGACGCGTGGCGCGTCGCGGCAAGTTCCTTGAGATGCCCTAGTTGGCCTTCCCGACAAGCTCCTCTTGCCGGGGTCTTGTTCCTTGAGTGGCCTTCCCGGCAAGCTCCTCTTGCCGTGGACTTGTCTCCTTGGCTTAAATACTTTGTTCTTGAATGGCTCCAAAGGAGCCACAGAGGGTCTTGGCGGTCACCCGACAAGCCTTGCCGCGGGGTGCTGCGACTGCCCGTGCACAAGTTCGGGATACTAGGGTACCCCTACTCTTGTACACCGACACACTAATTCTACAAATTCATTTTGCCAGTAACAATAGTTTCCTAATTTGATTTGGAGGGTTTATTTAATTTCCAGAATTTATATTCTTTTATTTTATATCGTTTAAACCAAACCATGTCAAGTTCATACATTAGCATCACATGATATGGACATAAATGATTAAAAGTATGAACTATACTTTGTTTTCTTCTGAAGCTCTATATTTGTTCATACATCAGCATTAGTGCTAGCAAACAGCAAGCAAACAAAGAATGATCTTAA
This sequence comes from Aegilops umbellulata, assembly GCA_032464435.1. Classification (NCBI taxonomy): domain Eukaryota; kingdom Viridiplantae; phylum Streptophyta; class Magnoliopsida; order Poales; family Poaceae; genus Aegilops; species Aegilops umbellulata. Next base: position 80,963,284 of record CP136058.1, read on the forward strand.
ATTTATTGAAACAACATTTTACTCATGAACCAGACTAAAATGGTACGACATATGATATATAGCTCCAATTAATGGATTTATAGTATGAAGGCAAAACTTTATTATAATATGAATCTAATGCATGCCTATAAAGCTACACAATCTACATTTACATGTCAGCTTCTTGTGCAATCTGAGCAGACACATAAAAACAAGTTGGGAGAGATAAATATGGATCAGCAAACCGACAACAACATATACTGTTGCTGCTTGGAGTATAAATGACTACAGCTTTAGATGGTTAAAAAATAGAGTATAGATAGATCTTTATAGTACAGGAAACATCAAGGCAACTCTAATAACAATGTAGAAATTAACTTCAGTACTAAGTACTAACACGATGATTTTGTATGTAAGCAATCAACCACAAAGTTTGTGGTACTTGCCAAACTATGAAATCATATGAGCAGCTGCATCTTGATGCCATAAGGCGAAAACTAAAATAATTCTGAAGCTATGAAATATACACACACAATCAGGAGCCTGCAAGAGTAGGTTTCACCTTATTACATAAAAGCCACGAATTACTAATACAAATTGTGTGCGAATGGAAGATATTTAAATGCTGTATAGGGAATGAATTGTTTCATAAATGAGTAGTGCTAGGAACAGGAGACTGCAGAGATATACCGTTTTCCAGAGCTCATCAGTTTTGGACTGGAAAGAGTGACACGATCTGATAACAAGGATCTCAAGTTCTGAACCCACAAGTTGGCATAGCAAACTTCTCCGAGCACTGAATTCGGCAAGTGTTTAGGTAAAAGGAAATCCACTCATGATGTCTATTTCTGTAATAACATAATCAAGTGTTAGGCACAGGGGAATTAGCACCATATTGAATCTAACGATTAACATTTACTATATCTTACAATAACCACATAACAACATTCTTTCAAAAAAAAACACATAACAACAATTTTGGACAGGCACAGTCTGCCGGATAGTACATGTTTAGAGTACTCATCCGCATTATTGACTACAGATAATATACAAGATAAAAAGAAGCATTCATACAGGTTCAAAACACCTTCATAGAGGCATTCTACCCCAGTGCAACACAACGCTAGGGTCCATAAGCAAACCATAAGAGCCCCGATCTTGATGAAAAGAAGCAAAACAATTAAGCATTAGATGAGATGGAGGCGTACTGTCTTTGGGGTCGTTTAAGTGGACGAAGAACTTTTGCATCACCGCTGCGGCCGCCATTCTGCTGCACGAGCGGCAGCAGCGTAACCCGGACCTCCCGGAGCTGATCCCGTTATCCCGCTCCCGCAGCAGGTCGCCAACGACCTCGTCGAACCAGATTCGTGCGGCACTGGCCGGTCAACCTGGAGAAGTTGAAAAAAATCATATAAGTCCATTTCTTCTAGCATTAGGCTTGCAATTTAAGAGATATTGCCATCCATTTTTTTTCGAGATTTTGGGGATGTGTATAGTGTAAAATTATAGATCGCTCAGGCCTTGAGTAGGGCTGAAAAAGTGCTATGAACTTTATCTTCTGTTTATACTTAAAAAAATCTAATTATGTCTCTCATGTGATATAGGTAATGTATCTTTTCACTGCTTGTGCCTTCATGTATTCCTTTTATACAGCACATATAAAGACAAAGGCATTTTGAAAATGAAGGTAAAAGTGCTCCGAGACCACATAAGCGACATAATATGTTTTTTTCTATTTACATGTAAAATGGCAGCATAGTTTAGTCTGTTCCCTTGAAAGAAAATGTAATACACAGCTCAACATTAGTAATACGAATCCATCTTCCACCAAACTACTGCTTAAGAAATTTGCATGGCATACAAACATGGCAAAAGTAAATTTGCACATAGAAAATGATAAAAAATAAAAAATGGCGTTCACTGAATTCTGAAAGGATGTTCCTCCACAAAACACAAAGCCTATGGGCTCTCCCTTGCTTCTACCAAAAAATCTGAAACTCTCTTGCCACAACAGTCATGGCTGGCTCAGCTTATCAATCACTGCTACCAATTAAATTCACACGGCGAAACAATGCATCATTATCTAATGGTTGTTCAGGGCGGCCTGAGTTGATGCAGTAGTACCTTTTTTTGATGCAGTAGTCGTTCTCGCTGCAGCAGGCACAACAGATGTCTCAACCTCCTCTTTCGTCTACGGGCGACCATCCTCCTTCCGAGTCCTGGGGAATGGTAGTGGTGTAAGGCCCTGAATTTAAAAAGAACCATGTACAGATCAGTACATATGACCTGACAAAAGTACAAAACTATCCAATGAGTACGATCAAAGGCAGCAAAAATGGTCCAGCCCACTCAACCAATAGAAACATATGGCCATTATGCTTACTTCTGACTAAAAGAGCATGCTGTATTTGGGCTTGATGCCATCATTGCACACAATCTGCTGCTCTATGGTCTATGGTCTCCTTGTGAGCCTCCCTAAACGTGGAATGCAGCACCGCACAAATGCCACATAATTTACCAATCATTCATACAATCAAGCGATGAGATAATCGGGATGAGCCCATTTTAAGAGGGCATGCATGATATCAGTGAAGTTGCATACTTAATTACATACCTCGGCGATGGACCAAATGATGACCAAGGAGCTCTCCAGAATGTGTGTCTTGGTCTGAAGAGCCAACCAAGAAAACAGAGGAACAGGGGATCAGGTATGCATGTATCAAGAAGAACAGAGGCATACACCATGGGGAACAACACTAACCTCAGGGAAGCTCCAGAGGATGCCCCACGCGACCATCAACCGATCTACGACAGCATGGCCAGCTTTGGCGAACTCCAGATTTCTATAGATCTGTTGACTTGTGCATGGCTGCCAAAACCGTTTTTTAGATATTATGATCCCAACTACAGACTTATTTAGTATAATCTTACTGTCATCTACAATATGCACTCTGACCAGGATGCAAACCTAGAGCAGCATAGCAACACGAAATAAATATACTAAAAGAAACATTGTCTATATAAGAGAAGCCAGTGCAGTTGTAGTAACCAGCAAGAACCAGGAATAGGAAACCATCAAGTGGTATGCTAGACGAAAAGGAGAGAGCACAAATTTACATAAAAACACAGACGCAAAGAAGCATGAAGCAGAAATTCTGAATTTGAGCGCTACCATTTCACAAAGCTAAATTATGCTTCCAGACATCCATTTTAACGAACCCTAATTCTGAAGACGAATCTAATATAAACTGAATGAATAGGCCAAGTCAGTTAATCCAAGCAAACCAAAGGAGATTAAGCACTAAATTAGGCACCTGGCATAGTAAATAAAACTAAAGATGGCAGCCTAAAACAAACAGAACAAATAAACCAGATTAAGCACAACCGTCCAAATGAACCAGATTAATCTAAAACCCACTTACTAAATTGCACATAGATATAATAATCATAAGATACATGCATCACAGATTGATCTCACGTTCTACAAGCGACCGCATCTTTTTGACAGCCTACTACCCCAGCTAGACTCCAGTGACAATCTTCACAAACCATTTATGCAACGCCATTGGCTTGTTTGATAGCCTCAACAACACACACCTGCAAGCAGGACAAACAAACAAAATAGTAGGTTATTCGTACGACAAGGCCAAAAAGAAACAACACATAAAACAAGCAAGGAAGAAAAGGAGACCACAAAAATCCAAGCAGGGAATAGTACTCTTTGCCACTACCAATAAGAAGGCAATAAACAGATTCACTCATTTACAACCTGCAGACCAACACGAACAACAAGCACAAATAGACTAAATCAACTGTAATATCCTAAGAAATGAAAGTTTAACATTACCATTCTATACACAAGCTATAAAATTTATAATCATCGTGAGCCCTGCTTTATTGGTCATCCAATATTTATGGTACATATCAGTTTATCAACAATTCCAAGCACTACAGATATGTGAACATAGCTATAATCCTTGACATCATCACATCAACATCAGAACTCCATTATTCATGTCAACAGAAAGTAGATGTGTGACAAAAAAATCCATGGGCAAAACTAACTTACAACGAGAGATATACATAATTAAGCTCCATGGATGTGTAACATGGAAGTATTAGAGCATTTGAAACACAAAGCATCACTCTGTACGAACATGGTAGTAATATAAAAGAAGATAAGGTAAAATTGCCAAATACATTATATTGACAGCATCCACACCATGTTCCAGGGTATAAGTAAAAGCTTGTTGTGGTTACCGAGAGGAAGGCATAATGGACCTTCTGTAAAGGCACCAACACAGGTACACATCACATATAGGCTCCTAAAAAAAATAAACCATGCTTAATAGTAACACAAGTGGGAATCAAGCAAATTGCAATATGCATGGTTTCGTTTGGGGCAAAATCAGTATATCTTCAGCCAAAGCAAACAAAACACACACGTATATACATACAGATATATCTTACCTAGCACATCTATGCATACACGGACATAGGTCATAATATGGCCAACCAACCAAGCAAGGCAGGAAGCATGTACTTTGTAAAATATTAGCTAGATCCAAGGCTTTCCTTGGCAGCAAGGTACAAACAAAACAAGAAAGATAAAGAAAAAGTCTCTTCTTTGGAACCTAGCTAAACCTGAGAATCTCTCCCACAAGAAGAAAACAAAAATCGCTAATCTCGCTCCTCAAGGTAGACCGCAGCAAACAAGATTAGAGGAGAAGAAGCTCACCTAGCAGCACGTGAAGAGGAACGAGGAGATATCTGAGATAGCAACCACTCTGCGTCAAAATTGAAGGCAAAATCAAAATCTGGAAGCATGGAGAACCTAGGACAGAGGAAGAACAGATGTACAAAAAGATCACCTTAACGGGCATCATGCCGCGCAGGAGCCATTGGAGCCCGATTCAATCTCCAGATCCGTTTATGGCCTCGCTCTTCCTCCTGTCGAGGAGACGGCAGGGGCATGGCGACCATGGCGCTAGGGGTAGCCTGGGCCGAGGGGACGGCGGGGGAATGGGTCGCATTCCAGCTCATGATGTGCGGCGGCGGCCAGCTGGGTATCGAGGCGCCGAGGCGACGGCGGAGACGACGAGAAGCCGCGGCCGCGCCGACCCCCTGGGCCACGCCGCCCGCGCTACGTGCCATACGCCGCCGCCTTTGGCTCGCCTCGCAATTCCTCCTTCCCTCCCGTGGGAGCCGGGGCCGGGGCGGGGCATTAGGGTTTGGGCGGCGCCAGATCGGAGGGATGGAAAGAGGGGAATGTGAGGGGAGGAGGCCGGGCGGCGGCGGGGAAGGAGACAGTGGTGGCGGCGCTAGGGGCGAGAGGAGGAGAGGGAGGCGTGGGTGCGGGCGGCGCTAGGGGGAGAGGAAGAGGAGAGGGAGGCGGGGGTGTGGGAGGAGGAAGGCAGCGGCTAGGGCACCACGGAGGCAAGCGAGGGAGGAGGCGGCTAGGTCTCGGTCAAATGGCGGCCCCCTTTTATACCCCCACCACGCGAAATGACCAAAATGCCCTGGTGGGGGCATGATATTTACATTTTGTGGCCATTACTATTCATTTCAGCAGTAGATTTTTTTGATCCGCGGCGCAGATTCATCCAGCTCTTGATCCAACGGCCCAAAACTCATCAAGCCACACAATCCAACGGTCCAGAATCGCGATCGCTGAGGAGGCTTGTGCATCCCTCCTTTTCTTATTTCTGGATATGTCGTGAACAGACAAGCAGCGCGGTGGTTACTAATCCTGCTTCTGCTTATTTTACTCTCCTTTTCTGTGCGCCTCCTACTTCCCGCTAGCTGTAATGGGCCGGCCCATGCGCTGCTCCTGACAACCTTGCTTTTTTTATTTCATTTTTTGTATTTGTTTTCCTTCTTTAAATTAATTCATGATTAATTTTTTTTTTGAAAAGTGCGAGTTTTATAAAAATATAGCGAGAAATCATAAAATGTTCGTGATTTCAAAATACTGGCCGCGTATTATAAAAAATCATGTTTTTAAAAAATTTAGAGAAATGAAAATGTTCATGATTTTGAAAAGATGATCGTGTATTCAAAAAATATTTGGTAATTTGAAAAAATGTCCACGAAATTTTTCAAAAATTTCAAAAAAGATCCATAAAAAACCGAACAAAACAAACCGTTGCTTACGTAGAGATTTTATTAGGGGATCTGTAGAGGTCGTTTTATAATTTTATTTAGTCCCTCGCGCGTCGGGTAAGAAAAATGTTTTATGTACAACACTGAGCCCAAAAAAATGACACAACTTCATATGGGTTCATTTTTGTAAGCTATATGAAAATGACTAAATATTTATTTTGCCTCCATACAAAACTATGTTTATTCTGATGCCACAGTTTTTACTAGTTAATGGAAAACACCACTACACTAGGTCAAGGTAAGACACATCATTCATCAGTCTAGCGTAGTCATGGTAATGCAGTTTTCTCAGCCAAAAAATATTTCGTTGTGGCGCCTTATGAAATCAAGTTGTTATGAGACAATTGCATTTTTTTTAGTTTTTAAGATTACCTTCTAAAAGTCGCTTATCTCATCATGACATCGTTCAGACATAGTTTGTGTAATGATATTTTAAAAGTCTTTAACCCATCATGGCATTTGATTCAGACTATTTTTTTATCTCTATCACATCTGCATAATCCGATTGTTTTACTTCCGTTGCAATGCACGGACATATTTGCTAGTTAGATTCTATGAATGTTATTGAATTATATGCACTGAGGAAGCGCATTGGTGGGATGTGGCAACAACAATCTGCATGGAATGTGTGGACACGGCAACGTTGATTGGGAAGGTTATCTTTAGAGCATCTCCAACAGGCGCTGAACGCGGCGCGCGCAAAAAACAGCTTTAGCGCGCGCCCATCACCTGGTTTGGCGCGGCGCGCAGCGCCCGCTCCAGCAGCCGCGCTAAAATGCAGCGCACAAAAATGCGGCATGCGCGACTCGCACAAACAACATATGCATTCGAAAATAGAAGCAAAAAGATCAAAACAAACAAAAATAAATTGTTCAATTTCATTTATTACAACTCAAACAAACAGTTTATCATTCAATACAACAAATAGTGCAATTAAACACAACAAATAGTTCAACAATACAATAACGAACGCACAAAACATGATACTCTTTGTCGTCCATTCCATGCCCACCACTTCTCAATGAGATCCTTCTGAAGATCATTATGCGTTGCGGGACGTTGAATGACATGATAGGAGACAACAAAACGGGCCACCCTTTCAGCCCTCCATCGCACTCGCACGTGATATCCCAAGAGCTCATACGGAGAGTAGTCTACATCTTGGCCACGCTCATTCTCGATGATCATGTTGTGCATCATCAAACAAGCGTGCATTATGTACCAAAGCATCTTCTGATCCCAAAATCTAGCCGGTCCTCTCACAATAGCAAATTGGGCTTGCAAGATCCCAAAAGCTCTCTCCACATCTTTTCTAGCCGCCGCCTGAGCATTGTGGAAATCAAGATTTTTCTTACCTTCTGGCTTTTTCAACGGCTTGACAAAGGTTTGCCACTTTGGATAGATGCCATCCGCTAGATAATAGCCATAGTTGTATGTACGGCCATTTGCTACAAACTGCACCGGTGGCAACTCCCCATTTGCAATCTTACTCATCAGTGGTGACCGGTTGACAACATTGATGTCATTCAAAGATCCAGGCATTCCAAAAAATGCATGCCAAATCCAAGTCTCTTGATCGGCCACCGTTTCAAGGATTATAGTGGAACCCTTTTTCTGGCCGTGGAATTGCCCATGCCATGCCTTTGGACAATTCTTCCAAGTCCAATGCATGCAATCTATTGAGCCAAGCATGCCAGGAAAGCCGCGAGCTTTGTTCATCGCCAAAAGCCTTGCGACGTCTTCAGCGTTGGGAGATCTCAAATACTCCTCGCCAAACACTTGCACAATTCCGACTGCGAAGCGCTTGACACACATGATGGCTTGGCTCTCACCCATAGCCAAGTAATCATCAACTAGATCAGCCGGTATACCGTATGCCAACATACACAAAGCGGCTGTGACCTTCTGAAAGGTGCTATGCCCGAGCTCTCCGGCGGCATTCCTCCTTTGCTGAAAAAAGCGGTCATGGCTCGCTAGTTTCTCTGCAATTCGCCTGAACAACTCGGTGCTCATCCTAAACCGGCGACAAAAATACGACTCGGGGTATGTGGGATTCTCCGCAAAATAATGCCTGATCAATCTGTTGTGGGCATCGATCCTATCCCTCCAAATTTTTTGCCGACCCATAACCGAACCACCGTGCTTCGGTTTTTTATTAATATGCATAGCTAGGATCATTGCAAGATCCTCCTCCTCTTCCATATCAAATTCTTCTTCGGAAGAATCATACGACGAACTCATCTACAATGTTGAATACTATGCTATAAATAAAAAACTACAATCATCATGCACGAAATTCATGGCTTTTGAGCAATACATACCTTCTAGGCGTTTTGTCGAACACCTTGCGGGCGCCGAGCAGCAGCGAGCGCGTGGGCGCTGTTCGTCAGAGGACCAGCACGCGCGCGGGGCGGCGGGACTGAGGGGGGGGGGGGGCGGAGAAAGCACGCGCGGGACCAGGGAAGCGCCAGCCGGAACGGTCACCGGGTGGCGCGTTCGGCGGCGGCGGCGCGGCTGGATGGGGGTGGGAGGTGCGAGCGAGCGCGCGGGAGCGGGCGCAGCAAATAAGCGGCGCGCGATTGCGTTTCGGCCCGCGCGCTGAACTACGTATGCCGCGCGCGCTGTTTTCGCGCGCCCGCTGGAGCAACTATTCCGGTTGCGCGCACGCTAGAACGGGGGATTTTGCGGCGCAACGCTAGTTTGGCGCGTGTGTTGAAGATGCTCTTAGGCTGCTCATAGTGGGAGTAACATAGGTAGTAACATGCATGCCACATAGGCAAGAAGTATGATGTGGCAAGTAATTAATAAGGAGAGATGCAAATGGAGTAACATAATATGTTACCATCACATAGCGGTTTTCAAAGTAAAATGAGTATATGAAATAATAAATGAAGCCTCTATTTGACCACATATATGACACTACCCACTATGGAGGTACTAACATAGACTAGTAACATATATATGTTACTAGTCTAAGTTACTCCCCACTATGACTAGCCTTAAGCATTGTTTGCGTCAGGCTAATTCTTTAGCTTATGAGCTAGCTATAAATTTGATGAACCTTTGGGCTTCTTGGTCAACAAATTTTTTTCGCGAATACGCAAGGTGCGTATCATTTCATTGATAGGTAGAGAGCAAAGAGCATACATGGTTGCAGGTACAGTACTCGTACACCAAGTAGGGCAAGACTACACCCACACAAGCAACGAGAGAGCGAGGATGCTCAGTCGCAAGAAACAGAAACGTCTAAGGTGGCTCAAAAATAGAAAACGCTGCCAATCCTCTAGCTCCGGCCAGAGCCCACGTGCGTGCCTCATCAAGGATGGACCGAGTGAGGCGGTCAGAGGAAGGTGCAGCAGCGTCGAAGATGACAGCATTGCGATGCTTCCATATGCTCCAGGCCACCAGATTACCCAGGGAGGCAACACCTTTGCGCAGAGATGGAGGGGAGGATGCCACAGCCGAACTCCACCATTCGATGAACTGGGACGTAGGGGTCGGGATGTCAACCGTGAGTCTGCATGCAACAAGTGTGCTATGCCAGACAACGCGGGAGAAGGGGCATCCAGCGAGGAGGTGATCGATGGTCTCCAAGGTCTGGTCACAGAAGACGCAGGTGGGGTTGTGGGAAAGCCCATGGTGCGCACGTCGCGCAGCAGTCCAGCAGCGGTCTTGCGCCACCAACCAGATAAAGATCTTAGCGCATAGAGGCGCCCATGTCTTCCACGTCAGAGTGGCATGGGCCGACGGGATGGATCCGTGGAATAGAGCGGAGTAGCAAGAGCTCACCGAGAACTGCCCATTGGAGGTCCAGTGCCAACAAATGGAGTCAGGAGTGGAGGGAGAGAGCTCAGTGTGTCGAACACGACGCCATAGTTTAATGTACTGGAGGGTCGCAAGAGGCCCTAATGCCCCTTGGATGTCTTGCACCCAAGCACGGTGCAGCAGGCCATCCGAGACCGAACGGGACCTACGCCTCCGCTTGGAGACCAGTGCAAAGACAGCGGGCGCGAACTCAGCGACGCATTGGTCCTGGATCCAATGGTCGGTCCAGAAGCGGCAGGAGTGCCCATCCCCGAGTACCCAGCTAGTAGAGGCGCAGAAGATGGCCCAGACCTTGGCGTCATGATGCAGCTGTAGATGGCCCCAAGGGCGGGAAGGGTCCGTGGATTGAAGCCATAGCCAACGGACTCGAAGGGCGATGCCAACTCTTTGCAGGCCGCGCACACCAAGGTCGCCAAGCTGCGTTGGCATGCATACCTTCCGCCAAGCCACGGGGCAGTTGCCAGCAGCCGTGTCCTTCCTCCCATGCCAGAGAAAATCGCGGATCACCCGGTTGGCCCGACGAAGGATGGTGGCATTAAGAGCAATGGCCGAGAGAATGTGGAGCGGCATGGCAGAGAGGACGTGCCGCACAAGGGCAAGCCTCTCCCCACGAGAAAGAAGGGAGGCCCGCCAGGTGGAGAGCCTCTTGCGTAGCCGATCGATGAGGGGGTCAAGAACGGAGGAGTGAAGTCTCCGAATGGCGAGGGGCAGACCGAGGTAGGTCACCGGAAAGTGGGCCACCGGGCAGCCAAGGGCGGCACTCACGTCAGTGGCTTGCGCGTCCGTACACCGGATGGGGAGATGGAGCACTTGGCAAAGTTGGTCTTGAGACCTGATGCCAGTCCAAAAATGTGCAGGATCTCGCGCACCGCCGAGAGGTCAGCGGGGTCGGGGTGGCAGAAGATCACAACGTCGTCCGCATAAAGGGAGATGCTTGACTTCATATGTCGAGGAGAGAGGCGCTGGAGGATGTTGCAGCGGATGGCATGTTGTACCAGAGAGTTGAGCACGTCAATGGCGATGGCGAAAAGCATGGGGGAGACGGGATCACCTTGCCGCAAGCCTTTAGCGTGAGGGATCGGGGGGCCTGGGCGCCCGTTGATCAAGACTCGTGTACTGGCCGTGGGAAGAAGGATGGAAATCCATTCTCTCCATCGTGGCCCAAATCCGAGGTGGCGAAGGACCTCGAGCAGAAAAGGCCAGGAGACCGAATCGAATGCTTTGGCAATGTCAAGCTTGAGCAGAATTCTTGGCGCCTTGATGTTGTGGAGGTGTCGGGCGGTTTGTTGGACAAGCAAGAAATTGTCGTGGATGCACCTGCCCGAGATGAAGGCGCTTTGGTTGGCCGACACGAGCTCTCCAAGTCTCGGCGCCAACCAGAGCGAGAGGACTTTAGCAAACAGCTTGGCAAGAAGGTGAATAAGGCTAATGGGGCGATAATCCGTCAGAGACTCGACATCTTGTTTCTTGGGAATCAGGGTAATGAGGGCCTCGTTGAGGCGCTGGAAACTATGCCCATTCATGGCATAAAGCTTCCCGAAGGCCTCGCAGATGTCGCCTTTGACGATCTCCCAAGCGGAGCAGAGAGACTCCGAGGTGAATCCGTCCGGGCCAGGCGCCTTCCCTGCGGGCAACAGCTTCACCGCGCGCCAAATTTCTTCTTCAGAGAATGGCAGCTCGAGGTCGGAGAGGTCAAAGGAGCGGTGGTCAAAGGCGGCAAAGTTAAGGGAGAACGGCCGCGGGTCTGCGGAGCCAAGAGATCCGGAGAAGTGATCAAAAGCGGCACGAGCCATCTCCGCATTGTCTGAAACGAGCTGGTCGCCAACACGAAGCTCGGTGATCAAGTTTTTCTGCCGCCGCTGGGAAGCATGGATGCGTCGGAAGGCGGTGTTCATCGCGCCTACCCGAAGCCAGGAGAACCTCGATCGTTGCCGTGCAAGGGATCGCTCGAGCGAGGCCAAGCCAAGGTAAGTATGTTTCAACTTGCGCCGCAGCCACATCTCGTCAGAAGAGAGGGGTCGAAAGTCCTGCGCCTCATCCAGGAGCGCAATGATCTCGCGGGAGAGTAGGAGTTGAAGAGAGATGCCTCCCAACGTCCTAGCTCCCCAGCTGCGGAGCTTGCGCGCAGTGACTTTAAGTCTGTCGTAGATCCTGTGGAACGGGTCGGGGTCCGGCTCACCAGAGTTCCAAGCCTGGGACACAACGTCGATGTAACCATCTAACTTGGGCCAGAAACGCTCAAAGTGGAAGCGTCTGGCGGCCTCCAAGGTGGGCGCACAATCCAAGAGAAGCGGACTGTGGTCGGATACTGTCGAAGAGAGACAGCGAAGCATGCAGCCAGGCAGGGAAGACTCCCAGGTTGGCGTGCACATAACTCGATCAATGCGCACCAAGGTGGGTTGGTCTTGCTCATTAGACCAAGTGTAAAGGCGACCGTGGAGGTAGATATCCCGTAATTCCATGTCCGCAATGAAACGTAGGAAGCGGTGCATAATCCGGTGGCTGAGTCTACAATTGTTCTTATCCTCAGCGGATGTGATCATGTTAAAATCTCCACCGACAAGCCATGGGCCCGCGCAAGTGTTGCGGAAGTGCTGCAGCTCGGTGAGAAAGGCCAACTTCTCGTCATCATTCTGTGGCCCATAGACGCCCGTAATCCACCAGTGTGGACCGCCAGAGGGGGATGAGACCAGGGCGGACACATGATGGGTGCCAACATCAGGGTGGGAAAGCAAGATCTTCGTCCTACACCAAGCAAGAAGGATGCCACCACGGGTGCCAACCGCGGGGAGAAAGAAGAAGTCCTCATAGGAAGCACCGAGAGTCTCAAGGACAAGCGAGGACGAGACCGAATCGAGCTTAGTTTCTTGAATATAGACAATACAAGGAGCAGCGGACGCGATCACGCTACGAACAGCACAATGTTTCGCCCTCGAATTGAGCCCGCGAACATTCCAGAAAATGAAGCTAAGGTTGTGATCCATGAGAAAGGTGGGGGTAGCCGGGGGGGGCGAGGGAAGTATCAACCCTCGACCGGGCAGGGGCCTGAGAGCTGCTGGCCCCCAGGCTGCCGGTGCGGTAGGCTCCATCCATAGAAATCCGCAAAGGCTTGGATCACATCATCCGCAAGGGGATGCTTGAACAGCACCGAGTATCGAGCCAGGATGACATCATTGAGAGGCTCATCGTCTTGGAGTAGACCCAGCCGCCGAAGAAGGACGCGCTTGGCCTTCATCTCCGAGTCCAGCCCCCTGTCAGCAAGGGCGATACGACCGCTACGTCTAGGGGTGAAGTTGGGCGGCACCTCTTTGCGTCGTCTTTGGGTTGTTGGGGTGGGTAGGAGAGGAGCCACCGGGGCCTGCAACGCATCTACAAAAGATCCAAGGCACGACGGTGCAGGATCATGGGCCGCCTGCATGGCCTGGCCAGCCAGGGCCAACTGCGCGCCACCAGATGGCACGCATGAAGCGGCGGGGGAGTGCACGACCAGGGCCAGGGCCACCCTGTCCTCCTGGGGCGCCGCGCCGATGGGGTCGGTGGGGTCGGGGGAAACAACCAAGGCAATGGCTGGGTTCGGGGGAGGAGCCGAATCACAAGGCGCCACCGGTGAGAGCGGGGCCACCTCGGGATCTGTCCCAGGTGGGCCATCTGCAGGGAGGTGGACAGCTGTCGAGACATCATCGAGGGGAGGGCGTCTATCCTCTGGAGAGGCAACAGGGGAGGGCAGGACCTGCGGAGTGACCGCCCCACGCTCGCCTGACCCCACAGCAGATAGGACAGGAACAGGAGATGCAGGATCCGAGGCCGGGTCCGTGTGGAAGGCTCCAGAGTCCACGAGAGCCAAGCCCGAGGCACGAGCTGATGAAGCTCTGTACCTAGGGTAGGGGCATGGACCTGTCCTAAGTGCCCTACCCAAGGACATCCCTAGAAAAAGTCACCTTTCAATCGACTTGGAGGTATCCCACTCGACGGATTCAGGACACTCGACCATGACGCTATCACTCGACCACGAAGAAAGCACTCGACTACAAGGAGTTCTACAGTCACTCCGCACACAAACGGTCGGCCATTAAGTAGCTCTTATGGTCATTATAGCGCTTTACTAGGGGCGTTACCAGTAATGCCCAGCCTTAATGTACTTTAAACCCTGCATTACTGAGGGCTGGAGGGGCCTGGCAAACTCTATATAAGACACCCCCCTCCTCAGTATCAAGGGTTCGCACCCCTGTTATTCTTACACACATAATCCAATCGACCGCCTCCGGACACCGAGACGGCTGTTACTTCCTCCGAGATGGGCCTGAACTCGTAATCCTTATGTTCTTACAACTTCTACATAGCTAAGATCTAGCCTCTCCATACTTACCCCCTACATCACTGTCAGACTTAGAACCACGACAGTTGGCGCCCACCGTGGGGCAGGAATCTTAGCGCTTAATTGTAGAAGTTGCGATTTTTTCCGATCTCCTTGATCATGGTTTCGGGCGGAGCTTTGGTGGAGGGTCGCGAGATCCGTCTCGGCGCACTCACGTTCATCGCCGACGATTCCGCTTGGCTTCAGGAGGCTCCACTCGACATCGACGCGCTCCCCGTCCACGGGGTGACGCACTTCCGCGCATGTGTTCGTGGCGTCCTATTGCGGCAGCCGTCGACCCAGTATCGGTCGGCTCCCGTGTCATCTCCCCACCTTGTCTCTCACCGGCGCAAGAGCTCTGGTCGATCGAGACTTCAGAGGTGGGTGAGGCATGCGGTGGCTCGCCAGTCGGCCACCCCAAAAGTCGCGGCAATCGAGCCCGATGAATCTCTCTATGGCCTGTTCGACCTGTCGACTGGCTCCGCAGAGACCGCATCCGAATGCGACAGCAGTGACCCTGCGGCGGAGGTTCTGGCAATTGATGGGACACGCAGCCCTCCCGGTTTTCCCCGTACCGACGGAGGCGCGGGTGGGGGCGACCCGTCGCATCCCCACGAAGAGTATCTCCCCGAGCCTCTCACGTCGTTGCAGCGAGAGGAGCTTCGCCGCCGGAACATGGATGCACTCCACACTCCTATCGTTGGAGAAACCCCCGAGGCCCGAGCCTTGGAGGACGCGCGCTTGGCTAACTTGGCTGAGCGCACTCGACTGGAGAATCTCCAGCGAGTACTCGACGAGCAAGCGCGTCAGCGGGCCCCCGAGTCCAGTCGACGTCAGCTCTTCCCGCCTACGCAGGTATATCGAACTCCAGTTCAAAATTTGGCAGCCGCGGCCCGAATAGCAGAATCAATTCAGCCCTCCCAGTCAGAGGCTGACAGGGGCTTGTTGCAAATCAGGGCGTTGCTCCGGGCAGCGGGAAACCAGAATTCCGCTATTTCTCAGTCACGGAATAGGATCCACAATCGGTCCGTTGCAGCGGATACAGTGCAGTCGGCTCACAGCCCGAGATCGCCCCCGAGGCGTGAGGGGCATGGAGACCGACACGATCAGTACAGAAGAAATGAGCAGTATGATCACCGATTCGATCGTGATGATCGACGTCGAGTGCCAACCCCTCCCCCGAGGAGTGGGTCATATGCGCCTCGACAGCAGGATGACAGACGCCCTCATAGTGTTGGGCGGAGGATTCCAGTCGACCCCAGGGAACCAGGCTTTGATGCGAGATCCATCCTCGTTCAAAGTTTGGTCGACAGGAACAGAGCTCACCAAGAAGGCCACGACAGAGATGCGCCTGCCAGCAGCAGAGTACATGTTTCAGGGCCAGAGTGTTTCAGTCGAGCCATCAGAGCCGCAGTGATTCCTCCCAATTTCAGGTTGGCGACTGGAGTCAGCAAGTTCACCGGAGAGTCTAAGCCTGACACTTGGCTCGAAGATTACCGAGTGGCTGTCCAGATTGGTGGTGGCAACGATGAGGTGGCTATGAAGCATTTGCCTCTCCTGTTAGAGGGCTCAACCAGGGCGTGGCTGAATCAGTTAGCACCCAGCAGCATTGAGGGAGTCCTGGATTAGGGGGTGTTCGGACAGCCGAACTATATCTTCAGCCGGACTCCAGGACTATGAAGATACAAGATTGAAGACTTCGTCCCGTGTCCAGAAGGTTCTTTCCTTGGCGTGGAAGGCAAGCTAGGCGTGCGGATATTCAAGATCTCCTACCAATGTAACCGACTCTGTGTAACCCTAACCCTATCTGGTGCCTATATAAACCGGAGGGTTGTAGTCCGTAGGACGAACACATCATAACCATCATCATACCTATAGGCTAGCTTCTAGGGTTCTAGCCTCCTTGATCTCATGGTAGATCTACTCTTGTACTACCCATATCATCAATATTAATCTAGCAGGAGTAGGGTTTTACCTCCATCGAGAGGGCCCGAACCTGGGTAAAATAAAGTGTCCCTTGTCTCCTGTTACCATTTGACCTTGACGCACAGATCGGGACCCCGTACCCAAGATCCGCCGGTTTTGACACCGACATTGGTGCTTTCATTGAGAGTTCCTTTGTGCCATCGCGATCAGGAAGGATGCCTTTTCCCGTCTTTAAAGACGGCGCCGTCACTGAGGGAGCTTTGGCTGTCGGCCAATCCCTCCGGCTGGGTGGTTTTCTCATGACCGCCTGTTCGGCCATTACGCCGACGGTGACCTCCCGGGTCATCGAAAACAATCTCCGCATCAGCTCGGAATTGGCCGAGCAGCTAGATCCGGTGGAGCTCTCTTCCATAAACGAGCTCCTGGATCGCATCGCCGCCTTGGGGGTCGCTACAAACTACGACCAGGTTGGGCCTAAACCCGATCTAAGGGAAATCAACTCTACCCAAGCCACCCATCATGTTGCTGTGGTGGAAACACAATGCGGTGACCCTTCATCAATCTTAAGGACCAGATACGTCCGAATTCCGGAACCCTCCATGCCGGATATCCACGGAGGGGAGGATACAACCCAAGACCTGGGCTTGGAACCAGGCAAACCGGAAAGCGTACAGGACTCCGGATCTCGGAATCCGGAGGTCATGCGGCCTCCGAACAGCAAACCGGGCGAAGTATCAGATCTAATGAATTCCGCCCGTCTGATCTTAAGCGATCTCTCCCAAATCAAACAGATGCCCGAAGAAACAGTACATCATTACTGGGCCAGATTCCTCCTGCTTATGAACAGGATAAAGGACTGCCACGAGGGAGATGCGATTTCAATCTTCTGCAGTAACTGCACGGACAAGGGGATACTCAATGCCATAAGTCGTCATAATATTACGCGCCTTGATGACTTGGTGTCCATAGTACAAAAATACTGTGCGATGGAAAGTGCTCGGAAAACCGAAATTAAATTTTGGGATAATCCAGCCTTGAATAGCAATCCCGTCCGAATCAAAAGGGCGCACTACAGTAAAGCGCCCGGATTAAATAAAAAATCAAAACCCTCTAGGGGGCACGGAACCGTGCTAGAAAGGTGGCTCGATGGACCCTGCAAGATTCATAGTACAAAGGATGCCACCCCAACTCACAGCCTCAGGGCATGTTGGATACTCCGGCAAGTGGCCAAAATTGGCGAGGACCTCCTCAATCCAGAGGTCGAAGGAAACCAGCCCGAGAATTTCAGTACCGTTCTCACAATCTCCGAGACTTTCGCATCAAATAACATGCGAAAAAGAACACTTCGCAGCCTCGCCGAAGTCTACCAAGTAGCGACCATAAATCCATGGAGCAATACTGCCATCACCTTCAATGCGAGAGACGAACCTAAATTCCGAACAGCCAGAGCGCCAGCCGCATTGGTTCTCAGTCCCATAGTGGACGGCTGTCGCCTCGCAAAGGTACTTATGGACGGAGGCAGCGGATTGAACCTCATCTACGAGGAAACCCTCCAAAAGATGGAAATAGACTGGAACCGCATTGAGCGAAGCAGCACAACCTTTAGAGGAATAATCCCCAGTCAGGAAGCGCGCTGCACCAGAAAGATCACACTAGATGTGGTATTCGGCACGCCGGATAATTACAGGTCCGAACAAATCACGTTCCAGGTGGCCCTGTTCAGAAGCGGATATCACGCTATATTAGGACGAGAGGCATTCACAGTTTTCCAAGCCATACCCCATTACGGGTACATGAAGCTTAAGATGCCTGGGCCAAACAGAATTATCACTCTCGCTAGTGATCCGGACATAGCACTCCGCGCCGAAAACAAGACAGCCGCATTGGCCCTCGAGGCACTATCCGAAGCCTTAGCGGCCGAAGAACTGACGGCGCTGCAATCCACGGTTAGCAGGGATGATGTGATACTCGATAAGAGATCCAAATCCACATCCTTCAAACCAGCGGACGAAATAGTCAAATTCCAGGTCCACCCAACGAACCCGAATAAAACAGCCTCCATCGGGGCACAATTGAGCCCTGATGTAAACGCCGCACTGCACGAGTTCCTATGAGAGAACTGGGATATTTTCGCTTGGCACTCCTCAGATATGCCAGGAATCCCACGCAGGCTGGCTGAACACAGCTTAAATATCCAGAAAGGATTCAAACCTGTCAAACAAACCCTTCGGTGTTTCTCCGAACCAAAGAGACAGGCCATGGGAGAGGAGCTAGCCAAATTATTGGAGGCCGGATTCATTAGAGATATCAAACACCCGGACTGGCTAGCAAACCTGGTAATGGTACCAAAGAAGGACAAATCCTGGCGCCTATGTGTCGACTTCAAAGACCTTAATAAGGCTTGCCCAAAGGATCCCTTCCCCCTCCCTCGAATTGATCAAATCATCGATGCCACCGCAGGACACGATTCCCTGTGTTTCCTCGACGCATACTCCGGTTACCATCAAATAAAGGTGGAAGAATCCGACCAAGCTGCAACAGCATTCATCACGCCATATGGCTCATCCTGCTTCAACACAATGCCCTTTGGGCTCAAAAACGCCGGCGCGACATATCAGCGCATGATTCAAACATGTTTGGCGAACCAGATCGGCAAAACAGTGGAGGCGTACATAGATGATGTGGTCGTTAAATCAAGACACGTCGAATCTCTAGTAGACGACTTAAGACTTACATTTGACAACCTGTGAAAATACGACATCAAGCTCAATCCGGAAAAATGTGTTTTTGGCGTCCCAGCCGGAAAGCTCCTGGGCTTCATTGTATCCGGCAGAGGAATTGAAGCAAATCCAGCTAAAATCCGAGCTCTGTCACAATTGGATGTCCCAAAAGATCTCAAGCAAATTCAGAAACTCACCGGATGCGTGGCGGCCTTAAGCCGCTTCATCTCCCGCTTGGGAGAAAAGGCACTACCCCTTTATCGCCTCCTTAGGCGCACCGATCACTTCGAGTGGACGGACGCTGCCACGGCCGGACTCGAGGAAATAAAGGCCATCTTGGCTACAAACCCCGTCCTGGCCGCGCCGAATACCGGCGAACCCATGCTATTGTACATTGCCGCAACCCATCAAGTTGTTAGCGCAGTACTCGTCGTCGAACGGATAATGGACGGACATAAATTACCCTTCAAAGGCCGGTTTACTACATGTCCACTGTCCTTACACCATGCAAATCACGGTACCCGCATTATCAAAAAATCGCATACGCGGTATTCATGGCATCCCGGAAGCTACGACACTACTTTCAAGAGTGTTCTATTACAGTAGCCTCGGAAGTACCACTCAACGATATTATAACCAACCACGATGCAACAGGTCGGATAGCAAAATGGGCCATAGAGCTCCTCCCGTTCGATATAACCTACAAGCCACGGCGAGCAATTAAATCGCAAGTCCTAGCCGACTTCGTCGCTGAATGGACAGAGGCCGAACTCCCTAAAGAGTACGGCACGTACTCAAACTGGATCATGCACTTCGACGGCTCCAAAATGCTGGCCGGACTGGGGGCTGGCGTCGTTTTGACGTCCCCTACAGGAGATACAGTCCAATATGTACTCCAAATTATGTACACGGACTCCAACAATGCAGCCGAATACGAGGCCCTTCTACATGGCCTCCGGATGGCGGTATCCATGGGCATTCAACGCCTGGAAGTACGCGGGGACTCAAACCTCGCGATATCCCAAATAAATGGCAACTTCGACGCCAAAGACCCAAAAATGGCACCTTATCACAATGCCGTACTAAAAATGTCAGCTCGGTTCGAGGGACTGGAGTTCCATCACATAGCCCGAGAAAAAAATCAGGCAGCGGACGTCCTGGCACGCATTGGAGCAAAACGAGATGCAGTCCCTCCCAACATCTTCTTAGAAAGATTATTCAAACCATCCGTAACATGGGATGGGGAACCCTCGGATAATAGCCCGGGCATAACCGCACAACCCAATGCCGAACAAACAGACATAATCGGCGGCCCCGCCACCGAAATTACATCCTCAGCCCACGCAATAATGGCGGTCATCGCCCCGTGGACGGAACCATTCCTAGCCTACCTTACTAGGCAGGAACTCCCCGAGGACCAAAACAAGGCACGCTGCATAGTGCGGCGATCTAAAGCCTATAAAGTCCACGAGGGAGAGCTATATAAGAAAAGCACTACAGGAGTCCTTCAAAGGTGTATCTCCGAAGAGGAAGGGCGGAGTCTGTTGGCTGAAATTCATGCCAGACTCGGTGGCCATCACGCCGCGGCTCGGTCCCTTGTAAGCAAGGCTTTCCGTACTGGCTTCTATTGGCCGAGGGCTAGAGCAGACGCTCAGGACCTAGTCAAACGGTGCGTCGGTTGCCAGCTCTTTGCCAACCAAAGCCATATGCCACCCAACGCCCTCCGAACTATCCCCATCACTTGGCCTTTCGCGGTCTGGGGGCTCGATATGGTGGGACCCCTTAAAGGCGGAACCCACAAGAAAAAATACTTATTGGTCATGGTGGATAAATTCACCAAATGGATAGAAGCCAAGCCTGTCAAGACGGCTGAATCCGGACCTGTGATAGACTTCGTATCCGGGGTCGTACACCGTTATGGTGTCCCCCACAGCATTATCACCGATAACGGCACAAACTTCACCTCTGATGAAGTAAAGCTGTGGTGCAAAAACATGGGCATTAAGCTCGACTACGCTTCTGTCTATCACCCACAAACTAACGGTCAGGTCGAATGTGCAAATGGTCTCATCATGAGCGGCATCAAACCCAGACTAGTGCGGTCCCTCAAGGAATCTGATATGCACTGGGTAGAGGAGCTCGACTCCGTACTCTGGGGGCTGCGAACCACGCCAAATCGTACCACCGGATTCACGCCATTCTTTATGGTGTACGGCGCTGAGGCGATTCTGCCCTGCGACATAATTCATGACTCACCTCGAGTGCGCATGTACGAAGAAAGAGAAGCCGAGCTTGATCGGCAGGACAACCTGGAGGCCTTAGAGGAAGAGCGTGATGTGGCTAAGGCCCGTTCCGCATTCTATGAACAGCAAGCTCGAAGATATCAAAGCAGAGAAGTACGGGCCAAAAATTACAACGTTGGTGAACTAGTTCTGTGCCTGTCGGATAAGCAAAAGAACAAACTCAAACCCAAATGGGAAGGTCCATTCATAATCGATCAAGTCCTAACTGGTGGAGCGTACCGCCTGCGAGATGCGTCGGACAACCGACTCGAGCCAAACCCATGGAACGCTACACGTCTCCGAAGATTCTATGCCTAGCGCCGGACTCTGTGTTTGTCCCCTTCCTCTGTCCATTATTTACATTTATACCTTTTTTTACTTTGTCTACTACTCTTTTCTTTTCTAGCCCTTAAAAGGCTCATTATGTGACGCGCTATCCGCGCTTCTTAAACCTGGGGGCTTCTTTAACAGAAGCTTGTTTATATGGGTTTCACACCCAACGCATGCGTCAGACTTCCGCATGCACCTTTTCTTCACCATTATATGCATCGATATGACTTAAGTTTTGGCCAAGCTGGGTTGCCTGGCTCCTGTGCTTACCCCTACGTTCCCGATTGTTCGGCTAGGCGGTAAAGGGAGCACCTCTGCGATTGTTACTGCCGGATAAGCCGGATGTGTACCTCAGACTGGGTGAAGCCGAAAGCTAGCGTTCTTAAGGGAATATTCGGTCGGTGAACTAAAGATGAACCTTGTTATTTTATACATGCCCCCAGATGATCTTCTGCATTTGCAGTTCGGACGTGCACTTTAGGGCACGCCACCCCAGCGAAAGGAACCCTTAACGGAACTATTCTCTCTGGAAGATGTTTCTTACTAACCATGTAATATAACATAACTAGTTGGGCACTTGTATGATAAAGCACTAATGACCCCTATGCCTGGTCTCCATGCATACCCCGGCTTTTATATAGCCATTATGGTATTCGGACACACTCCGGACCGTCAGGTCCCGAGGTCAAAGCGAAAAGGTCGGCAACGACAAACGATCTACAATCCGGCTAGAAGGCATTACACATGTCAATTATAAATTACACTGTCATCTTGACTGATCGTATTGCTCCTCTATACCATCTAATAGGATGTCTAATTTACAGTCCTGCTGGGAATACTTTGCGGCCAGCTCTACCTGGTCATACACCAAGCTCACAGGGATCTCCTTCCCATCAGGCCCCACTGGTCCGACCTCGGCCATGTGATTGGGGTCAGACTTCGTAAAGCGGGTCTTCACCATGGCCCAGGCCTCCCTCGCGCCTTGTCGGCAGGCTGATATCTTCCACAACCGGATGCGCCGCCGAGCTCCCGTCAGCTTCTCTGCAAGCTCTCCAAGGCCCTCGGGCGTGGAGTGGGCAGGCCATAAGGCCCGGGCAACCCCTTGCATTGCCCGCCGAATTCGTTCGTGCAGTTGCAGGAGTTCGGGGAGAAGGTCACCCGTAGAACCGGGCATCTCCTCTGTAGGATGACCTATGAGCATACCTACAGACATAATTATGTTATTCGTCTTCCTCGCCGAACTCCTTTTTCAAGAGTTTGCTCAAGCACTTACTAAATATGCCGTGTCGAAGACGCTGATTCTCCTTCATGGAGTCAGATAGCTGGCCACGAACGTCTTTCAGTTCAACATCCAGCTTGGTGTTGGCATCCTGAAGATCATTCTTCTCTCGCCTCACCCTTGTCAACATACTCTCGCCAGCCTTTAACCGGCGTAAGAGTTGTTGCCTCTCCGGATCTAGTCCGGCACCATCTGTAACATTAATTGTTAGATTCGCACATAAGCCGCACAATACTAATCTATCAAAGTATATCATACCTGAAGGGGTCCCTTTGGGCTCCCCTGTTGTGGCTAGTGCAGCCTCTAGTTGGGCCTTGCACTTTTTCAGCTCCTGGGACAGCATGGTGTTCTTCTCAGTAAGAACCTACATATTATATGATCCTTAAATCAGTTAGTTTAACTGTTTCAAGTCTCGGGGGCTATTGGTATATATATTTAAATTTTCTTACCTGTACGTCTTTTACATACTGCTCCGTGGCCCTGGCTAAACCATCTTGAGCAGCACGAAGGTACGCATCTCCTGAATTGAAGGCGTTTAAAGCCTCTCGGGAGAAACAAGCATCGCGTAGAACTATCCGGCGACGCCTATGGTTCATGGCGCTCTCCACTTCTGAAATGGTGGCAGATAGCCGGTCCGCATCCTCTGTTGGAGGAGCGTCCGGCGCAAGCCTGGTGTTTGTCCCCGCCTCCGGACCAGACGTTGGAGCCTGGCTGGTAGAGGCGCGGTTGGTGGCCCCTCCGGATATAGTCCGGCGGGGCCTCTTCGTCCTGGAAACAGTACGGATGTTAACATGCCCTGACAGAATAACACCAGGAAGACAGAGGGCGCATTATACCTTTGTGCCGAACTCTCAGTCCGGACTTCATCCCTTTTTACCCCACGGGGCCCGGCGGCTCCTCGTTGGCTAGTCGCCGCAGGTTCAGCCTCCCTCCTCGGAAATCTCCCCTGTAAAATACGGTTGTCGTCAGAAACACCGGAATATGTAAGGACGGAATCTCTCTTGCGGGAATAAACACTCCGGTTTCTGTTACCTGGGAGGCCGGGATTAGCCCGGGATAATCAGCCATAATGGCCACCAAGGTATTATCCTTGCTTAACTGGTGGAACACCCCGTCGATGAGCTCCACCGATATGTCCGGATCCTCTTCGGAGTCTGGATCGAGGGACCGTTCTGGGTCCTCGGGCTGTGGAGGGCAGCTATTGATGTCCTTTACCTCCTGTCGAAGCTCCTACATTGAAATCACCAGATTACGTGTCTAGTCATGGGAGCATTAAATAGGCGGGAAAGTGCAATTGTTCACTTACCCAACTTGGAGGTTCATACATAGTGAATCCAGCCCGCGGGTTGACGCGGAGGAATTCCTCCTTTTCTCCCTTGTACAAAGATGTTAGAATCTTTACTAGAGCGGCAGCTGTGTCTGGCCCCTTGCGGCCGTAACGGGTGGCGTCATCCTCCCCGTTGAAATCCCACATGGGGTGACTCCTATATTGAAGCGGCTGCACCCCCCGCATAATACATGCGGCCATGACTCCAATCATGGTTAGTCCGGAATGAGCCAACAGTCTTATCCGGCCCATCAGGTAAAGAACGTCTTTGTTGTTTTCTCTCTGATAGCTCCACGGATGCCAACTTAAGCGTTTCTTTAAGGGAGCCATGCTGAATTCAGGGAGGCCGACCCGGACAGGGTCCGACAGCGGGACGTCGTCTATGTAGAGCCATTCTGAAGGCCAGTCCTCGGACGCCTTCTGTGGGGTTCCGGATAGGTATCCGGTCCCGGCGATGCGCCATATTTCGGCTCCGCCCACTTGGTATATAGACCCCTTCTGAGAACGGGGCACCAAGCAGAATAACCTTTTCCACAGCGCAAAATGAGCCTCAACGCCTAAAAATAGCTCGCAAAGGGCAACAAAGCCTACAATATGTAGCATGGAGCCCGCGGAGGAATGGATGGATTGGAAATCCCAAACCCCTTAATAAATAAGGGACGAGGCACACCTGCTCTCCTTTAGAAGGATTGGGGGTGCTCTCCGCTTGCTTGCTACCGTTGTAGGTGGCGAGTCCGGCTCGGACCGGGACCATATATGCTTGGGGAAGGAATCCCTTGGCCTGCAGTGACACTAGCTTGCTGTGTGGGATGGTGCAACTCTCCCAGTCTCCGGATTTGGGGCTGGAGGGGCGAGGGGAGGAGATGCGACGGCTGGCCATGTTGGAATGGACCTTTGCTGGAGTCACTCTGATGATAACTCGCGGGGAGAAGAAGATGTGGTTTGGATCTAGATCCCCATCCCGTTAAATAGGCGGCTCGTTTATATGACCAAGGGTGTGAATATAAAAACACCCCCGGGCTTTTCGCATTCGTTCAACACGTGGAAGACGGCAATTATTGGGCACCGAGACCGAGGAGCGCTACGTACATTATTCATACAGGTACACAAGATTCGAAGGGGGAACCCGCCTTGCAATGCCGAAGACAAATTTGCGCGCTGGACTCGACGTCATTGAAGCCTGGTTCGGGGGCTACTGAGGGAGTCCTGGATTAGGGGGTGTTCGGACAGCCGAACTATATCTTCAGCCGGACTCCAGGACTATGAAGATACAAGATTGAAGACTTCGTCCCGTGTCCGGAAGGTTCTTTCCTTGGCGTGGAAGGCAAGCTAGGCGTGCGGATATTCAAGATCTCCTACCAATGTAACCGACTCTGTGTAACCCTAACCCTATCTGGTGCCTATATAAACCGGAGGGTTGTAGTCCGTAGGACGAACACATCATAACCATCATCATACCTATAGGCTAGCTTCTAGGGTTCTAGCCTCCTTGATCTCGTGGTAGATCTACTCTTGTACTACCCATATCATCAATATTAATCTAGCAGGAGTAGGGTTTTACCTCCATCGAGAGGGCCCGAACCTGGGTAAAATAAAGTGTCCCTTGTCTCCTGTTACCATCTGACCTTGACGCATAGATCGGGACCCCCTACCCGACATCCGCCGGTTTTGACACCGACAAGCATCTACACTTGAGAGGACCTCTTCCGAGTGTTTGTCACAACCTTTGAAGGAACATGCAAGCGACCGACCGGCCTTACAGAATTGCGGTCTTGCGTGCAAAAACCGAATGAAACTCTAAGGGATTACATCCAGAGGTGGATCACTTTGCATCACACAGTGGAGAATGTACCAGATCATCAAGCAGTTTGTGCCTTTAAAGAAGGTGTTAAGAACAGAGAATTGAATCTGAAGTTTGGTCGGACCGGAGAAATGTCTCTGAATCGGATGATGGAGATTGCCACCAAATACGCTAATGGTGAAGATGAAGATCGACTCCAGAGTGGCAAGCAGAAGGCAGTCGCCCAGGAAACCGGAGGCAATTCCAGTCCGAAACAGAAGCGGAAGGCCGAGCCGGCCGCTCCTGGGGAGGCCCTGGCCGTAACTCAGGGAAAACTCAAGGGAAAACCCAAGGGGCCTTGGAAACCCAAGAAAGTTAAGGATCAAGATGGAAATGATGTTTTGGATCTGCCCTGCCACATTCACACCAAGAAAGATGAAGAGGGTAAACTCATTTACCCAAAGCAGACCACTCGACAGTGTCGGCTCCTGATCCAGCAGTTTCAGGGCAAACAGTCCAAAGACAAGGAAAAAGAGCCAGACAAAGTTGAGGACAAGGAAGATAGTGACGATGGATACCCCCAAGTCAATTCCACCTTGATGATTTTTGCTGATGTTGAAAGCAAAAGTCGACTGAAAGTCATTAACCGTGAGGTGAATACGGTTGCCCCGGCAACACCCAGTTATCTGAAGTGGTCTCAGACTGCCATCACATTCGACCAGTCCGATCACCCCACGCACATTGCCACCCCTGGCAGGCAAGCTTTGGTGGTCGACCCAGTTGTCGAAGGCACTCGACTGACCAAAGTCCTTATGGATGGTGGCAGCGGCCTGAACATACTATATGCAGAAACGTTGAAAGGGATGGGCATTCCGATGTCCAGGCTCAGTACCAGTAACATGAGCTTCCATGGAGTCATTCCCGGGAAGAAAGCCGAGTCACTCGGCCAGATTGCTCTTGATGTGGTTTTCGGTGATTCAAAGAATTACCGCAAGGAAAAGTTGACATTCGAGGTTGTGGACTTCCAAAGTGCTTATCATGCTATTTTGGGCAGGCCAGCTTATGCACGCTTCATGGCTCGACCGTGTTATGTGTATCTCAAATTGAAGATGCCTGGCCCCAGAGGTGTGATCACTGTTACGGGAAATCGGAAGAAAGCAGAAGAGTGTTTTCAGAAGGGCTCAAAAATTGCCGACGCCCAGATGGCAGTGGTCGAGTTGCAAGAGTACCAGAAGACTGCAGATCCGAGTGAATTGCTACAAGCCAAGAAGCCTGCTTCAGAGTCAGCATTTCAGTCGTCCGGTGAAACGAAGCCAGTTCACATTCACCCGACCGATCACAATGCAGCTCCGACTCACATCTCAACGACGCTTGATTCCAAATAGGAAGAAGCGCTCATCCAGTTCCTCCGTGAGAACTGGGACATCTTCGCATGGAAGCCTTCTGACATGCCTGGAGTTCCCAGGGGACTGGCTGAGCACCGTCTACGAGTCGACCCGAAATTTAAGCCGGTAAAGGAACATCTTCGACGATCCGCCGTCCAGAAGAGGAAAGCTATTGGCGAAGAGGTGGCTCGACTCTTAGCAGCAGAATTCATCAGAGAGATTTACCACTCCGAGTGGCTCGCCAATGTTGTCATGGTCCCCAAGAAGGACAAGTCACTTCGCATGTGCATTGACTTTAAACATATCAATCGGGCCTACCCGAAAGATCATTTCCCTCTCCCCCGCATCGACCAAATAGTCGACTCGACCGCGGGGTGTGAGCGTTTGGCTTTTCTGGACACTTATTCAAGGTACCATCAGATCCGTCTGTATGGACCCGACGAGATCAAAACGGCTTTCATCACTCCGTTCGGGTGCTTCTGTTATGTCACCATGCCCTTCAGCCTCAAGAATGCTGGAGCCACGTTCATGAGGATGATTCAAAAGTGTTTGCTCACTCAGATCAGTCGGAACGTGGAAGCATACATGGATGATATTGTGGTCAAGTCACGGAAAGGTTCCGACCTACTCACTTACCTTGCTGAAACCTTTGCCAACCTCAGGAGGTATGATATCAAGCTCAATCCTTCAAAGTGCACATTTGGAGTTCCAGGTGGAAAGTTACTCGGTTTTCTCGTTTCCGAACGAGGAATTGACGCCAATCCCGAAAAAGTTGGCACCATACTCCGGATGAAGCGTCCTGTGCATGTGCACGATGTCCAAAAGCTTATAGGTTGCTTGGCCGCTCTAAGTCGATTCATTTCTCGTCTCGGTGAAAAGGCGTTGCCTCTTTACCGACTGATGAAGAAGTCTGACAAGTTCGAGTGGACTCCAGAAGCTGATGTAGCGTTTGCAAACCTCAAAGCTCTGCTCTCCACCCAGCCGGTGCTTGCTGCCCCAATCAATAAAGAGCCTCTGCTGCTTTACATTGCAGCCATGGGACAAGTTGTCAGTACAGTACTTACGGTCGAGCGGGAAGAAGAAGGCAAGGCCTTCAGGGTTCAGCGCCCAGTATATTATGTGTCTGAAGTTTTGACTCCTTCAAAGCAAAGATATCCTCATTACCAGAAGCTTGTATATGGGATTTATATGACCACGAAGAAGGTTGCGCATTACTTCTCTGACCACTCCATTACAGTCGTCAACGACGCCCCACTGTCAGAGATTCTGCACAACAGAGATGCAACTGGTCGAGTGGCAAAGTGGGCGATTGAACTCCTTCCCTTAGATATCAAGTTTGAAGCAAAGAAGGCTATCAAGTCCCAAGCAATTGCAGATTTCGTCGCCGAGTGGATTGAACATCAGCTTCCGACTCAAGTTCACTCAGAGCAGTGGACCATCTTCTTCGATGGATCTAAGATGCTGAATGGTTCCGGTGCTGGGGTAGTACTGGTCTCCCCCCGAGGAGATAAGCTCAGATACGTTCTCCAGATTCACTTCGATTCCTCCAATAATGAAGCAGAATATGAAGCACTTTTGTATGGGTTGTGCATGGCCATTTCACTCGGCGTCTATTGCCTCATGGTCTATGGCGACTCAGATTTGGTAGTTAATCAGGTGATGAAAGAGTGGGACGTCAGAAGTCCAGCTATGACTGGCTACTGCAACGCAGTGAGAAAGTTGGAAAAGAAATTTGAGGGGTTAGAGCTTCATCACATCCCCCGAATGAAAAATCAAGCAGCTGATGATCTGACAAAGATAGGCTCCAAGAGGGAAGCCATTCCCAGCAATGTGTTTTTGGAGCACATTCACTCGCCGTCAGTCCAGGAGGATCCTTTTACAGAAGAAGCCCCGCAGCCAAAAAGCGCCACAGATCCGACTGAAGTCGAAGTTCCTGCTGTGGTCGACCTAATCATGGAAGTCTTGGCAATCACTCCCGACTGGACGATACCGTACATCGCGTATATCTTGAGGAAAGAACTCCCAGAGGACGAGGAAGAGGCTCGACAGATCGTCCGTCGATCCAAAGCCTTCACAGTCATAAAGGGACAGTTGTATAGAGAAAGCGCGACTGGAATCGGTCAGAAGTGTATAACACCAGAAGAAGGTCAAATAATCCTTGATGATATCCACTCGGGGACCTGTGGTCACCATGCGTCCTCTCGGACCATTGTGGCTAAAGCATACCGAGCGGGGTTTTACTGGCCAAGGGCAAATGAAATGGCAAAGGAGATAGTCGACAAGTGTGAGGGGTGTCAATTCTACTCCAACATGTTGCATAAGCCTGCATCAACCCTGAAGACCATTCCACTCGTCTGGCCCTTCGCTGTATGGGGCCTAGATATGGTTGGTCCACTAAGAACAGGCAGGAGCGGTTTCACACATGTGCTTGTGGTAGTCGACAAGTTTACCAAATGGATTGAAGCTAAGCCTATCAAGAATCTGGATGCTAGCACTGCTATCAGTTTCATCAGGGAGTTAACATTCAGATATGGAGTCCCGCATAGCATCATCACTGACAATGGGTCAAACTTCGATTCAGACAAGTTCATAGCTTTTTGCGCCTCTCAAGGCACGCGAGTCGACTACGCGTCGGTCGCACACCCCCAGTCGAATGGACAAGCTGAAAGGGCAAATGGTCTGATCCTCAAGGGGCTAAAACCCCAGCTGATGCGTGATCTCAAGCACGCAGCAGGTGCATGGGTCGATGAGCTTCCATCAGTTCTGTGGGGATTAAGGACCACCCCGAATTGGTCGACTGGAAGAACTCCGTTCTTTCTGGTTTACGGAGCCGAAGCAGTCCTGCCGAGTGATCTACTTCATAACGTACCTCGAGTTGAGCTCTACACCAAAGACGAAGCAGAGCAAGCCCGACAAGACGCAGTCGACCTCCTGGAAGAAGAAAGAGAAATGGCAATGATCTGATCAACCATTTATCAGCAAGACTTGCGTCGATTCCATGCCAGAAACGTGAAGAGCCGAGCTTTCCAGGAAGGAGATTTGGTCCTCCGAGTGGATCAACAGAAACCGCACAAGCTTGCTCCTACTTGGGAAGGCCCCTTCATCGTCACCAGAGTCCTCAACAATGGAGCGTATCACCTATACAATGTCGATCATCTGATTGATGAGCCATGAGCTTGGAATGCGGAGCTACTCCGCCCCTTTTACACTTGAATTCTCACTCGGGTGAGATTTAATAAGAAAAACTTCTGTAGTTTTATGTTTATCAAAGAAAAGAGTGGTCCAATAATTGCTGTCACTTTTGTTTGCGCATGAAATCCCCCAATGGGTGACTTAGCTGCGAATCCGTTTCGCCTAAGTCTGTAAAAAAATCCTAACGAGTGGTGAACCAGATTCCCACTCGGAGGCTTAGCTGCAGCCCAGTGCTCGCCTAAGTTTGAGAAAAATCCTACCGAGTGGAGAGCAAACCTCCCACTCGGGGGCTTAGCTGCAGCCCAGTGATCGCCTAAGTGTTTAAAAAATCCTACCGAGTGGAGAGCAAACCTCCCACTCGGGGGCTTAGCTGCAGCCCAGTGCTCGCCTAAGTTTGACAAAAATCCTACCGAGTGGAGAGCAAACCTCCCACTCGGGGGCTTAGCTGCAGCCCAGTGCTCACCTAAGTGTTTAAAAAATCCTACCGAGTGGAGAGCAAACCTCCCGCTCGGAGGCTTAGCTGCAGCCCAGTGCTCGCCTAAGTTTGAGAAAAATCCTACGGAGTGGAGAGCAAACCTCCCACTTGGAGGCTTAGCTGCAGCCCAATGCTCGCCTAAGTTTGAAAAATCCTACCGAGTGGAGAGCAAACCTCCCACTCGGGGGCTTAGCTGCAGCCCAGTGCTCGTCTAAGTGTTTAAAAAATCCTACCGAGTGGAGAGCAAACCTCCCACTCGAGGGCTTAGCTGCAGCCCAGTGCTCGCCTAAGTTTGAGAAAAATCCTACCGAGTGGAAAGCAAACCTCCCACTCGGGGGCTTAGCTGCAGCCCAGTGCTCGCCTAAGTGTTTCAAAAATCCTACCGAGTGGAGGGCAAACCTCCCACTCGGGGGCTTAGCTGCAGCCCAGTGCTCGCCTAAGTTTGAGAAAAATCCTACCGAGTGGAGAGCAAACCTCCCACTCGGGGGCTTAGCTGCAGCCCAGTGCTCGCCTAAGTGTTTAAAAAATCCTACCGAGTGGAGAGCAAACCTCCCGCTCGGAGGCTTAGCTGCAGCCCAGTGCTCGCCTAAGTTTGAAAAATCCTACCGAGTTGTGAGCCAGACTCCCACTCGGGGGCTTAGCTGCAGCCCAGTGCTCGCCTAAGTTTGAAAAATCCTACCGAGTGGAGAGCAAACCTCCCACTCGGGGGCTTAGCTGCAGCCAAGTGTTCGCCTAAGTTTAAAAATCCTACCGAGTGGAGAGCAAACCTCCCGCTCGGGGGCTTAGCTGCAGCCCAGTGCTCGCCTAAGTGTTTAAACATCCTACCGAGTGGAGAGTAAACCTCCCACTCGGGGGGCTTAGCTGCAGCCTAGTGTTCGCCTAAGTTTAAAAATCCTACCGAGTGGAGAGCAAACCTCCCGCTCGGGGGCTTACCTGCAGCCCAGTGCTCGCCTAAGTGTTTAAAAATCCTACCGAGTGGAGAGTAAACCTCCCACTCGGGGGGCTTAGCTGCAGCCCAGTGCTCGCCTAAGTTTGAAAAATCCTACCGAGTGGAGGGCAAACCTCCCACTCGGGGGCTTAGCTGCAGCCCAGCGCTCGCCTAAGTACGGAACACATCCCAATCCGCAAGGACGGCGAGACGCGAATCGACTGTTACCTTCTCCTTCGGAGCTGCATCACAAATACGAAGTTATTTCGAGTGAAGATCAAGTTCCACTCGACAGATAATTCATGAAGATATTCGACGATAAATCAAGTTCAGATAAGACCCAAAGGTCTCAGACCTCAGATCAAAGTACTCGAGCCCTCGGCTCGACAGAGTTTAACGGTTTCAAAATCCACTCGGCATTCCGAGGCAAATTTAAAATGAAGCATCAAAGTTTTTATTCCTCAGGCGGAGGACTGGAAGTGGCAACGAAATCGTCCAAGTCAATCCCATCTGCAATACGGGTGGCAGCTGCAATGAAAGTCTCCATGAAGTCCTGAAAGCTGAGCTTCCTGGTATTGGCAACTTGGATGGCGGCCAACTTTTCCTCTCGCACCTCCTTGCAATGGACGCGGACTAGAGACAGAGCGACATCAGCACCACACCTTGTGGAGGATTTCTTCCATTCCTTCACTCGACCAGGAACGTCATTCAGTCGAGTCATCAGAGACTCGAGATCATTCGGAAGCGTCGCCTTGGGCCAGAGCGACGTGTCGATCCGCGACACCGCAACCTTTAGTCGGGCCAGATAATCAACCACGCTGGCAATATGAGACTCCAGTCGGAGCACGTTCATAGCAGCCTCGTCCTTCACGAGGGAATTGGCGGGGTCCAAGCCTGGCTCCACTCGACTGGTCTCCTCTTCAAAGTTCTGGCAGAATTCTTTAAACACAATTCAAGAATAATACAGTGGCTCTACACGAGTTTGGTTACTGCAAGACAGTCAGGTGAAGATTGTTACCCTCAAGCATGATGAACAACTTCTTGGCGAGTCCCCCGAGATAAGCCTCAAGATCGTTCTTCTTCCCTGCCAGTTCGCTTGCCTTGTCATTCAGAGCAATCTTGTCGTTCTTCAGATGGCTGACCTCCTTATTAGCTGCGTCGAGAGCAGCTTTTAGTCTGGAGTTCTCCTGTTCAAGAGTACCGACTAAAGCCAGCTTTTCTTCAGCAAGCTTCGTTTTGTTCAAGGCCTCCTTTTGCGCTTCGGCAAGATCTTGAACCTTCTTCTTCAGAGTTTCTTCCAGTTTATCTGCGGCACGTCAAGTGAGATCAACATCAAGAATAGACAAGAAAGAAAAGTCACTCGTCAAGAATAGAGAACCTCACCAGCCATACCTTTTGCTTCTTCTCGCGCCTTCTGCAAGTTCTCTTGAGCAAGCTTCAAGTCAAGGTTGAGCTGGATCTGCTTATTCTCCAACTCAGTATAGCGAGCTACAAGTTCGCAGGATTTCTGCAAAAAATCAGTCGACAGATGCTCAAGATAAGTTGCTTCCGAGTAACTAAGAGATAATGATGGCGTTTCTAAGACTACAGCCGAATCAAAAACATTCGACAGTAGTCTCGGGGACTACACCCACTGGGTGCACTCAGCGTGCCCCCACTGTTTTTGAAAATAATAATAATAATAATCGACTGCCCGCAGTCGACCGGATACAGTTCCATTCGACATGGCCTGACCAGACCGAGTGAAGAAGTACAACTACAGCAACACAGTATAAAGACTACAGTCGACTGCCAGCAGTCCACCGTAGTCTCGCGGACTACACCCAGTGGGTGCACTTAGCATGCCCCCACTCGTCCAGGAATTGGCAGACACACCCAGTGGGTGTACAGGTATAAAGATCTTCGGGAAAGAGATTCTTCAAACAACATATCGTAACAGAACAAGTGTTGAGTCGACTGACCTGGACGTTGCTCTGAAGAGCCGAACTCGCGTCATAAGCTGCTTGGCTGGCTTCCCGAACCACTTTCACTTGCTCCATCATGATTCCCGCCTGGCGTATAGCCTCTTTTGCAGCACCCACTTGGTCCTCAGGGGCGGGGTATGTGGCAAAAAGCGAAGGCAGATTTGCAGTCGACGTCGAAGGCTGCACGCTCGTCAGAGGATCAGCGAAAGTCACGGAAGTCCGAGTGGTATCAACACCGTCCCGAGCTACAGCCTCAGACGCCGGAGCAGATTGGGAGGTCTTGCCAGCCGACGCCCTCCTGTCCCTTCTCACTCTCAGCGGCACGTCGTCGTCGTCATCAGGGAGATTAATAACATGAGGAGGAGCTACAAGAAAAATTCAATCGACCAGAGCTATAAGAAATATTCAGTCGACTCAAGGCGGAACATCAGTAATCGTACCAGGGTTGGAAGTAACAGCATCTTCCATCTCTTGATCATCGTCCTTGGCGGAGATCTCAGAAGTAGCAGCACTGTAAATTTCGAAAGTCAGTCAGTTGGCTCAATGAATCGACCAAGGATCTGTCCACGGTCGAAAAAGGGAGACAAGTTCTATTATTACCCAGAAATGGTGGGGACAGTCATCTTCATCTTGGGCAGGGCCTTGGGCGGCTTGGACGGCGTCGTGCGTGGGTGCTTGGGAACTCTCTCAATCGGCGTAGGAGAAGAGGTCCGAGGGCGTTTCGACAACTGCCTAACAGGAGCAGTCGCCTTACCACATTCCCGCGCAGGGTCGTGTGTAAGCTTGGATCGCCTCTCCGAGCGGGGGGGGGGGGGGGTTCAACTTCCTCCTCCTCCTCTTTGTTGGAGTCGACTTCGTCGTCTCCCTCTCCTTCGCCGTCAGATTCCCACTCGTCGTGTTCGTCTCCATTTTCGCCTCCGCTCGCCTCCCCTTCCTCAGCCTGCTCCTGTGCTCCGTTGGGTGTCAAGTACATCTCAGTAGTTGCCTGGAGAACAATAGACAAGACAAAAGTCAATCGACCGATTCAAAGAGGACTAATGAAGAAAGCAAGATCTCAGTCAGGAACAAAAGGTCAGACCTGGTCCACTTCGTATGTGTTGTCGAGTGGAGGAACCCTCCTGGCTCCTCGGGGGTTGTCTTTGTTCCCTGTGATGCTCGACAGCCACCCTTCCAGCATCTCATCAGTGACCTCCTCAGGGTGAATCCGAGTGGTGTCTTCAAGACCAGAGTACATCCACATCGGGTGGTCACGAGCCTGAAGCGGTTGGATGCGCCTCCGAAGGAAGACCTCCAGCAAGTCCATACCGGTCACACCCTCGCGGACAAGCTGAACCACTCGACCAACCAGCACTTTGACTTGCGCCTTTTCTTCCGGCGCCACTTTCAGAGAAGCAGGTTTTTGAGCTCGGTCCAGAGAGAAAGGGGGAAGCCCAGTCGACTGTCCTGGGGTTGCCTGGTCTTTACAGTAAAACCAGGTCGACTGCCAACCACGGACCGACTCAGGGAAAGTGATAGATGGAAAAGAACTTTTTCCCCTCGTCTGGATCGCAAGGCCCCCGCACAGCTGGATCACCTGCGTCCTTTCATCACTCGACTTGGCCTTCTTGACCGATTGGGAGCGGCAAGTGAAGATGTGCTTAAAAAGTCCCCAATGGGGGCGGCAACCCAAGAAACTTTCACACAAGGAAACGAAAGCAGCAAGATACAAGATGGAATTGGGAGTGAAGTGATGGACCTGCGCTCCGAAGAAGTTCAAAAAGCTCCGGAAAAAAGGATGAGGAGGTAGAGAAAATCCGCGATCGATATGGGTGGCGAGGAGGACGCACTCACCGTCAAGAGGCTGGGGTTCGACTTCTTTCCCCGGGAGACGCGCGGCTTCGTGAGGAATGACTCCCCCCTCGACCATATCATCAAGATCTTCCTGCCGAATCACCGACGGCATCCAGTCGCCCTGGATCCAGCCCTTGGGCAGAGCAGTCCTCGAGGAAGATCCGCCCCGAGCAGACTTCTTCCCCTTCCCCTGCACCGCCGCCTTCTTTGCGCGCTCCAGGGCGGACGTCTTGTCCTTCACCATCGTCGCCGATGAGGCTCGGACAAGGCCTACGGCACCAAATTGAGGGTGGAGGTGGCGGAGGAACTCGCGAAGGGAGAAGGGAAGGTGGAGGCGCACTGTTCGGGAGTCCCGAGCCGGCAGTTTATAAGAGGTCGCACCCGAGTGGCTGACTGGTAGGCCCGGGCAATCCTGTCAAATCCTGTAGCAGACGCGCGCGCGGTACGTGGCGAAAAAGGTGGCGCGGAAATCGAGGGGCTTCCGCCTTATCACATCCGATTACTGCGGCCGCCCCCGTCCCGCGCGCTTCCCGAAATTCAAATCCCGCAAAATCTGCGGGTCACAGAACAATTCGTCAGGCAGAAGATCCCTTTCACGCCATCACTCGGGACTTCACAAGTAAGGAAATTCACTCGACAAAAGGCCTAGAATGGATCAAGGCGACTGAAAGAGGTTGACGACGTCATCCGTGACAACTGATCCAAAGCAAGGCACTCATGTAACAACAGAGAACCAGCCGGAAGGATCCCCAACTCCTTCCCACTCAAACCTCGATCCATTCGGGGGCTAATGATGAAGCTATGTACCTAGGGTAGGGGCATGGACCTGTCCTAAGTGCCCTACCCAAGGACATCCCTAGAAAAAGTCACCTTTCAATCGACTTGGAGGTATCCCACTCGACGGATTCAAGACACTCGACCATGACGCTATCACTCGACCACGAAGAAAGCACTCGACTACAAGGAGTTCTACAATCCCTCCGCACACAAACGGTCGGCCATTAAGTAGCTCTTATGGTCATTATAGCACTTCACTAGGGGCGTTACCAGTAACGCCCAGCCTTAATGTACTTTAAACCCTGCATTACTGAGGGCTGGAGGGGCCTGGCGAACTCTATATAAGCCACCCCCTCCTCAGTATCAAGGGTTCGCACCCCTGTTATTCTTACACACATAATCCAATCGACCGCCTCCGGGCACCGAGACGTTGGGCTGTTACTTCCTCCGAGAAGGGCCTGAACTCGTAATCGTTGTGTGCTTACAACTTCTACATAGCTAAGATCTAGCCTCTCCATACTTACCCCCCTACATCACTGTCAGACTTAGAACCACGACACCAGCGCCCGGTGACCCAGTCAAATGGCTGGGAACCAACGGCTGGTCGTCGGTGGTGCGGTCCACAGGTACCGTAGCAGTAGCCTTATCCAGAGGTAGGGACGAGCTGTCGGGAACTGTTGAGATGCGCTGACGTACAGGAAGGACAGGCGGGCCCCACAGGCAGAGGGGTGCGACCCGAGAACGCCATGCCAACCCCAAAACGGCGGCGACGCACGCCTACGGCGTTGCCCATCGGACCCGCCACCGGCACGACGGCGGTCAGACCTCCCAGCGCCATTGCCACGGCTGGGGAAGACGTGCTTCTGGGGCCAGGAGGGGGGAAGGGACGGTGACCCAGGCGCAGATCCATCATCCCCGTTCGGAGAACGCGGAGGGGGAGGCAGCTGGATAGCAGGAAGACGATAATCCTTAGTGCGAGCGACATGGATGGAGACAGGGAACCGGATCAATCTGACAGCAAAAGCGGAGACGCGATCGGGGTCATCATCTGGCGCGAGGGCACCGGGCTCGGGCAACAGCAGCTCGGAGTCTCGAGGAATGGCGTCGGGGTTAGCGGTCCAGGCGCTAAGGCGGAACACCGACATGTCGCGACCGTCACGGGTCTCCGGAGCGAGGTGCTCGATCAAGCAGAACGGCGAGAGCAGGATCTCAGCCGAGGATCGATGCCAGCCATGCTCAGGGATGCCCACGATCTCGATGTCAACACGAAAGACCACCCGAACGGGCTCACCACCGGCGATGCTGCTCCAGGGATGGAGCAGAAGACGAAACCGAGGCGAGCTGACATGAGCTGCCGCCACCCGGGCACGCGTCTCGCGGTCGGCAAACCGGATGAGGAATCCCTTCGGGTGACGGGGGTGAACAGAGAAGGCCGAATCCGGCAAGTCGAATTGGCGACGGAGGAGCGCGGTGACCTCGTCGCAGGAGACCCCGGAACGGTTCCCCGCCACAGTGGCCACCAAAGCCTTGCGGAGCGTCATCTCCGCCGCAACCATCTCGCCGGACCTGGGGAGGTAGCAGACGGCGCCGGACGGCCGCAGGGAAGGGTGACCAGACATCGGGACGGCAGCGGACGAAGAAGCGGAACGCGAGGCAGAAGAGCCAGGGAGCCCGGAGAGCGCGGGCGAGGAGCCAGGGAGCCCGGAGGACGCGGGCAAGGAGGCAGGGAGGACGGAAGACGCGGCCAGAGCAGAAGGCTCAGAGACAAGCTGCAGCGGCCCGGAACAGGAGGGGGAAGCCGACCCAGAGGACGCGGGGCGGCAGGGTCCCTCGACGCTGGCAGAGGAGGAGCGGGGTGGCCGCGGGGAGGAGATGCGAGGCCGCTTGGCGGCGGGGGCCGGTGC
This sequence comes from Aegilops umbellulata, assembly GCA_032464435.1. NCBI lineage: Eukaryota > Viridiplantae > Streptophyta > Magnoliopsida > Poales > Poaceae > Aegilops > Aegilops umbellulata. The sequence continues at coordinate 81,001,703 of CP136058.1, forward strand.
GCCATCGGGCGAGGCCGGGCGCGGCAGCGAGCAGTTCCGTGCGATGTGACCGAAAAACCGGCACCTTTTGCAGTGGATGTCCTTGCGACAGTCCACGCGAGGGTGGCCGGGGTCCAGGCAGCGGGGGCAGACGGCCCGAGCAGGTGGAGCAGCAGGCGGGGGGGGGGGGGGGGAGGCGGCGACGGCGGACGGGGCCGCGCCCGGCGCCGGGGGCGAGAAGGATGCTGTCGCCCCTCGACGACCTGCCAGCCATCAGCGGGGAGGTGCTCAGCCGGCGGCGACACGGGGGCGACCCGGTGGATCTCGGACCGCGGGCCATGTCGGGCCACAGGCTGGGGGGCGGGGACGGCAGGGGGGAGCAGGGCCCCGTCGCTGGGGCGGGGCGCAGGGGCGGAGCGACGGGCGAGCGACCGTTGCAGAGCACCTGCCGGTAGGACGGGGGAGGGGAGCCGGCCCGGTCAGATCCCGCCGAGGAAGGGCTCGACTCCAACCAGCGGAGAGCGCGGGGGCGGCCGGACGAGGGCGGCGGGGGGGGGGGGGGAGTCCATGACGACGAGAGCGAGGCGCGGCGGCGCCGCAGAGGTGGTGGACGCCGGGGCCAGAGTGGCCGCCGGCGGAGCGCGTGGGAGCGTGGGAGCGTGGGAGCGCCTCTAGTGTCGATTCTCCAAGGGCAAGGCTATTGTTTAGTTGACCGGCGTCCTCTTGGTCAACAAATTAATGGACAATTTAATTTTGTGTTCAAAATCAATAAAGCTAGTCATAATGTCTTCCCTGAGAACAAAAAAAAAAAGGAAAGCGTCCGTATACAGCTGAACCGCAATCTCATCTGGCTGTGCAACGAGAACTTGGCTCAGCCATGATTCGAACTTTTCTCCAACTAGGATTCTGCAGACGTATAGCTGCCGGAGTCCGAGCCGATAATTCCGGCTTCGACTTCGAATCGGGGCCCCCCTGTATACATGTGTCACGCGACGCCCTATTCTCAACATATCCGTGGTTGCAGAGCCTCGTGCCGCTTGTCGTCGCCAACCAGAGCGTAGCTACAGTAAACGAAGCGATCTACCCTGGCGATGGCTGACTTACTTGTGTACGCCCCTGTTGTCAGCGGCGGATTTGGCCGAGGAGTCCAACGTGTCGTCAGCGATGGATTTGGCCGAGGAGTCGAACGTGTCCCCGGCTTACCCGCTGTTGGTGCTTGCGCCGCCGCCAGGTCCAGATCGTTCGTCGTGCAAGCTCTTCAGTTTGCCTGACCAGAAGCTTCACGATGTCACTCTATTGGTGTCGAGCAAGAAGGTATTCTTGCCGACGCCGCAGGGCTGGGTCCTGGTCCTGGGCTCCTCCGATTCCCCGTCGGACGATGCAGGGACGTATCTCCTGAACACCATGGACGGATCAAGAATCGAGCTTCCGGCTCTCAAGGACGACGAGGCCTCGGGGGCGTGCAGGCGCGTCTTGTCAAACCCCGTGGCCGCGCCTGGCTGCGGCGTCCTCGTCTTCGACCTTGCGAGCCCGGTGATGTGGTTCTGCCGCGTCGGCCAGGATCTCCGGTGGTCGCGCCACGGCTACGACATCGGCTGCTTCGACCTGCCGGAGGACTACTGTCCACCCACGAAGAGGAACTTCTTCGACGTTGCCGCCGTCAATGGGAGGTTCTTCTTCTGCGAGTCCAAGGACTCTCTCGGCACGCTGGACTTCCACACCGGCGGCGCCTCGGTGGAGCCGGAGGCGCGGCTGGGCGACATCGCCGTGCCCTGCATCGACATCCCGATGGGCATTACGGCCACGTACGTCGTCGAGTCCTGCAACGACCTCTTCCTCGTCCATATCGCCTTCCACGGAGTCTCCGTCGACCGACCAGGGGAGCTCCACGTCTATCGGATGGATTTCTCGGACCCGCCCGCCTGGCGCAAGACGGACTGCATCGGCGATCGGGCTTTCCTACTCGGTGACTCCAATTTTGCAGCGTCCTGCTCTGCCAGCGGATGTGGACTCAAGCCCAACTGCGTCTACTGGGTGAATTGCTTCAGCGAAGAGAATAGCGATCTGCATGTTCTTGGCCTGCAGGACGGCTCGTCAGGAATTGTCAAGCAGTTTGACAATGTGTTGGGTGTCCACAAACCCTTCTGGGTCGTCCCGGTTGATGCATAGTCTCCTCATCTATTGTTACTCTTTTTTTTGCGGAAGTTACTCTTTTTCTCTCTCTGTTTCTTTCATGTTAGTCAAATTACTTTGTAAAACTTTCCCTTAAAGTAGAATGTTGTGTTTATCGTGTGATTCTTTTAGGACGTCGATATTCACCACATGTGCGGCAGGAGGACCACCGTACCGAACGAATCGTTTAAAAAACACAAGAATTGCAACGTTGCCGGCCCAAAAATTGCTCCAGAACAAACAAAGCACTCGTGGAAATAATCTAGAAAAATCATGTTCAAACACCCATTATCCATACTGTCACAACCCTAGTCAGTGCATGCATTAGAGAGTTTGCATCATGTTTAAATTTCTCAGAAACTTAAAATGGGGATGACAGAAACCCCAGCACCACTTAATCCAACTAGGGTTACTGAAATACTTTTTCAATGAACCTAAAGTGCCTTTCAAAAATGTTCATCATTTTTGTCTTGGTTCAGAACCTCTGCCAAAAATGGTCCACATCTTTCTAGGGCAACTTGGGTCACTGAATTAAATCATAAGTTATTTGCATTTGGGCATTTAAATGTTATAAATTATTTTAAGTGCACAAATAATCTTGAATTTAAATGAGGGCTGTTGGATATATTTTCAAAAGTGCCCACAATTATTTTCAGGATTTTACAAAATGAATTGGTATTTTTACAGAATAAATAGAAAAACTAAAAAAAACTAAAAAAAAAAGAGAGAGAAAAGGCCAGAGGCCACCCACCTGGCTGGGCCGGCCCACCTGGCCCGTGCCAGTCATCACCTACCTCTGCCGGTAGGCAGAGGAGGGAGACAGCGCACGCGCGCCCGCCGCGCCACACACCTCCCTGCTCGCCTGCGTCACCGAGGCCAGCACGACCTGGGCCTTATCTTCGGCGCCGCCCCGATCCCCTTACGTTTCACTCTCCTCATCAGCCTCTCTCTCGCCCTCTCTCGCCATGGCCGCAACCGCCAAGCGCTCGCCGCCGTGAAACCCGCAGCCACCGTGCTCCCCTCGCCTCTCCGACCAGTCCACGGGCTCCGCCTCCATCGCCCGCGCCTCTCCGTCAGCTCGCACGACGCCGGACACCCTGCATCACCCTCTGCCCCGCCATCTTCGCCGCCTCAGCCCCGAGATCGCCGGCGGCTGCACGACCTCATTAGCCCCTCCCCGAGCTCCCCAAGACCACCGTCGACCCCGCCGTGAGCTCCTGCATCTAACCCCCTAACCCCGCTGCCTTTGTCTCACCGTAGCCGTCGCCCCCTTGCTGACCGCAGCACGCCGCCGGCCGAGCTCGCCATCGACGCAGCTCCGATGACCATTTGGTCACCCCGGCGACTCCAACGCGCTCGTGGCACCCCGCGGAGCATGCCTAGCGCAAGTAGCCTTCCGTTTGCACGCCGCAACAGCTACTCCATGGTTGCCCGAACTCCGGCCGCCACGGATGACCTCGCCGCCGTTGACTCCGACCACCCCAGGCCCGGAAACCACCACAATCTGACGCGCCGTTGCGCCAGCTCTCCGTAGAGCCCAACGGCGCATCGAACGGTGCCCTGTAGAGGAAACCCGAGGCACAAGAGCGCCGCTGACCTCGCAGGCGGCTAAACGCCGGCGAGTTTGACCCAGTTGACCAGGGGTTTGACTCACCCCTGACTCACAGACATGTGGGCCAGTCCCAAATTAGTTTAGGCTTAGGGTTATATTAGTGCTAATTAACAACTTAGTTAGAGGAGAGGCTGACACGCGGGCCCTACTGGTCAGATTTGACCTGGACCGACACTGTTGACCGCTGACATCACAGTGACGTCATGCTGACGCAGTAATTCTTATTGGAATTTAAATAAATCTTAAATGGTTTATTTATTTTCAAAAATGTTTAAAACTTCTAAAATTCATAGAAATTCAACCGTAACTCCAAATGAAATAATTTATATATGAAAAATGATCAGAAAAATCCAATCTATCCATCTGTACTAGTTTCATGCATGATAAAGAAACTTAACCCTGCTGTTTAGATCAAAACATGATAATGCATTAGCTTGAGTTTGAATTTGAACCCTTGGTTCAAATAAGCTCAAACCCTTCTGTTCTAGTTGCATTAGCTTAAATCACAGCATGTTGCCATGTCATGATCATGCATCATATTGTGCATTGCATTGATTGTGTTTTCTCTCTGTTGCCGATAACTGTCCCCTCTCAGTAAACGTGGTGTCGACGATGAGTTCGATGACATCGATGAAGAGCTATACTATCTTCAGAAGTGCCAGGCAAGCAAAACCCCCTTGTTCATTCCGATACAATCCCACTCTCTCGCTCCTGCTCCTTTTTACTGCATTAGGACAACAACGATTCAACTGTTACATGCTGCGGTAGTTGAACCCCTTTCCTCTGCATGACCTGTCATTGCCATAGTAAATAGATGAAACCCACTAGCATGAGTAGGAGTTGTTTGAGCCCTGATGTGCCTACTCATTCATGCTTGTTGTCATGCCTGCTACTGCTTAGAGTTGAGTCAGGTATGATTCACCGGAGATGAATTGGAATGTGGTGAACATGTCCTACTGTTGAGAGCTAAGTGTATGAACACGATTTGGTAAAGGTAGCGGTGAGAGGCCATGTAGGAGTACATGGTGGGTTGTCTCATTGAAACCATCCTAAGGAACTGAGTTCTGTGTTTGTGATCCATGAACAACCACTACCACACGTTGGGCCCTGAAATATGACCCCGCTCGACTTATTAACCCCACTTGTCCTCTGTCCAGGAGTTGCAAGTAGTTTCTGGTGTTTGTAGTATGCTGGAGGCCGTGCGCATCGCTGACCCGGTGGTGGGCTGTGATGCGGTAGGCACGTGGCACGGTGTACTGGGACGCCCGTTTGGTGCATCGGGAACCCTGCACACATCGTTCGGGGTCGTAAGTGGAAACCTCGGCCGGACTCCCTTCACATGGAACCTGAATAGGCGATAAACCTAGACTAGGGACTTGTGAGGTTAGTCAGGTTGTGGTCTACACCCACGTCGGCTTTCGCTTGAAGTCTACCGAGCACATGTCGTGTGCAGACGCTAAGTGGTGGAAACATGTGTGAAGAAGTACACCCCTGCAGGGTTATAAATGATCTATTCGAATAGCCGCGTCCGCGGTAAAGGACCTCTAGGTTGCCTATACAGTTCATAGACAAGTGAAAGTGGATACTCTAAAATGCGCAAGATAAGCGTGAGTGCTATTGATGGCGTTTTCGTAGGGAGACGGGAGCGGATCCATAGTGGTGTATTGATTGGTGAATATGTCGACTCGTGTGCGCCACGTCAAAAGAGTTACTTGCAGTCGTAGTTCAGGATAGCCACCGAGTCAAAGTTGGCTTGCTGCAGTTAAACTCCACCGCCCCTTTATTGATACTGATGCATATGTAGCTAGTTCTGATGTAAGTCTTGGTGGGTACATTTGTACTCACGTTTTCTTAATTTATGTTTTGTAGAGAGACTTCAGTCTCACTAGTAGTTCGGCGTGGACTTCAACGTTTAGCTTGTTACCTCAGCTATGATCTTGTACCCTTGGTAGGGTCTTGTAGATAGTCAGGCTTCTCAGCCTTTTCATTTGTAGTTTCTGTACTCATACATGTTTATGCTTCTGCTTGTTGCTTGTATGCTCTGTATGTTGGGTCATGAGACCCATGTTTGTAATACTTGGCTCCTCGGAGCCTAATGAATAAATACTTTGACTGTAGAGTATTGTTGTGATGCCATGTTGTATTTGCACATATTGAGCGTATTGTGTGTATGATTTGAAATTCTTGGTATGTGGGGATCCGACAAGCTATGTTTATCCTTGGTAGCCTCTCTTACCGGGAGATGTATCCTAGTGCTTCCACGGAGCCATGGTAGCTTGCTACTGCTTTGGAACACTTAGGCTGGCCGGCATGTTTCCTTCTTCGTTCCTGTGTCTGTCCCTTCGGGGAAATGTAACGCGGTGTCTTTCGGAGTCCTGTTAGCCTGCTACAGCCCGAATTCTCCGGAGTCCTGTTAGCCCAGCTTCTACAGCCTGGATTCACTCGCTGATGACCAACACGTTCGTTGCTGGGTCATGTATGCCTGTCCCTGTAAGTTAGTGCCACTTTGGGTTTACGACTAGTCATGTCGGCCCGGGTTCTTTGTCATATGGATGCTAGCGACACTATCATATACATGAGCCAAAAGGCGCAAACGGTCCCGAGCCAGGTAAGGTGGCACCGGTGGGAATATCGTGCGTGAGGCCGCAAAGTGATATGATGTGTTACATGCTAGATCAGTGTGACTTAGGATCGGGGTCCTAACAGCTTTGGTATCAGAGCCTGACTGCCTATAGGATTACCAAGCCAAACTGGTCAAAGTTGAGTCTAGAAATGCTTTAGTTCGAGCCGTTATCGGTGATGATGCTATGGGGAACGCCATAACAGTGTACAACCCCGGATATGAAGTCTATCACTGGTCCGGATTTGGCCATTTTAACTGGTTTGGCTTCTATCCATTTGGTGAATTTGTCCACCATGACCAATAGGTATTTTTCTTATGGCTGCCCCCTTTAAGGGGTCCGACCATATCAAGCCCCCAGACCGCAAAGGGCCAAGTGATGGGGATTGTTTGGAGAGCGGTAGGTGGCATATGGCTTTGGTTTGTGAAAAGCTGGCAACCGACGCAACGCTGAACGAGGTCCTGTGCGTCTGCCCGGGCTGTCGACCAATAAAAACCTGTACGGAAGGCCTTGCTTACAAGGGCCCGAGCTGAGGCGTGGTGGCCGCCAAGTCCAGCATGAATTTCTGCCAAAAGTTGACGTCCTTCCTCTTCAGAGATGCACCTTTGAAGGACTCCGGTAGCGCTTTTCCTATAAAGCTCTCCCTCATGGACCTTGTAGGCTTTAGACCGTTGCATAATGCAACATGCCTCGTTTGGGTCCTCAGGTAGTTCCTGCCTAGTTAGGTAAGCCAAGAAGGGTTCTGTCCACGGGGCGATGACGACCATAACCACGTGGGCTGAAGGTGTTATTTTGGTGGCAGAGCCTCCGATTACGTCAGAGTGTTCAGTGTCTGGCGTTGTGGCCGGGTCCGGACTATTGTTACCGGTCTCTCCTTCTCATACCATGGATGGCTTAAACAGCCTTTCCAAGAAGATATTATGTGGAACAGGGTCGCGCTTAGCGCCGATGCGGGCGAGGATATCCGCCGCCTGATTGTTTTCCCTGACCACATGGTTGAATTCAAGCCCCTCGAACCGAGCTGACATTTTGAGGACGGCGTTGCGATAAGCCGCCATTTTTGGATCCTTGGCATCAAAGTCTACATTTATTTGAGATAATGCGAGGTTCGAGTGCCCACGCACCTCTAGGCGTTGAATGCCCATGGAGACTGCCATCCGGAGACCATGTAATAGGGCCTCATATTCTGCTACGTTGTTGGAGTCTGTGTATAGTATTTGGAGTACGTATTGGACTATATCTCCAGTGGGGGATGTCAGGACGACGCCAGCCCCCAGACCAGCCAGCATTTTAGAGCCGTCAAAGTGCATGATCCAATTGGAGTACGCGCCGTACTTTTTAGGGAGTTCAGCTTCTGTCCATTCGGCGATGAAATCAGCCAGTACTTGTGACTTAATGGCTCACCGTGGTTTGTATATTATGTCGAAGGGTAGGAGCTCAATAGCCCATTTAGCAATCCGGCCCATGGCCTTGCAGTTGTTTATTATGTCGTTGAGTGGTACTTCAGAGGCCACCGTAATTGAACACTCTTGAAAGTAGTGTCGTAGTTCCCGTGATGCCATGAAGACCGCGTATGCTATCTTTTGATAATGTGGGTACCGTGATTTGCATGGAGTGAGGATAGTGGATACATAGTATACCGGCTTTTGAAGTGGGAACTTATGTCCGTCCGTCTTTCGTTCGACGACGAGCACTGCGCTTACAACTTGGTGTGTTGCCGCTATATATAACAACATTGGTTCACCGACATTTGGCGCGGCCAAGATTGGGTTTGTGGCCAAAACGGCTTTTATTTCTTCTAATCCGGCCGTGCCCGCATCCGTCCACTCAAAGTGTTCGGTGCGTCGAAGAAGGCGATAAAGAGGCAGTGCCTTTTCTCCTAATCAGGAGATGAAACGGCTTAAGGCAGCCACGCATCCAGTTAGTTTTTGGATTTGCTTGAGGTCTGTTGGGATGGCTGTCGGTGTCAAAACCGGCGGATCTCGGGTAGGGGGTCCCGATCTGTGCGTCAAGGTCAGATGGTAACAGGAGACAAGGGACACTTTATTTTACCCAGGTTCGGGCCCTCTCGATGGAGGTAAAACCCTACTCCTGCTAGATTAATATTGATGATATGGGTAGTACAAGAGTAGATCTACCACGAGATCAAGGAGGCTAAAACCCTAGAAGCTAGCCTATAGGTATGATGATGGTTATGATGTGTTCTGTCCTACGGACTACAACCCTCCGGTTTATATAGGCACCGAATAGGGTTAGGGTTACACAGAGTCGGTTACATTGGTAGGAGATCTTGAATATCCGCACGCCTAGCTTGCCTTCCACGCCAAGGAAAGAACCTCGCGGACACGGGACGAAGTCTTCAATCTTGTATCTTCATAGTCCTGGAGTCCGGCTGAAGATATAGTTCGGCTATCCGAACACCCCCTAATCCAGGACTCCCTCAATGGCCAACTGTGATAGAGCTCGGATTTTAGCCGGATTTGCTTCGATTCCTCTGTTGGAGACGATGAAGCCTAAGAGCTTTCCGCCGAGCACGCCGAAGACACATTTTTTTGGATTGAGCTTAATGTCGTATGTTCAGAGATTGTCGAACGTGAGCCTCAAGTTGTCTATTAAGGATTCGACATTTCTGGTTTTAATGACCACATAGTCTACGTATGCCTCCATTGTTTTGCCAATCTGTGTCTCCAAGCATGTCTGAATCATGCGTTGATAGGTTGCACCGGCATTTTTGAGCCCGAAAGGCATGGTGTTAAAACAGAAGGGGCCGTATGGAGTGATAAATGCCGTTGCGGCTTGATCGGACTCCGCCATCTTAATTTGATGATATCCGGAGTATGTGTCGAGGAAACACAATGAGTCGTGTCCTGCGGTAGCGTTGATAATTTGATCGATGCGAGGGAGGGGGAAGGGATCCTTGGGGCAAGCCTTGTTAAGGTCTTTGAAGTCGACACATAGGCGCCCGGATTTGTCCTTCTTTGGTACCTTCACCAGGTTTGCTAGCCAGTCCGGATGTTTTATTTCTCGAATGAATCCGGCCTCCAGTAACTTGGCTAGCTCCTCTCCCATGGCTTGTTGCTTAGGCTCAGAGAAGTGCCGAAGAGTTAGCTTGACCGCCTTGAATCCCTTTAGAATGTTAAGGATATGCTCAGCCAGCCTGCGTGGGATTCCTGGCATATCTGAAGGATGCCAGGCGAAGATGTCCCAATTCGCACGCAAGAACTCCCGTAGCGCGGCGTCTACTGCGGGGTTTAACTGTACCCCGATGGATGCTGTTTTTGTAGGGTCCATTGGATGGACTTGGAATTTGACTATTTCATCCGCTGGTTTAAAAGAGGTGGACTTGGATCTTTTGTCAAGTATCATGTCGTCCCTGTCCACTATGGAGCGCAGCGTAGTTAATTCTTCGGCCGCTAGGGCTTCGGATAATGCCTCGAGGGCCAGTGTGGCTGTTTTATTTTCGGCGCAGAGTGCTATGTCCGAATCACTAGCTAGAGTGATGATTCCATTGGGCCCGGACATTTTGAGCTTCATGTACCCGCAATGGGGTATAGCTTGGAAGATCGTGAATGCCTCCCGCCCTAGAAGGGTGTGGTATCCGCTATTTAACGGGGCCACTTGGAATGTGATTTCTGCGGACCTATAGTTCTCCGGCATGCCGAATACCAGATCTAGTGTGATTTTCCCAGCACATCGTGCCTCTAGACTAGGGATGATTCCTCTGAAGGTCATTGTCGGTGTCAAAACCGACGGATCTTGGGTAGGGGGTCCCGAACTGTGCGTCTAAGGCTAATGGTAACAGGAGGCGGGGGACACGATGTTTACCCAGGTTCGGGCCCTTTCGATGGAGGTAATACCCTACTTCCTGCTTGATTGATCTTGATGATATGAGTATTACAAGAGTTGATCTACCATGAGATCGTAGAGGCTAAAACCCCTAGAAGCTAGCCTATGATTATGATTGTGTATCTCTATCGACTAGCCTGGCCTCGGTTTATATAATGCACCAGAGGCCTAGGATAACAAGAGTCCTAGCCGAATACGCCGGTGGGGAGGAGTCCTTGTCTTGATCATCAAGTCTTGTGGAATCTTCCTTGTATGCAACAGCTGTCCGAACTGGCCCATAAGTATATGACCATGGGGGTCCTCGGCCCAATCCAACTGATCGGGAGACGACGTGATGAGTACACCCTAGTCCAGGACACCGTCAGTAGCCCCTTGAACCGGTCTTCAAGTTGGGGACGCTCCTCGATTCTTCCGAACTGTTCTTCATCTTCGGTCGTCGGTCTTGAAAACTGGTTCAACAAATCTTCTCATCTTCGATCTTGAGGATCGCCGAAGTGCATCCGACGAGTTTACACGTCGGGTATCCGAGGAGCCCCTTTAAGTTTCCGGCCTTTATCAATGCCTTGTTATTTTTATGCCACACCTCGGGTTTGAAGTTGTTCCTGGGCGGCAGTGTTCTCTTGCGTCCAAGCCCCAACGCCGAACTGTATTCGAGGTATCCTTTGCAGCCGGGTACCAACGCCGGGCTGTATCCGAGCTCCAACGTTGGACTATATCCAAGCTCCAACGCCGGACTATATCCAAGCTCCAACGTCGGACTATGTCCGAGCTCCAACGCCGGACTGTATCCGAGGTGTCATAGATCACCTTGGTTCTAAAAAGTTGAAGGAGTTTAGCCGAGCTCAATGCCGGAAATGCCCTCTATGGAGCCAGCCACTGGCGCCCGAGCTTTGTGCTGGACTGCTTCCGAGGTGGTGCACCACCCAGTAGCGGGCTGATTTTTTGTGAATATTTTTTATTGGTGCAATTTATTCTCTGCCGAGATATATAGCCAGTATATGTATATCCAGTAGCCTTCAAGGTGTGTATTGGTCTAAAATCTGAGATGCACCTGAAGGAAAATATGAAACCGCTGATCCTAGTAGCTTCTGAGACTCAGGTCGTGAAATCGGCCTGAGGATCAACTCCTAGCTCGGCAGCATACATAGGAATAAAAACACAGTGTAATATATTAGAGATAATAGTGATCGGCGAACGGGCCCGTGAGAAAGGGTCGTGAGAAGTCACCGCAATATACTAGCTTGATGCCGGATAGGTCCATATGGTACCTATTATTGTGCGAAGACGCGTATGCGCATAGTTCGGTCAAGCCGAACACTGAGCACTTTGAATTCTCTGTATTGAATAAGCAATGCAGTAGCCCCGAGACACTGGTCGGGTGGCAACACCAAATCAGGGGATCGATGTGCCCCTTTAATATTTATAAATAATGAGCATGAAGCCCAGTAGCCCCCGAGCCTTAATGTGGGCATGGGTGGCCGAATTAAGGATCGATATCCAGAGTAAAATCACAGATTATGTGTAATGATTCTATGTGTCCAAGTACTTTACATCATTATTTTGACTCCATTGCGACCATTTATCAGTTGAAAGTGGCCCATCGTTGGCTTATACCCCTTGGTAGATACTACGCAGGGGGTTTCCGCACTAACAAAACAACCCTTAGCCGACGTCTCGGCGCCCGGAGGCGGTTGTGTTAGCAGAAATGAGGCAATCAGATATGCGGGCTTTAACTTTCACTTAGTCAGAGGAGCTTAAAATTGGAAGGCTAGTTACTAGCCTCCGGTTAGTGTTCGGTGGCAATCGAGGTCAAGCCATAAACACTTCGGCCAATATTATGAACGGCCCATCATTTAACACAGTCATCGAATCGCTGACCAGTTTACACTTATTGTGACAGTCAGTTTTCGGCTTTCTTCACTAAGGCGCTTAACCATGCTAGCTGGAAGCACAATCGCAGTGGTTCTCCCGTTGTGCACCTAGCCGAACAAAGCGGAATGTAGGAGGCAAGCATAGGAGTCGGGCAACCCAACTATTGACCAAAGACGCAAATCGAAACCGATGCATATACATCATTGTCCGAGAATGTTTTTGCCGAATCCCTAAAGGTGTCCGGCACCGCACTACGAGACTAATGCTGGAAACACACAAATAGCTTAAAAGTGCCATAGGCTTGGAAAACCAAAAACTTCAGTAAAAACTGGACGCCCGAACTAGATCAAGTGTTCGGTGCCAAATCGAAAATTGGTCTTAGAAAAAAAAGGTGCTTCTGTCGTGCTTTATCATGACACATCTTATCTCAAGACCTCAAGCGGGTCAGCCTACGGCTTCAACCTCCTATCCCGAAGGCGGAGTACTTCTCGTTAGGCCAGCTTAGCAAACTAAACTCTAGCGGCTTTGAGAGAGAAATTAGGCTCCCCGGCTAGTGACCACGCACTCGTGTAGAAAAAAGGAGTGATAAATAATAATAATAATAATAATAATAATAATAATAATAATAATAATAATAATAATAATAATAATAATAATAATAATAATAATAATAATAATAATAATAATTTGCACGACTAAGAAGAAGAACACTTATCGTAAACCGGCTCATATAAATTTAAGAGCCCCCAAGTGAATTTTATGTATAATGATTGATGTACCAAAGTACTTATATCATATCTGTGTTCACCCGAACTTTATACGCGTCTTAACCGACCGTCGGCTTCTCCCTCTTCGGTCAAGGGCCGAAAAGTGTTATGTACTCCACCTGTCGAGAATATCGACGGTGATTCCGATAACCAGGCAATCAGGCCATAAGGCTGTAACAGACAAAGCACGCTCAGGGAACTTATGCTATATTACTGACGAAGTGTAAGAAGCATCTTCGAAGAAAATAGTACCCCCACCGATACCTTTCTTCGGTGCTCATTGTTACTATGAGACTTGTGCAATAGATTTTTTGTACTCATGAGTTCCGTTCTGTGCCGACCATAATTGAAAACAATAAGAGCGCTAGCTTTCGGCTTCACCCAGTCTAAGGTCCGGCTCGGATGACCCGATCGTGACAATCGCAGAGGTGCTCCCTTTACTCCCTAGCTGAACAATCGGGAACATAGGGGTAAACACAGGAGCGAGGCAACCCATCTTGCAAATCGCTTAAGTCAATATGGTGCATATTGTGGCGTAATACACGAACAAGGAACGAAGCCATACAAGTATAATCATATGCAAGAGGAAAATCTTCATAAAGGAAGCCCCCAAGTAAATGAGGTATTTGAATTTGTGTGTCACAAACAAAGTTGCGACAAGGAAGTTTTTCGCAAGCCACTTTTTGCCAAAAAGGTATAATGCTTGGTCGAACCGAACACAAGTTAAAAATATAAAACTTTGAGCATGAAGGCAACTTAGCTAGTTAATGTGTTCGGCATTGATGACGCGGTCCGAGCTTGATGCGGGACAAGGTTCCATCCCCCAAGCCGGTCCCGAGGTGGCAGAGCGAAGAGCTCGGAACTCCTAAGTGGTGATATAGCACGGCCAATGCAGGCCGGTAGAGTGACGCTGAAGTCCCCGACGTCGGGTAATGAAGTGTTGACGAAGCCCCCCGTCCAGCCGAGGTGATGTGGTATGTCAGTACGCCGAGTTGACGATACTTCGTGACCCAGATCATTTTCCTGTGCACAAAAAATAGTGCAATCCGGAGATAATAATAATAATGATAAATTAAAAAAATGTTGCATAATAAATAATTTGTGCAAAGTGAGTAATAAAAGAAATATGGCCTGGCGCCGAAGTCAATGTCGATGCAGGGCGTCGGCGTGATGCGGTAAAGGTGTGGCAACGCCTGAATTCACAGGTTGGTCCGAGTTCCCGATGCGGCGTACGCCAGACTATGTATGGAAACTGACCGAACCACCACGCAACCGTCGTTAATGCAACCATCATTTGATAGACCTGTGTACAGATGATGGTCAAACCAAAGTAATAATTCCTTGGGAAAAATAAACCCAAACAAGCAAAAAATACTAGGATTAATAGCACCTGGTTTATTTGTTGTAGCAACCCAAAGAAAAGTGACTCCCAAAATTTGGATTCGATCCGCACACCCATTGCCTGATGGGCGATAAAGCGACGGTATGGCGATGCTGGCAAAGGTTGGCTTGCCGAGGCAAAGCCCTCGGTCCAGCTAACGTGACGAAGCTGGACGGCTAGTGACGCTAAAGTCTCCGGAGTAGGTTGATGAAGAGATGGCGAAGCCCCCGGTCCAGCCGAGATGTCGGAGCCTCGATGTCAGCCGATGAGTTGGTCGGCGTGATGGACATTGGCTTGAAGAAGCAACAGCGTGGCCGTGCCGATGCCGGTCGTGACGTGGTCAATGCCGGCTTGATGAAGTGACCGTGCAGCAATGTTGGCGATGATTTATCCTTCGTGATGCCGAACTCTTGTTCGGCTTGCCGAGATGATGACCCGAAGAAGTTGAGCTCGGCTCAATAAAGTGACAACGTGTCTAGCGTAGGTCGACAGCCATAGAGCAACGTTGTCGGGCTGGTTTGACACCAGCGCGATGGTGAAGATCATATTGGAAAAGACTTCAAAATTAGCGGGATGTGTTTGGGAACAAAACACAATACCCCATACAAAACTTCCTTCAAAAAGCATGTCCGAAATCCCGTTCATAAAAAAGATAAATTCGGGTCAGATTCGTTCTCGCGCGGAAAACAGAACCGGAAAGTGATGCACTAATCGGAAGGTTCCCGGAGTTTGGACGGTCGGATCAAGCTGAAATTGTGAGGGGTGGTAGATATAGGTATTCCGCAGCCGATTAACGATTGGATCTTCCAAAGGACGTCCGAGCTAGAAGCTGGACACCACGCCCTAATCTTGTCCAGATTCCCGTCCAGATTTGACAGGGCTCCTGTATATCGTGGACTGCCAGAGATTTTTCCATCGGATCTCAAAGAAATTTTCCAGGGTTGTTGTAGACTCAATTTCACACAATTCCACCGAAGCAATCGTAAAAATGACACTTGAGGAGGTGGTGGCGGCGGATACAAGTTCGCTGTGCAGAAAAACAGCACGGTCGCCCGAGGGCAATGTTGACGTTGAGCCCCCGGGCTCCCTGTATGATTCCTCCATGATCTTGATAGAGATCGGAGTTGATGTTGATGAAGGCCCTCCTCCGACCATGACGATCGGAGGTAGGGCGCAGTCCTCGGCCCAGCCAAGGTGACCAGTCGAGCCGGTGATGAAGAAGCTGACGTCGTAGTTGATCTGCAGTCAAGCCATTGATCCTTTTCCCGATCACACAGCGGAACTCTCAATGAAAGCACCAATGTTGGTGTCAAAACCGGCGGATCTCGGGTAGGGGGTCCCGAACTGTGCGTCTAAGGCTAATGGTAACAGGAGGCGGGGGACACGATGTTTACCCATGTCCGGGCCCTCTCGATGGAGGTAATACTCTACTTCCTGCTTGATTGATCTTGATGATATGAACATTACAAGAGTTGATCTACCATGAGATTGTAGAGGCTAAAACCCTAGAAGCTAGCCTATGATTATGATTGTGTATCTCTATCGACTAGCCTGGCCTCGGTTTATATAATGCACCAGAGGCCTAGGATAACAAGAGTCCTAGCCGAATATGCCGGTGGGGAGGAGTCCTTGTCTTGATCATCAAGTCTTGTGGAATCTTCCTTGTATGCGGTAGCTGTCCGAAGTGGCCCATGAGTATATGGCCATGGGGGTCCTCGGCCCAATCCAACTGATCGAGAGATGACGTGATGAGTACCCCCTAGTCCAGGACACCGTCAGTCATGTTGCTTTGCTCAATGCGGGTTTTGTCTATTTCCATTTTTCGAAGAGTCTCCTCATAGATGAGGTTAGATCCGCTGCCGCCGTCCATGAGCACTTTAGTAAGCCGGAAGCCGTCCACAATTGGACTAAGGACCAAGGCGACTGGTGCTCGGGCTGTTCGGAATTTAGGTTCGTCACTAGCATTGAAGGTGATAGCCAAATCGCTTCATGGATTTATTCTGCCATGTGGCAGACTTCGGCAAGGCTGCGGAGTGCTCGCTTACGCCTATTATTTGAGGCGAAGGTCTTGAAGACTGTCAATACTGTATTGTTGTTTTCCATGGGATGGTGCTCTGCGGTATTGTTGATGAGGAGATCCTCGCCGCTCTTGGCCACCTGCCGGAGTACCCAACATGCTCTAAGGCTGTGTGTTGGCATGGTATCCGCTGTACTGTGAATTTTGCATGGCCCATTAAGCCATCCCTCCAATACGGTTCCACGCCCTGTAGTGGGCTTTTGTTTCTTTGCAATTGGATCGGGTGACTTACGAGAGTACACCCTTTTAGTTCGGACGGGGGGTTTTGTGAGAGCCAGAGGATCCCAAAATTTTGTTTGGGTTTTCCAGGTGCTTTCCATTGCACAATACTTCCGTACTATGGCCGCCAAGTCAGCGAAGTGTGCTATGTCACGGCGACTTATGGCGTTGAGGATTCCCCTGTCCGTGCAACTTTTGCAAAAGAATGAAATTGCGTCTTCCTCGCGACAGTCCCTAACCTTGCTCATTACAAGGAGGAATTCTGGCCCAATAGTGGTGTACTGTCTCTTGGGGCTCTTGTCTAATGTGGGAAAGATCACTTATATCTGGGTGGGTGGGTGTATTTAGGTACGAACCCTAACCCGATCTGAGACCCAGGGGCGGAGGGGTTTCCGAACTTGGCGGTTCGGGCTCCGAGATGTTGCCTAATAGGTCTGGCCCGCTGCCTGATCTAGTTTCAAAGCTTGGGCCATGTCCTCCCGTAGACGGGTATCCGGCTTGGAGAGCTCGGGAATCCAAACATAGTTTGTCCTCAAGATAGAGGAAGAATCGCTGCATTGCTCCTCCACCACTGCAATCTGATGGGTGACCGGCGGAGAGTTAATCTCCCTTTGGTCGGGTTTAAGCCCGATCTGATTATAGTCCATAGCGACTCCCAAGGCGGCGACGATGCGATCCAAGAGCTCGTTCAAGGAAGAGAGATCCATTGGATCCAACTGCTCGGCAAATTCTGAGCCGACGTGGAGGCTGTTTTCGATGACCCGAGAAGTCATCGTCGGTGCAACGGCCGAACGGGCTGTCATGACGAAACTGCCTAGTCGGAGAGTTTGGCCTACATCCAGGGCTCCCCAAGAGGTGATGTTGTCCTTGACAACGAGACGAGCCATCCATCCTTATGATGACGACACAGTGGAACTCTCAATGAAAGAACCAATGTCAGTGTCAAAATCGACGGATCTCAGGTAGGGGGTCCCGATTTGTGCGTCTAAGGCAGATGGTAACAGGAGGCGGGGGACACGATGTTTACCCAGGTTCGGGCCCTCTCGATGGAGGTAATGCCCTACTTCCTGCTTGATTGATCTTGATGATATGAGTATTACAAGACTTGATCTACCACGAGATCGTAGAGGCTAAACCCTAGAAGCTAGCCTATGGTATGATTGTTGTTGTCCTACGGACTAAAACCCTCCGATTTATATAGACACCAGAGGGGGTAGGGTTACACAGAGTCGGTTACAAGGGAGGAGATCTACATATCCGTATTGCCAAGCTTGCCTTCCACGCCAAGGAGAGTCCCTTCTGGACACAGGACGAAGTCTTCAATCTTGTCTCTTCATAGTCCAACAGTCCGGCTAAAGTATATAGTCCGGCTGTCCGAGGACCCCCTAATCCAGGACTCCCTCAACAGTCGTTATTCTATCCGAGTTATCCCAGGTTTTCTAAATAGTCTGATGCATTTGCAAATCCCTTCTTTCTGTTCCCGATGTTTCTTTGGGCCAGTTTAACCACACTAATCGGCGAGTTGAGGTACTCTATTGCCTCGACGTATATGTTGGAGCTATTATTATGAACCTAGGTGTCATAGAGGATCACCTAGTAATCTGGCCATGTTTCGTATTCCTAGTGTGATGATTCTGGCCATCATTCTCGAAAGCGTCCCGTGATGCCATTTAGTTAGTAGGCATTCTATTCCTGGGTTTTTGAACCCGAGATTCACTCTACATACCTCGTGTTTATAGTGTTTGCTAGTTCCTTTAGGATATTAGTAACCTTTGTGATAGTCCTCGAGGTCCGTGGTATTTTCCTCTTCCAAATACCATGAACTACTTATGGCAGAAGTTCCTCGTTGATCCAAAAGATCACAACCAGAGCGCTCTTCATGAGTTCTCGATTCTATGTTGTGACTCTGCCAGTTCTATCTTTCTGCATGGGTTATCCGGAAGAAATATGTTGAACTCATTCGACATGCTAATCTATGCATCCACAACTCAGAAAATCGTATGTTTCTTTGAGTTGTTCCTCTATAATTGTATTTCGGCCTTCATCTATCAGTTGATAGTCAAGAGCATGTGTGCATTCATGTTCATCGATGCCTATTATTCTTGTGTTTCTTCAAGCCATTCTATCTCGGAATTACTAGGAGAAACAAACTCCAGTACCTTATCCATTTGCAGGATTGGGTCAAAGCAGTTGTAGTCCGCAAATTAGATGCCAACCCAGCTTTTGATTCTGTTCTACCCTGAAGTATTACCGTCTTATGTCAAGAATGTCATGAGAATTGCACCACCTCTTATGAATTCTTAACGCAGTGATACTTCTTGCCATCATTGTTCATTCCTCGGTTCCCGTATTATTGTAACCGGAATGCCGACAAGTGAATCGTGATGTGTGAAATCAATACCCCTAGCAACTGTGTTGCTTGGTACTTAATGGATGATTATTCCATTCTTAGCGTGTTGGTTACTGAACCATCATTCTAAGTTTGATCGTGCTACCTAGTCCATTTTCCTTGGTGCACTTCTTGATCAATGAGATAGGATTGTGTCAATCCATCACTCTCTTGGTCATATCGTCTTGCCATGAAAAGCAAGATTGTTCTCGAGCTTAGTAACATAGCGGTGGTTCGTGATTTTCTGAATATCTTCTCGAAAGTGTTACCATGTTGTCACCTGACCGCTATGTTGAGTTCGTGATCAAATTGGTTTCTTGTAGCCACCCCTTTCTTCAAGAATCTGTGTTGGATAACCCTGAGCTAGTTGGTTAAGCTAAACAACAACTTGGAGAGTTGGAAGATAAAAGCTTGCCTAACTTAGTTCATTCCAAAGGAATATCCTTGTGTTGTGTGTTAATTGAAGAAAGATGATATCTTCATCGATTGGTGCATGTGATCAGTTGTTGGACCTATTGTCTTATCAAACTTTGATTTGAATATGGTCTATCACCAAATCAAATCAGTACCAACGATGTTCGTAATGTTGTCTTACTCTTGGTTGATCCTTCAAGCATACATCATTACATCTTTTGGTCTGACCAATGCTATCATCTTGTTCACATAACCATGTAACCCCATCTTATGGGAATCTTGATGACTTGTTGTTGAGCTCATCAGCAACATTTCATCTTCTCCATGATTCATGATGAACATTAAGCTAGTGTTGGAAACTTTGTAAACAATGCCTTCGTGTCCCGCTCATGAGGTATATGTTTGGATGAAAGAAGAGGCTTCCCCTAATTCATGAGCATTCGATGCAAGTTGCCACCGTGAATTCGAGAAAGATTGTTTTTGCTTCCTCTGGAATCATCCCAAGTTAGTCACGCCTATGGCGAAGTACTCTATGGTTTGATAGGTTGGCCGCCTGCATGCTGTATGTGTTCCTAGCACACCAAGCCACTGATTGACTTGTTCAAGGAGAAGAAGTTCCTTCATAAGAGCTAATCATATGACATATGCAAGGATTTTGTTGTCCGCGATGATGGTTCCCGACTAAAACTCGGTAGTGTTCTATAGTAAGACTTCTACATGGTCATGCTTATCTTGAACAGTGTGTTCACATGTGTGTAGTAGAACGAGCTCATGTTTTGGAGCTTACTACCGTAGTCCATTTCCCGAGAATCTCGGAACGTCGTCTCGTCGGGTTGTGTTGCAAACTTCCTTTTCCAGACATGATCTCTGAAGTATCCTGTTACTAACCAGATCTGAATCTCAGGCAGATATGATGGTTGGAACATTCCAACATTTGCATTTTGTTCCTAGCTTGCACCGTCTTTGTGCCATTTCACTATGGGCTTCCTTCTTAGTAATTCTTGTTCAGGATCATCTTTAAAAGTGGTCCTACCATGGGTCCCATCCATTTCCGATGATAACAAAAAAATCATCCATTGCGTTGTCTTCAACAAGGTAGTCCACATCATCCATTCTAGTCTGAGTATGTCATTCTTTCGAACTCCTTCAAAAGATCGATTGTGATCGCCTTAGGCTGGTATAAAGAGTTTCAATGATCTTTGTATCAAAAGTAGTTCTTTTTGCCACTTAAGGGAATAATTCTATGAGTCACCTCTCCCAAGGTGCCCCGTTATGGGATCATGGTAATTGTTTCCTCGCTACTTTGAAACCCTCGTCAAATTGTTCTTCCGCCCTCCTGATGGATGTTTTGCCTCTCAGCTCCAGAGATGTTTCTATGTCTCATTCCGTGAGTTGATCTTGTGATCATCGAGATGATCCTAAGTTGCTCGAACCTCAAGCAGATCGATTCTTCTAAAAACTCTCCCTTTCTTCTCGTTGTCATGTTGGATAAGTTCTCAAAGCAGGACGTCGAGATCAAGATGATGCAATGATATCAACATCTTTGAGAAGGATAGTTGGATCATGAAAATCATGTTAGCTTGTGTCCCTCTGTCTTCTTACCTCACGACTTGAATCTCGGGACAGGATTCTTGTTTAGTGGGGGTAAGTTGTCACAACCCTAGTCAATGCATGCATTGGAGAGTTTGCATCATGTGTAAATTTCTCAGAAACTTGAAATGGGGATGACAGAAACCCCAGCACCACTTAATCCAACTAGGGTTACTGAAATACTTTTTCAATGAACCTAAAGTGCCCTTAAAAAATGTTCATCATTTGTGTCTTGGTTCAGAACCTCTGCCAAAAATGGTTCACATTTTTCTAGGACAACTTGGGTCACTGAATAAAATCATAAGTTATTTGCATTTGGGCATTTAAATGCTACAAATTATTTTAAGTGCCCAAATAATCTTGAATTTAAATGAGGGCCCTTGGAAATATTTTCAAAAGTGCCCACAATTATTTTCAGGATTTTACAAAATGAATTGGTATTTTTACTAATTCAAAATACAACAGAATAAATAGAAAAACTAAAAGAGAGAGAGAAAGAAAAGGCCAGAGGCCACCCACCTGGCTCGTGCCAGTTATCACCTACCTCTGCGAGTAGGCAGAGGAGGGAGAAAACGCACGCGCGCCCGTGGCGCCACGCACCTCCATGCTCGCCTGCGTCACCGAGGCCACCACAACGCCTCAGGCCTTCTCTTCGGCGCCGCCCCGACTCCCTGGACGTTTCACTCTCCCCCTCTGCCTCTCTCTCCCTCTCCTCGCCATGGCCGCAACCGCCAAGCGCTCGCCGCCGTGAAACCCGCAGCCACCATGCTCCCCTCGCCTCTCCGACCTGTCCATGGGCTCCGCCTCCATCGCTCGTGCCTCTCCGTGAGCTCGCACGACGCCGGATGCCCTGCATCACCCTCTGCCGCGCCATCTTCGCCGCCTCTGCCCCGAGATCACCGGCGGACGCACGACCTCATCAGCCCCTCCCCGAGCTCTCCAAGACCACCGTCGACCCCGCCGTGAGTGTCGATGTCAAAACCAGCGGATCTTGGGTAGGGGGTCCCAAACTGTGCGTCTAAGGTCGATGGTAACAGGAGACGGGGGACATGATGTTTACCCAGGTTTGGGCCCTCTCTATGGAGGTAATACCCTACTTCCTTCTTGATTGATCTTGATGAATATGAGTATTACAAGAGTTGATCTACCACGAGATCGAGATGGCTAAACCCTAAAAGCCTAGCCGGTGTGACTATTGTAATGAGTATCCCCCCCTCCGGACTAAGTCCTCCGGTTTATATAGACACCGGGAGGATCTAGGGTTACACAAGGTCGGTTACATAGGAAAGGAATCTACATAATCGATCGCCAAGCTTGCCTTCCACGCCAAGGAGAGTCCCATCCGGACACGGGTCCAGTCTTCGGTGTTCGTATCTTCACAGCCCATCAGTCCGACCCATGGCTAACAGGCCGGACACTCGAGGACCCCTTAGTCCAGTACTCCCTCAGTAGCCCCTGAACCTGGCTTCAATGACGAGGAGTCCGGCACGCTGATTTGTCTTCGGCATTGCAAGGCGGGTTCCCTTCTTTCCGGATACTTCATAATGGTCTTCGGACGATTGAGTTTGTCTCGGCAGCACGAGCAACATATACTTCCACAGAGGGCATAATAATTTATAAGTCCAATCCTCTAGCAACTTTTTACAACATGACATCATGTCAGTCCGGTCATTATTTCGAACCGTTGTTTTGCCTGCGGCCCCACGTTCCAAGATGCGGTTGTCATTGGCACGTCTTATCCAAGAAGAGATTGTGTCCCCTTATTAAGGGATTCTTTTATCGACACAGACGTGGGTAACCCAACCGTCCTTAGGGTACAACTCCTTGGGAATAGGTAAATTTTAAGGCCCGGGAGGAGGCGTTCGATATTCTCGGCCTTTATAAAGGGGCACATACCCGCCTTTCCTCTCCATGCTTGCCTCTTCCTCGACTCTTACTACCTCGAGTTCCAACACCCAGGTTTCGCCCTCCGCAAGCCTCAGTCATGTTCGGATCCAGACGTCAAGGCTGGTGGGTGGCTTCTTCTATCACAGAGGAGGATATCGCGAAGCTTCGGGCGCCAAGATATCTGACCGCAGAAATCCTCCATCGTCTTCCCGCGGAGGGGCAGGTTATCCCTACCCCTAGCTCAGGCCAGAGGGTCGTGTTCGTTTCCCACTTCCTCCGAGGATTAGGGTTCGCCCTTAATCCCTTCGTCCGGGGGCTCCTGTTCTATTATGGACTATATTTTCACGATCTTGCCCCGAACTCTACTCTTCTCATCTCGGCGTTTATCAAAACCGGCGGATCTCGGGTAGGGGGTCCCGAACTGTGCGTCAAGGCCGGATGGTAACAGGAGACAAGGGACACGATGTTTTTACCCAGGTTCGGGCCCTCTCGATGGAGGTAATACCCTACTCCTGCTTGATTAATATTGATGATATGGGTAGTACAAGAGTAGATCTACCACGAGATCAAGGAGGATAAACCCTAGAAGCTAGCCTATGGTATGATTGTGTATGATGATTCTGTCCTACGGACTACAACCCTCTGGTTTATATAGACACCGGATAGGGTTAGGGTTACACAGAGTCGGTTACATTGGCAGGAGATCTTGAATATCCGCGTCGCCTAGCTTGCCTTCCACGCCAAGGAAAGTCCCCTACGGACACGGGACGAAGTCTTCAATCTTGTATCTTCATAGTCCAGGAGTCCGGCGAAGGTATAGTCCGGCTACCCGAACACCCCCTAATCCAGGACTCCCTCAGTAGCCCCTGAACCAGGCTTCAATGATGATGAGTCCGGCGCGCAGATTGTCTTCGGCATTGCAAGGCGGGTTCCTCCTCCAAGTTCTTCATAGAAGATTGTAAACACCAAAAATAGTGTCCGGCTCTGAAAAATAAGTTTCCACAGATCGCCATAGAGAGAATAATATTAACACAAGTCAAATCCGCTGACGTATTCCGCAGTGCGTCATCACACCACGACCAAGCTCTTTATACAAATTGTTTTCACTTTTCCACCTCAGCACGTTTAGCGAGGCGGTTTCCTTGGCACGTCTTGTCAAAGCAGAGATCGTGTGCCCCTTTTATGGGATTCTCATCAATACGGACGTGGATAACCCAACCGCGCCATTTACCACGGCGCTTGGGAGGCAAGCGAGTTTTATTAGGTAGGTGGGGACGCATAACCGCATCCGCCCATATAAGGGGATAAGGATCCACCTTTTTACCTACGCCTTCTTCCTCCTTTGCCAATCCATCTCTCGCGCACTCAAGCTCCAGCGCCCAAGCCCGCTCTTCCCACCTCAACCTTCTCCAGCAATGTCCGGAGCGGGAGGCAAGTGGATGGTCTCCTCCGTCATGGAGGTTCAAGTAAAAAAGCTAAGGAAGGCCGGATACCTGTCCAAGGACATCCCGCACCGGCTTCCCGAGAAGGGGCAGCTTCTCCCCACCCCAAGGCCCCATGAGAGGGTAGTTTTCCTTCCCCACTTCCTCCGCGGACTTGGTTTTCCACTCCACCCATTCGTCTGAGGACTCATGTTCTACTACGGCCTAGATTTCCATGATCTGGCCCCGAACTTCATCCTCAACATCTCGGCGTTTATCGTCGTGTGTGAGGCCTTCCTCCGCGTCCGCCCCCATTTTGGCCTTTGGCTCAAGACCTTCAACGTAAAGCCCAAGGTGGTGCGCGGTAGCCAAGCGGAGTGCGGAGGCGCTATGGCTGGCAAGATAGCCAATGTCCTCTGGTTCGAGGGATCCTTTGTGGAGACCCTAAAGGGGTGGCAAGCCGGGTGGTTTTACATCACCGAGCCACGCGATCCCGAATGGGTCGCAGCCCCCGAGTTCAGATCCGGACCCCCCACGCGGCTTATGTCCTAGAAAGAGACGGTCCTGTCATGGGGCAACGAGGAAGAGGTGACCGGACTGAAGACCTGCATCCAGTCCCTGATAAACAAGCCAATCCGGCTTGTTAATATAGTCCAGGTCATGCTCGTTTGTCTGATCCTCCCGTGCCAACAACGGGATTTCAATTTGTGGGAGTTTGACCCGGCGCAGCACCGAACCCTCACCAGGCTCTCCGACACATCTTATGAAGACGTCTGGAAGGTGCTGATCAAAGGCGCCAAGGTCCCCGCATCCGCTTCCGAGGATCGCGGATACAGCACGCAACGTCACGCTAGCGAGGTAAGCTGTCTATGCCTTTGACAGGATTATTAAGCTCTTTTTCATAGATTAACTCTATGCGGGATCTAAACTCCCTTACCTTTGACAGGCATGGCAGGCGATATCCGGACCAATTAACTATCCGGCTCCCCTGCCCGAAGACCCAGCCCCAGCTCTCCTAGTGAAGCTGCTGACTCCGGCACCATATGTGGTGCCGGAGAGGAAGGTCAAGAAGAAGAAGACCACCGGGACTCGAAAGAGTGCCCGTAACTTGGTGGTGTCGGACTCATCATCTGACGAGTCCGAGACGCCCTTCTCTCGTGAAAACAAGTGTCACAACCCCAGTTCAGCCCTTGCTTGACTCTGCTTGCTCATCATGCCATCATGTTTAAATTCCAAAGAAGTTTGAAATGGGGATTGCCTAACCCTAGCATCAAAGGAATTCACTAGGTTCAAACTAAAATTTTTCAGTAAATCCAAATGGCTTACAAAAATGTTCATCATTTATGGAAAATGCTGTAAACAGTAACCAGAGGTGATGCACATTTTTCCATGACATATTTGGGCTCTGAATTAATTCATACTCTATTTGCATTTGGGCATTTAAATGCTATAAAATATTTTAAATGCTCAAATAATCATAAACTAAAATGTTTACTGTTGGATATATTATAAACATTAGCCATGATTAGTTTCATGATTTTTGGAAATGCCTTAACATTTGCAGAAAAATACAAAACAGAAATAAGAAAAGAGAGAGAGAAGGACTAACCTGGCGTTTACCTGAGGCCCACTTACCTGGTAGCCCAGCAGAATCGGCCAGCCCACCAGGGGCGCCTTGGTCTTCTTCCACCTCTACCAGTAGGCAGAGGCGTGTCGACGCCAGCGCGCCCGAGGCCTCCACCTCCTCCCTCCCAGCCTGCCTGGCTCCTCCTCGATGCACCAGGCGACGCCACACAGCCCTGGCCCCTCTCACCCTCTCCCGTGCCCCTCCCCTCCTCCGCTCTCTCTCCCTCTCGCGCCTGAGCGCAACCGCCGACGACGCTCGCCATAGCTGTGCCACCGAGCTCCCCACGCCTCACCGACGCGCCCACGAGCTCCGCCTCGTTCCTCTCTTTCTCCTCACCGAGCCGCCCGACGTCGGAAGCCCCTGGAAGCCGCAAGCCCCGCCGTTCCCCTCGTCGGCCAACGAAGAGCGTCGCCATCCATTTGCTGCCTCCGTTGCCTCCCCGGGCTCGCTGACCCTTCCATTCGACTCACTGTGAGCTCCTCTGCCGCTCCCCTCTCTCCCCGTGCTCTGTTGCGCAGTGAACCCGCCATTTCCACCTGACCCGAGAGCCGGCCACCGCCGTCCTAGTCGCCGTCGTAACAAGAGCTAGCAAAGCTCGTTTCCGAACACGGCTACGTGCTCAGCAGCTCCGCAGCAAGTTAACGCCGCCACCTGCTTGTCCTCCCGTACACCATAGCAATGCGCCGCTCGATCCCGAGCTCCGGCAACCGCCACGGGCTCCACTCCGGCAAGCTCTGGCCTCCCCACGACCCAGCAGCCGCACCGTTCGACGCGTGGGACAAAGAGCTCTCCAACGCACCCAGACACACTTTGAACGAGGCCCTGTAGCGCGTTTCCAACGCCTGCCACCATCTCGGGCCTAGCCGGCGTCGAGTCGCCGGGGGTTTGACCTGCTGACCAGGGGTTTGACCCCGCTGACCAAGTCAACCACGGGTGGGCCAGTTTGACCCCCTGGGTCAACGACAGGTGGGGCCCAGCCCTGCTAATTAATTAGGATTAGTACTAATTGAATTTAGTTAAACTAATGACACTGACACGAGGGTCCCACCATCAGGTTTGACCTGCCCAGTCAGCATTGACCCAGCCCCACTGGTCAGCCTCTGTTCTTGCCTTGTCACACTGACCAGTGGACCCCACGGTCAGGTTTGACCTGGGCTGGCGCCTTTGACCTGCTGACGTCACCCCGCCGTCATGCTGACGCAGTATTACGTTTTCTGGATTTATTTTTAATCAGGAAATTCCGAAAAATAGCTAAAACTTCTAAAATTCATAGAAATTAATCTGTAACTCAGAATGAAATAAATTATATATGAAAAATTATCCGAAAAATTCAAGGAATTTGTTTATGGCATTTGCATGCATGTTTGAACAACCTAGGGTTGCTGTACAGGGCAATTTGCATAAATGACATTTAAATAAGCACATATGGAGTTTGAATTTGAACCCTTGGTTCAAACCAACTTCATTTAATATGGTTGCTAGTTGCATTAGCTCAATCAACAGCATATTGCCATGACATTATCATGCATCATAATTGTTGCATTGCATTGATTGTGTTCCTCATTGTTTGCCGGTATTTCTCCCCTCTCGATAGACATGGTTTTGACGATGAGTTCGATGACACCGATGAAGAGCTATATTATCTTCAGAAGTGCCAGGCAAGCAAAACCCCCTTGTTCATTCCGACACAATCCTACTCTCTCGCTCCTGCTCTCTTTTACTACATTAGGACAACAACGATTCACGTGTTACTTGCTGTGGTAGTTGAACCTGTTATCCTCTGCATGACCTGTCATTGCCACAGTAAATAGATGAAACCCACTAGCATGAGTAGGAGTTGCTTGAGCCCTGATGTGCCTACTCATTCATGCTTGTTTGCCGTGCCTGCTACTGCTTAGAGTTGAGTCGGGTCTGATTCATCGGGAATGAATTGGAATGGTGATGAACTTGTCCTACTGTGTGTGAGCTAAGTGTGTGAACACGATTTGGTAAAGGTAGCAGTGAGAGGCCATGTAGGAGTACATGGTGGGTTGTCTCATTTCAGCCGTCTTCAGGAACTGAGTTCTGTGTTTGTGATCCATGAAACAGTTTCTACCACACATTGGGATCCTTAATTGACTCTCTCGGCTTCTTAATCACCCTTGTCCTCTGTCCAGGAGTTGCAAGTAGTTTCTGGTGTTTGTAGTATGCTGGGGGCCGCACGCAGTGCTGACCGTAGGGGTGGGCTGTGTTGCGGTAGGCACGTGGCACGTTGTACCGGGGGACCGTTTGGTGTCTCGGGAACCCTGCACACATCGTTTGGGGCCATATGTGGAAACCTCGGCCGGACTCCCTGCGGATGGAACCTGAATAGGCGATAAACCTGGACTAGAGACTTGATTGTTTAGGTAGGCCGTGGCCGACACCCTCGCTGGGCTTCCGCTTGAAGGTTGCCGAGTACATGTCGTGTAAACGGCGATAAGTGGTGAGAGCGTGAGTGAAGAAGCACACCCCTGCAGGGTAACATCATCTATTCGAATAGCCGTGTCCGCGGTAATGGACTTCTGGGTTGCCTATAACAGTTCATAGACAAGTGAAAGTGGATACTCTAAAATGCGCAAGATAATTTTGAGTGCTATGGACGGCGTTCTCGTAGGGAGACGGGAGCGGATCCATAGTGGTGTATTGATATGGTGAATATGTGGACTCGTGTGCGCCATCTTAAAAAGAGTTACTTGCAGTCGTAATTCAGGATAGCCACCGAGTCAAAGCTGGCTTGCTGCAGTCAAACTCCACCACCCCCTTTATCGATACTGATGCATATGTAGCTATTTCTGATGTAAGTCTTGCTGGGTACATTTGTACTCACGTTTGCCTATTTTATGTTTTTGCAGAGAGACGTCAGTCTCGCTAGTAGTTCCATGTGGACTGCGACGTTTAGCTTGATACCTCAGCTACGATCTTGTGCCCTCGGCAGGATCTGGTAGATAGTCAGGCTTCTCAGCCTTTTTCATTTGTAGATGTCTGTACTCAGACATGTTAAACTTCCGCATGTGCTTTGAATTGTATGCTCTGAATGTTGGGGTCATGAGACCATGTTTGTAATATCTCGCTCCTCGGAGCCTAATGAATAAATATTGGAGTTGTAGAGTTATGTTGTGATGCCATGTTGTATTTACACATATCGAGCATATTGTGTGTATGATTGAAATGCTTGCTATGTGTGGGATCCGACAATCTAGTTGTTTATCCTTGGCAGCCTCTCTTATGGGGAAATGTAGTCTAGTGCCTCCTTGAGCCATAGTAATTCGCTATAGCCCGGTTCACCGGAGTCCTGCTAGCCCAGCACTACTGCTCAGGACACTTGACTGGCCGGCATGTGTTTCACTTCGTTCCTGTGTCTGTCCCTTCAGGGAAATGTCACGCCGTGACATCCAGAGTCCTGCCTAGCCTGCTACAGCCCGGGTTACCGGAGTCCTGTTAGCCCAGTGCTATAGCCCGGATTCACACGCTGCTGACCGACATGCTCGAGGTTGAATCATGTATGCCTGTCCCCATGGGTTGGTGCCGCTTTGGGTTCACGACTAGCCATGTCGGCCCGGGTTCTCTGTCATATGGATGCTAGCGACACTATCATATACGTGAGCCAAAAGGCGCAAACGGTCCCGGGCCAGGTAAGGTGGCACCCGTGGGAATACCGTGCGTGAGGCCGCAAAGTGATATGATGTGTTACATGCTAGGTTGATGTGGCTTAGGATCGGGGTTCTGACAGCGTTGATACCAGAGCCTGACTGCTTGTAGGATTACCAAGCCAAACTGGTCGAAGTTGAGTCTAGAAATGCTTTAGTTATATAAGGGAATTGATTGTGGAAGGGAACGTAAGGCTCTTTTTACTCCTTATACCTCATGGCCTTCTGATCTGAGTCATCCTCTTCTCTTCTACGGGGGTTAAGAACTAGGCCTTCTCATCTATCTATCAGGATGATGAGTTACTATGATAGAGACTTATAGGATTGTTGGATTCGTGCCCCTGCTCAGTTTCTACTACTTTTAGTATGTTGTCAGTTGATCTCAGAACCTTGATATTGTGGTGTTGCGTGGTTATGCCACAATTTTTCCAGGATGTCTCAAATAATTTTGAGCATTTACAGCCGTTATGCTGTCCGAGTCATCCCAGGTCTCTAAATAGTCTGATGCATTTGCAAATCCTTTCTCTCCGTTCCCGATGTCCTTTTTGGTCAGAATAAGCACACTAATTGGTCTGTTGAGGTACTCCGTTGCCTTGACGTATATGTTGGAGCTACTATTATGACCCTAGGTGTCTTATGAAACCATCTAGTAATCTGTCCATGTTTTGTGTTCCCAGTGTGATGAATCTGGCCACCATTCTCGAAAGCATCCCGTGATGCCACTTAGTAGTAGGCATTCTACTCCTGGGTTTTGAACCCGAGATTCACCCTACCTACCTCATGTCGATAGTGTTTGCTAGTTTCTTTAGGATATTAGTAACCTTTGCATTAGTCCTCGAGGTCCGTGGTATCTCCTTCTTCCAAATACCATGAACCATTAAGGCAGATGTTCTTGAACCAAAAGCTCACAAGCAGAGTACTCTTGAGGAGTTCTCCACCCATAATTGTGAATCTGCCAGTCCTTCTTCTTCTGCATGGGTTATCCGGAAGAAATATGTTGAACTTGTTCAACATACTAATCCATGCGTCCACAACTCAAAAACAATTATATGTTCCTTGAGTTGTCCCCCTTTAGTTGTACTCCGACCTTAGCCTATCAGTTGATAGTCAAGAGTATGTGTGCACTCGTTCATCGATACCTATTACTCTTGTGGTTCGTCATGCCATTCTATCCCAGAATGACTAGGAGAAACAAACTCCAGTACCTTATCCATTTCTAGGATTGGGTCAAAGCAGTTGTATTCCTTGGATCAAAATGCCAATCCAGCTTTTGCTCTGCTCTACCTTGGAGTGTTACCATCTTTATGTCAAGAGTGTCATGAGAATTGCACTACCTCTTATGAATTCTTGATGCAGTAATACCTCTTGCCATCATTGTTCATTCCTCGGTTCCGTGTTGTCACAACCGGAATGCTGACAAGTGAACCATGATGTGTGAAATCAATACTCCTACCAACCGTGTTGCTTGGTAGTTAATGGACAATATTCTCATTCTTAGCATGTTGATTATTAAATCATCATCCTAAGATTAAACGTGCTACCTAGTCCTTATTTCTGGTGCACTCTTCGATCAATGAGTTAGGATTGTGTCAATCCCTCACCCTTTTGATCATATCGTCTTGCTCTGAAAAGCAAGATTGTTCTCGAGCTTAGTAACATATTGCTGGTTCGTGATTTTTCGAATATCTTCTCGGAAGTATTACCAGGTTGTTCACTGACCGTCATGTTGAGCTCGTGATCAAGTTGGTTTTCCTCTAAACCAGCCATTCTCCAAGAATCTGTGTTGGATACCCCTGAACTGGTTGGTTAAGCTAAACAACAACTTGGAGGGTTGGAAGGTAGGAGCCTTGCTTAACTTAGTTCATCTCTAAGGGATATCTTCTGTGTGTGTGTGTGTTGAAGAAAGATGATATCTTCGTTAATTGGTCCTCGTGATCAGTTGTTGGATCTATTGCCTTGTCAAAACTTAGACTTCAGTATGGGCTATCGTCAAGTCAAATCAGAACCAACGATGTTCGTAATGTTGTCTTACTCGTGGTTGATCCCTCGATCATACACCATTATATCTTTTGGTCTGACCAATGCTATCACCGTGTTCACATGATGGTGGAAGTCAAGTGATATGGAAATTCCGATGAGGTGTTGTTGAGCCCATCAGCATCATTTTGTCCGCCCCATGATTCATGTTGAACATCAACCTAGTGTTGAGAACTTTGTAAGCAATGCCTTCGTGTGCCGTTCATGAAGCTTATGCTTGGATGGGAGAAGTGACTTCCTCGAATTCACGTGCATTAGGTGTAAGTTGCTGCCATGAATTTGAGAAAGGTTTGTTTTGTTTCCCTTGGAATCATTCCAAGTCAGTCATGCATACGTGCGAAGTATTCTATGGTTTGGTAGATTAAGTACCTCCACTCCATGTGTGTTCCTAGCACACCAAGCCACTGATTGATTTGTTCAAGGAGAAGAAGCTCCTTCTTAAGAATCATGACTTATGTTAGGACTTCGTTATCCTCAATGATGGTTCCCAATCTGAACTCGGTAGTGTTTCATTGTAAGACTACTATGCGGTCATGCTTGTCTAGGACAGCGTGTTCACATGTCTTTAGCAGAACCAGCTCATGTTTGGAGCATGCTACCGTAGTTCATTTCCCGAGAATCTCGCAACGTCATCTCGTCGATTTACGTTGCAAACTTTCATTTTCTTTTTAGACTTGATGAGTCTGGAATATCCTGTTACCAACCAGATCTGAATCTCAGGCAGATATGATGGTTGGAACGTTTCTCGAGAACTATAATATTGCTCTCTCTATAACCCGGTATAGTGGATGTCGTGGCCAACACACCAGCCGGAAGACCTATTATTGTAGTATATTGATTGAGGAAGTTGGCCACCTCCCCATAAGGATCTCGCAGGATTTACTTCCATAGTTATTCCTTATGGATTCCTGTGCTCCCGAAGTCCGACCTTTTACTTGATGTTCTAGATATCAAAACTTATCTATTAATGGGTTACGCTAGCACATCAAGGGTAACATTAGAAGCGGAGTGCTGAAATGTCTCTTGGTCGATCATCCAGATTTTGTTTCCTTGGCCTCGCTAAGGTGAAATATGAGGAGGTGTTATCTTCCTTTGCATCTGCATCGTCCACCACTATTCATCATGGTAGTATGTTGTGTTGCCAGGATCCTTGACACGGATGTTGGTAGAACCTTGATGAATATGGAAATGCTCAAGTTCTTGAGAGCACGCACAAGCAAAATCATCCATTGCGTTGTCTTCAACAAGGTAGTCCACATCATCCATCCTAGTCCGAGTATGCCATTTCTTCGAGTTCCGTCAAACGATCATTCATAAATTGCCTCAGGCTGGTGAGAAGAGTTCCAATGATCTATGGATGAAAAGTAATTCTTTTTGCCACTTAAGGGAATAGTTCTTCGAGTCACCTTCCCTACAGTGCCCCATTTTGGAATCATGGCAATTTTCCTCGCTACTTTGAAACCCTCGTCAAATTGTTTCTTCCGTCCCTCCTAATGCATGTCTTGCCTCTCAACTCCAGAGATGTTTCTACGTCTCATTCCGTGAGTTGATCTTGTGATCCCTGTGATGATCCCAAGTTGCTCGAACCTCAAGAAGATCGATTCTTCTAAAATTCTCCTTTTCTACTCGTTGTCATGTTGGATGTAGTTCTCAATGCAATAAGTCAAGATCAAGATGATGATCAAATCAACGTTCTTACGAAGTGCAACCTGGATCGTGAAGATTATGTGAGCTTGTGTTTCCCCCTTCACCTTACCCTACGCTTGAATCTCGGGACGAGATTCTTGTTTAGTGGGGGTGAGCTGTCACAGCCCCAGTTTAGCCCTTGCTTGACTCTGCTTGCTCATCATGCCATCATGTTTAAATTCCAAAGAAGTTTGAAATGGGGATTGCCTAACCCTAGCATCAAAGGAATTCACTAGGTTCAAACTAAAATATTTTCAGTAAATCCAAATGGCTTTAAAAAATGTTCATCATTTATGGAAAATGTTGTAAACAGTAACCAGAGGTGATGCACATTTTTCAATGACATATTTGGGCTCTGAATTAAATCATACTCTATTTGCATTTGGGCATTTAAATGCTACAAAATATTTTAAATGCTCAAATAATCATAAACTAAAATGTTTACTGTTGGATATATTATAAACAGTAGCCATGATTAGTTTCATGATTTTTGGAAATGTCTTAGCATTTTAATTAAGTCAAAACATTTGCAGAAAAATACAAAACAGAAATAAGAAAAGAGAGAGAGAAGGACTAACCTGGCGTTTACCTGAGGCCCACTTACCTGGTGGCCCAGCAGAATCGGCCAGCCCACCAGGGGCGCCTTGGTCTTCTTCCACCTCTGCCAATAGGCAGAGGCGTGTCGACGCCAGCGCGCCCGAGGCCTCCACCTCCTCCCTCCCAGCCTGCCTGGCTCCTCCTCGATGCACCAGGCAACGCCACGCAGCCCTGGCCCCTCTCACCCTCTCCCGTGCCCCTCCCCTCCTCCGCCCTCTCTCCCTCTCGCGCCTGAGCGCAACCGCCGACGACGCTCGCCATAGCCGTGCCATCGAGCAACCCACGCCTCACCGACGCGCCCACGAGCTCCGCCTCATTCCTCTCTTTCTCCTCACCGAGCCGCCCGACGCCGGAAGCCCCTAGAAGCCGCAAGCCCCGCCGTTCCCCTCGTCGGCCAACGAAGATCGTCGCCGTCGATTTGCTGCCTCCGGTGCCTCCCCGGGCTCGCTGACCCTTCCATTCGACTCACTGTGAGCTCCTCTGCCACTCCCCCCTCTCCCCGTGCTCTGTTGCGCCGTGAACCCGCCGTTTCCACCTGACCCGAGAGCCGGCCGCCGCCGTCCTAGTCGCTGTCGTAACAAGAGCTAGCAAAGCTCGTTCCTGAACACGGCTATGTGCTCAGCAGCTCCGCAGCAAGCTAACGCCGCCACCTGCTTGTACTCCCGTACACCATACCAATGCGTCGCTTGATCCCGAGCTCCGGCAACCACCACGGGCTCCACTCGGGCAAGCTCTAGCCTCCCCCCGACCCAACACCCGCACCGTTCGACGCGCGGGAGCAAGAGCTCTCCAACGCACCCAGACACGCTTTGAACGAGGCCCTGTAGCGCGTTTCCGACGCCCGCCACCGTCTCGGGCCACGCCGGCGTCGAGTCGCCGACGGGTTTGACCTGCTGACCAGGGGTTTGACCCCGCTGACCAAGTCGACCACGGGTGGGCCCAGTTTGACCCCCTGGGTCAACGACAGATGGGGCCCAGCCCTGCTAATTAATTAGGATTAGTACTAATTGAATTTAGTTAAACTAATGACACTGACACGAGGGTCCCACCGTCAGGTTTGACCTGCCGAGTCAGCATTGACCCAGCCCCACTGGTCAGCCTCTGTTCTTGCCTTGTCACACTGACCAGTGGACCCCACGGTCAGGTTTGACCTAGGCTGGCGCCTTTGACCTGCTGACGTCATCCCGACGTTATGCTGACGCAGTATTACGTTTTCTGTATTTATTTTTAATCAGGAAATTCCAAAAAATAGCTAAAACTTCTAAAATTCATAGAAATTAATTTGTAACTCAGAATGAAATAAATTATATATGAAAAATTATCAGAAAAATTCAAGGAATCTGTTTATGGCATTTGCATGCATGTTTGAACAACCTAGTGTTGCTGTACAGGGCAATTTGCATAAATGACATTTAAATAAGCACATATGGAGTTTGAATTTGAACCCTTGGTTCAAACCAACTTCATTTAATATGGTTTCTAGTTGCATTAGCTCAATCAACAGCATATTGCCATGACATTATCATGCATCATAATTGTTGCATTGCATTGATTGTGTTCCTCATTGTTTGCCGGTATTTGTCCCCTCTCGATAGACATGGCTTTGACGATGAGTTCGATGACACCGATGAAGAGCTATATTATCTTCAGAAGTGCCAGGCAAGCAAAACCCCCTTGTTCATTCCGACACAATCCTACTCTCTCGCTCCTGCTCTCTTTTACTGCATTAGGGCAACAACGATTTATGTGTTACTTGCTGTGGTAGTTGAACCCCTTATCCTCTGCATGACCTGTCATTGCCACAGTAAATAGATGAAACCCACTAGCATGAGTAGGAGTTGCTTGAGCCCTGATGTGCCTACTCATTCATGCGTGTTTGTCGTGCCTGCTACTGCTTAGAGTTGAGTCGGGTCTGATTCATTGGGAATGAACTGGAATGGTGATGAACTTGTCCTACTGTGTGTGAGCTAAGTGTGTGAACACGATTTGGTAAAGGTAGCGGTGAGAGGCCATGTAGGAGTACATGGTGGGTTGTCTAATTGCAGCCGTCTTCAGGAACTGAGTTCTGTGTTTGTGATCCATGAAACAGTTTCTACCACACATTGGGATCCTTAATTGACTCTCTCGGCTTCTTAATCACCCTTGTCCTCTGTCCAGGAGTTGCAAGTAGTTTCTGGTGTTTGTAGTATGCTGGGGGCCACACGCAGTGCTGACCATAGGGGTGGGCTGTGTTGCGGTAGGCACGTGGCACGGTGTACCGGGCGCCCGTTTGGTGTCTCAGGAACCCTGCACACATCGTTCGGGATCGTATGTGGAAACCTCGGCCGGACTCCCTGCGGATGGAACCTGAATAGGCGATAAACCTGGACCAGAGACTTGAGTGTTTAGGTAGGCCATGGCCGACACCCTCGCTGGGCTTCCGCTTGAAGGTTGCCGAGTACATGCCGTGTAAACGGCGATAAGTGGTGATAGCGTGTGTGAAGAAGTACACCCTTGCAGGGTAACATCATCTATTCGAATAGCCGTGTCCGCGGTAGTGGACTTCTGGGTTGCCTATAACAGTTCATAGACAAGTGAAAGTGGATACTCTAAAATGTGCAAGATAAGCGTGAGTGCTATGGATGGCGTTCTTGTAGGGAGACGCGAGCGGATCCATAGTGGTCTATTGATATGGTGAATATGTGGACTCGTGTGCGCCACCTCAAAAAGAGTTACTTGCAATCGTAATTCAGGATAGCCACCGAGTCAAAGCTGGCTTGCTGCAGTCAAACTCCACCACCCCCTTTATCGATACTGATGCATATGTAGCTAGTTCTGGTGTAAGTCTTGCTGGGTACATTTGTACTCACGTTTGCCTATTTTATGTTTTTGCAGAGAGGTGTCATTCTCGCTAGTAGTTCCATGTGGACTTCAACGTTTAGCTTGAAACCTCAGCTACGATCTTGTGCCCTCGGCAGGATCCGGTAGATAGTCAGGCTTCTCAGGCTTTTTCATTTGTAGATGTCTATACTCAGACATGTTAAGCTTCCTCATGTGCTTTGAATTGTATGCTCTGAATGTTGGGGTCATGAGACCCATGTTTGTAATATCTCGCTCCTCGGAGCCTAATGAATAAATATTGGAGTCGTAGAGTTATGTTGTGATGCCATGTTGTATTTACACATATTGAGCATATTGTGTGTATGATTGAAATGCTTGCTATGTGTGGGATCCGACAATCTAGTTGTTTATCCTTGGCAGCCTCTCTTATGGGGAAATGTAGTCTAGTGCCTCCTTGAGCCATAGTAATTCGCTACAGCCCGGTTCACCGGAGTCCTGCTAGCCCAGCACTACTGCTCAGGACACTTGACTGGCCGGCATGTGTTTCACTTCGTTCCTGTGTCTGTCCCTTCGGGGAAATGTCACGCGATGACATCCGGAGTCCTGCCTAGCCTGCTACAGCCCGGGTTACCGGAGTCCTATTAGCCCAGTGCTACAGCCCGGATTCACACGCTGCTGACCGACATGCTCGAGGTTGAATCATGTATGCCTGTCCCCATGGGTTGGTGCCGCTTTGGGTTCAAGACTAGCCATGTCAGCCCGGGTTCTCTGTCATATGGATGCTAGCGACACTATCATATACGTGAGCCAAAAGGCGCAAACGGTCCCGGGCCAGGTAAGGTGGCACCCGTGGGAATACCGTGCGTGAGGCCGCAAAGTGATATGATGTGTTACATGCTAGGTTGATGTGGCTTAGGATCGGGGTCTTGACAACGAGGAGGAAGAAGAAAGCTCTCCCCCCCAGCGGAGGGAGAAGAGAAGAAGAAGGCCGCCCCACAGGGGAGGTCGAGGGGTCTAGGAAAAGGAAGATCCCTCCGCCGGACGACTCCCATGATGCTGAAGAGAGCGAAGAGGAGTGGCCGAACAGGGCCAAGCGTCCGGCGAAATCGTAAGTTCGGACATCAGAGTAACTCATGATGTTCCTTCGTTGCGCAGCTTTCCTTAATGTCGAATGTGAACTTGCAGCCCGCCCCAGGCCGAATACAACGAATCGTCGGGCGGCTCCCTCGACTCATCGGACGTGAACTCCGTTCCGCCCATTGTCTCCCCCCGCACCATGGATGACGCCGAAGTGGCGTCGCGACAAACCCCGGGGCAGGAAGAGGTGGTCCCGGAGGAGCCGCAAGGCAACCTCCCGGACTCCAGGAGTGAAGGGGACAAGACCCCCAGGGCTCCAAGTCCGGCTTTGTGCCGGACCCCGCGCCGGAATCTTCAACAGTTCCGAGCCGCGGTAGGCGAACTCCTTCCAAAAGGAGTAAGCCTTCTAAGCCAGCGACCTCCGTCCAACCGGAGTCGCTGGACCATCTGCTGGAGGTGCTTGACGGCGCCTCCATCGACTGGGGGCACCGTACTATTATGAGTACGATGATCCAAAAGGTTCAGTCTGCCAAGAGCGAACTGTCTGAAGCTTGCGCTAGCCTTCTGACAGGCTTCGAGGTAAGTTAAAATATGTCAAGATGGTACCGCATAAACTGTAGCCCCTGATGCTCTGTTTGGCATTCGGAAAGAAAAGCCGGATAGAGGATCTATTAATTTTCGCAGGAGTCTAACAATAAAGAGTCAATATGGCTATGCAGGCTTCGCTGCTATCCACCGCCGCACTGGCTGCATAGGTGGATGCCTAAAAAAGGACCTCGGGCGGACCGAGCATGAGCTCGTCCTGGCCAAACGGTAGCTCGAGGAAAAAGAAGGTAAGAAATACCCTAAAAAAAGGTGCCTATAGAGAGGCGTGATTGCAAAGAATAACAGGATCGTACTGCTTATTGTAGGGGCCACAACTAAGGTGGCGACCCTCAAGCAGGCGCTATCTGAGGCCGAAAAGAAAACGGCCGAGGAGCGCACCGAGCGAGAAAGACTTGGGGCTCAGGTTGGCGAGGTGCAGCAAGAGCTGCAGGCTCTCATGAAGAAACATGAGAGCTTGGAGCTTGATTCAAAGGCGCAAGCATCCGAGCTCATGTCGGCCCTTGAGACCGCCAAGGGTGCCAAGGCCGAAGCCCAAAAGGCCCTCCAAGAATTGGAGGAGATGAAAAAGATAGCAGCGGGTAAGGCATTCTTAATGCAAAGTAGAAATATAAAAGTAAACTACTTGTCACTTACCCGAATCCGGAGTTCTCCAGGGGCGTTCGCAGATCTTCCCTGCAGCGTATCCGACGCCGCCACATTCTACCGAGCTAAAGAGGGTAGCTCGACGGAGAGTGTGTTCTGGTCTCAGTATTCTGAGGCCGGACACCCTGTGCCCTTGAGCGACCAGCTGAAACAGCTGGTCGAGCTCCACAAGGCGGCCGAACAAGCCATGAAGGGCTTCATAGTTCGGTTGTGGCCCGGAGAGGCCCTGCCTGGGAGCTACTTCGGACTGGTGCGGCGGCTAGTGGAGGCCTATCCCAGGCTTGAGGTCATCAAGCGTTCCGTCTGCATTGAAGGTGCCCGGAGGGCCCTTGCCCGTGCAAAGGTGCATTGGGGTAAGCTTGACAGTGAGAAGCTGGTGAAGGACGGGCCACCGCAGGGGAAGGAGCATCGCAAGCCTGAGAACTATTACAAGGATGTTCTTGGAGGTGCCCGCATTATTGCGGATGAATGTACCAAAGATGTAATTTTTGAATGAACTCGCTCGTGTTTATCCTGTGCGCTGAAAACTTGTTTCATGTGCGCTAAGCAATGCTTATTGAATTTAAAATATTATTTTCTGTGCGGCCGTTTATCAAAAATTGAGAGATGGCCAGTCGTCGGCTTCTGCCCCCATGCCGCTAGTGCTGGGGTGTTCGGGATAAACCTGAGCGCTCGTTTTCCCATGGTTGGGTCCTTCGAGGTAGGCGCTCAGCACAACGAACCAGGCTATCGGACTATAATGCTTGAACACTCTCACTTAGCCATAGAACTTTATAATTTTAAATTTTGGCGAAGCCCCTAGTTCGGAACACCGAATTCGGGGCGCTATCCACGCCTTCGGCTGGACAAAGCCAACTCCTCGCTCGAAGCGGCATAAGTCTTTAGGGACTCAAAAAACCTCTCGAACAGCGACCGGTCTCTCGCCCTATCATGACAGTCAGTTTTAGCTTTCTCCACTGAGGTGCTTAACCCAGCTGAACCGGGGCACAATTGCAGTGGTTCTCCTAGTGCTACCTTAGCCGATATAGCGGAACGTAAGGCACCAAAACATAGGAGCCGGGCAAACCCAGCTATTGACCCAAATCAGGATTCGGAGCCGATGCATATAGTGCTATAAGTTTGGGGTGCCGCACTTGTGAAAGTGTACGAACTTCTCACACCAGATCGAAGGGTACTGAAGCCCCTGGCGTGTTTGCCATACCATGGTGTACGGGTGCGATCATGTTTTTTAATAAACATATATCAAAAGAGGATAATGCAAAAAATAGACAAAAAGCTATGCATTGTTTATAAAGAGGCTATTTATCAAAGCCGAACGATACAAGTAGTGTGATAAGCAAAATATATTAGACTATTTAACATGTCCTGACCAGGGGCAGGCTGCGGAATTGTATTCGAAACAGATATACCGCTCGTAATAGAGACCACCTGAGAGTTCCATAATGCGGCGTAGCTTTGTCTGCTTTCCTGGATCTTGTAATGTTTGTGCGGCAGTCGAGTTGCCGAACAGGTCGTCCAAAGTGTGGAGTCCTGAAAGTAAAAAAAAAGAATCCGGCAACCCCTAGTATGTTTTAGGCCGTATTTCGGGCATCCCGGTATTGTGCCCCTTCCCCTGTGCCCATGGTATTTCAAGGGCGTAATTATGTACGCGAGGTACTAGCTTTGATATGTCGCGATGTCTGGGGTTGGGGCCGCATTGCTACGCCTGCTCAGAACGTGCTAGGCGATCTTGTTGTAGGTTACTCCGGGCGCGCTTGGCAGTGTCCGGCTTTTTAATGGCCGGACTGGAGAGTTGCCTGAAAAGGCTGCTTTGTACTT
Organism: Aegilops umbellulata; assembly: GCA_032464435.1. Lineage (NCBI taxonomy): Eukaryota > Viridiplantae > Streptophyta > Magnoliopsida > Poales > Poaceae > Aegilops > Aegilops umbellulata. The sequence continues at coordinate 81,042,528 of CP136058.1, forward strand.
CCGCTGCGAGAGCCGCCGTGTGCTCCTCCGTACTGAGGGAGCGTTCGGTGTTTCCGTTGACCGTGATTACTCCTCGAGGGATTGGCATCTTGAGCTTGGGATATGCGTAGTGCGGCACCGCATTGAACTTTGTGAATGCGGTTTGTCCGAGCAGGGCGTGATAGCCACTGCGAAACGGGACTACGTCGAATATTAACTCTTCGCTTCGGAAGTTATCCGGAGATCCGAAGACCACATCAAGTGTTATGGAGCCTGTACAATTGGCTCCTACACCTGGTATAACGCCTTTAAAGGTCGTTTTTGTGGGCTTAATCCTTGAGGGATCTATGCCCATTTTCCGCACTGTGTCCTGGTAAAGCAGGTTCAGGCTACTGCCCCCATCCATGAGGACTCTTGTGAGGTGAAAGCCGTCATTGATTGGGTCGAGAACTAATGCGGCAAAGCCGCCATGACGTATGCTAGTGGGGTGGTCCCTTCGATCAAAGGTGATCGGACAGGAGGACCATGGGTTGAACTTTGGGGCGACTGGCTCCATTGCTTATACGTCCCGTAGCGCATGCTTCCGTTCCCTCTTGGGAATGTGGGTTGCGTATATCATGTTCACCGTCCACACTTGTGGGGGAAACCCCTTATGTCCATTGTTGTTCGGCGGCCTGGGCTCTTCTTCGTCGTCGCTATGTAGCCCCTTGTATTTATTTTCGGCTCTTAACTTGCCTGCCTGCTTGAACACCCAACAGTCCCTGTTGGTGTGATTGGCTAGCCTTTCGGGGGTACCATGGATCTGGCACAAGCGGTCGAGTATTCGGTCCAAACTGGACGGGCCCTGAGTATTCTTTTTAAATGGCTTTTTCCGCTGACCGGATTTATAGCCTCTGAATCCGGCGTTGACTGCCGTATCTTCATTGCTGTCGCTGCTAACGCGGCGCTTTTGCTTATTTCGACGTGTCCTGCCACTTTTGTCCTTGGTATCCGAATTACCAGGGTTCTTTGATAAGTTGTTGCTGCGAGCTAGCCAGCTATCTTCGCCCGTGCAAAAGCGGGTCATGAGTGTCGTGAGGGCTGCCATAGATTTCGGCTTTTCCTGTCCCAGGTGCCGGGCAAGCCACTCGTCGTGGATGTTATGCTTGAAGGCTGCTAGGGCCTCTGCGTCCGGACAGTCGACTATCTGGTTTTTCTTTGTTAGGAACCGTGTCCAGAATTGCCTGGCCGATTCTTCTGGCTACTGAATTATGTGGCTTAGGTCGTCGGCGTCCGGCGGTCGCACATAAGTGCCCTGGAAGTTGTCGAGGAATGCGGCTTCCAGGTCCTCCCAAGAACCGATTGAGTCCGCTGGCAGGCTGTTAAGCCAATGCCGGGCTGGTCCTTTGAGTTTGAGCGAGAGGTATTTGATGGCGTGTAGATCATCGCCATGTGCCATGTGGATGTGAAGGAGATAATCCTCGATCCATACCGCCGGGTCTGTAGTGCCATCGTATGATTCGATGTTTACGGGTTAGAAACCCTCTGGGATTTTATGATCCATTACTTCATCTGTGAAGCATAGTGGGTGTGCGGCGCCCCTGTATTGGGCTATATCTCGATGCAGCTTGGAAGAGCTATGTCTGTTGTGTTCGGCCCTGCCGGATTTGTTGTATCCGGAGTGAAGATCATCGTCACGTGTCGTAGGGCGCCTACGCGATCCGTAGATCGATCTTGTTTGCCTTGCCTTATCCTCAAGTACATCTCGCAGGTCTGGCGCGTTTTCCCGTGCCTTAGCTGAGCGGCGTCGGGGCATGGTTTGTGTGGAGGGTCGAGAGGCCTCTCTGTCGCGGCCGCGAGGTGGCCGGTCTGCCATGTCGTGCGCTGGTGATGTAGGCGCTTCCTCCTCTGATCAGGGTAGCGGCCTGCGCTTTGGGTAGCTCTTGGAGGGGCGTTCGAGTTCGTACTCTTCAGCCGCAAGGACTTCAGTCCATCTATCAGCTAGCCGATCTTGATCAGCTCTAAGCTGTTGCTGCTTTTTCTTGAGGCTGTTCGCCGTGGATAAAAGCCTGCGTTTGAAACGCTCTTGTTCGGTGGGGTCTGATGGTACGACGAATTCGTCGTCATCGAGGCTGGCCTCGTCTTCGGAGGGAGGCATATAGTTATCATCCTCAACCTCTCGGTCTGCCGCTCTCTCATGAGGGCTGGCTTCTCCATCTTCCTGCGCCGAATCTTGCTGGGGATGGTGTTCTTCGGCGCTATCCAGGGTACTATTATCTCCGGTGCCAGAATCACCGTTTTTACTCTGGCGGGATTTAGAGCGACGCCGCTGACGCCGGTGCTTTGGCTGTTTCTTGGAGGTGTCATCCCCCGCTGTTTCCTCGCCATCTCCATCTTTTGGAGTATCCACCATATATATGTCATATGATGAGGTGGCTGTCCAGTGCCCTACAGGTGCTGGTTCCTGTTCTTCTCCTACCTCGTCGTCCATACCGTCGAAGTCTTCGGAGCCGAAGTCAAGCATGTCGGTTAAATTGTCGACAGTGGCTACCAAGTGGGTGGTGGGTGGGCTTTAAATTTCTTCATCTTCCGTATCCCATCCTCGCTGACTGTAGTACGGCCAGGGCTCTCCTGATAAAGAGAGAGACTTGAGAGAATTCAGGATGTTGCCAAAAGGCAGGTGCTGAAAGATATCCACGGCGGTGACCTCCATTATCGGCGCCCAATCGGATTCGACCGGCAGGGGCGCGGGGGGTTCGGTGTCCGGGGAGGAGTCCGGACCGTCGGGGTCACGGGTCACGCGGAGTGCGGGGCTGGCGTTCGGCTCGATCGCCTTTGAGATCGCAACCCCCGAGATGACGTCCAACCGTTCATCCTCGCTTGGCGCAACGGGCTCCGAGTTAAGGGTCGGAATCGGTGCGTATGCGGCCTCTAGGACACTGTTCGGAGGCAGAGCTAGATCATGCCCCTCGAGATAGTGTAGCGCACTTGGTTGTGGTTCGAACCCATCGAAGATCAAGTCTCCGCGGATATCAGCCGTGTAGTTCAAGCTTCCAAACCTGACTTGATGGCCAGGGGCGTAGCTTTCGATCTGCTCCAGATGACCAAGCGAATTGGCCCGTAGAGCGAAGCCACCGAAAACGAAGATCTGTCCGGGGAGAAAAGTCTCACCCTGGACCTCATCATTGTTGATGATCAGAGGAGCCATCAGGCCTAAAGGCGACGACACAGAGGAACTCTCAATGAAAGCACCAATGTCGGTGTCAAAACCGGCGGATCTCGGGTAGGGGGTCCCGAACTGTGCGTCAAGGCCGGATGGTAACAAGAGACAAGGGACACGATGTTTTTACCCAGGTTCGGGCCCTCTCGATGGAGGTAATACCCTACTCCTGCTTGATTAATATTGATGATATGGGTAGTACAAGAGTAGATCTACCACGAGATCAAGGAGGCTAAACCCTAGAAGCTAGCCTATGGTATGATTGTGTATGATGATTCCGTCCTACGGACTACAACCCTCCAGTTTATATAGACACCGGATAGGGGTAGGGTTACACAGAGTTGGTTACATTGGCAGGAGATCTTGAATATCCGCATCGCCTAGCTTGCCTTCCACGCCAAGGAAAGTCCCCTCCGGACACGGGACGAAGTCTTCAATCTTGAATCTTCATAGTCCAGGAGTCCGGCGAAGGTATAGTCCGGCTACCCTCACTCCTGTTCTATTATGGACTATTTTCACGATCTTTCCCCGAACTCTACTCTTCTCATCTCAGCGTTTATCATCACGTCGGAAGCCTTCCTCCGAACTCCTCCACACTTCGGCTTGTGGCTCAAGACATTCAGTGTGTCGGTGGAAACGACACCTATGGGATCATACGAATCCCTACTACGGTTAGCGGGGCGCGGGGTCGTGAGAAGAGTGGATCAAACAGATAGCACACGGTTCGTTTATCCAGGTTCGGGCCACGGGGATGCGTAAAACCCTACTCCTGCTTTGGTGGGTTGTATATCTGTGTTCTTGAGCTAGCTATGGGGCGTGAGGAGTTCCAAAAAGCGGAATCCTTCCCCCGGTCGCCTCGGGCCTCCTTTTATAGAAAAAGGGGTCGCCATAGTGGCACACAGGAGGTGGAAAGGGTACAGCGATGCGAGGTTATCCCTCGCATTACATGACAAGGCACATTTAGTGCGTCTTGCTTAGGAGTCCTTGTTTTATCGAGGACGGGGGAGAAACCTTCCTCGTCCGTCGCCGCTCCTTCTTGTGTTGACACGCGCCCTGGCCAGCGATGCCTGTGGTGCCATGTAGGTAGGCAAGCAGCTGAGGTGGCGCAGTGGTGGGTCTTCACGAAGATCTGCATGCCGCCACACAGGTGTCTGCCCAGCTGGTTGGGTTGGCAGCTGCATGCGCACGGTGGTGGAGGTTTAGTCGGCGTGAGCCTGGTGGTTGCCCTGCGGGTGTCCTCGGCAAGGGTCTTGCCGGGGCCCCGGCAAGGGTCTTGCCGAGGCGCCTGTTGTCATCCCCGGCAAGGCGCTTGCCGGGGGCCTTGTGGTCTTCCTCGGCAGGGATCCCGCCAAGGGTCGTCATCTTCTATAGCGCGTATCTGATCTTGAATGTCTTCACAAAGATCTGCATGCCACCACGGGGATGTCTCCCGAATCCTTGCCCCATAGGGGCAGTGGACTCAAGGGTGATTTGCTCCGTAGGCGTGGGGCGAGTTGCCTCGGCAAGGGTCTTGCCGGGGTTGCTAAAACTGTCCCCTGGCAAGGATCTTGCTGGGGGAGTCCGCTTCGTCCCCTTTGCTCTTCGTGGTCTTGGCCTTGGCGTCGCTCTAGTTCCCTTGAGCTTCGGTCTTACCATGGCTCACCTCCCTTGCCGTGCTTGGTGTGGTGGTGCCCGTGGCTCTGACTGCCCGTGCACAGTTATAGGGGTACAAAAAGTGTACCCCTCTTTTCGTACACCGACAGGAGCCCCCGGGTCTGGGCCACACATAAGCGCAACGCGTTGTTGGGCCAGGCCCAGAAACGGTGCGCGGGCAGGCGGGGCGGTTTTTACCGCGGTAAGATTCTTCGCGCGCTGCGCTTCCCACGACTCCCACGCGTGGCACGGCGTGGGGAGGCGCGTGTGACGTGGGCGGCGTGCGTGGGGTTTCTCTCTGCATGCATGCGTCACGTCGTAGTAAAGGGGCGGCTCGCTCCTTCCCCATAAACGGAGGGAGGCGTGGAGGCGCGGCCCATTTACTGAATGGGGCCGGGGCGCGGTCCTTAAGGCGCCCACTCACCACGATCACGGGGTGGGGAGAGGTCGCTTCACCCGCCCCCTCGATTCTGCGTGTCCGCCACATGTCTCCCATGTGCTTGGGGTGGCAAACGGTGGAGGCGGGAAACCGGGCCGCCGTGGGCTGGGGCAGCGGGTCGGTCCGGTTCCCTGCGCCTTCCGTGTCTTGATTGGCCGAGCGGGGCGGCTGAGCCCCAACCCCGTTCCTTTATAAAGAGCGGGAGGGGGGATGGCGTCCCGCATTCTTTCATCTTCTTCTTCCTTCAGCTTCTGCTCCTCCCTTCCATACGTCATGGAGAGAGGGAATCCCGGTCCTTCAACGATGGCAGCGAGGGTCGCCGCTCGGCAACACGTCCCTCCTTCTCCTGCGCCTGCGGTGGCAGAGCCAGCCGCGAGGGGAAGGGGGAGGGGGCGAGGCTGTGGGCGAGGCCGGGGCGCTCGGGGAAGAGGAGGACGGGGTGGCACGCCGGCCTCGCCTCCGCCAGCAGCTCCCCCTCCAATGGAGGGCCATGTTGGCGATGACCCTTGTGAGTTCTTCCTCAGGCTGCGCCGGCCGCCGCGCTGCCGCCTTCGTCTCCCGACTCCATTTGCGCGGGAGATGGAGCTGGATCCGCAGGAGTCATTGCGTTCGCTCATATCCACGGCTTGACGGAGGGGCTCACTCTCCATTTTAAGCTGATGGAGGGTGGCCTTCTCTTCGTCAAGGTCTTTGGGATCTTTGGGACCCGTTCAAGGTGCTGCGTGGAGAGCTCTTCTGATAGCAAAGACTCCTCGGGCGAGAGTGACGAGGAGGACAGCGGCAGCGACGACGAGGGCGGTAGGCGACAGGATGACAGGTCCGACTAGGTGTCGGGTGCCGCTCCGTGCGGCATCGGCGACCCCATCATCCGTGTCTCCGGCTCCTGGAACCTCTCGGGGGCGTCTCCTTGGGCGGCTGGCGTTGGGAGGCTGCGGAAGATTAAGAGGGTGGGCGGCAAGGCCGTCAAGTCTGAGTACGCGGGCACCGGCGACTTCGACGCGTGCTGACGTCCTGCTGCCTCGTCTTCGAGCTCTGCCTCCGCCGCCGCCATCACCATCCAGCCCTCGGACGGCCACCGAGATGTTCTCTTGGTGTCTTCTGCCACCCGGAGCTTGCCTAGGCACTCCTTTTGTCCTTTTCACCTCCTTGACCTGCCTCCTGAGGAGAGGGACAAGAAAGGGATTACGGGCACCTTATCTCTTTTTAGTTTGTAAGCCTTCGGGCCTTTGTTGAATTTAAATCTTGTAATCCCATCATTCATGTTTTTCATTCCCTATGGACTGTACTTGAGTGGGTTGTTTTTAATGAAAAAGGGATGTTTGCAGGGTCATTCATTTGTGGGTGAAACCCACGACAAGGGATAAATCCTTGATATCTTTAAGATAAACATTTCCTTGCCCGGCAACAGGCCTCGCCATCTCCCCACTTCGCTCGACCTTCCTCACGCCTTTGGCGGAGGCAGGGAGGAGGTGGGTTCAGGCACCTTGTTTCATCCTTTCGCTGCCGCAACTACGACCAAACTTGGTCCCAGGAACGAGTCCTAGGGCCTAGAGTTAGGGGAGCACGGTAGCTTAAGGAAGAACGAGGTTTCACATACCTCAGTCCAATATGGAATGCATGATAAGGGATGAAGAACTTATCTGAAGTAGCAGCCCCCGGCAACCCTGGTTTGCCGCGGGTGAATCTTTGCTCTTGTAGCCCCCCGGCAATACTGGCTTGCCGGGGTCTAGATGCTGGTCCGTTCCTCTTTTCTTTTCTCCCCAGGTGGTTTGGCAAGGATATTCGTGTGTCCTGCGAAGCAAAGAAGACAAGAGAAAGACAAAGAGACACAAACTCGACCTCTAAGCTAGGGCTTAGCCGCCGCTAAGCACTATCAACCCTAACCAAGGACGAGATTCGACCTAGCATGCATGCTATAACTTCGTGAAAGTGCAACTATCCCTAGGTGGTTTTGGTAATTCATAACAACATATAGCTCATTGAGCTAATGCTATTCCAAGACAATTATTTCAGGAAAGCTCAATGATTGGCATGGCATGGATGGTGAAAGTGGAACCCTCAAAATGGTAAGGACAAAGGATTGGCTCAAGCTCAAAAGCTCAAGACTCTTCTTTTTACATTTTAGTGATCCAAGATCACATTGAGTCCACAGGAAAAGCCAATACTATCAAGGAGGGATGAGGTGTTGCTTAATGAGCCTTTTGCTTCATGTGCTTAATGATATGCTCCAAAATCCTCAGCTACTTTCCCATATCCACAAATGACCTAAACTCCAAGCCAAACTCGGTCCTACTGATTCTTTCCATCCGGCGCCACCGAGTTTCACTTGTCATAAGCCACTGCCAAACCCTAGCAAACCGGTTCTACCGATAGGGATCTCGGTCTCACCGAGATGGGGTTGCAATCTCTCTGTTTCCCTTTTGTAACTTTTCGGTCTCACCGAAAGAGCAAATCGGTCCCACCGAGATTGCAATGTAAACTCTCTGTTTCCCTTCTGTAACTTTTCGGTCTCACCGAAAGAGCAAATCGGTCCCACCGAGTTTGCCTGACCAACTCTCTGGTTAGCCAATTACCAAATTGGTCCCACTGAGTTTGTGTAATCGGTCTCACCGATATTAGGTTATGCCCTAACCCTAACCATATCGGTCCTACCGAGTTGCATGTCAGTCCCACCGAAAATCTCTAACGGTCACTAGGTTTACTATTTCGGTCCGACCGAGTTTGTTGATTCGGTCCAACCGAGATTGGTAAATTGTGTGTAACGGTTGGATTTTGTGTGGAGGCTATATATACCCCTCCACCTCCTCTTCATTCATGGAGAGAGCCATCAGAACACATTTACACTTCCAACTCATATGTTCTGAGAGAGAACCACCTACCCTTGTGTTGAGGCCAAGATATTCCATTCCTACCATATGAATCTTGATCTCTAGCCTTCCCCAAGTTGCTTTCCACTCAATTCTTCTTTCCACCAAATCCAAATCCTATGAGAGAGAGTTGAGTGTTGGGGAGACTATCATTTGAAGCACAAGAGCAAGGAGTTCATCATCAACACACCATTTGTTACTTCTTGGAGAGTGGTGTCTCCTAGATTGGATAGGTGTCACTTCGGAGCCTCCGACAAGATTGTGGAGTTGAACCAAGGAGTTTGTAAGGGCAAGGAGATCGCCTACTTCGTGAAGATCTACCGCTAGTGAGGCAAGTCCTTCATGGGCGATGGCCATGGTGGGATAGACAAGGTTGCTTCTTTGTGGACCCTTCGTGGGTGGAGCCCTCCGTGGACTCGCGCAACCGTTACCCTTCGTGGGTTGAAGTCTCCATCAACGTGGATGTAGGATAGCACCACCTATCTGAACCATGGGAAAAACATCCGTGTCTCCAATTGCGTTTGAATTCTCCAAACCCTTCCCTTTACATTCTTGCAAGTTGCATGCTTTACTTTCCACTGCTATATACTCTTTTCATGCTTGCTTGAATTGTGTGATGATTGCTTGACTTGTCCTAAAGTTGCTAAAATCTGCCAAGAACTAAAATTGGGAAAAGGTTAAGTTTTTATTTGGTCAAGTAGTCTAATCACCCCCCCTCTAGACATACTTCCGATCCTACAAGTGGTATCAGAGCTTTGGTCTCCATTTGCTTTGATTTCCATAGCTTTTGGTGGTCATAGCCTTGGTTTCACAACCTAGGAGAGTATGGCGTCTAGCGAGGGAAATTATCACCGTAGAGGTCCTTACTTTGATGGCACTAATTTTGCTAGTTGGAAGCATAAAATGAAAATGCATATTCTTGGACATAACCCCGCCATTTGGGCTATTGTGTGTGTTGGTTTGCAAGGTGACTTCTTCGACGGGAAAGAACCAAACCGTGAAGCTACCACGGATGAGTTGAAGATGTTACAATACAACGCTCAAGCTTGTGATATTCTCTTCAACGGATTATGCCCAGAAGAATTCAACAAAATCAGCCGTCTAGAGAATGCAAAGGAAATTTGGGATACTTTGATTGATATGCACGAAGGTACTGACTCCGTCAAGGAATCCAAATTGGATGTGCTTCAAAGTCAACTTGACAAGTTCAAAATGAAGGATGGTGAAGGTGTCGCTAAAATGTACTCTAGGCTTGCTCTCATCACAAACAAGATTGCCGGCTTAGGGAGTGAAGAGATGACCGACAGATTCATCATGAAGAAGATCCTAAGAGCCATGGATGGAAAACATGATACCGTGTGCACATTGATCCAAATGATGCCCAATTACAAAGATCTCAAGCCAACGGAGGTCATTGGAAGAATTGTTGCTCATGAGATGTCACTCAAGGATAAAGAGGAACTTCACAACAAATCAAGTGGTGCCTACAAAGCCTCATGTGAAGCCCCCACATCATCAAGTGAGAAACAAAACTTCAACGAAGAATTGAGCTTAATGGTGAAGAACTTAAACAAGTTCTAGAAGAGTAGAAGCAAAGATAGAAGCTCCAAGTCAAGGTCCTACAATGACAAAAGATCTTTAGTCGAGAGCGAAACTGCTACAATTGTGGAAGACCCGGACACTATTCCAATGAGTGTACGGCTCCCTACAAAAGAAGAGGAGATTCTCCAAAAAGAAGAGGCAAAAGAGAAGAATCACCATCAAGAGAGAGAAGGAGTAGAGATGATCGTTATGAACGAAGATACTCACGGAGAGGCAAGGATTCGGAAAGAAAGGAAAAATCATCAAGGAGCTACATAAAACAAAGACATCAAGCTCATGTTGGTGAATGGGTATCCGGCTCCGACTCCGACAACCACTCCGAGAGAAGTTATCACTCCGATTCCGAATATACTCAAGATGAAGGAGTTGCCGGTCTAGCACTTGTGTCAACCAACTCCTACAACATATTTGACTCACCAAATGAAGGAATTGGAAGATGCTTCGCCAAAGGTCCTAAGGTAACTCATCCTGAGTATGTTGATTTCAATAGTGGTGAGGATGACTTGTTAGGTGATGATGATTTACTTGTTGACAACTCTAGTGATGAATACTATGATGAAACGTCAATTAATCATGCTAATCAAGATAAAACGAATGAAAATGATAAGGAGAAAATTGAGGCTCTAACTAAAGAACTAAACACTCTTAAGTTAGCTCATGAAACTATCTTCGAAGATCATCGAGAACTTTTAAGAGCTCATGAGAAGTTACGCTTTGAAAAGCTCAATCTTGAGCAAGATCATGAGTTCTTAAAGGAAATCAATGATGATCTCCGCAAGAAAAGTTCTTCTTACATTGCCAAGCATTTACTCTCATCCACTTACATGCCTCAAGTCAAGTCTAATAACAAGAACAAGAAAGATTCTTCCTCTAGTAGTAACAATGATCATGTTAAATCCAATATTGTTGCTTCTAGTAGTTCTCTCGATTCCACTAACGATTCTCTTAGCCAAGTTACTATTGAGCAAGAAAATAGCTTATTGAAGGCAATCATAGAGAAAGGAGTGTACAAAAGCCTTGCCGGAAGTAAGCAATTCGAGGAGATTGTACACAAGCAAGGAAGGCACCGGAAGAATCAAGGTGTTGGTTTTGAATGAAAGTTCAATGCCAATGGAGTTGAGTGGGAAGAAGATCAATACCCCAAGACAAAGTTTGTTCCTCAACAAGAGAAGTATGATCCTACTTCTTTCAAGGGGACACAAACTCAAGATGATCTTCCACCACAAGAATACAAGCAAAAAGGCAAGGACGAGCTTCAAGAGGAAATTGATGCATTTGAAGAAGCTCCTAAGACCTTAGTCAAGTGGATTCCCAAGACTACTTCAAGTTCCACTTCATCAAGTACGACTACAACTCCAAGGATTCCCATCAAGATGGTGTGGATCCAAAAGAAGAAGAACTAGAGAGTTCTTGAGGGTGACTCCGCCAACATGCTTCACTCTTATCATTTTGGCAAAAACAAGTGCAATCAACCTCCACATCTTGCACTAGTTCAAGGAGTCACAAACCCTCTTGTTGGTAAGTCAAGGGACAAGGTAACCAAAAAGCCTTCATAGACATCATCTTGTGTGTACATCACTCTATGTCTATGGATATTCTTGTTTGTTCCTTGTGGGACTAACCCATGTAGGTATTGAAAGTGCAAATCACTCAAAAGGATAGCTCCAAGTGATCTACATCAACATTGAGCATCCACATATTCAACATCTACATGAAGTCATCATCGACAAAACCCAAGGTTAGTTCATCCCTCTTAGGGGGGATATCACATCTAGGGGGAGCTTTACTCTAAGACTTGAGTTAAAGCAACTCTAATGATGTGAACACAACAATGCTTTATGTAAAGGTGGTAACCCCACTTGAGCTTAAACGATGAGTATGACCTATGATCAAATGTTCTCATTTGACTCCTAAGTCAATATACTCATATATAGATGACCTAGTCATCGCCAATTGCTTGATAGATGCTAGAACTGGATGTGCATGCTTTGTCACATATTTCAATTGCCATTTTATTGTGTGAGCATGTTGGTTGCATATTTTACTCATTCGAGGACATCCACTTGTTGTTTTGATTGTTTGGCTTTATTTTTCTTTTGCCAAGTGGATGGACAAGGATGCCTAAGAACCTCCTCTAGCTATCTATGCTTTTCTCGTCTCAAACTCTATTCATGCTACATCACAAAATTGATCAAGTCAGATTCGAACCACTCTGTGTGAGGAGCACTCGGAGTCCCCGATTCGTCATAGACTTAAACTTCCAAAACCTCTTTGTGATTCTCGGTCTGACCGATACCCCACTTTCGGTCTTACCGAGATCATTAAGTTGATCTATGTTTTCGATCTTGGTGCAACCGATTTGAACCATTCGGTCACACTGAGTTGCAATAACTGTATATAGTTTTGAATCTCGGTGCCACCGAGTTGTTCCACTCGGTCACACTGACAGGGTCGGGCTATATATAGACACGGGCAAAAATTTGGAAATTTCTCCGAACCCCTTCGCCCGCGCGATAGCTCGCTCTGCCTACGTGGTCTCCGGATCGTCTCCTCGCCACCAGCCGTCTCCAGCCGCTGGTCTCCGTCGCTGTCAACGGGAATCAACCCCGCCGTTGCCGCCGTAGTGAGTCTCCGCCGGACTAGGGTATGGACTCGATCTTTTAGCTATTCCCAAATCCGATTCCTAGCACATTGTGAACATAATGATTCTTGCCACGTTTGATAAACTCCTATCCAGTCAATGAACTCATAGAATAGGTTTGATTCAAAAATTTTAGGGTTAGGTTTCCGCCGAAACCATCTCGGACCCACCGAGTTGAAAAACTCGGTCCCACCGATTTGGCTTATGCCATTGCACTAGTAAAACTCGGTCTGACCGAGTATTGCTAATCGGTGTGACCAATTTTGGAACTTTGTGAAACCCTAGCAGTCTCGGTGCCACCGAACTGTGACTCGGTCCAACCGAGTTCACTAGTTTAGGTTCCAAAAACTGCTTCGGTATCACCGAGTTTGAAAATCGGTAGATCCGAAATGCTTTCTGTGGGAAACTAAAACTAAGTTTTTGAATCATTCTTTTGCAAAAATCTCTGCATTTTGTGATGCTCATCCACTCTACCTCACCTATAAACTATTCACAGGGTCAGCAGTCAGCTTGTTCATCATGTCAAACCAGAGTGATAGCCAGAACCTGTCAGAGCAGCCAGTGCAGATGAGTGAGGGCACTAGTCCCTCCAGCTCTTCAGATGAAGGCAGCAGGAGCACCCCCAGCAACCTGCCAAAGGCTGCCACAAGACAAAGGAAGAAGAGAACCTTAGAATCAGAGGATGAGGACTATGTGGTAGAGGAGGAAGCAACTTCCAAGAAAGTTGAACCCAAGAAAGAGCATGGCTCAAGACAGAGCACCAAGCCAGGCTTAAAGATCAAAAGGCCAGCAGGCAGGCAGCCCATGCCAAAGGCCAGAGCCTCAACAAAGATTCCTGAGAAGCCTGCACCCAAAGAGCCAGTTGCTACTGAAGGGAAGAAGGAAAAGAAAAGAGGCAGATGGTGCAAGAAAGTTGATCCCATGGCGGAATTTGAACAGCATTCTTCTGATGAAGAAGAGGAAGAAGAAGAGGTTGCTGCACCAGCACCTAAGGCTCCCAAACTGATGGGTGATGCTATAAGATCAGGGGCAACTGCATCTAAGCCCAAGGAAGCCCCCAAGGCTGCTTCCAAGGCAAAGCCAGCTCCAAAGCCAAAACCAAAGAGAAATACAAGGAGCATCCCAGCTTCTGAGAAGAACAAGGCCCCAATGCCTGACACTGCAGAAGAAGAGGAAGGCCAAGTGCTGAGAAAGTTGAAGCCTAAGATCCCAGACCACAATGATGCTCATCCTGTGGCTGAGGATATGAAGATCAGAAGAGACTCTGGGCTAAGAAAGTGAAGAGCAGAGGATCCATATGCTACCAGGAGAAGGACAGCTGTTGACTACAGGTTCCACACTAAGGAACATCAGGACTTCTATGAGACAGTCATGTTGGACAAGAAGCCTGTTGTGTGTGATATGAGATGGGTCGACTGGGAATATATCAAGGACAATGAAGAGCACTACCCTAGAGTGCAAGATAGCTTCAAGGCATGTGGAGTAGCTGACTTTGTTGGGCAGAAGCTCACAAAGTGGAATGAGGAGCTGATCATGCAGTTCTACTCCACAACACATTTCTACCCAGATGGAAGGATCACATGGATGTCTGAAGGTACAAGGTACCACTCAACTGTTGAGGAATGGGCAAAGTGGAGCAATGCCCCAGAGGAAAATGAAGATGACTTGTAACACTATGGCAAATATGTACAAGGAGATTCTAGCAGATGATCTTGACACTCACCAGTTTGGGTCTGTAAAACACTTGTTGTCAGGTCTGCCTATGATCGACTGGATCCTTAGGCACACACTTTTGCCCAAGTCTGGAGATCACAGGATGATCAGAGGTCATGCCATCAACCTGCTACATATCTTTGATGTGCCTCAGAAATTTAAGGTTATGAGCCTCATAGTAGAGACTATCAAGAGGACTGCAGCAGATCAGAAGAGGAGCTGTGGTTATGCCCCTCAGATCCAGATGTTGATTAACTCAAGAATGGGCACAGACACATACTTGTTGGACAAGGAACATTTGCCTATTCATCCAGATTTCGAGGACAACCAAGTTGTGATGAATGAAAATGAACCAACATCAGCCCAATCACAAGCCAAGAAGGAGAAGGCAAGGAAGGAGAAAGCTGCCAAGATGCCAACTCAAGAGGAGGCATCTGAGTTCTTCTTGAAGAACAAGCAAGAGCAGCTCAGTTACTTGATTGCATCCACCCTGCGGATTGAGAAAGGACTGTCCACCCTAACTCAGAACCAGGCAAGCTTAGAGAGAATCGTAGAACAAAAGTTCTATGACTTGGATATCAAGGTGACAGAGATTCAGACTGCAGTGGAGCAACTCCAAGATGACATGCAGGAGAGGAAAGGGAAGACTACCACTGATGCATTTGCTAGAGTGCCACGAGCTCAGAGGTCCAGTGCAGTGCCAGTTCCTAACACAAGAGCCACCGCCTCAGCTCCAGCCACAGCACCAGCCCAACCAGCTCCAACATCCACTTCAGCTCCAACTCCAACCATGTCTACGGAAGCCTTCGTCCTTGGAGTGATCCGGACTCCACCACCACCAGAAGATCAAGCCTAAGTGTTGATCTAGCACTATGCATTTTCTAGGAACTTTTTGGTAACTTGTTGCCAAAGGGGGAGAAAAATGTATAGATCATAGGCTTCGAGAGAGAGAGAGAGTGTTGCTTTTTTCTCTCTTGCTTTATTTGGTGGTTTCTCAAACATTGTTTGCTTTTGGTCGAGATACTTTGATATGCTTGTAAGACATTGATGATCATGTGTTTGATCATAAGCTACACGTATGCATGCTTGATATATCTTATCTATCTTTTGTGGTCATTCACTTTTCCTTGGTGATGAGTGCATGTATTTCATTATTATCATTTTGAGCGCTCCACCAAGATATATGTGACATGGAAGAGTAACCCATAATTCTAACTCTTTGTGCATTTGCAGTCCAAAGCAAATTTTAAATATGCACAAATTTAGGGGGAGATCTTACTTATCACATACTTCTCAAAGCGACGATATAATTCATTCTTATTATCATTTGTCGAAGCTTTGATCTATATGTTGTCATCAATTACCAAAAAGGGGGAGATTGAAAGTGCAACTATCCCTAGATGGTTTTGGTAATTCATAACAACATATAGCTCATTGAGCTAATGCTATTCCAAGACAATTATTTGAGGAAAGCTCAATTATTGGCATGGCATGGATGGTGAAAGTGGAACCCTCAAAATGCTAAGGACAAAGGATTGGCTCAAGCTCAAAAGCTCAAGACTCTTCTTTTTACATTTTAGTGATCCAAGATCACATTGAGTCCATAGGAAAAGCCAATACTATCAAGGAGGGATGAGGTGTTGATTAATGAGCCTTTTGCTTCATGTGCTTAATGATATGCTCCAAAATCCTCAGCTACTTTCCCATATCCACAAATGACCTAAACTCCAAGCCAAACTCGGTCCTACCGATTCTTTCCATCCGACGCCACCGAGTTTCACTTGTCATAAGCCACTGCCAAACCCTAGCAAATCGGTTCTACCGATAGGATCTCGGTCTCACCGAGATGGGGTTGCAATCTCTCTGTTTCCCTTTTGTAACTTTTCGGTCTCACCGAAAGAGCAAATCGGTCCCACCGAGATTGCAATGTAAACTCTCTGTTTCCCTTTTGTAACTTTTCGGTCTTACCGAAAGAGCAAATCGGTCCCACCGAGTTTGCCTGATCAACTCTCTGGTTAGCCAATTACCAAATCGGTCTCACCGAGTTTGTGTAATCGGTCTCACCGAGATTACGTTATGCCCTAACCCTAACCGTATCGGTCCTACCGAGTTGCATGCCAGTCCCATCGAAAATCTCTAACGGTCACTAGGTTTACTATTTCGGTCCGACCGAGTTTGTTGATTCGGTCCCTCCGAGATTGGTAAATTGTGTGTAACGGTTGGATTTTGTGTGGAGTGTATATATACCCCTCCACCTCCTCTTCATTCGTGGAGAGAGCCATCAGAACACATTTACACTTCCAACTCATATGTTCTGAGAGAGAACCACCTACCCTTGTGTTGAGGCCAAGATATTCCATTCCTACCATATGAATCTTGATCTCTAGCCTTCCCCAAGTTGCTTTCCACTCAAATCTGTTTTCCACCAAATCCAAATCCTATGAGAGAGAGTTGAGTGTTGGGGAGACTATCATTTGAAGCACAAGAGCAAGGAGTTCATCATCAACACACCATTTGTTACTTCTTGGAGAGTGGTGTCTCCTAGATTGGCTAGGTGTCACTTGGGAGCCTCCGACAAGATTGTGGAGTTGAACCAAGGAGTTTGTAAGGGCAAGGACATCGCCTACTTCATGAAGATCTACCGCTAGTGAGGCAAGTCCTTCGTGGGCGATGGCCATGGTGGGATAGACAAGGTTGCTTCTTCGTGGACCCTTCGTGGGTGGAGCCCTCCGTGGACTTGCGCAACCGTTACCCTTCGTGGGTTGAAGTCTCCATCAACGTGGATGTAGGATAGCACCACCTATCCGAACCACGGGAAAAACATCCGTGTCTCCAATTGCGTTTGAATTCTCCAAACCCTTCCCTTTACATTCTTGCAAGTTGCATGCTTTACTTTCCGCTGCTATATACTCTTTGCATGCTGGCGTGAATTGTGTGATGATTGCTTGACTTGTCCTAAAGTTGCTAAAATCTGCCAAGAACTAAAATTGGGAAAAGGTTAAGTTTTTATTTGGTCAAGTAGTCTAATCACCCCCCCTCTAGACATACTTCCGATCCTACACTTAGGGCGCCAGCGCTTCATTTATTGATGCTCAGGGTCTGCGCCTAGCTCTGTACAAAGGGTTACATGCATCATCGGCAAGGCTTGTACAAAAGCCTTGCCGGGAGGCCCGACAAGCCGCACCTTACGGGTAAAACTTGCGAAGATGCTCAATGTTCCAGGAGTTACTCACTGGAACGACATCTTTGGTCTCCAGGCGGACTGCGCCAGGCCTGGTGACTCGTATTACCCGATAAGGGCCCTCCCACTTCGGCGTCAACTTGTTGGTATTCTTGGCCGATTAAACGCGCCGAAGAACAAGGTCGCCTTCCTCAAAGCTTAGGGCACGGACCTTGCGGCTATGGTAGCGGCGCAAGGCTTGCTGGTAGCGTGCGGCTCTCACAGCTGCCCGAGGACGATCTTCCTCAAGGAGCGTTGCATCAACTTGCCACAGTTGCTCTTGCTCAAGCTCATCATAAGCGAGCACTCGAGGTGACCCGTATATGAGTTCAGTGGGGAGAACTGCTTCTGCCCCGTATACCAGGGCAAAGGGTGTCTAGCCGGTGGATCGATTTGGTGTCGTTCTGATCGACCAAAGAACCGTCGGCAACTCATCAATCCAGCGCCTTCCGCTCTTGCGGAGCCTGTCAAAGGCCCTGGTCCTTAAGCCTCGCAGTACTTCAGTGTTTGCTCTCTCAGCTTGACCATTGCTTCGTGGGTGAGCAACGGAAGCGAAATAGACTTTGCTGCCGAGGTCTTGGGTATATTGCATGAAGGTGCGGCTTGTGAACTGTGTGCCGTTGTCGGTGATGACCCTGTTGGGTACAGCAAAACGTCACACTAGTCCCTTGAAGAATTTGACGGCTGACTGAGCTGTGACCTTCCTCACTGGCTCCACCTCTGGCCACTTTGTGAACTTGTCGATCGCGACGTACAACTACTCAAAGCCCCCGACAGCGCGGGGGAATGGGCCCAGTATGTCGAGCCCCCAGACCGAGAAGGGCCAGGAGAGAGGAATGGTTTGAAGGGCTTGAGCTGGCTGATGAAGCTTCTTTGAATGGAAATGACACGCTTCACACCTGGTGACCAGTGTCGTTGCATCCTGGAGGGCAGTGGGCCAGAAGAAGCCTTGCCGAAATGCCTTGCCGGCAAGGGCTCTTGACCCTATGTGGGATCCACATATGCCTCCATGTATCTCCGCCAACAGCTCCAGTCCTTCCTCTCGAGGGATACACTTCAATTTCACGCCGTTCGGTCTCTTTCTGTATAGGACGTCATCGACGAACTGGTACATAGCAGATCGACGGGCTACTTTTTCTGCTTCTTCCTGCTCCTCAGGAAGTTCCCCAGTTTGGAGGAATCGGACGGTATGATGTGCCCACGCTGGAGCCTGGGGCTCGACGGCGAGGACTGAAGGCATTTCCTCCGCTACAGGAGCGACTGTCTTGACGGCAAGAGCTCGATGCTCCGCTGGAGCCAGCCGTCCCATGGCGGGCTCAGTGTCCTCGGCAACATCTTTGCCGGCGGCTACGGGAGCTCGGCGGGAAAGTACTTGCCGAACCCTGATTTCCTCCTCTTGTTTTGCTCTGTTGATGGATCAAGGGATGGCTGAGTTAGCCGAAGCACAAAGGTACCTGGTTCCACAAGTAGCTTGAGGGCAGCGCGTTTTGACAGGTAATCGGTGACGTCATTCTCCGCTCGGGGAATGTATTCTGCCTGTATACCGTCAAAACGCTCCTCCAGCTTTCTCACTTCATCGACGTAGGCCTTCATCAACGGGCTCTGGTAATCCTTGTTGACTTGCTTGACGACAAGTTGCGAGTCGCCTCTGACGACGAGTTTCTTGATCCCGAGGTCCGCTGCGATCCTAAGACTGGAAGCAGCCCTTCGTACTCAGCCGTATTGTTTGTTGACACCTCCCTGGGGAAGTGCATCTGGATCACGTACTTGAGGTGCACTCCGGTGGGTGCGACAAGCAGTACGCCAGCCCCGGTGCCCTGTAAGGAGAAAGCTCCATCAAAGTACATGATCCAGCCGCAACTTGCCTCCTTGCCGGGGAGAGCGGTCTCTTGGGCTTCTTCGTCAGGCGTCGCGGTCCATTCTGCAATGAACTCCGCCAGGACTCGGCTTTGAATCGTCAAGGTACTCTCAAACTTGATGCCAAAGCTGGACAGTTCCAGTGCCCACTCTACGATTCTTCCCGTTGCGTCTGGATTGTGCAATATCCGTTGCAGAGGGAGGCGAGTGACGACAGTGATTTCGTGCGCCTGGAAGTAGTGACGCAGCTTCCTCGAGGCCATAAGAAGGCCGAAGAGCAGTTTCTGCACACCGGAGTACCTTGATCTAGCCCCCTGCAGGAGGGAACTAACAAAGTAGATCGAGCGCTGCATCATTTTCTTCTTCGGCGGCACTCCATCTAGCTATGTCGTCTCCGCATCGGTGGCATCGGGCTCCGTCGCTGCTATTACCTCATCATCAATTTCCCTCTGCGCCACTAGTGCGGTGCTGACCACCTGGTTCGTCGCCGCCAGGTACAGCAGCAACGGTTCCTGTCGTGGTTTTGTCATGACAGATGTCCTAGAGAAAGGACTTAGTCGTGGAGCCATCGCGAAGGGTTAGCTTGAAGGGGTTAAAGCGGACACAGGGACGCAGAGAGTTTATACTAGTTCGGCCCCTTCAATGAAGGTAAAAGCCTACGTCTAGTTGTGATGGAATTGATGGGGTTTCGATGACTAGGGAGCAAACAAGCTTCGCCTAAGTCTCGAGTTGTGTTTTGTCAGGACCCCGATCCTAAGTCACACAGATCTAGCATGTAACACATCATATCACTTTGCGGCTTCACGCATGGTATTCCCACGGGTGCCACCTTACCTGGCCCGAGACCGTTTTCGCCTTTTGGCTCACGTATATGATAGTGTCGCTAGCACTCATAGGACAGAGAACCCGGGCCGACATGGCTAGTCGTGAACCCAAAGCGGCACTAACCCATGGGGACAGGCATACATGAGTCACATCGAGCATGTCGGTCAACAACGTATAAATCTGGGCTGTAGCACTGGGCTAACAGCACTCCGGTAACCCGGGCTGTAGCAGGCAAGGCAGGACTCCGGATAACACCGCGTGACATTTCCCCAAAGGGACAGACACAGGAACGAAGTGAAACACATGCCGGCCAGTCAAGTGTCCAAAGCAGTAGTGCTGGGCTAGCAGGACTCAGGTGAACCGGGCTGTAGCGGACTACTATCGCTCAGGAAGCACTAGACTACATTTCCCCATAAGAGAGGCCGCCAAGGATAAACAACTAGATTGTCGGATCCTACACATACTAAGCATTTCAATCATACACACAATATGCTTGATATGTGTAAATACAACATGGCATCACAACATAACTCTACGACTCCAGTATTTATTCATTAGGCTCCGAGGAGCGAGATATTACAAACATGGGTCTCATTACCCAACATTCAGAGTATACAAGTCAAAGCACATGCGGAAGCTTAACATGTCTGGGTACAGACATCTACAAATGAAAAAGGCTGAGAAGCCTGACTATCTACCAGATCCTGCAGAGGCACAAGATCGTAGCTGAGGTAACAAGCTAAACGTCGAAGTCCACACGGAACTACTAGCGAGGCTGTCGTCTCTCTACAAATCATAAAATAGGCAAATGTGAGTACAAATGTACCCAGCAAAACTTACATCAGAACTAGCTATATATGCATCGGTATCAACAAAGGGGTAGTGGAGTTTAACTGCAGCAAGCCAGCTTTGACTCGGTGGCTATCCTGAACTACGACTGCAAACAACTCTTTCGAGGTGGCGCACACGAGTCCACATATTCACCATATCAATACACTACTATGGATCCGCTCCCGAATACCTACGAGAACACCATCCATAGCACTCACGCTTATCTTGCGTATTTTAGGGTATCCACTTTCACTTGTCTATGAACTGTTATAGGCAACCCAGAAGTCCATTACCGCGGACACGGCTATTCGAATAGATGATGTTAACCCTGCAGGGGTGTACTTCTTCACACACGCTCTCACCACTTATCGCTGTTTACACGACATGTACTCGGCAACCTTCAAGCGGAAGCCCAGCGAGGGTGTCGGCCACGGCCTACCTAAACACTCGAGTCTCTAGTCCAGGTTTATCGCCTATTCAGGTTCCATCCGCAGGGAGTCCGGCCGAGGTTTCCACATACGGCCCTGAACGATGTGAGCAGGGTTCCCGAGACACCAAACGGGCGCCCGGTACACCGTGCCACGTGCCTACCGCAACACAGCCCACCCCTATGGTCAGCGCTGCGTGCGGCCCCCAGCATACTACAAACACCAGAAACTACTTGCAACTCCTGGACAAAGGACAAGGGTGATTAAGAAGCCGAGAGAGTCAATTAAGGATCCCAATGTGTGGTAGTAACTGTTTCATGGATCACAAACACAGAACTCAGTTCCTGAGGACGGCTTCAATGAGACAACCCACCATGTACTCCTACATGGCCTCTCACTGCTACCTTTACCAAATCATGTTCACACACTTAACTCACACACAGTAGGACATGATCAACACCATTCCAATTCATTCCCGATGAATCAAACCTGACTCAACTCTAAGCAGTAGCAGGCATGACAAACAAACATGAATGAGTGGGCACATCAGGGCTCAAAAAACTCCTACTCATGCTAGTGGGTTTCATCTATTTACTGTGGCAATGACAAGTCATGCAGAGGATAAGGGGTTCAACTACCGCAGCATGTAACAGTTGAATCGTTGTTGTCCTAATGCAGTAAAAGAGAGCAGGAGCAAGAGAGTGGGTTTGTATCGAAATGAACAAGGGGGTTTTGCTTGCCTGGCACTTCTGAAGATGATATAGATCTTCATCGGTGTCATCGAACTCATCGTCGAAACCACATCTATCGAGAGGGGACAATTACCGGCAAACATAGAAGAACACAATCAATGCAATGCAACAATTATGATGCATGATAATGTCATGGCAATATGGTGTGAGTTGAGCTAATGCAGCTAGCAACAGATTAAATGAAGTTAGTTAGAATCCAAGATTCAAATTCAAACTTCATATGTGAAATTCAAATGCCATTTAATTGATTTGACCTGATCAGCAGGTATAAGTTGTTTAAACATGCATGAAAATGAGACAGATGGAAAGATTGGATTTTTTTGATCATTTTTCATATATAATTTATTTGATTTGGAGCTACGGTTGATTTTCTATCATTTTTTGAAATTTTGGCTATTTCTGGAATTTCCTGAATTATTTAAAATCCGGAAAACAATTACTACGTCAGCATTGCGTCATGCTGACCTCAGCAGGTCAGCAGACCCGGTCCAGGTCAAACCTAACGCGGGGGTCCCGCGTGTCAGTGTGGTTAGTTTAACTAAATTCAGTTAGTACTAATCCTAACTAATTAACAGGGCTGGGCCCCACCTGTCATTGACCCAGGGGGTCAAACTGGGCCCGCCCGTGGTCAAACGGGGTCAGCGGGGGTCAACTCGCCGGCGTTAAGCCGCCGGCGACGACCAGAGGCAGCGGAGCGCCGTGGAAACGGGCTACGGTGCCCCGTTCGCAGCGTGGCTGGGCTCGTTCGAGAGCCCAGACCAGCGCGCATCAGGCGGTGGCGCCGGTCCGGCCTGGGGTGGCCGGAGGCGATGGCGAGGAGCTCGATCGCGGCAGCCGGAGAACGGGCGTGAGCGCGGGCAGTGCTTCGGTGAGCGAGCAAGCAAGATGAGGCGCTAGCTGGGGCCTACGCGATGCGGGGAGAAGGTTGGACTCGCCGGGGTGACCATTTGGTCACCGGAGCTGCGGCGGCGTGTTCGGGCGTAGGCGGTCCGTTGGCTACGGAAGCCTACGAGGAAGGAGAGAGGGGTGCTCGGTGTCAGAGGCTCACGGCGAGTCGGACGAGCAGGTCGGCGAGCTCGGAGACGATCCAGAGCGGGCGGTGCGGTGAAGGCGATCTCCGGCGACCGGAGGTTGAAGAAGAGCTCGTGTCGTCGCTTGGGCCGTTTGGCGTTGCGTGCGTCGACCAAGATGACGATGGCGATGAGGCGGAGCTCGGGGGCGCGCCGGAGAGGCGAGGGGAGCACGGTGGCCGCGGCTACGGCCAACGGCGGCGATGGGCTCCTCTCGGGCTGTGCGGGAGGGAGAGCCAGGGGAGGGGAAGAGGTCCAGGGAGAGAGGGGAGAGATGGAGAGGGGTCGAGGCGATCCTAGGCGGCGAAGCAGGAGGGGGAGCAGCTGCGTGGCTAGCAGGAGGTGGCCGCGGCTCGGCTGTGCGCGCGCCACGCACTTTGCCAGAAGGTGCGAGGAAGACGACGAGGTGGGGAGGTGGGCTGGGCCCTCTACGGTACTGGGCTGCAGCTGGGCTGCGCCAGGTAAGCCGGGTAAGTGGTTGGGCTTCTCTCTCTCTCCCGTCCTTTTCTAATTTTTTTATTTCTGATTCAAAACAGAATCCAAACAGTGTGAATAAACCTTTGAATATTTTTATGTTGCTAACTGGATTGTTCCTGATGCACATAAAATATTTCAAAGTTATTTGAATATATATTTTATATATTAAGAATATAATCCAAATTCAAATACAATATGATTTAAATTCAATGTCCCAAAATATTCCGTAAAAATGTTCCAGAATTTTGGTTTGATATATAACTCTTGCCAAAATTACCAGAACTATTTTTAGGGCATTTTGGCTTCACTGGATGCATTTTCAGGGTTCTTGCCCTTTATTTAAAATTTTGAGGCTTCCATTTTCCTCAATTCAAACCTCTTTGAAACAAACATGATGCATGCATGCTCACTCATGCAACTAATTACAGGCAGAATTCTAGGGCTGTGATAACTCACCCCCACTAAAACAAGAATCTCGTCCCGAGATTCAAGACGTGAGGTAAGAAGACAGAGGGAACACAAATCTAATGCAATCTTCATGATCCAACTGCTCTTCTCGAATATATTGATCCATTGCATCACATTGATCTTGGCGTCTTTGCTTTCGAGATGTTTGTCCAACACGATGATGGGAGGAAGAAACTCTACAGAAATCGATCCCTTGAAAATCGAGAAATTAAAGATCAACTCATGGAATGAGACATTGAACATCTGTCGAGTTAGGAGACGATACATACTTCCAGAGGGATGGAGGGTAACACATGACGAAGATTCACTACGTAGACACAATTCCCCACTTTAGAATGTAGTGAACGGTTGTCAACGTAGCGAGGAGTTGAGTTGCCATGATATCATAACGAGACATCTTAAGAAAGGTGACTCGCAGAATATTTCCCTTAAGTGGCAAAAAGAATTACTTTTGATTCTGAGATCATCGGAACTCTTTATACCAGCCTAAGGCAATCACCAACGATCATTTGAAGGAGTTCGAAAGGATGACATACTCGGACTAGAACGAAAGATGTGGACTACCTTGTTGAAGACAACGCAATGGATAGTTTTTGCTTATCACCGGAAATGGATGGGACCCATAACAGGACCACTTTTGAGGACGATCCTGGACAGCAACTGCTGAGAAAGAATCTCATGGAAAAATTGGCACGATGGGGTGCAAGCTGGGAACAAAATGCAAATGCCAAGAATGTTCCAACCATCCTATCTGCCTGAGATTCAGATCTGGTTGGTGTCAGGATATTCCAGACTCATGAAGTCTAGAAAGAAAAATGAAAGTTTGCAACTCAATCGACAAGATGGCGTTGCGAGATTCTCGGGGAATGAACTATGATAGAAGCTCCAAAACATGAGCTGGTTCTGCTACACACCTGTGAACATACTGTCCTAGACAAGCATGACCACATGGTAGTCTTATAATAAAACACTACCGAGTTCTGGTTGGGAACCATCATCGAGGATAACGAAGTCCTAACATAAGTCATGATTCTTAGAAGGAACTTCTTCTCCTTGAGCAAATCAATCAGTGGCTTGGTGTGCTCGGAAATACATATGGAGTGGAGGTAATTAATCTACCAAACCATAGAATACTTCACACGTATGCATGACTGATTTGGGATGATTCCAGAGGAAACAAAACAAACCTTTCTCAAATTCATGGCGGCAACTTACACCTAATGCACGTGAACTTGGAGAAAGTCACTTCTTTCACCAAAACATATACCTCATGAGCGGAACACGAAGGCAATGCTTACAAAGTTTCCAACACGAGCTCAACGTTCAACATGAATCACGGGGGGGGGGGGGACAAAATGCTGCTGATGGGCTCAACAACAACTCATCGTTATCTCCATATCACTGGACTTCCACCATCATGTGAACGATGTGATAGTATTGGTCAGACCCAAAACATATAATGGTGTATGCTCGAGAGATCAACCACGAGTAAGACAACATTACAAACATCGTTGGTTCTGATTTGATTTGATGATAGCCCATACTCAAATCAAAGTTTTGATACGACAATAGGTGCAACAACTGATCACGAGGACCAATCGATGAAGGTATCATCTTTCTTCAACACAAATATACAAAGAAATATCCCTTTGGAAAGAACTAAGTCGGATATAGCCTTTATCTTCCAACTCTCCGAGTTGTTGTTTAGCTTAACCAACTAGCTCAGGGGTATCCAACACAGATTCTTGGAGAAGGGGTGGTTTGGAGGAAAACCAACATGATCACGAACTCAACATAGCGGTCAGGTGACAACCTGGTAATACTTGCGAGAAGATATTCGGAACATCACAAACCACCGACATGTTGCTAAGCTCGAGAACAACCTTGCTTTTCAGGGCAAGATGATATGATCAGCAGAGTGAGGGATTGGCACAATACCAACTCATTGATCAAAGAGTGCACCAGAAATAAGGACTAGGTAGCACGGTCAATCTTAGGATGATGATTTAATAACCAACACGCTAAGAATGAGAATATTGTCCATTTACTACCAAGCAACGAGTTGCTCGAAGCATTGATTCCACACATCACAATTCACTTGTTGGCATTCCGGTTACAACAACACGAGGGCCGAGGAATGAATGACGATGGTGGGAGTATCACTGCATCAAGAATTCATAAGAGGAGGTGCAATTCTCATGATGTTCCTGACATAAAGTGGGTAATACTTCAGGGTAGAACAGAATCAAAGCTTGATTGCATTTGATCTGCGGAATACAACTGCTTTGACCCAATCCTAGAAATGGATGAGGCACTGGAGTTTGTTTCTCCTAGTCATTTCGAAATAGAATGGCTTGACGGACCACAAGAATAATAGGCATCGACGAACACGTATGCACAACTATTCCTGACTATCAATTGATAGACTAGGGTCGGAATACAGCTGAGGAGGGTCAACTCAAGGAACATATAACTTTTTGAGTTGTGGATTCATGGGTTAGTATGTCAAATGAGTTCAACAAATTTCTTCCGGATAACCCATGCGGAATGATAGAACTGGCAGAGTCACAATATGAATGGAGTACTCCTCAAGAGCACTCTGGTTGTGATCTTTTGGTTCAAAGAACTTCTGCCATAAGCGGTTCATAGTATTTGGAAGAAGGAAATACCACGGACCTCGAGGACTATTGCAAAGGTTACTAATATCTTAAGGGAACTAGCAAATACTAACAACATGAAGTAGGGTGAATCTCGGTTCAAGAACCCAGGAGTAGAATGCCTACTAACTAAATGGCATCACGGGATGCTTTCGAGAATGGTGGCCAGAATCATCACACCGGGGATACAAGGCATTGCTAACTTACTAGGCGATCCTCTAAGACACCTAGGGTCATAATAATAGCTCCAACCTATATGTCGAGGCAACAGAGTACCTCCGCTCACCGATTAGTGTGGTTAAACTGGCCCAAAGAAACATTGGGAACGAAAAGAAGGGATTTGCAAATGCATCAGACTATTTAGACACCTGGGATGACTCGGACAGCATAACGGCTGTAAATGCGCAAAATGATTTGAGACATCATGCAAAATGGTGGCATAACCACTCAACAACATTGTATCAAGGTTCCGAGATCAACTAAGAACACATGGAAGTAGTAGAAACTGAGCAGAGGCTTGAACTCATCAATCCTAGGCAACTACGGTTTAGTAACACATCATCCTGAGAGATAGAAGAGAAGCCTAGTTCTTAACCCCCGTAGAAGAGAAGAGGTTGACTCAGAGCAGAAGGCATAAGGTATAAGCAGTAAAAAGAGCCTTACGTTCCCTTCCACAATCAATTCCCCTACATAACTAAAGCATTTCTAGACACAACTTCGACCGGTTTGGCTTGGTAATCCTACAGGCAGTCAGGCTCTGATACCAACGCTGTCAGGACCCCTATCCTAAGTCACACGGATCTAGCATGTAACACATCATATCACTTTGCGGCTTCACGCACGGTATTACCACGGGTGCCACCTTACCTGGCCCGGGACCGTTTGCGCCTTTTGGCTCACGTATATGATAGTGTCGCTAGCATTCATATGACAGAGAACCCGGGCCGACATGGCTAGTCGTGAACCCAAAGCTGCACTAACCCATGGGGACAGGCATACATGAATCACATCGAGCATGTCGGTCAACAACGTATAAATTCGGGCTGTAGCACTAGGCTAACAGGACTCCGGTAACCCGGGCTATAGCAGGCTAGGCAGGACTCCGGATGACACCGCGTGACATTTCCCCGAAGGGACAGACACATGAACAAAGTGAAACACATGCCGGCCAGTCAAGTGTCCAAAGCAGTAGTGCTGAGCTAGCAGGACTCCGGTGAACCGGGCTGTAGTGGACTACTATCGCTCAGGAAGCACTAGACTACATTTCCCCATAAGAGAGGTTGCCAAGGATAAACAACTAGATTGTCGGATCCCACACATACTAAGCATTTCAATCATACACACAATATGCTCGATATGTGTAAATACAACATGGCATCACAACATAACTCTACGACTCTAGTATTTATTCATTAGGCTCCGAGGAGCGAGATATTACAAACATGGGTCTCATAACCCAACATTCAGAGTATACAAGTCAAAGCACATGCGGAAGCTTAACATGTCTGGGTACAGACATCTACAAATGAAAAAGGCTGAGAAGCCTAGCTATCTACCAGATCCTGCAGAGGCACAAGATCGTAGCTGAGGTAACAAGCTAAACGTCGAAGTCCACACAGAACTACTAGCGAGACTGACGTCTCTCTGCAAAACATAAAATAGGCAAACGTGAGTACAAATGTACCCAGCAAGACTTACATCAGAACTAGCTATATATGCATCGGTATCAACAAAGGGGTAGTGGAGTTTAATTGCAGCAAGCCAGCTTTGACTCGGTGGCTATCCTGAACTACGACTGCAAGCAACTCTTTCGAGGTGGCGCACACGAGTCCACATATTCACCATATCAATACACCACTATGGATCCGCTCCCGAATACCTACGAGAACGCCATCCATAGCACTCACGCTTATCTTGCGTATTTTAGGGTATCCACTTTCACTTGTCTATGAACTGTTATAGGCAACCCAGAAGTCCATTACCGCGGACACGGCTAATCGAATAGATGATGTTAACCCTGCAGGGGTGTACTTCTTCACACATGCTGTCACCACTTATTGCCGTTTACACGACATGTACTCAACAACCTTCAAGTGGAAGCCCAGCGAGGGTGTCGGCCACGGCCTACCTAAACACTCGAGTCTCTAGTCTAGGTTTATCGCCTATTCAGGTTCCATCCGCAGGGAGTCCGGCCGAGGTTTCCACATATGGCCCCGAACGATGTGAGCAGGGTTCCCGAGACACTAAACGGGCGCCCGGTACACCGTGCCATGTGCCTACCGCAACACAGCCCACCCCTATGGTCAGCGCTGCGTGCGGCCCCCAGCATACTACAAACACCAGAAACTACTTGCAACTCCTGGATAGAGGACAAGGGTGATTAAGAAGCCGAGAGAGTCAATTAAGGATCCCAATGTGTGGTAGTAACTGTTTCATGGATCACAAACACAGAACTCAGTTCCTGAGGACGGCTTCAATGAGACAACCCACCATGTACTCCTACATGGCCTCTCACCGCTACCTTTACGAAATCGTGTTCACACATTTAACTCACACACAGTAGGACATGATCAACACCATTCCAATTTATTCCCGATGAATCAAACCTGACTCAACTCTAAGCAGTAGCAGGCATGACAAATAAACATGAATGAGTAGGCAAATCAGGGCTCAAACAACTTCTACTCATGCTAGTGGGTTTCATCTATTTACTGTGGCAATGACAGGTCATGCAGAGGATAAGGGGTTCAACTACCGCAGCACGTAACAGTTGAATCGTTGTTGTCCTAATGCAGTAAAAGAGAGCAGGAGCAAGAGCGTGGGTTTGTATCGAAATGAACCAGGGGGTTTTGCTTGCCTGGCACTTCTGAAGATGATATAGATCTTCATCGGTGTCATCGAACTCATCGTCGAAACCACGTCTATCGAGAGGGGACAATTACCGGCAAACATAGAAGAACACAATCAATGCAATGCAACAATTATGATGCATGATAATGTCATGGCAATATGGTGTGAGTTGAGCTAATGCAGCTAGCAACAGATTAAATGAAGTTGGTTTGAATCCAAGATTCAAATTCAAACTTCATATGTGAAATTCAAATGCCATTTAATTGATTTGACCTGATCAGCAGGTATAATTTGTTTAAACATGCATGAAAATGAGACAGATGGAAAGATTGGATTTTTCTGATCATTTTTCATATATAATTTATTTGATTTGGAGCTACGGTTGATTTTCTATCAATTTTTGAAGTTTTGGCTATTTCTGGAATTTCCTGAATTATTTAAAATCCAGAAAAGAATTACTACATCAGCATTGCGTCATGCTGACCTCAGCAGGTCAACAGACCCGGTCCAGGTCAAACCTGACACGGGGGTCCCGCGTGTCAGTGTGGTTAGTTTAACTAAATTCAGTTAGTACTAATCCTAACTAATTAACAGGGCTGGGCCCCACCTGTCATTGACCCAGGGTGCAAACTGGGCCCGCCCATGGTCAAACGGGGTCAGCGGGGGTCAACTCGCCGGCGTTAAGCCGCCGGCGACGACCAGAGGCAGCGGAGCGCCGCGGAAACGGGCTACGGTGCCCCATTCGCAGCGTGGCTGGGCTCGTTCGAGAGCCCAGACCAGCGCGCGTCAGGCGGTGGCGCCGGTCGGGCCTGGGGTGGCCGGAGGCGATGGCGAGGAGCTTGACCGCGGCGGCCGGAGCACGGGCGTGAGCGCGGGCAGTGCTGCGGTGAGCGAGCAAGCAAGATGAGGCGCTAGCTGGGGCCTACGCGATGCGGGGAGAAGGTTGGACTCGCCTGGGTGACCATTTGGTCACCGGAGCTGCGTCGGCGACGAGCTCAGGCGGCGGCGTGTTCGGGCTTAGGCGGTCCGTTGGCTACGGCAGCCTACGAGGAAGGAGAGAGGGGTGCTCGGTGTCAGAGGCTCACGGCGAGTCGGACGAGCAGGTCGGCGAGCTCGGAGACGATCCAGAGCGGGCGGTGCGGTGAAGGCGATCTCCGGCGACCGGAGGTTGAAGAAGAGCTCGTGTCGTCGCTTGGGCCGTTTGGCGTTGCGTGCGTCGACCAAGATGACGATGGCGATAAGGCGGAGCTCGGGGGCGCGCCGGAGAGGCGAGGGGAGCACGGTGGCCGCGGCTACGGCCAACGGCGGCGATGGGCTCCTCTCGGGCTGTGCGGGAGGGAGAGCCAGGGGAGGGGAAGAGGTCCAAGGAGAGAGGGGAGAGATGGAGAGGGGTCGAGGCGATCCTGGGCGGCGAAGCAGGAGGGGGGAGCAGCTGCGTGGCTAGCAGGAGGTGGCCGCGGCTCGGCTGTGCGCGCGCCACGCACTTTGCCAGAAGGTGCGAGGAAGACGACGAGGTGGGGAGGTGGGCTGGGCCCTCTACGGTACTGGGCTGCAGTTGGGCTGCGCCAGGTAAGCCGGGTAAGTGGTTGGGCTTCTCTCTCTCTCCCGTCCTTTTCTAAATTTTTTTTATTTCTGATTCAAAACAGAATCCAAACAGTGTGAATAAACCTTTGAATATTTTTATGTTGCTAACTGGATTGTTCCTGATGCACATAAAATATTTCAAAGTTATTTGAATATATATTTTATATATTAAGAATATAATCCAAATTCAAATACAATATGATTTAAATTCAATGTCCCAAAATATTCCGTAAAAATGTTCCAGAATTTTGGTTTGATATATAACTCTTGCCAAAATTACCAGAACTATTTTTAGGGCATTTTGGCTTCACTGGATGCATTTTCAGGGTTCTTGCCCTTTATTTAAAATTTTGAGGCTTCCATTTTCCTCAATTCAAACCTCTTTGAAACAAACATGATGCATGCATGCTCACTCATGCAACTAATTACAGGCAGAATTCTAGGGCTGTGACAACTCACCCCCACTAAAACAAGAATCTCGTCCCGAGATTCAAGACGTGAGGTAAGAAGACAGAGGGAACACAAATCTAATGCAATCTTCATGATCCAACTGCTCTTCTCGAATATATTGATCCATTGCATCACATTGATCTTGGCGTCTTTGCTTTCGAGATGTTTGTCCAACGCGATGATGGCAGGAAGAAACTCTACAGAAATCGATCCCTTGAAAATCGAGAAATTAAAGATCAACTCATGGAATGAGACATTGAACATCTGTCGAGTTGAGACACGATACATACTTCCAGAGGGATGGAGGGTAACACATGACGAAGATTCACTACGTAGACACAATTCCCCACTTTAGAATGTGGTGAACGGTTGTCAACGTAGCGAGGAGTTGAGTTGCCATGATATCATAACGAGACATCTTAAGGAAGGTGACTCGCAGAATATTTCCCTTAAGTGGCAAAAAGAATTACTTTTGATTCTGAGATCATCGGAACTCTTTATACCAGCCTAAGGCAATCACCAACGATCATTTGAAGGAGTTCAAAAGGATGACATACTCGGACTAGAACGAAAGATGTGGACTACCTTGTTGAAGACAACGCAATGGATGATTTTTGCTTATCACCGGAAATGGATGGGACCCATAACAGGACCACTTTTGAGGACGATCCTGGACAGCAACTGCTGAGAAAGAATCTCATGGAAAAATTGGCACGATGGCGCGCAAGCTGGGAACAAAATGCAAATGCCAAGAATGTTCCAACCATCCTATCTGCCTGAGATTCAGATCTGGTTGGTGTCAGGATATTCCAGACTCATGAAGTCTAGAAAGAAAAATGAAAGTTTGCAACTCAATCGACAAGATGGCGTTGCAAGATTCTCGAGGAATGAACTATGATAGAAGCTCCAAAACATGAGCTGGTTCTGCTACACACCTGTGAACATACTGTCCTAGACAAGCATGACCACATGGTAGTCTTATAATAAAACACTACCGAGTTCTGGTTGGGAACCATCATCGAGGATAACGAAGTCCTAACATAAGTCATGGTTCTTAGAAGGAACTTCTTCTCCTTGAGCAAATCAATCAGTGGCTTGGTGTGCTCGGAAATACATATGGAGTGGAGGTAATTAATCTACCAAACCATAGAATACTTCGCACGTATGCATGACTGATTTGGGATGATTCCAGAGGAAACAAAACAAACCTTTCTCAAATTCATGGCGGCAACTTACACCTAATGCACGTGAACTTGGAGAAAGTCACTTCTTTCACCAAAACATATACCTCATGAGCGGAACACGAAGGCAATGCTTGCAAAGTTTCCAACACTAGCTCAACGTTCAACATGAATCACGGGGGGGGGGGGGACAAAATGCTGCTGATGGGCTCAACAACAACTCATCGTTATCTCCATATCACTGGACTTCCACCATCATGTGAACGATGTGATAGTATTGGTCAGACCCAAAACATATAATGGTGTATGCTCGAGAGATCAACCACGAGTAAGACAACATTACAAACATCGTTGGTTCTGATTTGATTTGATGATAGCCCATACTCAAATCAAAGTTTTGATACGACAATAGGTGCAACAACTGATCACGAGGACCAATCGATGAAGGTATCATCTTTCTTCAACACAAATATACAAAGAAATATCCCTTTGGAAAGAACTAAGTCGGATATAGCCTTTATCTTCCAACTCTCCAAGTTGTTGTTTAGCTTAACCAACTAGCTCAGGGGTATCCAACACAGATTCTTGGAGAAGGGGTGGTTTGGAGGAAAACCAACATGATCACGAACTCAACATAGCGGTCAGGTGACAACCTGGTAATACTTGCGAGAAGATATTCGGAACATCACAAACCACCGACATGTTGCTAAGCTCGAGAACAACCTTGCTTTTCAGGGCAAGATGATATGATCAGCAGAGTGAGGGATTGGCACAATACCAACTCATTGATCAAAGAGTGCACCAGAAATAAGGACTAGGTAGCACGGTCAATCTTAGGATGATGATTTAATAACCAACACGCTAAGAATGAGAATATTGTCCATTTACTACCAAGCAACGAGTTGCTCGAAGCATTGATTCCACACATCACAATTCACTTGTTGGCATTCCGGTTACAACAACACGAGGGCCGAGGAATGAATGACGATGGTGGGAGTATCACTGCATCAAGAATTCATAAGAGGAGGTGCAATTCTCATGATGTTCCTGACATAAAGTGGGTAATACTTCAGGGTAGAACAGAATCAAAGCTTGATTGCATTTGATCTGCGGAATACAACTGCTTTGACCCAATCCTAGAAATGGATGAGGCACTGGAGTTTGTTTCTCCTAGTCATTTCGAAATAGAATGGCTTGACGGACCACAAGAATAATAGGCATCGACGAACACGTATGCACAACTATTCCTGACTATCAATTGATAGACTAGGGTCGGAATACAGCTGAGGAGGGTCAACTCAAGGAACATATAACTTTTTGAGTTGTGGATTCATGGGTTAGTATGTCAAATGAGTTCAACAAATTTCTTCCGGATAACCCATGCGGAATGATAGAACTGGCAGAGTCACAATATGAATGGAGTACTCCTCAAGAGCACTCTGGTTGTGATCTTTTGGTTCAAAGAACTTCTGCCATAAGCGGTTCATAGTATTTGGAAGAAGGAAATACCACGGACCTCGAGGACTATTGCAAAGGTTACTAATATCTTAAGGGAACTAGCAAATACTAACAACATGAAGTAGGGTGAATCTCGGTTCAAGAACCCAGGAGTAGAATGCCTACTAACTAAATGGCATCACGGGATGCTTTCGAGAATGGTGGCCAGAATCATCACACCGGGGATACAAGGCATTGCTAACTTACTAGGCGATCCTCTAAGACACCTAGGGTCATAATAATAGCTCCAACCTATATGTCGAGGCAACAGAGTACCTCCGCTCACCGATTAGTGTGGTTAAACTGGCCCAAAGAAACATTGGGAACGAAAAGAAGGGATTTGCAAATGCATCAGACTATTTAGACACCTGGGATGACTCGGACAGCATAACGGCTGTAAATGCGCAAAATGATTTGAGACATCATGCAAAATGGTGGCATAACCACTCAACAACATTGTATCAA
Organism: Aegilops umbellulata; assembly: GCA_032464435.1. Lineage (NCBI taxonomy): Eukaryota > Viridiplantae > Streptophyta > Magnoliopsida > Poales > Poaceae > Aegilops > Aegilops umbellulata. The sequence continues at coordinate 81,077,212 of CP136058.1, forward strand.
GGTTCCGAGATCAACTAAGAACACATGGAAGTAGTAGAAACTGAGCAGAGGCTTGAACTCATCAATCCTAGGCAACTACGGTTTAGTAACACATCATCCTGAGAGATAGAAGAGAAGCCTAGTTCTTAACCCCCGTAGAAGAGAAGAGGTTGACTCAGAGCAGAAGGCATAAGGTATAAGCAGTAAAAAGAGCCTTACGTTCCCTTCCACAATCAATTCCCCTACATAACTAAAGCATTTCTAGACACAACTTCGACCGGTTTGGCTTGGTAATCCTACAGGCAGTCAGGCTCTGATACCAACGCTCTCAGGACCCCGATCCTAAGTCACACAGATCTAGCATGTAACACATCATATCACTTTGCGGCTTCACGCACGGTATTCCCACGAGTGCCACCTTACCTGGCCCGGGCCCGTTTGCGCCTTTTGGCTCACGTATATGATAGTGTCGCTAGCATTCATATGACAGAGAACCCGGGTCGACATGGCTAGTCGTGAACCCAAAGCGGCACTAACCCATGGGGACAGGCATACATGAATCACATCGAGCATGTCGGTCAACAACGTATAAATTCGGGCTGTAGCACTGGGCTAACAGGACTCCGGTAACCCGGGCTGTAGCAGGCTAGGCAGGACTCCGGATAACACCGCGTGACATTTCCCTGAAGGGACAGACACATGAACAAAGTGAAACACATGCCGGCCAGTCAAGTGTCCAAAGCAGTAGTGCTGGGCTAGCAGGACTCCGGTGAACCGGGCTGTAGCGGACTACTATCGCTCAAGAAGCACTAGACTACATTTCCCCATAAGAGAGGTTGCCAAGGATAAACAACTAGATTGTGGATCCCACACATACTAAGCATTTCAATCATACACACAATATGCTCGATATGTGTAAATACAACATGGCATCACAGCATAATTCTACGACTCTAGTATTTATTCATTAGGCTCCGAGGAGCGAGATATTACAAACATGGGTCTCATAACCCAACATTCAGAGTATACAAGTCAAAGCACATGCGGAAGCTTAACATGTCTGGGTACAGACATCTACAAATGAAAAAGCCTGAGAAGCCTGGCTATCTACCAGATCCTGCATAGGCACAAGATCGTAGCTGAGGTAACAAGCTAAACGTCGAAGTCCACACAGAACTACTAGCGAGACTGACGTCTCTCTGCAAAACATAAAATAGGCAAACGTGAGTACAAATGTACCCAGCAAGACTTACATCAGAACTAGCTATATATGCATCGGTATCAACAAAGGGGTAGTGGAGTTTAACTGCAGCAAGCCAGCTTTGACTCGGTGGCTATCCTGAACTACGACTGCAAGCAACTCTTTCGAGGTGGCGCACACGAGTCCACATATTCACCATATCAATACACCACTATGGATCCGCTCCCGAATACCTACGAGAACGCCATCCATAGCACTCATGCTTATCTTGCGTATTTTAGGGTATCCACTTTCACTTGTCTATGAACTGTTATAGGCAACCCAGAAGTCCATTACCGCGGACACGGCTATTCAAATAGATGATGTTAACCCTGCAGGGGTGTACTTCTTCACACATGCTCTCACCACTTATTGCCGTTTACACGACATGTACTCGGCAACCTTCAAGTGGAAGCCCAGCGAGGGTGTCGGCCACGGCCTACCTAAACACTCGAGTCTCTAGTCTAGGTTTATCGCCTATTCAGGTTCCATCCGCAGGGAGTCCGGCCGAGGTTTCCACATACGGCCCCGAACGATGTGAGCAGGGTTCCCGAGACACCAAACGGGCGCCCGGTACACCGTGCCACGTGCCTACCGCAACACAGCCCACCCCTATGGTTAGCGCTGCGTGCGGCCCCCAGCATACTACAAACACCAGAAACTACTTGCAACTCCTGGATAGAGGACAAGGGTGATTAAGAAGCCGAGAGAGTCAATTAAGGATCCCAATGTGTGGTAGTAACTGTTTCATGGATCACAAACACAGAACTCAGTTCCTGAGGACGGCTTCAATGAGACAACCCACCATGTACTCCTACATGGCCTCTCACCGCTACCTTTACGAAATCGTGTTCACACATTTAACTCACACACAGTAGGACATGATCAACACCATTCCAATTTATTCCCAATGAATCAAACCTGACTCAACTCTAAGCAGTAGCAGGCATGACAAACAAACATGAATGAGTAGGCACATCAGGGCTCAAACAACTTCTACTCATGCTAGTGGGTTTCATCTATTTACTGTGGCAATGACAGGTCATGCAGAAGATAAGGGGTTCAACTACCGCAGCATGTAACAGTTGAATCGTTGTTGTCCTAATGTAGTAAAAGAGAGCAGGAGCAAGAGAGTGGGTTTGTATCGAAATGAACAAGCGGGTTTTGCTTGCCTAGCACTTCTGAAGATGATATAGATCTTCATTGGTGTCATCGAACTCATCGTCGAAACCACGTCTATCGAGAGGGGACAATTACCGGCAAACAAAGAAGAACACAATCAATGCAATGCAACAATTATGATGCATGATAATGTCATGGCAATATGGTGTGAGTTGAGCTAATGCAGCTAGCAACAGATTAAATGAAGTTGGTTTGAATCCAAGATTCAAATTCAAACTTCATATGTGAAATTCAAATGCCATTTAATTGATTTGACCTGATCAGCAGGTATAAGTTGTTTAAACATGCATGAAAATGGTACAGATGGAAAGATTGGATTTTTCTGATCATTTTTCATATATAATTTAGTTGATTTGGAGGTATGGTTGATTTTCTATTAAATTTTGAAGTTTTGGCTATTTCTGGAATTTCCTGAATTATTTAAAATCCAGAAAATAATTACTACGTCAGCATTGCGTCATGCTGACCTCAGCAGGTCAACAGACCCGGTCCAGGTCAAACCTGACGCGGGGGTCCCGCGTGTCAGTGTGGTTAGTTTAACTAAATTCAGTTAGTACTAATCCTAACTAATTAACAGGGCTGGGCCCCACCTGTCATTGACCCAGGGGGTCAAACTGGGCCCGCCCGTGGTCAAACGGGGACAGCGGGGGTCAACTCGCCGGCGTTAAGCCGCCGGCGACGACCAGAGGCAGCGGAGCACCGCGGAAACGGGCTACGGTGCCCCGTTCGCAGCGTGGCTGGGCTCGTTCGAGAGCCCAGACCAGCGCGCGTCAGGCTGTGGCGCCGGTCGGGCCTGGGGTGGCCGGAGGCGATGGCGAGGAGCTCGACCGCGGCGGTCGGAGCACTGGCGTGAGCGCGGGCAGTGCTGCGGTGAGTGAGCAAGCAAGATGAGGCGCTAGCTGGGGCCTACGCGATGCGGGGAGAAGGTTGGACTCGCCGGGGTGACCATTTGGTCACCGGAGCTGCGTCGGCGACGAGCTCAGGCGGCGGCGTGTTCGGGCATAGGCGGTCCGTTGGCTACGGCAGCCTACGAGGAAGGAGAGAGGGGTGCTCGGTGTCAGAGGCTCACGGCGAGTCGGACGAGCAGGTCGGCGAGCTCGGAGACGATCCAGAGCGGGCGGTGCGGTGAAGGCGATCTCCGGCGACCGGAGGTTGAAGAAGAGCTCGTGTCGTCGCTTGGGCCGTTTGGCGTTGCGTGCGTCGACCAAGATGACGATGGCGATGAGGCGGAGCTCGGGGGCGTGCCGGAGAGGCGAGGGGAGCACGGTGGCCGCGGCTACGGCCAACAGCGGCGATGGGCTCCTCTCGGGCTGTGCGGGAGGGAGAGCTAGGGGAGGGGAAGAGGTCCAGGGATAGAGGGGAGAGATGGAGAGGGGTCGAGGCGATCCTGGGCGGCGAAGCAGGAGGGGGGAGCAGCTGCGTGGCTAGTAGGAGGTGGCCGCGGCTCGGCTGTGCGCGCGCCACGCACTTTGCCAGAAGGCGCGAGGAAGACGACGAGGTGGGGAGGTGGACTGGTCCCTCTACGGTACTGGGCTGCAGTTGGGTTGCACCAGGTAAGCCGGGTAAGTGTCTGGGCTTCTCTCTCTCTCCCGTCCTTTTCTAAATTTTTTTTCTGATTCAAAACAGAATCCAAACAGTGTGAATAAACTTTTGAATATTTTTATGTTGCTAACTGGATTGTTCCTGATGCACATAAAATATTTCAAAGTTATTTGAATATATATTTTATATATTAAGAATATAATCCAAATTCAAATACAATATGATTTAAATTCAATGTCCCAAAATATTCCGTATAAATGTTCCAGAATTTTGGTTTGATATATAACTCTTGCCAAAATTACCAGAACTATTTTTAGGGCATTTTGGCTTCACTGGATGCATTTTCAGGGTTCTTGCCCTTTATTTAAAATTTTGAGGCTTCCATTTTCCTCAATTCAAACCTCTTTGAAACAAACATGATGCATGCATGCTCACTCATGCAACTAATTACAGGCAGAATTCTAGGGCTGTGACATGTTTCTTGTCCTGAACCGCCGCCGGGTCGTCCCCTTATATACACGGGTGACGCCCGTCAGTTCACAGAGTCCCAACACCGGTTCATATTCGTATCCGGGTTGGTCTCTCTTTATTCCTACCTTACAATACAAGTTTACATATAGATGCCGTTTTACGGCTACAAGTCTTAAACCGACTACGGGCCTCAGGCCCTCATCTATCTTCTTGGGCTTTAACACTCTTGAACTACTGATGAAGTTAACCCGGCCCAAATTGGTCGGTTTACGCCCAGTAGTAATATCCCCAACATTAGGCCCCAGATTGATTTGAACGTGTTCATGTCAATCCTTAGCAGAAATCTTCATCTTCCATATCTTCTTGTAGTTGCTGAACCGCCGTGATGTCATTCTCGCTAATTGCTGTAAACCGGGGTGACATCATCTGTCATAAAGAAAACATCCATGATATCTCCTTGTTTAATAGACTCACAACAACCGAGGCGACAGCTCCACTTCCGAAATTTGCGGTTCCTGGATTCACGCGCCTGACACATATCCTTTTGCCTTATAAATAGACCGAAGGGTCATTTCTTTTCTCCCCTTCGTGCCCTTCCTCTTCCTCTTCCTCGCGTCGCCAGTCTCAGAGCTCCGCCGCCGCTGTCGTCTTCTGCACCGAGCTTGGCCGCTGCATCAACCTGAGCGCTCCAGAAAACTGCGGCGACCTTCCGCGCCTTCCTCAGCCCTGGTAAGTCTTCTGCTTTTCTCGACATAGATCTATTCTAGGGTTTCGTGTTCTAGATGTGCTCATCCTCTGCTCATATTCATATATTAGCTCCTGGATCCGTCTGCAAACCCCTGCTCTGCGTAGTGGTGACTCTTAGTATCCACCTTTAGTTTCATGCCAAAAACCCTAGATCTCACATATATCTCTGCCCATTGACTCAACACTGTTCTTCTTTGAGCTTTGAATATTTTCCTCCTTTTCCGAACTTGCTTTAGATCCAATGCTGTAGAGAAATCTTGTGAAACCTGTTTCTGTATATTTATCCATCCGCAATCTCAACTGTTTCAATGCCTAGATTAAGCGGTTTAACTTGGTGTAGCAAAAATTAACAAACTAGTATATATCATTAGTCCCCTTGTTGAACCGCCAGATGTTGTCGCTTCATAGAATTCCGGTTTATATATAGCTGTCTCCGGTTTAACATCGTACATACGAGTGTATATTTAACCAATACATTCTTGAACCGGAACCACTTATTTTTTAGATTTCACCATGGCCAAACAAGTATATGAATGCAACTGGGCTCCTTCTCGCGTCACAGAGACTCAACTGAACAATTTAGTCCTGACCGGTGCTTTAAGCAGCCAAAACACTATCCATTGGAGGGTCCCTGGCAAAGAATGCCCTCCCACACCTCAAGAAGGAGAGGTCGTTGTTTTCGCAGATCACTTGGCCCGGGATTTTAATCCGCCCGGTTCTAAATTTTACCGGGACGTCTTAGCAAATTGTCAACTCCGCCCGCAAGACATTGGCCCCAACTCTGTTACCAACATATGTCACTTCCAAGTACTCTGTGAGGTGTTCTTTCAAGAGGAACCCATAGTCGAGTTGTTCAGAGACTGCTTTCATCTAAACTGCCGCACAGAGTTTCCTGATGGTTCCAATATGGAATTGGGTAGTGTGGCGATTCAGAAAAGAAAGGAGGTCACTTACCCTCACGCGAAACTGCACAGCCACCCCCAAGAGTGGAATCAATCATGGTTCTATTACAAAGACACCTCCCCTGCTGATGAAAATCCCTTCCCTGGCTTTCGTCCGGAGCGGCTTAGCAATACACACCCTTTTCCACAAAGGTTGACTGCCAAGGAAAGAATTAAATACGCTCCTCAACCGTCCAAGCTCAGAGCCTTCATGGCCAACGATTTAACAGGAGTTGATCTCGCTCGCTGTTGGATATCGTGGAGCATACTGCCCCTTATTCAGCGCTCCGGTTTGATGTGCGAGTATACTGGCAGTGTTGATGACCCACTGCGACACATGAACATCCAGCTCACCGACGAAGAAGTCACGGAAGCTGTGAAGAAAATATTGAATGAACCGGAACACATCTGTGCCCGAACTGGCTTGCTTCCCTTCTGCGCCACCAACAAAGCGCCATCCGTAAGCTTTCAATTTTACCTTTCACTGATCCTGTCATTGCCATATCTTCCCATTATTTACCATCAATATCTGTTGAAACAGGGCAATGATCCATTTTGGAGAAAGAATCTTCCGCAGGAGAAATCAGAAAAACCAGACAAACCGGAAAGACCAATCCGGCCAAAGACTAGAGTCGTGAAGAAAACCACCCACAGGAAGAAAACCACTGCATCTTCAGATCCAGCAGCTGATGATAATGTGGGTAATCCGGACTTCGAGGTAGAACTTGATTCACTAGACTTACTTTTCACATGCCTTATTGATGATGGTATTTATCAGGATGATGCTGAAGCCAGCCATGTTGATGGTGCAGAGGTAATTATTCTCTCTTCCGATTCAGACCCTTTGCCTTTGCCAAAAATCCGTCAGGTAAACCGGAAGGTTAAATATTCTCATCCTCTTGCTTACTTGGATCCCAAATTTCTTATGAAGACCCAACAGCACGAAGCTCGCCGCACAACCCGTCATAGCGGCCAGGTAATTACCTCCACCGGTTTACTGGATAGTCTGGTTCGGAAGCGCCGTTCAGAGGTCTCTAATTTGCTTGTCAGTGCTTGTTCTAAAGCGGGTCGTTTTCATCAACCTCTTAATCCTTCTGACTACGATTATCAGGTTACTTCCCATTCATCATCTGGCGAGTCATCAGCTACTCAACTGCCACCGCTCAAAACCGTGCCTGGGTAAGCTATTATTATCATAATATTTCTGGTGTATTACTTTGTAACATATATTGTCTTTGACTTTTATTACTCCTTTCAGGGCCAAGCCTAGACCGAGCAAGAAGGCCCGCCTGGATAAAGCGACCGAGGAGGATGTCGTCCCTGAACCGGATAAAACACCAGATCCTGAAGCGGTTATTCATGAATATGCGCCAAATGACCCGCCACCACAAGATGATGATTGTATTGCTGAAGAGAGACATGTTGATACCTCCAGTCCTGTTGACCAGCCCAGAAGTCCCATTAGGATTGAAAAATCCACCAGTCCATCCAAGTCCACTGATAAACCGACGGCCCCAATGCAAATCGACGATGAAGTTGTTATTACTGGAGTTGGCCATACAGAGCCAGGCAAACCTGTCGCTTTGTCTAAGCATACTGCCAAGGAAGAATTTGTTGCAATTGGCAAGGGCAAATGGAATGCCGATTTGTCAACTTACGCTGCTTTGTCTCCTCAAGACCTTCATTCCGGCTATCTAAACCGGTTGTATACCAGCCGTGATTATGAAGCCGGTCTGGTTAACATGACGAAGGAAAAATATGAGGTAATTTCATATGCTCCTGCTTGTAATTCATCAACTCCAATAGCCCCCAAGTGCCGGTTTAAGATATCATTTTAAACCGGGACTTGTCAGTTAGACTGCAATATGTCTGAATTTTGCTGATGTAGCCCCCAAGGGCCGGTTCAAATTTGTATAGTTAAACCGGGACTTTAGGTAATGAAAATTGTAGCCCCAGTATTTAATTGAATAAATAGCCATTAGCCCCCAAGTGCCAAGCTGAATACTTGTATTGATCTTGGGACTTATATAATTAATTGAAAGATGAAGATCAAATATGCATTAGCCCCCAAGTACCAAGGGCATAACTTGTTGTGTGATTGGTACTTCACTGATGTATCCTTATCTGTGTCCTCTCATGGTCTTCATGTAGGCTGAGTCGAACAAAAGAGAACACCAAATCGCTGATTTGCAGGAAAATCTTAAGTCTCAACAAGCTGAAACCTCCAAGGCCAAAGATGAATTAACCAGCGCTTTAGGCGCCATGGAACAGCTAAAGGAGGGTTTCCAGAAAGAGCAGGTAGACTAGGCCACCGAAAAATCCGCTTTAATCAAGCGAGCAGAAGATGCCGAGGCCGCGCTCAAACCTGTGGTGGATGAACTTACCAGCATAAAGCGGCAAGTGCACTCCATGACTGCTGCTATCTTTGGTAAGCCGATTTAATATCTGGAATTACTCATTCTCCTTATGTAACTGCCGGTTTACTGACTCTTTGTAACCCTTTAGGAACACGCATTGGTCACTTGAGGTCAGATGTATAGATGAAATTGAAAGCTGCCTACACATTGATCGAGCAGCTGTATACTGGAGCACAGCGGATTATCTCTACCGCATCGCATAATAATCCGGCGCCCACTTTAATTCAAGACACATTGAAGAGGCTGTCGATGCTTCCTGCCCGAATTGAAGAGCTAAAGAGATCTGTCGCTCGAACCGGTGCCATCACTGCCTTAATCCGGGCAAAAGCATGGGTGCCGGATTTTGACCCTGTTGAAGCAGCTCAGGGCTATCCCAGTTTGAAGGAAGACGAAACATCATTTAGTGAAGCGGATCTGCGAGCAATAAACCGGGAGGTGCGCCCTCTAGCTTGCCAATTGGCTGAAGAAGCAGACTTGTCACATTATCAGGCACAGTACAATGATCAAAACCAGCGAGTGGCCGCACCGATTCCTGAAGCGAAAAATCTTATCCCTCCAATCCGTAAGCACACTTATGCCCCTGATATTGATCCGTCACTACTGATTCATGATGAAGCTGTCTTTCAAGCCTTAATGGGAATCGACTGGACAACTGTTGACTTCCAGCCACTAGGCGGAGAAGCAGAAGTGGAAGCGGCGCGGGATGACCCACAACCATCAAGCCATGCCGGTGACCAGGCTTGAACCGGAAATCGGTTTAAAACTGCTCTACCTTTGAAAAACAATGATCTTATTTGGTCACCTTGTTGCCTTGTAATAGGCTAGCCGATACCCTTGATTTTGTTATGCCGTCATGCATAAACGCTGCAACCTGTGCTTCCTTTGGTTGATAAAATTGCCGAAGTACTTTCCGCAATCAAAAAAACTTAAAATAACGCCGCGGTTATACCGTCAGGCGGATTGTTATGAAATCACAAAATCTGAAATTTGAAGTATATGATCGACTCTTTGTGATACATAATACATGCCATCATTGGGCATGAAGCTGGCTTAGCCAATCTTGAAGCGGAGGTTTTGTAAACCCTACATCATTAGGAGATAACAGCTCATGTATATATAATGCCAATTTACCTTGTAAACCGTGCCGGGCTTTATAGTAAACCCCGTGTTACTCCTTAATAGGATGTTTAATAAATAAAATCAAACCGGGCAAATAAACTCCGGATGAAAAATAGACCGTGTTCTGTCCATTGATAGTTTGAACCGGTTTAAAACTTTGTCGGTTTTAAAAACGCAACAATCGTAAAGAAATATGTATGAAAGAAAATATTGAAGCAAAGGCAATGATAAACCGTTTGCAAAAAAAAAAGCTTATTTGAGCCGATCAGATGGCGTTACCATGGTCGGACACGTCCAAGCTCCCGATAGGTGTAGCTACGGTTCAAGTTAGCCAGGTCCCCAAATGAAACCATGGCATTTATGCCGATCAAGAGGCGTGGCAATGGTTCGGGTTCGACCAAGCCTCCAAGTGATTTTGTGGCCTTAGGCCGATCAAGAGGCGTGACTGGTTCAGACTTGACCGTGTCCCCAAATGATCTGGTGGCTGTCGCCTATCAAAAGGTGTTGCATTGGTTCGGATACAACCAGGCCCCCAAGTGACATTTAAAAAGCAAATTCAAGGGGTAAACCGGAGGTCGCTTTAATACAGAACAACTCCATGTAACCACGCATGATGTGAAAGAACGGATACCCCACTTTAGCTGAGGTCCCGATTTATTATATTAATCATAATATATACATAGTCATAATATGTACATAAGTAGAGCCAATGGCTCAGGTATAATAAGGCCGAAGATGAGCTATGTTCCACAGCCTGTTGGTCTCCTCCTCTGATGTACGTGAGTCTTTATGCTCTCGAATATCGATCAGATGGTATGACCCGTTGTGCAGATTCTTGCTGACCATGAAAGGTCCTTCCCAAGGTGGGGATAACTTATGCATGTCAGTCTGATCTTGGATGAGCCGAAGCACCAAATCTCCTTCTTGAAAGGCTTTGGTTCTAACTCGGTGATTGTGATAACAACAAAGATCCTGTTGGTAAACCGCCGAGCGGGCAGCTGCTATGTCACGCTCTTCATCCAACCGGTCCAAAGCATCTTGCCGTGCTGTCTCGTTGTCCGCTTCAACATAAGCGACCACACGAGGTGAATCATGACGGATATCACTGGGGAGAACCGCCTCCGCTCCATAGACCATGAAGAACGGTGTGTATCTTGTTGATCTGTTGGGTGTGGTATTGATGCTCCAGAGCACAGATGGCAACTCTTCTACCCAACAACCTGGTGTTCTCTGCAAAGGAACCATAAGCCGGGGCTTGATGCCTCTCAAGATCTCCTGATTAGCTCTTTCTGCTTGACCATTGGATTGTGGGTGTGCCACTGATGAAACGTCAAGCCAGATGTGCCCACGTTCGCAGAACTCCTTCATGTCACCCTTGGACAAATTGGTACCATTATCTGTGATGATACTGTGTGAAAAGCCAAACCGGAAAATCACTTTTTTGATGAACTGAACCGCCGTGGCCGCATCACATTTGCTAACAGTTTCTGCCTCCACCCACTTTGTAAACTTGTCAACCGGCACCAGGAGATGGTTCTTCTTGTCCTTGGACCTTTTGAAAGGCCCAACCATATCAAGCCCCCAAGTCGCAAATGACCAAGTGATTGGAATCATTCTCAATTCTTGAGCCAGCACATGAGCACGTCTTGAAAACTTTTGGCAACCGTCACATCGTCTGACCAGATCCTCTGCATCAGCATGAGCAGTTAACCAATAGAAGCAATGGCGGAACGCTTTAGCCACCAATGATTTTGAACCGGCGTGGTGACCACAATCTCCTTCGTGGATCTCACGCAAAATTTCACAGCCTTCTTCAGGGGACACACAGCGTTGAAACGCCCCTGATACACTGCAATGATGCAACTCGCCATTGATAATAGTCATGGACTTGGATCGCCGGATTATCTGTCAGGCCAGAGTCTCATCCTCTGGTAACTTTCCCCGGTTCATGTACGCAAGGTAAGGAAGCGTCCAATCCGGAATAACATGAAGAGCTGCCACCAATTGAGCCTCCGGGTCAGGAATAGCCAAATCCGCTTCACTAGGGAGCTTGACCGACGGGTTGTGCAGCACATCCAGAAAAACATTGGGCGGGACCGGTTTGCACTGAGAGCCCAACCGGCTTAAAGCGTTCGCCGCTTCATTCTTCTGTCGGTCCACGTGGTCCACCTGATATCCTTTAAAGTGACCTTCAACGATATCCACCTCACGACGATATGCTGCCATGAGCGGGTCCTTGGAATCCCAAGTGCCAGACACTTGTTGAGCCACGAGGTCCGAGTCACCGAAGCACTTAACTCGACTTAGATTCATCTCCTTATCCATCCGGAGGCCATGGAGCAAAGCTTCATACTCAGCTGCATTGTTAGTACAAGGGAACATTAAGCGAAGAACATAACAAAACTTATCACCTCGTGGGGAAGTTAATACGACTCCAGCCCCCGAGCCCTCCAATTGCCTGGATCTATCAAAATAGATAGTCCAATATGTGTGATCCGGCTTTTCCTCAGGTGCTTGCAGCTCCGTCCAATCATTGATGAAATCAACAAGTGCTTGAGACTTAACCGCCGTCCGAGGCACGTACTTCAACCCGTGCGGCCCAAGCTCTATAGCCCACTTGGCAATCCGGCCAGTCGCTTCCCGGTTCTGGATAATATCGCCCAAGGGAGCAGAACTGACCACCGTAATGGGGTGCCCTTGGAAGTATTGTTTAAGCTTCCGGCTTGCCATAAAGACTTCATATACTAGCTTCTGCCAATGCAGATACCTTTGCTTGGACTCAATAAGTACCTCGCTAATATAATAGACCGGACGTTGAACCGGATGCTCCTTGCCTGCCTCCTCTCGCTCCACCACAATGGCCACACTGACCGCACGAGCATTAGCAACAACATATAGCAGTAATGGCTCCTTGTCAATGGGAGCGGCGAGAACAGGCGGGTTGGCCAGCTGCCGCTTCAAATCCTCAGACGCCTTATCAGCAGCAAAACTCCAGAAGAATTGATCCGTCTTCTTCAACATTTGATACAAAGGGATTGCCTTCTCACCGAGGCGGCTGATGAACCGGCTCAACGCGGCAATCCGGCCTGCCAGGCGTTGAACATCATTGATACACTTCGGTTTAGCCAGGGAGGTGATGGCTGTGATTTTCTCCGGATTAGCCTCGATTCCCCTGTTGGACACCAGAAAACCCAATAACTTGCCTGCAGGTACACCGAAGACACACTTGGCCGGATTGAGCATCATCTTGTACGTCCTCAGGTTATCGAAGGTTTCCTTCAAATCGTCAACCAGAGTCTCCTTCTCCTTTCACTTAACCACGATATCATCCACATAAGCATGTACATTACGGCCAATCTGCTTGTGAAGGCAATTTTTTACACACCGTTGATAAGTTGCCTGGGCACTCTTGAGCCCAAAGGGCATAGATACATAGCAGAAAGCTCCAAAGGGAGTTAAGAACACCGTCTTCTCCTGGTCCTTAACTGCCATTTTGATCTGATGATAGCCAGAATATGCATCCAAAAAACTCAAACGCTCACAACCCGCCGTAGCATCGATAATTTGATCAATACGGGGGAGGGCAAAAGGGTCTGCTGGACAAGCCTTATTAAGATCTGTGTAATCCACACACATGCGCCAGGTGCCATTTTTCTTAAGGACCAGCACCGGATTAGCAAGCCACTCAGGGTGGAAAACATCAATGATAAAGCCAGCTGCTAAGAGCCTGGCTACCTCTTCTCCAATATCCTTGCGTCTTTCTTCGTTAAACCGGCGGAGGAACTGTTTCACCGGTTTGTATTTAGGATCCACATTAAGAGTGTGCTCAGCGAGTTGCCTCGGTACACCTCGCATGTCAGAGGGCTTCCATGCAAAAATGTCCCGATTCTCACGGATGAACTCGATGAGCGCTCTTTCCTATTTCGGATCCAAGTTAGCACTGATGTTGAACTGCTTGGACGAATCGCCAGGCACGAAGTCAACAAGCTTAGTTTCAGCTGCCGATTTGAACTTCAGGGCCAGATCATGCTCCGTAGTTGGCTTCTTCAACGGTGTCATGTCCGCCGGATCAACATTGTCCTTATAAAATTTCAACTCCTCGGTGGCACAAACCGACTCTGCATAGGCCGCATCTCCTTCCTCGCACTCCAAAGCGACTTTACGGCTTCCGTGAACCGTTATTGTCCCCTTGTGACCCGGCATCTTGAGCTGCAAGTACACATAACAGGGCCGTGCCATAAACTTGGCGTAGGCCGGTCACCCAAACAGGGCGTGATAAGGACTTTGGATTTTTACCACTTCAAACGTCAATGTCTCTGACCTGGAATCATGATCATCTCCAAAGGCCACCTCCAGAGCTATCTTACCAACAGGATATGCTGACTTGCCAGTTACTACACCATGGAACACCGTATTGGACGGTTTGAGATTTTTATCTGTTAGTCCCATACGACGGAAGGTCTCATAGTACAATATATTAATGCTGCTCCCTCCATCCATGAGTACCTTGGTGAACTTATAACATCCCACCAGAGGCACCACCACTAATGCTAGCTGACCCGGATTATCAACCCGGGGAGGGTGATCCTCTCTGCTCCACACAATCGGTTGTTCAGACCAGCATAGATATTGGGGGACGGCCGGTTCAACAGAATTCATAGCCCTTCTCTGAACCTTCCGGTCTCGCTTGTCCAAACTGGTAGTAAAGACATGATATTGTCCACTATTCAATTGCTTCGGGTGACTCTGGTAACCCGACTGCTGCTGTTGCTGCTGCTGATTGTAACCACCCTGGCTATTACTTTGATAGTTATGTCCGCCCGGATTACCATTGAATCCTGAACCGGAATTTCCTCCTCCGTAACCTGGCCTGGATCCCGAGCCACCATCGGAGCCGTGATCATACCGGAAAGCGTTAGAATTCTTGAACTCCTGCATAATGTAGCAATCCTTCCAAAGGTGGTTTGCTGGCACCTCTCGACCCATGCTTTGGACAGGGCCAGCGACGCATTCTGGTCCAACATGAGCCTGTAAGCTTGTGCATCTAAAGCGGCCCGTTCCGCAGCCATCCTGGTATTTTCAGCTGCCAGGTCCGCCTTGGCCTGAGTGATCTGTTCCCTCACCTTTGCAATCTCCGCATTATGGACGTCCTGATCCGTCGGGCTAGCTTCTGCCATAAGCGCGGCCAACGCATCAAACAGATCTAATAAAACTTGAGCCGGCGGGCGCACAGAGCCTCCTGCCCCGGCAGCCATCGCCGCTACTGAACCAGAGGTCATTGCCGCAGCGGTCGAAGAATGAAGCGCTGCTTATGTACCGGCCATGAATATTCCAACCCGGTTGGGCAGATCAGAGGGGTCCGGAATACTGTCGCCATCGGAACAGCCCCCAATCCGGCCATCTTGTAGTTGATACAGGGATTCGGTTTCTCCGGTTGATGATTCGTTGCCGGAGTAAACGACGGTCTCGCCACCAGATTCTGATCCATCCTCATAACTTCCTCCATGGATGACTCCCACGAAGGCATGCTTCACGGCCGGCTTAACCCGGGCGGATCGTGCACGCTGAGCCGTCTCTACGAGGTCGGTGCAGATGTCCGGCTCAGGGCCCGGTTTACCGATCTTGCCGATGAAAACGTGTATGCCACCAAAGGGGACCTGGTACCCGTACTCAATTGAGCCGGCCTCGGGGCCCCAGCCTGCATCGTTGATGTAGAGCTTTCCACGACGACTCTTAGTCATCCGGCCCACAGCATAGCCCTCGAGTCTTTCGAAGTGGCTCCAAGAACTTGAAACCATCGTGCGATAGCCCCACGGTTCGCGCCAACTGTCGTGGTTTTGTCACGGCAGATGTCCTAGAGAAAGGACTTAGTTGTGGAGCTATCGCGACGGGTTAGCTTGAAGGGGTTAAAGCGGACATAGGGACGCAGAGAGTTTATACTAGTTCGGCCCCTTCAATGAAGGTAAAAGCCTACGTCTAGTTGTGATGGAATTGATGGGGTTTCGATGACTAGGGAGCAAACAAGCTTCGCCTAAGTCTCGAGTTGTGTTTCTTGTCCTAAACCGCCGCTGGGTCGTCCCCTTATATACACGGGTGACGCCCGTCGGTTCACAGAGTCCCAACACCGGTTCATATTCGTATCCGGGTTGGTATCTCTTTATTCCTACCTTACAATGCAAGTTTACATACAGATGCCGGTTTACGGCTACAAGTCTTAAACCGACTACGGGCCTCAGGCCCTCATCTATCTTCTTGGGCTTTAACACTCTTGAACTACTGATGAAGTTAACCCGGCCCAAATAGGCCGGTTTACGCCCAGTAGTAATATCCCCAATAGTTCCTGTGGCCTAGGCGCAACTAGTATCGGCGCGAAGGAGAGGTACCTCTTCAAATCTTGCAATGCTGCTTCGGCTTCCGGCGTCCATTCCATCGGGCCCGCCTTTTTCAAAATCTTGAAAAAGGGAAGGGCGCGCTCGGCGGACTTGGAGATGAACCTGCTCATGGCGGCAACGCAGCTGGCAAGCCGACGCACATCCTTGACTCGCTTGGGTGCTTCAATCTGTTCTATAGCTCTGATCTTGTCCGGATTGGCCTCTATCCCACGCTGTGACACAAAGAACCCGAGAAGCTTGCCAGACGGGACGCCAAAGACGCACTTCTCAGGGTTCAGCTTGAGATTGATCTTGCGTAGGTTTGCAAATGTTTCTTGTAAATCTGATATGAGGGTTGCCCTGTTCTTGGTTTTGACCACTATATCATCCATATAAGCTTCCATATTTCTATGGAGCTGGGGTTCAAAACCAATCTGGACCGCCCTTGCAAACGTTGAACCAGCACTCTTCAACCCGAAAGGCATTCGTATAAAACAATACGTACCACATGGGGTGATGAATGTTGTTTTCTCTTCGTCTTCTCTTGTCATGAAGATCTGGTGGTAGCCGGAGTAAGCATCGAGGAATGACAATAGATCACACCCGGCTGTGGAGTCAACAATCTGGTCGATGCGCGTCAACGGGAAGGGGTCTTTGGGACAAGCCTTATTGATATCTGTGTAATCAATACACAGCCTCCACTTCCCATTTGCCTTGCGCACTACCACCGGATTGGCAAGCCACATTGGATGGAGCACTCCCCTTACCAAACCCGCTGCTTCTAGTTTCCGGATGTCCTCGGTGATGAACTCTTGTCGTTCCAAAGCTTGCTTTCTGACCTTCTGCTTGACGGGCCGCGCATGAGGACAAACAGCAAGGTGGTGCTCAATCACCTCCCTGGGAACGCCGGGGATGTCGGATGCTTGCCATGCAAACAGATCAACATTCGCCCGCAGGAAGGTGACGAGCGCGTCTTCCTATTTGTCGTCAAGGGTGGAGCTTATGGTGAAAGCTCCTCCCGTGCCGTCCTCCTTGACAGAAACCTTCTTGGTTCCCGGCGTTGTGGCCCTGGACTTCTTGTTTCTGCCGGTGGAGCTCTCTAGCACGTCCTCTACGGGAGCGCTACACTCCGAAGAGGTGCGCTTGCCGGAGTGGGTGCCCGAGGTCTCGCCGGTCTTCTTCTCCTTCTTCTTCCCTCCCGGGGCTCTAGTGGCAGGAGCAAGTGCCCTGGTGGCGGCGGCTGCTGCAACTGCTTGTTGGTAGAGTTGGTCGGTGCAGATCAGCGCATCTTTCTTATCGGAGGGGTTGGTGATGATCGTCACAGGTCCTGGGATCTTCAGGGTGTTGTAGGCGTAATGTGACGCCGCCATGAACTTGTCCAGCGCTGGGCGGCCAAGGATACCGTTTTAAGGCAAGGGGATCTTGGCAACGCCGAACACAATCCTTTCTGTCATGTAGTTCAGTTCACTCCCAAAAGTCACGGGCAACGTGACCTTTCCCTTTGGTTGGCTTCTTCCTGGGTTGACCCCCTGAAACGTGCCCGTCTCTTTGAGGTCTTCATCAGGAATCTGCAATTTCTCGATCACGACAGGCGAGATTAAGTTTAGACCGGCCCCGCCATCGACTAGCATCTTTGTCACCTTGAGGTTGCGTATTGTTGGTGAAACCAACAAGGGCAAGCACCCGACTGCAGTAGTGCGATCAGGGTGATCTTCGGTGTCAAAGATGATAGGTGTGCTGGACCACTTCAACGGCCTCTGGGCATCAAACGACAGCTCTGCTGCTGTAATCTCACGCGCCCACTGTTTAAGCTGGCGGTGAGAGGTATGCAGCGAGGCGCCGCCATCGACGCACATGGCCTCTGTAGCTTTCTGAAATCCTTGGTCACCAGACTCATCGTCCCCTTCGTGATCATCGTCTTCAGGCTTTTTGTCAGGGCCCTGGGCGGGCCTCTCCTACTGTTTATCTTTGCTGCGACGGCCTGCCTGGCCGTCGCGCTTCTTGCCGGACCCTTCAGCACCGTCCTGGCCTTTCTCCTTGTCCCGTATCTCATATTCAGCCCTCTGCTTCTCAGCAAGGAGCTCAACCTGTCGGCAGTTCTGGAGATCATGGCCTTTGGTGCGATGGATCTTGCAGTATTGCTTGTCGGAGTTTCCTGGCTTCTCGGCAGCCGCCAAGGCCCGGCAGGCGACACATTCGGCAATTTCCTTGCCGGGGTCATCTGCCTTGGTTTTCTTGGTGGAGCCAGTGTTGTCAGATCCCTCGACGGCAAGCACGGCTTTACCTTTGCGCTTCCTGTTGCGGCGCTGGCCTTTCCTCGCCGGGGCGGCAGTATCCTCATGTGAGGAGTCGGTTTCCATGCCGGCATCTTCGCCCGGGTACTTCCTTCCCTCCTCAGCTCGGGCACATCTGTCAGCAAGAACATAGAGTTCTGCCACATCTTTCACCTTGTTCATCGCCAGTTCTTCACGCATCTTGCGGTTACGCACGTTCTGATGGAACGCGCTGATGATGGTGGCAGGATGAACATTAGGGATACTATATTGTACCCGGCTGAACCTCTGTATATACTTGCGCAGACTCTCGCCTCCCTTCTGGGGAATGACGTGCAGGTCGCTTGCTTGGTCATGGGCTTGGTGACCTCCAGTAAAGGCGCCCACAAACTCATGGCACAAATCCGACCAGGAGGAAATAGAGTCTACCGGCACGTGCATCAACCACGACATGGCGTTGGGTTTAAGAGCCAATGGAAAGTAATTCGCAAGCACCTAATCGTCGCGGGCTCCGGCAGCTTGCATCGCGATGGTGTAGATGCTGAGGAACTCAGACGGGTGAGTCTCGCCATTGTACTTCTCGCCAACGTCAGGTTTGAAGGTGCGATGAGCGGGCCACTGGAACTGCCGCAGCTCATGGGTAAAAGCCGGACAGCCTACCTCATAAGGTAGGCCTCCAGGGCTCTCCGGGGCCGGGTGGTTCGCGGCAGGCCCTACTCGCCTGTCTGACTGGTGGCGCGCTCCGCGCCGGCGCTCGATAGTGGTCCGAGCGTCCTCATGGGCTCGTTCTCGAAGAACTTGGCACTGGTCATAGTGGGTCCGTGGGTCAGACGACGCTATGGAGATGTCATCGCCCGTGATGTCATGACGAGCTAGCGTCCGCGGAACCGAGTGAGGAGGAGGCGAATGAACTGTGGTCGCGGCGCCGCCGTTTTTTCCGCCACTAGCGCGTGTGACTCCATCGAAGCGTCGACTCGGGGGCTCCACCGGACTTGGTTCGTCTTTGTTGGCCACCGCAACAAGGCTTTGGATGGTGGCTCTCCATTCATCGAGTTTCCCCGCAGTGGGAGGAAAGTTGAGGAGCAACTGCGCACGCGCCAAGGCCTCTGCTGGCGTCGGTGGCAGCGAAACCTGCACGGATCGCGACGCGATTCGACTTCATTCCATGTCAGAAGGAGCTCTATCACGACCTCGTGGTCGCATGCCGTTTTCACCAGCGCCTCGGCGAGCGGGCAGGTCTTCTACTTCCCGGGAGTGGCGCTCGGGACTCTTCCCGCTGCGTCACCTGGGATCTTTGGCGTGATTATGCCATCCGTTGCGCGCTGCCTGGGAGGAGCGCGGTGTTGGCGCCGGCGTGGGGGTCTTAGAGGGCCTTGCGTCACCTTCGGGCGGGGCGGCGATGACCTTGGAAGGCCCCGCTCCACCCGCGGAGGGCCCGACTCCGCCTTTGGATTTGGCGACGTGTGGCCCGTTACCAGGCGCACAGACATCGCTGCCTCCCAAACTCCGGCAGCTGGGTTGGTGTTGGTGTTCGCGAGCAGCGCCCCGGGTCCTTTCCGCGACCGGTCCGCTACTCACCGGCATCGGGACGGGCTGTCCGGCTTCTGACTGGCCAACCGCCACCGTCGTCTTCTTCTTGGGCGCCATGACGATGACGAAGTGTCGAACTAACTGCTAAAGCCGATTCTCACAACTGCGCCCCCTACCTGGCGCGCCAAAGATGTTGGTGGGAACGACACCTATGGGATCACAAGAATCCCTACTACGGTTAGCGGGGCGCGGGGTCGTGAGAAGAGCAGATCAAACAGATAGCACACGATTCGTTTATCCAGGTTCGGGCCGCGAGGATGCATAAAACCCTACTCCTGCTTTGGTGGATTGTATATCTGTGTTCTTGAGCTAGCTATGGGGCGTGAGGTGTTCCAAAAAGCCGAATCCTTCCCCTGGTCGCCTCGGGCCTCCTTTTATAGAAAAAGGGGTCGCCACAGTGGCACACAGGAGGTGGAAAGGGTACAGTGATGCGAGGTTATCCCTCGCATTACATGACAAGGCGCATTTAATGCGTCTTGCTTAGGTGTCCTTGTTTTATCGGGGACGGGGGAGAAACCTGCCTCGTCCGTTGCCGCTCCTTCTTGTGTCGACACGTGCCCTGGCCAGCAATGCCTGTGGTGCCATGTAGGTAGGCAGGCAGCTGAGGTGGCGTAGTGGTGGGTCTTCACGAAGATCTGCATGCCGCCACGCAGGTGCCTGCCACGTAGGTGTCTGCCCAGCTGGTTGGGTTGGCAGCTGCATGCGCACGGTGGTGGAGGTTTAGTCGGCGTGGCCCTGGTGGTGGCCCTGCGGGTGTCCTCGGCAAGGGTCTTGCTGGGGCCCCGGCAAGGTTCTTGCCCTGGCGCCTGTTGTCCTCCCCGACAAGGCGCTTGCCGGGGGCCTTGTGGTCTTCCTCGGCAGGGATCCCGCCAAGGGTCGTCATCTTCTATAGCGCGTATCTGATCTTGAATGTCTTCACAAAGATCTGCATGCCACCACAGGGATGTCTCCCGAATCCTTGGCCCATAGGGGCAGTGGACTCAAGGGTGATTTGCTCCGTAGGCGTGGGGCGAGTTGCCCCGGCAAGGGTCTTGCCAGGGTTGCTAAAACTGTCCCCTGGCAAGGATCTTGCCGGGGGAGTCCGCTTCGTCCCCTTTGCTCTTCGTGGTCTTGGCCTTGGCGTCGCTCTAGTTCCGTTGAGCTTCGGTCTTACCATGGCTCACCTCCCTTGCCGTGCTTGGTGTGGTGGTGCCCGTGGCTCAGACTGCCCATGCACAGTTATAGGGATACAAAAAGTGTACCCCCTCTTTTTGTACACCGACACAATGTGAAACCGCAAATGATAGAAGGGGACCAGGCAGAGTGCGGTGGTGCCTCAGTGAGCAAGCTTACCAGCGCTATTTGGCTAAAAGAATCTTTCAAAGAATCTTCCGGCTTATGGCAGCAGGAGTGGTTCCATATCACCGAGCCCCGTGGTTCCAAGTGGGCAGCTTCGCCTGCGTTTCGATCCAGCCCCCCAATTCAGCTTGCATCATGGATTAATAAGGGGTTGGACTAGGGATCAGTTGACGAGGTGCGGACTCTGCAAAGTCGCATCCGAAGCCTCATTGAGAAGGACATCGATATTGTCAATGTTATTCAGGTAATGCTAGTCCGCCGGACCCTGCCATGCCAGCGATGGCCTCTCTGCATGTGGGAGTTTAACCCAGAAGGGCCACAGACTCTTCAACACTTCTTTGGCACTACGCATGAAGGAATGTGGAAATTATTTTTCGGGAAACGAAAACAATGGCCAGACACCACCGAAGATACCGGCTTAGACTGTAACCATCCGGATACCACGGTAAGTACTCGTCCGCCGAACACCTGAGCAAACCATCTTTTTCCAGGGCTGGATAAAGAAAGCAAAACGGATTAGGTTTTCGGCCCCTCTTCCCGAAGACTCAGCGGACCCCGTGTTAACATGGATGCTAGCACCGGCACCGTACCAGGCACCGGTAGGGGAGGGCAAGGTGGAGAATGACAAGACCCGGGGTGACCTTCGTTCCGGAGGTAAATTAGATACTGAGTCCGGAGAAATCGAGATTTCCTCGCCCAAAGACAAAGGCGAAAGAGAAGCAAGTATCCTTTCTCCATTCAGAAAGAAAAGGGCCGCCTCCGAAGGTTGGGACGGGTGGTCTCCTAAGAGGGCAAGATGCCATCGTCGAGCGGCTCGGTATTGGAAGGAGACGTCGTTGAATAGCTCCGTCGTGAGGACAAGCCCTCAACCAAATGGTAAGTGAATCCGGGGTGCTTTGATAGCATCTCACTCCTTTCCTGTTACCGAAGAGACATGTAACGTGCCTGTGTATTTTTACAGTTCGGCACAGAGTTTTTCTGGGCAATCCTCTTCTTTGGCAGATCTCCTCCCAAAGATGATGGAAAGCGAGACGCCTCCCCCGACCTCCTCGCCCAATAAGGTGGACGACACCGAAGTGTCATCTCGGAGGGTTTTTCTTGATCAACAAGCGGTGCAGGGGATGAAAGAGGCAGTACCCGAAGGTGGACCTCTGATCGTCTGGGATTCAGGGGCCAATAATGAAGGCCCCGGACTGTCCGGTTTTTAGCCAACGATGATTCTGGAGACGGGTGAACGGGTTCCTTCAAAGGATGGTCGTGCTTCTGCAGCGGCTTCCGGAGACCCGGCGGCGCCGGATATATTGAGGGATATGCTATGAAAAGCATCTGTCTCGGGGGAGCAGCGTACCTTCATGGGTACGGTGGTTGAGAAGATTCTGTCCGCGAAGAGCGGATTGAATGAAGCCTTCATGAGCCTGCTAAGAGGCTTCGAGGTTTGTGATGTAATGTTTTCAACTATATTATATTTGCAAAGATGCACCTGCATATAGGTAGTAGCCCCAGAGACTCGGGTTGGCTTCCCATGGGAGGCGAACGGAGGATCAACAAGAAATATTCAAGGACTAATCTGATTAACTGGAACACATGCTGCTTCCCCCTGGCTACTTACCGGACTACAGATATTGCCGAGCTGCAGCGGAAGCTTGATGTGGCAGGGGATGACATTGCATTAATCAATATGCGTCTTGACGAGTCGCAAGGTATGTGTTCCAGAGCAGCCCGTGAGGAGATCCAGCAAGCTGGGGAGATTGTGGCTGGTAAGCCCTTTTTGCTACAGGCTAAGTTCGGCGATCCGAACTATGCTCAGCTTAACCAAGTGTGGAGTTCTCTGGATGAGTTTTTAGACTTGCTGAAGAGTTCTTCCAATGCAGTGCGGTTTTACCAAGCGCGAGAGGGGTATGCAATGGAGAAGCTTTTCTGGTCACAATTTGGTGCATCAAAGCGCCCTCTGTTGCTGAATGAACAGATGTCCCAATGGGCCGAGCTTCATAGGATATCCGGCACTGCCATGAAGAATGTCATAATCCGGATGTGGACGATTGAGCCTGTTCCAAATAGCTACTTCGGCTTGGTGCAGCGGCTTGTTAATGCGGTGCCACGTATCGACGCGGTGAAGCGGTTGGCGTGCATTGAGGGTGCACGGATGGCCTTTGCCGGTGTCAAGACATTCTGGGGGAAGATGAAGGCCATCGATGTTGCGGCGAAGAGTCCACCCAAGGGCAAGGACCGTCACGCACGGGAGCATTATTTTGAAGACGTCTTAGAGGCCGCCCGCTTGATAGAGGGTCAATGCTCGAAAGACATAATATTCGAGTGAGGTGTATGGGAATTGTAAAGGACAAATTTATAGTTACTCTATTTTTATGTTTTGCTCGAAAGCTTGTGTTCCTCCTATGCGACCGTTTTATATAATCTGAAAGTTTTCCCGTTGTCAGCTTCAGCCCCCTCATAGGAAGTACGGGGGTGTTCGAAAAAGCATTTGATCAATCTTGACCCAACGTCTTGGTCCGTGAAGGAGGTGATAATGCGACGAACCAGGCAATCATATTGTAGGGTGTTAACACTTTCACTTAGCCATAGGAGTTTTATAGGGGGGACTATGATATAGCCCCTGGTATGTGTACGGCTTATTCCAATATGGTGCGTTACATATATGACCTGAAGAAAAAAGGTCCTTCGTGTGATACGAAGGGAATCGCGACAGACTCTGATAAGTCATCGAGTGGTTGACCATCTCTCGCAGCATCATGACAGTCGGTTTTCGGCTTTCTCTACTGAGGTGCTTGACCAGATGAACCGGAAGCGCAATCGCAGTAGTTCTCCCGTTACTACCTTAGTCGATAAAGCGGAACGTAAGGTAGCAAGCACAGGAGCCGGGCAACCCAACCATTGACCCAAGACATGATTTGGAGCTGATGCATGTAAGGCCAAACTCGCGACGCCGAAGTATGCTATAAAGCTGTTCGGACTTTGTTGGCAACTCATTTGTTCCCATACCGAGCCCCTGGCAAGTTATGCTGAGGTATGTCTGTGAAACAGCTATAGGGGCCAAATTCATTTATGAAAAAGAAACGAATGATTAATGTGGATTATGCTTATTGGGACCCGAGTGATATGCCAATGGTTACTTTATAGGTAGAAAGACCACAACCCCGGCTATTTGACATACCCGGGGTCAAAGGCGGAGGAAAAAGGCATATTACAGGCTCGAAATAAAGAGTGCGGTCTACAAAAAGTTATTTGGGACCTCCTGTCGCACGTCTGCGTCGCCTGTCCTCGGCGAGGGGAATCCTTGACGGAAGTAGCCCCTTAGGTGAGTGTACGGAACCGAACTCCGATAGAGTCAGTTAGATGTTTGTCCTTTGCATCACCTATTTTTAAGAGATAATGAAGAAGGAAAGAGTAATGTAGATAAATATGTTACTGGAATGCTTGCAAGCTTGTCCGTATTGTACTTCCGCCGATGCCCATGGTATCTTAAGTGTGTAGTGATGTATGCGCGATACAAATTTCGCGGGTATATGAGGTGGGCGGCGGAAGCCGAACTGCTATTTCTGCTCCAAGATTGGTCGATCCTCGGGGGGAAATTGCTTCTGACCCCCGGTATTTGGTTGGTGAATCTCTTCATCGTCCCTATCGCCTGGCGGCCTGCTCCCCTTGTGTTCGGCGTTGAGCTTGCCGACCTGCTTGAAGACCCAACACCTTCTGTTGGTATGATTAGCTGGTTTATCGGGGTGGCCGTGAATCTGGCAGGGTCGGTCCAATATCCTGTCTAGGTTGGATGGTCCGTCTCTGTTCGCCTTGAATGGCTTTCTCCGTTGACAGGTTTTGGGATTGCTAAATCCGGCGTTGACCGTTGTGTTGCGTGATCTTTCATTATCATTGCGACTGTTGTGTTTGCTTCATCGTGGCTTGCCATTGCCGTCTCGGATTTCGGAAGTGCCCGAGTCGCTGACGATGTTGCTTCTACGAGCGAGCCAGCTGTCTTCTCCCGTGCAAAAGCGGGTCATTAGAGCGGTAAGGGCTGTCATGGATTTAGGTCCTTCTTGACCGAGGTGGCGTGCAAGCCATTCATCCCGGACGCTGTGTTTGAAGGCCGCAAGGGCTTCCGCGTCCGGACAGTCAATGATTTGGTTCTTTTTAACTAAGAACCGAGTCCAGAGCTTCCTGGTTGACTCTCCGGGCTGCTGGACAATGTGACTTAAGTCATCGGCATCCGGTGGCCAGACATATGTTCCTTGTAAGTTGTCGCGAAAGGCATCTTCCAAATCTTCCCAGCTGCCAATAGAATTTTCCGGCCCAGGCATGGCTAGGTTTTAGCTGGAGTCCATTTGCGGTTTTCGGCCCTAGCGTGGCTAGGTTTGTCACATCCGAATAGGTAGCCGTCATCGCGTGTCGAGGCACGTCCTCGTGATACGTAGATCGATCTTGTGTGTCCTGCTCTACTGTCCAAGTCCTGTCAAAGGTCGTATGTACAACCCCGAGCTGTTTTATTCTTGCCTTTATGGCGAGGTGGGGCGGTCTGGTGTTCGTCTTGAGTTGCCGCTTTATCCGGACCGAGTTGTGGTCGGCCTGCTGCATTGTGCGATGATGCTACGGGCTCCAGTGCCTCGTCATCAAACTGAGGTAGCAATCTACGCTTCGGGTAACTTTTGGCTGGGCCACTAAGGCCGTATTCTTTGGCAGCTAGGACTTTGGTCCATCTATCATTGAGCAGATCTTGGTCCGCTTGAAGCTGCAGGTGCTTCTTTTTCAGGCTCCTTGCAGTGGCTATTAGCCAGTGTTTGAAGCACTCCTGCTCGAGAGGTTCCTCAGGCATTATGAAATCCTCGGTGCCGAGGCTCTCCTCTTCCTCGGATAGAAGAAGATAATTACTGTCCTCCGAGTCTCCGTGTATGGCCTATTCATCAGGGCTAACTTGCCCATTTTCCCGTTCCTCCTGTTCGGAGGTTACCTTGACGGGGTCTTCATTGTTTTCGGCATCGTCCAGAGTATTATTTTTTCCGGTGCTCCTATTGCAGTCTTTGGAACGACGTGACTTATAGCGGCATCGAGGAAGCTGGCGCTTGGGCTGTCTCTCAGGAGGTTTAACCTCAACTGGATCCTTTTTGTCATCGTTGTTAGTTTTTTCAGGCGTGTCCACCATGTATACGTCGTAGGAAGAAGTGGCCATCCGTAGTCCAGTGAATGGCGGGTTTTGGCCTTGCCCCTTGTCGGCATCGTCATCCGTACTAGCGATGTCTCCGGAGCCGTAGTCAAGCATGTCAGCTAAGGCCTCGACAGTGGCTATGAAGTGGGTGGCGGGTGGGAAGCAAAATTCCCCATTATCAGCCTCTAGTTCAAATAGTACATAGTTCGGCTGTGAGTCCCCCGCCAAGGACAAATTCTTTAATGAGTTTAGCACATCGCTAAAGGGCAAATGTTGGAAGATGTCTGCAGTGCTGAACTCAAAGATCGATAAGCGGTCAAGTTCGGCATCTGCGGATGCACGTGGCTCAGAATTCATGACCAGAAACGAGTCCGGAGTTCCGGTGACAAAGGCGTCCTGTGGCTTTAGTCTATGTTTGGCTCCAACGCCGTGGAATCTGTGGCCTCCATGGTGGGGTTGAGCTTCCCATCCTCAGACGGCATGATCTGCCCCGGATCTAAGGCCAGAGCAGTTACGGGAGCGATCTCCTGAGTGTGATCCGACGACAGATTTAGATCGTGTGCACCAGTGTGACAGGGAGCGGCCACTGTAGTTTCGAATCCGGCGAAGATCAAGTCTCCACAAATGTCCGCAACGTAGTTCAAGCTTCCAAATCTTACCTGATGGCAGGGGTGTAGCTATCGATCTGTTCTAGATGGCCAAACGAGTTGGCCCGCAGTGCGAAGCCGCCGAATACGAAGATCTGTCCGGGGAAAAAGGTTTCTCCTTGGAAAGCATCATTGTAGAAGATTAAAGGGGCCATCGAAACCTTTTGGGGACGACATAGTGGAACTCTCAATGAAAGCACCAATGTGGGTGTCAAAACCGGCGGATCTCGGGTAGGGGGTCCCAAACTGTGCATCTAAGGTCAATGGTAACAGGAGACGGGGGGCACGATGTTTATCCAGGTTCGGGCCCTCTCTATGGAGGTAATACCCTACTTCTTGCTTGATTGATCTTGATGAATATGAGTATTACAAGAGTTGATCTACCACCAGATCGACATGGCTAAACCCTAAAAGCCTAGCCTGTATGACTATGGTAATGAGTATCTCCCTCGTCCAGACTAAGTCCTCCGTTTATATAGACACCGGGAGGATCTAGGGTTACACAAGGTTGGTTACAAAGGAAAGGAATCTACATAATCGATCGCCAAGCTTGCCTTCCACGCCAAGGAGAGTCCCATCCGGACACGGGTGCAGTCTTCGGTCTTTGTATCTTCACAGCCCATCAGTCCGGCCCATGGCTAACAGGCCGGACGCCCGAGGACCCCTTAGTCCCGGACTCCCTCAGTGAGCTCCTGCATCTAACCCCCCAACCCCGCTGCCTTTTTCTCACCATAGTCGTCGACCCCTTGCTGACCGCAGCACGCCGCCGCCCGAGCTCGCCATCGACGCAGCTCCGATGACCATTTGGTCATCCCGGCGACTCCAACGCGCTCGTGGCACACCGCAGAGCATGCCTAGCGCAAGTAGCCTTCCGTTTGCACGCCTTATCAGCTACTCCATGGTCGCCCGAACTCCAGGCGCCACGAATGACCTCGCCGCCATTGACTCTAGCCACCCCAGGCCCGGAAACCACCACCATCCGACGCGCCGTCGCGCCATCTCTCCGTAGAGCCCAATGGCCCATCGAACGGTGCCCCATAGAGGAAACCCGAGGAACATGAGCGCCACTGACCTCGCCGGCGGCTAAACGCCAGCGAGTTCGACCCAGTTGACTAGGGGTTTGACTCACCCCTGACCTGCTGATATGTGGGCCAGGCTCGAATTAGTTTAGGCTTAGGGTTAAATTAGTGCTAATTAACAACTTAGTTAGAGGAGAGGCTGACACGCCGGCCCCACTGGTCAGGTTTGACTTGGACCGGGCCTGTTGACCGCTGACATCACAGTGACGTAATGCTAACGCAGTAATTCTTACTGGAATTTAAATAAATCTTAAATGGTTTATTTATTCCAGGAAATGTTTAAAACTTCTAATTTTCACAGAAATTCAACCGTAACTCCAAATGAAATAATTTATATATGAAAAATGATCAGGAAAATCCAATCTATCCATCTGTACTAGTTTCATGCATGATAAAGAAACTTAACCCTGCTGTTTAGTTCAAAACATGATAATGCATTATATGAGTTCATAACTTGACTTTGAATTTGAACCCTTGGTTCAAATAAGCTCAAACCCTTCTGTTCTAGTTGCATTAGCTTAAATCACAGCATGTTGCCATGTCATGATCATGCATCATATTGTGCATTGATTTGATTGTGTTTTCTCTTTGTTGCCGATAACTGTCCCCTCTCAGTAAACATGGTTTCAACGATGAGTTCGATGACACCGATGATGAGCTATACTATCTTCAGAAGTGCCAGGCAAGCAAAACCCCCTTGTTCATTCCGATACAATCCCACTCTCTCGCTCCTGCTCCTTTTTACTGCATTAGGACAACAACGATTCAACTGTTACATGTTGCGGTAGTTGAACCCCTTTCTCTGCATGACCTGTCATTGCCACAGTAAATAGATGAAACCCACTAGCATGAGTAGGACTTGTTTGAGCCCTGATGTGCCTACTCATTCATGCTTGTTGTCTTGCGTGCTACTGCTTAGAGTTGAGTCAGGTCTGATTCATCGGAGATGAATTGGAATGTGGTGAACATGTCCTACTGTTGAGAGCTAAGTGTGTGAACATGATTTGGTAAAGGTAGCGGTGAGAGGCCATGTAGGAGTACATGGTGGGTTGTCTCATTGAAACTGTCCTTAAGAACTGAGTTCTGTGTTTGTGATCCATGAACAGCAACTACCATACGTTGGGCCCTGAAATATGACCCTGCTCGACTTATTAACCCCCCTTGTCCTCTGTCCAGGAGTTGCAAGTAGTTTCTGGTGTTTGTAGTATGCTGGAGGCCGTGCGCAGCGCTGACCCGAGGGGTGGGTTGTGATGCGGTAGGCACGTGGCACGTTGTACCGGGACGCCTGTTTGGTGCCTCGGGAACCCTGCACACATCGTTCGGGGCTGTAAGTGGAAACCTCGGCCGGACTCCCTTCGGATGGAACCTGAATAGGAGATAAACCTGGACTAGGGACTTGTGTGGTTAGTCAGGTCATGGTCTACATCCACGTCGGCTTTCGCTTGAATTCTGCCGAGCACATATCGTGTGCAGATGCTAAGTGGTGGAAACATGTGTGAAGAAGTACACCCCTGCAGGGTTATAAATGATCTATTCGAATAGCCGCGTCCGCGGTAAAGGACCTCTGTGTTGCCTATACAGTTCATATACAAGTGAAAGTGGATACTCTAAAATGCACAAGATAAGCGTGAGTGCTATGGATGGCGTTCTCGTAGGGAGACGGGAGCGGATCCATAGTAGTGTATTGATTGGTGAATATGTGGACTCGTGTGCGCCACCTCAAAAGAGTTACTTGCAGTCGTAGTTCAGGATAGCCACCGAGTCAAAGCTGGCTTGTTGTAGTCAAACTCCGCCATCCCTTTATTGATACTGATGCATATGTAGCTAGTTCTGATGTAAGTCTTGCTGGGTACATTTGTACTCACGTTTGCTTAATTTATGTTTTGCAGAGAGACTTGAGTCTCACTATCAGTTCGGCGTGGACTTCGTCGCTTAGCTTGTTACCTCAGCTACGATCGTGTACCCTTGGCAGGGTCTTGTAGATAGTCAGGCTTCTCAGCCTTTTCATTTGTAGTTGTCTGTACTCAGACATGTTTATGCTTCCACTTGTTGCTTGTATGCTCTGTATGTTGGGTCATGAGACCCATGTTAGTAATACTTGGCTCCTCGGAGCCTAATGAATAAATACTTTGAGTTGTAGACTTTTGTTGTGATGCCATGTTGTATTTGCACATATCGAGCATATTGTGTGTATGATTTGAAATGCTTGGTATGTGTGGGATCCGGCAACCTAGTTGTTTATCCTTGGTAGTGTCTCTTATCAGGAAATGTCTCCTAGTGCTTCCACTGAGCCATGGTAGCTTGCTACTACTCCGGAACACTTAGGCTGCTAGCATGTGTCCTTCTTCGTTCCTGTGTCTGTCCCTTCGAGGAAATGTCACGCAGTGTCTTCCGGAGTCCTGTTAGCCTTCTACAGCCCAGATTCTCCAGAGTCCTATTAGCCCAGCTGCTACAACCCTGATTCACTCACTGATGACCGACACGTTTGTTGATGGGATATGTATGCTTGTCCCTGTAAGTTAGTGCCACTTTGGGTTTACGACTAGTCATGTCGGCCCGGGTTCTTTGTCATATGGATGCTAGCTGCACTATCATATATGTGAGCCAAAAGGCGCATACTGTCCCGGGCCAGGTAAGGTAGCACCTATGGGAATACCGTGCGTGAGGCCGCAAAGTGATATGATGTGTTACATGCTAGATCGGTGTGACTTAGGATCGGGGTCCTGACACATACCACGTACTAAAGAAATATTAAAATTCACACAAACTGCCATCTGACCAGTCAAAAAATTCACAAAAAATTGCCATATTATGTTGATCAAAATTCATGAAATTGCCATGGCAAAATAATGAGTAAATTTGCCATGGCCCATAGTGAAAATTTGCCATGCCAAATGAAAAGTAAATTTGCCATTAGTAAAATAAAAATAAATTTTCCATGCATGTAAAAGGTAAGTTTGCCATGGCAATTAAGTTAAATTTGCCATGGCAAAAATGTGAAAGGTAAATTTATGATGGCAAAAATAAAAAAGTAAAATTATCATTGTTGTAAATGTAAAAATTGCCATGTATGTTAAAGTAAATTTGCCATGCCCATAAAGTTAAATTTGCGATGGCAAGTTTAAATAGGGAAGAATTGCGATGACAAACATAGAAGGTAAAAAATATGTCATCTCTATGAAAGTAAATTTACCATGGATATAAAAATAAATTTACCATCTTACAAGTTAAGTTTGCCATGTTCTTAAAGGGGTAAAGTGTTAGGAAGATCAAATTTCCCATGGCAAAACAGGAACATAAGTAACCACGACAATATTCTTCGAATTGATATGGCGTAGACACTACAAAAAGTTGCGAGGGTGTTTTAGTTACAATTGCCATGTTTTGGATGGAAAACTTTATGAATGTATTCATGTACTATAAATTAGACATGACCCCACAAACTACATTTGCTATTCTAATTGTACTTAAATTGCCATGGTTCCTTTTTAAAAAATCATATAGAACTTTAAATTGCCATGTGGCAAAAAGAAAGAAAATTTGCCACGATGTACAAATGAAGACTTGTCGCACTATATTGGAGAAAACAGTTTGTCATGGTAGGTTATATAAAATTGCCATCGGGGGGATGCATAGAAGAACAAAAGATTGCCATGGCAAATGCCCATGGCATTGTATCTTCATTGAAATTCTAATGCTTGTACAAAAAGAAAATTGCCATGTATGTAAAAAATAACTTTTCCATGTCACAAAAATAAACTTGCCATGGTAATTGAATTAAAATGTCCATTTTCTATAAACTTAGTTTGCCATAGTTTATAAACTAAAATTGCCATGTATGTAAACTTAGTTTGCCATGGGGATATAGATAAATTTGCCATGTGAATAGTATTAAATTTGCCATGGCAAACACACCTTTAAAACTAACAAAAAATAACATGGCAAACAACTCTAAAAAAGAATATATTGCAATGTGTCACAAGGGCATATGGGGGTTATTTTCCCTGTCACGACCGGTTTTCCGGGCATTAATTTCCAGAAAATGACCGTTGTGCTCACCAGCCCCAGGATTACTGTTAGCTGATGAGACACCAACTTGATACAGAAATTCCAAGCAAGAGTACAAAATATGCAGTACAAGACCATTGTGGCCTATGAGTACAACAAATGGTTTCTAGTGGTTGAGGGCGGAAGCGGTTTGTGGATCACCACGGCTATGGGACTCCATTTCCCACGGGAACAGCTGACCAGGATAACTCCTATCTTCGCGAGGCTGCTATCACCGTTGCTTAGGTTACGAGGCTGTCGTCGCAACGCTCCTCTCCAAGCAATCAATCTGGCCAAGACAATAGCCAGGGACAAGCCAGTGAGTACTTTGAATGTACTCGCAAACATTAAGAACACAGGTATATCATATCCACAGATAAACATGTTTCAAAATATTATGTGATTACTCTGAACATTATGGAATAAGGTTCATGATGTATGCGAGTAAATATATAAGGAATGCACGGGCAATCAAACAAGTAAATGAAATAATAAAATGTGCCACAGTCGGGCGTCTGGGCGACACCACCTAAAGGGCTTTAAGAGAAATGCCTCAGTCGGGCGTCTAAGCGACACCACATAAAGGGCTTTAAAAGAAATGCCACAGTCGGGCGTCTTAGCGACACCACATAAAGGGCTTTAAAAGAAATGCCACAGTCGGGCGTCTGAGCGACACCACATAAAGGGCTTTAAAAGAAATGCCACAGTCGGCGTCTTAGCGACACCACATAAAGGGCTTTATATAAAAATGAAATTATCATAGTGAATATCCAGGAGGTGGTACCGTCCCAGGGGTATTCTTTATTTCAAAATCATGCAAAACGGTTAGTCCATAAAGATAATAATAATAACCATCATATATCACAAGTCATAATCAATATTCGAGTTTTAGTGGTTTCTCCTCCGAAGACCGACACTAAGACCGACACTTGACCCATCCCAGATTGTAATCCTTAACCATGGACACGGCTATTCGAATAGGTTTAATCTCTGCAGAGGGTGTACTCTTTACCCACGAGTAACAGATTCCTTTAGTCCATCGGGACTAATCCCGTCTACGGCCTTTTAGTTGAAAACACGCCTAACTTGCACACACCAGCTTAACTCATCGGTTGTAACGCCCCGGATCCGATGTGCCAGTTGTCCTCCAGTTATTCGCTGTTGTTGCTTTGTCATTTGCTTGCGCGTCGCATCTTGCCATGTCATCATCTGCATTGCATCATCATGTTTTCGAAACTTGCATCCGTCCCGGTCTCTTTGTTCTCTCCGTTGTCCGTTCTGAGCCAACCACACACTAGCACGCGCCCGCGGCATGTCCGAATATTATTTTATAAGTGGCCGGAAAATGTTCTCGGAATGGGTTGAAGTTTGGCGTGCGGTGTTGTTTTGTTGTTAGTAGACTGCCTGCCAAGTTTCATCGCATTCGGAGCCCGTTTGATAGCCCAACCGTTAAACATATAGCGGTGCCGTTGCCGGTACCTTCGTCGGACGTTTTCGGTCTCCGAAAACAGTTGCCGGGCTGCACTCCTCTCCTCTCATCTCAGCCCAACCTCTCTTCACAGCCCAAAACCCCCTCTCCTAGGCCCAGCCTACCCTCCTCGCGTCCGGTGCCATCCGATCGAGATCGGAGGGTCCGAAAACCCCTCCTAACCCCCTCAAACCCTAATTCTGCCTATAAAAGGAAGCCCCCTTCCAGTTTTGGCAGCAGACCACCCTCCTCCTCGAAATCAGCGCCTCCCCAGCCTCCCTCCGCCACTTGTCGCCGCCAGATCCGCTCCGCCGCCGCCACTTGGCCTCCTCCCGCGCCGCCACCTCGCCGTCGCCATGTGGCGCCACCCCAGTGGCCAGCGCCGCCGCCCCGTCCAACCAGAGGGCGCCACGTCGCGCCCCTGCTTCCCCACTTCGCCGCGGCCCGTCCAGGCCCGGGCCAGGCCCGCCGGAGCCCATCGGGGCCCGGGGCAGCCCAGCCGCCGCGTCCCCGCTCTCCTGCAGCCCGAGCTCCTCCCGATCTCAGCATCCCGCCGCCGACGACCGTCCCCGCCGCCGTGTGCGCCGTCGCCCGCCGCCTACCCCCTCGCCGGAGCCGCCGCTCCGCGTCGCCGCCTCTCCGTCGCCAGGTTGCGCCTTCCCGTTGCCCCTCTTCCTCTTGCTTCTCTCTCTCTCTCTCTCTCTCTCAGATCTCTCTCTCTCTCCAGGAATCGCCTCGCCCTGGAAACTCGTCTCCGCCGTCGTTCGTCGTCGGATTCGGCGCCCCCGCCTCTGGATCCATCCGTTCCTGCAGATCCCCGTCGTGCTCGCCTGCCGGAGTCGCCGCTGCGGCCGCCGTTGACCTCGGGCGCCGTCGTCCCGCTGTCCTGGTCGAGGAGGACGACGAGCGCCTCCGCCTCCTCCCCGCGTGGGCCGTTGCACCAGGGCCCAGCAGCTGGCCTGCTCCTCTCCGCGCCCTGGGCTAGGCCCGTGGTGAGCAGCCCCCCTCTGTGGCTCAGTTCAGTTAGATTCGGCCCGACATGTTATTTTTCCTGTCCCGGCGAATTTAGTTATTATCCCAGGTTTTGCTATTTTTACAGAAAAGCCCCTCATGTTCATGCATATAATATCTCACAAATCGTGCATCGGATTAAAATGTTTTATATATGAAACTTGCTCAGAATTTAGTGTAGATTAATAATTTGCAACTTTCACCCATGTTTAAAATGTTTAAAATGCTGTTTGGTTAAATTTGCTCCTATGCCATGTTAAAATGAATTAATTCATAACTAATTAACCGTAACTCGGATTTAAATAAATTATATATGTAAATGGGGTGAAAAAAATGCCTAGTTTAACATGTTGCACTTCATTTTCCTGTTTAACAATATTAAAATATGTTTTAGGCAGAACAGTACCAAATTTGAAATGTGCATATGAGGAGTTTCCGGAATTGTTGTTTGTTGTTTCGGCCTCATTTAAACTTGTCTAGATAGGTAGTTTTGTTGTGCTTCACCCCTTGCCATGTTATTCAACATTTAATATTGTTGGGTACATAAACAAGAGAGAACTAAATAATTGTTGGGGTGTTTCGTCAATATGCAACTCGTTGCATATTGAGCTCCACTTAATTTGTAGTGTTGTTTGTTGCATTTGCCATGCCATGCTTCATTAAACCGGACATGCATCATTCTTGTTTATGCATCATGTCATATTCATGTGTTGTTTGTTTACTATGTTGTGTGCTTCTTTCCAGTGTTGCTTCTTCGGGTTGATTCCGTTATCATCGCGTTTGTGAGGACCCGTCCGACTACGTCCGTTTGTCTTCTTCATGGACTCGTTCTTCTTCCTTGCGGGATCTCAGGCAAGATGACCATACCCTCGAAATCACTTCTATCTTTGCTTGCTAGTTGCTCGCTCTTGTGCTATGCCTATGCTGCGATACCTACCACTTGCTTATCATGCCTCCCATATTGCTAAACCAAGCCTCTAACCCACCTTGTCCTAGCAAACCGTTGTTTGGCTATGTTACCGCTTTGCTCAGCCCCTCTTATAGCGTTGCTAGTTGCAGGTGAAGATGAAGTTTGTTCCTTGTTGGAACATGGAGATGTTGTTCCTTTTGGAACATGATTACTTGTTGGGATATCACAATATGTCTTATTTAATTAATGCATCTATATACTTGGTAAAGGGTGGAAGGCTCGGCCTTATGCCTGGTGTTTTGTTCCACTCTTGCCGCCCTAGTTTCCGTCATATCGGTATTATGTTCCCGGATTTTGCGTCCCTAACGCGGTCGGGTGATTTATGGGACCCCCTTGACAGATCGCTTTGAATAACACTTTTCCAGCAAGGCCCAACCTTGGTTTTACCATTTGCCTACCACCTATCCCTTTTCTCTTGGGTCTGATCAACCCGAGGGTCATCTTTATTTAGCCCCCCCGGACCAATGCTTGTCTAAGTGTTGGCCCGAACCGAGCAACCTGCGGGGCCACCTCGTGGAAACTCGAGGGCTGGTTTTACTCGTAGCTTGACTCATCCGGTGATGCCCTGAGAACGAGATATGTGCAGCTCCTATCAGGATGTCGGCGCATCGGGCGGCTTTGCTGGACTTGTTTTATTACTGTCGAAATGTCTTGTAGCCGGGATTCCGAGACTGATCGGGTCTTCCCGGGGAGAAGGAATATCCTTCGTTGATCGCGAGAGCTTATAATGGGCTAAGTTGGGACACCCCTGCAGGGTTTGAACTTTCGAAAGCCGTGCCCGCGGTTATGGGCAGATGGGAATTTGTTAATGTCCGGTTGTAGAAAACCCGAAGTTGATCTTAACTAAAATACACCAACCGCGTGTGTAACCGTGATGGTCTCTTCTCGGCAGGGTCCGGGAAGTGAACACGGTTGTTGGAGTTATGTTTGACGCAAGTAATTCAGGATCACTTCTTGATCATAGTTATTCGACCGTGCTTTTGCCTTCTCTTCTCGCTCTCATTTGCGTATGTTAGCCACCATATATGCTAGTCGCTTGATGCAGCTCCACCTCATACCTTTTACCCTACCTATAAGCTTAAATAGTCTTGATCTCGCGGGTGTGAGATTGCTGAGTCCTCGTGACTCACCAGATACTTCCAAAACCAGTTTGCAGGTGCCGATGAGACCGTGCAGGTGACGCACCCGAGCTCAAGGAGGAGTTCGATGGAGATCTTGTGTTTTGTGTTGTTTCGTTCTAGTCGATCAGTAGTGGAGCCCAGTTGGGGTCGATCTTGGTCCTTTGTCGCTTTTGGGGTTTCTTCTTTTATTTTGGCTCCGTAGTCGGGCCCTGATTGTAGCTGTATGATGTAATGTTTTATTCATGTATTTGTGTGAAGTGGCGATTGTAAGCCAACTATGTATCTTTTCCCCTTATGTATTACATGGGATGTGTGAAGATTACCTCACTTGCGACATTGCTTTCAATGCGGTTATGCCTCTAAGTCGTGCTTCGACACGTGGGAGATATAGCCGCATTGAGGGCGTTACATCGGTGTCTAGAATCACCCACGACACTTGTTAAGCAAAACTCTAAGCGGGGAGGCTACAACCTCGCGTAGCATGGGATCAAATTTATATCGCGCGCTCTAAGGGGTGGCCTCCCGTCTCGGTCCCAACCGGAAAACACCCATGCCCCCTGACCAGGTAGCATGCCTACCGGCTACAACCGATATCTTCCACCATGGCCTCTCTGTACGGTGTGTGCTATAAAGGGGTTGACGACTTACTGAACCGTACCCTTCTTGCGGCAGGGACGATTGGTAGTACGAGGCAAGTATGGGGGTTACTAGAACAAGACACGATCTGCGGTCGACTCAGGAGGTTTATAAGTTCCTGCATGACATGTATATCAAATATATATTTCAACTGAAGAAATCACCACTCAATGTACCTTACCATGCCATACCGGACATAACCGTCCCGACGGGGACCGGCGACAAGCTCACGCCTACCCAAGGCCGAGGCTTTCCCGAATTCCTTTTCGGCATGCATGCAAGGCATATGAGGATGATTACCATCACAATCATTTTCATTTCCAACAGCAAGGAAATCACTAGTATGCTTCCATGCAAATGATCATGTTACATGAAATAACAAGTCATCTGAAATAAGGTGGTGTTATAAACGTGTCAAATAACACACCAAAAACATTATGCCAGGGTTCAGAATGCTTGCGTTTAAGTTGTGGAGGGGTGAGGTGCTCTCCAAAACTTTTGAAAGTTTCTTCTCTCTCTCCAAAATCCTATTTTAAAAATATATTTGAATTAACACACATTTCAAAAACAGTATAAAAAAGTTGTTTGGAAAATTTTGAAATAAATCTTAAAATAAACTAGACCAAATTTTAAGAAGGTAGGTAAAAGAATCAACTCATTTGGAGTTGTATTTAAAAAGTTATAGGCAGTCAAATTTCTGGTCAAATGTGTGTTTAAAAATAAAACAGAAAAGAAAATGTTTTCAACAAGAATACGCTTTCGGTCAGAGGAGGCATACTTGAGGTTTTACGCCTCCACTTAACCCACGTGGACCGGCGCTGGGTCTCTGACGGTGGGCCCGCCTGGCCCACTGGTCAGCTTTGACCAGTCGCCCGCGTCGTCTCCCTCCTCTGCCCAAGAGGAGCGGGGCTCCGGCGATCGTCGCCGGTGAACGGTGGCTCCGTTGGGAAAACTGAGACCACCAGCGGATTCAGGGGGCCGAGGTGGTCACTCCGGTGGTCGTTTTGTTCTCTGGGGTAGACGGAGCTGTCGACGGCGTGCTCCGCGGCGGACGGTGGTCGTCGGAAAAAGTGAAAACTTGCCCGCGGCGAGTCTCGATCAAGATTGAGTAGTGGAACGGGCTCACGGGAGGATGTGGGGGTTCCTGGTGGAGAGAGTGGAGAGGGGGAGACCCTGGTAGCGCCGGAATGGTCGGGGCAATGGTGGCGGATGGAGCTGCCGGAGAGGAAGAAGACGACTCCCTTCCTTCGATTGACGGCCAAAGGGGCAAGAGTGAAGTGGTGTGAGACTGCCTGCGCACGGGTTTGAGCTCGGGGCCTCTTTTATAGCACAATCGAGTCGGTTTGCGGCGGCCGTGGATAAGCTCTCCGGCGAACCGCCTCTCTGTAGCTAGGGAGACGAGGGCTAGCAGACACGCTTGTGGATGAGTTCGCACTGCTCCAGGGGCCAGGTGGCGAGCCGGGGTGGCTCGGGCGGCGCCAACATGAGCAGGGGCTGTCGGGCGGCCGTGGCGTGCCGCCAAAGGGACTCTGGTGGCGGCGCTGTTGGCTGCCAGGGCGGCTTGGCGCGTTGCTGCGAGGAGGGTAGCGCGTGGCGTGGCGCTGCAGAGCAGGCCAAAACCAAGGGGCGAGCGTGTCGGCTCGGGCGCGGCATCGTGCAATACGCGCGCTTTGGGCGCGTCCAGTGCACGCACGGGAGATGTTCGGCACAATGCCGCGGCATGTTACAGGTCACAGGTGAGATTGGGGTTTAGCAGATCGAGGTTAGGAGCAACTGGGAGTCTAGTGGACATGCTAGTTTGATCAGAGGTGCAAGATCATAGTGCAATGACAAGGATCATGCCAAAACAGATCATGCCCACCAGGTGTTTGACAAAATGCCAAGGGCACTTAGGCAAGTCTTGGAGTGGTCAAAAACTCCAGATCAGTGTCTCCTTCGATGCAAGAGAGAGTGGTGAGGTTAGTTCGGCAAAAGGAGAAACTTGTTAGTGCAAGTTTTGCAGAATTTCAATTCTGGACAGGAAATAAATGGCATCATTTCATGAACCAAAAATGATCCCAAGGGTGCATGCTCCTGGACTTAAGGGTTTAACATGGAGGACTACAAGTAGGAGAAAGAATCAAGGGCTAAAGAGCAAGCAAAAATATGGTTGCTGTACAAACCATCAAGTTGGCCCAGAATGAAAATGAGGTTGATTCACTCAAAAATTGCAAATAACATCACTGGGTTTTCACATAAAGTTGAATCATATGCTGCTACTAACATCCCAAAATTTTGGTGGAGGCTAGAAAGGAATATTTAAATGGGTTGTAGTGCAAAAATGCCCACTGGACCAGAGAAGAAATTTAGGTGTAGAGCTCAATTTATTTCAAGAATAAAAGATATCTTTGCATAAAAGTGATTTAATAACATCACATGACATCTCCAGATTTTGGTGGGATTTATGAGATAATTTATCACATGGTTGTAGTTCAAAATATGGCCATATAGACAAGGGAAAACATTTTTCAAGAAAATAAAGACCAAGCAATTTAATTATGTGATAGGTCCTGCTAAAAGAAAAGTTTTTCTTGAGAGGTTTAAACAAGTTCAATCACATGTTTGAAAAGTTTTCACTTTGGGGGAAAACTCCATAATAACCAAGTTCAAAATCAAAAGGAAGCTCAGAAAATAAAAGTTTTAATTCCTGGCAAAATTTTAATTAATAAAACATGGTCAAAAAAATTTGGGTGTCACATTCCCTTTCAAGTTGTAAGTAGAAAGACATGGTAATTGAAACAAAAGAGACAAGGTAAAGTTGCCATGGCAAAACAATGTAATTTTTGATGTGATACAAAAAAGACATGATCAACAAAACCATAGACCATGACCTAAATATTGCCATGGTTCATGCACTAAGTTTGCCATGTTGTATCAACTAGATTTGCCATGGTTCCTTAGAGAAAGAAATTTTGCCATGTGCAAAAAAAAGAAGAAGAAAATTGCCATGCTCAGGGCAAAAAGAAGTGTTGAATATTGCCATGGCAATTTTTGGATATTGTGAACTTGGGTGAAAATTGCCACCACAGAAAACTATATAATATGGCCCAAAAAAATCTAGGAAGTCCATACTAGAGTTGTGGAGATAAAATTGTCTTGAGAGTTAAAGTTGATTTGCGAGGTTAATTTGCCATGGACTTGAAACTAAAATTGCCATGGCAACTTTGGCCATGTGAGTATGAATTTGCCATCATCATGATAGTGCGGTTAAAAAAATGTCGTGTTTCCATGGAAAAACTATATGTGAAGGTGCCTATGACAAAAAAAAGACTATATTGCCATGGCAATTTATAGATTGTAAATTAGGGTGGTGTTCTAAAAAATTATGTTAATATGCCATGATTATTAAGAAATATATTCCGCAAATAGATCAAGACCTAATATTGCCATTGTCATGCACTAAGTTTGCCATGATATGTCGACTAGATTTTCCTTGTTGGAAACTTTATCATGTTGGAAAAAAGATTGACATGCACATGGCAAAAATTACATACTAAATTATCATGGTAGTTTTGTAAAATGTAAAAAAATGGGTGAGAATTGCCATCATGACACACAAATCATCACTATATTGCCATCACAGTACACAAATCCATCACGCAGACACACACACACACATCAACATGGACAAAAACAAAAAAATATGTTCAACTTTCCCAAGGCAAAAAAGAAGACTATATTGCCATGGCAATTTACAGATTGTAAATTAGGGTGGTGGTTTAAAAAATATGTAAAATTGTCATCATCAAATAAAAATGTATTTTGCCAAAGATCCTTACCTAAGATTGCCATGGTCCATACACTAGGTTTGCCATGGCATACTAACAATGTGAAAATCACATCACATAAAAACATACTAAAATTGCCATGGAAATTATGGAGAATGTGAAAATCAACAACTACTAACAAATTTGTTGTTCTTAAAGAAACATGGAAAAACTGCCATGGATACACACAAATGTTAAGTTGACATGTTGTTTGATGAGTCATATTTTTACACTCATTCACCCTTAGTTTAAACCGATATATTCCATTTAAACCGAAATATCCACTCCTATATTGGTAGTAATGACTAATGAATGCAAAGGACTCCACAAATCCTCTCTTTGATGTGTTTCCACGGGAAATGGGCTAAAATGAGAAGAAATCACGTGCGAACATGAAAAGGAATGGAAATGAAGAAATAAGATATCAAAAGGAGGCACACCAGAAGAAATAACACAAAAGGGGGCATTCCAAATAGCGTGGATTTCGAGGCAGATCGTCCACCCGAACAACTTTCATAAAGGGGCCCCCCATCAAAATGTCAACAAAAGAGCGTCGAACGAAGCCATAATAGAATCATCGTCATCCCCTCTCATGATGATGGTCATTGCCATTTCCATCTCCATATCTGCCATCACCACCATAGTCCAACTCCCACTAGCTAGTTTATACTTGTAGTCGTGCATCGCACAAGGTAGTCATTGTAAGACATATTTGTAATCAATCAATCTTCAACGTGTGTCCTTCAATGTTTTCTTCTTGCGATATGATCTCCATGTGTGCGTAGTTCGGTAAGGTATGGGCTGAGACATAGGCCTTGCAACCCTCTGTATTTGTTGTTGGCATCAATGGAAGGGCATTAAATTACCATCCCATATGTGTGAAATAAAATTGTTCCTCTTGGAAATATGCCCTAGAGGCAATAATAAAATGGTTATTATTATATTTCCTTAATCATTATAAAGGTTTATTATTCATGCTAGAATTGTATTGACCGGCAACTTAAATACATGTGTGGATACATAAACAAATATCGTGTCCCTAGTGAGCCTCTACTAGACTAGCTCGTTGATCAAAAGATGGTTAAGGTTTCCTAACCATAGATATGTGTTGTCACTTGATAACGGGATCACATAATTAGGAGAATGATGTGATGGACAGGACCCATCTGTTAGCTTAGCATATGATCATTCAGTTTATTGCTACGGCTTTCTTAATGTCAAATACATATTACTTCAACCATAAGATCATGCAACTCCCAGATACCGGAGGAATACCTTGTGTGCTATCAAACATAACAAAGTAACTGCGTGATCATAAAGATGCTCTACAGGTATCTCCAAAGGTGTCTGTTGAGTTGGCATGGATCGAGATTGGGATTTGTCACTCCATGTGACGGAGAGGTATCTCTGGGCCCTCTCGGTAATACAACATCACAAGAAACTTGCAAGCAGAGTAACTAAGGAGTTAGTTACGAGATGATGCATTATGGAACGAGTAAAGAGACTTGCCGGTAACGAGATTGAACTAGGTATGGAGATACCGACGATCGAATCTTGAGCAAGTAACATACCGACAGACAAAGGGAACTACGTATGTTGTCATAAAGGTTCGACCGATAAAGATCTACGTAGAATATGTAGGAACCAATATGGGCATCCAGGTCCCGCTATCACTTAACAAGATAAAAGTGTTCTCCCTGAGTATGCACCGTTGCCAAAATTCATCGTTTCGAAGCACCTCGTGATGATCGGGTGTGATAGACTGAAAGTGTTACTATCCCTGGGTGGTTTTGGTAATTCCTAACAACATATAGCTCATTGAGCTAATGATATCTCAAGATAAATATTTCAGGAAAGCTCAATGATTGGCATGGCGTGGATTAGAAATGTGGACCCCTCAAAATGCTAAGGACAAAAGATTGGCTCAAGCTCTAAAGCTCAAGACTCTACATTTTACATTTAGTGATCCAAGATCACATTGAGTCCAT
Organism: Aegilops umbellulata; assembly: GCA_032464435.1. Classification (NCBI taxonomy): domain Eukaryota; kingdom Viridiplantae; phylum Streptophyta; class Magnoliopsida; order Poales; family Poaceae; genus Aegilops; species Aegilops umbellulata. The sequence goes on from CP136058.1 coordinate 81,120,344, forward strand.
AGGAAAAGCCAATACTATTAAAAGGGGATGAGGTGTTGCTTAATGGGTTGCTTGTTCAAAATGCTTAGTGATATGCTCCAAAAACCGTCAACTACTTTCTCATATCCACATATGTCCCAAACCTAAAGTCAAACTCAGCCCCACTGAAACATTCTATCCGGCACCACCGAGTTCTCTTGACATAGCCACTGCCACAAACCCTAGTCACTTCGGTCTCACCGATAGGGATCTCGGTCTCACCGAGAAGGGATTGCAAACTCTCTGTTTCCCTTCGTAACATTTCAGTCCAACCGAGATGAGTGATCGGTCCCACCGAGTTTGCAATGCAAACTCTCTATTTCCCCTTCGTAACGTTTCGGTCTCACCAAGATGAGCGAACCGGTCCCACCGAGTTTGCCTGACCAACTCTCTGGTTAGCTTATTACCAAAATCGGTCCCATCGATTTTGTGAAATTGGTCTCACCGAGATTACGTTATGCCCTAATCCTAATGAAATCGGTCCCAGCGAGTTGACATGTCGGTCCCACCGAAAATCCTAACGTTCACATTTTGAACTAAATCGGTTTAACCGAGTTTGGTGATTTGTATGTAATGGTTAGATTTTGTGTGGAGGCTATATATACCCCTCTACCCACTCTTCATTCATGAGGAGAGCCATCAGAACATGCCTACACTTCTAGCATACATTTTTGAGAGAGAACCACCTACTCATGTGTTGAGGTCAAGATATTCCATTCCAACCACATAAATCTTGATCTCTATCCTTCTCCAACTTGCTTTCCACTCAAATCATCTTTCCACCAAATCCAAATCTGTGTGAGAGAGTTGAGTGTTGGGGAGACTATCATTTGAAGCACAAGAGCAAGGAATTCATCATCAACACACCATCTATTACCTTTTGGAGAGTGGTGTCTCCTAGATTGGTTAGGTGTCACTTGGGAGCCTCCGTCAAGATTGTGGAGTTGAACCAAGGAGTTTGTACGGGCAAGGAGATCACCTACTTCGTGAAGATCTACCCTACTGAGGCAAGTCCTTCGTGGGCGATGGCCATGGTGGGATAGACAAGGTTGCTACTTCGTGGACCCTTCGTGGGGGAGCCATCCATGGACTCGCGCAACCATTACCCTTCGTGGGTTCAAGACTCCATCAACGTGGATGTACGATCACACCACCTATCGGAACCACGCCAAAAATCTGTTGGGGAACGTAGTAATTTCAAAAAAAATTCCTACGCACATGCAAGATCATGGTGATGCATAGCAATGAGAGGGGAGAGTGTTGTCCACGAACCCTCGTAGACCAAAAGCGGAAGCGTTATAACAACGCGGTTGATGTAGTCGTACGTCTTCACGGCCCGACCGATCAAGCACCGAAACTACGGCACCTCCGAGTTCTAGCACACGTTCAGCTCGATGACGATCCCCGGACTCCGATCCAGCAGAATGTCGGGGAAGAGTTCCGTCAGCACGACGGCGTGGTGACGATTTTGATGTTCTACCGTCGCAGGGCTTCGCCTAAGCACCGCTACAATATTATCGAGGATTATGGTGGAGGGGGGCACCGCACATGGCTAAGAGATCAATGATCAATTGTTGTGTCTAGGGTGCCCCCTGCCCCCGTATATAAAGGAGCAAGGGGGAGGAGGTGCGGCCAGGCAAGGGGCGTGCCAGGAGGAGTCCTACTCCTACCAGGAGTAGGACTCCCCCGTTTTCCATGTTGGACTAGGACTTGGGGGGAAGGAGAGAGAGAGAGAGAGGGGAAAGGAAAAGGGGGGCGCCCCCCCCCCTCCTTGTCCAATTCGGACTTGAGGGAGGGGTGCGCGACTGCCCCTTGGCCTCCTCTCCTCTTCCTCCACTAGGCCCATTAAGGCCCATTAGGTTACCGGGGGCTTCGGTAACCCCTCCGGTACTCCGGTAAAATCACTATTTCACCCGGAACACCTCCTATGTCCAAACATAGTCTTCCAATATATCAATCCTCATGTCTCGACCATTTCGAGACTCCTTGTCATGTCCGTGATCACATCCGGGACTCCGAACTCCTTCGGTACATCAAAACTCATAAACTCATAATATAACTGTCATTGAAACTTTAAGCGTGCGGACCCTACGGGTTCGAGAACTATGTAGACATGACCGAGACACGTCTCCGGTCAATAACCAATAGCGGAACCTGGATGCTCATATTGGCTCCCACATATTCTACGAAGATCTTTATCGGTCAAACCGCATAACAACATACGTTGTTCCCTTTGTCACCGGTATGTTACTTGCCCGAGATTCGATCGTCGATATCTCAATACCTAGTTCAATCTCGTTACCGGCAAGTCTCTTTACTCGTTCCGTAATACATCATCCCGCAACTAACTCATTAGTTTCAATGCTTGCAAGGCTTAAGTGATGTGCATTACCGAGAGGGCCTAGAGATACCTCTCCGACAATCGGAGTGACAAATCCTAATCTCGAAATATGCCAACCCAACCAGTACCTTCGGAGACACGTGTAGAGCACCTTTATAATCACCCAGTTACGTTGTGACGTTTGGTAGCACACAAAGTGTTGCTCCGGTAAGTGGGAGTTGCATAATATCATAGTCATAGGAACATGCATAAGTCATGAAGAAAGCAATAGCAACATACTAAACGATCAAGTGCTAAGCTAACGGAATGGGTCATGTTACTCACATCATTCTCCTAATGATGTGATCCCGTTAATCAAATGACAACTCATGTCTATGGTTAGGAAACATAACCATCTTTGATCAACGAGCTAGTCAAATAGAGGCATACACTACAAGAAATATGTCAACTTGTGACCACCACTATTGGTCACTAAAAGGTCACAAATTTCCATTTACGACCTTTTTGTGACCAAAAACAGAAGGTCAAAAGCTGGCGGTCGTAAACTGACTATAGCGACCTTTAACAAAAGGTCGTTGATCCAATGACCTTCTGTTTTGGTCGCTAGCTCTCTCCCCAGGCCATGTCGGATCCGACGTGGCAAGATTGCGACGAATTGAAAAGGTCGTTGGTTAAAATCAGCCCGGTCCAATTGGGGGTTTTACATGGGCCGAGCCCATTAATTCAGCCTATTAGTGTTTTTTTTTCTCATATTAATTTTGGCTATGTAGATGGGCCAAGCCCAACAATTAAGCCTTCTCATTTTTGGGCCGTGGCCTTTTCCGCTAGAAAGTTTTAGTTTTTTTGTAATATAGAAAGGTCCACTAGTTAAATGGGTCCCAGGTGTCAGGTTCAGGTACGTGGGTCCCAACTAGCAAGTCCATATTCTTCATATTTCAATTTAACAATAAATAAATAACCAGTATTTAAATTGGCACAAACAAAACACACACATAATACTCCAAATATTATCAGCCAGATTCAGTACAGAGCTCCTATTGTACAAATAACATATACTTTACAAGCTCTACACATAATAAGCTCTAAGATATACAAGCTCTACAAGCTCTACACGTGATACGGTGCCCTGGTGTTAACCCGGTAGCTCTACAAGTGTCTTCAATCTTCTTCAACATGGAGCTCCTTCGGTAGCGAGCACAAACTGGGCACCTGCATCATCACAGGAAGGCAATTTTAGATCATAAAATGGAATGTTCCAAGCACAGTTTAGAGAAAAGAACCAAGTAAATTTGCCCTCAATCATACAAACAAAGTTTAGAGAAAACCAAACATGAACAAGCACTTATTATGCAATTTTTAAAGTTTTTAATACATTTATTTTCTATTAGCAAAACTGAATATGCTACTTCCTGATTCATGGCTGCATAGTCCAGCTAGCTACACCAGTTTGTTCTCATGCAAAAAATAGAAAAAAAAATGTATCATTGGTAATTATGCAACTCTGTTTGGAGTCATTTCTCCAAACAGTTACTGATGTTATAGTTACTGCCGTATCCTAATTAATAGTACTTTACAGTAGATAAACATTTGTTGATGCTAAAAAAGATAAAGGCTTGTACCATGACATGTCCAGCAAGCCTAATTAATAGTGTCAAACTGTAGCAGGACATAAAGGAACAGTACAGTAGTAACTTAAGCATGCTCCCCTGTAGACACACACACATGCGCACACGATCAATTCAAACCCAAACATATCAAATCATGCTCTTCATCTGGACCGCTACAGATCCATGTATTAACGCTTAGTATCAAGCATTAGGCCATGAAGCATCTGTCCGATTTGTTCAACAAGACGAGTACATACCTGACTCCAGGTCGATGTGGTGGATGGGGCTGTACTTGAACATCTGGTCCAGGGACGAGCCTGCTAATCCAAATCGAACAAACAAATTCATTAGGAGGGGATCGGAGAGACAAGGAACAAATGAAGTAAACATACATACATGTCTATATATAAGCAGCAGAAGCAAGTAATATAAATACATCCTCTTTCTTCCTCTACAACACTAGCTAGAGCAACATCAATCATTGTACACAAGGAGCAGCAGCAACAAGCCGATAAAGAAAGCTCAAGATTTGTGTCTTTTGCAAGTTTTAGCACACTAGTACATGTGTTAAAATGGAAGCGCCGCTGCTGGGTTCCAATAGCCAACAAACTGTAGGGTTACCGTCAAGTTAGCATTACAGAAAGCTTAAAGGAAAGTGGAAAAGACATGGCAGCCTATAGTTATGCGGAGAACATCGACAAGTAGCCAACAGAATGAGCATTGTGCAGTTTAATAACACAGTGTATTAATCTAAATACACGTTAACAAAACTAGCAGTGTTATTTATACACTGCTAAATGAGCATTCAGGATGCTTGTTATACACGTGAACAAGACTAGGCCAAAACATAGTAAAAAAACTGCTAAATGGACACTAGCAGCAAAATGAGCATTGTGCAGCAAAAAAAGCAAGCAGGAGCTAATGGCCTAGGAACTACTAGTAGCACCGCTGTAGTAGAAGATATAATTGTGCATGCTGTAAGACAGTAAGAATGAGTAATAAATAGCAAGCATAATTGTGCACTTGGTAGTGCATCGTCCTGTGTTTACCCCACCCCAGCGCACCCCAATATAAATAGCAGAAACTCCAAGTCCAATATTACTATTGCTGTAGTTTCTAATGCGATTTAGCTTTTTTATTTGAGATAACAGTACATAAATCATCAGACCAGATATTGATTATATGCTTTCAATGAATGTAAACAAACCAACAAATGAGTATATACTACCATCCCTTTCCAATCAGTTCAGCTATGCATGTCAATTCTGTTCCTAGCAAAAAAAATCAGAGGTAGGCTAGTGCAAATTGCAGTAGTATGTCATACAGTCAACCTAAGTATGAATGATGGATCTGATGTAGACAGTTAACTGGCGAAACTAAACAACTAGCATGATTTCAGAACGGGTCACATCATGTATTGGACAGATGATTATTCATGAGAACAATCAAACGTGAGTACCTTTGAGTTGGCTCTTTTGGCCCCTCTGGCTTTGCTGGTGGGGAACTATTCACAGGGGCCCGTGGTAGTTTTGGCTTTTCTACCCGAACAGCTATGCCTACAGCAACTGCATCATGTTTTGCTAGAACACGCTGCAAATCATCATTCAATGAGTGGCCCTGGCTTAGCAGCTCTTCATCGCTGTGACAATTTAATGCATGGAAATAGTTAGGACAACCATATCATAATACATACTCATACGAATACAACAGACTGAAAAGAAATTCAATCAGTAATACAAAGCTACATTGTGATATCTAGTTATAGAAAAAGCAACCAGCAAACATGAGTTCAGTCGCCCAATTTTCGGAAAATAATAGTCTTGTACATAAATGGATGTATCTCAAACATAACACAGTTATACAGTATCACACATAAATTTTGGACTAGAATCTCATGCGTTTGTACAGATCCATGACTGAACTTGATTAGAAAGAAGTGTGGAATGGTGGGACCTGTGGGATCTTGACGCACTTGCCCTGGCCGTCCAACTGCCAGCCATGGTAGAGGCACTCCAGCTTGCCATGGACGCAGCCTCTCCTCCATCCTCGCCTGCACACGACAAAGAAAAGCGGGAGTAAGCACCGCGGCTTCGACCAAATCGTCGACAGATCGCGGCAGGTTGGTGCGACGGGAGTTGCCGTACCTTGTAGGACGTCTTGATGCGGAGCATGACGTAGAAGCCGAGGCCGCCGCCGACGATGGTGCCAGCCATGATCCGCACGTACGCCCACCGTCGCGACCCGGACGGCGCCATTGCTCATACGCCAACACCGTCTACGCCCATAGAGGTGGATGGGGCGCCCGGCTCGACGGAGATGGGGTGTCCAGAGAAGAGGAAGGGGAAGGGGAGGGGATCAGGAGGACGGCGACTTGGGAGGCGGCGGAAGCGGTGGAAGTGTACTGCGTAGCAACGGCTGACGGAGGGGATTGGTAAAGCGGACAAAGAGGAACTACTTGATCTGGATGGGGACAAGGTGCAGTGTGCAGAGGAGCTGCTCGATGCAGAGGATCTCACGGGAGGAGGGGCTATGCGCCACCCTGATCCCGGACCCGGCGGCCTCTAGCCTCGCCGTCGCCATAGCTGGTGGCTGATCTGGCTGGCGCCATGGGTGGTGGCTGGGTCAGAGATCGGGGAGAGGGAGAGAGGGAGAGGGCGATGGAGGTGGCGGCGGCAGGGGAGCGAGGACGGCATGGCGGATTGGTGGTGGAGGCCGTGGTGCTGGGGGTGAGGCAGCGGGGCGGGAAGGTCGGGGAGGGGAGGAGGAGAGGGGAGGCGACGGGGTTCGCCATGGGAGGGAGCGGGGAGGGGAGGCGTGCGCGGACGGAGAAGAGAGCGAGGGGAGAAAGAATGAAGGTGGGGGGTGGATGGAAAATGTCCACGAGGACTAGGGTTTTGCCTTAGGTGGGCTTGCGGTGAGGACCGCCGTTGGATCTGCGAGCATCAGACGGTGTCTATCCACGATCCGCGTGAAACGCCCACAGACCAATTAAAATGCAGCACACGGCTACGATGTCATGACCATCTAAATTGGTCGTAATTGACTAAAAAATTGGTCTAGCTGATTAAAAATTCATTTTTCATTTCTCAAGTGCCCAAAATGAGTTTTTTGTGAGGGACCTACAATATATTTGTTGTAAAATGGGACAAAATCAACCTTTTAAAATATTAGAACATATTTAATGTATAATTGACCAAATATTTGGATGTCAAAAGTTTTGATTCACCTCTCGTGAAAAAGACAAATTTCTGCTGATCCGGCTGGAAACGGGTCAAATTTGAACTGCAGCTGCCTTATAGTTTGTTCTTTATTTTTTTCAAAAATAATTTCTAGGTACATAAGTATCTATTTAATTAGAGAAACACCAAAAAATTCCAAGATTCAACCACTAGCTAGGAACGGTTATTCCCGCCGTTTTGACCGCATTTTGAAACGGGCATAAAAAATTCAAAAAAAATCAAAAATTTGGGAAACCTTCGCATTGTGTCATTATATGTGGCCAAGTTCTCAGGAAAAATAACAAACTTGTAATACGGCAATTATTTTAAAAAAGTGTTCTCAGAAACGAGCTATCACGTGTGGAGATCAATGGCTTTCAAGCCAAATGATCAATCTTATGGCCACATCCATGGCATAGTTTGTTCAAATGATCTCATATTGTGCACAAGGGTGCCTATTGGAATGGCAAACAATGTTGCCTAAGGAAGTTTTCATTTTATTTGGACGAAAAAACCATTTTCCATTTTTCGAGTGCCCAAAAGGAGGTTTTTTGTGAAGGACCTCCAAAATAATTGTTGCAAAATTGGACCAAATCATTTTTCTAAAATACTAGGCCATATTTAATGCACAATTGACCAAATATTTGGATGTCAAAAGTTTCGATTCACCTCTCGTGAAAAAGACAAATTTCTGCTGATCCAGTTGGAAACGGGTCAAATTTGAACTGCAGCTGCCTTATAGTTTGTTCTTTATTTTTTTCAAAAATAATTTCTAGGTACACAAGTATCTATTTAATCAGAGAAACACCAAAAAAATTCCAAGATTCAACCACTAGCTAGGAACGGTCATTCTCGCCGTTTTGACCGCATTTTGAAACGGGCATAAAAATTCAAAAAAAATTAAAAAATTGGGAAACCTTCGCATTGTGTCATTATATGTGGCCAAGTTCCCAGGTTAAATAACAAACTTGTAATACGTCAATTATTTTAAAAAAGTGTTCTCAGAAACGAGCTATCACGTGTGGAGATCAATGGCTTTCAAGCCAAATGATCAATCTTATGGCCACATCCATGGCATAGTTTGTTCAAATGATCTCATATTGTGCACAAGGGTGCCTATTGGAATGGCAAACAATGTTTCCTAAGGAAGTTTTCATTTTATTTGGACGAAAAAACCATTTTCCATTTTTCGAGTGCCCAAAAGGAGGTTTTTTTGTGAAGGACCTCCAAAATAATTGTTGCAAAATTGGACAAAAACATTTTTCTAAAATACTAGGCCATATTTAATGCACAATTGACAAAATGGTTGGGTGCAAAAAGTTTTTATCCACCTCTCGTGAAAAAGACAAATTTCCGCCGATTCAGCTGGAAGCGGGTCAAATTTGAACTGCAGCTGCCTCATAGTTTGCTATTTATTTTTTCCAAAAATCATTTCTAGGTACATAAGTATCTATTTAATCAGAGAAACACCAAAAATTTTCCAAGATTCAACCACTAGCTAGGAACGGTCAAGCCCGTCGTTTTGACCGCATTTTGAAACGGGCATAAAAAATTCAAAAAAAATCAAAAAATTGGGAAACCTTCGCATTGTGTAATTATATGTGGCCAAGTTCCCAGGAAAATAACAAACTTGTAGTACGGCAATTATTTTAAAAAAGTGTTCTCAGAAACGAGCTATCATCTCTGAAGATCAATGGCTTTCAAGCCAAATGATCAATCTTATGGCCACATTCGTGGCATAGTTTGTTCAGATGATCTCATATTGTGCACAAGGGTGCATATTGGAATGGCAAACAATGTTGCCTAAGGAAGTTTTCATTTTCTTTGGACGAAAAAACCATTTTTCATTTTCTGAGTGCCCAAAAGGAGGTTTTTTTTGTGAAGGAACTACCAAATAATTGTTGCAAAATTGGACCAAATCAATTTTCTAAAATACTAGGACATATTTAATGCACAATTGACAAAATGGTTGGGTGTCAAAAATTTTGATCCACCTCTGGTGAAAAAGACAAATTCCCGTCGATTCAGTTGGAAGCGGGTCAAATTTGAACTGCAGTTGCGTCATAGTTTGCTCTTTATTTTTTTCAAAAATCAATTCTAGGTAAATAAGTATCTATTTAATTAGAAATGCATGGTTTGATGGAGAGACATCGAGGTTTGGACGGTGGCCGAGGGCCCGAACTCTAGAGCGCGTAAGCTCGCATGCCCGCCGCGTGGTCACCGCGTGACCATGGTGTTGCCATGTGTTCTGGGTGGCCTAGACATGTCTAGTGGGTTGGGCACTCCCCAGGTAGGTGCTAGGAAGAAAATTACAACATAATATTCTCACGAGGAGACCGATCGGTGCTCAAACATGAATTAGCAGCCAAGTGTTTGATTAGCGGTACAGGAAATATACATGGCTAATGGGCGTGAGTTTTGGCTGAGGATGATCAGTTACTAAGAAGACCATCTTCACAAATTTTCAGCTCAAAAGGAGGAACCTAGCTGGTACTTTCTTTGCAAACCACCACACTGGACATAAATACGAATGTTGAAGCTCGGCTCAAAATAATGAATGGATTGAGTTGGCATTTGGTGGAGGATGGTTATTTGGGCATAGGAAAGCACTATAGAAAATGGATACTATTTGCACATGCCAAAGTGGTACTTCCTTCACAAACTGTTACTCTGAACAGAATAAGAAAATGAATATTTTTGAATTATTTTTGAACTAGGCAAGGAAGGTTTTTACATATTCGACGAAGATATGACCCAAAGAATTTATGAGATTTTTTTGGGAATTTTGGAAGTGACAGAAATATATGTTGCTTCACAACCTAGGGCAAAAATTGACACATGGACATGACACATAGGCAAAACTGATGAGGTGGCGCCTAGTCATAGCAATAAGTACCAATGCATCCACGTTCACAACCTCATGACTATTTATATTAGTCGTAATCGGGTAGAAATAAGGCCATTGGCGCCTCTTGTCTAGTTTGTGACCATTTGGTGTAAGCAATTTCAGGGTTTGAGCCCTTCCAAGCGAAATGGCCGTGAATTTACGACCAATTCAGCTGGGGTCACTAAGAGAAGGTCATAAGTTGACATATTTCTTGTAGTGATACTAGTGACACTCTGTTTGCCTATGTATTCACACATGTATTATGTTTCCGGTTAATACAATTCGAGCATGAATAATAAACATTTATCATGATATAAGGTGAGGGAGTCCTGGATTAGGGGGTGTCCGGGTAGCCGGACTATACCTTCTGCCGGACTCCTGGACTATGAAGATACAAGATTGAAGACTTCGTCCCGTGTCCGGAGGGGACTTTCCTTGGCGTGGAAGGCAAGCTTGGCGATGTGGATATTCAGATCTCCTACCATTGTAACCAACTTTGTGTAACCCTAACCTTCTCCGGTGTCTATATAAACCGGAGGGTTTTAGTCTGTAGGACAGAACTTTAATATACAACAATCATACCATAGGCTAGCTTCTAGGGTTTAGCCTCCTTGATCTTGTGGTAGATCTACTCTTGTACTACCCATATCATCAATACTAATCAAGCAGGACGTAGGGTTTTACCTCCATCAAGAGGGCCCGAACCTGGGTAAAACATTGTGTCCCTCGTCTCCTGTTACCATCCGCCTAGACGCATAGTTCGGGACCCCCTACCCGAGATCCGCCGGTTTTGACACCGACATTGGTGCTTTCATTGAGAGTTCCTCTGTGTCGTCACTTTTAGGCCCGATGGCTCCTTTGATCATCAACAACGATGCGGTCCAGGGTGAGACGTTTCTCCCCGGACAGATCTTCGTCTTCAGCGGCTTCGCACTGCAAGCCAATTCACTTGGCCACCTGGAGCAGATCGAAAGCTACGCCCCTGGCCATCATGTCAGATTTGGAAGTTTAAACTACACGACTGACATCCGCGGGGACTTGATCTTTGACGGATTCGAGCCACAGCCAAGCGCGCCGCACTGTCTCGATGGGCATGATCTAGCTCTGCCGCCGAACAGTGCCCTAGAGGCCGCACACGCTTCGGTTCCGACCCTTAATTCGGAGCCTACTGCGCTAATCGAGGATGAGTGGTTGGACGCCGCCTCAGGGGCTGTGATCTCAAAGGTGATCGAGCCGAACACCATCCCCGCACTCCGCAAGGCCTGTGACTCCGAGGGGCCGGATTCCTCTCCGGACTCCAAGCCCTCCGCGCGCCTGCCGATCAAATCCGGTTGGGCGCCGATCATGGAGTTCACCGCCGTGGACATCTTTCAGCACTCGCCGTTCGGCGACATTCTGAAATTGCTAATGTCTCTCTCTTTATCAGGAGAGCCCTGGCCGGACTACGGTCAGCAAGGTTGGGATACGGAAGATGAAGAAATTCAAAGCCCACCCACCACCCACTTCGTAGCCAGTGTCGACGACTTAACCGACATGCTCGACTTCGACTCCGAAGACATTGACGGTATGGACGACGATGCAGGAGACGACCAAGAACCGGCACCTGTAGGGCGCTAGACGGCCACCTCGTCATATGACATATATATGGTGGACGCTCCAAAAGATGGAGAGGGCGATGGAGCAGCGGGGGATGACACATCCAAGAAACACCCCAAGCGCCGGCGTCAGCGACGCTGCTCTAAATCCCGCCAAAGCAAAAACGTTGATTCTGGCACGGGAGATAATAATACTCCGGATAGCGCCGAAGAACACCCCCTCCAGCAAGATTCAGCACAGGAGGATGGAGAAGGCAGCCCTCACGAGAGAGCGGCAGTCAGAGAGGTTGAGGATGATAATTACATGCCTCCCTCCGAAGACGAGGCAAGCCTCGACGACGACGAATTCGTCGTGCCAGAGGATCCGGCGGAACAAGAGTGTTTTAAACGCAGGCTTATGGCCACGGCAAGCGGCCTCAAGAAAAAGCAGCAACAGCTTAGAGCTGATCAAGATGTGCTAGCTGACAGATGGACTGAAGTCCTTGCGGCCGAAGAGTATGAACTCGAACGCCCCTCCAAGAGTTACCCAAAGCGCAGGCTGCTACCCCGATTAGAGGAGGAAGCACCTACATCACCAGCGCATGACATGGCCGACCGGCCACCTCATGGCCGTGACAGAGAGGCCTCTCGGCCCTCCACTCAAGCCATGCCCCGGCGCCGCTCAAAACATACTAAGGCACGGGAAAATGCGCCAGACCTGCGAGAGATACTGCAGGACAAGGCAAGACAAACAAGATCGATCTACGGATTGCGTGGGCGCCCTACGGCACGTGACGGGGATCGTCACTCCGGACATCATAAATCCGGCCGGGCTGAACACAGTAGACAAAGCTCATTCGAGCTGCGTCGTGATATAGCCCAATACAGAGGCGCCGCACACCCACTATGCTTCACAGATGAAGTAATGGATCATAAAATCCCTGAGGGTTTCAACCCCGTGAACATCGAATCATATGATGGCACAACAGATCCTGCGGTATGGATCAAGGATTATCTCCTTCATATCCACATGGCCCGCGGCGATGATCTACACGCCATCAAATACCTCCCACTCAAACTTAAGGGACCATCCCGGCATTGGCTTAACAGCTTGCCAGCAGATTCGATTGGTTCTTGGGAGGACCTGGAAGCCGCATTCCTCAACAATTTCCAGGGTACCTATGCGCGACCACCGGACGCTCATGACCTAAGCCACATAATTCAGCAGCCAGAGGAATCGGCCAGGCAATTCTGTACACGGTTCCTAACAAAGAAAAACCAAATAGTCGACTGTCCGGACGCAGAGGCCCTAGCAGCCTTCAAGCATAATATCCGCGACGAGTGGCTTTCCCGGCACCTGGGATAGGAAAAGACGAAATCTATGGCAGCCCTCACGACACTCATGACCCGCTTTTGCACGGGAGAAGACAGCTGGCTAGCTCGCAACAACAACTTAACCAAAAACCTTGGTAATTCGGATACCAAGGACAAAAGTGGCAGGTCGCGCCGGAACAAGCAAAAACGCCGCGTCAACAGCGACAGCAATGAGGATACGGCAGTCAATGCCGGATTCCGAGGCTACAAATCCGGTCAGCGGCAAAAGCCATTCAAAAGAAATACTCAGGGCCCGTCCAGTTTGGACCGAATACTTGACCGCTTGTGCCAAATACATGGCACCCCCGAAAGGCCAGCCAATCACACCAACAGGGATTGTTGGGTGTTCAGCAGGCAGGAAAGTTAAATGTCGATAATAGAGACAAGGGGCTGCGTAGCGACGATGAGGAAGAGCCCAGGCCGCCGAACAACAGTGGACAGAAGGGTTTCCCCCCACAAGTGCGGACGGTGAACATGATATACGCAACCCACATCCCCAAGAGGGAGCGGAAGCGTGCATTACGGGACGTATATGCGCAGGAGCCAGTCGCCCCAAAGTTCAACACATGGTCCTCCTGCCCGATCACTTTTGATCGAAGGGACCACCCAACTAGCATCCGTCATGGCGGGTTCGCCGCATTGGTTCTAGACCCAATTATTGACGGATTTCATATAACAAGAGTCCTTATGGACGGTGGCAGCAGCCTGAACCTGCTTTACCAGGATACAGTGCGGAAAATGGGCATAGATCCCTCGAGGATTAAGCCCACCAAAACGACCTTTAAAGGTGTCATACCAGGTGTAGAGGTCAACTGTGCAGGCTCAGTCACACTTGAAGTGGTCTTCGGATCTCCGGATAACTTCCGAAGCAAGGAGTTAATCTTCGACATAGTCCCGTTCCGAAGTGGCTATCACGCACTGCTCGGGCGAACCGCATTTGCAAAGTTCAATGCGGTACCGCACTACGCATACCTCAAGCTCAAGATGCCAGGCCCTCGAGGAGTAATCACGGTCAACGGAAACACCGAACGCTCTCTCCGAACGGAGGAGCATACGGCAGCGCTCGCAGTAGAAGTACAAAGCAGCCTCTCTAGGCAATTCTCCAGTCCGGCCTTCAAAAAGCCGGACACTGTCAAGCGCGCTCAGGGTAACCTACAGCAAGACTGCCTGGCACGTTCCGAGCAGGCGTAGCAATGCGGCCCCAACCCTAGCCCTCGCGAAATAGCAAAACCAGTGCTCCGCGTACATAACTACACTCTCAAAGTACCATGGGCGCAGGGGAAGGGGCACCAACACGGCACGCCCAAAACACGGCTTAAACCGTACTAGGGGATGCCGAATTCTTTCTTTATTTTCTCTTACTTTCAGGAATTCATACTTCAGACGACCTGTTTGGCAATTCAACTACCACACAAACGATGCAAGAACCAGGGAAGCGGACAAGCCATGCTGCATTATGGAACTCCCAGGTGGTCTCTATTACGAGCAGTATACCTATTTTAAATACAATTCCACGGCCTGCCCCTGGACAGGACATGTTAAATAGTCCAATTTCTTTTGCTTATCGCACTATTTGTATCGTTCTGCTTGGATAGCAGCCTTCTTATAAACAATGCATAGCTTTTTGTCTATTTTTTGCATTACTCTCTTTATATATATATATATATATGTTCATTAATGACATGTTGCACCCGTACATTGTGGTACGACAAATACGCCAGCGGCTCCAGTACCCCTTAATATGGTGTGAGAAGTCCGAACACTTTCACAAGTGCGGCACCCCGAACTTATAGCATTATATGCATCGGCTCCGAATCATGATTTGGGTCAATAGTTGGGTTTGCCCGGCTCCTATGTTTTGGTGCCTTACGTTCCGCTATATCGGCTAAGGTAGCACTAGGAGAACTACTGCGATTGTGCCCCAGTTGAGCTGGGCTGAGCACCTCAGTAGAGAAAGCTAAAACTGACTGTCATGATGAGGCGAGAGACCGGTCGCTGTTCGAGAGGTTTTTCGAGTCCCTAAAGACTTATGCCACTTAGAGCGAGGAACCGGATTTTATCCGGCCAAGGCGTGGATAGCGCCCCGAACTCGGTCTTCCGAATACTAGGGGCTTCGCCGAAATTTAAAATTATAGAGTTCTATGGCTAAGTGAGAGTGTTCAAGCATTATAGTCCGATTGCCTTGTTTGTTGTGCTGAGCGCCTCCCTTGAAGGACCCAAACATGGGAAAAAGAGCGCTCAGGTTTATCCCGAACACCCCAGCACTAGCGGCATGGGGGCAGAAGCCGACGACTGGCCATCTCTCAATTTTTGATAAACGGACGCACAGAAAGTAATATTTTAAATTCAAAAAGCATTGCTTAGCGCATATGAACAAGTTTTCAGCGCACAGGACAACACGAGCGAGTTCATTCAAAAATTACATCCTTGGTACATTCATCCACCATAAGGCGGGCACCCTTCAGAACATCCTTATAATAGTTCTCAGGTTTGCGATGTTCTTTCCCCGGCGGTGGCCCATCCCTCACAAGCTTCTCACCGTCCAGCTTGCCCAAGTGCACCTTAGCACGGGCAAGGGCCCTCCGGTCACCTTCGATGCAGACGGAGCGCTTGATGACCTCGAGCCTTAGACAGGATTCCACCAGCCGCCGCACCAATCCGAAGTAGCTCCCAGGCAGGGCCTCTCCAGGCCACAGCCAAACTATGAAGCCCTTCATGGCTTGTTCGGCCGCCTTGTGGAGCTCGACCAGCTGCTTCAGCTGGTCACTCAAGGGCACAGGGTGTCCGGCCTCAGCATACTGATACCAGAACACCTTCTCCGCCGAACTACCCTCCTCGGCTCGGTAGAATGCGGCGGCATCAGACACGCTACGGGGAAGATCTACGAACGCCCCTGGAGAGATCCGGATTCGGGTAAGTAACAAGTAGCTTACTTTTGTATGTTTGCTTTGCATAAAGAATGCCTTACCCGCGGCTATCTTTTTCACCGCATCCAATTCCTGGAGGGCCTTCTGGGCTTCGGCCTTGGCAGACTTGGCAGTCTCGATGGCCGCGGCGAGCTCGGACGCTCGTGTCTTCGAGTCAAGCTCCAAACTCTCATGTTTTTTCATGAGAGCCTAAAGCTCTTGCTGCGCTTCGTCGACCTGCGCCTCAAATTTCTCCCGCTCGGTGCGCTCTAAAGCCGCCCTCTTCTCGGCCTCGGACAGCGCCTGCTTGAGGGTCGCCACCTCAGTAGTGGCCCCTGCAATAAGCAGCATAATCCTGTCATTTTTTGCAATTGCATCTTTTTATATATTTATATAAGGTATCTCTTACCTTCTTTCTCCTCGAGCTGATGCTTGGCCAGGCCGAGCTCTTGCTCGAACCGCTCGAGACCCTGCTTCAGGGTGCCTACCTCCGCAGTCAGTGCGGCGGTCGCAAGCAGCGAAGCCTGCATATGCATATTGACTCTTTTTTTAGACTCCTGCGAAATTTATTTGATCCTCTATTTGGCTTTTCTTTCCGAACGCCAAACAGAGCATCAGGGGCTACTGTCTATGCGGTAATACTTTTACATATTTTTCACTTACCTCGAAGCCTGTTAGAAGGCTGGCACAAGCTTTAGTCAGTCCGCTCTTGGCGGACTGAACCTTTTGGATCACCGTACTCATAATAGTACGGTGCTCCTCGTCAATGGAGGCACCGTTAAGCACCTCCCGTAGATTGTCCGGCACCTCCGGTTGGAACGAGGCCGCCGGCTCAGAAGGCTTGCTCCTCTTGGAAGGAGTTCGCCTACCGCGGCCCGGAACCATTGAAGATTCCGGTGCAATGTCCGGCTCAAAGCCGGACTTGGAGCCCTGGGGGGTCTTGTCCCCTTTACTCCCAGAGTCCGGAAGGTCGCCTCGTGGATCCTCCAGGACCACCTCCATTTGGCCCGGAGCTTGTCGCGACGCCACT
Organism: Aegilops umbellulata; assembly: GCA_032464435.1. NCBI lineage: Eukaryota > Viridiplantae > Streptophyta > Magnoliopsida > Poales > Poaceae > Aegilops > Aegilops umbellulata. The sequence continues at coordinate 81,137,299 of CP136058.1, forward strand.
TCGGCGTCGTCCGCAGGGGGGGAGGTAGCGGGCGGAACTGAGTTCACGTCCGATGAATCCAGGGAGCCGCTCGACGACTTGTCAAGCCCGGCCTTGGGCGGACTGCATAATTACGTTCGACATAAGGAATAGCTGCGCAACAAGGGAATGCTATGAGTTACTCTGGTATCCGAATACTTACGATCCCGCCGGGCGCCTGGCCCTTTGCGGCCACTCCTCTTCGCCCTCGTCGGTGTCGGCGGAGTAGTCCGGAGGAAGGGTCTTCCCCTTCTTGGACCCTTCGGCCTCCCCTGTTGGGGCGGCCTTCCTCTTCTTTCCTCCCCCTGCTGGAGGGGGAGAGGTTTCTTCTTCCTCCTCCTCCTCGTTTTCACGGGAGGAGCGCGTCTCAGATTCGTCGGATGAAGAATCCGACACCTCCTGGCGCCGGGAACTCTTTCGAGTCCCCGTGGCCTTCTTCTTGGCCTTCTTCTCCGGCACCACGTAAGATGCCAGAGCCAGCAGCTTCGATAAACGTGCATCTGCTGGGTCTTCGGGCAAAGGGGCCGGACAGTTGACCTGTCCGGACTTCGCCTGCCACTCCTGTCAAAGGTAAGGGAGTTTAGATCCCGCATAGAGTCAAACTATGAGAAACAAATTTCCTGTAAAAGGTAAAGATAACTCACCGCGCTAGCTGGACGCTGCGTGCTGAATCCACGGTCCTCGGATGCGGATGTGGGAGCTTCAGCGCCCTTGAATAGCACCTTCCAAGCATCTTCGTACGTCGTGTCGAAGAGCCTGCTCAAGGTTTGGTGCTGCGTCGGATCGAACTCCCATAGAGTGAAAGCCCGTTGTTGACACGGGAGGATCCGGCGGACGAGCATGACCTGGACTATATCGACAAGTGTTCACCAGGGATTGGATGCATGTTTGCAGTCCGGTAGCCTCTTCCTCGTTGCCCCACGACAGCCCGTCTCTTTCCAGGACCTGAGCCGCATAGGGGGTCCGGGTCGGAACTCGGGGGTTGCGACGCAATCAGGGTCGCGCGGCTTGGTGATGTAAAACCACCCCGATTGCCACCCCTTCAGGGTCTCCACATGTAACGCCCCAGATGTAACTTGCCATATTTGTAATCCAACTCTTGCCATTTTCGGCTATGTGCTATGATATTCCCTCCGTGGTTGGGTTCTCTCCTTTTGCATTTTGGTCATGTCATGCATTTCATATCATGTCATCATGTGCATCGCATTTGCATACGCGTTCGTCTCATAAATCCGAGCATTTTTCCCGTTGTCCGTTTTGCAATCCGGCGCTCCTATGTCTCCCGGCGTCCCCTTTTACATTTCTTCGTGAGCGGGTATTAAACATTCTCGAAATGGACCGAGGTTTGACATGTGGCCTCGGTATAGCACCGGTAGACCGCCTGTCAAGTTTCGGGTCAATCGGAGTTCGTTTGGTACTCCAACGGTTAACCGGGTAACCGTGAAGGCCTCGTGTGTGTTGCAGCCCAAAACCCCTTCATTACAGCCCAATAACCCATCTAAATCACTCCCATGTCCTCCGTCGTTCGATCACGATCGCGTGGGCGAAAACCGCTCTCCATTTGGAGCTCCCTAGCTCCTTCTAGCTATAAAAATACCTCCCCCGTCCAAATCTAAGAGAGGCACCCCGAAACCCTAATCCCCCTCGAAATCCGCGCCCGCACAGTGCTCCGCCGCCACCTGTCCCGCCGCCGGCGTGCCCGGGCCAATCGGGCCTCGCCACGTGGCACCGCCGCCGCCCACGCCCGCCGGCCCGCCGAGCCCGCGCCCGGCCCCCCGCAGCCCGCGCCTCGCCCCGCCGCCTCGCGCCCGCGCCGCCGCGTCGCTGCCTCGCGCCCGCGCCGCCGCAGCTCACCGCCTCGCGCCCGCGCCGCCGCAGCTCGCCGTGCCCGCCGCACCACCGCGCCCTCCGCCGCCCGCGGTCCCCGCGTCGCCGCCTCCCGCGCGGATCCGGGCTGGGGTGCCCAGATCCGGCTGCCCCCGAGCCGAGCCGCCTCCTCCGGCGCCCTCCCGGCCAACTCCGGCGAGATCCGCCTGGCGGACCTCGATTTCCGCGCCAACGGTTGACTTCTCTCCCCTCAAAATATTTCAAAGTCCCATGCATTTCATCATCATCATCGCATCTTCATTATGCCATAACTTTGCATCCATAGCTTCATTTCGTGCGTTTAATATGTCTTTTTGTTCGCCTCGAAGAGTACATCATTTTGTTCCATTGCACCATTTTCATTTGAAGTCATCTTGATGCCCGAAATGCTGTTAGAAGAGGGCTAGTTGATGTTAGTTGCTGGATCTTATCTGTACATGCACTTTTGTCATTTTTGCCATGATTGATGTGTACCTCCTATGAAGTTGAGTCCTACATGAGTTTTGTAATATGCCATGTTACCTATCCAGAGGATTTTGCCATGTATTTTTGTGATCTATGTGGTGACTAGCACAAGCATGCAAACTAGGTATCTTGATGTTGCTGATTTCAGAGACTTAGTGATTTCACTAAGTCCCTGACTGCTGTTATTTTTATGCCATGTGTTCATGTCGTTTCCGAGAGATCCATGCATAATTTGAGCATAGTCAGTAAGGGAGTTTTGAACTTGAGTATTTGCTCTATCCATCCATGCCTTTGTTTGCAATTATGAAGTGCCATAGCTTGAGTCAATCGAGCCCTACTTTTGCTTCAAAATGTTGCTGGCAGATTGTTTACGTGTTATTCGATTTTGCCAAGCTTGGTGTAGTTGATCCTTGCATGATATGATGTTATTCTTGCCATGTCTAGTTACTATGCCATGTCTTCTTGATGTATGTATGCTTAGTTTATCATGAAATGCTCTGTAGTGAGTGCATAGAGCTCACGAACATGCCTAGTCGTTATTAGTTTTCTGCCATGTCCAGTTTTCTGCTAAGTCTGAAACCTGTAACGAAACTTGCTTATTTGACGTGGGTGTAATCATTTTTTTCTGGTCCTTTTTGGCTTATGGTCAGTAAGAGACTTTTGTCAAGTTCCTTGAGTAGATTCATGCCATGCCTTTCTTTGCTATGTTATGAACCTGTAGCATGTTGCTTCGTTGCTCTGAACATGTCATCCTGATGTTAGTTTCTGCCACTTTGATAATTTCACTAAGTCTGGGAACTTGTTATCGTTTGCACTTTTGCCATGCTTGTTTGAACCTGTTATGATGTGATTTAGCCATAGCTCAGTGTTCATCTTTTGTCGAGCATCTTGAGTAGATTACTGTCATATGCTTTGCTGCCATGGTTGGGTGCAGTAGCTTAATTGTTTGTTGCTTGCTAAGTAGCATCATGCTGTTTATAGCAGATTCGTGTCATTCTTGTTTTGCTTGCCATTTGCAAACCGTGCATCCGATTCCGGTGATCTTTATATCGATTTCAACCGAAATCACCTCATCTATCCAGTGGCATGCTTGGTTTGCCAAGATTATGCCCTGTTCATCCTTGTCCTTCCGGAGCATGCATACGCATTGCATATCACCTCTCGCATATCATGCCATGTTTTGCATCATGTTGCTTGCGCATTGCATCGTGGTTGATATTGGTTCCTTTGCTTGTTCTCTTGTCTTGGGTAGAGCCGGGAGACGAGTACGTGACCGAGGATTCCGTTGAGAACGCTTACGAGGACCAAGCTTTCGACAACTCTGAGAACCTTGCAGGCAAGATGACCATACCCTCGAAATCACTTCTATCTTTGCTTGCTAGATTGCTCGCTCTTTTGCTAAGCCTATGCTGCGATACCTACCACTTGCTATATCATGCCTCCTATATTGCCATGTCAGCCCCTAACCATCCATGTCCTAGCAAACCGTTGTTTGGCTATGTTACTGCTTTGCTCAGCCCCTCTTATAGCGTTGCTAGTTGCAGGTGAAGATGAAGTTTGTTCCTTGTTTGGAACATGGACTTGTTGTTCCTTGTTGGAACATGTTTACTTGTTGGGTTATCACAATACCTCTTATTTAATTAATGCATCTATATACTTGGTAAAGGGTGGAAGGCTCGGCCTTATGCCTGGTGTTTTGTTCCACTCTTGCCACCCTAGTTTCCGTCATACCGGTGTTATGTTCCCGGAGTTTGCGTTCCTTACACGGTTGGGTGATTTATGGGACCCCCTTGACATTTCACTTTGAATGAGACTTTTCCAGCAAGGCCCAACATTGGTTTTACCATTTGCCACCTAGCCTTTTTCCCTTGGGTTCTGCAGACTCAAGGGTCATCTTATTTTAACCCCCCCCCCCCCCCAGGCCAGTTCTCCTTCGATTGCTGGTCCAAACTAGAGCACCGTGCAGGGCCGTCCCTTGGCAACTTGGGTTATGTTGGCTCCTTTACGCTTAGCTTATCCGGATGTGCCCTGAGACCGAGATATGTGCAGCTCCTATCAGGATTTGTCGGCACAATCGGGCGGCTTTGCTGGACTTGTTTTATTGCTGTTGAAATGTCTTGTAGTCCGGGATTCCGAGATTGATCGGGTCTCCCCGGTAGAAGGAATATCCTTTGTTGACCGTGAGAGCTTATCATGGGCTAAGTTGGGACACCCCTGCAGGGTATTATCTTTCGAAAGCCGTGCCCGCGGTTATGAGGCAGATGGGAATTTGTTGATGTCCGGTTGGAGAAAACCCGAAGTTGACCTTAACTAAAACACATCAACCGCGTGTGTAACCGTGATGGTCTCTTCTTGGCGGGGTCCGGGAAGTGAACACGGTTGTTGGAGTTATGTCTGACGTAGGTTGTTTCAGGATCACTTCTTGATCACTTCTAGTTTCTCGACCGTGCTTTGCCTTCTCTTCTCGCTCTCTTTTGCGCTGTAGCCACCATATGCTAGTCGCTTGCTGCGGTTCCACCTCACTACCCCTTTCCCACCTTTAAGCTTAAATAGTCTTGATCTCGCGGGTGTGAGATTGCTGAGTCCCCGTGACTCACAGATATTATCACCATAGTTGCAGGTACCAACGATGCCAGTGCAGATGACGCGACCGAGCTCACTTGGGAGTTCGATGAGGAACGTGGCCGTTACTATGTTTCTTTTCCAGATGATCAGTAGTGGAGCCCAGTTGGGTGATCCGGGGATCTGTTTAGCATTTGGGGTAGTCTTCTTTCATTTTGGTACCGTAGTCGGACCTTGAGTGTAATCTGTATGATGGATGTTATTTATGTACTTGTGTGAAGTGGCGATTGTAAGCCAACTATGTATCTTTCCCCTTTTATTTATTACATGGATTGTGTGAAGATTACCTCACTTGCGACATTGCTTTCAATGCGGTTATGCCTCTAAGTCGTGCCTCGACACGTGGGAGATATAGCCGCATCGAGGGCGTTACACCACAAAGGAGCCCTCGAGCCATAGGACGTTGGCTATCATGCCCGCCATGGCGCCTCCGCACTCCGCCTGGTTGCCGCGCACCACCTTCGGCTTAACGTTGAAGGTCTTGAGCCAAAGGCCGAAATGGGGGCGGATACTGAGGAAAGCCTCACACACGACGATAAACGCCGAGATGTTGAGGACGAAGTTCGAGGCCAGAGCGTGGAAATCTAGGCCATAGTAGAAAATGAGCCCCCGGGTAAATGGTGGAGAGGAAAACCCAGTCCGCGGAGGAAATGGGGAAGGAATACAACCCTCTCATGGGGCCTTGGGGTGGGGAGAAGCTGCCCCTTTTCGGGAAGCCGGTGCGCGATGTCATTGGACAAGTATCCGGCCTTCCTCAGCTTTTTGACATGGCCCTCCGTAACGGAGGAGACCATCCACTTGCCTCCCGCTCCGGACATTGCTGGAGAAAGTTGAGGTGGGAAGTGCGGACTTGGGCGCTGGAGCTCGGGTGCGCAGGAGATGGATAGGCAGAGGAGGAAGAAGGCGTAGGTAAAAAGGTGGATCCTTATCCCCTTATATGGGCGGATGCGGCTATGCGTCCCCACCAGCCTGGTAAAACTCGTTTATCTCCCAAGCGCCGTGATAAATGGCGCGGTTGGGTTACCCATGTCCGTATTGATGAGAATCCCGTAAATGGGGGACACAATCTCTGCTTCGACAAGACGTGCCAAGGAAACCGCCTCGCGAAATGCGCTGAGAGCCGGACACTACCCTTGGTGTTTACAAACTTTTATGAAGAACTTGGAGGAGGAACCCGCCTTGCAATGCCGAAGACAATCTGCGCGCCGGACTCGTCGTCATTGAAGCCTGATTCTGGGGCTACTGAGGGAGTCCTGGATTAGGGGGTGTCCGGGTAGCCGGACTATACCTTCTGCCAGACTCCTGGACTATGAAGATACAAGATTGAAGACTTCGTCCCGTGTCCGGAGGGGACTTTCCTTGGCGTGGAAGGCAAGCTTGGCTATGCGGATATTCAGATCTCCTACCATTGTAACCGACTTTGTGTAACCTAACCTTCTCCGGTGTCTATATAAACCGGAGGGTTTTAGTCCGTAGGACAGAACTTCAATATACAACAATCATACCATAGGCTAGCTTCTAGGGTTTAGCCTCCTTGATCTCGTGGTAGATCTACTCTTGTACTACCCATATCATCAATATTAATCAAGCAGGACGTAGGGTTTCACCTCCATCAAGAGGGCCCGAACCTGGGTAAAACATTGTGTCCCTCGTCTCCTGTTACCATCCGCCTAGACGCACAGTTCGGGATCCCCTACCCGAGATCTGCCGGTTTTGACACCGACATAAGGAAATAAATAATAACTTTATTATTGCCTCTAGGGCATATTTCCTTCAAAATCTCCATGTCTACATTGCGTTTGCTCCCTCCAAACTCCTCCCTTTACCTTCATGTGCAATGTTTTATATTCCGCTGCTATACTCTTAGACTTGCATGTGTAGGTTGATTGCTTGACTAGTGCTAAGTTGCTAAAATCTGCCAAGACTTCAAATTGGGAAAAGGCTAGATTTTTATTTGGTCAAGTAGTCTAATCCCCCCTCTAGACATACTTTCGATCCTACATAGACTCTACGTTCTACAACTGGTGTAAGCCAATTTTGCACATGCAGAATACTTGGGTTAAACTTGACGAGCATAGCATGTACAGACCTGGTCTTGGAACACTTGAGACCGAAAGGTCGAACGTGAGTCATATAGTAGATATGATCAACAAAGAGATGTTCACCATTGAAGACTACCCCATCTCACGTGATAATCGGACATGGGTTAGTTGATTTGGATCACGTATCACTTAGACAACTTGAGGGATGTTGATTTAAGTGGGAGTTCATTAGTAATTTGATTATTTGAACTAAAATTTATCATGAAATTAGTCTTAATAGTTTTTGCATATCTATGTTGTAGATCAATGGCCCGTGCTACTGTTCCCTTGAATTTTAATGTGTTCCTAGACAAAGCTAAGTTGAAAGTTGATGGTAGCAACTACATGGATGGGGTCCGTAACTTGAGGATTATCCTCATTGCTGCACAGAAGAATTATGTCCTTGATGCACCTGCTAGGTGACAGACCTGCTGCAGGAGCTACTGCAGATGTTATGAACGTCTGGCAGGCTCGATCTGATGACTACTCAATAGTTTAGCGTGCCATGCTTTACGGCCTAGAACCGGGACTTCAAAGATGTTTTGAATGCCATGGAGCATATGAGATGTTCCAAGAACCAAAGTCGATATTTCAAGCAAATGCCCGGGTTGAGAGATATGAAGTATCCAAGTAGTTCTATAGATGTAAGATGGAGGAGAGCAATTCTGTCAGTGAACAAATATTCAAAATGTCTGGGTATCATAACCACTTGACTCAGCTGGGAATTGATCTTCTAGTTGAGAGTGTTATTGACAGAGTTCTTCAGTCACTGCCACCAAGCTACAAAGGCTTCGTGATGAACTATAATATGCAAGGGATGACGAAAACGATTCCCAAGCTCTTCCCGATGCTAAAATCGGCGAAGGTATAAATCAAGAAGGAGCATCAAGTGTTGATGGTTAACAAGACCACTAGTTTCAAGAAAAAGGTCAAGGGAAAGAAAGGGAACTTCAAGAAGAATGGCAAGCAAGTTGCCGCTCCCGTGAGGAAGCCCAAAGCTGGACCCAAGCCTGAAACTGAGTGCTTCTACTGCAAAGAAAATGGTCACCAGAAGCGGAACTGCCACAAATACGTGGTGGATAAGAAGGATGGCAAAGTGAACAAAGGTATATTTGATATACATGTTATTCATGTGTACCTTACTAATGCACGTAGTAGTGCCTAGGTATTTGATATTGGTTCGGCTGCTCATATTTGTAACTCGAAACAGGAGCTGCGGAATAAATGAAGATTGGCTAAGGATGTGGTGACGATGCGCGTCGGGAATGGTTCCAAGCTCAATGTGATCGCCGTCGGCACGCTACCTATACATCTACCTTCGCTGTTAGTATTAGGCCTCAATATTTGTTATTTGGTGCTAGCGTTGAGCATGAACATTATATCTAGATCTTGTTTATTGCGATACAGTTATTCATTTAAGTCTGAGAATAATGGTTGTTCTATTTATATGAGTAATATCTATTATGGTCATGCACCTTTTATGAATGGTCTATTCTTGTTGAATCTCGATCGTAGTGATACACATATTCATAATATTGATGCCAAAAGATGCAAATTTGATAATGATAGTGCAACATACTTGTGGCACTGGCGTTTAGGTCATATTAGTGTAAAGCGCATGAAGAAACTCCATACGGATAGACTTCTGGAAGAACTTGATTATGAATCATTTGATACTTGTGAACCATGCCTCAAGGGTAAGATGACCAAAACTCCGTTCTCCAGAACAATGGAGCGAGCTAATGACTGATACGTCTCCAACATATCTATAATTTTTTATTGTTCCATGCTATATTATATTCTATTTTGGATGTTTAACGGGATTTATTATACACTTTTATATTGCTTTTGGGACTAACCTATTAACCGGAGGCCTAGCCCAAATTGCTGTTTTTTGCCTATTTCAGAGTTTTGCAGAAAAAGAATATCAAACAGAGTCCAAACGGAATGAAACCTTCGGGAACGTGATTTTCGGAACAAACGTGATCCAGAGGACTTGGATTCCATGTAAAGAAAGCAACAAGCAGAGCACGAGGCAGGGGGGGCGCGCCTACCCCCCCTAGGCGTGCCCTCCACCCTCGTGGGGCCCACATTGCTCCACCGATGTACCTCTTCCTCCTATATATACCTACGTACCCCCAAACCATCAGAGGCATCCACGAAAACCTAATTCCACCGCCGCAACCTTTTGTACCCGTGGGATCCCATCTTGGGGCCTTTTTCGGCGCTCCGCCGGAGGGGGCATTGATCACAGAGGGCTTCTACATCAACACCATAGATCTTCGATGATGTTTGAGTAGTTTACCTCAGACCTTCGGGTCCATAGTTATTCGCTAGATGGCTTCTTCTCTCTCTTTGGATCTCAATACAAAGTTATCCACCATTCTCGTGGAGATCTATTCGATGTAATCTTCTTTTGCGGTGTGTTTGTCGAGGCCGATGAATTGTGGGTTTATGATCAAGTTTATCTATGAACAATATTTGAATCTCCTCTGAATTCTTTTATGTATGATTGGTTATCCTTTCAAGTCTCTTCAAATTATCAGTTTGGTTTGGCCTACTAGATTGATCTTTCTTGCAATGGGAGAAGTGCTTAGCTTTGGGATCAATCTTGTGGTGTCCTTTCCCAGTGACATCAGGGGCAGCAAGGCACGTATTGTATTGTTGTCATCGAGGATAACAAGATGGGGTTTATATCATATTGCATGAGTTTATCCCTCTACATCATGTCATCTTACTTAAAGCATTACTCTATTCTTATGAACTTAATACTCTAGATGCATGCTGGATAGCGGTCGATGTGTCGAGTAATAGTAGTAGATGCAGAATCATTTTGGTCTACTTGTCACGGACGTGAAACCTATATACATGATCATACCTAGATATTCTCATAACTATGCTCAATTCTATCAATTTCTCGACAGTAATTTGATCACCCACTGTAATACTTATGCTCTTGAGAGAAGCCACTAGTGAAACCTACGGCCCCCGGGTCTATTTTCCATCATATTAATCTTCCAATACTTAGCTATTTCTATTGCCGTTTATTTTATTTTGCATCTTTTTTTTACTATTTATCATAAAAATACCAAAAATATTATCTTATCATATCTATCAGATCTCACTCTCGTAAGTGACCGTGAAGGGATTGACAACCCGTTTATCACGTTGGTTGTGAGGTTCTTATTTGTTTGTGTAGGTGCGTGGGACTTGAGCGTGGTCTCCTACTGGATTGATACCTTGGTTCTCAAAAACTGAGGGAAATACTTACGCTACTTTACTGCATCACCCTTTCCTCTTCAAGGGAAAACGAACGCAGTGCTCAAGAGGTAGCAAGAAGGATTTCTGGCGCCGTTGCCGGGGATTCTACGCAAAAGTCAACATACCAAGTACCCATCACAAACCCTTATCCCTCGCATTACATTATTTCCCATTTGCCTCTCGTTTTCCTCTCCCCCACTTCACCCTTGCCGTTTTATTCGCTCTCTCTTTTCTGTTCGCCTCTTTTTCGCTTGCTTCTTGTTTGCTCGTGTGTTGGATTGCTTGCTTGTCACGATGGCTCAAGATAATACTAAATTGTGTGACTTTGCCAATACCAACAACAATGATTTTCTTAGCACTCCGATTGCTCCTCTTACTGATGTTGAATCTTGTGAAATTAATGCTGCCTTGTTGAATCTTGTCACGGAAGATCAATTCGTTGGCCTTCCTAGTGAAGATGCCGCTACCCATCTAAATAACTTCGTTGATTTGTGTGATATGCAAAAGAAGAAAGATGTGGACAATGATATTGTTAAATTGAAGCTATTTCCTTTTTAGCTTAGAGATCGCGCTAAAGCTTGGTTTTTATCTTTGCCTAAAAATAGTATTGATTCATGGAATAAGTGCAAAGATGCTTTTATCTCTAAGTATTTTCCTCCCGCTAAAATCATCTCACTTAGAAACGATATCATGAATTTTAAGCAACTTGATCATGAACATTTTGCATGAAAGTGTGTTATATCGACTAGAGGGGGGTGAATAGGCGATTTTTTTGAATTCTTCACTTAGGAATTTGCTAGTGAGAAAATTCATTAGCAAGAACTACTTGCAGCGGAATAAGTACTCAGAAGTAAACATAACAGAAGACAAGCATAGTCATCATGATGAAATGAAAACAAGCACAGAGTAACGAAAGCGTAATCACATGATAACACAAGATGAAGACAAACAGACTGAAGAAATTGAACTGAGGAAATTGAGAAAGTCTTCAGTCAAAGTCTTCAAACACAGATATGACAAGCACACAACACAATACTGAGGAAATGAAAGAGTTGAGGAAATAGAACCAATTGACTTGGTGAATACAATGATTTGGTAGACCAGTTCCAACTGTTGTCTTAGTTGTACATCTGGTTGGAGCGGCTAGGTATTTAAACCTGAGGAAACACAGTACTCACCGTATTCTCCTTGAACTAAGGTCACACAGACCTCGTCCAATCACTCGTGGTAAGTCTTCAGGTGACTTCCGAACCTTCACAAACTCGGTCACTCAGCGATCCACAATACCTCTTGGATGCTCTAGACCATGATGCCTAACCGTCTGGAAGAAGCACAGTCTTCAAAGGTAACAAGCGTCGAATCCACGCATGATCAATCTCTTCAGTGATGCTCAATCACTTTGGGTTTGTAGGTGTTTGGGTTTGGGTTTTCCTCACTCGATGATTTTCGCTCAAAGTCCTCGGAGGATGGGATGCTCTCAAATGACAAGTGTTTGTTTCTCTTAGAGCAGCCAACCAGCTAGTGGTTGTAGGGGGCGGCTATTTATAGCCTAGGGAGAAGCCCGACATGATAAGACATAAATGCCCTTCAATGATAATGACCGTTAGGTGGATAAGATATTTTGGGACAGCTGGCGCGCAACACAGCAACGGTCGGAAATTTGAGGCTCAAATTCCTCAGGTCTATCATGTTCCTCACTGTGTAGGCAATCCGCACTGGCGAATTCCAAACTCCTCATTCAGAACAAATTCCTCAGCGACCAGAAGAACTGCGTCTCTGTCACTGAAGAAATTGACTGAGCTGTATGAGATTTCCAATGGCTTCACTCGAAGTGATTGGTAGGAGTAGGATTTGAGTTGAGCATCACTTGGAAATTTTTCCTTAGTAATTCCTCGACCCCCTTTAACAGTACGATGTTTCCTATGACTCAAGAAAGAGAAAAATGAAACTATAAAAACAAAATTCTTCACGCTTCATGTTCCTCAAATGAATACCCAGTCTTCAAGGTTACACCAATTTCTTCACTTTCAAAGTCTTCAGAAAGTCTTTAGAAATCCAAAGTCTTCAGTCGAAGAACTTCATTTTTAGGGGTCGACTTTCTCTGTAAATACCAAACTCCTCATAGACTAATAGACCTGTGTACACTCATAAACGCATTAGTCCCTTAACCTATAAGTCTTCAATACACCAAAATCACTAAGGGGCACTAGATGCACTTACAATCTCCCCCATTTTGGTGATTGATGACAATATAGGTTAAGTTTTCAACGGGGATAAACATATGAAGTGTAAATACTGATATTGAGGAATTTGATTGCAAGATATAGAAGAACTCCCCCTGAAGATGTGCATAGTGAGGAATTTGCTTTTGAAGCAATGCAGAGTTGAATCATGGAGATCTCCCCCTATATCTTGTAATTCATACACGCATTTGACATATACTATGAAGAATTTGAAATGCATGATGAAATATGGTGACTGATGAGATTCAGCATGCGTGCAATAATATTAACGAGGAATAAGCATGCAGAATAACGCATCAAAAGTATTAGAGCACCATCGGGTTTAAGTTTACAACTCGATCCAATAAAGTTTCAGAAGAACGAGAGTTGTAACTTAGCAAAAAAATGCCCATATAGTAGACCTGCTTGAAGACTAACTCAAATTTCTCCCCCTTTGTCATCGAATGACCAAAAGGATCGAAAATGAGGACTAACACCCCTGAAGATAATCAAGTTGATGAAGGAGCGCCAGCGTTGTCGGGATCGTTTGTCGTAGTAGGGCCTGCCGCAGTGTCGTCCAAGTCTTCATGTTCATCAGTGTCGCGTGATGAAGAATAGGAGCTGGCCACCAAATAAGGAACCTTGACCTTCTTATGTTTCTTCGGAGGAGATGCAGACCAGTCAAATTCTTCCTTGAGACCCATTTTCTTCAGATCTTCTTCGTTGTAGACATGAGAAAAAACAGCCCAGGTACGGTTGAAAGTTTCATGGAGGTAGTATTGATTTTTCTTCACTGCATTATGGGTTGAGGTCATGTTGTGAAGAATTGAACCAAACTGACGCTTGACCCATTTATGGTTGTGATCAACCTTCTGATGAAGACTGAGGAGTAACTCACGATCAGTCATCACCTTGGGTGCTGTGCCCTAAGGATTTTGCTTGGTGTTGTTGGCGGCAGAGTCATGAGTGGCAGAGTCATCATTGGTGGAGTAGGATGCAGCCTTGCGAAATTGACCATCCAATGGACGAATGCCTTCATCTATAACAGCAGCGGCCTTGCCTTTGTCATCAGCTGAGGAAAATGTCCGTTTGAGGACTTCAATTAGAGGCAAGTAGCTGTAGTGGTTCAGAGTGTCAGCTTTGTAGTTGAGTGAAGACCTTGTTCTGATGAATCTCATAATCCAAGGTGCATAAGGCTTCAGCTCAAAAGGCGATATAGCAATATTGGCCAGAGTTCTCATGAAGAAATCATGGAAGTTGACCGGAACGCCATGAATGATATTGAAAAGCAGATTCTTCATGATGCCAACGACTTCTTCATCATTTGAGTCATGGCCTTTGATAGGACTCAATGTCTTCGTCAGAATGCGATAGATAGTCCGAGGCACATACAGTAGTTCCTTGACGAGGAATTTGGTTCATGGGGCCTGCCCTGGCTTCAAAGGCTTCATCAGCACTTGCATGTAATGATTCGTAAGCTCAGGTTCGTTGTAGACGCAACGAGCGCCTTCAAGGGGAGGACTCAGTGGTAGGGCACGTAGAAATTCAGTAGCTGGTGCCTTGTAGTGAGTATTTTCAGTCATCCAGTCCAGCACCCATGAGTTCACATATTCAGAATCTCCTGTGATGTGCAGTGTTGCATAGAACTGAAGAATGAGTTCTTCATTCCAGTCACATATGTCAGTGCATAAATTGAGTAGCCCAGCGTCATGAAGAACACTGAGGACTGGCTCGAAGCAAGGCAGAGATTCCATGTCCACGTGAGGAATGTGTGCATGATCGAAGACTTTGTCTTTGTTGAACAGCACTGAGGAATAGAAATTGGCTTGACTAGCAGTCCAGAAACGCCTCTTCCTTATGCGAGAGAATCATATGGGTTGTAGTCAGTGAAGAATACATGCTCGCCGAAGAAATCTTCAGCCTTGAACTTTTGCTTGTGTGAGAATGGATCCTTTGGCTTGGGCAGAGGAGTGTCAGTGAGTTGCATCACAACCTCAGGAATCGCAATCTCAGGTTCTTCAGGCTGAGGAATTTCTGGTTCCTCTTCGGTGGCAGTCTGCGTGTTCACATGATCAGCAGCAGCAGTTTCTTCATCACTAGTGGCTGGAATTTCTTCACGCACAGATGAGGTGGGATGAGTTTCTTCAGAGCCCATTTGAACGGTTGGTGCAGGGGACTGAGGAATTTGCTGTAGAGGGGTGAAGAGTGGAGAATTGGGGTGCTGACTTTCCCAAAAGTCATCATTCATCACTGGCGTAGTACTCCCAATATCCACATCTTCATCTTCCATTTCTTCAACGCCAGCCTCTTCAGCTGTGAACTGAGGCATTGGCGAGGAGACAACTGGTGTAGAAGGGATCGCATCCACTTCAATTTCTTCATCAATCTGCTCTGACGAAGCAGCAGAGTGATTTTCTTCATCAGATCCGCTAGGGATCTCATATTCTTCACCAAAAGGAACAAGGTCCTTTGATGGCATGGTTGAGATCGAAACAGCATCAATGGGATTGGCAAATGAACTTGTCATAGGCTTCATTTTCTTCGGAGCTGAAGAATCTGAAGCAGTTGATGCTTTCCTTTTCTTCACTGCAGCACGCTCTGCAGCCTTGGTCTTCCTCACATCTGATGCAGATGGAAGGATTGGAGTTGGTGTAGGCGTAGGAGGAGCTGAGGAATCTGGTTGATTTTCTTCAGGCGCAACTGATGCAGTTGCCCAAACTTCTTCAGTTTCTTTAGGCGCACCACTAGTGGATGCCCTGGCAATTTCTTTAGTGGCTGGAATGGAGTCATCAGCCCTGGAACTAGCATTTTCTTCAGCAGCCTGAAAGTCATCGGTGGTGCTGGCATGTTCTTCAGTAGGTTGAGCAGATGTTGCAGCCTGAGGAACTTCTTGTTGCGATGGAGCTACAACATTGGTGAACTTCTCTGTCAGTTTAACAAATCTGACCTTGGCTCCTTTCCAATCAGCATAATAAGCATCAAATTCATTGTTGAGGGTTTTGATGTCAGCCTGCATCTTCACAAGTTCTTCAGTTGTCATTTTGACAACATTTTTCTTCAGAAGTTTCTCTTTTTTATACTGTGATTTCTTGATCTGTCTGGCCTTCTCAAACTTCCATTTCTCTTCTTTAATGAAAGCAGTCAAGACATGACTTTGACCAGAAGTGAGGTTCATCTCCGGCAAAGGCGTGTTGGGATCTTTGTGCCATAGATCAATGAAGTCCAGGATCAACCTTGGATCCAAAACCAGAGGCACATTGCTTCCTTTGGCACTAGCGGCCTTGGCCTGCCTGTCTCTGATGATTTCTGTAAGTTCATCATCATCAGCTTCGTCTTCTTCAGATGGCACTTGGAAGGAGACCTACTTCTTCTTAGGACTAGGGCGAGGACCTCGTCCAGCAGTTGCCTTTGTCTTCAGCAGAGAGGGGCCAGCTGAGGAACTTGGAGCAGCTGAGGAACTAGCGGAGACGCCTGGGGCAATGGAGATGCCTGTCGTCCTTTGGCACATGGCAAGATGCACAGGTGCTGAGGACTTTGTCGGAACAGCTGAGGGCTATGGAGGAGCAGAGGATTTGGGCGGAGCAGGAGCAGCATGAGGGATTGGCCTTGAGGACTTTGAAGATTCTGGCCATGAGGGCATTGCTAAGGAACTTGGCCGTGAGGGCACTGTTGGTGAAGCACTTGGCTTGCGCGCAGGCTTTTTTGCCATTGATTTCTTTGGCTTGACAGAGGCCTCAGTGGTAGCAGCAGCAGAGTCTTCATTGAATTTCCTCACTGCTTCTTTTGCTTGTTTGTCCAACTTGGCCTGGCGCTTGGCCCATTCTTTAGGAAAGTCCTCACCGTGTTTGATGCTGGTGGGATCTGCTACTTGGCCAGGTGCCAATGGAGCTCTTGGGCATGGAGGATTGAGTGCAAATTTCTTCATATACTTTGGAGTTACATACATGTACTCCCTCCATTCTCTTGCCCATCTCCTCTCTATCTTTTGGATGCGCACCATGCGCCGATTTTTATCTTCCTCAGGGGGTGTGCAGTACCCAGCATAGATGTCCTCAGGGATTTCAAAAGCAGTCATGACCTCAGGCTTCTTTCCTCCTCTCTGTGGCTTCTTTCCATCCGACATTTTCTTCAGATGAGGAATTTGAACAATCGAATTCTCTGAAGAAGTATGCAACTTTTCTTCGAGGAACGTTGCAAATGAGTTAAGTTGATGAGAACCTAGTGATTCGGCAGCGGACATGAGTACCTGTGAACAGAGTATAGTTGCGAGGAATTTGGAGAGGTCATATGCGTTCTCAGAAGGTTTTTCAAAAAGAACAAGTTTGAGGAAAATGACCACAGATGTGTCTTAAAGAATTTCACTAAGTGTTCTTTGTCTTAGGTTCCAGAGTTGTATAGATCGGAGATCCACACAATTGAGGAATCTTGAAGAAAAAAGATGCTTAGAGAAACGAATCAAGAACAGATGACTTGTGAGGTGTTTAGTGTGTGAGGATTTTAAGAATAAAACACCTTTGAAGATTTTGTAGAAAACATTTGAATCAAAGAGGGCAGTAAAAGTAATTTTTAATTACCCTGAATGAAGAACACAACGAACAGTGAGGTGGAGAAATCAAGTTCGTCTGTGCAGATCTTCCACGCCCTAACTCGGTGGAGGAAGATGGCTACGGCGGCGGCGGAGTGAAGATTTCCACGGTCGGCGCGAGTACGACGGTGACGAGGTCGAGGCAGTGAAGCTCTTCCTCACCGGCGACGATGGAGTAGCGGCGGTGCTAGGGTTTGAGAAGCTCGAGCGGGAGAGAGAGTTCGAGTGGAGTAAAGGAAGTGAGGAAGGGGAGAGGGGTATTTATAGCCACGGTGAAAAACTGTTCGCCCAAAGATTTAGGACGAACGTGCCCCTGACCCTTCTCCTTTGCATGACATGTGTCACCCACGTACTGTGAAGAGGAGATCATGTAATATCGTGGGTGAATAGAAAAATGTATCATGGGATGCGGAACGGTTTGAGCGGCAAAACCGAAAATTTGGATAAGATTAGTTTTAACGTTCTGTTCGCAATTTCTTCAGCTGTCAAGGACACAGTAAAGATTTTGAACGAGTTCCAAATAGAACACACATGAAGAATTTATGAATAGATTGGGTTGAGTATAGCATAGAGGGGGAAGGGTCCGATCACATTCACTTAGCAGAAAAACTAGCTTGAAGAAATAACCATAAGTGAATGATGTAGAGGACATAAACTCATATATAAAGCCAATGAATAAAAACGACGGAACAAGTGAAGATTTTGCAAAGTTGAAGAATTTGAACAACTGAGGAATTTCAAAACTGAGGAAAAACTCAAATTGAAGATTTTCAACTTTTTGTGGTGGCGTGACCCACCGTATAAGAATGATGATTTTAGACACCGTGTACAATTGTCGTAGGGTTCTGAGAATCAAATTTTTCATTAATTTTTTCACACTTAGAGTGTTATTCTTCATTGATTGAAGAAAAATGTTTCTTCATGTGTTGCACATCTAAGTCATCAATTATGCATAAGTGTTAGGATGAGTGTCCTTATCAGAGAACATTCAAAGACTCTAAGATATTTAGCTCACACCGCAACTTGCTAAATCTCTTCTCATCCAAGGGCTTTGTGAAGATATCGGCTAGCTGTTCTTCAGTCTTCACATGCTCAATATAAATGTCGCCCTTCAACACATGATCATGAAGAAAACTGTGACGAATCTAAATGTGCTTTGTCTTCGAGTGCTGAACTGGGTTGTGAGCAATCTTGATGGCACTCTCATTGTTAGAGAGGAGAGGCACATTCTTCACGTTGACGCCATAGTCCTTGAGAGTTTGCTTCATCCATAGCAGTTGAGCACAGCAAGAACCAGCAGCAATGTACTCAGCTTCAGCAGTAGACAGTGATACGCAGTTCTATTTCTTCGAGGACCAACAGACCAAAGATCGTCCAAGGAAATGACATGTACCAGATGTTGACTTGCGGTCCACACGATCACCAACATAGTCAGAGTCAGAATATCCAATGAGATCAAAAGCCGAGCCCTTGGGGTACCATAATCCTAGTGTTGGTGTGTGAGCTAGATATCGAAGAATATGCTTCACAGCCTTATGGTGTGATTCCTTCGGTGTAGCTTGAAATCGGGCACACATGCAAACACTAAGCATTATATCTGGCCTAGATGCACATAAGTACAATAAAGAACCAATCATGGAGTGGTATACCTTATGATCGAACTCAATACCATTTTCATCAGTGCACAGATGGCCATTTGTGGGCATAGGAATTTTGACGCCTTTGCAATCTTGCATGCCGAATTTCCTCAGTACATCCATGAGGTATTTCTCCTGAGATATGAATATGCCGTTGTGCTGTTGACAAATTTGAAGACCTAAGAAGAATTTCAACTCTCCCATCATAGACATTTGATATTCTTCACTCATCATATAGGCAAATTCATCACTATAACGTTGGTCAGTACAGCCAAAGATAATATCTTCAACATATATTTGGCACACAAACAGTTCACCATCATAAGATTTAGTAAAGAGAGTGGGGTCGAGTGAACCGGGTGTGAAACCATTCTTCATGAGGAATTCCTTCAAAGTATCATACCACACCCGAGGGGCCTGCTTGAGGCCATAGAGGGCCTTGTTGAGTCTGAAGACTTTGTTAGGATTCTTTGGATCTTCAGAACCTGGGGGTTGAGCAACATATACTTCTTCCTCAAGCTTACCATTGAGGAATGCAGTTTTCACATCCATTTGATATAAGATGATATCATGATGGTTAGCGTAAGCAAGTAATATGCGAATAGCCTCAAGTCTAGCAACAGGTGCAAAAGTTTCATCGAAATCAATTCCTTCGACCTGTGTGTAGCCTTGAGCTACAAGTCGCGCCTTATTCCTCACCACAAGGCCATTTTCATCTTGCTTGTTGCGGTAGATCCATTTTGTGCCAATGATATTGTGCTTGCGAGGACCTGGACGTTTGACCAGTTCCCAGACGTTGTTGAGCTCGAATTGATGTAATTCTTCTTGCATGTCCTGAATCCACTCAGGCTCCAGAAATGCTTCATCTACCTTAGCAGGCTCTGTGATAGAGACAAAAGCATAGTGCCCACAGAAGTTAGATAAATGTGAAGCTTTTGAGCGTGTGAGAGAACCTGGTGCTCTAATGTCATCGATGATCTTCTCCACTTGCACTTCTTTTGCAACGCGAGGATGAGCTGGTTGTCATTGAGGAATTTGATCAGCATTTTCTTCAGCACCAATTTCTTCAGCATTTTCCTCAGGTGCAACAGCTCAACGTTCTTCACTTTATGGAATGAATGCTTCAGCAGATTCTTCAGTAGGAATGACATCCTCAGTAGCCTTGAACTTGATAGAATCCTCATGTGCTGGTTCATCTATCACAAAAGGTAGGTGCTCTCTTTGCGAGCCATTAGCTTCATCGAATCGCACATCTACAGTTTCAACAACCTTGTGAAGAACGTTGTTGAAGACTCTGTAGGTGTGCGAGTCCTTTCCATAACCAAGCAAAAAACCTTCATGTGCTTTCGGTGCAAATTTTGAGTTGTGATGAGGATCTCTAATCCAGCATTTGGCACCGAAGACTTTGAAATAACTCACATTGGGTTTCTTGTAAGTGAGGAGTTCATAGGCAGTCTTCTTGAATAATTTGTGAAGATATACTCTGTTGATGATGTGGCACGCAGTATAATTGCATCAATCCAGAAATGACGAGGCGTTTTGTACTCATCAAGCATAGTGCGAGCCATCTCAGCAAGAGTCATGTTCTTGCGCTCCACGACACCAGTCTGTTGAGGAGTATAAGGAGCAGATAACTCATGAGTAATACCAAGCTCATCAAGATAGTCATCGAGACCCGAATTCTTGAACTCAGTGCCATTGTCACTTCTGATGTGCTTGATCTTCACACCAAAGTTGGTTGAAGCCCTCGAGGAAAATCGTTTGAAGACTTCCTGCACTTCATGTTTGTAAGTAACAAGGTGTACCCATGTGTAATGAGAATAATCATCAACAATAACAAAGCCATATTGAGATGCTTCATTTGAAACAGCAGAATAATGATTAGAACCAAAGAGATCCATGTGAAGCAATTCAAATGGACGAGTAGTGGTCATGATAGTCTTCGCTGGATGCTTAGCCTTGGTCATCTTTCCAGCTTCACAGGCTCCGCATAAGTGATCCTTGAGGAATTTGACATTCTCAATGCCAATGACATGCTTCTTCTTCGCAAGCGTGTGCAAATTCCTCATGCCTGCATGACCAAGTAGTCGATGCCATAGCCATCCTTCTGAAGCTTTTGCAAGTAGGCACACGGCTGGTTGAGGTCCTGTAGAGAAATCAACAATATACAAGTCTCCTCTCCTAAAGCCTTCGAAGACTTTGGAATTGTCAGCTTCCATAACCACAACACAACGATACTTGCCAAAGACAACAACCATATCAAGATCACAAAGCATTGAGACAGACATAAGGTTGTAGCCTAAGGACTCAACAAGCATGACTTTGTCCATGTGTCGATCCTTTGTGATCGCAACCTTACCTAGACCCAATACCTGACTTTTGCCTTTGTGAGTGAAGATGATATGCTTCAGATGCGATGGTGATAAGGGAGCATCCATCAATAGATTCTTGTCACCAGTCATGTGATTTGTACATCCACTATCGAGGACCCACTCAGTGGCTTTGGGTTGATCATCCTGCAGATGAATTAGTGCAGCTTACGAACTTCATATACTTCATCAGCGAAGAATATGACATCACAATTCATCAGATCAATTTCATCAAGCAGTAAGACAAATAAAGCGGTATGAGGACGTGAGAAATGAAAGTTCATTTCTTCATGATTAGCATGCGTCCTTTTAGGCATCTTTCAGGTCTCCAGCAAATTCTTCAGACGTTTACGCACGTCTGGAGACCTGACCCTGCAGAAGAGATTAGTTCTTTTTCTTCACCACCCACATCTGAAGGGGTGGCAAAGAGTTCATGACTCTGCGATCTCCATATGAGAATGGTGGCATAGATGCCAAACCATTTCGTTTCACATAAGAGGGGTTAGGGTAAGCATATGAATAAGCAGAGAAATTCTTTGAGGACTTATGAACATAATGATTAGAAGAATAATGCTCATATTCATAGCCCTTGGCTCTTCCCTGTGAAACACAGTTGTTAGCACGATGATGTTCATATGAGGACTTTGATCCTTTTGAGGAATTTGATCCACGTGAGGAATTTGGTCCGTATGAGGACTTGGATCCATATAAAGAGTTTGGTCCATATGAAGAATTTGATCTGGGGTTCCTATTCTTCACATGTGGTGTCATGAGGACATTCACCTGAAGACTTTCAAGGTACCTTTTGGGAACCCAGATTTTCTTCATAGGGGAACCGTTCCTGCAGTTAGTGCCAACATATCTAGCAAATACTTCACCATTCTGATTTTTGAATAGTTTATAGTTGGAGTTAAATGACTCATCAGAAGAATGAGAAGATTCACATGTAAAGCCAGATAAATTAGATGGATCAACTGGAGGTCCCTTTGCGGCAACCCATGAGGTTTTGGGGTACTGCTCAGTCTTCCAATATGTACCATCAGCATTGAGTTTCATCTCAAAGGCGATACCCTCTTTCCTAGGGTTCCTGCTGAGGATCTGCTTTTTAAGCACATCACAAAGAGTTTGATGCCCTTTGAGGCTTTTGTACATGCCTGTCATGTACAATTCCTTCAACCCTGCGATCTTCATAACTCACTCTTAGCTTTTCAAGATCTTGCTTTCTTTGAAGAAATTCATAAGAAAGTTTCTCATGATCAGATAAGAGAGTGTTATGTTGATCTTGAAGGGAGTCATACTTAGTATGAAGTCTCTGAAGACTTTCAGCCAAAGCTTTTGACTGATCATTTCTTCACCCAACATATCATCGCTCTTACTAAGCATGTTCTGAACCTTTTCCAAAGCTATTTGTTGTTTAGCGGCAAGGGAAGAAAGTTTGACATAACTGGGTCAAAATTCATCACCAGATTCATCATCACTGGATTCAGACAGATAGCATTCAGTTACCTTTTCACCATCTGCCATGAGACATGGTGAGGAGGATGATGATTCTGGTTCAAATGTCATTGATTTGAGAGATTACTTGAAGTCCTCAAACCAAGGATCATGACAGGTTTGATGACCTTCATAGACATTAGAGAGACGGTCCCAAATAAGCTTCGCGTGATCGAGATGCATGATGTTCCTGATCTAATTTTGAGACAGGCAGGAGCAGATGACGTCCTTCGTCGTGAGGTTGAGAAGAGTGTACTTGCGAATGTCATCAGCTTCCGCCATCTTGCACAGATCGGTCAGACCAATCTTAGTGACGGTCCACAGCTCGTTGTTCATCGCCATGAGGCGCTTCTTCATCATGGCCTTCCACTTGGGGTACTCATGACCGTCAAAGATAGGGCATGTCACTTTCTTCATACCTGCGGTCGACATAACTAAAACTCCAGGCGATTAAACCAAAATCACACAGAACAAGGGAGTACCTTGCTCTAATACAAATTGAAAGTGCGTTATAACGACTAGAGGGGGGTGAATAGGCGATTTTTATGAATTCTTCACTGAGGAATTTGCTAGTGAGAAAATTCCTTTGCGAAGAACTACTTGCAACGGAATAAGTACTCAGAAGTAAACATAATAGAAGACAAGCATAGTCATCATGATGAAATAAAAACAAGCACAGAGTACCGAAAGCGTAATCACAGGATAACACAGGATAAAGACAAACAGACTGAAGAAATTGAACTGAGGAAATTGAGAAAGTCTTTAGTCAAAGTCTTCAAACACAGATATGACAAGCACACAACACAATACTGAGGAAATGAAAGAGTTGAGGAAATAGAACCAGTTGGCTTGGTGAAGACAATGATTTGGTAGACCAGTTCCAACTGTTGTCTCAGTTGTACATCTGGTTAGAGCGGCTAGGTATTTCAACCTGAGGACACACAGTCCTGGACACACAATCCTCACCGTAATCTCCTTGAACTAAGGTCACACAGACCTCGTCCAATCACTCGTGGTAAGTCTTCAGGTGACTTCCGAACCTTCACAAACTCGGTCACTCGGCGATCCACAATTCCTCTTGGATGCTCTAGACCATGACGCCTAACCGTCTGGAAGAAGCATAGTCTTCAAAGGTAACAAGCGTCGGATCCACGCAGGATCAATCTCTTCAGTGATGCTCAATCACTTTGGGTTTGTAGGTGTTTGGGTTTGGGTTTTCCCCACTCGATGATTTTCACTCAAAGTCCTCGGAGGATGGGATGCTCTCAAATGACAAGTGTCTGTTTCTCTCAAAGCAGACAACCAGCTAGTGGTTGTAGGGGGCGGCTATTTATATCCTAGGGAGCAGCCCGACATGATAAGACATAAATGCCCTTCAATGATATGACCGTTAGGTGGATAAGATATTTTGGGACAGCTGGCGCGCAGCACAGCAACGATCAGAAATTTGAGGCTCAAATTCCTCAGGGCTATCATGTTCCTCACTGTGTAGGCAATCCGCACTGGCGAATTCCTAACTCCTTAGTCAGAACAAATTCCTCAGCGACCAGAAGAACTGCGTCTCTGTCACTGAAGAAATTGACTGAGTTGTATGAGATTTCCAATGGCTTCACTCGAAGTGATTGGTAGATGTAGGATTTGAGTTGTGCATCACTTGGAAATTTTTCCTTAGTATTTCCTCAACCCCCTTTAACAGTACGGTGTTTCCTATGACTCAAGAAAGATAAAAATGAAACTATAAAAACAAAAGTCTTCACGCTTCATGTTCCACAAATGAATACCCGGTCTTCAAGGTTACACCAATTTCTTCACTTTCAAAGTCTTCAGAAAGTCTTCAGAAATCCAAAGTCTTCAGTCGAAGAACTTCATTTTTAGGGGTCGACTTTCTCTGTAAATACCAAACTCCTCATAGACTTATAGACCTGTGTACACTCATAAATGCATTAGTCCCGTAACCTATAAGTCTTCAATACACCAAAATCACTAAGGGGCACTAGATGCACTTACATTGCACAAGCTTGGGAGAGGATGAAATTAATGATACGTAATTGCCCTACACATGGTTTGAATCTTTGGATGATTATACAAATTTTTTATGCCGGATTGAGTTTTGCTTCTAGAAATCTTTTAGATTCGGCCGCGGGAGGCACTTTTATGGAAAATACTTTAGGAGAAGCTACTAAACTCCTAGATAATATTATGGTTAATTATTCTCAATGGCACACCGAAAGATCTACTAATAAAAAAGTGCATGCGATAGAAGAAATTAATGTGTTGAGTGGAAAGATGGATGAACTTATGAAATTATTTGCTACTAAAAGTGTTTCTTCTGATCCTAATGATATGCCTTTGTCTACCTTGATTGAGAATAATAATGAATCTATGGATGTGAATTTTGTTTGTCGGGATAATTTTGGTAACAACGTGTATAGAGGAAACTTTAATCCTAGGTCCTATCCTAGTAACTCCTCTAATAATTATGGTAATTTCTACAACAACTCTTATGGAAATTTTAATAATATGCCCTCTAAATTTGAGACTAGTGTTAAGGAGTTTATGAATTCACAAAAGAATTTCAATGCTTTGCTTGAAGAAAAATTGCTCAAGGTTGATGAATTGGCTAGGAACGTTGATAGAATTTCTCTTGATGTTGATTCTTTGAAACTTAGATCTATTCCACCTAAGCATGATATCAATGAGTCTCTCAAAGCTATGAGAATTTCCATTGATGAGTGCAAAGAAAGAACCGCTAGGATGCGTGCTAAGAAAGATTGCTTTGTGAAAGCGTGTTCTTCTAGTTTCTTTGAAAACAAAGATGAAGATCTAAAAGTTATTGATGTGTCTCCTATTAAATCTTTGTTTTGCAATATGAATCTTGATAATGATGGGGCTGGAGATGAGTCACCTTTACCTAGAAGGCGTCCCAAAAATTCGGAGTTTTTAGATCTTAATGCAAAAATTGGTAAAAGTGGGATTGAAGAGGTCAAAACTTTAGATATCAATGAACCCAGTATATTGGATTCAAGGAATTTACTCTTTGATAGATTGTATTTCCTTGTTGCAATCCGTGCTAAATTCTCCGCATGCTTATAGTCAAAATAAAGATTTTATTAAACATATCGTTGATGCTTTAATGAAATCTTATGAAGAAAAACTTGAGTTGGAAGTTTCTATCCCTAGAAAACTTTATGATGAGTGGTAACTGACTATTAAAATTAAAATTAAAGATCATGAATGCTTTCTGTGATTTGGGTGCTAGTGTTTCCACGATTCCAAAAAATTTATGTGGTTTACTAGGATTCCGTGAATTTGATGATTGTTCTTTAAACTTGCACCTTGTGGATTCCACTATTAAGAAACCTATGGGAAGAATTAATGATCTTCTTATTGTTGCAAATAGGAACTATGTGCCCGTAGATTTTATTGTTCTTGATATAGATTGCAATCCTCCATGTCCTATTATTCTTGGTAGACCTTTCCTTAGAACGATTGGTGCAATCATTGATATGAAGGAAGGGAATATTAGATTCCAATTTCCATTAAGGAAAGGCATGGAACACTTCCCTGGAAATAAAATAAAATAACCTTATGAATCTATTATGAGAGCCACTTATGGATTGCCTACCAAAGATGACAATACCTAGATATATCCTTGTTTTTTATGCCTAGCTATGGGCGTTAAATGATAGCACTTGTTGGGAGGCAACCCAATTTTATTTTTGTTTTTTGTTTTTTTTCTTCTGTTTAGGAATAAATATTTAATATAGCCTCTGGTTAGATTTGTTTTTATGTTTTAACTAGTGTTTGTGCCAAGTTAAACCTATAGGATCTTCTTGGATGATAGTTATTTGATCTTGCTGAAAATTCCAGAAACTTTCTGTTCACGAAAACAATTGTTAAAAATCACCAGAACATGATAAAATACTGATTCCAATTGCATTAGATCAATAAAAAAATTGCTAGGTTGTCCTATTTTGGTACATTTTTCTGAGTTCCAGAAGTTTGCTTTAGTTACAGATTACTACAGATTGTTCTGTTTTTGACAGATTCTGTTTTTCCTGTGTTGTTTGCTTATTTTGATGAATTTATGGCTAGTAAAAGAGTTTATAAACCATAGAGAAGTTGGAATACATTAGGTTTAACACCAATATAAATAAATAATGAGTTCAATATAGTACCTTGAAGTGGTGTTTTGTTTTCTTTCACTAACGGAGCTCACGAGATTTTCTACTAAGTTTTGTGTTGTGAAGTTTTCAAGTTTTGGGTAAAAGATTTGATGGATTATGGAACAAGGAGTGGCAAGAGCCAAAGCTTGGGGATTCCCATAGCACCCCAAGATAATCTAAGGACACCAAAAAGCCAAAGCTTGGGGATGCCCCGGAAGGCATCCCCTCTTTCGTCTACTTCCATCGGTAGCTTTACTTGGAGCTATATTTTTATTCACCACATGATATGTGTTTTGCTTGGAGCGTCTTGTATGATTTGAGTCTTTGCTTTTTAGTTTACCACAATCATCTTTTCTGTACACACCTTTTGAGAGAGACACACATAAATCGGAATTTATTAGAATACTCTATGTGCTTCACTTATATTTTTTGAGCTATATAGTTTTTGCTCTAGTGCTTCAATTATATCTTTTAGAGCACGACGGTGGATTTGTTTTATAGAAAATCTCTCATGCTTCACTTATATTATTTTGAGAGTCTTCAAACAGCATGGCAATTTGCTTTAATTATAATATCATGAGAATTTTGATGCTTGATAATAGTTTTGAGATATAAAGGTGGTAATATCATAGTTGTGCTAGTTGAGTAATTGTGAAATTGAGAAATACTTGTGTTGGAGTTTGTGATTCCCGTAGCATGCACGTATGGTGAACCGTTATGTAACGAAGTCGGAGCATGAGGTATTTGTTGATTGTCATCCTTTGTGTGGCGGTCTGGAGCGTGCGATGGTTAACTCCTACCAACCCTTCCCCTAGGAGCATGCATAGTAGTACTTTGCTTCGAGGGCTAATAATTTTTTGCAATAAGTATATGAGTTTTTAATGACTAATGTGAGTCCATTGATTATACGCACACTTACCTTTCCGCAATTTTCTAGCCTCTTCGGTACCGCGCATTGCCCTTTCTCACCTTGAGGGTTGGTGCAAACTTCGCCGGTGCATCCAAACCCCGTGATATGATACACTCTATCACACATAAACCTCCTTATACATTCCTCAAAACAGCCACCATACCTACCAAACTTTCTAATTTGGAATGTTATACATAGATCATTCCTGCATATCATATTTTATTGCATTTCGTTTCGCGATCCTCGAAATCCTAAGCAACTCAAGGACCCTCGGAGAGAGTTGGGGATTTCCCTATTTTCATATTTGAGTTTTATCAAATATTGAAACGAGGGTTATTGGTTTTAATTATTTTTTTCTCCGAAAATATTTCATATTAAAATATATGAGTGGAGATAATATGACTTCTCCAAAATAATTGAAATATTGGAGGAAAATATTAAAATCAAATATTGGATTTTTTCGGAGTTTATTCCTATTTTATTTGAATTAGAAAAATTGCAGGTTTTTCAAAGTTGGATTTTAGGGCCAAGAAAATGTTCATCTCGTTCTAAATATTTTATTTAGATGGTGAAAATTTGTTTTGGCATTTTTAGGTTTTTATTTCATTTTCTAGGTTTTATTTAAGTTTCTGCAAAGTTATTTATTAAAAAAATTCAGAGCCCGGCTGGGCCGAATCCCAACCGAGCCAGGCCGGCCCAACCGCCCCGCGCCGCCGTCTCCCTCCAGGAGACCGCGACCGCCACCGCTGTCGCCGAGTCGAACCGGGACTCTGTCCCCGCGCCGCCTTGCCCCCTCCCCAAGCCAGCCCCCCTTATATACACCTCCCCGACCCCCACCACCACCACCACCCGACCCCGCCGCCTGCCGAAGCCGCCGTCGCGGCCGCTTGCAGCAGCCGCCGCGTAGCGCCGCCCGCCGTCACCGTTTGCCGCCGCCGCCACCTGCCGTCGCCGCCCCGCACCACCCACGCCACCCTCCGCCGCAGCCGGACCCCTCCGGAGCCGCCCCGCCTCGCCGGAGCCTCGCCAGAGGTATACACCACCGCGCCGTCGTTCGGTTCTATTTTTAAATCGATCCGGTTTTTTTAGAAAACGCTAGTTTTCAATTTTTTTTATAATAGATCGGTTTTAATCTTTTTTCCCGGTTTAGTTTAGTTAGCGAGCGTTCGTCCGTACGTTCGTTTTAACGAACGGTGTTCACTCGTTAGCCGCACACAGCGAATGCTCGTTCGTTAGCCTGTTCGTCAGTTTTCTTTTTCTTGGATTTTCCGCGATTATTTTCGACCGCAATTTCTGATCCGATTTTCGTTTTAGTTTATCTTTTCGCTCGTTTATCGGAATCAGGCGATTCAAGCGCCTAGATCTTCGTCTCGAAACCCTATTTCTGTTTAATCAACTTGAACAAGATTTTGGTACTGTAAAATTTGACTTTAGTTCAGATTAGTAAACGGATCTTGTTTCTTTCGCAGTTTGAATTTTGTTGCTCCGTTTGATTTGATTCTTTTTGCTAACCGGAGTTCTTAAGTTGAACTTTCTGGTTAGATCTTCTTTTTTGAGATTTACCCGTGCTTATTTGCTTGATTTCTTATGTATGCTATTGTTTGTTTGCGATAGAACACCCGGAGTGCGAAGCGTGCTACTACGAGTCTCTAGGTTTTGCGGATCATCGGCAAGGCAAGTAACACATTGATCATACTCTTTTCATACCCAGTTTTTATGCATTAGCTCCAATCCTCAAACATTGCATGATTAGGATGTGATTAACATGTGGATTGGGAAGTAGTTGATGAGCTAGAACATATTGCCCTGTTATTATCAAACCCTTGGGAGTTACTTCTATGTACTGCTTATAATGCTATGCTCGTAGACGTGGTTTGGGTGAGTGAATCCATGACACATGTGAGATTGTTAATTAATGGTTCAACTTAAGGTGGAAACTTTAATACACATCTGGGTGGATTGCTTGTCAGGCACCTGGATAATCTAGTGTTGTCCTAGGATATCCTGGAGTACCCGTGTGATAATCCTAAGGTCCACCACCCAGGCTCAAAGGGAACTGAGATATTTCATGCTAGAAACTTCCATGTGCAGCCACAAGATATTATGGGCTCTAGCATAGTTGAGTAAGTTGCATGAGCTCTTGAAGAGGTGGATCAGCAGGTAGAGGGATGTAGGTTGGTATGGTCTGCCCGGAGTAAAGAGTTAATGTTTCTGAAAGACTGTGTCTCAGTCATCCGTTTCTCAAACACCCTGTAGTGCGAGAAAATCCAACGAAGGAGATCGAGTCTTGTGGGGAAAAGTGCGCAAACCTCTGCAGAGTGTACAATCTAATCATGGTTAGCCGTGTCCCCGGTTATGGACAGTCTTGAGTATCTAGTACTTGGATTATCATATGTATCTCATCACTCTAAATTAATATTGTTGGGTTGATAATTACTTCTAATTGGGATTGAGTTGGAGGAACCTTCTCAATGATGTTTCAACTACCATGATAGTTAAATAAAATCTATTCCTTTGTTGTAGGAAAAAATTGGCTTTCTACAAAACTATAACCATAGAGCTTTCCACCAGCCAAATATGCATGTAGTGATAGCATTATTCTGTTCTTGCTCTACTGTGTTATATTGCCAGCATATTCCATGTGCTGACCCGTTTTCGGGCTGCAACGTATTATGTTGCAGACTTTTCAGACAAGGAGTAAGGTTCGTTAGGTCGTTGCCGTGCAGCTCAGCTATGCCGTTGGAGTTGATGGACTCACTTTATCTTCCAAGCCTCCCACTGTTATCGTATTATATGGCCTTAAGCCATATTTATTGTAATAAGTTCTCTTTTGAGACATTCGATGTAATAAGTGTGTGATTGCTACTCAGTTATAAATCCTTCGAGTACTGTGTGTGTCACCATTACCGATCTAGGGATGACACTGAAGCACAGAGACTTGACCGTTTGAGGTCGGGTCGCTACAGCAACTTTCCACTGTTTCGTTTATCATGACATGCTCCATCATTATCATATTGCTTTGCATGATCATGTAGTTGACATCGTATTTGTGGCAAAGCCACAGTTCATAACTCTTTCACACATGTCGCTCTTGATTCATTGCATATCCCGGTACACCGCTGGAGGCATTCACATAGAGTCATATCTTGTTCTAAGTATCGAGTTGTAATTCATGAGTTGTAAGTAAATAAAAGTGTGATCATCATCATTATTAGAGCATTGTCCCAAGTGAGGAAAGGATGATGGAGACTATGATTTCCCCACAAGTCGAGATGAGACTCCGGACTAAAAAAAGGAGGCCATAAAAAAAGGCCCAAAAGAAAAAAATGAGAGAAAAATAGAGAAGGGACAATGTTACTATCCTTTTACCACACTCGTGCTTCAAAGTAGCACCGTGATCTTCATGATAGAGAGTCTCTCATTTTGTCACTTTCATATACTAGTGGGAAATTTCATTATAGAACTTGGCTTGTATATTCCAATGATGGGCTTCCTCAAATGCCCGAGGTCTTTGTGAGCAAGCAAGTTCACCCACTTAGTTTCTTTTTGTAAGAGCTTTCATACACTTGTAGCTCTAGTGCATCCTTTGCATGGCAATCCCTACTCCTTGCATTGACATCAATTGATGGGCGTCTCCATAGCCCGTTGATTAGCCTCGTCGATGTGAGACTTTCTCCATTTTTTGTCTTCCCACATAACCCCTATCATTATACCTTATTCCACCATGGTGCTATATACATGGCTTGCGCTCATGTATTGCGTAAAAGTTGAAAAGGCTAAAGCGCGTTAAAAAGTATGAACCAAATGCTTGGCTAAAACCGGGGTTGTACATGATATGAATATTTTGTGTGGGGAAGATGGAGCATAGCCAGACTATATGATTTTGTAGGGATAACTTGCTTTGGCTATGTTATTTTGATAAGACATAATTGCTTGGTTAGCATGCTTGAAGTATTATTGTTTTTATGTCAACATCAAACTTTTATCTTGAATCATATAGAATCTGAACAATCGTGCCACAATAAGAAGAATTACATTGAAATTATGCTAAGTAGCATTCCACATCAAAAATTCTGTTTTTATCATTTACCTACTCGAGGACGAGCAGGAACTAAGCTTGGGGATGCTTGATATGTCTCCAACGTATCTATCATTTTTTATTGTTCCATGCTATATTATATTCTGTTTAGGATGTTTAATGGGCTTTATTATACACTTTAATATTGCTTTTGGGACTAACCTATTAACCGGAGGCCCAGCCCAAATTG
Organism: Aegilops umbellulata; assembly: GCA_032464435.1. Taxonomy (NCBI): domain Eukaryota; kingdom Viridiplantae; phylum Streptophyta; class Magnoliopsida; order Poales; family Poaceae; genus Aegilops; species Aegilops umbellulata. The sequence goes on from CP136058.1 coordinate 81,169,263, forward strand.
TTGTTTTTTGCTTATTTCAGAGTTTCGGAGAAAAAGAATATCAAACGGAGTCCAAACGGAATGAAACCTTCGAGAACGTGATTTTCGGGAAAAACGTGATCCAGAGGACTTGGAGTCCACGTAAATAAAGCAACGAGGAGAGCACGAGGCAGGGGGCGCGCCTACCCCCTGGGCGCGCCCTCCACCCTCATGGGGCCCATATTGCTCCACCGACGTACTTCTTCCTCCTATATATACCTACGTACCCCAAAACCATAAGAGACATCCTTGAAAACCTAATTCCACTGCCGCAACCTTCTGTACCCGTGAGATCCCATCTTGTGGCCTTTTCCGGCACTCCGCCTGATGGGGCATTGATCACAGAGGGCTTCTACATCAACACCATAGCCTCTCCGATGATGTGTGAGTAGTTTACCTCAGACCTTTGGGTCCATAGTTATTAGCTAGATGGATTCTTCTCTCTCTTTGGATCTCAATACAAAGTTCTCCACGATTCTCGTGGAGATCTATTCGATGGCATCTTCTTTTGCGGTGTGTTTGTCGAGACCGACGAATTGTGGTTTATGATCAAATTTATCTATGAACAATATTTGAATCTCCTCTGAATTCTTTTATGTATGATTGGTTATCTTTGCAAGTCTCTTCGAATTATCAGTTTGGTTTGGCCTACTAGATTGATCTTTCTTGCAGTGGGAGAAGTGCTTAGCTTTGGGTTCAATCTTGTGGTGTCCTTTCCCAGTGACAGCAGGGGCAGCAAGGCACGTATTGTATTGTTGCCATCAAGGATAACAAGATGGGGTTTATATCATATTTCATGAGTTTATCCCTCTACATCATGTCATCTTACTTAAAGCATTACTCTGTTCTTATGAACTTAATACTCTAGATGCATGCTGGAGGGCGGTCGATGTGTGGAGTAATAGTAGTAGATGCAGAATCGTTTAGGTCTACTTGTCGCGGACGTGATGCCTATATACATGATCATACCTAGATATTCTCATAACTATGCTCAATTCTATCAATTGCTCGACAGTTTGATCACCCACTGTAATACTTATGCTCTTGAGAGAAGCCACTAGTGAATCCTATGGCCCCCGGGTCTATTTTCCATCATATTAATCTTCCAATACTTAGCTATTTCTATTGCCGTTTATTTTACTTTGCATCTTTTTTTACTCTTTATCATAAAAATACCAAAAATATTATCTTATCATATCTATCAGATCTCACTCTCGTAAGTGACCGTGAAGGGATTGACAACCCCTTTATCGCGTTGGTTGCGAGCTTCTTATTTATTTGTGTAGGTGCGTGGGACTTGAGTGTGGTCTCCTACTGGATTGATACCTTGGTTCTCAAAAGCTGAGGAAATACTTACGCTACTTTACTGCATCACCCTTTCCTCTTCAAGGGAAAACCAACGCAGTGCTCAAGAGGTAGCAATGACTTATTGGAAATAATACATACCGATGTATGCGGTCCGATGAATGTTGAGGCATGCAGCGAGTATCGTTATTTTCTAACATTCACAGATGATTTGAGTAGGTATGGGTATATCTAATTGATGACACACAAGTCTGAAACATTTGAAAATTTCAAAGGATTCAAGAGTGAAGTGGAGAATCATTGTAACAAGAAAATAAAGTTTCCACGATCTGATCGTGGAGGAGAATATTTGAGCTACGAGTTTTGCCTTCATTTAAAACAATGTGGAATAGTTTCACAACCCACGCCACCTGGAACACCATAGCGTTATGGTGTGTTCGAATGTCGTAACCGTACTTTAGATATGGTGCGTTCTGTGTGTTGGGGAACGTAGTAATTCAAAATATTTCCAACAATCACGCAAGATCTATCTAGGAGAAGCATAGAAACGAGTGGGGAAGTGTGTCCATGTACCCTCATAGACCAAAAGCGGAAGCGTTTAGTAACGCGGTTGATGTAGTCGAACGTCTTCACGATCCAACCGATCCAAGTACCGAACCTACAGCACCTACGTGTTCAGCACACGTTCAGCATGATGACGTCCCTCGAGCTCTTGATCCAGTAGAGGGTCGAGGGAGAGTTCCGTCAGCATGACGGCATGGCGACGGTGTCGGTGATGTGATCCGCGCAGGGCTTCGCCTAAGCACTATGACAATATGACCGAGGTGGTAAACTGTGGAGGGGGGCACCGCACACGGCTAAGAAACAACTATTGTGCTTTGGGGTGCCCCCACCGCCATATATAAAGGAGGGGAGGAGGCGGCCAGCCTAGGGGGCGCGCCAAAAGGGGGGAGTCCAACTAGGACTCCCAATCCTAGTTGGACTCCCTTTCCTTTATCCGGAGGGGGGAAAGAGGGAAGGAAGAGGAAGAGGAGAAGGAAAGGGGGTGTGCGCCCCCCTCCCTAGTCCAGTTCACACTCCCTATAGGGCGGGGCACGGCTACCCCATGTGGGCTGCCTCCCCTCTCCCCTATGGCCCATGTAGGCCCAATATTCCCCTGGGGGGTTCAAGTAACCCCTCGGTACTCCAGAAAAATACCCGAATCACTCGCAACCATTCTGATGTCCGAATACTACCTTCCAATATATGAATCTTTACCTCTCGACCATTTCGATACTCCTCATCATGTTCGTGATCTCATCCGGGACTCTGAACAAACTTCGGTCACCAAAACACATAACTCATAATACAAATCGTCATCGAACGTTAAGCGTGCGGACCCTATGGATTCGAGAACTATGTAGACATGACCGAGACACATCTCCGGTCAATAGCCAATAGCGGAACCTGGATGCTCATATTGGCTCCTACATATTCTATGAAGATCTTTATCGGTCAAACCGCATAACAACATACATTTTTCCCTTTGTCATCGGTATGTTACTTGCCCGAGATTCGATCATCGGTATAATCATACCTAGTTCAATCTCGTTACCGGCAAGTCTCTTTACTCGTTCCGTAATGCATCATGTCGTAACTAACTCATCAGTCACATTGCTTCCAAGGCTTATAGTGATGTACATTACCGAGAGGGCCCAAAGATACCTCTCCGATACATGGAGTGACAAATCCTAATCTCGATCTATGCCAACTCAACAAACACCTTCGGAGACACCTGTAGAGCATCTTTATAATCACCCAGTTACATTGTGACGTTTGATAGCACACAAGGTATTCCTTGGGTAATCAGAAGTTGCATAATCTCATAGTCAGAGGAACATGTATAAGTCATGAAGAAAGCAATAGTAGTAAAACTAAACGATCATAATGCAAAGCTAACGAATGGGTCTTTTCCATCACATCATTCTCTAATGATGTGATCCCGTTTATCAAATGACAACACATGTCTATGGTTAGACCCCTTAACCATCTTTGATTAATGAGCTATTCAAGTTGAGGCATACTAGGGACACTCTGTTTTGTCTATGTATTCACACATGTACTAAGTTTCCGGTTAATATAATTCTAGCATGAATAATAAACATTTATCATGATATAAGGAAATATAAATAACAACTTTATTATTGCCAATAGGGCATATTTCCTTCGGTCTCCCACTTGCACTAGAGTCAATAATCTAGATTACATAGTAATGATTCTAACACCCATGGAGTCTTGGTGCTGATCATGTTTTGCCTATGGAAGAGGCTTAGTCAACGGATCTGCAACATGCAGATCCGTATGTATTTTGCAAATCTCTATGTCTCCCTCCTTGACTTGATCACGGATGGAATTGAAGCGTCTCTTGATGTGTTTGGTTCTCTTGTGAAATCTGGATTTCTTCACCAAGGCAATTGCTCCAATATTGTCACAACAGATTTTCATTGGACCTGATGCAGTAGGTATTACACCTAGATCGGATATGAACTCCTTCATCTAGACTCCTACATTTGCTGCTTCCTAAGCAGCTATGTACTCCGCTTCATACGTAGATCCCGCCACGACGCTCTGCTTGGAACTGCACCAACTGACGGCTCCACCATTCAATATAAATACGTATCCAGTTTGTGACTTAGAGTCATCCGTATCAGTGTCAAAGCTTGCATTGACGTAACCATTTATGACGAGCTCTTTGTCACCTCCATCAATGAGAAACATATCCTTAGTCCTTTTCAGGTATTTCAGGATGTTCTTGACCGCTGTCCAGTGATCCACTCCTGGATTACTTTGGTACCTCCCTGCTAAACTTATAGCAAGGCACACATCAGGTCTGGTACACAACATTGCATACATGATAGAACCTATGGCTGGGGCATACGGAATGACTTCCAATTTCTCTCTATCTTCTGCAGTGGTCGGGCATTGAGTCTGACTCAACTTCACACCTTGTAACACAGGTAAGAACCCTTTCTTTGACTGATCCATTTTGAACTTCTTCAAAACTTTATCAAGGTATGTGCTTTTTGAAAGTCCAATTAAGCGTCTTGATCTATATCTATAGATCTTGATGCCCAATATATAAGCAGCTTCACTGGGGTCCTTCATTGAAAAAATCTTATTCAATTATCCTTTTATGCTATCCAGAAATTCTATATCATTTCCGATCAACAATATGTCATCCACACATAATATCAGAAATGCTACAGAGCTCCCACTCACTTTTTTGTTAATAGAGGCTTCTCCAAAAGTCTGTATAAACCATATGCTTTGATCACAGTATCAAACCATATGTTCCAACTCCGAGAAGCTTGCACCAGTCCATAAATGGATCGCTGGAGCTTGCACACTTTGTCAGCACTTTTAGGATTGACAAAACCTTCTGGTTGCATCATATACAACTCTTCTTTAAGATGTCGATTAAGGAGTGCAGTTTTGACATCCATTTGCCAAATTTCATAATCATAAAATGCGGCAATTGCTAACATGATTCAGACAGATTTAAGCATCGCTACGGGTGAGAGGTCTCATCGTAGTCAACTCATTGAACTTGTCGAAAAACTTTCGCAACAAGTCAAGCTTTATAGACAGTAACATTACCGTCAGCGTCAGTCTTCTTCCTGAAGATCCATTTATTCTCTATGGCTTGCCGATCATCGGGCAAGTCAACCAAAGTCCACACTTTGTTCTCCTACATGGATCCCATCTCAGATTTCATGGCCTCAAGCCATTTCGCGGAATCTGGGCTCATCATCGCTTCCTCATAGTTCGTAGGTTCGTCAGGTCTAGTAACATGACTTCCAGAACAGGATTACCGTACCACTCTGGTGCGGATCGTACTCTGGTTGACCTACGAGGTTCGGTAGTAACTTGATCTGAAATTTCATGATCATCATCATTAACTTCATCACTGATTGGTGTAGGAATCACTGGAACTGATTTCTGTGATGAACTACTTTCCAATTCGGGAGAAGGTACAATTACCTCATCAAGTTCTACTTTCCTCCCAATCGCTTCTTTTGAGAGAAAATCCTTCTCTAGAAAGGATCCATTCTTAGCAATGAATATCTTGCCTTCGGATCTGTGATAGAAGGTGTACCCAACAGTCTCCTTTGGGTATCCTATGAAGACACATTTCTCCGATTTGGGTTCGAGCTTATCAGGTTGAAGCTTTTTCACATAAGCATCGCAGCCCCAAACTTTAAGAAACGACATCTCTTGCCAAACCACAGTTCATATGGAGTCGTCTCGACGGATTTAGATGGTGCCCTATTTAATGTGAATGCAGACGTCTCTAAAGCATAACCCCAAAACAATAGTGGTAAATTGGTAAGAGATATCATAGATCGCACCATATCTAATAAAGTACGGTTACGACATTCAGACACACCATTACGCTGTGGTGTTCCAGGTGGCATGAGTTGCGAAACTATTCCACATTGTTTCAAATGAAGACCAAACTCATAACTCAAATATTCACCTCCACGATGAGATCGTGGAAACTTTATTTTCTTGTTACGATGATTTTCCACTGCACTCTGAAATTCTTTGAACTTTTCTAATGTTTCAGACTTATGTTTCCTCAAGTAGATATACCCATATCTGCTCAGATCATCTGTGAACGTCAGAAAATAACGATAACCGCCACGAGCCTCAACACTCATCGGACCGCATACATTAGTATGAATTATTTCCAACAAGTCAGTTGCTCGCTCCATTGTTCCGGAGAACGGAGTCTTAGTCATCTTGCCCATGAGGCATGGTTCGTAAGCATCAAGTGATTCATAATCAAGTTATTCCAAAAGCCCATCAGCATGGAGTTTCTTCATACGCTTTACACCAATATGACCTAAACAATAGTGCCACAAATAAGTTGCACTATCATTATTAATTTGGCATCTTTTGGCTTCAATATTATGAATATGTGTATCACTACAATCGAGATTCAACAAAAGTAGAGCACTCATCAAGGGTGCATGACCATAAAATATATTACTCATATAAAGAGAACAACCATTATTCTATGATTTAAATGAATAACCGTCTAGCATCAAACAAGATCCAGATATAATGTTCATGCTTAACGCTGGCACCAAATAACAATTATTCAGGTCTAAAACTAATCCTGAAGGTAGATGTAGAGGTAGCGTGCCGATGGCGATCACATCGACTTTGGAATCATTTCCCACACGCATCGTCACCTCGTCCTTAGCCAATCTTCTTTAATCCGTAGCCCCTGTTTCGAGTTGCAAATATGAGCAACAGGACCAGTATCAAATACCCAGGTGCTACTACAAGCATTAGTAAGGTACACATCAATAACATGTATATCAAATATACCTTTCACTTTGCCATCCTTCTTATCTGCCAAATACTTGGGGCAGTTCCGCTTCTAGTGACCAGTCCCTTTGCAGTAGAAGGACTCAGTTTCAGGCTTAGGTCCAGACTTGGGCTTCTTCACTTGAGCAGCAACTTGCTTGCCATTCTTCTTGAAGTTCCCCTTCTTCCCTTTGCCCTTTTTCTTGAAACTAATGGTCTTGTTAACCATCAACACTTGATGCTCCTTCTTGATTTCTACCTCCGCAGCCTTTAGCATCGCAAAGAGCTCGGGAATTGTCTTATCCATCCCTTGCATATTATAGTTCATCACGAAGATTTTATAGCTTGGTGGCAGTGATTGAAGACTCTGTCAATGACACTATCATCAGGAAGATTAACTCCCAGTTGAGTCAAGTGGTTGTGGTACGAAGACATTCTAAGTATATGTTCACTGACAGAACTATTCTCCTCCATCTTGCAGCTATAGAACTTATTGGAGACTTCATATCTCCCAGTTCGGGCATTTGCTTGAAATATTAACTTCAACTCCTGGAACATCTCATATGCTCCATGACGTTCGAAACGTCTTTGAAGTCCCGATTCTAAGCCGTAAAGCATGGCACACTGAACTATCGAGTAGTCATCAGCTTTGCTTTGCCAGACGTTCATAATGTCCGGAGTTGCTCCTGCAGTGGGTCTTGTACCTAGCCGTGCTTCCAGGACGTAATTCTACTGTGCAGCAATGAGGATAATCATCAAGTTGTGGACCCAGTCCATGTAGTTGCTACCATCATCTTTCAACTAAGTTTTCTCTAGGAACGCATTAAAATTCAAAGGAACGGTAGCACGGGCCATTAATCTACAACAACATAGACATGCAAAAACTATCTGGTACTAAGTTCATGATAAATTAAAGTTCAATTAATCATATTACTTAAGAACTCCCACTTAGATAGACATCCCTCTAGTCATCTAAATGATCATGTGATCCATATCAACTAAACCATGTCCGATCATCACGTGAAATGGAGTAGTTTTCAATGGTGAACATCACTATGTTGATCATATCTACTATATCATTCATGCTCGACCTTTCGGTCTTAGTGTTCCGAGGCCATATCTGCATATGCTAGGCTCGTCAAGTTTAACCCGAGTATTCTGCATGTGCAAAACTGGCTTGCACCCGTTGTATGTGAACGTAGAGCTCATCACACCCGATCATCACGTGGTGTCTCGGCACAACGAACTGTAGCAACGGTGCATACTCAGGGAGAACACTTATACCTTAAAATTTAGTGAGGGGTCATCTTATAATGCTACCGCCGATACTAAGCAAAATAAGATGCATAAAGGATAAACATCACATGCAATCAAAATATGTGACATGATATGGCCATCATCATCTTGTGCTTGTGATCTCCATCTCCGAAGCACCGTCATGATCACCATCGTCACCGGCGCGAAACTACATGACCTGGCTCACAACTCTATTATGGCCCACAACTCATTGTGTTCTACTCGTGCATATATCATCTAGGCATAGACCCGGCTCGGATGCCACTGTTGGGGAACATAGTAATTCAAAAAATTCCTACGATCATGCAAGATCTATCTAGGAGAAGCACAACAACGAGCGGGGACAGTGTGTCCACATACCCTCATAGAGCGAAATTGAAAGCATTTAGTAACGCAGTTGATGTAGTCGAACGTCTTCACGATCCAACCGATCCAAGTACCAACTGTACGGCACCTTCGTGTTCAGCACATGTTCAGTACGATGATGTCCCTCGAGCTCTTGATCCAGTAGAGGGTCGAGGGAGAGTTCCATCAGCACGACGGTGTGGCGATGGTGTCGGTGATGTGATACGTGCAGGGCTTCGCCTAAGCACTACGACAATATGACCGAGGTGGTAAACTATGGAGGGGGCACCGCACACGGCTAAGAAACAACTGTTGTGCTTTGGGGTGCCCCCCACCCCCGTATATAAAGGAGGAGGGGAGGAGGCAGTCGACCTAGGGGGCGCGCCAAAAGGGGGGAGTCCAACTAGGACTCCCAATCCTAGTTGGACTCCCTTTCCTTTTTCTGGAGGGGGGCAAGAGGGAAGGGAGAGGAAGAGGAGAAGGAAAGGGGGTGCGCCCCCCTCCCTAGTCCAATTCATACTCCCTATAGGGAGGGGGCGTGGCTACCCCTTGTGGGCTGCCTCCCCTCTCCCCTATGGCCCATGTAGGCCCAATATTCCAACGGGGGGTTCCGGTAACCCCTCGGTACTCCGGAAAAATACCCGAATCACTCAGAACCATTCTGATGTCCGAATACCACCTTCCAATATATGAATCTTTACCTCTCGACCATTTCGAGACTCCTCCTCATGTCCGTGATCTCATCCGGGACTCCGAACAAAATTCGGTCACCAAAACACATAACTCATAATACAAGTCGTCATCGAACATTAAGCGTGCGGACCCTACGGGTTTGAGAACTATGCAGACATGACCGAGACACATCTCCGGTCAATAACCAATAGCGTAACCTGGATGATCATATTGGCTCCTACATATTCTACGAAGATCTTAATCGGTCAAACCGCATAACAACATATGTTGTTCCCTTTGTCATCGGTATATTACTTGCCCGAGATTCGATCGTGGGTAGCATCGTACCTAGTTCAATCTCGTTACCGTAAAGTCTCTTTACTTGTTCCGTAATGCATCATGTCGTAACTAACTCATTAGTCACATTACTTGCAAGGCTTATAGTGATGTACATTACCGAGAGGGCCCGAAGATACCTCTCTGATACACGGAGTGACAAATCCTAATCTCGATCTATGCCAACTCAACAAACACCTTCGGAGACACCTGTAGACAATATTTATAATCACCCAGTTACTTTGTGACATTTGATAGCACACAAGATGTTCCTCCAGTAATCGGGAGTTGCATAATCTCATAGTCAGACGAACATGTATAAGTCATGAAGAAAGCAATAGCAGTAAAACTAAACGATCATAATGCAAAGCTAACGTATGGGTCTTGTCCATCACATCATTCTATAATGATGTGATATCATTTATCAAATGACAACACATGTCTATGATTAGGAAACTTAACCATCTTTGATTAACGAGCTAATCAAGTAGAGGCATACTAGGGACACTCTGTTTTGTCTATGTATTCACACATGTACTAAGTTTTTGGTTAATACAATTCTAGCATGAATAATAAACATTTATCATGATATAAGGTAATATAAATAACAACTTTATTATTGCCTCTAGGGCATATTTCCTTCACTATGATGTCTCTTACCGATTTGCCTTTATCATTGTGGGATTATGCATTAGAGACAGCCGCATTCACGTTTAATAGGGCACCATGTAAATCCGTTGAGACGACACCGTATGAACTATGGTTTGGCAAGAAACCTAAGCTATCGTTTCTTAAAGTTTGGGGATGCGACGCATATGTCAAGAGGCTACAGCCTGATAAGCTCAAACCCAAATTGGAGAAGTGCGTCTTCATAGGATACCCTAAAGAAACTATTGGGTACACCTTCTACCACAGATCCGAAGGCAAGATCTTTGTTGCTAAGAATGGGTCATTTCTAGAGAAGGAGTTTCCCTTGAAAGAAGTGAGTGGGAGGAAACTAAAACTCGATGAGGTAGTTGTACCTTCTCCCAAATTGGATAGTAGTGCATCAGAGAAAACTGTTCTCGTGATGCCTAAACCAACTAGAGAGGAAGCTAATGATGATGATCATGAAACTTCTGATAAAGTTACTACTGAGCCTCGTAGGTCAACCAGAACACGTACCGCACCAGAGTGGTACGGTAATCCTGTCCTGGAAGTCATGTTGTTAGACAACGGCAAAACTACGAACTATGAAGAAGCTATGATGAGCCCACTTTCCGACAAATGGCTTCAGGCCATGAAATCTGAGGTAGGATCCATGTATGAGAACAAAGTATGGACTTTGGTGGACTTGCCCAATGATCGGCAAGCCATTGAGAATAAATGGATCTTCAAGAAGAAGACGGATGCTGATGGTAATATCACTGTCTACAAAGCTCGACTTGTCGCAAAAGGTTTTTGACAATTTCAATGGGTTGACTATGATGAGACTTTCTCACCCGTAGAGATGCTTAAGTCTGTCCAAATCATGTTAGCGATTGTCGCATTTTATGATTATGAAATCTGGCAAATGGACGTCAAAACTGCATTCCTTAACGGGTTTCTTAAAGAAGAGTTGTATATGATGCAACTAGAAGGTTTTGTCAATACTAAAGGTGCTAACAAAGTGTGCAAGCTCCAGCGATCTACTTATGGACCAGTGAGTTGGAATATACGCTTTGATGATGTAATCAAAGCATATGGTTTTATACAGACTTATGAAGAAGCTTGTATTTACAAGAAAGTGAGTGGGAGCTCTATAGCATTTCTAGTGTTATATGTGGATGACATATTACCGATTGGAAATCATATCTAATTTCTGGATAGCATAAAAGGATACTTGAATAAGAATTTTTTTCAATGGAAGACCTCGGTGAAGTTGATTATATATTGGGCATCAAGATCTATAGGGATAGATCAAGACACTTAATAGGACTTTCACAAAGCACATACCTAGACAAAGTTCTAAAGAAGTTCAAAATGGACTAGTCAAAGAAAGGGTTCTTGCCTGTGTTGCAAGGTGTGAAACTGAGTCGGACTCAAAGTCCGACCATGGCAGACGATAGAGAGAAAATGAAAGTCATTCCCTATGCCTCAGCCATAGGTTTTATTATGTATGCCGCTGTGTACCAGACCTCATGTGTGCCTTGCCATAGGTTTTATTATAAGTTTGGCAAGGAGGTACCAAAGTAATCTAGGAGTGGATTACTGGACAGTGGTCAAGAATATCCTAAAGTACCTCAAAAGGACCAAGGATATGTTTCTCGTTTATGGAGGTGACGAAGAGCTCGTTGCAAAGGGTTACGCCGATGCTAGCTTCGACATAGATCCAGATGACTCTAAGTCGCAAACCGGATACGTATTTATATTGAACGGTGGAGCTGTCAGTTGGTGCAGCTCCAAGCAGAGCGTCATCGCGGGATCTACGTGTGAAGCGGAATACATAGCTGCTTCAGAAGCGGCACATGAAGGAGTCTGGATGAAGGATTTCATATCTGATCTGGGTGTAATACCCAGTGCATCGGGTCTAATGACAATCTATTGTGACAACATTGGAGCAATTGCCTTAGCAAAGGAATCCAGGTTTCACAAGAGAACACATCAAGAGACGCTTCAACTCCATTCGTGAAAAGGTCAAAGATGGTGAAATAGAAATTTGCAAAATACATACGGATCTGAATGTGGAAAACCCGTTGACTAAACCTCTTCTGCGGGCAAAACATGATCAACACCAAGACTCCATGGGTGTTAGATTCATTACTATGTAATCTAGATTATTGACTCTAGTGCAAGTGGGAGACTGTTGGAAATATGCCCAAGAGGCAATAACAAAATGGTTATTATTATATTTTCTTAATCATGATAAAGGTTTATTATTCATGCTAGAATTGTATTGAACGGAAACTTAAATACATGTGTGGATGCATAAACAAATACCGTGTCCCTAGTGAGCCTCTACTAGACTAGCTTGTTGATGAAAAGATGGTTAAGGTTTCCTAACCATAGACATGTGTTGTCACTTGGTAACGGAATCACATCATTAGGAGAATGATGTGATGGACAAGACCCATCTCTTAGCTTAGCATATGATCGTTCAGTTTATTGTTACTGCTTTCTTAATGCCAAATACATATTCCTTCGACCATGAGACCATGCAACTCCTGGATACTGATATGTCCATTTTGCATCATGTTTACCTACTGTTATTTATGATGTTTTTATCCATAGTAGTGATTTTTGGAGTAATTCTAATGCCTTTTCTCTCATAATATGCAAGGTACACACGAAGAGGGAGAATCCCGGCAGCTGGAAATCTGGACCTGGAAAAGGTATGTCAGGCCACCTATTCTGCACAACTCCAAATGGGCTGAAACTTTATGGGGATTTTTTTTGGAATATATAAGAAATATTAGATCCAATAAGTACCAGAGGGAGCCCACCAGGTGGGCTCAACCCACCTGGGCACGCCAGGGAGCCCAGGCACGCCCTGATGGGTTGTGCTCCCTTGGGCCCACCTCCGGTGCCCATCTTCTGGTATGTAAGTCATTTTGACCTAGAAAAAATAAGGAGAGGACTTTCAGGACGGAGCGCCGCCGTCTCGAGGCGGAACTTGGGTAGAAGCACTTTCCGCCAGGGGAACTTCCCTCCCGGAGGGGGAAATCATCGTCATCATCATCACCAACAACTCTCCCATCTTGGGGAGGGCAATCTCCATCAACATCTTCAACAGCACCATCTCCTCTCAAACCCTAGTTCATCTCTTGTGTTCAATCTTTGTACCGGAACTATAGATTGGTGCTTGTGGGTGACTAGTAGTGTTGATTACATCTTGTAGTTGATTACTATATGGTTTATTTGGTGAAAGATTATATGTTCAGATCCAATATGATATTTAATACCCCTCTGATCTTGAGCATGATTATCATTTGTGAGTATTTACTTTTGTTCTTGAGGTCAAGGGAGAAATCATGTTGCAAGTAATCATGTGAACTTGATATGTGTTTGATATTTTGATAGTATGTATATTGTGATTCCCTTAGTGGTGTCATGTGAACGTCGACTACATGACACTTCACCATATTTGGGCCTAAGGGAATGCATTGTGGAGTAGTTATTAGATGATGGGTTGCGACAGTGATAGAAGCTTAAACCCTAGTTTATGCACTATTCCGTAAGGGGCCGATTGGATCCAAAAGTTTAATGCTATGGTTAGAATTTATTCTTAATACTTTAATCGTAGTAGGGGGTTAATCATAAGTAGGAGGTTTGTTCAAGTAAGAACAACACCTAAGCACCGGTCCACCCACATATCAAATTATCAAAGTAGTGAACACGAATTGAAACAACATGATGAATGTGACTAGATGAAATTCCCGTGTACCCTCAAGAACGCTTTGCTTATTATAAGAGACCGTTTTGGCATGTCCTTTTCCTCAAAAGTATTGGGCTACCTTGCTGCACTTTTGTTACCGTTACCGTTGCTTGCTCATTACAAATTATCTTGCTATCAAACTACTCTGCTAGTTACAATTTCAGCACTTGCAGACATTACCTTGCTGAAAACCACTTGTCATTTCCTTCTGCTCCTCGTTGGGTTCGACACTCTTACTTATCGAAAAGGCTACAATTCATACCATATACTTGTGGGTCATCAGATACATGACGAATAGCTTGTGTGCTATCAAATGTCACAACGTAACTGGGTGATCATAAAGATGCTCTACCGGTATCTCCGAAGGTGTCTGTTGAGTTGGCATGGATTGAGACTGGGACTTGTCACTCTGTGTGATGGAGAGGTATCTCTAGGCCCTCTTGGTAATACAACATCACAAGAAGCATGCAAGCAAAGTAACTAAGGATTTAGTTACGAGATGATATACTATGCAACGAGTAAAGAGACTTGCCAGTAACAAGATTGAACTAGGTATGGAGATACCGATGATCGAATCTCGGGAAAGTAACATACCGACAGACAAAGGGAACTATGTATGTTGTCATAAAGGTTTGACCGATAAAGATCTTTGTAGAATATGTAGGAACCAATATGGGCATCAAGGTCCCGCTATTGGATATTGACCGGAGAAGCGTCTCGATCATGTCTACATCATTCTTGAAGCCGTAGGGTCCCCACGCTTAACATTCATTGACAATATAGTATTATATGAGTTATGTGAAATAGTGACCGAATGCTGTTTAGAGCCCCAGATGAGATCACGGACATGACGTGGAGCTCCGGAATGGTACGAAGGTAAAGATTGATATATAGGATGATAGTAGTTGGTCACCTAAAAGTTTTCGGGAAGTACCGGGTATTTATCGGAGTGTCGGAAGGGGTTCCTGATACGTCTCCGTCGTATCTATAATTTTTGATTGTTCCATGCCAATATTATACAACTTCATATACTTTTAGCAACTTTTTATACTATTTTTGGGACTAACATATTGATCCAGTGCCTAGTGCCAGTTCCTGTTTGTTGCATGTTTTTTGTTTTGCAGAAAATCCATATCAAACGGAGTCCAAATGGGATAAAAATTGATGGAGATTTTTTTGGAATATATGAGATTTTGGGAAGAAGAATCAACGCGAGATGATGCCCGAGGGGCCCACGAGGGTGAGGGGCGCGCCCTGGGCCCTCGTGGCCACGCTGTAAGGCGGTTGGTGCCCTTCTTTCATCGCAAGAAAGCCAATATCGTGTTCAAATTTTAGCCCAACCGGAGTTACGGATCTCCGGGAATATAAGAAACGGTGAAAGGCCGGAATGTGGAACGCAGAAATAGAGAGCGACAGAGAGACAGATCCAATCTTGGAGGGGCTCTCGCCCCTCTGCCGCCATGGAGGACATGGACCAGAGGGGAAACCCTTCTCCCATCTAGGGAGAAGGTCAAGGAAGAAGAAGAAGAAGAAGTGGGGCCCTCTCCCCCTCTCTTCTGGTGGCGCCGGAACGCCGCCGGGGCCATCATCGTGTGACGGCGATCTACACCAACACCTCCATCATCGTCACCAACATCTTCATCACCTTCCCCCATCTATCTACAGCGGTCCACTCTCCCGCAACCCGCTGTACCCCCTACTTGAACATGGTGCTTTATGCTTCATATTATTATCCAATGATGTGTTGCCATCCTATGATGTCTGAGTAGATTTTCGTTGTCCTATCGGTAATTGGTGAATTGCTATGATTGGTTTAATTTGCTTGTGGTTATGTTGCTGTCCTTTGGTGCCCATCATATGAGCGTGCGCGTGGGTCACACCATAGGGTTAGTTGTATGTTGATAGGACTTTGTATTGGAGGGCAAGAGTGACATAAGCTTCAACCTAGCATAGAAATTGATGCATACGGGATTGAAGGGGGACCGATATATCTTAATGCTATGGTTGGGTATTACCTTAATGAACATTAGTAGTTGCGGATGATTGCTAATAGTTCCAATCATAAGTGCATAGAATTCCAAGTCAGGGATGACATGCTAGCAGTGGCCTCTCCCACATAAAACTTGTTATCGGTCTAGTAAAGTAGTCAATTGCTTAGGACAATTTCGCAACTCCTACCACCACTTTTCCACACTCGCTATACTAACTTTATTGTGTCTTTATCTAAACAGCCCCTAGATTTTATTTACGCGCTCTTTATTATCTTGAAAACCTATCCAACAACATCTACAAAGTACTTTTAGTTTCATACTTGTTTTAGGTAAAGCGAACGTTAAGCGTGCGTAGAGTTGTATCGGTGGTCGATAGAACTTGAGGGAATATTTGTTCTACCTTTAGCTCCTCGTTGGGTTTGACACTCTTACTTATCGAAAGAGGCTACAATTGATCCCCTATACTTGTGGGTTATCAGTTCCAGAAGGCCACCGGTAAGTGGTGGGCCTTACGGGCCAAAAGGGGGGAGCACACCAGCCCACAAAGGGGGCTGGCGCACCCCACCACCCCTTCCCACGCGCCAAGTAAGGAGGGAAGGAAGGGGTAGGCTCCCTAAGGCAGCCAACCCCCCTTCCCTTCCCCCCATGTCCATATGTTGAAGGGGGCGGCTAGGCAGGCGCCCAGGGTAGCCGCCAGCCACTCCTTCCTCCACCTATATATATGAGAGGAGGGAGAGGGGCAACACACACCACGATCCCCAAGCCGTGTGCGGCGCCCCCTCTCCCTCTAGTTCTAGTTCCTCCTCCATCCATGTCCGTTGTGCTTGGCGAAGCCCTGCGGATAGTTTCACCACCACCTTCACCACGTCGTCATGCTGCCGGAACTCATCCACTACTTTGCCTATCATGCTGGATTGAGAAGGCGAGGACGTCATCGAGTTGAACGGGTGCTGAACGCGGAGGTGTTGTATGTTCGGTACTTGATCAGGACGGATCTTCAAGGTGTACGACTACATCAACCGCGTTGATAAATGCTTCCGCTTAGCAATCTACAAGGGTATGTAGATGCTCTCCGCCTTTCGTAGCTATGCATCTCCATGGATAGATCTTGCATGTGCGTAGTATTTTTTTTTTGTTTTCCATGCAATGTTCCTCAACAGTTCCATAGATGTCTCTTGTCTTGCCTGCGATCTTAATCCCTGCAGGTACCCAACATCATGGAGATCAAGCAACGTTGAGGCTAATGATGGCTTGAGAATTTGTGATGTTTACTAGTGATTCTTGCTTGGTTTTCACCCGATTTTTATTAACTCTTTGGATATTTCTAACGCTAATCCCTCGAAAGAGAAGAAAATACATTTTCTCAATGTTTGGCAAGAAATATCATTTATGGAAGGAAACCAAGGAGGATTGCTAAAAATCAAGCGAAATGGACCAACTTCCATGAAGATACTCAAGTCATCAGGTGCACCAGATCAAAACACGACGTTCCATACGACCGCAAGCGCTCGTATGAGCAGTCGTATAGAGTGTCCATAGCTCCATGGCATCAATACAAGACACTTTCGTGAAGGCACGGGAGGGGGGAGAAGAGAACCCTAGCCGCCACCACCACAACCAGAACAGGGGAAGGAGGGATCCAGAGAACCTTAAGAGTTTCTTCTTAGTTTTGGTCCTTTCATCTCCATCATCATCATCTCCCACTTCACTATTGTAAGAGGAATTCCAATTTATGAGAACAATTGTAACTCTATTCAATCTTATCTGGAGATCAAGACAATTTGAATCATCCATTTCATATTATTGTGGATCTTTCTGGTATTGTCGATATGATTTTCATGGGTTTTATCTATGTTGTGATTGATTTCCCTCTTATGATGTGTGAGTAATTTCTATAGGCATGGGAGATGTAGGTGAGTGGGAAGATTCATCTGTACCTATTCTATATGTCGTCATTTGCATTGTACTAGTATGATTTGTCTAGTATTATACTATGGTGAGCTCTATGTGTATTGTCTAATTTAAGGGTGCAGGCAACATGATCTCAACACCTACACAGGTAACACATATTGTTTAGGAAATCTGTGACCTCTGATGTGACAGGTGGAGATATCTATGAGGACTGAAGATAATATGAGATAACGGTGATCCATTAAACTTAATGCTTGGTTCCGGTCTAAGGACCTTGATTGTGGAAACGAACACTCTGTGGCAATGGCGAAGTAGGACCGTAGAATGAAATATAATCTCGTGTAACGGATAAGGATTGTTGTCGCCGTGGACGTCGTCACCTTCAGTTGTCGCCGTCGTCATCCTTGTCGCCCGTGAGGTTGATTGTAACCCCTCACATGAGGTATCTCTCCACCATGAATAACAAAAGCAAGCAAGATCTAGGGTTACGGAGGATCGAACCTATGTAAAACCTTTGTGCGACCTACGATATGGATCTTCCAGCTGCGCTTGGACCCTTACCAAGGGATCTGATGGTATTTTGCACCGTCAGGCACCCCCTCTCCTTGAGAAGTGGTGACGCGTCAAACGTTTAACCCTTGCTCGGGACCTATCACAGTGTGTGGCATGGTAATAGGATGTAGGTAGGCTCAAGCAGTGATGATTGGACGTACGTTCATTTCCGGGCTTGCCGTAGGAAGACACCTGTCGCGCATTTAATGTGGTAGGTGTAGTAAACCTGTTGTAACTTTGATGTCTCCGATGCCTTCTCTAGCTAACCTCTTGGAATATAAACGGAGGTCCATGCTACGGTATTGTGGGAGACGAACTAGGTCCAGATCTATAGGATCAGATAGGAGAAGAATCTGCCAGCTCCCTTCCCGGGACTTGCAGCACCACTCATATTGCACTCATCCATCAAACAAATAGGAGCAAGGTATTGCGCACAATGCGGTCCGAACCTGGGTAAAAAATCTCCTCGTCTCCAGATCCTCCACCAACTCGAAGTTGAGGTTATATCTATGTTTGCAACGCCACCTCTGAACTAAAAAAGGGTGCAATATCCTACTCCCTGGTGTCGCATGTGCCCTCGAGCACGCACCCCACAATAAGCATAATGTGTATCAACAATTATACCCAATCCTCAGCTCATGTATTTAATATTTGTATCTCGCTCACAGATCTCCATTCTCTTCTCACAACTTACATTCCATCTAGCTAGTGGCTTGACCGTAATAGCCCACTCCGCCAAAGTAACGCGGTCGTGAAAGTCCCCTGCCATGGGGAAAAGCTCAATAGTTGCAACACACTTACTGTTTTGAAGGATATGACAGAAGTAACGCGGTCGTGAAAGTCCGATCCTCTTGAACATGGCCTCCAGTCGAACATTTCTTGAAATATGTATCATCTCCATGCGAGTTCCTACTTCAAGGACTATTATGTTAGAAAGAACCGAGCACACAAGACAACCACCCTATAAGGCCACTCCCATGAACTTTAGACAACTCTCATATATATACTGAATGCTGCTTCCCCAATGATCTTACCACCACCACCACCCCCCCCCCCACCGAGCAAGGGAGACGAACCCACATGCCCACGCACGGGCCGTACCGGCAAGAAAATCAATTAGTTTCTCACTCGCTTCTGACCAACGCGCGCTAAACCCGCCTACATTCCTCACCGAGACACACACATTTGATGGGCACCTCTTAGCCGCACCAAGCAGCACCCGCCGGTAGAACCACCCCCATCTTCCATGTCATGGCGACCGTTCCCACCCCGACTTGTGCCCAACGAGAGAAAGGAGACCACGCCGAGAGAAAGTTATGGGAGCACCCAGAATGGCTCGAGCAGGACTATGTTGGTAGCCGCGATCGCGCCCGCTGCCCACGCATAATGGACCCCCGAGTATAACATCCGGGTGCGGGGCATCCGTGGAGATCGCACGGTATGGTGGAGCACGTCAGGGAGCCAGCCGCGCGAGCCCGGTGTCGGTGTCAAAACCGGCGGATCTCGGGTAGGGGGTCCCGAACTGTGCGTCTAGGCGGATGGTAACAGGAGACAAGGGACACAATGTTTTTACCCAGGTTCGGGCCCTCTCGATGGAGGTAAAACCCTACTTCTACTTGATTAATATTGATGATATGGGTAGTACAAGAGTAGATCTACCACGAGATCAGAGAGGCTAAACCCTAGAAGCTAGCCTATGGTATGATTGTTGTTCGTCCTATGGACTAAAACCCTCCGGTTTATATAGACACCGGAGAGGACTAGGGTTACACAGAGTCGGTTACAACGGAAGGAGATCTACATATACATATCCGTATCGCCAAGCTTGCCTTCCACGCCAAGGAAAGTCCCATCCGGACACGGGACGAAGTCTTCAATATTGTATCTTCATAGTCCAACAGTCCGGCCAAAGGTTATAGTCCGGCTATCCGGACACCCCTTAATCCAGGACTCCCTCAGTAGCCCCTGAACCAAGCTTCAATGACGACGAGTCCGGCGCGCAAATTGTCTTCGACATTGCAAGGCGGGTTCCTCCTCCGAATACTTCGTAGAATATTTTGAACACAAGGATAGTGTCCGGCTCTGCAAAATAAGTTCCACATATTGCCATAGAGAGAATAATATTTACACAAATCTAATCTGCTAACGTACTCCGTAGTGTGACATCACACCACGGCCAAGTCTTTATTCAAATCATTTTTACTGTCCCACCTCAGCGCGTTTCGCGAGGCGGTTTCCTTGGCACGTCTTGTTGAAGCAGAGATCGTGTCCCCTTTATTTATGGGATCCTCATCAATACGGATGTGGGTAACCCAACTGTGCCATTGATTACGGCGCTTGGGAGATAAGCGAGTTTTACCAGGCTGGTGGGGACGCGCAGTTTCATCCGCCCATATAAGGGGATAAGGATCCACCTTTTCACCTACGCCTTCTTCCTCCTTTGCTCATCCATTTTCGCGTACTCGAGCTCCAGCGCCCAAGTCCGCATTATCTTCCTCAACCTTCACCGACCATGTCTGGAGCGGGAGGCAAGTGGATGGTCTCCTCCGTCACGGAGGGAGACGTCAAAAAGCTGAGGAGATCCGGATACCTGCCCGACGACATCGCGCACCGGCTCCCCGATGAGGGGCAGCTCATCCCCACCCCCAGGCCCCATGAGAGGGTTGTCTTCCTTACCCACTTCCTCCGCGGACTGGGATTCCCCCTCCATTCATTCGTCTGGGGGCTCATGTTCTACTACGGCCTGGACTTCCACGATCTGGCCCCGAACTTCATCCTCAGCATCTCGGCGTTTATCGTCACGTGCGAGGCCTTCCTCTGCATCCGGCCCCACTTCGACTTATGGCTGAAGACCTTCAATGTCAAGCCGAAGGTTGTGGGCGGCTGCCAGGCGGAGTGCGGAGGCGCCATGGTGGGCAAGATGCCCAATGTCCTATGGCTCGAGGGCTCCTTCATGGAGACCATAAAGGGGTGGCAATCGGTGTGGTTCTACATCACCGAGCCGCGTGACCCTAAATGGGTCGCAACCCCCGAGTTCCGATCCGGAGCCCCTACGCGGCTCACCTCCTGGAAAGAGAAGGGCCTGCTATGGGGTAGTGCGGAGGAGGTGACCGGACTTCAAACGTGTGTCCGGAACCTGGTGAGCAAGAAGCTCAAGCTAGTCAATGTAGTCCAGGTTATGCTCATCCGCCGGATCCTCCCGTGTCAACAACGGGCTTTCAATTTATGGGAGTTCGACTCGGCCCAGCACCGAACTCTGAGCCGGCTCTTCGACACAACGTATGAAGATGCCTGGAAGGTGATGTTCAAGGGTGCCGAGGTTCCTGCTTCCGCCACTGAGGATCGTGGATTTTCCGCGCAGCGCCAAGCCAACGCGGTAAGCTATTTTGCCTCTTACAGGATACTTGTCTTTCATAGTTTGACTCTATGTGGGATCTAAACTCCCTTACCTTCGACAGGATTGGCATGAGACGTCCGGGCAGATCAGTTGTCCGGCTCCTTTGCCCAAAGACCCAGCAGACGCTCGCTTGGCAAAGTTGCTGGTTCCGGCACCTTACGTGGTGCCGGAGAAGAAGGCCAAGAAGAAGGCCACGGGAACCCGGAAGAGTTCCCGACGCCCGGTGGAGTCGGACTCATCGTCCGATGACTCCAAGGCGGACTCCTCCCACGAAGACGGGGAGGAGGAAAGAGAGGTCTCTCCCCCAGCGGGGGGAGAGAAGAAAAGGAAGGCCGCCCCAACTGGGGAGGCCGGAGGGTCCAAGAAAGGAAGGACCCTCCCTCCGGACTACTCCACCAACGCCGACGATGGCGAAGAGGAGTGGCCACACAGGGCCAAGCCCCTGGCAAAATCGTAAGTGTTTGGATACCAGAATGACTCATGGCGTTCCTTTATTGCATAGCTTTTCCTGACGCCGAATATAATTATGCAGTCCGGTCTGAGGCCGGCTCGACGTATCTTCGAGCGGCTCCTTGGATTTGTCAGATGTGAATAGCTTTTCACTTCCGGCCGCTACCTCCCCTCCCCCCACGGATGACGCCGAGGTGTTGTCCCAAAAGGTTCCAAGCCAGGGGAGGTGGTCCTGGAGGCGCCGCAAGGCGACCTCTTGGACTCCAGGTGCAAAGGGGACAAAACCCCCAAGGGCTCCAAGTCCGGCCCTGGGTCGGACACCGCACCGGAACCTTCAAAGGTTCCGGAGTCCGGCAGACAGCCCCCTAAGAAGAAGGGAAAGCCTACGACGCCGGTGACCTCCGTCCAACCGGAGGCGCCGGATAACTTGTTGGAGGTGCTTAATGGCGCCTCCACCGACGAGGAGCACCGCACTATTATGAGTGTGGTGATCCAGAAGGTTCAGTCCGCTAAGAGCGGGCTGACCGAAGCATGTGCCAGCCTGTTGACAGGCTTTGAGGTATGTAAAAAATATGTGAAAATATTACCGCATAGAGAGTAGCCCGTGATGCTCTGTTTGGCGTTCGGAAAGAAAAGCCGAATAGAGGATCTAATAACATTCGCAGGAGTCTAACAGAATTAAGTCAATATGCGTGTGCAGGCTTCGCTGCTGGCCTCTGCCGCACTGACTGCGGAGGTGGATGCGCTGAAGCAGAGCCTCGAGCGGTCCGAGCAAGAGCTCGGCCTTGCCAAGAAGGAGCTCAGGGAAAAGAAGGTAAGTAATACCTTGTGGAGTATAATATAAAAAGATGCAGTTGCAAAAAATGTCAGGATCGCTATTGGTGTCATAGGGGCCACGACTGAGGTGGCGACCCTTAAGCAGGCACTGTCCGAGGCCGAAAAGAGGGCGGACACGGAGCACACCGAGCGGGAGAAGCATGAGACGCGGGTTGGCGAGGTGCAGCAAGAGCTCCAGGCTCTCGTGAAAAAACACGAGAGTTTGGAGCTTGACTCAAAGACGCGAGAGTCCGAGCTCGCGGTGGCCCTTGAAAGCGCCAAATCTGCCAGGGCCGAAGCCCAGAAAGCCCTCCAGGAAGTTGAGGCAATGAAGAATATAGCGGCGGGTAAGGCATTCTTTATGCAAAGCAAGCACGTCGAAGTGAATTACTTGTTACTTACCCGAGTCCGGAGCTCTCCAGGAGAATTCACAGATTTGCCCCGCAGCGTGTCGGACGCTGCCGCCTTTTACGGGACGAGGAGGGGAGCTCGACGGAGAAGGTGTTCTGGTCTCAGTATGCTGAGGCCGGACACCCGATGCCCCTAAGCGACCAGCTGAAGCAGCTGGTCGAGCTCCATAAGGTGGCCGAACAGGCCATGACGGGTCTCCTAGTCCGGCTGTGGCCCGGAGAGGCTATGCCTGGGAGCTATTTCGGGCTGGTGAGGCGGCTGGTGGATGCCTGTCCACGGCTTGAAGTCATCAAGCGCTCCGTCTGCATCGAGGGTGTCCGTAGGGCGCTTGCCCGTGCTAAAGTGCACTGGGGCAAATTGGATGTTGTGAAGCTTGTGAAGGACGGGCCGCCATCGGGCAAGGAGCATCGCCACCCCGAGATGTATTACGAGGGCGTCCTGAAGGGTGCCCGCCTTGTGGTGGATGAATGTTCGAAAGATGTAATATTTGAGTGAAACTTGCTCGTTTTTATCCTGTGCGCTGAAAACTTGTTCATATGCGCTATGCAACGCTTGTTTTAATTTAAAATATTACCTTCTATGCGGTCGTTTATTAAATCTAAGAGATGTCGAGTCGTCGGCTTCAGCCCCCATGCCACAAGTGCTGAGGTGTTCGGGATAAACCATTCTTGGGTCCTTCGAGGGAGGTGCTTAGCACAACGAACGAGGCAATAGGACTATAATGCGTTATCACTCTCACTTGGCCAGAGAATTCTATAATTTTGAATTTCGGCAAAGCCCCTAGTATTCGGAAGACCGAGTTCGGGGCGCTATACACGCCTAGGTCGGACAAAGTCGACTCCTCGCTCTAAGCGGCATAAGTCTTTAGGGACTCGAAACCTCCCGAACAGCGACCAACTCTCGCCCTATCATGACAGTCAGTTTTAGCTTTCTCTACTGAGGTGCTTAGCCCAGCTCAATCGGGGCACAATCGCAGTAGTTCTCCCAGCGCTACCTTAGCCGATATAGCGGAACGTAAGGTACCAAAACATGGGAGCCGGGCAAACCCAACTATTGACCAAAGACATGATTCGAAGCTGATGCATATAATGCTATAAGTTCGGAGGGCCGCACTTGTGAAAGTGTTCGGACATCTCACGTCGTATTATGGGGTGCTTGAGCCCCTGGCGTATTGGCCGTACGAAAGTGTACGGGTGCTAAATGTCATAACTGAACATATATATTAAAAAAAGGAATTAATAGGGAATGCAATAATAAGCTGAAGCTAGGCATTGTTTATTTTAAACGGTTGCTGCAAAAAGCAGAACGATACAAATAGTGCGGTAAGCATAAGATGGGACTATTTAACATATCCCCTCCAGGGGCAGGTTGCGGAATGGCATGTGAAACGGGTATATTGCTCGTTATAGAGACCACCTGGGAGTTCCATAGTGCGGCATGGCTTTCTGCTTCCTTGGTTGTTGTATCGTTTGTTCGGCGATTGTACTGCCGAACAGGCCTTCCGAAGAGTGGAGTCCTGAAAGTAAGAAGAGATGACAAAATCGGGAGCCCCTAGTGCGGTTGAGCCACATTGTTGGGCGTGCCGTGGTCGTGCCCCTCCCCCTGTGCCCATGGTATTTTCAAAGCGTAGTTATGTACGCGTAGTACTGATTGCGCAGTTTCGCGAGGGCTGGGGTTGGGGCCGCATTGCTACGCTTGCTTGGGACGTGCCAGGCGGTCTTGTTGTAGGTTACTCCGGGCGCGCTTGACGGTGTCCGGACGTTTAATAGCCGAACTGGAGAATTGCCTTGAGAGGCTGATTTGTACTTCCGCTGCCAGGGCCGCCGTATGCTCCTCCGTTCGGAGAGAGCATTCGGTGTTTCCATTGACCGTAATGACTCCTCGAGGGCCTGGCATCTTGAGCTTAAGGTATGCGTAGTGCGGCACCGCATTGAACTTTGCAAATGCGGTTCGTCCGAGCAGTGCGTGATAGCCACTGTGAAATGGGACTATGTCGAAGATTAACTCCTCGCTTCGGAAATTATCCGGGGATCCGAAGACCACCTCAAGTGTAACTGAGCCTGTACAGTTGGCCTCTACACCTGGTATGACGCCTTTAAAAGTCGTTTTTGTGGGTTTGATCCTTGAGGGATCTATGCCCATTTTCCGCACTGTATCCTGATAGAGCAGGTTCAGGCTGCTGCCGCCGTCCATAAGGACTCTAGTGAGGTGAAATCCGTCAATGATTGGGTCTAGAACCAATGCGGCGAATCCGCTGTGACAGATGCTAGTGGGGTGGTCCCTTCAATCAAAAGTGATCGGGCAGGAGGACCATGGGTTGAACTTTCGGGCGACTGGCTCCAACGCGTAGACGTCCCTTAACGCACGCCTCCGCTCCCTCTTGGGGATGTGGGTTGCGTACATCATGTTCATCGTCCGCACTTGTGGGGGGAAGCCCTTCTGTCCACTGTTGTTCAGCGGCCGGGGCTCTTCGTCCTCGTCGCTATGCAGCCCCTTGTCTCTATTTTCGGTATTTAACTTACCGGCCTGCTTGAACACCCAACAATCCCTGTTGGTGTGATATGCTGGCTTTTCGGGGGTGCCATGTATTTGGCACGAGCGATCGAGTATACGGTCCAAACTAGACAGGCCCAGAGTATTTCCTTTGAATGGCTTTTTCCGCTGACCGGGTTTAGAGCCTCTGAATCCGGCATTAATTACCGTATTCTCAGCACCTTCACTGTTAATGCGGCGCTTGTGCTTGTTGCGACGTGACCTACCATTGCTGTCCTTGGTATCCGAATTACCAGGGCTTTTGGTCATGTTATTGCTACGAGCCAGCCAGCTGTCTTCTCCCGCGCAAAAGCGGGTCATGAGTGTCGTAAGGGCTGCCATAGATTTTGGCTTTTCCTGTCCAAGGTGCCGGGCAAGCCACTCGTCACGGATGTTATGCTTGAAGGCTGCTAGGGCCTCTGCGTCCGGACAGTCTACGATTCGATTTTTCTTAGTTAGGAACCGTGTCCAGAATTGTCTGGCAGATTCTTCTGGCTGCTGAGTTATGTGGCTTAGGTCATCAGCGTCTGGTGGTCGCACATAGGTGCCCTGGAAGTTGTTAAGGAATGCGGCTTCCAGGTCCTCCCAGCAACCAATTGATTCTGCTGGCAAGTTGTTAAGCCAATGCCGAGCTGGTCCTTTGAGCTTGAGTGGGAGGTATTTGATGGCGTGTAGATCATCGCCACGGGCCATGTGGATATGAAGGAGATAATCCTCAATCCATACCGCCGGATCTGTTGTGCCATCGTATGATTCAATGTTTACGAGTTTGAAACCCTCTGGGATTTGATGATCCATTACTTCATCTGTGAAGCATAGTGGGTGCGCGGCCCCTCTGTACTGGGCTATATCACGACGTAGCTCAAATGAGCTTTGTCTGCTGTGTTCGGCCCGGCCGGACTTACTGTATCCGGCATGACGGTTATCGTCTCGTGTCGGGGGCCGCCCACGCGATCCGTAGATCGATCTTGTTTGCCTTGCCTTGTCCTCCAACATATCGCATAGGTCTAGTGCGTTTCCCCGTGCCTTGGTATGTTTTGAGCGATGCCGGGGTGCGGCTTGAGTGGAGGGCCGAGAGGCCTCTCTGTCGCGGCCGCGAGGTGGCCGATCAGTCGCCTCATGCGCTGGTGATGTAGGTTTAAGTGCTTCCTCCTCCAATCAGGGTAGCAACCTGCGCTTTGGGTAAATCTTGGAGGGGCGTTCGAGTTCGTATTCCTCGGCCACAAGGATTTCAGTCCATCTGTCGGCTAGCAAATCTTGATCAGCTCTAAGTTGTTGCTGTTTTTTCTTAAGGCTACTCGCCGTGGCCATAAGCCTACGTTTAAAGCGCTCTTGTTCGACGGGATCCTCAGGCACAACAAATTCATCGTCGCCGAGGCTTGCCTCGTCTTCGGAGGGAGGCATGTAATTATCATCCTCTTCTTCTCTGTCTGATGCCCTCTCAGGAGGGCTGGCTTCTCCATCCTCCTGTGCTGAGTCTTGCTGGAGGGAGTTGTCTTCGGCACTGTCCGGGGTGTTATTATCTCCCGTGCCGGTATCATCGTTATTGCTTTGGCGGGACTTAGAGCAGCGCCGCTGACGCCGATGCTTGGGTTGCTTCTTGGAGGGGTCATCCCCCGTTGTTCCGTCGCCATTGCCTTGTTTGGATGTGTCCACCATATATATGTCATATGACGAGGTGGCTTTCCAGTGCCCTATAGGCGATGGTTCCTGTTCGTCTCCTACATCGTTGAGGGAGTCCTGGATTAGGGGGTGTTCGGATAGCCGAACTATACCTTCAGTCGGACTCCAGGACTATGAAGATACAAGATTGAAGACTTCGTCCCGTGTCCGGAAGGATCTTTTCTTGGCGTGGAAGGCAAGCTAGGTGTGCGGATATTCAAGATCTCCTACCAACGTAACCGACTCTGTGTAACCCTAACCCTATCCGGTGTCTATATAAACCGGAGGGTTGTAGTCCGTAGGACAACGATCATCATACACAATCATACCGTAGGCTAGCTTCTAGGGTTTAGCCTCCTTGATCTCGTGGTAGATCTACTCTTGTACTACCCATATCATCAATATTAATCTAGCAGGAGTAGGGTTTTACCTCCATCGAGAGGGCCCGAACCTGGGTAAAATAAAGTGTCCCTTGTCTCCTGTTACCATCCGACCTTGACGCACAGTTCGGGACCCCCTACCCGAGATCCGCCGGTTTTGACACCGACATTGGTGCTTTCATTGAGAGTTCCTCTGTGCCGTCGCTTTTAGGCCCGATGGCTCCTTTGATCATCAACAACGATGAGGTCCAGGGTGAGGCTTTCCTCCCCGGACAGATCTTCGTCTCCGGCGGCTTCGCTCTGCGGGCCAATTCGCTTGGTCATCTGGAGCAGATCAATAGCTACGCCCCTGGTCATCAAGTCAGGTTTGGAAGCTTAAACTACACGGCGGATATCCGCGGAGACTTGATCTTCGACGGATTCGAGCCACAGCCAAGCGCGCCACACTGTTTCGAGGGGCATGATATAGCTCTGCCTCCGAACAGTACCCTGGAGGCCGCACACGCTCCGGCCCCGATCCTCGACTCGGATCCCGCCGCGTACTCTGAGGATGAACGGTTGGACGTCACCTCGGGGGCTGCGATCTCAAAGGCGATCGAGCCGAACGCCATCCCCGAACTCCGCACGGCCCAGGACTCCAAGGAGCCGGACTCTTTTCCGAACTGCGAGCCTTCCGCGCCCCTGCCGATCGAATCTGATTGGGCGCCTGTAATGGAGTTCGCCGCCGCGGACATCTTTCAGTGCTCACCTTTCGGTGATATTCTGAATTCTCTCAAGTCTCTCCCTTTATCAGGAGAGCCCAGGCCGGACTATGGCCTGCGAGGTTGGGATTCGGACGACGAAGAAATTCAAAGCCCACCCATCACCCACTTAATAGCCACTGTCGATGATTTAACCGACATGCTTGACTTCGGATCCGAAGACTTCGACGGTATAGACGACGAAGGCAGAGACGAATTGGAACCAGCACCTATAGGACACTGGGCCTCCACCCCACCTAACGATGTATTCATGGTGGATACCCCTAAAGGAAACGACAACAAGGAAATGGGGGTTGAAAAAAGAGGTAAAACCTCCGAAAAGCAGTCAAAACGGCGACGCAAACGCCGAGCCAAACCCCGCCTCGATCAAAACCCAGCCCTAGAGCAGGATGAGCTGGTAGACGGCGAGCTTGCCTCAGAACAGCCGTCCGAACAGAGCAACACGGATAGAGAGGACGGACAGCCCTCCCCCGGCCATAACAGAACTCCGGACGATCTAACGTCGGATAAAACCACGGAGCAGAAGAATCTCCACGAAAGGCTCGTTGCCACGGCACGTAGCCTGAAAAAACAGAAGCGGAAGCTGAAGAAGGCGGAGGATGCACTCAAAACAAGATGGAGCAAAGTAATCAAGACCGCAGACAAATACGGCGACAGCCGCCGCACCAAAAGCTATCCGACAAGAAAACTACTACCGAATTCGACCAGGAGGCCACACGGTCGGATAGACGACCCCACGGCCACTATAAAAAGGCAAGCGGCGCCGCACTTAATGCGGCATGCGACCCAATCAATGACTCGCACCATGGCCCAGCCAGGTCCATTTACGGGCGAAGAAAGCAAACTTTCACAAGCAATGCAAAAAATCCACCATCAGAATCCGGCACACCCAAATACAGGGGCGCCGCACACCCCCTATGTTTCACCGATGAGGTCCTGGAATACGAATTTCTAGAGGGATTTAAACCCGTCAACATAGAGGCATACGATGGAACAACAGACCCGGGAGTCTGGATCGAGGATTATATCCTCCACATACATATGGCTAGAGGAGACGATCTCCATGCCATAAAATATTTACCCCTTAAGCTTAAAGGGCCAGCCAGGCACTGGCTTAAAAGCCTCCCCGAAAACACAATTGGAAGCTGGGAAGAGCTCGAGGATGCTTTCCGAACAAATTTTCAAGGGACCTATGTCCGTCCCCCAGATGCAGACGATCTCAGTCACATAACTCAGCAGCCCGGAGAATCAGCTCGGCAGTTCTGGAATAGATTCCTCACTAAAAAGAATCAAATAGTGGATTGTCCGGACGCCGAAGCCCTAGCGGCTTTCAGGCATAATGTCCGAGACGAATGGCTCGCCAGACACCTCGGCCAGGAAAAGCCAAGAACAATGGCCGCACTCACAAGCCTCATGACCCGCTTTTGCGCAGGAGAGGACAGCTGGTTGGCATGATGCAGCCCCAGCGACCCAAGTACATCAGAAATCAGAGATGGAAACGGAAAACTGCGGCGAAATAAGGACCGCCACCGAATCAATGGCAAAAGTCCGAAGAGCACGGCAGTCAATGCCGGATTCAAAAGCTCACGGCAAAATCATACAAAATCACCCCTTCAAGATAATAGGGATGATCCGTCCAGCTTAAACAGAATCATGGACAGAATATGTCAGATACACAGCACTCCTGGGAAGCCTGCCAATCACACCCACAGAAACTGTTGGGTTTTCAAACAATCCGGACAGCTTAACGCCGAACACAAGGGGCTCGATACACCAAGTAAAGAAGAGGACGAACCCCAAAGGCAGAACACCAGGAAACAAAAGAACTTCCCTCAAGAAGTCAAAACAGTGAACTCACTTCACGTAACAAAATGTGTGGCACCCATAAAGGTACGCACAGTCAAACCTACCCCTCAGGAGTTCCGCCACTGGTCACTAAAGCCAATCATTTTTGATCAGCTAGATTATTCTAGAAATATCAAAAACGCAGGCCGGACTGCCCTGATACTGGATCCAATAATCGATGGATTCCAGTTTACCAATGTCCTTATGGACGGCGGCAGTGGACTAAACCTGATATATCAGGATACAATCCACAGCATGGGCATAAACCCAGCAAGAATCCGCCACAGCAAAACCTCCTTTCAAGGGGTAGCACCAGGCCCGGACACCCATTGCATGGGCTTTCTCCGGCTCACGGTCATCTTTGGCTCTGCTAATAACTTTCATCGCGAAAAGCTGACCTTCCATGTAGTCCCGTTTTCAAGTCGCTATCAAGCACTAATGGGACGCGGAGCTTTCGCTCGCTTTAACGCAATACCGCATTATGCATCCCTCACGCTAAAGATGCCCGGTCCTCGAGGCATCATCTCTTTAAAGGGAACGCACTAAAATAGACCTCCTCCAAACGGAGGATTGCGCGGCCGCTTAAACAGCCGCACAATAAAGTGGCCTCGCCAGCCAAAGGACTTTTTTCTAAATCATTATAGTCCACGGACCCGGACTCAACGAGTTGGGCACAAGTTGATCGTTAACGCGGGCTTAGTACGCCATATACCCCCATACTAGGGGCTATATGCAGAGACAACAAAACTCTACCTTATATATCCTTTACTTTGTATTTTGTTTATTATTCTTTTCGTTCCGCACGACCCATTTTTCAATTTAGTTCCTCTCTTTTACAGATGAACGTCGTGCGGCGCCCGTCCAGGACACGGCATAGCGGAGACACAGGCGCAGACGTGCAGTAGCGACCCGTCCTAAAGGATTCTTTCTAGATTAAGACCCTGCGTAAACCTTTTTTACTGTCTCTTGCTGCTATACATCCCCTGGTTTTTTTCTTTTTTGCTATAACCAAGGAGGAGGCTGGCGTTTTGGCATGTGGCCACGCCAGAAATCTTGCTCGTACCTGGACACTAAGGGCTCTTTTATTTTGTTTAAGGGTGTTGTTTCACACGCACTCACAAAGACCGAACACCTTCGGGAGTGTTCGGCGTCGCGAGTTTTGGCACTATATGCATCAGCTCCGAATCATGATTTTGGTCACATGTTGGGTTGCCCGGCTCCTGAGTTCGGCTACCTTACGTTTCGCTCTATCGGCTAAGGTAGCACCAGGAGAACTACTGCGATTGTGCCCCGGTTCGGCCGGGTGAGCACCTCAGTAGAGAAAGCCAAAAACCGACTGCCATGATGTAGCGTGAGACTGGTCGCCACTCGATGACTCATAGGGATTTGTCGAATCCCTCCGCTTTGACGAAGGGCCGTTTCCCGGTCAGGCACGTACGCGCTCCGAACTCGGGCAAAGCGCAGTCGCCACCAAAGGGCTACCTAAAGAGTCCCACTGTCAAGCTCCTATGGCTAAGTGAAAGTGTTAAAGCATTATAGTCCGGTTGCCTAGCCCGCTGCGCTATCACCTCCTTTGTAGGACCAAGACGTTGGGTTAAGTGTGAAAATGCGTCTTCTGCGCGCACCCCCGCACTATGTGCGTGGGGGCTGAAGCAAATAATGCAATCTTTCAGAATTTATATATTAAAACGGCCGCACATGAGGTGTTCTTAATACTTGAAGGCACAAGTCTAAAAAATGCCACTAAAATTTATCAAAATACTGATTTATGATTACATATGCTATCATAATATAGCATCCTTCGAGCACTGCGTCTCTATTACGTGAGCGCCTTCGAGGACTTCCTCAAAATAATGCTCGGCAGGTATTCGGCTTTTATCCGAATCCCGGGACGCAACAATGGTGGGCTCCATACCTGCCCAGTATGTCTTGACACGGGCAAGAGCTAGCCGAGCGCCCTCAACGCACGCTGACCTCTTCATAGCATCGACACGTAGCACCACGTCTAGCAATTGCTGCACCAAGCTGAAATAACTCTTCGGCTTCGTTCCCCCCGGACACAGACGATCCATGACATACTTCATGGCGAGTCCGGACAACCTATTCAGCTCGGCCCATTGGGCCGGGCGATCGTCCACTGCCAGCGGACGCTCTGGATTGACGAATTGCGACCAAAAGAGCTTCT
The DNA here is from genome assembly GCA_032464435.1 of Aegilops umbellulata. Classification (NCBI taxonomy): domain Eukaryota; kingdom Viridiplantae; phylum Streptophyta; class Magnoliopsida; order Poales; family Poaceae; genus Aegilops; species Aegilops umbellulata. Next base: position 81,201,876 of record CP136058.1, read on the forward strand.
CCACTTCATGATCCTTTTTATCTCGAAAGTGTTCGGTCGCATCAGTGGCACTAGCGGCCAAATCCAGATAGGTGTCCTCTATACTCCACATCCGGTTCAACGGGGCAAACTTCGGATCACAAAATTTTCTCTGCAGCGAGAAGGGCTTTCCATCCGCAATCTGTCCGGCCTGACGCGGCTCTTCCTTCGCCGCTCTCATTATAGAGCGGGCGTCCTTGGTGTCAGCAACAGCCTTCTCCAAGATCGTTTGCTTCGCCCGATCTTCTTCTTCAAGAAGCTTACAACGGTCAGTAGAGCTCTTTAACTTTTCGGCCATATCAGCCATTTCATCCTTGCTTTGGCAATGGGCAGCCTGTTCGGCTTTCAGCTCTTCAAGGGCTTTTACGGCGGCCGCATCACTTTTTCTGGCTTGTTCCTTCGCTCGGGCGAGTTCGGCCCTAAGACCTTCCACGGCGGCCGCACCATCTGCATCAAGCATACACACGGTAAGATATTGACATAAAGCTCCTCTTACTACCAATCGCCCAATCATTTTAAGTACCTTGAGCATCATCAAGCCGCTTGTTAACAAGCACGATGTCGGCTTCTGCCTCATCAAGTTGTCGCTTCAGTTCGGCAAATTCTCGAGTCCGGCTTGACTCCGAATAATCAGCCACCTACACATAAAGGTGCCACTTAAAGGACCTGGGATTAAGATCCTCTGCGCGCCATACATCTTTACGACCCACAGAGTCTCAAGGGCTACTATCTACACAGGGCGCATTTTATTTATGCGCAATTAATTCAAACATACATTATTTAAAACGTACCTCAAGACCTGCCACTAAGCTCTTGACGGCCTCGTGCAACCCGCTTTCTGCGGACAATCACCGTGCTCATTAACGCACGGTGCTCCTCTGAGATAGAGGCTCGCCCCAGCAGAGTGTTTAGCTCCTCCGACCGAACACCAGACGGTGCCGGACTCGTCCCGTGGCCTTCCTCAAAGGCCGGACACGGAGAACCTTGGGGGGCAGCACCATCCGCCCTTTGCGGATCCGGAGAAATCCCCCGCGATGACACCTCGGCGTCGCCCGCCTTGCTAGGCGATACAGAAGGAGGAGGCGTTCCGCTCTCCATCATCTCCGGAAGAAGATCCCCCGAGGATGAGTTCTGCTGAGAAGGGCTGAGGTCCGAACTACAAAATAAGGTTTCGGTTAAAACTTCTCAGATATAAATCGAGGATTTCTCTTCAAAGAAAAACTCTTCCTCTACTCACGGCTCGCTGGAGAGCTGGTCCTTTTTAGGGTTTAGTTCGGCCGAGGGGCTCCCCGGCGTTCGGTCCTCTGACAAGGATTCTTTCCCCCGCTTCGAGACTACGATCTCCGGGTCATCAGAGGCGGCCCTTTTCTTTCCCTTAGGAGAGAAATTATCGATTCCCCCCTTCGGGAGGGCCTCTTTCGAAGAGGCCACGGTTTCCTTGTCCTCCCCCTTATTTCCCTCCAAAGGTACTTCCTCCAGCATCCTGACTAGCACGGGATCCAGTCTGGTCTCGGGAAGGGGAGCCGGACACCTGATCAGCTTCGCCTTCGCTATCCACTCCTGCATAAAAGGAGAAGCGTTGTTAAAAGCAAATTAATTATGCGGATAGAAGGTCCGGTCGCAAGGTCACCTACTTGAGTATCCGGGCGATTGCGGCTTAAACCAGCATCCTCGGTCAAATCCGGACTCACTTCTTGTGATCCGAAGAACAGTTTATACATCTCCATAGGCGTCACGCCCATAAAACTCTAGAGAGCTCGTGGCCCCTCCGGATTGAACTCCCACAAACGAAGGGGGCGACGTTGGCCAGGCAGTAACCGGCGAATCAGCATGACTTGAGTCACCTTGACCAGGTCGAAATCTCCCTTCAAGAGATCCTTAATGCGGCCCTGCAGCAGAGGAACGTCTTTGGGCAAGCTCCGATCTAACCCCGTGTTAATCCACGATGCTAACCGTGGTGGGGGACCCGAGCGAAAGGCTGGGGGCGCCACCCACGTGGTGCCCCGAGGAGCGGTGATGTAGAACCACTCCTGTTGCCATAAGCCGAGCTCCTCTTGGAAAGCGCCCTCGGGCCATGGAGCGTCGGCCTTTCTTTTTATAACAGCGCCTCCGCACTCTGCGTGGCGCCCCTCGATTATCTTCGGTTCTACTTTGAAGGTCTTGAGCCACAATCTGAAGTGAGGGGTAACGCGGAGGAACGCTTCGCACACAACTATGAACGAGGAGATATGGAGGATGGACTCCGGAGCTAGGTCGTGGAATTCCAGCCCGTAATAAAACATCAGCCCCCTCACAAAGGGATCCATTGGGAAGCCTAATCCCCGAAGGAAGTGAGATATGAACACGACGCTCTCACCAGGCTGAGGGCGGGGGATCACCTGTCCTTGAACAGGCAACCTGTGCGGAATCTCGCTGGTCAGGAACCTAGCCTCCCTCAACCTCGACACGTCCTCCTCTGTAACGGAGGAAGGCATCCATCGACCTTGGGAGGTCGGAGCCGGACATTGTTGAAGATCCGGTGCGCTCGGAATCTGGAAGCTTAGGGTGTTGAAACTCGAGGCGACGGGCGAACTCGTTTTGAGAGTAAAAGAGGGGGAACAGGGTCTTGGTCTCTTTATAAGTGGCAGAGTATCAAGCGCCCTCCCCGTAACCGTCTTGGACTAGCCTTTAATTAAGGCAAGACGTGCTAACAGGCACGGTTGGGTTACCCACATCCGTATTAATGAGAATCCCGCTAAGGGGGGGCACGTGATCTCTGCTTCGACAAGACGCGCCAAGAGAACCGCCTCGCTAAAAGGGCTGAGGTGGAACAACGAAAATAATTTATGTAGAAGGCTTGGCCGCAGTGTTATGACACACTGCGGAATACGTCAGCAGATTTGATTTGTGTTAATATTATTCTCTATATGGCAATATGTGGAAACTTATTTTGCAGAGCCGGACACTATTTTGTAGTGCTTACAATCTTTTTGAAGAACTTGGAGGAGGAACCCGCCTTGCAATGCCGAAGACAATTTGCGCGCCGGACTCGTCGTCATTGATGCCTGGTTCAGGGGCTACTGAGGGAGTCCTGGATTAGGGGGTGTTCGGATAGCCGAACTATACCTTCAGCCGGACTCCGGGACTATGAAGATACAAGATTGAAGACTTCGTCCCGTGTCCGAAAGGATCTTTTCTTGGCGTGGAAGGCAAGCTAGGTGTGCGGATATTCAAGATCTCCTAGCAATGTAACCGACTCTGTGTAACCCTAACCCTATCCGGTGTCTATATAAACCGGAGGGTTGTAGTCCGTAGGACAACGATCATCATACACAATCATACCGTAGACTAGCTTCTAGGGTTTAGCCTCCTTGGTCTCGTGGTAGATCTACTCTTGTACTACCCATATCATCAATATTAATCTAGCAGGAGTAGGGTTTTACCTCCATCGAGAGGGCCCGAACCTGGGTAAAATAAAGTGTCCCTTGTCTCCTGTTACCATCCGACCTTGACGCATAGTTCGGGACCCCCTACCCGAGATCCGCCGGTTTTGACACCGACAATCGTCGTCCATACCGTCGATGTCTTCGGAGTCGAAGTCTAGCATGTCGGTTAAATCATCGATAGTGGCTACAAAGTGGGTGGTGGGTGGGCATCGAATTTCTTTGTCGTCCGCATCCCAATCCTGTTGACCATAATCCGGCCAGGACTCTCCTGACAAAGAGAGAGACCTTAGTGAATTCAGGATGTCGCCGAAGGGCGAGTGCTGAAAGATATTCGTGGCGGTGAATCCATGATCGGCGCCCAATCGGATCCGATTGGCGGGGGCGCGGAGGGTTCGGAGTTCGGAAAAGAGTCCGGCACCCTGGAGTCACGGGTTTCGCAGAGGATGAGGCCGGTGTTCGGCTCGATCGCCGTTGAGACTGCAGCCCCCGGGGCGGTGTCTAGCCACCCGTCCTCGATCGGCGCAGTTGGCTCCGAGCTAAGGGTTGGAGCTAACGCGGGTGCGGCCTCCAGGCCACTGTTCGGTGGCAGAGTTAGGTCATGCCCATCATGACAGTGCGGCACCCGGCTGCGGCTCGAATCCGTCGAAGATCAAGTCTCCGCGGATGTCAGCCGTGTAGTTCAAGCTTCCAAATCTGACCTGATGGCCAGGGGCGTAGCTTTCAATCTGCTCCAGATGGCCAAGCGAATTGGCCCGCAGTGCAAAGCCGCCGAATACGAAGATCTGTCCGGGGAGAAAAATCTCACCCTGGACCGCATCGCTGTTGATGATCGGAGAAGCCATTGGGCCTAAAGATGACGACACAGAGGAACTCTCAATGAAAGCACCAATGTCGGTGTCAAAATCGGCGGATCTCGGGTAGGGGGTCCCGAACTGTGCGTCTAGGCGGATGGTAACAGGAGACAAGGGACACAATGTTTTTACCCAGGTTTGGGCCCTCTCGATGGAGATAAAACCCTACTCCTACTTGATTAATATTGATGATATGGGTAGTACAAGAGTAGATATACCACGAGATCGGAGAGGCTAAACCCTAAAAGCTAGCCTATGGTATGATTGTTGTTCATCCTATGGACTAAAACCCTCCGGTTTATATAGACACCGGAGAGGACTAGCGTTACACAGAGTCGGTTACAACGGAAGGAGATCTACATATCCGTATCGCCAAGCTTGCCTTCCACGCCAAGGAAAGTCCCATCCGGACACGGGACGAAGTCTTCAATCTTGTATTTTCATAGTCCAACAGTCCGGCCAAAGGTTATAGTCCGGCTATCCGCACACCCCCTAATCCAGGACTCCCTCATCCGGTCTGCAAAGAGGGCACTCTCCCGCAGCCAAGCTCCTAGAAGAAAGGTACTCCAGCATCCTTTAGAGGAGTAATGACATGGGGTTGAATCGGGATGAGGATGAATCAGATTCTACGAATGTTATTCAATTATGCAGTAAGAAAACGCAGCGATGAGATGCGGCAACAACAATCTTCGTGAAATGTGTGAACACAACAACATGGATTGGGAAGTTTATCTTTATCCTTAAGCATTGTTTGCGTCAAGCTAATTTGTAGCTTATGAGTTTGATGATCCTTTGGGTTTCCTAGTCAACAAATTGGTGGACAATATAATTTGTGTTCAAAATTAATGAAGCCAGTCATAATGCCTTCCCTAATCATTAAAAAAAACAAGAGAGAGCGTCCGTGTACAGCTGAACCGCAATCTCATCTGGCCGCGCAACGCGAAGTCGCCTCAGCCATGATTTGAACTTGTCTCCAACCCGGATTCCTGGAGTCCGCATCCAAAAATTAGGAGCAGACGTATAGCTGTCGGAGTCCGGTTTCGACTTGCGTCTCTTTTCAATCTGGAATCGGAGAAAGCCAGCCCCCTATATATATACGTCACGCGACGCCCTGTTCTCGACAGATCCGTGGTTGGAGAGCCTTGTGCCGCTTGTCGTCGTCAACCAATAGACGAAGCGATCTACCCTTACGACCCAAGCCATGGATGACTTGGGCTTGTCTACGCCCCTGTTGTCAGCGATGGATCTGGCCGAAGAGTCGAACGTGTCTGCGGCTTTTGCTTGAGCCGCCGCCAGATTCAGATCGTTCGTCGTACAAGGTCTTCAGCTTGCCGGACCAGAAGCTTCAAGATGTCCCTCCCTTGGTGCCGAGCAACAAGGTATGCCTGGCGACGCCGCAGGGCTGGGTATTGGTCCTGGGCTCCTCAGATTCCTCGTCGGACGATGCAGGGACGTATCTGCTGAACGTCAAGGACAGATCAAGAATCGAGCTTCCGGCTCTCAAGGACGACGAGGTCCCGTGGACGTGCAGGTGCGTCTTGTCCAACGTAGTGGTAGCGCCTGGCTGCAGCGTCCTAGTCTTCGACCACGCGAGCCCGGTGATGTGGTTCTGCCGCGTCGGCCAGGATCTCCGGTGGTCGCGCCACGGCTACGACATTGGCTGCTTCGACCTCCCGCTCCCGGGCTCTCCCCCCATCAATATAAAGAGACACTTCGTCGACGTTGCCCCCGTCAATGGGAGGTTCTTCTTCTGCGAGTCCAACGACTCTCTCGGCACGCTGGACTTCCACACCAACGACGCCTCGGGGGAGCCGGAGGCGCGGCTGGGCGCCATCGCCGTGCCCTGCGTCGAGGTCCCGTTCGGCATTACGGCCACGTACGTCCTCGAGTCCTGCAACGACCTCTTCCTCGTCCATATCCCCTTCCACGGAATGTGCGTCGACCAACCAGGGGAGCTACGCGTCTATCGGATGGATTTCTCAGAGACGCCGGCTTGGCACAAGACGGACTGCATCGGGGATCGGGCTTTCATCCTCGGTAGATCCAATTTTGGAGCGTCCTGCTCTGCCAGCGGATGCAGGCTCAAGCCCAACTGCGTCTACTGGGTGAATAGCTTGACCGAAGAGAATAGCGATCTGCATGTTCTTGGCCTCCAGGACGGCTCGTCGGAAATTGTCAAGCAGTTTGAGAATGTGTTGGGTGTCGAGAAACCCTTCTGGATCGTCCCCGTTGATGCATAGTCACCCCAGTTGTCTATGTTCTTTACCCATCTTTAGTTTTTTTAGGGAAATATTTATAGTTACTTTGTAAAACTCTCGGTTGAAGTTGTGTTTATCTTGTAAAACTCTCGGTTAAAGTAGAATGTTTTGTGTTTATCGTGTGATTCTTTTATGCTTATTTTGCTTACGCTTCAAACCTGCCCACCACTGGGTTTTGACTTTATTTGTTGGTTAACATTAGTGGCACATGTCTGTCATACATTGTACTAAGGCGTTGGTCGGTCGACCAATCGCATCACCTCATCGGTCGCCACGTGTGTCATTGGATTTGACCCTTTACGCTGTAAGTGTACACGTGCAACCCATGTATTATCACAATCAACATTCATTCTTGGGGGAAATATATCAATAATATGAATAAAATATAATGATGTATCAACATAAGAGAGGCAATAAAGATGTTTAACAATGTTGTAATAAAAAGATTACTCGGAATAACACTCTAGTGAACATATGGGAGAACCCTGGTATTCAAGTTTTTTACTATCAAATACTCCCTCCGTCCGAAAAAGCTTGTCGCGAGCTTGCCACTCAAATGGATGTATCTAGCACTAATTTGATGTTAGATACATCCATTTGAGGGACAAACTTTTTCGGATGGAGGGAGTAGGTAATACTGAGAACCGAATTTAGTAATTACACGCAAGGAAAATTGGCAAAGAACACTTGAAACATTTTTCGAGTGGAGCGCATCATTCATCGTAAACAAAGATACTATGTGTAACATTAACTCATTTCATTCATCGTAAACAAAAGATACTATGCATAACATTAACCCATTTAGTTGTCCGGATGACGAGATTAAATTGTAAGCATTGCGTGGTTCTTATCTTAGTGAAAAGTAATTTCGTTGAATAATGAACTGGTACTCCGTCCGTCTCATAATATAAGAGCATTTTCGGCACTGCATTAGTAAATTTGTCTCAGGTAAAAACTAGTACTGAAAGAAGAATAGTATCATTATCAGTGGCCATAAAATTCATATTCCCTCCGTCTCGAAATAAGTGTCTCAACTTTACTAGTTATTTTATAGTGAAGCACCAATAGCATATCCGGCTGTAATTATGAACAAACTTTCCACTTCAATCATGACATTGATAGAAACTATCCACACAAAATGCATCCTGGCCACATCAGAGACGATACTGCTTCTCCGCACTCAGTAGCAGCAATTGAAGTCGGCAGGCACAAGCAGACAGAGACCACCCCACATGCATCACACAAACAGAGCACACGCAACATGCGGGCGTACAAGCGGAGCAACAGTACCACACAAGACGTGCACGCGGCATAGAGGCATCATCCAAAGTAGGTGCACAGAGCCGCCGGTCCAAGGATGCACCGTCGCACAAAGTGTTTTTTTACCAGTTCCGGTATGTGCCGGGGGTTCTCTCACCAATCGCATGCTGGCAGCTCAAAAGGTGTACATTTGTATTCCTCTTTTTTCTCTATTTAAGTCACTGTATTTCATCAGATCGGGCCCACCATGCATATGTGAAGGACGCATGCATGGTCCCGCCTCTCTCTTTTTACTACTCATGGTACAGACTATGACATGCATGTCTCTGACATTATCTTTCCTCTCTCCATCTCTAAATCCATCACTTTTAATTCATATCTTCAAAACAAAATTTTCGTTTTCCAAACTTTGTATATATTTGAACTCCTAGATCCAGGACCTTTAGAACAAGATCAATCTTGAGTACAATCGAACACGTTTAAATTTCAACGCTTTAAATGAGTGAAACCAGCTTTATGAAAATAGTGAAATACGATATTTGAATTTGGTGAAACTAATTTTTTAAAATGAGTGAAATATGTTTGTCATACACATGACACTATTTTGACTGTGAAATACATGAAACTTGTTATTTCAGAATTTTGAAACTAGTCATGTAAAACATGTGAAACTAATTATTTCAAAGGTTTTTTAAAATTTGTTTTACGAAACAAGTGAAATTGTTTTTTGAATTGAGTCAAATCATTTTTTTGAAATATTTGGAATCAGTGTTTTGCTTTGAGCGAAATCAATTTCTAAACGAGTGAAATCAGTTTCTCGCATTGACTGGAATCCATTTCGAACTGAAATATGAAAATGAGTGAAATTTGTTTTCTCAACTTAGTGAAATTATTTTTCTGAAATGAGTGACATCAGTTTTTTCAGATGAGTGAAATCATTTTTTTAACATAGTGAAATGAGTATTTTAAATAAGTGTAATCAATTTTATGAAATTAGTGTAGCCAGTTCTTTGAAACGAATGAAATATGTCTTTCCAAATATGTGAATTCGGTGTTTAAATTGAGTTAAATTTGTTCTTTGACACGTCCGTAATCTATTTTCCAAAATGAGTGAAATTGTTTTTGTAAATGAGTGAAATATGTGTTTCGGAATATGTGAGATCAACGTTTCAAAATGAGTTAGATCACCTTTTCAAAGTAAGTGAAACCGGTTCTTTGAAATGACTTAGATATGTGTTTTGATATGAGTGAAATCAATGTTTTAAAATTAATAAAATTAGTTTCCAAAATGAGTTCAACCTATTTTAGAATGAGTTAAATATGCATTTTTGAATGATTCATTTTTTCTTAATTGTGAAATCAGTTTTTTAAACAAAGTGAAATGAGTTTATTGAAATGAGTTAAATCCATTTTTTAAATGCCAAAGCGAATGAAACAGTAAAAAATTTAAACTACGCTAAAATATATTGAATATTGGTCTTGTTTTAAAGATCTTGTCTTTAGGAATTTAAATATATATAAATATTTACAAATAAAACATTTATTTGAAAGATATCAATCATTTAATACCTAACAAGAAAGTAAAATGTTAGTACTATAGGTTGAGTGGTGTGGGAGTACACATGCATGACTAAATGGAAAGGTTGTGGGAGCATGTTAATGTATTGGTCAGGTGGTGTCAGACTAGTATAGAAATGCATTTCAGCCCACACAAGACTTATTAGTTTATTAGTCAAAGGACATTGTGCATCTTTGATATTGACATGAACGGCGGATGCTTCACCGGTACATACCGATTCCGGTAAATTTACTTATTCGTGCACCACTGCCGCTACCTGCATTGGCAAAAGGAGAGGAGCAGCCGAGAGTTGTACAAACAAGGTGGGTCAGCGGGAGCGTCTGACACCACTCGGGCGAGTAGTCGAGAGACATCCTGGGGGAGACGTGTGAGATCTCACATTTAGGTGAGATCATGATATCCTCCCCCGCCCCCTCAGAAAAGTAAATAAATCATATTTAGACATTTCAAAAAATCTGAAATTATCTGATGACATTCATGTGGGGCATGTCTACAGCTCTGAATAAATCAGCTCAAAACTCGTTGTGCGTTTAGAGATTAAGAAAAAACAAATTTGAATGTGAATAGTGCGACACTATTCACATTTGAATTTGTCTTTTTTTTGTTTCTATTAATGTAAGTTGAATTAGGAGATGAAACTTTTTGAGGTTGTATATCAAACATTGATGAGTGTCTACAATTTTTTTTTGAGAACATTTGAACATTTTTTTTTTCAAAAAAATCGATCTCATATATCTCACCTAATGTGAGATCTCACACAAGTCTCCCCCCTAATCTGTTCACCATAAGTTCATACACTAAACTGATAATTCATGGCAAATTTAAGCACAAGTGATGCATTTACCTCTTACAAAAATCCAGAAACATCCTCTAAAAAAATTCCAGAAATATATTTCCTTTACGCGAGACGGCAAGAGAAAGGCCGTCGCACCGGTCTCGTCTGGGCAGCGGCGGGCCCACACGTCAGCCGTCCAACAAACCCTCCACGGTGAGGGCCATATCGAAGCCGTTCCCGGTTGGTGGAGGCCGCATGAACCTCGCGCCCCTTCGGGCCCGCCACCCCGCGGCGGCGAGCGAATCTAAATAAATCCAAACATAACGCCGACGCAATGGCAACGAACGGCAATCACAATGACGGGTGGGACCGACCCTCAACATTGACCCACGTGTCAGCTCCGGCTGACCTCTCCCACGGGCTGTCGCCGTTATAATTGACGGCGCTCGCGGCGAGGGCGCAGCTGGTTAAAGAGGCATGCTCCCTTCTCGCTTCCTCCTCCTACCGCACTGCCCCACCGCGCCGGCCCCGACTCCGACTCCGACACACCCCGGCGGCGCGCGCTCACCGGGCTCGGTCGCGCTGCGGTTCGGATCCCCCGGAGGCGTGCGGCTTCGGCGCGGGCGAGGGTCGGCGGCGGTCGCGATGGCATCCGACGGGCGCGTGGAGCGGATCGCGTCCAGCATCCGCGCCATCCCCAACTTCCCCAAGCCAGGTGAGCGCACACCGTCGATGCCTCTCCCCGCTCCCCCCTCTAGAACCCCTAGCTGTTCGCTTGCTCGCTCGGGTGGGTGGGTCGATCTGGTGGATGCCCAGTGGCTGTGGCGGCGGCGGCGGCGGGTTGCTACCTGGCGTGTCGAGGAAGTCGGCTAAGCTATGCTAGTCCCTGTGGTTTACGCGGTTTTGTCCTATGGTTATCATTTCTTGGACTTCACAGGGTAGCAGCGGGTGGACGCCGGTTTGGTGGATTTTGCCCAAGTGCAGCAGATGTAAACCACGCTAAATTTTAGTATGACCAGTATAAGGTGTTGCGAAATAACTGAGCTAGTGCTAGAGAAAATAAAATCTCACCGAAATCATGGCATCAAACAAAACGACAGCCATATATTTTACTCATGACAATCGCGAAAGTTTGGTAAGGTAAACTTCAGCTCACAAGTGTGCAGACCATACATCTCCTAGGTTAGAACTAACTAAAGAGTGTAAATTGGTGTTGTAGCATATTGCTGCTGCGGTAAATGAAGTAATAAATTCAAGTGAGTTTTTATGGTGAACCAATAGTCGTTACAAGCAGGATGTGTCAATTGCCATTGCCATTTGCCAACAGCTGTAACATCTTGTGTAGGAAGCTAAGCAAATAGGAGACTACTATAGATTTCTTAATGGTAGATTTATACAATTGCTTATCATTTGTAGGCTAGTGAACATGGACTTAAATTGTGGCGCATGGAATTGATTCTGGGCCTTCTGGCTGGTAGGAATTTGCTTACGGTCATGCCCTGGTTTTTCTGTAATGATGGGCGACATGTGAACTATTGGTTTGTGTGGTGTTGAGCTGTTGGTAAATGGCAAGTGTACCTTTAGAGCAGGATCATGTGTGCTCTATATTGTTACATGTAAGGAATAAGAATTATTTTATTTAATCATGTATCTTGTTTTTTTTTTCATGCAGGGATTTTGTTTCAAGACATCACAACCTTGCTTCTCGATCCGCAGGCATTCCGTGACACCACTGACCTCTTTGTCGAGCGGTACAAGGACAAAGACATAACTGTAGTTGCTGGTAATGTGAAATTAAGCAGAATGCCTTTTTGTCTTAAATGTTCCTATTATTTAAAGGCCAAAACTGTAAATAAAATTTTGTTTTTTATTTTCTCTGGTGTTAATTTATCATATTTGTTGCTATTATCATCAGGTGTTGAAGCCAGAGGATTCATTTTTGGTCCTCCCATTGCATTAGCCATAGGTGCAAAGTTTGTTCCAATAAGGAAGCCGAAAAAATTACCTGGTATGTTATTTTCAGTGCTTAATATGCAGGAGCTGCTTTTATTGAACAGGTATACTTCAGGTCTTGAACTGGATGCATTAGCTAATAATGTTGCATATTTATACTAGGTGAGGTGATATCGGAAGAATATTCTCTGGAATATGGCACTGACAAAATCGAAATGCACGTAGGAGCTGTGCAGCCCAATGACCGAGTCCTTATTGTGGATGATCTAATTGCCACAGGGGGAACCCTTTGTGCCGCTGCCAAACTTATTGGTGAGCTTCTATGTTCAGTTCTTAACGTGCTTTATTCCTGTGTAGAAAATATCTTAAATGCGTGAATGGAAAACCTTGTTAATCAAGGTTCATTTGAGTTACAACTTGCAAAATATATAACCCCCACCCCAAACTTGAGATAGCTGCCAACCACATGGAGCTTTTTGCCAGCCAATTTCCTGGTTCCTCATCCTCAAGTGCTCTCCCACGTCTCTCGAAGTACCTAGTGATAATCCTTGAGAGGAAGACCAATGACATGTTTGAGATTTGAAATCTACACTGAGAGATGCATCCAGTTCATCTCCAAAGATTCATCAAACTTATTTCTTTTGGTAGGGTCTTCTAGACGGTTGGAGTCCCTTGAGAGCTTCCTAGTTTGTCGATAGACTCACCAAGTTTGTAAAGCTTTTGAAAGGAAATCGGGGAGACGCATGGGGCTCCTTTGAGAGGAATAAGCTTGAGAGAGAGAGAGAGCCAGACCTGACCTTTGTCATCGGACACCTCAACACGTAAGATCCCTCAAAGATCCAAACTTCGGCGACAAATTGTCCTCTCGTTGGTTTACTCTTTCCGCCTACTTTACTAGCTTGTTACCTCAGTTGCTAGGGCCACTAGTTGCTTAGCTCATATAGTTTATTCTACCTAGCTTTGCGTGGGAGAACCTTTTAATTCTGCATTTATTTGAAAGGGTTTAACTTTTTTAAGAAAATCAATTCATATTCATAAAATATTTCAGTTCCGCAGTTCTAAGAAAATATCTAATTTGGAATGAAATTTGGTAGTTGCCTATTCACCCTCCTCTCTAGCCGACATCTTTGAACTTTGATCATAAATAAAAACAAAAATCCTTCATAGATTAAATGTCCACATTTGTGCATATGCAAAGTATTTAAATAGTTCCTTCTAAAACTAGCTGTCGGGATTTTTCTGCGAAAACCTTGACAGTTAACTGTCCAACTCGGATCCAGCACTCTGGATTCAATAACCAACAACCACTTTGGCCGATGTGGCAGCTACCACGCACAACCGACCAACTGCTTCTCACCTGGACTCTCGGTTTCTAGACAACTCGACTTCCACCCGGAAACTCTGGATGCCCAATATAGGTAGCTACAAAAGCTTCCCGAGGTAGCGCAGGTATGTGTAGGGACAGCCGAGGCGTTCACACTGGGTCAATCAATCCAGATCCGGACAGTCTGGGTCAGATCTAGAGACTTCGGTTTCCACCCGGGACACTTTGGCTGCTCATCATAGGGAGCCACAAAGGCTTCTATGGGGAGCCCAAACATGTCCATTCTCGGCCGAGGGGTTCGGATTGGCCTGATGAAAACAAGCTCGCTATCAAGTCAGTCAGGAACTAGTCTGCCAAGCTTAAGAAGAAGTGAAAAGTAAGCAAGTTGTCATCTAGTGAGGGCTAAAAGACACGGAGAACATCCCCCCTCTATTTGCCAATAGCTTCCGCCTTCCTCTCTTTCATTTCATGTCGCTGTCTGCCTCCAACCCAAATACTCTGGCTTGTATAGATTTGGTTTGCATATAGGTAAGAATTTTGTCTTTGCGTGGCAAGGTTCGAGTAATGTGCATTGAGCTATTTTGCGAGCGTTCCATGGAACCCCCCTTAACAGTATGACTTGCATATATACATCCAATGTAAGCTTGATCACTTAAGCCTAGGGAAACTAATGTTCTGTTGGTTTTGATGTCATCTTTTAACTTCTCCGTTCGGCGATACACTAATATTGGTTCACTTCACTTCCGTGAGACTAAATTGGATCTTTCACTCATGAAAATTATTAGCCCCTTAATGGCTTGTTATTTATCATCAAAACCCACTGGGATGGAATGCACTTTCAAATGGTAACATACCTCCCAAGTTCCAAATGGAATGCTGTCCAATTATGCTTATATAGCAGAGGCGTGAATTGGTGACCCTTAGGGTGCTCACATCACTTTTGGAAAACCAGTTCATTTGTTTGAACTGAAGAGAAAACTAGTTCATTTGTTTGAACTAAAGAGGGTTAGAGGGTTTCCCTAAAGGTTACCCATTTGCACCCCAAACTTATTACATTTCTTTCCTATTGTTTATCATATATGCTGATCCATTTATCTTAATGATGTCCTATGTTGTAGAGCGTGTTGGAGCAAAGGTGGTTGAGTGTGCCTGTGTTATTGAACTGCCAGAGCTGAAGGTACATTTTACTTCCAATGCATGTCTCCCTGTTTAGGTGAACAAAACTTTGTTCATACTTAATTGTTAGAATTATTGTCATGCTCTTATTAGGAATTTTCCATTCATGTATTTTTTGTTTGGTTAGCTTTTGATAAGTAATCATTGGGAGGTTTGGTTTCATGTAGTTAATGCATGCAACTATGAGAATTAGTTGCATGAATAAAGGACAAAGAAACTTCACATTGATATGATTCTATCGAGGATTATACCACTTGTTATCCACCTAAATATACTAGGATTAGACAGTTTCGTGCTCTATGTGCTTTTATCCTCGTGCAGTTGAATAACACAATGCCTAGTCATGCACCCTACCATTGGTACAAGCTGCAGTTGAATAACACAATGCCTAGTCATGCACACTACCATTGGTACAAGCAGACTGAGAATGCACCTTATGACTTGAGGCTAGCTACAAGGAAGGAAAGATGTGCAAGCCATGATCAGAAGTTCACCAGCGAAATACTTAAACTACGCTTTTCTGCAGTTTTTGAAATAATAATTAATTAACTGCCTAAGGTCATGAATTTTACAGCTTAATGAATCATAATTTTCATCTATGAGCAAAACTGAATTCTAGTTAGATATGACTTATAGTTGCTTATCATCAGAATTTTGGTTTGTTCCAATGATGTTTCCCTTCTGCATGTATGTCCTAACCATGGCATGTATTTCAGGGCCGGGACAAGTTGGGGGACATGCCAGTTTTTGTCCTAGTGCAGGCAGACGAATCAGTATGAAACAAGTTCTGACTCTTGAGTTGTTCCAATGATGTTTCCCTTCTGGAACTATACTGGAAGCAGCAAAGATATCCGTTACAATCTTAGCTAGTTCCTATCTGGAGCTGCTCAATAAAAGTTTCATCTTTAAATTTGTCCTTCTGGAACTGTTTGGGAATGCAGAGTTGATTGTTGTTCCCTGTAATATGTGGCTTATTTCTGTCAAAAACAGTGCAAATTATTCATGTCAATGAAGGATAGTCTGTACTGAAGTTTGTTTCTGTTGCTACTTGCTAGCATTATTTACCTTCATGCTTTGTTGGTGCTTGTCATGACTGAAAATTGCCGACCCATTTTTTGTTGATGTATGCAGATCTCCTGCATTTATCTGAGATTTTTGTGGTGTCTGTATTTGGTACACTCATGGATGTGTTTCTTCCATGACCATTGGCCATGTTGGGTTATGGTTATGCTTTTGTAGTTTGATGTGTGTCTACTCAAATGTACATTTTACCATCTTTGTGTTGGTCAAGTTATGAGTTGCATCTGGCCATGCCACTTGTATGGTTGGAAAGTCCCCAGACAGAATTGCACTTCGAATAAAAATTAGCTGCTCAGGTCGATCAGGATCTTGAGTCTTTGCCAACAATAATTCTGTTTTTGTTTGAATTTTTTGGGTTACCATCATGCTATAATTGAACTGTACTGCATAACTGTGAGAAGGTAATTTTAAAGGATACGGGAACTTCAGTAGTTATGCATCCAGTTGGAATTTCATTTCTTTCCGAGCATGTATCATGGTCTATTTCTGTTAATTGAACTGTCCTACCTAACTTTGAGAAGGTAATTTTAAAGGATACTGGAACTTCAGTAGTTATGCATCCAGTTGGAATTTCATTTCCTGTTGAGCATGTATCATGGTCTATTTCTGTTAACTAAGTAGGAATAGGAATATTGCTTAACCGAGCTATGCTTTTGGAAGTTGAAACCTGAAACTATAGGGCCAAAATGTTTTGCTAGGGTGTTTTTTTTTTTGCAGCCTTAGTCAACAATTTGTGAATTAATTCTGATGCTTCCTTCTCTGATGTCCTAATCGAAGATGCCAGAGTATTGTTTGACTTCCAAGTTATTTATGTATTCAGGGAATAGTTTCATGATTACCTTTTGACGTTGAACTATTATGTATAATCTCTGACCTCTATTTTGTTTCATGTTCTTTGAAAGTTTCATCTGTTTACTTTGACTTCTCTTGCCTGGCATTAACTGAAGAATGCCAAAATTCTTCTTTGTGGTTTCTGGGGATAGGGGCTGTGTAACTACTATCAATCTTCATATCTGAAGAAGAAATATATTATTTTGACATTGGTGACTGCATACTTTTTAGGTTGCTATAATTTGGTCAAGTCCTGATACATTTTTGCTTTAATGGTACTGGGCTTCTATATATATATCCCTGTGTAACCTCCCTTTACATATGATTTGTTTTTCTCTAATATTTTCCTGGAGTTCAGCATGCTGACTGGACAAAAAATGGCTACTCTGCCAATTTGAGTTAGAATAGAAGATGGATCAAGAGATACTTCTGTCATTAACATAGAAACTAATATTACCGAGCAGTATGTTGCTATTAGCAGCAGTAGGACACTAGTGAAAACTCCACAGGTCTGAAGTTTATATGCATGTTGCTTTCCCTTTGAATTTAGTTTCATATGTATATGGTTTGATAAAATGTTTTCTCATTGAATATGTTTAAGCTGAATGGAAATTGTATCTGATGTTGTGGTATCGATGCATGAATTCTTTTGGAAGCTACATAGTTCAGTCATAGCACAATATCTGTGTTTGAGTAGTTTAGATGGCAATGTGAATAAGTTTTACTGGTTAGTGCCCTAATTTCTTCGTTGCTATTAGCTTACAAAAATACATTGAGGATCTTGGTTTCTTAGTAAACTATCATATTGACTTTTGTGCGATCAACACAAATAATGAAATTGTAAACAATATTGCATTACTTTTGTCAACTGAAAATGACAGAAAAATCAGAACTCTTATATTCTTACTTCTGCCTTTATTTAGTACTCCCTCCGTCCCATAATATAAGAGCGTTTTTAGTGATTTAGAATCCTGTCGATTGTGATCACTTAATGTTGACATGGTAAATTGCTCCCGCCTCCCCACAATCGTTACTCGGATATTTACTATGAGCAATTAGACAAACTAACTGACATATTTTGTAAAATATTTGACTCCTATTTATACAAACAATATTTGTCCCCATAATTCACTATTCAGATATTTACTATGAGCAGGTAGACAAACTAACTGACATATTTTGTAAAATATTGGACTCCTATTTATACAAACAATATTTGTTTATAAAACATACCCTCCCATTTTATAATAATGTCAGAAACTTAAAATTACGATATGACTTTGAGGAAGTGAAAAAGGAACATGTAGAGATATTCTTAGATCTGTAAGTTTAGCCATCTTTTCAAGCTACCATGTTCATCTTAAAAAACTACTGTTCTTCACAGAAATCATAGCAGGGGAAGACTATTCCTAACATAGTTTATTCGTGCCAGTTTGTGCACATAATTTAAAAGCTAAGAAACACTAACAAGAGCATGTCTTTTAGGATATTCGAAAGGGAGTAATCTCACAAGCAATTTGGCTTTCCCATGCTATTAGTTGACCTTCTAGGAAGCAGAAAATAAACGTAACGACATATTTAGTAATGGTCTTATGTCAAGCTATTCATTCTACTCTGTTAATGATATCTGCTTGCTTGTTTAGGTCTTCTGTAATGCATAATTGCATATGCATGCAATTTTGCCGCGTAACATCAGAGGCATCCTTGCTTCTTTGATACAGCTAAAGGGTAGGGATCATGGTCCATAAACTAACCTCGTATTGTTTCCTTTGAATCATTCTCCTTGCCAGCATCTTAGCTGTTCTTGTTTACCAGAGAGGGGCAGGCAATCTTTTTTCAGAACATGACAGAAGTACAGCTGATTTGTGCATTGTGGTGGATCTGAGTCATGTGCAGCTATTGATTACTAGATATATACGCAGATCACTTCCTACCCATGAGGATAGCAGGATCAGATCTCCATGTCGGATGTCGCGCAAACTTGACACCTTAAGGGAGACCTACATTGTGGCACCCATTCTGGTGATGCACATGCTCATTGATTGTTAAAACGTGCCATAATCTGAATTTAAGATCTAACTGAGGTTTCTGCACAGCTTTTTGGGAATGTTGCTGTAGTGTTACCATGTTGACCTTCGGATACGTTAGAATGAACAAACCAACTGATGACAATGAATGATACAGATCTGTTCATTTTTCAGTACATTTTGCTGGTCCGTATTTCACTGCATTTCTTTGGTTTGGTGCTGTTGGCAGAAACTTATTTTTCTTTGTAAGTTCAGGATAGAAAATTTAACTAGATTGATGTCGGTTATCGTGTGTAAAATGTCAATGTGGTAAATCTTTCAGGATACCAACCTCCAAAATCATGCAAGTGTTGAACTTCAATGCTGCTGCTGCTGCGGGCACAGGGTGTGAGAATTATTTGCAGATCAAGACCTTGATATCCATAGAGGTGTGCTTTCATATATCCTCTTTTGAGTTCTTAAGAATGTTCAGATTCCTTCCACCATGTTCGTGCAGGCATGTCTTTGCATATCCTACTTTTGTTTATTCCATCTCTAACCAACACCAGTACACATATTTTTGAAAGAAAGAAAGCATGAGCACATAGTTGTCTTGATCTTATTCTATTCTATTCCAAGGTAAACTCTTGCTATCCCGGTTCAGAGCTCATAGACTTCCTTTGCCTGTCCTCGATGAATCATGGACCAATGATTAGTAAAATGTCTCTAATCATTGTGCGGTTTCTTCGGAGACAGGCCGCATAACTGTAATCTTGGACAAGTCACTGTCTTGCTCACCAACCAGCAGTTGAAATTCTCTAAACTTGTCGTCTTCAGCTCTCCACATCACCACAACATTACCATGGCTGTTGCTAATCGCCAGCCTATCACCACACACTTCATGCCACCCATTGACTGTCCTTTGTTTACTCATGCTCACATTTTCTTTATTCTGCAGATGTTGTTCCCTGCAACCTCTCAGAATTCTGAACAGTATAAAAGCACCTGAACTGCTGTGCATTTGTCTTCACCCCTCTCAACAGCAAGTGCCTCCAACCACACTCCCCAGGCCACCCTTCGCCTCCAAGGCTCCCAAGTCCCAAATTCACATCTCAATGGAGGCTGGAGGCCTGATTTCGGAGGCTGGCTGGACCATGTTTGACTTCCCACCGCAGGGCGAGGAGTCCGATATCATGGCGCAGCTGCTTGGCACCTTCCCCTCCCATGGCGAGGAAGCCCAGCAGGATCTGCCTTGGTACCAGGCTTCCCATCCATCCTTCTATGACACTGATCCTAATACAAGTGCATGTAGTGATAGCAATGATGGTAGCTTTGCTGTTCCATCCGAGTGTATGGGCTACTATTTGGGTGATTCAAGTGAGACCCTGGGCATCAGCTCCTGCACTGCACCACAGGACCTGAACTTGGTCCAGGAGCAAGGTGCTACCGAGTTTCTGAATATGATCCCAACCATTTCCCATGATTTGTTCGGGAACGGCGAGTCAAGCTGCGAGGGTATCGACTCGGTCAGTGCTACTAACAAGAGGAAGCATTCGGTGGAAGAAGAAATCGATGGCCAAGCGAGAGTAAGTCCTGAGGATGACAAATCATTCTGTTCACCGGCTATGTCTTCAGAAAGATATGTTCATGCTGTTAGTGTAAATATTGACTGTAATTGATTAATTGCAGGGTCGGAAATGTGCAAGGAAGGCTGCACCAAAGCGAGCAAAGAACGCGAAGCAAACCGAAGCGAGCTGCTGCACCTCTGACAATGACTCGAATGCTTCTCAAGAGTCTGCAGATGCTGGTGTTACTCCAAAAGGCAAGGCCCGGGCTGGACGCGGGGCGGCAACCGATCCCCAGAGCCTCTATGCAAGGGTACTGCAAATAATCATCTCTTTGCATCTGAAGGAATTATCTTTTGCAACTGAATGTGAAGTACTAATTCTCTGTTCTTTGCTTGAGCAGAAAAGGAGGGAAAGGATCAACGAGAGGCTGAAGACACTGCAGACCCTTGTGCCCAATGGAACCAAAGTATGCTTCTGAACATTCATGCTACTGATAGCCTACATGAATAAAAATGCTAAGATCCAATGGCTAAATCAACAATGTTTTTGTATTGATCTTGCAGGTAGATATGAGCACCATGCTTGAAGAGGCAGTCCAGTATGTCAAATTCCTGCAACTTCAGATCAAGGTGAGCAGTTGCTCAATTTAGTTCGGTTCGACATCAGACAAATTGTTCCAAGGCGGACATTGCAGCTGACGAATTTCTCTCTCTTAAATTTCCAGGTCCTCAGCTCTGATGAAATGTGGATGTACGCGCCGATTGCGTACAACGGGATGAACATTGGGCTTGATCTGAACATGTAGAGATGATTTTGGCAGTCTCGAGCGGGGAATGCTGTTTGTGTTTGAGATAAACGAGTTCTCCACTAACCATTCAATCTACCTGTGTTACCATGTGTCGTTTTGGAAGCTGTTATACAGATCATCATAGGCGCAGCAGTAGCATACTTAAACTTGTGAAGAGGCCCTTTTAGAGGATCAGTAAACTGAAGATAATACTACCATTTTCTTGACATTAGCATGAAATGCAAGATCTTGAAAACTTGTAGATTTGTATTTGTTTTCTTTGGACCAAATATAGTTCTTTTGTTGGCATGTGATGATTTGTTCAATGATCTAGTCTCTTGTGGTTTGCAAAGTTCAAACCCTGACACTTTAAGATAAATGACTGAAACTGCGAAATCATATTGGAATGAGTGTCGGTGTGGAACGACACCTATGGGACCACAAGAATCCCTATTACGGTTGCGGGGCGCGGGGTCGTGAGAAGAGCGGATCAAACAGATAGCACACGGTTCGTTTATCCAGGTTCGGGTCGCGAGGATGCGTAAAACCCTACTCCTGCTTTGGTGGATTGTATATCTGTGTTCTTGAGCTAGCTATGAGGCGTGAGGAGCTCCAAAAAGCCGAATCCTTCTCCTGGTCGCCTTGGGCCTCCTTTTATAGGGAAAGGGGTTGCCACAGTGGCACACAGCAGGTGGAAAGAGTACAGTAATGCGAGGTTATCCCTCACATTACATGACAAGGTGCATTTAATGCGTCTTGCTTAGGTGTCCTTGCTTTATCGGGGACGGGGGAGAGCCCTGTCTTGTCCGTCGCCGCTCCCTCTTGCGTCGACACGGGCCCTGGCCAGCGGTGCCCGCGGTGCCATGTAGGCAGACTGATAGAGGCAAAGGTGTCCCGTCTTTCGATGAGATGGTGGCTATCGTTTAGGATGAAGTCGACTTTGACGATCCGACTACGAACGTGCGATGACGTCGCGCCTTAGCAATCGCTAAACCAACTCCGAGAGGTTATTGACCACGCCGGAGCACGATCAACCTGACCACGAGGGTCTGTTTCCTGCAGGCAAACGAAGAACAAGCAAGAAACTAAGATTGCAATCTGGATATTGCGAATATAAGAGGAAAGCTTTATTTATCAAGGTGGGGTTCTGTGACGCCTTGGTCTGGTCGTTGAACACAAACGAAGTACGCGAAGTTGCAGCTATGGCGAACTTTTAATCTAAACAAAACCCAAAGTCTAAACGATGCCCTAGGGGCTGTATATATGGAGGAAGAGGGGGGAATTTCGTGGCCCTTGGAGGAGGGGTCCGAAACCCACCCCAACTCTTGTTTCACCACATATATGGACTCTAAAAACAGCCTATATTGAAGTATTTCGAAATTACCTGGGCCTGACCCAAAAAGAAGGTGACGCAGCACCTAGAATAGCCTCTGGACGAAAATTATGAAGTGGCATCTTGTATATTTCGTCCAAGGCTTCATGCACTCATTATGGTGGCTTCAAAGTCCCGAAATCCTCACTTGAAACTCTGTTCTTGTCTCCCTTGCGCATGCCATCAACTCCATGCTTGTTCTTGCTCCAATGATCATCCTTCTCCAAGCTAGGCCCTTCATTTGTAAGCAAAACAAATGTATCCAATTTAGGTAGCATCATATTCTCATGAACATTAGAATCATTACCAAGAAACGAAAGTACCTGATAATTCAATTGGCGTGCGTGAGCTCCAGTAATTGGTCCAGTATGTATAGCAGCAGGGGCTGTGGGTGTAACAATGGTATTGATGTCCTCATCATCCTCCCCTTCTTGAAATGAAGTCGTCCTCGACGGAAGCTCATCTTCCTCACCCAAATAAGGCTTCAAATCTGCAATGTTAAAAGTGGGACTAACCCCAAAATCTGCAGGCAACTCAAGTTTATATGCATTATCATTTATTTTCTCTAACACCTTAAAAGGACCATCAGCACGTGGCATTAGCTTTGATTTGCGCAAATTAGGAAATCTATCCTTACGCAAATGTAACCAAATAAGATCTCCAGGTGCAAACACAACATGTTTTCTACCCTTATCTCCAGCAAGTTTATATTTAGCATTCATACGCTCAATGTTTTCCTTAGTTAACTCACGCATTTTTGAAATCAATTCAGCACGTTCTTTAGCATCAAAATTAACCTTCTCCAAAGATGGAAGAGGCAACAAATCAATAGGTGCACGAGGTAGGAAACCATACACAATTTCAAAAGGGCACATCTTAGTAGTAGAATGCAATGAACGATTATAAGCAAATTCAATATGAGGCAAGCATTCTTCCCACATTTTTTTATTATTCTTCAAAACAGCCCTAAGCATAGTAGACAATGCTCTATTGACTACTTCAGTTTGTCTATCAGTTTGGGGGTGACAAGTAGTACTAAAAAGCAGTTTAGTCCCCAACTTAGCCCATAAACATCTCCAAAAGTGGCTAAGAAATTTAGTATCACGATCTGAAACAATAGTATTTGGCACACCATGCAAGCGAATAATTTCACGAAAGAACAAATCAGCAACATTAACAGCATCATCGCTTTTATGACATGGTATAAAGTGTGCCATTTTCGAGAATCTATCCACGACAACAAATATACTATCCCTCCCCTTCTTCGTTCGAGGTAAACCTAAAACAAAGTCCATAGATATATCCTCCCAAGGAACACTAGGTACAAGCAAATGCATATATAAACCATGAGGATTGAGTTGTGACTTAGCTTTTTGACATGTAGTGCAGCGAGCAACAAAACGCTCAACATCCCGTCTCATCTTTGGCCAAAAGAAATGTGTAGCAAGTACGTCCTCCATCTTCTTCACGCCAAAGTGTCCCATTAATCCTCCTCCATGCGCCTCCTGCAACAACAAAAGACGAACAGAGCTAGCTGGAATGCATAGCTTGTTAGCACGGAACACAAAACCATCATTAACAACGAACTTGTTCCATGTTCTTCCTTCTTTACAATTCTGCATTACATCCTTAAAATCAGCATCATGCATATATTGATCTTTGATGGTCTCCAAACCAAATATTTTGAAGTCAAGTTGTGAAAGCATAGTATAGCGACGAGACAAAGCATCAGCAATAACATTTTCTTTACCCTTCTTGTGTTTAATGACATAAGGGAAAGTCTCAATGAATTCAACCCATTTAGCATGTCTACGATTCAGTTTAGCTTGACTTTTAATATGTTTCAAAGATTCATGATCAGAATGTATAACAAATTCTTTGGGCCATAAATAATGTTGCCATGTCTCTAAAGTCCGAACAAGAGCATATAATTCTTTATCATAAGTAGAATAATTCAGACTAGGCCCACTCAATTTTTCAGAAAAGTATGCAACAGGTTTGCCATCTTGTAATAACACACGTCCTAATCCAATTCCACTAGCATCACATTCAAGCTCAAAAGTCTTATTAAAGTCAGGAAGTTGAAGTAAAGGAGCATGTGTCAACTTATCTTTCAATACCGTGAAGGCTTCTTCCTGTGCGGTACCCCAAACAAAAGGCACATCCTTCTTTGTAAGCTCATTGAGAGGTGCAGCAATGGTGCTAAAGTCTCTCACAAAACGCCTATAGAAACCAGCGAGTCCAAGAAAACTCCTCACTTGTGTGACCGTTTTGGGCTGCGGCCAACTCTCAATAGCTTCAATCTTGGCTTTATCAACTTCAATTCCCTGTGGAGTAACAACATAGCCAAGAAAAGACACTCGGTCGGTGCAAAAGGTGCACTTCCCAAGGTTACCAAACAAACGTGCATCACGTAGAGCATTAAAAACAGCACGTAAATGTTCCAAATGTTCTGCCAAAGATTTGCTATAAATCAGTATATCATCAAAATAGACTACCACAAATCGTCCAAGGAAAGCACGTAAAACTTCGTTCATTAGTCTCATGAAAGTACTAGGTGCATTAGTTAACCCAAAAGGCATGACTAACCACTCATATAAACCAAACTTAGTTTTAAATGCCGTTTTCCATTCATCTCCCAATTTCATACGAATTTGATGGTATCCACTACGTAAATCAACTTTGGAGAATATTGTAGAGCCACTCAATTCATCAAGCATATCATCTAGCCTAGGAATAGGATGGCGATAATGAATAGTAATATTATTAATGCCTCTACAATCAACACACATACGCGATGTACCATCCTTTTTAGGCACTAGTATAATAGGAACAACACAAGGACTAAGAGATTCGCGTATATAACCTTTGTCGAGTAGCTCTTGTACTTGACGCATAATCTCCTTCGTCTCCTCTGGATTGGTACGGTATGGTGCGCGGTTGGGTAATGATGCACCGGGAATTAAGTCAATTTGATGCTCAATCCCTCGAATAGGTGGTAATCCCGGTGGCACGTCTTGTGGAAAGACGTCAGCGAACTCCTGCAAAATGTTAGTAACAGCAGGAGGCAAAGAGGAAGGCACGTCCTCGAATGAAAATAATGCCTCTTTGCACACAAAAGCATAGCAAACAGATTTGCTAACATCTAGATCATCAATATCAGATTTGGTGGCAAATAAACATGCACTTTTCAATTTAATTTCAGAAGCAACACTAGATGGTTTATTATCAGGCTTCATTTGTTGCTCAAATTCTTTTGCCACAATCTGATTTTCACTCTTATTTTGCTCCTGTTTTGCTTTATTAGCTCTATTAATATCATCTTTCAAAATGGAAGCAGGAGTCATGGGAAGCAAAGTAATATTTTTGTCCTTATGAACAAGAGTATACTGATTGTTTCTACCATGGTGTACAGAATTTTTATCAAATTGCCATGGTCTACCAAGTAATAAGGAACATGCTTGATAGGTACCACATCACAATCAACATAATCAGCATATGTAGAGATACTAAAATGCACACGAACAGTACGTGTTACCTTAACCTTGCCGCTGTTGTTGAACCATTGGATGTAGTAAGGATGTGGATGTGGTCTTGTGGTGAGAGATAGCTTCTCCACCATCTCCATGCTAGCCAAGTTGTTGCAGCTCCCTCCATCTATGATGACGTGAATAGAACGTTCCTTCACAACTCCCTTTGTATGGAACAAATTATGCCTCTGATTTTGCTCAGCTTGTGTAACCTGCACACTCAAAATACGTTGAGCAACTAAACATTCATACCTGTCAGCATCTTCAGCAACCATGTATTGCGTCTCATGATCAGAATCATCTCCACCGTGTTCTTCACGTGTAATAAGAGCCAAAGTCTCCTCATCATAGTCACTAGCGGACTCATACCCACCATCCTCAGTAACAATCATCACACGCTTAGATGGGCATTCTCTCGCATAATGACCTCCACCCTTGCAACGTCGACAAATAATATCATGTGTTTGCCCTGTTGATGCCATGGATGAAGAAGAGCTCTTTGCAGGCCCAGAAGGTGTGCTCTTGGCAGATAGTGGTGATTGTGCCTGCTTTACTGTATCACGGTTGGAGGTGGCAGCCGAAGGAGGTGCCGGTGTAGCAGAACGTGTGGAAGTAGATGATGCACGTGGTGTCCATGATGAAGGTCGACCTGCAGAAAAGTTAGTTCGCGCCAATGCCTGTCGATCCTGCACTTCACGTTGAGCTTTACAAGCAAGATGGAATAAACGAGTGATATTATTATAATCCTTATAGTCTAGAATGGTCTGAATCTCTCTATTTAATCCACCCAGAAAACGTGCAAGCATAGCTTCATTCTCCTCAACAATACCACATCTAATCAAGCCAGTTTGTAATTCCTGATAATATTCTTCTACCGATTTTTTTCCTTGTCTTAAGCGCTGCAATTTTTGAAGTAATTCATGTTGATAATATGGTGGAACCCAACGAGTACGCATAGCAGTTTTCAAAGCAGCCCAAGTAGCTGGAACAGGATATAATCTACAATGTTCAGACCACCAAACACATGCAAAGCTAGTGAAAGCACAAACAGCAGCAGGAACACGTCTCTCCTCAGGATATTGTAAACATGTAAATCATTGTTCAGTTTCTAACTCCCAAGTAAGATATATATCAGGAACATATCTACCCTCAAATGGTGGAATATTCAATTTTAGTTTAGGGAGATGGTCATGATCTCGTACCTGAGGGGGAGCCCTAACATTGCCATTATTTGCATGTGGACGACCTGGTGGTTGTGGTGCTGGTGGTTGCACGTAGTTCTGATGTTGATCAACCTCATCCTCATAATCTCCCACATAATCATCCTCCCCCACATCAGCAGCAGGAGCCACAGAAGTATCAACAGCAGCACCAGCAGCTTGGCCAGGCTGAAGAGGGACACAGGTCGCTCGGCGGAGGGCTGTTTCGCGATGTGGAGGTAGACGTTGTTGTTGTAGAGGTGCGTTAGGTGCAGCCGGTGGTGGTGGTGGTGGTAGACACGCAAGCAGTTCATTAAATCTGTTATCGAGCTTTGTTTCGAACGTCTTCTCAAGGCCAGTGATCTTCTCCATGGCCTCTTCAAAATTGTTCAGCACATCTTGCACCTGTTCAGTCATCATTTTCTGAAACTTATCATGAAGCTCCTTGTTTGTTAAATTCTCCCAGTCAATCTCGTTGGGTTGTGATCCTGGCATGGTTAGCAGCAATAGAAACACACAAGAATATGATCCTATAGACTACTAAGTGGTGGTGGTGGTGGGTGTCACAAATCCTTTAAGCAAATCTCAAATTCTTACCAGTTCTTACCCAGCAGCAGGCGGTGATCGGCAACCGATGTAGTCAAAACTCTCAAAGCTTGGATAGAGCGAGTACCAGGGAGAGTCAAATGCATGATGTAGATGTATGTGGAGTTGGGAAGGCTTATAATATGGTAGCAAAAAGGGTCAGCAATAATCAATTCAGAGATGCAAAGTTGAATAAACGCTCAACGACGGTACTGTGCTGGTCCTAGGCTAGACCGTGCTAGAGACGCGAGCCTAGAATACTAACAAAATCACGACGCTGCACGTAAACAAGGGAAAAGCACACTCTGGAATTTTTTTTCGCCCTGTTTTTTTTTGCGAAAAATCACTATAATGGCGAGTGTCTCAAAACTCTTCCCAGGTCAAACTGACAGGATAGACACGAAATTTTTGCGACAATTTTTTTTCGACTGCCCGGACCCAAAAACTGGAAACGGCTCAAAAAAAAACTTTCAATAACGACGACTGTCTCAAAAGGCTAAGAAACACCTAAAAATAGGATAGCCAGAATTTTTTTTGTCAAGTGCGTTTTTGAAAAATTTTGGGCCTAAACGGAGGGTGGTTTCCGGACTCTTTTTTTTGGAAACCAACCTCTTCTACGGACGACAAAAGATTGATGGAACCCCAAGCCTACTCAAACAAGGAAACACGAATCTGGCAACAGATGGATCTCGAAAGCAAACCTAATATGAGATGGACTCGAAGTGATGGTGGTATATGGATACGGATCGGTGGTGGTATATGGACTCGGAGCGGTGGCGGATAAGCGGTGGTGGAAGATGGCAGGGACAATGATGATGGTGCGGCGGCGGCGTGACTAATATGACCAGAACTCGAAACTCTAAAAGACTAGACGCTAAGACCAGCAAACTTGACACGACGATGCAACCGCAAATTCAACAAAGCAAATACAGAAAAGATTATGCAAAGGCTCAGATTGGTTCGGATAGGATGAACTAACCCTAAATTTTTTTTGGCTTTTTCGTGGACTATAGGTATGAAGAACAGACTCGATCTAAACTACGAAAAACTGTAAAATCTCACCGAGCAACCTGGAAATCTGATACCACTTGATAGAGGCAAAGGTGTCCCGTCTTTCGATGAGATGGTGGCTATCGTTTAGGATGAAGTCGACTTTGACGATCCGACTACGAACGTGCGATGACGTCGCGCCTTAGCAATCGCTAAACCAACTCCGAGAGGTTATTGACCACGCCGGAGCATGATCAACCTGACCACGAGGGTCTGTTTCCTGCAAGCAAACGAAGAACAAGCAAGAAACTAAGATTGCAATCTGGATATTGCGAATATAAGAGGAAAGCTTTATTGATCAAGGTGGGGTTCTGTGACGCCTTGGTCTGGTCGTTGAACACAAACGAAGTACGCGAAGTTGCAACTATGGCAAACTTTTAATCTAAACAAAACCCAAAGTATAAACGATGCCCTAGGGGCTGTATATATGGAGGAAGAGGGGGGAATTTCGTGGCCCTTGGAGGAGGGGTCTGAAACCCACACTAACTCTTGTTTCCCCACACATACGGACTCTAAAAACAGCCTATATTGAAGTATTTCGAAATTACATGGGCTTGGCCCAAAAAGAAGGTGACGCAGCACCTAGAATAGCCTCTGGACGAAAATTATGAAGTGGCATCTTGTATATTTCGTCCAAGGCTTCATGCACTCATTATGGTGGCTTCAAAGTCCTGAAATCCTCAGTTGAAACTCTGTTCTTGTCTCCCTTGCGCATGCCATCAACTCCATGCTTGTTCTTGCTCCAATGATCATCCTTCTCCAAGCTAGGCCCTTCATTTGTAAGCAAAACAAATGTATCCAATTTAGGCAGCATCATATTCTCATGAACATTAGAATCATTACCAAGAAACGAAAGTACCTGATAATTCAATTGGCGTGCGCGAGCTCTAGTAATTGGTCCAGTATGTATAGCAGTAGGGGCTGTGGGTGTAACAATGGTATTGATGTCCTCATCACAGACAGGTAGCTGAGGTGGCGCAACGGTGGGTCTCCACGAAGATCCGCATACCGCCACGCAGGTGCCTGCCCAGTTGGTTGGGTCGGCAGCTGCATGCGAACGATGGTGGAGGTCTGATTGGCGTGGGCCTGATGGTGGCCCCACGGGTGTTCTTGGCAAGGGCCTTGCCGTGGCCTCGGCAAGGGTCTTGCCGCGGCCCCGGCAAGGGTCTTGCCGTAGTGCCTGCTGTCATCCCCGGCAAGGGTCTTGCCGGGGGCCTTGTGGTCCTCCTTGGCTGGGATCCCGCCAAGGATCATTATCTTCTAGAGTGTGTATCTGATCTTGAATGTCTTCACAAAGATCTGCATGCCACCACGGGGATGTCTCCCGAATCCTTGCCCCATGGGGGCAATGGACTCAAGGGTGACTCGCTCCGTAGGTGTGGGGCGAGCGGCCACGGCAAGGGTCTTGCCGGGTTTGCTAAAACCGCCTCTCGGCAAGGATCTTGCCGGGGGAGTCCGCTTCGTCCCCTTTGCTCTTTGTGGTCTTGGTCTTGGCGTCGTTCTGCTTCTCTTGAGCTTCGGCCTTACCTTGGCTCACCTCCCTTGCCGTGCTCGGTGTGGTGGTGCCCGTGGCTTAGACTGCCCGTGCACAATTATAGGGGTACAAAAAGTGTACCCCTCTTTTTGTACACCGACAGGAGCCCCCGGGCCTGGGCCACACATAAGCACAACGCGTTGTTGGGCTAGGCCCAAAAACGGTGCGCGGGCAGGCGGGGCGGTTTTTACCGCGGTAAGTCCCTTCGCGCGCTGCGCTTCCCACGCTTCCCGCGCGTGGCGCGGCGTGGGGAGGCGTCCGTGACGTGGGCGGCATGCGTGGGGCTGAGCTCTGCACGCATGCGTCACGTCGTAGTAAAGGGGGCGGTTCGCGCCTTCCCCATAAACGGGGGGGGGGGGGAGGCTTGGAGGCGTGGCCCATTTACTGAACGGGGCCGAGGCGTGGTCTTCAAGGCGTCCACTCCCCACGATCACGGGGTGGGGAGAGGTCGCCTCACCCGTTGCCTCGGTCCAGCACGCCTGCCACGTGGCTCGCATGCGCTTGGGGTGGCGATCGGTGGAGGCGGGAAACCGGGCCGCCGCGGGCTGGGGCAGCGGGTCGGTCCCAGTTCCTTGCGCCTTCCGCGTCTTGATTGGTGGAGCGGGGCGGCCGATCCCCCACCCCGTTCCTTTATAAGGAGCGGGAGGGGGAGGATGGCGTCCCGCATTCTTTCATCTCCTTCTTTCTTCAGCTTCTGCTCCCCCTTCCATCCGCCATGGAGAGAGGGAACCCTGGTCCTTCAACGGTGGCGGCGAGGGTCGCCGCTCGACAACGCGTCCCTCCTTCTCCTGCACCTGCGGTGGCAGAGCCAGCCGCGAGGGGAAGGGGGAGGGGGCGAGGCAGTGGGCGAGGCCGAGGCGCTCGGGGAAGAGGAGGACGGGGCGGCGCGCCGGCCTCGCCTTCGCCAGCAGTTCCTCCCACCATGGAGGGCGACGTTGGGGATGACCCTTGTGAGTTCTTCGTCAGGCTACGCCGGCCGCCTCGTCGTCGCCTTCGTCTCCCTACTCCATTCGCGCGGGAGATGGAGCTGAATCTGCCGGAGTCATTGCGGCTGCATATGAGGGGCTGTGGGATCAGTGGCACGCGGGTTCGCGTCGACTTCCCAGCCCCTCACGTGATGTATCTTCGTCGGGGATGGAATACATTCGCTGACATCCACCGCTTGACAGAGGGGCTCACTCTCCATTTCAAGCTGATGGAGGGCGGCCTCCTCTCCGTCAAGGTCTTCGGGCTCTTCCGGACCCGTGCAAGGTGCTGCATGGAGAGCTCTTCTGATAGCGAAGACTCCTCCTCGGGCGGGAGTGACGAGGAGGACAGCGACAGCGACGGCGAGGGTAGCAGGCGGTAGGATGACGGGTCCAACTAGGTGTCGGGCGCCGCTCCGTGCGGCACCGACGACCCCATCATCCGTGTCGCCGGCTCCCTGAACTTCTCGGGGTCGTCTCCTTGGGCGGATGGCGTTGGGAGGCTGCGGAAGAGGAAGAGGGTGGGCGGCAAGGCCGTCAAATCAGAGTACGCGGGCACCCACGCCTTCGACGCGTGCTGACGTCCTGCCGCCTCGTCTTCGAGCTCTGCTTCCGGCGCCGCCATCACCATCCAGCCTTCGGACGGCCACCGAGATGTTCTCTTGGTGTCTTCTGCCACCCGTAGCTTGCCTAGGCGCCCCTTTTGCCCTTTTCGCCTCCTTGACCTGCCTCCTGAGGAGAGGGACAAGAAAGGGATTACGGGCACCTTATCTCTTTTTAGTTTGTAAGCCTTCGGGCCTTAACTGAATTTAAAACTTGTAATCCCATCATTCATGTTTTTCATTCCTTATGGACTGTACCTGAGTGGAATGTTTTTAATGAAAAAGGGATGCTTGCCGGGTCATTTGTTTGCGGGTGGGACCCACGTCAAGGAGTAAATCCTTGATATCTCTAAGATAAACATTTCCTTGCCCGACAGCAGGCCTTGCCGTCTTCCCACGTCGCTCGACCTTTCTCATGCTTTTGGCGGAGGCAGGGATGAGGTGGGTTCAGGATCCTTGTTTCATCTTTCCGCTGCCGCGACTACGACCAAACCTGGCCCCAGGAACGAGCCCTAGGGCCTAGAGTTTTAGGGGAGCACGGTAGCTTTAGGAAGGAACGAGGTTTCACATACCTCAGTCCATAAGGGAATGCATGATAAGGGATGAAGAACTTATCTGAAGCTGTAGCCCCCGGCAACTCTGGTTTGCCGTGGGTGAATCTTTGCACTTGCAGCCCCCGGCAGTATTGGCTTGCCGGGGTTTGGACGCTGGTCCGTCCCTCTTCTTTTTCTCGTCCTCAAGTGGTCCGGCAAGGATATCTGTGAGTCCTGCGAACCAAAGAAGACAAAAGAACGGCAAAGAGACGCACACTCGACCTCTAAGCTAGGGGTTAGCCGCCGCTAAGCACTATCAACCCTAACCAAGGACGAGACTCGACCTAGCATGCATGCTATAACTTAGGGCGCCAGCGCTTCATTTATTTATGCCCAGGGTCTGCGCCTGACTTTGTACAAAGGGTTACATGCATCATCGGCAATGCTTGTACAAAAGGTGGCTTGCTGGGGGGCCCGGCAAGCCGCGCATCACGGGTAAAACTTGCGAAGATGCTCAATGTTACAGCAGTTACTCACCGGAACGGCATCTTCGGTCTCCAGGCGGACTGCGCCGGGCCTGGTGACTCGTATTACCCGATAAGGGCCTTCCCACTTTGCGTCAACTTGTTGGAATTCTTGGCTGATTGAACGCGCCGAAGGACAAGGTCGCCTTCCTCAAGGCTTCAGGCATGAACCTTGCGGCTATGGTAGCGGCGCAAGGCTTGCTGGTAGCGGGATGCTCTCACAGCTGCCCGAAGATGATCTTCCTCATGGAGCATTGTGTCATCTTGGCGCAGTTGCTCTTGCTCAAGCTCATCATAAGCGAGCACTCGAGGTGACACGTATATGAGTTCAGTGG
This sequence comes from Aegilops umbellulata, assembly GCA_032464435.1. Classification (NCBI taxonomy): domain Eukaryota; kingdom Viridiplantae; phylum Streptophyta; class Magnoliopsida; order Poales; family Poaceae; genus Aegilops; species Aegilops umbellulata. Next base: position 81,234,996 of record CP136058.1, read on the forward strand.
GGAGAACTGCTTCTGCCCCGTATACTAGGGCCAAGGGTGTCTGGCCGGTGGCTCGATTTAGCGTCGTCCTAATCGACCAAAGAACCGCCGGCAACTCATCAATCCAGCGCCTTCCACTCTTGTGCAGCCTGTCAAAGGTCTTGGTCCTTAAACCTCGCAGTACTTCAGCATTTGCACTCTCAGCTTGACCATTGCTTCGTGGGTGAGCAACGGAAGCGAAACAGACTTTGCTGCCGAGGTCTTGGGTATATTGCATGAAGGTGCGGCTTGTGAACTGCATGCTGTTGTCGGTGATGACCCTGTTGGGTACACCAAAATGGCACACTAGTCCCTTGAAGAACTTGACGGCTGACTGAGCGGTGAACTTCCTCACTGCCTCCACCTCCGGCCACTTTGTGAACTTGTCGATTGCAACGTACAAGTACTCAAAGCCCCCGACAGCGCGGGGGAAAGGGCCCAGTATGTCGAGCCCCCAGACCGAGAAGGGCCAGGAGAGAGGAATGGTTTGAAGGGCTTGAGCTGGCTAATGAAGCTTCTTTGAATGGAACTGACACGCTTCACACCTAGTGACCAGTGTCGTCGCATCCTGGAGGGCCGTGGGAAGAAGAAGCCTTGCCGAAATGCCTTGCCGGCAAGGGCCCTTGACCCAATGTGGGATCCACATATGCCTCAGTGTATCTCTGCCAACAGCTCCAGTCCTTCCTCTCGAGGGATACACTTCAATTTCACACCGTTCGGCCTCTTTCTGTACAGGACGTCATCGACGAACTGGTACATGGTAGAGCGACGGGCTACTTTTTCCGCTTCTTCCTGTTCCTTAGGAAGTTCCCCTGTTTGGAGGAATCGGGCGGTATGCTGTGCCCATGCTGGAGCTTGGGGATCGACAGCGAGGACTAAAGGCATTTCCTCCGCCATAGGAGCGGCTGTCTCGACGGGCAAGAGCTTGACGCTCCGCCGGAGCTAGCCGTTCTGTGGCGGGCTCAGTGTCTCCGGCAACATCCTTGCCGGCGGCTCCGGGGAGCTCGGCGGGAAAGTACTTGCCGGGCCCTGATTTCCTCCTCTTGTTCTGCTCTGTTGATGGATCAACGGATGGCTGAGTTAGCTGAAGCACAAAGGTACCTGGTTCCACAGGTAGCTTGAGGGCAGCGCGTTTTGACAGGTAGTCGGTGATATCATTCTCTGCTCGTGGAACGTATTCAGTCTGTATACCGTCGAAACGCTCTTCCAGCTTTCTCACTTCATCTACGCAGGCCTTCATCAACGGGCTCTGGTAATCCTTGTTGACTTGCTTGACGACAAGCTGCGAGTCGCCCCTGACGATGAGTTTCTTGATTCCGAGGTCCGCTGCGATCCTGAGACCGGCAAGCAGCCCTTCGTACTCTGCCGTATTGTTTGTCGACGCCTCCCTGGGGAAGTGCATCTGGATCACGTACTTGAGGTGCTCTCCAGTGGGCGCGACGAGCAGTACGCCAGCCCCGACGCTTTGTAAGGAGAAAGCTCTGTCAAAGTACATGATCCAATCGCAACTTGCCTCCTTGCCGGGGAGAGCAGTCTCTTGGGCTTCTTCGTCAGGTGTTGCGGTCCATTCTGCAATGAACTCCGTCAGGACTCGGCTCTGAACCGTCGAAGTACTTTCAAACTTGAGGCCAAAGCTGGACAACTCCAGTGCCCATTCCACAATTCTTCCCGTTGCATCTGGATTGTGCAATATCCGTTGCAGGGGGAGGCGAGTGACGACAGTGATCTCGTGCGCCTGGAAGTAGTGACGCAGCTTCCTCGAGGACATAAGAAGGCCGAAGAGCAGTTTCTGCATGCCGGAGTACCTTGATCTAGCCCCCTGCAGGAGGGAACTAACAAAGTAGACCGGGTGCTGCATCATTTTCTTCCTCGGCGGCACTTCAACTGGCTGTGTTGTCTCTGTATTGGTGGTGTCGGGCTCTGTCGCTGCCATTACCTCGCCGTCAACCTCTCTCTGCGCCACTAGTGCGGCGCTGACCACCTGGTTCGTTGCCGCCAGGTATAGCAGCAACGGCTCCCGTGGCCTAGGCACAACTAGTATTGGCGCGGAGGAGAGGTACTTCTTCAAATCTTGCAACACTACTTCGGCTTCTGGCGACCACTCCATCGGGCCCGCCTTTTTCACGATCTTGAAAAAGGGAAGGGCGCGCTCGACAGACTTGGAAATGAACCTGCCCATGGCGGCGACGCAACCAGCAAGCCGACGCACATCCTTGATTCGCTTGGGTGCTTCAATTTGCTCGATAGCTTTGATCTTGTCCGGATTGGCCTCTATCCCGCGCTGTGACTCAAAGAACCCGAGAAGCTTGCCGGACGGGACGCCAAAGACGCACTTCTCAGGGTTCAGCTTGAGATTGATCTTTCGCAGGTTTGCAAATGTTTCTCGCAAATCCGGCACGAGGGTTGCCCTATCCTTGGTCTTGACCACTATGTCATCCATATAAGCTTCCATATTTCTCTGGAGCTGGGGTTCAAAACCAATCTGGACCGCCCTTGCAAACGTCGAACCAGCACTCTTCAACCCAAAAGGCATCCGCATGAAACAATACGTACCACATGGGGTGATGAATGCTGTTTTCTCTTCGTCTTCTCTTGTCATGAAGATCTGGTGGTAGCCGGAGTAGGCATCGAGGAATGACAACAGATCGCACCCAGCTCTGGAGTCAACAATCTTGTCGATGCGCGGCAATGGGAAGGGGTCTTTAGGACAAGCCTTATTGATATCTGTGTAATCAATACATAGCCTCCACTTCCCATTCGCCTTGCGCACTACGACCGGATTGGCCAACCACGTTGGATGGAGCACTCCTCTTACCAAACCCGCTGCTTCTAGTTTCTGGATCACTTCTGTGATGAACTCTTGTCGTTCCAAAGCTTGCTTTCTGACCTTCTGCTTGACGGGCCGCGCATGAGGACAGACAGCAAGGTGGTGCTCAATCACCTCCCTGGTAACGCCGGGGATGTCGGAAGCTTGCCATGCAAACACATCGACATTCTCCCGCAGGAAGGTGACGAGCGCGTCTTCCTATTTGTCGTAAAGGGTGGAGCTTATGGTGAAAGCTCCTCCCGTGCCGTCCTCATTGACAGAAACCTTCTTGGTTCCCGGCGGTTTGGCCCTGGGCTTCTTGTTTCCGCCGGTGGAGCTCTCTGGCACGTCCTCGACGGCAGCGCTACACTCCGAAGAGGTGCGCTTGCCGGAGTGGGTGTCCGAGGTCTCACCGGTCTTCTTCTTCTTCTTCTTCTTCTTCCCTCCCGGGGTCCCAGCGGCAGGAGCAAGTGCCCTAGTGGCGGCAGCTGCTGCAACTGCTTGCTGGTATAGTTGGTCAGCGCAAATCAGCGCATCTTTCTTATCGGAGGGGATGGTGATGATCGTCATAGGTCCTGGCATCTTCAGGGTGTTGTAGGCGTAGTGTGACGCCGCCATGAACTTGGCCAGCGCTGGGCGGCCAAGGATCCTGTTGTAGGGCAAGGGGATCTTGGCAACATCAAACACGATCCTCTCCGTCCTGTAGTTCAGGTCGCTTCCAAAAGTCACGGGCAGCGTGACCTTTCCCTTGGGTTGGCTTCTTCCCGGGTTGACCCCCTGAAACATGCCCATCTCTTCGAGGTCTCCATCAGGAATCTGCAGTTTCTCGATCACGGCAGGTGAAATCAAGTTCAGACCGGCCCCGCCATTGACTAGCATCTTCGTCACCTTGAGGTTGCGTATTGTTGGTGAGACCAACAATGGAAAGCACCCGACCGCAGTAGTGCGATCAGGGTGATCCTCGGTGTAAAAAATGATAGGTGTGCTGGACCACTTCAGCGGCCTTTGGGCATCAAACGACGGCTTTGCCGCTGTAATCTCTCGCGCCCACTGTTTAAGCCGGCGGTGAGAAGTATGCAGCGAGGCGCCGCCGTCGACGCACATGGCCTCTGTAGCTTTCTGAAACTCATGGTCGCCGGATTCGTCGTCCTCTTCGTGATCGTCGTCTTCTGGCTTTCTGTCGCGGCCCCGGGCGGGCCTCTCCTGTTGTTTATCTTTGCCGCAACGGCCCGCCTGGCTGTCACGCTTCTTGCCGGACCCCTCAGCACCGTCTTGGCCCTTCTCCTTGTCCCGCCTCTCATATTCAGCCCGCTGCTTCTCAGCGAGGAGCTCAACCTATCGGCAGTCTTGGAGAGCATGGCCTTTGGTGCGATGGATCTTGTAGTATCGCTTGTTGGAGTTTCCTGGCTTCTCGGCAGCCGCCAGGGCCCGGCAGGCGACACATCCGGCAATCTCCTTGCCGGGGTCACCTGCCCTGGTTTTCTTGGCAGAGCCGGTGTCATCAGATCCCTCGACGGCAAGCACGGCTTTACCTTTGCGCTTCCTGTTGCGGCGCCGACCCTTCTTTGCCGGGGCGGCAATATCCTCATCTGAGGAGTCGGTTTCCACGCCGGCATCTTCGCCGGGGTACTTCCTTCCCTCTTCATCCCGGGCACATCTGTCAGCAAGAACATAGAGTTCTGCTACATCTTTCACCTTGTTCATTGCCAACTCTTCGCGCATCTTGCGGTTACGCACGTCTGATGGAACGCGCTAATGATGGCGGCAGGGTGAACATCAGGGATATTGTACTGTATCCGGCTGAACCTCTGTATGTACTTGCGGATACTCTCGCCTCCCTTCTGGGGAATGACGTGCAGGTCGCTTGCTTGGCCATGGGCTTGGTGGCCTACAGTAAAGGCGCCCACGAACTCATGGAACAAGTCTGACCAGGAGGAAATAGAGTCTATCGGCAAGTGCATCAACCATGACATGGCGTTGGGTTTAAGAGCCAACAGAAAGTAATTCGCAAGCACCTTATCGTCACGGGCTCCGGCAGCTTGCATCGCGATGGTGTAGATGCTGAGGAACTCAGACGGGTGGGTCTTGCCGCCATACTTCTCGCCAACGTTAGGTTTGAAGGTGCGGTGAGTGGGCCACTGGAACTGCCACAACTCACGGGTAAAAGCCGGACAGCCTACCTCGTAAGGTAGGCCTCCAGGGCTCTCCGGTGCCGGGTGGTCCACAGCAGGCCCTGCTCGCTTATCTGACTGGTGGTGCGCTCCGTGCCAGCGCTCGATAGTGGTTCGAGCATCTTCGTGTTCTCGCTCCCGAAGAACTTGGCGTTGGTCACAGTGGGTCCGCGGGTCGGACGATGCTATGGAGATTTCGTCGCCCGTAACGTCGCGACGGTCTGGCATCCGTGGTACCGGGCGAGGAGGAGGCGAGTGCACCGTGGTCGCGGCGCCGCCGGCCTTCCTGCCACTGGTGCGTGGGACTCCGTCGGAGCGTCGACCCGGGGGCTCCACCGGACTCGGTTCGTCTTTGTTGGCCACCGCAACAAGGCTTCGGATAGTGGCTCTCCATTTGTCGAGTTTCCCCATAGTGGGAGGAAAATCGAGGAGCAACTGCGCGCGCGCCAGGGCTTCTGCTGGCGTTGGTGGCAGCGAAACCTGCACTGATCGCGACGCGCTTCGACTTCTGACCATGTCAGAAGGACCTCTATCACGACCCCGCGGTCGCATGCCATCTTTACCAGCGCTTCGGCGAGCGGGCAGGTCTTCTACATCCCGGGGGTGGCGCTCCGGGCTCTTCCCGCAGCGACGCCCGGGGTCTTCGGCATGATTATGCCGCTCGTCGCGCGTCGCTTGAGAGGAGCGCGCAGTCGGCGCCGGCGTGGGACTCTTGGAAGCCCTCGCGTCGCCCTCGGGCGGGGTGGTAGCGATCCTGGAAGGCCCCGCGCCACCCGCGGAGGGCCTGGCTCCGTCTTTGGATTTGGCGGTGTGCAGCCCGTCACTGGGCGCACGAACATCGCCGCCTCCCAAACTCCGGCTGCTGGGACGGTGTTGGTGTTCGCGAACGGCGCCCCGGGTCATTTCTGCGACCGGTCCGCTGCTCGCCCGCGTCGGGACGGGACGTCCGGCTTCCGACGGGCCAACCGCCACCGTCTTCTTCTTCTTGGGCGCCATGACAATGAAGAAGCGTCGAACTAACTGCTAGAGCCGATTCTCGCAACTGCGCCCCCTACCTGGCGCGCCAAAGATGTCGGTGTGAAACGACACCTATGGGACCACAAGAATCCCTACTACGGTTGTGGGGCGCGGGGTCGTGAGAAGAGCGGATCAAACAGATAGCACACGGTTCGTTTGTCCAGGTTCAGGCCGCGAGGATGCGTAAAACCCTACTCCTGCTTTGGTGGATTGTATATCTGTGTTCTTGAGCTAGCTATGGGGCGTGAGGGGCTCCAAAAAGCCGAATCCTTCTCCTGGTCGCCTTGGGCCTCCTTTTATAGGGAAAGGGGTTGCCACAGTGGCACACAGCAGGTGGAAAGAGTACAGTAATGCGAGGTTATCCCTCGCATTACATGACAAGGTGCATTTAATGCATCTTGCTTAGGTGTCCTTGCTTTATCGGGGACGGGGGAGAGCCCTGTCTCGTCCGTCGCCGCTCCCTCTTGCGTCGACACGCGCCCTGGCTAGCGGTGCCCGCGGTGCCATGTAGGCAGGCAGGTAGCTGAGGTGGCGCAGCGGTGGGTCTCCACGAAGATCCGCATGCTGCCACGCAGGTGCCTGCCCAGTTGGTTGGGTCGGCAGCTGCATGCGAATGACGGTGGAGGTCTGATTGGCGTGGGCCTGATGGTGGCCCCACTGGTGTTCTTGGCAAGGGCCTTGCCGTGGCCTCGGCAAGGGTCTTGCCGGGGCCCCGGCAAGGGTCTTGCCATGGCGCCTGCTGTCATCCCCGGCAAGGGTCTTGCCGGGGGCCTTGTGGTCCTCCTTGGCTGGGATCCCGCCAAGGATCATTATCTTCTAGAGTGTGTATCTGATCTTGAATGTCTTCACAAAGATCTGCATGCCACCACGGGGATGTCTCCCGAATCCTTGCCCCATGGGGGCAGTGGACTCAAGGGTGACTCGCTCCGTAGGTGTGGGGCGAGCGGCCACGGCAAGGGTCTTGCCGGGTTTGCTAAAACCGCCTCTCGGCAAGGATCTTGCCGGGGGAGTCCGCTTCGTCCCCTTTGCTCTTTGTGGTCTTGGTCTTGGCGTCGTTCTGCTTCTCTTGAGCTTCGGCCTTACCTTGGCTCACCTCCCTTGCCGTGCTCGGTGTGGTGGTGCCCGTGGCTCAGACTGCCCGTGCACAGTTATAGGGGTACAAAAAGTGTACCCCTCTTTTTGTACACCGACAATGAGCTTCATAATTTTTGGGGGACACAATCTTTCGGTCTTGCGATATACTATGAGCTATCACCATAAAAATATTTCTCAATTCCATTTTCTCTACCCTTTCCACTATGAAGAAAATAACCATGCATGTAGCTGACTGTTGACGTGCATTAGAATTTGCATTGACATTTCCAACATAAACTGAATTCATTAATTATAAAGTTTTAGATGCGAGAGAAAATGTATTATTAAGAGGGATGTGATATGCTGCACAAATCATGCACTCTCCATTTTAACATTTTCCCTAACAAATCCTCATACTAACTTCTGAAAATAGGGTTTATTTCAGGCCGGCCACACAAGGATGCGATCATTTCGATGTCATGCCTGCGGATGCTGCTAATGCACCTGCAGCGGACTAACCAAGTGCAGTTCAGTTATCTGAACCTGCAACCCACTGTTGGGCTTGGGTTGAGTGCGTGTGTGGGTTTTGTGATTGGGCTGCGGCCTTGTAAGGGTGGCCCAGTGGGGGCAGCTACATATATATGTACGACTCACAAGACGAAAGAGGCAGCGAGTATTGATCGAGTCTTCTTTCCCCTTCTCCAAGTCCTCACCTACTCTGCTCTCTCCTTCCTCATCCCCAATTCAAGATCGGGATCTGCCTGGGCATTACAGTGGTACTCAGAGCCTCCAAAAATCCACCAGAATTTTTTCTCCGATCGGCCGCCGCTGCTCGCTATCCTCCAGATCGAGCGGTAACATCCACCGAGCTAGGTGCGAGCCGCTCCGGCGAGCTCGCTCGAAATCCTACTCGGAGTTCGCTTCGATTCGGAGCGCGACCACGGCGCCGTCCAAACCTCCGGCCAGACACGCCGCGTGCTGGACGCGATGACGGAGACAACGGACAAGCTTCAGACCCTGCTCGAGTCCATCATCCGCCGTCTCGACGCCAACCAGAAGACGGCGGACGAGTGTCACCAAGCCCAGGTCGCCTACAACGACCAGGTCTCCAACGAGTTCAAGCATCTGGCCAAGCTGATAGATCTGACACAAGCAGATGTGGAAAAGGCCCGCAAGTCCCCTCCGCCGCTCGACCCCGGCACATCCGCGACGGGAACGACGCCGGCCTCTGGATCCTCCAGTCAAGCGCCGCCCCCTCCTCCACCAACGACTCGCCCACCACAACCCCCATCGCTCTACACAGAGGGCGCTGCGCAGCTTCCGTTTGCCCGCCTCGTCAACCACGGTCCCCCGTTCCTACTCCAGCACTCGCCAACCGCGTACGAGCAAGATCGCGGGGGCGACCACTACACCAAGTTGCCCAAGCATGATTTTCCCCGTTTCGACGGCGATGCGCCACACATATGGCTCGAGCGGTGCACTTCCTACTTCAAGCTCTACCGAGTGCCACCACACAATTGGGTCACAACAGCGGGGCTGTACATGGATGGAATCGCAGCGATGTGGCTACAGGCATATCGACAGACACATCCTGCTATGTCATGGGCAGCATTCAGAGCCGATGTCGAAGCAGAATTTGGCCCCGAAGAGTTTGAGGCGCAGATGCATCATCTCGTTCAACTGCATCATACTGGCAGTGTTCAGGAGTACCATCAGCAGTTTGAAACCTCAATGTATCATCTGCTTTCCTTGGATCCAACACTGAGCACCCAATTCTTCATATGTCAGTTTCTGTTGGGACTGAAGGATGAACCGCTGTTGGCCGTCAGGTTACAAGCCCCAACTAGCATTACCAGAGCTGCTGTGTTTGCACGCATTCAAGAGGAAGAACTGGAAAAACAAAGAGCACCGCGCAGCCGCATCTTTCCTGTGGGGCGACCACCACCAGCAGCACCTGCAGCAGCTCCACCGGCTCGCGCAGCCGCTCAACCTCGTCCAAGCGGTGACAAGTACGCTCAAGAACGGCAACTCAAGGAATTCAGGAGAGCCAACGGTCTTTGTTTCCGCTGTGGAGACAAGTATTCACGCGAGCATCAGTGCAAGCGCACCGTCCAAATATTGATGATCAAAGTAGGGGACTTTGGAGAGATTCTTTCGGACAACACAGTGCATGCTCTGCAACTCTTGGACCAGCCTAACACCCAAGAGTCCGTATGTTGTGCAATATCGCAACATGCAGTTTCAGGAGAAGAAGCACCATCTACCATTCGCCTGCGCGCACAAGTGGGAGATCAATACATGTTGTTGTTAGTGGATTCGGGGAGCTCACAAAGTTTCATCAGCGACTCCTTTGTGCAGCGCTGTCAGCAAAAACAGAGGCCTTACCACCTGTGTCAGTTCGAGTGGCAAATGGGCAGCGTCTGCACTACAACAAGATCGTTCGGCAACTGGGATGGCAAGTACCTGGACAGACGTTTCATACGGATTTCAGAGTATTGCCACTGGGAGCATACGATGGAGTCCTCGGCATGGATTGGTTGGCCTCACACAGTCCCATGAATTGCCATTGGCAACTGAAGACGATCACGTTCCAAACTGAAGGGAAGACAATGCACCTTCAGGGAGTAAGAACCTCAGATCTTCCACCAATCACAGAATTGGATGCATATGAACTTCATCGCATGGAAGTGGCCAACGACATCTAGACTGCAGCCCTGGTTATAGTTGAGCGGGCAGATAAAGCAGTCCCGGAACCAATTCCACCAAATATTCAGAAAGCGCTGTCCGAATACAAGGATGTGTTCGCTGAACCAACCACGTTACCGCCTCGTCGACAATATGACCATGGTATTCACCTTGAACCAGGCACTGTTCCTATCAATACCAAGCCATATCGCTACTCACCTGCTCATAAGGACGAGATTGAGAAGCAGGTGCAAGACATGCTAAAAACTAGCGTCATTGTGCACAACATGAGCACCTACGCTGCACCGGTTCTGTTGGTAAAGAAAAAAGACGACAGCTGGAGATTCTGTGTTGATTTCAGACGACTGAATACTGCAACTGTCAAAAACAAATTTCCACTGCCGGTGGTGGACGAGCTGCTGGACGAACTGGCCGGTGCTACCTATTTCTCCAAGATCAATCTACGTGCTAGATATCATCAGATTCGTATGCGCGAGGAGGATGAAGAGAAGACCGCTTTCAAAAATCACCACGGGCACTACCACTTCAGAGTGATGCCATTTGGTCTGTGCAATGCCCCTGCAACTTTTCAGTGCCTCATGAACACTGTATTCGGGCGATATGTTCATAAGTTTATCATCATATTTCTCGATGATATTCTTGTCTTCAGCACTGACTTGCAGGAACATGAGGAGCACATGCGGCTCACGTTGCAACTGCTCCGCGAACACCAGCTTTTCGCCAAGGAATCCAAGTGCTCGTTCGTGCAAACCAGCATCGAGTACTTGGGGCACGTGATCTCCAAGGATGGGGTCGCCACCGACACGACCAAGACCAGCACCATGCAGGCCTGGCCCGTTCCCACAACGGCCACCGAGCTCCGCGGCTTCCTCGGCCTGACCAGCTACTACCGCAAATTCGTCCCTCACTACGGCATCATCGCGAAGCCGCTGACCCAGCTCCTGACGAAGAAAGGATTCACCTGGAACGACAAGGCGCAACAGGCGTTCGAGCTGCTGAAGCAAGCCATGGTGAGCACGCCCGTGCTGGCACTTCCCGACTTCGCCAAGCCGTTCACGATCGAGACCGATGCGTGCGACACCGGTGTGGGGGCGATGCTCACACAAAACGGCCACCCCGTCGCATACCTCAGCAAGGCCTTGGGCGTCAAGAATCAGAAGCTTTCCACCTACGAGAAAGAGTTTTTGGCGGTGATGATGGCGATCGACAAGTGGCGGCCATACTTGCAGCATGCTCCGTTCGAGATCGTCACCGACCACAAGAGCTTGTGTGCGCTTACAGATCAGCAGCTGGCTATGGACCTCCAGCGGAAAGCCATGTCCAAGCTGGTGGGTCTGCAGTTCTCCTTCCGCTACAAGAAAGGCGTCGACAATGGAGCAGCGGACGCGCTGTCCCTCGTCGGCCATCTTCTCGCGCTCGACGCTCTCTCTCTGTGCCAGCCCCAATGGCTCCAGGAGGTGGCCAACTCCTATGAAACTGATCCTGATGCACAAGAGCTGCTGGTCAAGCTCGCGGTCACCACCACCGACGACCAAGGGCGCACCTTACAGAACGGCGTCATCAGGTAGAGAGACCGGCTCTGGATTGGCGCCAACTCTGCGTTGCAGACCATACTCATCGCCGCGCTCCATCACAGTGCAGTGGGTGGTCACTCCAGCGCCACGACCGCGTCCGCAAGATGTTCGCCTGGCCCGGGCTGAAGCGTGCCGTGGAAGATTTCTTCCGGCAGTGCGCCGTGTGCCAACACGCCAAGCACGAGCACACGCACCCTGCCGGTAAGCTCGAACCCCTTCCAATTCCCACGGAACCATGGATTTCGTGGAAGGGCTGCCGAAATCTGAAGGCTCCGACGCAATCATGGTCGTCGTCGATCGGCTGACCAAGTACGCCCACTTCGTGCTGCTTCGTCATCCCTTCACCGCAGTTCAGGTCACTCGCGCCTTCTGGGAGCACATCATCAAGCTCCATGGCGTCCCGCATTCAATTGTCTCCGACCGCGACAAGATCTTCACGAGCTGCTGGAACCAAACTATTCTACTCCACCGCGTACCACCCCCAGACGGATGGCCAAACCAAGCGCGTCAATCAGTGCTTGGAGATGTACCTGCGTTGTGCAGTCCACGACACGCCGCGGCAATGGAGCAAGTGGCTACCGGTGGCGGAGTTCTGGTACAATTCTGCACATCACGCCTCCCTGAATTGCTCTCCCTTCAAGGCGCTGTACGACAGAGAGCCCAACCTGGGGGGCTTACCACACCTGAGCGCTGCGCTCCCCAGGGACGCGGCGTTCAGCGACCTGGACTGGACTGCGCACACGGACCTGCTGCACGCTCAACTGGCGCGTGCTCAAGCTCGCTGCAAGAAACAAGCGGATCGACACCGAGCAGAACGAGCCTTCGACATTGGCGAACAAGTCCTTCTCAAGCTGCAGCCATATGCACAATCCTCTGTTGCCAATCTCCCCTGCAAGAAGCTCGCCTACAAATTCTTCGGTCCCTTCCTGGTGACAGAACGCATTGGCACGCTGGCGTATCGACTGCAACTTCCCCAAAACAGCAGCATCCACCCGGCATTCCACGTCTCTCAATTGAAGCCGTTTACTCCTAACTATACTCCGGTGTTCTCTGAACTACCACGAGTACCAGACCTCGCCGGAGAGCAAACCGAACCAGTGGCAATTCTACAACGGCGCATGATGAAGAAAGGGGATGCCCCGGTGGTGCAACTGCAAGTTCAATGGGCAAACATGCCACCATCAGCCACAACCTGGGAAGACTACGACGTCCTTCGCCACCGATACCCATCCTCTTGCATCTGGGAAGAGTCTGCATCGCAAGAGGGAGGCAGTGTCATGCCTGCAGATGCTGCTAATGCACCCGCAACGGACTAACCAAGTGCAGTTCAGTTATCAGAACCTGCAACCCACTGTTTGGCTTGGGTTGAGTGCGTGTGTGGGTTTTGTGATTAGGCTGCGGCCTTGTAAGGGTGGCCCAGTGGGGGCAGCTACATATGTACGACTCACAAGACGAAAGAGGCAGCTAGTATTAATCGAGTCTTCTTTCCCCTTCTCCAAGCCCTCACCTACTCTGCTCTCTCCTTCCTCATCCCCAATTCTAGATCGGGATCCGCCTGGGCATTACATTCGATTGGGACGCTTTGGTTTTCCTGGCTTGCTGGTCAAGGTTGACCGGTCCACTATTGACCATTTACTGTTGACTTTTCAAGTTTTTTTAAAATCAGGAATTCAAAAAAAATGTTTGTGAAAATTCAAAAAAAATCATGGTTTCAAAAAAATATTCATGAACTCAAAAAGTTCATGAGTTCAATTTTTTATATGGAATTAAAAAAGTTAATGAATTTGAAAAAAAGTTCAAGAACTTGAAAAGTTCATGCTTTAAAAAAAGTTCACGGGATCCAGAAAAAGTTCATGCATTTGAAAGAAAGTTCACAACCTTGAAAAAATTCACGAGTTCAAAAAAGTTCATGCATGTGAAAACAAAGTTCACAAATTCGGAAAAAGGTCGCCTGTCTCACGGGTTTGGGAAAAAGTTCATGATTTTGAGGGAAAGAGTTACACAAAATTGGAAAAAGTTCATGAATTTAAGGAAAAAATGTTGACAATATGTTTTCAAAAAGTTAACGAATTAAAGAAAAAGTTCACGCATCTAAAAAAATGAAAAAGAAAATAAAAAACCAAATAAAACAGTCATGAAAACCTTAAAAGGAAAAGTGGAAAATCGTCAGAAGCTTCATAAAACCGGCTGGGTTCTCTTCCCAAAAAAACACACATGACAAAATGTTGAACACATAACTACACGTGCGACAAAATGTTTGCGACCCAAAAAGTTTAAAAAAATTTGATGGGCCGAGCCCAAGGAGGGACGGGGTGTACGCCAGTTTGTGCCAACACCTATAAGTGGGGCAACAGCACCAAATAGGATCGGGCGCCAGGCAGTGGCGGAGCTTCAAATAAAATGTTGGGCGGGCCAAACAAAGGAAGAGCACTGTTTTTTCGAAAAAAAATCTGAGTTATACTCATTAGTCTGTAAAACAGGATTACAAGATGGAGTAAGAATATATGTATATATCAAGTGAATTTTGAAATGATCCTTTTTCTTTTGAAAACCAAATAATTTTTCTCTAGGTGTGAGTGAGCTTGCTTACCATTGCTTATGGCTACCAAATATATGTTGTGATTTCGCTACCAAATATATGTTGTGATTTGTAAAATGCAAAGAACAATTGAGTGCAAAATCAGGATATCTAATGAAGCAATTGCAGGAAAATTAGATGTACAATGTAGTACTATTTTCATCTAATTCATGCCCCTCAATTGAGTGGAACAATCAGACTAGCTAACCAGGACTATATGATGTATTTGACTACATCGTTGAACTCAGTATTTGGGAAAACAAATTAGATTAGCTGTGATCTCTTGCTTTTCGTAATTGCAAGGAAATTAGATGGACTGGTTGCTTGATTCGTCGATGTCTCCGCCTCCTGCCTGCTGCAGCTGTGAGAAACAGCAGGAGCTCGTGCCGGCTGGGTGCGAGAGAGCATGGCGACTTGCGACTGAGAGACCTCGAGCGCTTTGGATCGATCATATGCTTACTGGGCTGCAGGTGGGCTTTGCTTCGATGCATAGGTAAAATTAAAAGTGCAAAAACCTGGGCGGGCCATGGCCCAGTTTGGCCCCAATAGAGCTCCGCCCCTGGCGCCAGGGGTACAAGTAGGCGAAGCTACATAGCAGCTTCGAGGCCAGAAGCCTGAACGCAGTACTAGCAAGGCAAGTGAGCCCTACAAAAGTCACGCCACTCAGTACTAAGCAAGCTCGGCAACTAAGAGCATCTCCAACAGCAACCCTAAAATAGGGTAGTATCTGTTCTTTTGGCATTTCAGAGCAAAAAATGATTTTCAACAGCAGCCCTATCCTATTTTTTCTACAACTAACAAAAGGGCCCGTGCGGTGCAATGGGGAAAAAACCCATCATCTCCAATGGCCACGATCACATTTTGCTACATCACTGGGATACAATACCACTCTCAAATTCATGAAATCATCAACATTTTTTTAAACTCATGAACATATTTGAAATCGTGAACATTTTGACAAATTTTTGAACACTTTCTAAAATCAAGAACATATTATGCTATTTGCAAACATTTTTTCAAAAATTACCAAATTTTAAAACAATGTTCTTGAATTGGCAAACATTTCTAGAATGGACGAACATTGTTTTGGAAATTGGTGGAACAATTTTTAAAATTCATGAACATTTTTCTGATTTAACAGACATGTTTTTGATTTAACAAACATTTTTTGAAATACATGATCATTTTTTAAACTAGTGAACATTTTATGAATGAATAAACAATTTTCTAAGTCACCAATAGTTTTTGAATTTTTAGGAAATTTTTCCTTTCATGAACTTTTTTGGAATTGACAAAACTTTGTTCAATTTCATTAATATTTTTTAACACACGAACTTTTTTTGATTTCCCAAACATTTGTTTTGAAAATGTCGAACATTTTTTAAGTAAGCAAACAATTTTTTCTAAAATCACAAATATTTTTTGAATACACAAACATTTTATGTTTTATTAAAGATTAATTTCCGGAATTTTTTTGAAGTCTCAAATTATTTAAAGTAGAAAAAACGAAAAAATGGAAAAGAAAAAGAAAGAATAAAAAACTAAAAAAATTTTGGCCGCATGGACATGGGCCGGGTCAAACAGGCGAGCCGTATCTTCTCCCAGCGCGCAGTGCGCAATATAGGAGGTCTGCACTGCATGGGCCGGCCCAGACAGGGGATTCTACCGTGTTAAACGCTTTTTATCACTTATGTATGGCATTGGTGGGTAATATTTTGCAACTTTAGGGGCAATTTCCATGACGTACCACAAGAAGCAATAGCCCCCTTATTTTTTTTGGTTGAAAAAGCACTCATACATCATAGGTACAACCAGTACAGTTGTCCCACCATATCACAATTCACAAAGAGCACCCAAACAAACACCAAAATCACATAAAAGTCGTTGGGTCCTTGATCATCCTCAACCTTCAACGAACCGCCGTAATCTTTGTCATCGCCAAAGCAAAGGAGAGTTGCCGGCCAAGAAGCAAGGGAAGGAACACCATGGCCACAAAGGCTTTGTGAGCCGCATATAGGTCCCGTCCCAGTGGACGGGAACCAGTGTCGGGTTTCGGTGCATCGGCCGGGGACATTCCCGTGCTCCCCTCACCTTGGATCCGCCACAGCCATCGACCTTCGCCGACGAGGAGCAGCATCACCAGCCACCACGCGCACCACATCAGCACAGCCACAGATAGCCTACAACGAACGGATCTGGAATCACCGATCCAGATGCCGCAGACTCCTGTACACTGCCACCGCGCAACCGACATCGCCGACCCGGTGATACCCCGCCCCCCAAGCCCCCCAGCGTCGCCAGAGAAGCACCACCGTGACGGAGAGTAGGCTGGAGGAATTTATTCCACCTCATTGGCGCCATCCCGCTCGAGCACCAATGATTGGAGAAACTACCCTAACAACCTTATCTACAACGGCCGCGCAGTCGACGACGGTCTCCCCCACCTCCCGACGCCAAGAGGCCGCCGGAGGCGAGGGAGACCGACAACGACGGCACGCCGGAACCACCCCTCTCGCGTCACCTGTTTTTCGCCTCTGGGAACCGTCATTCTACGCTTGTGGGACTTAGACGGAATAGCCCCTTTATTATTAGGTATAGATATAGATTTTGTTTGGGCAGCCCAATAAAATGGCTCTAGGTGCTGCAAATATACGACACAACCTCGGATGCACCATCCCCCCTAACCTCAACCCTGACATGTGGTACCCACATGATGTAGGCAGAGTATCCGGAAATACGGTGACACGTCACCATAGTTAACGTAAGTTCTAACACTAAAGTGATCGTTTGCACCAAGTTCAAGCACCACCAATGTAATTTACTTGCGTAGGGGCTTCCAGAGTTCTGTAAGTCCCTTCTTGTAATTACAACACTCTCTTTTCTTTTTGACGAAAATATGGCCCTGTTAGATCAAACACAGGAACACACACGCGCGGTGGACACACACACGGTGGAGTTTTGAGTGAGCGAACATGAACACAAAGACAAAGATTTTGCGATGCGTAAAGTTTGCGTCTTTTCTGTTTCTTCCTTTTAATCCTTCTGATCCTAACAAGCCGGCCTCGATCCGTTTTACCCATGCCATCCCACAGACGAGATCATGGCCAACGATTACAAAATTCACAGGAAAAGTAAATACTAGCCCTACTCAGCCGCAACACGAACACAACGTGTCTCTAGCATTATATTCAGAAAGTGCAGGAAACAAAACACTAGCGTGGCTGGTTTAGGTTCAGTAAGATTAACACACCACTTCACGTCCTTAAGGTTGATGACCTAAGCCCACCTCCTGCATGCCGATCTTCCCTTTCAGTGACTCAAAACGAAGCCTAGCCAATGGCCTCGTCAGGATGTCTATATGCTGCTCATCAGTTCTGACATGCTCCACTTCTATGTTGCCCTCTTCAAGGTAATTTCTGACAAAATGATAACACACATCAATGTGTTTGCTCCTCTCATGAAACACACGATTCTTGCATAACTGAATTGCTGACTGGTTA
Organism: Aegilops umbellulata; assembly: GCA_032464435.1. Classification (NCBI taxonomy): domain Eukaryota; kingdom Viridiplantae; phylum Streptophyta; class Magnoliopsida; order Poales; family Poaceae; genus Aegilops; species Aegilops umbellulata. The sequence continues at coordinate 81,252,440 of CP136058.1, forward strand.
TCTATACGGATTGTGAACTTGTCACCATCACATCCCAACAATTCCTCAATCAACCTTGGCAACCATACCCCTTGACAGGCTACTGCGGCAGTAGCCACATACCCTGTTTCGCATGAAGACTGTGCAACAATTTTCTGCTTTTGTGAGGTCCAGGACACAGGGCAGTGACCAAATTAGTACAACACTCTAGTGGTACTTTTGCGATCATCAACATCACCTGCATGATCACTGTCATAGTATCCTAACAACTCTCTTGCTTGTGACCCTTTTATAGCTGCAACCAAGATTAACAGTCCCTTTCACATACCTAAGAATGTGTTTCACTACTGTCATATGTTCCCTAGTAGGTCTCTCCATAAACCTGCTGACATAGCCGACAGAGAAGCTAAGATCAGACCTTGTGTGCAGCAGGTACCTCAAGCCTCCAACCACGCTTCATTATTTAGTTGGATCAACTTCCTCGACCTTACTTTCTTTTCTTAGTTTCAGCCTAGATTCCATTGGAGTATGTGTTGGATTGCAGTTTGACATCCCCATTATGTCAAGTATACGGGCATCATAACAAGATTGGCAGAGGGTGATCCCTTCCTCTCCTTGTTTCACCTCAATGCCGAGATAGTAAGACAACATCTCCAGATCAGACATGCTAAATTTCGACTTCATTTGCTTTTTAAAGTCCACAATAGCTTGGCTGCTGCCACCGGTTATAACCAAATCATCCACATATACTCCAACGATCAGAACCGAATCCCTTTACTTTTTCCTGTAAAGACCAGATTCAGAAGGGCACTTCTCAAACCCCAATTCTAGCAGGGTTGAGTCCAACTTGGAGTTCCAAGCCCTAGGAGCTTGTCGAAGACCATATAATGGTTTTGTCAGCCCAAACGCCGCTCGCAGCGCAAGTCCGGCGAGTCGCCGCCGCGGCTCGAGGTCGTCGCCGGCCAAACTCCGGCAAGGCCGACGTGGTGTCATTAGCGCCTAATTCCGCAGCCTAACCACCCCACCAGCCGCTGACCGTGGGCCCCAGAGCCAAGTCAAACCCTGGTCAGTGCGGGTTTGACCCGGGTTTAACCACTGTGTCACTGACGTGTGGCCCCCACATGTCAGGTTTGACCCAGTCAGCGCTGTTTACTTGCTGACGCAAGCATGACGCAGTTATCCTTTTCTGGAATTATTTTAAAACAGTAAATTCCAGAAAATATTCTAAACTTCAAAAATTCATATCAATTCAACCGTAGCTCAGATTGAAATGATTTATATATGAAAAATTATCAGAAAAATGCAATCTATCCATCTGTACCAGTTTCATGCATGACAAAACAACTTATACATGCTGTATAGGTGAAAACATATGAATGGCATATATAAGAGCTTAATTTGGAGTTGCATTTGAATCTTTGGTTCAAATGGACTTCAACCAAATGAACTCTAGCTGCATTAGCTCAAACAGCATCACATCCTCATGCCATTTCATGCATCATATTGTTGCATATGCTTGAGTATTGATTGTTGGCACCGTTCCTTCTCGATAGGTCCTGCTCCGGAGACCGTTCCAGAGTACCTGTCTGTGAAGCAGTGCCTCCCTTGTTGATCTACCAGGCAAGCAAACCCCCTTGTTCATTCCGATATGATCCCACTCTCTCGCTCCTGCTCTCTTTTATTGCATTAGGACAACCGCGAATCAATTACTACTTTATGCTGCGGTAGTTGAACCCATTCCTTTGCATGACCTGTCATTGCCACAGTAAATAGTTGAAACCCATTAGCATGTGTAGGAGTTGATTGAGCCATGTTGTGTTCCTACCATGCCATGCCTGCTATTGCTTAGAGTTGTGTCAGGTCTGATTCATTGGGAAGGAATTGGAGTGTTACGATATGTTCTGGTGCTGAGAGTTAAGTGTGTGAACACGATTTGGTAAAGGTAGCGGTGAGAGGCCATGTAGGAGTACATGGTGGGTTGTCTCACTGGAACCATCCTTAAGCACTGAGTTCTGTGTATGTTGTCCCAATGACCAGCTATTACCATGCATTGGGATGCTTAAGTGCCCCTCTCGACTTATTAACCAACTTGATCTCTGTCCAGGAGTTGCAAATAGTTTCTCGTGTTTGTAGGTAGTGTTAGTAGTCTACCAAGTGGCACCTGGCCAGGTGGGCTTGGGACAGACTAGGCACAAGTGGCACGGTGTACCAAGCGTAGATCCATCCGGCGAGGTGGGCTTGGGAACCCTGCACACATCGTTTGGGGCCGTGAGCGACACCCCGGCCGGATCTCCTTGCGGATGGAACCCGAATAGGCGATAAACCTGGACTAGAGTCTTGTGTGGTTAGTCAGGTCGTGGCCGACACCCTCGCAGGCTTCCGCTTGAAGGTTGCCGAGTTACATGACGTGTACATGGTGATAAGTGGTGAGAGCGTGTGTGAAGAAGTACACCCCTGCAGGATTATCATGATCTATTCGAATAGCCGTGTCCTCGGTTATGGACTTCTTGGATGCTTATGTGGTACATAGACAACTTAAAGAGGATACTCTAAAATGCTCAAGACAAGTGTGAGTGCTATGGATGGCCTTCTCGTAGGAAGACGGGAATGAATCCATAGTAGGGTATTGATGTGATGATTAGTGGACTCATGTGCGCCATCTCAAAAGAGTTACCAGCAGTCGTAGTACAGGATATCCACTGAGTCAAAGCTGGCTTGCTGCAACTAAACCCTACATTACCTTCTTGATACAAATGCATGTATGATAAGATCTTATGTAAGTCTTGCTGAGTACCTTTGTACTCACATTTGCCTTATTTATGTTTTGCAGCGGAGACTTCGGTCTTACTAGTAGTTCCGCTTGGACTTCGACAAGTAGCTTGTACCTCAGCTACGATCTTGATTGGATGTTGTAGATAGTCAGGCTCTTCAGCCTTTTTCATTTGTAGTTGTCTGTACCCAGACATGTAATGCTTCCGCTTGTTGCTTGTATGCTCTGAATGATGGGTCATGTGACCCCTGTTTGTATTTAATGTTATGTGGCTCCTTTGGGCCTTTATTTATATGAGTTTGCGTTATGTTGTGATGCCATGTTGTACAGCACATACTTGCATGTTATGCGTACGTGTAATGTGTATTGCTATGTGTGGGATCCGACAATCTAGTTGTTTATCCTTGGCAGCCTATCATATGGGGAAATGTAGTCTAGTGCTTTCTAAGCGATAGTAGTCCGCTATAGGCCGGTTCACCGGAGTCCTGCTAGCCCAGCACTACTGCTCGGAACGCTTGACTGGCCGGCATGTGTTTCACTTCGTTCCTGTGTCTGTCCCTTCGGGGAAATGTCACGCGGTGTTATCCGGAGTCCTGCCTAGGCTGCTACAGCCCGGGTTACCGGAGTCCTGTTAGCCCAGTGCTATAGCCCGGATTTATACGTTGTTGACCGACATGCTCGATGTGATTCATGTATGCCTGTCCTCATGGGTTAGTGCCGCCTTGGGTTCACGACTAGCCATGTCGGCCCGGGTTCTTTGTCATATGGATGCTAGCGACACTATCATATACGTGAGCCAAAAGGCGCAAACGGTCCCGGGCCAGGTAAGGTGGCACCCGTGGGAATACCGTGCGTGAGGCCGCAAAGTGATATGATGTGTTACATGCTAGATCGGTGTGACTCAGGATCGGGGTCCCGACAGTTTTGGTATCAGAGCCTGACTGCCTGTAGGATTTCCAAGCCAACCTGGTCGAAGTTGAGTCTAGAAATTCTTTAGTTATGTAAGGGAATTGATTGTGGAAGGGAACGTAAGGCTCTTTTACTCCTTATATCTCATGCCTTCTGATCTGAGTCATCCTATCTTTCCTACGGGGTTAAGGAACTAGGCTTCCTCTTCTATCTGTCAGGATCACATGTTACTACTCCGTAGTCTCTTTGGATTGGTTGATCAGAGTCATATCCCATTTCGAGTACCTCCGTGCAGCCTGTTTAGTAATATTTCAGAACATTGTGTGATGATGTTGATTATGGTGCTACCCCGTCTTTTGCAGAATATCTCATTCTGAGCATTTTACTGCCGTTATGCTGCCGGAATTGTCCTAGGAGTTTGAGAGATACTAAATTCTTGTGCTACCTTCTGCATCCTATAGTTGATGCTGAATCCATCCTTGTTTTCCTTGGTTTCGTTCTTCAGGATGTTGCCAGTTAACCGAAGTTCTGTTGCTCGTAACCAGAACCACGGAGATGGTGGGGATGAGGATCCTCCCGACCAGTCTTCATTGGCAGAGTTCATGTTAGAAATGGAGAAGAACAAGCGAGAGTATAACCGCTTGTTAGCACGTATTGAGGAGAACACCTCCCATCAGCACAAAGAGTCAGCGACCATCTATGACTTCATTCGTCTAAAACCACCGACCTTTCATCATCCTATTGAGCCACTCGATGCAGATGAGTGGCTTTGTAGTATCACACACAAGCTGCGTTCTGCGAACGTAGCTGAAGGTGACAAGGTCATCTATGCTGCATATCACCTGGAAGGTCCTGCTAGTCTCTGGTGGCAGAACTATGAGGCTATGCTTCCAGCTGGCCAGATACCTACCTGGAAAGACTTCACTGAGGCTTTTCGCGAGCATCACATTCCTGAAGCCCTCATAGATCGCAAGAGAGAAGAGTTCTGTAGTTTCACCCAGGGTAAGATGGCTGTTGATGCTTACAGTAGAGAGTTTGAGAACCTCGCCCGCTATGCTACAGAAGAAGTGTCCACGGACGCCAAGAAGCAGGCTAGGTTCCGGAAGGGTCTCAAACCCAAGTTGCGTCGTGATCTCCACTTGCACCATTGCAATACATTCCAGGCTCTTGTGAACAAGGCCATTAATGCGGAGACAGCTCAACTCACTTACGAGGAGTCTCGTAAGCACAACCGTGATTTGGGTTCTTCCTCCGGTTCTAGTTCTCAGAAGCGCCGGATTTGGATTCCGAACTCTGCTCTTCCACCCGGCTACACACCGACGCCATCCTATGTGGCGCCTCACCCAGTTCAGCCGTATGCTCCACCCAGGTCTATTGGTAGACCGCCTGCCAATGCGGGTCCACGTCCTACCTCCAAGATTTGTTACAAGTGTGGAAAACCAGGCCACATTGCCCGTATTTGCACTCAGACCAATGTTGCTCCACCCCAGTCCGAGAAGTTTGTTGGCCGTGGTGGTAAGCCATCACACAAGATGATAAGTGCCAAGTCAGCTCCCACTGAACATGGACGTGTGCATCACGTCTCAGCTAAAGACGCTCATGATGATCCAGATGTCGTTCTTGGTACACTCCTTGTAAACTGTCATCCAACATCGGTTTTATTCGATACTGGAGCGTCTCATTCCTTCATTTCCGAAAGTTATGCCCGCTTGCACGACATGTCATTTTGTGATATGCCCTCCCCATTACTCATTCAAACTCCTGGATCCAAATGGCAAACCTCTAGGATAAGTTATGGCAATGAAATACATGTTGACAGACTTGTATTCCTAGCTTCCTTGATATCTCTTAAGTCTTCAGATATTAACATCATCTTGGGTATGGACTGGATGAAAGCTCATTATGCCAAGATTGATTGTTACACCAGGTCTGTTCAGCTCACACACCCCTCTGGCAAGATAGTCACTGTCTCCACCAGAATTGCAAAGCATCAGCTTTATTCTCTTAATGCCAGTCCTCTTCCAGACCTTGAGGATATCCCGGTAGTCCGTGACTTTTCGGATGTCTTTCCAGAAGAACTGCCAGGTGTTCCACCTGACAGAGATGTAGAATTTGTCATAGATCTTCTCCCAGGAACCGCCCCAATTTCTAGGAGACCTTACAAGATGGCACCCTTAAAACTAGCCGAGCTTAAGAAACAACTTGATGAGTCCTTGCAAAATGGTTTCATCCGTCCTAGTTCTTCTCCTTGGGCTTACCCCGTCCTCTTCGTCAAGAAGAAGGATGGTACGGACCGGATGGTTGTAGATTATCGTCCCGTTAATTTGGTCACGATAAAGAACAAGTATCCGCTCCCCAGGATCAACGACCTGTATGATCAGCTCGCTGGATCCTCAGTCTTTTCCAAGATGGATTTAAGGTTAGGCTACCACCAAATCAAGATCAGAAACGGGGACATTCCTAAGATGGCTTTTGTCACTCGTTATGGCCAGTACGAGTACACCGTCATGTCCTTTGGTCTAACCAATGCTCCAGCTACCTTCTCCCGCTTGATGAACTCGATCTTCATGGAGTACTTAGATAAGTTCGCCGTGGTTTACCTCGATGATATTCTTATTTACTCGAAGAACGAGGAAGAGCATGCCGAACATCTTAGACTTGTGTTAGAGAAACTCAGAGAGCACCGCCTTTATGCCAAGTTCTCCAAGTGTGAATTTTGGTTGCCAGAAGTGACCTACCTGGGCCACGTGATCTCTGGTAAGGGCATTGCTGTCAATCCCGAAAGAGTTCAGGCCGTTCTTGATTGGACTCCACCTGAAACCGTTAAGCAAGTTAGGAGTTTCCTTGGTCTAGCCAGTTATTGTCGCCGCTTCGTTGAAAACTTCTCTAAAGTGGCCAAACCCCTCACGGAACTTCTCAAGAAAGATAAAAAGTTTGAGTGGTCCCCATAGTGTGAGTACGGTTTTCAGGAACTGAAAAGACGCCTGACTTCTGCTCCCATACTTGTGCCACCGGATTTCACTAAGGACTTTGTTATCTATTGTGATGCCTCACGATAGGGACTAGGTTGCATTCTTATGCAGGATCGTCATGTGATTGCCTATGCATCTCGACAGTTGCATCCACATGAGGAGAATTATCCTACACATGATCTAGAGCTTGCAGCCGTAGTCTATGCACTTAAGACATGGCGACATTACCTTCTTGGCAAACGTTGCGAGATTTACACCGATCACCAGAGTCTCAAGTATATCTTCACCCAACCTGATTTGAACCTTAGGCAAAGACGTTGGTTGGAGTTGATCTCAGATTACGACTTAGGGATTACCTACACCCCAGGCAAGGGCAATGTCATGGCTGATGCGCTAAGTCGTAAGTCCTATTGCAACAATCTTATGCTGCAACAGGGAAAACCACTTCTCCATGAGGAATTCTATAAGCTTAACCTTCACATTGCTCCTCATGGATTCCTTTCTACCTTGGTGGCGAAACCTACCCTTGAGGATCAGATCATCTCTGACCAGAAGTTTGATAGGGGGGTTATCCGCATTAAGAGAAACGTCAAGAAGGGAGTTGGTGGAAGTTTCTCTATAGATGATCGAGGTGTTGTTTTCTTTGAGAATCGCTTGGTAGTTCCCAAGAACCAACATCTGCGACAACTGATCCTTAAGGAGGCTCATGAATCTCCTCTCACAATTCATCCCGGTAGTACTAAGATGTATCAGGACCTACGCAGAGGTTCTGGTGGACTAGGATGAAGAGAGAAATCGCTCAGTTCATTGCTAACTGTGACGTTTGTCGTCGCGTTAAGGCAGAGCATCAAAGGCCTGCTGGCACCCTTCAGCCTTTAGCTATTCCTGAATGGAAATGGGATAAGGTTGGTATGGACTTCATCACCGGCTTTCCCAGGACCAAGAAAGGGAATAATGCTATCTTCGTAGTCATTGATCGTCTTTCCAAAGTGGCTCACTTCCTACCTGTTCGGGAGAATATCACTGCAAGTCAGCTCGCTGACTTATATATTTATCGAATAGTGTCACTTCATGGTGTTCCACTAGAGATCAATTCAGACCGTGGTAGTCTTTTCACTTCTCATTTCTGGGAGAGTTTCCAAACTGCCATGGGCACCCATCTTTCCTTCAGTACCGCTTTCCACCCTCAATCAAGTGGTCAGGTGGAAAGGGTCAACCAAATCCTCGAAGACATGCTTAGAGCTTGCGTTATCTCATTCGGTATGGATTGGGAGAAGTGCCTTCCTTTCGCCGAGTTTGCTTATAACAATAGCTACCAATCCAGTCTCAAGAAAGCTCCGTTTGAGATTCTGTATGGACGAAGATGTCGAACACCTTTGAACTGGTCAGAAACTGGTGAAAGACAATTCTTTGGACCGGATATGATCCAGGAGGCAGAAGAGCAAGTTCGCATCATTTGTTAGAATTTGAAAACAGCCCAATCTCGTCAAAAGAGCCAGTATGACCGTCGTCATAAGGAAGTGGCTTATGAAGTTGGCGACAAGGCTTAACTTCGGGTTACCCCTTTGAAGGGTACCCATCGATTTGGCATCAAGGGCAAGTTGGCTCCTTGTTATATTGGTCCCTTTCTCATTCTCGCTAAACGAGGAGAGGTTGCCTACCAGTTGGAACTACCGCCACACCTTTCTCGAGTTCATGATGTCTTCCACGTCTCTCAACTCAGGCGTTGCTTCTCGGATCCCATCCGTGGAGTGGACCACGAAACGCTTGATCTCCAAGATAACCTCACATACCGAGAGTACCCTGTTCGCATTCTTGATCAAGCAGAGCGTGTTACCCGACATCAGAATATCAAGTTTCTCAAGGTTCAGTGGTCTCATCATTCCGAAAGAGAAGCTACTTGGGAGCGAGAAGATCGTCTTCGACTGGAGTACCCCACCTTCTTTCCGTCGACCCCTGAATCTCGGGACGAGATTCTTTCGAGTGGGGGCGAGTTGTCACACCCCTAGTTCTGGTATGACCTAGGCTAGCCCTTCATGTGTGCATTATGTTTAAATTCCATTTAAATTTGAAATGAGGATTTGTGAAACCCTCAGAATCATCTCTGGAAATGACCCAAATAAAAAAGTGCTCCAAAAGGCTCCAAGAAAATGTTCATGTTGCTCTCTGAAAATATTGGACAGAGATAAAAATCAAACCAATATTTTTGGGAGCTCATAAGTATTTATTTTGGGCATTTGGAATTAATGCATAGATATTTGCATTGGATATATAAATGTTATATATATATATTATATGTCCAAAAATTGTGCCAATTGTTGAGGAGCTCTGGAATAATACCATTAGCCCCTACAAAAATTGGCATAATAAAATAAAATGATTTAGTATTTTATTAAATCAAAAAACAAAATGTCAGAAAATAGAAAAGAAACAAAAATGGGAAAAGAAACTTACCTGGGCCACCTGCAGCCTAGCACTGGCCGACCCGTTCTTGTTCTGGCCCAGCCCACCAGGGGCAGATCTGTCATCCTCCTCTTGCCAGTAGGCAGAGGGGAAGCGGTGCCCGACGCCGTGCACGTCGGCATGCAGCTGCCTGCCTGGCTCCCCCTTGTCGCTCTGGATGCCCGCGCGACGCCACGCGCCGCCCTGACCCCCTCTCACTCTCCCCCGTGCTCCTCCTCTCCTCTGTCACCCTCTCTCGCCTGCGCCGAGCGCTGCCGTCACCGTCGTTCGCCATTGCCGCGCCACCGCAGTCCCCTCGCCCCTCCATTGTGCCCAGAAGCTCCGCCACCTCGTCCGCTACCTCTCCGCCAAGCCGTGCATCGCCGGACGCCCCGTGGAGCCGTCGCCGTCGCCTTCTTCACCTCTGGCCGCCGTGGATCCCCATCGCCGCCCCGCCGTCTCCAGTGCGTCCCCGAGCTCCCCGTCAAGCCCGCCGGGTCCGCTGTGAGCCCCGCCATCGTTTCCCCCCTACCCTCTGCTTCCTGCGCCTCTAGCCCTTCCGCTGCTCGAGCCGTGCTCTGGCCGCCGCCGCGAGCTCTGCTCCGGCGAGCTCCGGCGCCCCCGCAGCCTCTCACCAGCTCCCCTGGATGCGGACGACGACGGGCTACGCCCCGGTGATCTTCGCGCGTCCAAACGCCGCTCGCAGCGCAAGTCCGGCGAGTCGCCGCCGCGGCTCGAGGTCGTCGCCGGCCGAACTCCGGCGAGGCCGACGTGGTGTCATTAGCGCCTAATTCCGCAGCCTAACCACCCCACCAGCCGCTGACCGTGGGCCCCAGAGCCAAGTCAAACCCTGGTCAGTGCGGGTTTGACCCGGGTTTAACCACTGTGTCACTGACGTGTGGCCCCCACACGTCAGGTTTGACCCAGTCAGCGCTGTTGACTTGCTGACGCAAGCATGATGTAGTGCTGACGCAGTTATCCTTTTCTGGAATTATTTTAAAACAGGAAATTCCAGAAAATATTCTAAACTTCAAAAATTCATATCAATTCAACCGTAGCTCAGATTGAAATGATTTTTATATGAAAAATTATCAGAAAAATGCAATCTATCCATCTGTACCAGTTTCATGCATGACAAAACAACTTATACATGCTGTATAGGTGAAAACATATGAATGGCATATATAAGAGCTTAATTTGGAGTTGCATTTGAATCTTTGGTTCAAATGGACTTCAACCAAATGAACTCTAGCTGCATTAGCTCAAACAGCATCACATCCTCATGCCATTTCATGCATCATATTGTTGCATATGCTTGAGTATTGATTGTTGGCACCGTTCCTTCTCGATAGGTCCTGCTCCGGAGACCGTTCCAGAGTACCTGTCTGTGAAGCAGTGCCTCCCTTGTTGATCTACCAGGCAAGCAAACCCCCTTGTTCATTCCGATATGATCCCACTCTCTCGCTCCTGCTCTCTTTTATTGCATTAGGACAACCGCGAATCAATTACTACTTTATGCTGCGGTAGTTGAACCCATTCCTTTGCATGACCTGTCATTGCCACAGTAAATAGTTGAAACCCATTAGCATGTGTAGGAGTTGATTGAGCCATGTTGTGTTCCTACCATGCCATGCCTGCTATTGCTTAGAGTTGTGTCAGGTCTGATTCATTGGGAAGGAATTGGAGTGTTACGATATGTTCTGGTGCTGAGAGTTAAGTGTGTGAACACGATTTGGTAAAGGTAGCGGTGAGAGGCCATGTAGGAGTACATGGTGGGTTGTCTCACTGGAACCATCCTTAAGCACTGAGTTCTGTGTATGTTGTCCCAATGACCAGCTATTACCATGCATTGGGATGCTTAAGTGCCCCTCTCGACTTATTAACCAACTTGATCTCTGTCCAGGAGTTGCAAATAGTTTCTCGTGTTTGTAGGTAGTGTTAGTAGTCTACCAAGTGGCACCTGGCCAGGTGGGCTTGGGACAGACTAGGCACAAGTGGCACGGTGTACCAAGCGTAGATCCATCCGGCGAGGTGGGCTTGGGAACCCTGCACACATCGTTTGGGGCCGTGAGCGACACCCCGGCCGGATCTCCTTGCGGATGGAACCCGAATAGGCGATAAACCTGGACTAGAGTCTTGTGTGGTTAGTCAGGTCGTGGCCGACACCCTCGCAGGCTTCCGCTTGAAGGTTGCCGAGTTACATGACGTGTACATGGTGATAAGTGGTGAGAGCGTGTGTGAAGAAGTACACCCCTGCAGGATTATCATGATCTATTCGAATAGCCGTGTCCTCGGTTATGGACTTCTTGGATGCTTATGTGGTACATAGACAACTTAAAGAGGATACTCTAAAATGCTCAAGACAAGTGTGAGTGCTATGGATGGCCTTCTCGTAGGAAGACGGGAATGAATCCATAGTAGGGTATTGATGTGATGATTAGTGGACTCGTGTGCGCCATCTCAAAAGAGTTACCAGCAGTCGTAGTACAGGATAGCCACTGAGTCAAAGCTGGCTTGCTACAACTAAACCCTACATTACCTTCTTGATACAAATGCATGTATGATAGGATCTGATGTAAATCTTGCTGAGTACTTTTGTACTCACGTTTGCCTTATTTATGTTTTGCAGCGGAGACTTCGGTCTTACTAGTAGTTCCGCTTGGACTTCGACAAGTAGCTTGTACCTCAGCTACGATCTTAATCGGATGTTGTAGATAGTCAGGCTCTTCAGCCTTTTTCATTTGTAGTTGTCTGTACCCAGACATGTAATGCTTCCGCTTGTTGCTTGTATGCTCTGAATGATGGGTCATGTGACCCCTGTTTGTATTTAATGTTATGTGGCTCCTTTGGGCCTTTATTTATATGAGTTTGCGTTATGTTGTGATGCCATGTTGTACAGCACATACTTGCATGTTATGCGTACGTGTAATGTGTATTGCTATGTGTGGGATCCGACAATCTAGTTGTTTATCCTTGGTAGCCTATCATATGGGGAAATGTAGTCTAGTGCTTTCTGAGCGATAGTAGTCCGCTACAGCTCGGTTCACCGGAGTCCTGCTAGCCCAGCACTACTGCTCGGAACGCTTGACTGGCCGGCATGTGTTTCACTTCGTTCCTGTGTCTGTCCCTTCGGGGAAATGTCACGCGGTGTTATCCGGAGTCCTGCCTAGCCTGCTACAGCCCGGGTTACCGGAGTCCTGTTAGCCCAGTGCTACAGCCCGGATTTATACGTTGTTGACCGACATGCTCGATGTGATTCATGTATGCCTGTCCTCATGGGTTAGTGCCGCCTTGGGTTCACGACTAGCCATGTCGGCCCGGGTTCTTTGTCATATGGATGCTAGCGACACTATCATATACGTGAGCCAAAAGGCGCAAACAGCCCCGGCCAGGTAAGGTGGCACCCGTGGGAATACCGTGCGTGAGGCTGCAAAGTGATATGATGTGTTACATGCTAGATCGGTGTGACTCAGGATCGGGGTCCCGACAAATTTTCACCGGGTTTGGGTGAGGATTGATGTCATGAAGCCCCTAAAAAATGCTGTATCCTTGATCCGTGACGGCAAACGTCAGATCTACCGCGTCAAATACGAGAAGCTACCTGACTGGTGCGCTGTGTGCGGTATGCTGGGGCATCTGTACAAAGAACATGGAAACGGAATCCACCCACCCTCGGCGCTGGTGTTTAAAGAGCTCAGAGCAACCTGGGCTATGAGAACTGAACGTGGCCCTGGCAGCAGAAGTGGCCGCAGAGGGGGACGCAGAGGAGGCCGCAATGGAGGCCGTGGCCGGACTGAGCAGGGAATATCTGAAGCAGGATATGATACGCACGGTGGAAGTGATGATTCAGAGATGCTAGATGCAGAAAACAGCAGGAAGAGAGCTCCAACATTGGTGCCACGGGTGGCACCTCAAGCGCCTCCTAGCCTAGAGCATGCAAAACAACTTGCTCTTCCTGCTTCGGGTGCACCACCTAGCCCTAGCAGTTCACAGGACCAGAAGAGGGCAAAGGTAATTGTGGAATCTGAAAAGAACAGCTCGGTGAAGACGGGCACACAGCAGAAAGGAGACTTGAAGTTGGCGGCCAACGGACGGGCGCCACAGAGGCCAATGAGTACCTTTGTTTGGAACTGTCGTGGCGCGGGCTAAGCCGCGATGGTTCGTGAGCTTCGTGATTTCGCGAGGGAATTTTCCCCTACCCTGTTGTGCATAGTGGAAACACAAATAGAGGGAGATAGGGTAGAAGCTTTATCTGGTACTTTAGGTTATGATAATGCATACGCTGTTAGTAGTCAAGGTCGTAGTGGTGGCATTGGTCTTTTTTGGAATAATTCAATAAAGGTTGAGATTTTTGGTTACTCGGTTTACCATTTGGATGTTTTGATAGAGGAGCAAAACCGGGACAAATGGAGGTTGACATGTGTTTATGGTGAGGCACAAACAAATTTGAGACACCAAACCTGGACAATTTTGAGAAATATCAGCACTTTGAGCTCTTTGCTGTGGCTGTGCATGGGGGATTTTAATGAAGTCTTACGTCCGGAAGAGCATGAAGGTGTAGGGCAGCGTAGCAATGCTCAAATTCAAGCTTTCCGAGATACTATTGATATCTGCATGTTGCAAGACATGGGTTTCAATGGCAACTTCTGGACGTTCGAGAAGAGAGTTGTAGGAGGCAGCTACACGAGATGTAGGCTGGACAGGGCTTTAGCGAACGTCGGCTGGATGAACAAATTTCCTATGGCATCGGTATCACATCTCACATGCGCCACATCTGACCACTCACCTCTCTTGATTGACTTTGGTAATGCGGAGCAGGTGCAGGTGAATAGATCTTTTAAGTATGAGTTGATGTGGGAGTCACATGAAGGACTAGGGGATGTGTTAACTAGCGAATGGGGTGCTGGCCCTCCATGTTTGTCAGTGGAGGATATGAGACACAAATTGCAAAACATGTCCAAAGGGCTAGCCAAGTGGAGCAGAGACACTTTCGGAAGTGTTAGAAAGGAAATTAAAAGGCTGAAGTCGGCCCTGGAAGAGATGCGCGGCGATCCAGCAAGAATAGCCCCATCACATGCTGAACTGAAGTTAAATGAGAACCTGATTGAGATGTACCATCGAGAGGAAATAATGTGGAGGCAGAGGGCAAGGATAGAATGGCTTTCCGCGGGTGATCGTAACACTAAATTTTTTCACCTCTGGGCGAGTATCCGAAGGAAGAAAAATATGATAAAGGCCCACAAAACTCCCTTGGTGCTGTGGTTGATGATCCGGGTGAACTACGGGCAATGGCCAACGAGTTTTATCATAGCTTGTACACTTCGGAGGGGGTTCAGAATATGGATGCCGTTCTGGATCATGTCCCGAGGAAAGTGACAGCGGAGATGAATGCGTCCTTGTGTGCTCCATACACTAACGATGAGGTTAAGGTTGCCCTCTTTCAGATGTTTCCAACAAAAGCTCCGGGGCCCGAAGGATTCCCGGCTCACTTTATCAAAAATACTGGGACATATGCGGAGAGGAGGTGACACAAATCATTTTGAGGATAGTGCGGGGGGAAGAGAGCCCGGAGTGCATCAATGATACTATTTTGGTACTCATCCCCAAGGTAACAAGTCCCATGACCTTATCTCAGTACAAGCCAATTAGCCTTTGTAATGTTCTGTACAAAATAGCATCCAAGGTGATTGCAAACAGGTTGAAACTCATCCTTCCAGACATAATCTCTGAGGAGCAGTCCGCCTTCGTACCGGGAAGATTGATAACGGATAATATTATCTCTGCTTATGAATGTTTGCACTTTATGAAGCGATCCAGATCTAAATCAAACAATTTCTGTGCGTTGAAACTGGACATGATGAAGGCCTATGATCGTGTAGAGTGGACATATCTGAGAGCTATCATGACAAACTTGGTTTTGCAGGGCCATGGATTGATACTGTTATGAGCATGGTGTCTTCGGTTTCATTCTCGGTTATGTTCAATTTAGAAAGACTTGAATCGTTTCAACCATCTAGAGGGATCCGACAAGGAGACCCAATCTCCCCCTACTTATTCTTGATTGCAGCAGAGGGCCTTTCATGCCTCCTTAAATCAAGTTCTTCGACGTTGTTTGCAGGTATTCAGGTGGCCCCGACGGCTCCCACCGTCAACCATCTTTTGTTTGCAGATGATAGCCTGTTGCTTTTCAAGGCCAATGTAGAGGGTGCAGATGTGGCGTCAAACTTGCTTGAGACCTATTGTGCAACTTCGGGTCAGAGGATTAACCATGAGAAGTCCTCCATCTTTTTCAGTAAGAGGTGTCCAGGTACGTTAAAGGAATCTATTAAAAATACCTTGCAGGTGCATAAGGAGACTTTGAATGAGCGCTACCTTGGCATGCCTACGGATGTGGGCCGCTTGAAGAATGGCACTTTCAAATATTTGAGGGATCGTGTTTGGGAGAAGATCAAAGGGTGGATGGAGAAGCTCCTGTCCTCGGCGGGTAAAGAAGTCTTAATCAAGTCGGTTGCCCAAGCGATACCGGTATATTCTATGTCCTGTTTCAGATTACCCAAAGGCCTCTGTGAAAATATCACCTCAATCATAAGACAGTTCTGGTGGGGAAGCAAGCAAGGGAAAAGGAAACCCAGCTGGGTGGCATGGGACATTATGACCAGACCCAAACATCTGGCAGGGCTGGGCTTCCGTGACATGGAGATCTTCAACTTAGCTCTCCTAGCTCGTCAAGCCTGGAGACTATTAACATGAGAGCTTAGTTTGAGCGCCCGGATTTTGAAGGCTGTTTATTTCCCAGAGGTTTCCATACTTGAGGCCGAGCTCGTGTCACACCCCTCTCAGATATGGCGCTCCATTCTTGATGGTCGGGATGTATTGATACAAGGCATTGTAAGAAGAATCGGCGATGGTGAAACAACGAAGATCTGGAGGCACAATTGGATACCGAGAGACAGGTTAAGGAGGCCCATAACTTCACTATCTCAATATCCACCACAGCTAGTCTCAGAGCTTATTGACAACACCACGACGTCATGGAAGGAAGATTTGGTCATGGCAACTTTTGCAAGATTTGATGCCGAAGAGATACTCAAGATACCCTTGTGCACTCGTAGGGTTCCTGATTTCTGGGCCTGGCAGGAGGAACCGAAGGGCATGTTTAGCGTTCGTTCCGCTTACCGCATGATTCTAAGAACAAAACATGAGCGAGAGGCTTGGCTGTATGAAGTGAGGGATCATCAACTGTACAGCAGGAAGCGTACAAGTGGAGCAATATTTGGCACTTGCAGGTTCCTTCGAAACTCCGAGTGTTCGTATGGAGGCTTGTAAGAAACTCTATGCCTCCAACACCCTCGATGCGGCTATATCTCCCACGTGTCGAGGCACGACTTAGAGGCATAACCGCATTGAAAGCAATGTCGCAAGTGAGGTAATCTTCACACAACCCATATAATACATAAAGGGAAAGAGTTACATAGTTGGCTTACAGTCGCCACTTCACACAATACATAAATAAACATTCATCATCCAGATTACACTCAAGGTCCGACTACGGTACCAAAATGAAAGAAGACTACCCCAAATGCTACATAGATCCCCGGATCACCCCAACTGGGCTCCACTACTGATCATCTGGAAAAGAAACATAGTAACGGCCATGTTCCTCATCGAACTCCCACGTGATCTCGGACGCGTCATCTGCACTGGCATCGTTGGTACCTGCAACTGTTGTGGTAGAATCTGTGAGTCACGGGGACTCAGCAATCTCACACCCGCGAGATCAAGACTATTTAAGCTTATAGGTAGGAAAGGACAGTGAGGTGGAGCTGCAGCAAGCGACTAGCATATATGGTGGCTACAACGCAAAAGAGAGCGAGAAGAGAAGGCAAAGCACGGTCGTGAAGCTAGAAGTGATCAAGAAGTGATCCTAAAACAACCTACGTCAAACATAACTCCAACACCGTGTTCACTTCCCGGACCCCGCCGAGAAGAGACCATCACGGTTACACACGCGGTTGATGTGTTTTAGTTAAGGTCAACTTCGGGTTTTCTACAACCGGACATCAACAAATTCCCATCTGCCTCATAACCACGGGCACGGCTTTCGAAAGATAATACCCTGCAGGGGTGTCCCAACTTAGCCCATTATAAGCTCTCACGGTCAACGAAGGATATTCCTTCTACCGGGAAGACCCGATCAGTCTCGGAATCCCGGACTACAAGACATTTCGACAGCAATAAAACAAGTCCAGCAAAGCCGCCCGATTGTGCCGACAAATCCTGATAGGAGCTGCACATATCTCGGTCTCAGGGCACATCCGGATAAGCGAAGCATACAGGTACCAACATAACCCAAGTTGCCAAGGGACGGTCCCGCACGGTGCTCTAGTTTGGACCAACAATAGAAGGAGAACTGGCCCGGGGGGGTTAAAATAAAGATGACCCTTGAGTCTGCAGAACCCAAGGGAAAAAGGCTTAGGTGGCAAATGGTAAAACCAATGTTGGGCCTTGCTGGAAGAGTCTTATTCAAAGCGAACTGTCAAGGGGGTCCCATAAATCACCCAACCGTGTAAGGAACGCCAAATCCGGGAACATAACACCGGTATGACGGAAACTAGGGTGGCAAGAGTGGAACAAAACACCAGGCATAAGGCCGAGCCTTCCACCCTTTACCAAGTATATAGATGCATTAATTAAATAAGAGGTATTGTGATATCCCAACAAGTAAACATGTTCCAACAAGGAACAACATGTCCATGTTCCAACAAGGAACAAACTTCATCTTCACCTGCAACTAGCAACGCTATAAGAGGGGCTGAGCAAAGCGGTAACATAGCCAATCAACGGTTTGCTAGGACATGGATGGTTAGGGGCTGACATGGCAATATAGGAGGCATGATATAGCAAGTGGTAGGTATCGCAACATAGGCATAGCAAAAGAGCGAGCAACTAGCAAGCAAAGATAGAAGTGATTTCGAGGGTATGGCCATCTTGCCTGCAAGGTTCTCAGAGTTGTCGAAAGCTTGGTCCTCGAAAGCGTTCTCAACAGGTTCCTCGTTCACGTACTCGTCTCCCGGTTCTACCCACAACAAGAACACAAGCAAATGGGACAAACATCAATCACGATGCAATGCACAACCAACATGATGCAAAACATGGCATGATATGCGAGATGTGATATGCAATGCTTATGCATGCTCCGGAAGGAAAAGAGGAACAAGGCATAATCTTGGCAAACCAAGTATGCCACTGGATAGGTGAGGTGATTTCGGTTGAAATCGATATAAAGATCACCGGAATCGGATGCACGGTTTGCAAATGACAAACAATACAAGAATAACGATAATCTGCCATTAACAGCATGATGCTACTTAGCAAGCAACAAGAAATTAGGCTACTGCACTCAAACATATCAACAAAGCATATGACAGTAATCTACTCAAGATTATTGACAAAATATGAACACTGAGCTACGGCTAAATCACACCACAACAGGTTCAAACAAGCATGGCAAAAGTGCAAAAGATAACAGGTTCACAGACTGTGAAAATATCAACATAGCAGAAATTAACATCAGGATGACATGTTTAGAGCAATGAAACACCAAGTTACAGGATCAGGACATAGCAAAATAAGGCATGTCATGAATCTACTCAAAGCACTTGACAAAAGTCCCTTACTGACCATAAGCCAAAAAGGATCAAAAAATAACATTACACCCATGTCAATTAAGCAAGTTTCGTTACAGGTTTCAGACTTAGCAGAAAACTGGACATATCAAAAACAGATAACGAGTAGGCATGTTCACGAGCTCGATGCACTCACTACAGAGCATTGCATGATAAACTAAGCATACATCCATCAAGAAGACATGGCATAGGAACTATACATGGCAAGAATAACATCATATCACTCAAGGATCAACTACACCAAGCTTGGCAAAATCGAATAACATGTAAACAATCTGCCAGCAACATTTTATAGCAAAAGTAGAGCTCGATTGACTCAAGCTATGACACTCCATAAATACAAACAAAGGCATGGATGGGTAGAGAAAATCCCTATGCTCAAAACACTCTTACTGATCATGCTCAAAAGAGACATAGATCTCTCGGAAACAACATGAACACATGGCATAAAAATAACAGCAGGCAGGGACAGTGAAATTACTAAGTCTCTGAAATCAGCAACATCAAGTACCCTAGTTTGCATGCTTGTGCTAGTCACCACAAAGGTCACAAAAATATATGGCATAATTCTCTGGAAAGGTAACATGGCATATTACAAAACTCATGTAGGACTCAACTTCATAGGAGGTACACATCAATCATGGCAAAAATGACAAAAGTGCATGTTCTGATAAGAATCAGAAACTAACATCACATAGCCCTCTTCTAACAGCATTTCGGGCATCAAGATGAACTCAAATGCAAATGATGCAATGGAATGAAATGATTTACCCTTCGAGTCGAACAATTTGACACATTATACGCACGAAACGGAGCTACGGATGCCGAGATGCGATGCGATGAACATGTGACAAAATGTGAAAAACATCAAGACTTAGAAGAATTTCGGGACCGAGGGAAAAGTCAACCTCCGGCTGGATCTGGATCCGAGGAGGTCGATGACGCCGGAGAACTCGCCGGAGTGGATGGGGGCGGCAGCCGGAAGTCGAGGAGGGGTCGCCGGAGCGCGGGGCGCCGGATCCGGGCGGCGCGGTGGCGGACGCCGGCGCGGGAGGCGGCGCGCGCGGGCGGGCGGCGCGGCGCGCGGAGGAGGCCGGCGACAGGGGCTGCGGCGGCGGCGGCCGGTGGCGGCGGAGGCGGGCGACGGCGCAGGCGCGGGGAGCCGGCGCGGGGCGAGCGGGCGCTCGGGCTGCGGGGGCGCGGGGCGCTGCGGGCTGCGGGGGCCGGCCCCGGGCCCGGCGGGCTTCGGCGGCGGCGGCGGCGACGGGCCAATGGGAGAGCGCCACGTGGCGGCGGCGGGGCGACCCGGACGTGTCCGGCCCGAATCGGACGCGTCCGGCGGCGGGGAGAGGAGCGTGGCTAGGTTAGGGTAGGAATGGACCCGTGAATGGAGGAGGGGGAGGTGTTTTTATAGGTAGAAGGAGCTAGGAAGCTTCAAATGGAGAGCGGTTTTCGGCCACACGATCGTGATCGAACGGCGGTGGACATGGGAGTGTCTTAGATGGGTTATTGGGCTGTTTTGAAGGGGTTTTGGGCTGCAACACACACGAGGCCTTCACGGTTACCCGGTTAACCGTTGGAGTACCAAACGAACTCCGATTGACCCGAAACTTGACATGCGGTCTACCGGTGTTATGCCGAGGCCGCTTGACAAACCTCGGTCCAATCCGAGAAGGTTTAATACCCGCTCACGAAGAAATGTAAAAGGGGACGCCGGGGAACATAGGAGCGCCGGATTGCAAAACGGACAACGGGGAAAATGCTCGGATTCATGAGACGAACACGTATGCAAATGCGATGCACATGATGACATGATATGAAATGCATGACATGGACAAAATGCAGAACGAAGGGAAACCCAACCACGGAGGAAAATATCATATCACAATGCCGAAAATGGCAAGAGTTGGAATACAAATATGGCAAGTTACATCTGGGGCGTTACAATGCCTACTGTCGAACTGCTCAAGCATCGCAATATGGCTACCGAGGACAACTGTCCCTTGTGTGGGGCGATTGACACGTGGAGACATGCGCTTTTTATGTGCCCCATGTCAAGTAGCGTCTGGGCTTTAGCGCCGGAGGATTTGGTTCATCATTTAGTGGACAGACGGGAAGAACATCCCAAAGATTGGCTCTTCGCAATGAGCGACAGACTTAATAGGGACATGTTTGCGCATATGATTGTGATCATGTGGGAAATTTGGCGAGCTCGGCGGAAAGCGATCTATGAAGATATCTTCCAATCACCACATTCCATACATGGTTTAATCACAAGCTTTCTTGAGGACCTAAAGCATGTTAATGCAAAGGAACCACAACGGGTCGGTGTAAAACCCCCCAGATCGACCCAGTGGCAGGCCCCTGTCTCGGGATGTGTCAAGATCAATGTTGATGCTGCTGCACCAAGGAACGCGAGATATGGGGTTGTTGGGGCGATCTGCAGGAGCTCAGACGGTCTTTTTCTGGGAGCTTCAGTACTGGTCTTGAGGCATGTTGTGGATCCAGAAACGCTTGAAGCAATTGCAATCAGGGAAGGCTTAGCCTTAGCAGAGGACCTTTACCAGCAGCGTATTCATGTGGCATCAGACTGCAAACAGGTGGTGGACTCACTGAAGAAGGAGCTTGTGCCCTCCTATGGAGCTATTGTACATGAAATAATAAACCACTTCTTAGATTTTGATTTTTGTAAGGTTAGCCATGAATTTAGGAGCTCAAATTATGAAGCTCACAACTTAGCGAAGCATGCTTTATCTCTTGGGGTTGGACGCGTGTGGCTGGGCCACCCCGGAGATCTTCCCTCCGTCCCTGTAAACATTGTGACGACTTAATAAAAGCTTCGTGAGGTTGTCTAAAAAAACGTAACCGTGGACGCCGATGTCCGCCACGGCACAGGGCGATGCCGTGGTGCCCATCCACAGCGCCCCCTTCCTTTATCTACCCGGCCACCCCGAACCCTAACGCGCCCCTCCCTCTCCCTAGTTGAAGAGTGGAATGGCTCAATATGCTGTTGTTGTATGTATTCAGAGAGTGTTACAGAGTACAATATATAGAGGGAGAGAGCCCCAACGTCTCCCGTGAGAAGAGGCACACAGACCACAACGGGAGAGTGGTTAGAGATCCTAAGATCTAGGGCAGGTACAACAACTATATAGAATACAACGGACTGAGTACAAATACATTGGAACAACACTCATACATGCATGTTAACACCCCCCCCCCCCCGCAGTCGGAACACCGCCCGGGTGGATGTTCAGACTGGCTCGAAAGTCGATGAAGATCGCCCATGGGAGGCCCTTGGTGAAGATGTCCGCGTATTGAGAGCCTGAAGGAACGTGCAAAACGCGAGCTTCTCCCAGCGCGACCCTATCCCGAACGAAATGCAAGTCGATCTCCACATGCTTGGTACGCTGGTGCTGGACAGGGTTCGAGGAGAGATACGTCGCACTGATGTTGTCACAGTAGACCATAGTAGCACGAGAGGGTGGGCGACGGAGCTCGTGGAGAAGTTGGCGAAGCCATGTAGTTTCCGCAACACAATTAGCAACCGCGTGGTATTCAGCCTCCGCACTAGAACGGGATACCGTAGGTTTCCTCTTAGATGACCAGGAGACCAAGTTAGAGCCAAGAAAGACACAAAACCCGGAGGTAGATTTCCGAGTATCGGGACAACCGGCCCAATCAGCGTCGGAATAAGCAATGAGCTCTTGGGATGGTGATGTGTAGAGTTGCAGACCGTAGTGGGAGGTGCACTGGAGATAGCAAAGAATGCGTTTGAGCAGCTGAAAGTGGGTGGTGCGTGGAGCATGCATGAAGAGACAAGCATGTTGGACGGTGTAGGAGATGTCCGGGCGGGTTAAGGTTAGATATTGGAGGGCACCAGCTAAACTGCGATAGAGTGTGGGGTTTTAGAGAGGATCACCATCATGTGCGGAGGGTTTGGCTTTTGTGCCTATGGGTGTGGAAATGGGGTTGCATTGCAACATATTGGCTCGATCTAAAATCTCAAGAACGTATTGTTGTTGGGAGAGGAATAGCCCGGAGGTATTGCGGGTAACATTAACACCAAGAAAATGGTGAATATCACCAAGGTCCGACATGGCAAATTCAGTTTTGAGCGAAGAGATGACGGAGTGGAGGGTTGGCATGGTGTTGGCAGTGAGAATAATATCATCTACATAGAGTAGAAGATAGGCGACCGAAGAGCCATGATGAAAAATGAAGAGAGAGGGGTCACACCGGGAGGAAACAAATCCCAAGGAAAGAAGAAATGATTGAAACCGTAGAAACCAAGTGTGAGGAGCCTGCTTCAACCCGTATAGAGACTTCTTGAGAAGGCAAACATGGTTAGGGCGGGAGGAGTCAAGGAACCCCGCTGGTTGGTGACAATAAACGGTTTCGCCAAGATCACCATGAAGAAAAGCGTTTTTGACATCGAGTTGATGGATGGGCCAGGAGTGTGCGGTGGCAATGCCGAGGACGACGCGCACCGTGGCCGGTTTGACAACCGGACTGAAAGTCTCCGTGTAATCAACACCTGCCCGTTGGGTGAACCCACGAAGAATCCAACGCACCTTGTACCGGGAGAGCGAGCCATCCGGATTGAACTTGTGGCGAAAGATCCATTTTCCGGTCACCACATTGACACCTGCAGGACGAGGAACCAAACTCCAAGTATCGTTCTTTAGCAAAGCATTATATTCATCAAGCATAGCATCATACCAATGGTGATCTTTTAAGGAAGATTTATATGAGGAGGGAAGAGGAGAAATGGCAGGAGAGGAGGTCAGGGAGAAGAGACGGCGTGGTTGAGCGAAGCCACGTTTGGCCCTAGTTGTCATTTTATGTGAATTAATGGGAGGTGCAACAGGTTGAACGGGGCGACGTGGAGGACTGGGAGTGGATGGCGCGGCATGCGAGGAAGATGCTGTGGGGCCCGAGGCAGATGAGGCAGACGCGGGATCGGCGGCAGATCCTAGGGAGATTGCGGGGGGGGGGGGGGGCGATCTGAGGGAGCCTGACGCGGGCGGGGGAGGAGAATCCGGGGCAGGCGAGTGGGAAGGTGCCGCGTCGCAAGCGGGAGTGGGGCTGGCAGACGCGGTCGGCTCGGTGGAGTTAGGTGGATCGGTGGACGAGGCAGATTTGGTGGGACCGCTGGCGGATGAGGTAGGTGGGATGGGGAACCCGGAGCGGATCATGCGCACGGGCGGGCGCGCAGAGGCTGGATCGGGTGTGGAGGGAGGATTGGTGGGCGCCGGTGTGGAAGGCTGGTAGGGAAAAATCGTCTCATCAAAAATAACGTGCCTAGAGACGATAACGCGTCAGGAAGTGAGATCAAAGCAGTGGTACCCTTTGTGCTCTAAGGGATACCCTAGGAAAACACACCGTGTTGAGCGTGGCGCAAGTTTGTGTGGGGTAGTGGCGTAAAGATTAGGAAAACACAAACAACCGAAAACGCGAAGGTGATCGTAGCGAGGGTGGACACCGGTAAGAAGGAAGAAGGGGGTGTAAGGGGTGGTTTTAGTGGTAGGGCACCTATTAAGCAAGTGTGTGGCAGTGTGTAAAGCCTCGACCCAAAATGGTGGAGGGAGAGAGGCGTGGATGAGGAGAGTGCGAACGACATCGTTTGTGGTGCGTATCATGCGCTCGGCCTTGCCATTTTGGGGAGAGGTATGGGGGCAGGAGAGGCGATAGACAATGCCATGGTCGGAGAAGAAGGTACGGAGGGACGTGTTAATGAATTCGCCGCCATTGTCACATTGCATG
This sequence comes from Aegilops umbellulata, assembly GCA_032464435.1. Classification (NCBI taxonomy): domain Eukaryota; kingdom Viridiplantae; phylum Streptophyta; class Magnoliopsida; order Poales; family Poaceae; genus Aegilops; species Aegilops umbellulata. Next base: position 81,276,964 of record CP136058.1, read on the forward strand.
CATTTGATGAGTGTGTTAAATTGTGTGAGAATGTAAGTAAAGAAACGTTGGAGGGTGGGGGATGTCTCGGATTTGTTGCGTAGGGGAAAAGACCAAGAGTAATGTGAAAAATCTTCAAGCACAATAAGATAATATTGATAACCCGAAAAGCTCGTAACTGGAGCGGTCCATAGATCACAGTGAATAAGTTGGAAGGGAGCTGTAGTACAATTATTGGAAGAAGTGAAAGAAAGACGAGGCTGCCGTCCAAGTTGGCAGGCCGTACATGGTGATCTAGCAGCATTATTACAATTGGGAAGAAAAGCTTGGGAAATAGAAGCTAATGAGGTCTTGCCTGGATGGCCAAGACGTTGGTGCCACAAATCGCCGGAAGTGGGGAAGAAGGCAGTGCCGCCAATGGAGTGCTTGCCGTAAAATGGGTAGAGTGGACCGATGCTACTGGACGTCATGATGTGGCTCCTGGTGGGAAAGTCCTTCACAGAAAAACCGGAGGGATTAAATTCAACAGAGACATTGTTATCACAAGAAAGTTTACGAATAGAGATGAGATCCTTAACGATAGAAGGGCAGACAACTACATCATGGAGAGAAAGATTTGTGGGAGGGAGAGAGGTGGAGCCGATGCCAGTAGTGGGTAAGCGATCACCGTTGCTGACAATAATGCTAGACGAATTATGCTTGGGAAAAGGACGGAACGAGGAGAGGTTACCTGCGTTACCCGTTACGTGTGTGGCAGAACCGGAGTCGAGGATCCAATCGACGCTCTGTTGGGGCAAGCCGTGCTGGCTGTAGGCCTGCTGGAACATGGCGGCGTGGTCCCAGCCAGGAGCGCCGGGCGGAAGCGACGAGGGCCCCGACTGCTGCGGGCCGGAGTACATGAGGGGCTAGGCCTGCGAGTGAACGCCCGGGCGCGGGCCGAGGACGCCGGCGGTGTTCGGCGGGATCCAGCCGGCGCGGGGAGCCGGCAACGCCATGCCGAAAGGAGCGAAGTAGCCGGTCCACGGCGACTGCTACGAGGACGAGGAGCCGCGACCACCAGAGTCCGAGCGACCGCGGCCACGCCCACCGGTGCGGCCACGGCCATGGCCACGATCGCCACCACCGTTGTCACGGGCGCCACCAGAGCCGCGGCCAGTGGGGGAGCGCGGTCACCGCGATCAGAGCGGTCGCCACGATCACCGCGGCCGCCACAGTCAGTGTTGGAGCTAGGACCACCGGAGATGGTGAGGGCCGCGGATCCGGCCTCGGTCGCGCGGAGGTTGATGTTGTACTCCGCAAGCTCCAGCCGGGAGCGAGTGACGGCGAAGGGAGGCAGGGGAACCGTGTCGCCGAGGATCATACGGATGGTGTCGAAGCGGGCGTCGAGGCCGTGCAGGAGCTGCATCGTGAGGTCGTGGTCGGAGACGGTGTTGCCGGTGTCCGCGAAACCGTCAGCAAGCGCCTTGAGGCGCAGGGCGTACTCCGAGACAGTGAGGTCGTCCTGCATGAGGTTGCGAAACTGGTGAGTGAGATGCAGGTATTGGGCCCCCTGGTTGGCCTGGAAGTAGTCCCGGATGCGAGTCCAGGCGGTGTAGGCGTCACCGGCGCCACCCATGATGAGCTCGAGGAGGGGATCGGCCAGGGTGAAGAGGATCCTTAGGAGAAGGCGGTTGTCGGTGTCAAAACCGGCGGATCTCAGGTAGGGGGTCCCGAACTGGGCGTCAAGGCCGGATGGTAACAGGAGACAAGGGACACGATGTTTTTACCCAGGTTCGGGTCCTCTCGATGGAGGTAATACCCTACTCCTGCTTGATTAATATTGATTATATGGTTAGTACAAGAGTAGATCTACCATGAGATCAAGGAGGCTAAACCCTAGAAGCTAGCCTATGGTATGATTGTTGTGTATGGAGTTGATTATCGACTAGCCTGGCCCTGGTTTATATAATGCACCAGAGGCCTAGGTTAACAAGAGTCCTAGCCGAATACGCCGGTGGGGAGAAGTCCTTGTCTTGATCGCCAAGTCTTGTGGGATCTTCCTTGTATGCGGCAGCTGTCCGAACTGGCCCATGAGTATACGGCCACGGGGGTCCTCGGCCCAATCTAATAGATTGGGAGACGATGTGGTGAGTACCCCTAGTCCAGGACACCGTCAGTAGCCCCCTGAACCGGTCTTCAAGTTAGGGACGCTCCTCGATTCTTCCGAACGGTTCTTCATCTTCGGTCGTCGGTCTTGAAAACTGGTTCAACAAATCTTCTTTATCTTCGATCTTGAGGATCGCCGAAATGCATTCGACGGGTTTACACGTTGGGTATCCGAGGAGCCCCTTTAAGTTTCCGGCCTTTATTAATGCCTTGTTTATTTTTATGCCACACCTCGGGTTTGAAGTTGTTCCCGGGAGGCAGTGTCCTCTTGTGTCCGAGCTCCAATGCCGGACTGCATTCGAGATATCTTTTGCAGCCGAGCACCAACGCCGGACCGCTTCCCAGCTCTAATGCCGGAATGTATCCGAGCTCCAACGCCGGACTATGTATCCGAGTTCCAACGCCGGACTGTATCCGAGCTCCAACGCCGGACTGTATCCGAGGTGTCGTAAATCACCTTGGTTCAAAGAAGTTTGAAGGAGTTTAGCCGAGCTTAATGCCGGAAATGCCCTCTATGGAGCTAGCCACTAGCGCCCAAGCTTTATGCCGGACTGCTTCCGAGGTGGTGCACCACCCCGAATGTGGGCCGATTTTTGTCAATATTTTTTATTGGTGCAATTTATTCTCTGCCGAGATATATAGCCAGTAGCCCTCAAGGTGGGTATCGGTCTAAAACTCGAGATGCACATGAAGGATGACATAAGACCGCTGATCCCAGTAGCCGCTGAGACTCAGGTCGATTTGCAAAATCGGCCTGAGGATCAAGTCCTAGCTCGGCAGAATACTTCGGGACACTAAAAGCGGCGTGCTCAGTCCTCGAGACTTAGGTTGGGTGCGTCCGACCAACCTGAGGATCAAAATCTCCTCGGAAACTATATTGCACATAAAATTTTCTGCATTGGACAAGCAATGCAGTAGCCCCCGAGACACTGGTCGGGTGGCAACACCAGATCAGGGGATCGATGTGCCCCTTTAATATGTTTAAATAATAAGCCCGAAGCCCAGTAGCCCCCGAGCCTTAATGCGCGCACGGGTGGCCGAATTAAGGATCGATATCCATAGTAAAATCACAAATTATGTGTAATGACTCTATGTATCCAAGTACTTTACGTCATTTAATGCTCGGATCCGCATGGTATAAAACTTTGTTGACCGACCATCGGCTTCCACCTCCTCGGCCAGTAGCCGAGGAGTGTTTGTCTTACTTTATAAAGCCTTTATGAGGGCAAAGATTTACGACAAACAAGGCAATCTGGCCATACGGTTTTATAAACAAAGATATGCGGAGAGATATGTTATATTACTGTTTAACAGAAGAAATGTCTTCCAAAGAAAATAGTCCCGCTATCAGTTCCTTTCTTTGGGTTGTCATGCTAAGCATGATCATAAAACCTCAGCTCCAATGTAAGAGCAAAATATCGAGGATTTAGTTTGGGAGGCTAGTTAATAGCCCCCGGTAGTGTTCGGCGACAGTCGAGGTCAAGCCGTAAACACTTCGGCCAATGTTATGAACGGCCTGTTATTTAACATAGTCATCGGATCGCTGACCAGTTTACGCTTATTGTGACAGTCAGTTTTCGGCTTTCTCCACTGAGGTGCTTAACCATGTGAGCTGGAAGCACAATCGCAGTGGTTCTCCCTTTGCACGCCTAGCCGAACAAAACGGAACGTAGGAAGCAAGTGCAGGAGCCGGGCAACTCAACTATTGACCAAAGACACAATTCGAAACCGATGCATATATAGCAATATCTGAGAATGTTTTTGCCGAATCCCTAAAAGGTGTCCGACGTTGCACTGCGAGACTAATGCTGGAAAAGCACAAATAGTTTAAAAGTGCCAAAAAGCTTGGAAAAACAAGAAACGTCAGTAAAAACATGACGTTCAAACAATATCAAATGTTCGGTGCCAATCCGAAAATTGGTCTTAGAAAAAAGAAGTGCTTCTGTCGTGCTTTAACATGATACATCCTATGTCAAGACTTCGAGCGGGTCAGCCTACGGCTTCAACCTCCTATCCCGAGGGCGGAGTACTTCTCATCAGGCCAGTTTAGCAAACTAAACTCTAGCGGCTTTGAGAGAGAAATTAGGCTCCCCAGCTAGTGACCGCACACTCGTGTCGAAAAAAGGAGTGATAAATAATAATAATAAAACTTTGCAACGACTAAGAAGAAGAACACTTATTATAAAACGGCTCAAATAAACTTAAGAGCCCCCAAGTGACTTGGGTAGGAGAATGATTCCATGTACTGAAGTACTTATATTTTATCTATGTTCAACCGAACTTTAAACGCGTCTTAACCGACCATCGGCTTCTCCCTCTTCGGTCAAGGACCGAAAAGTGTTATGTACTCCATCGGTCGAGAATATCGACGGTGTTTCCAATAACCAGGCAATCAGACCATAAGGCTATAACAGACAAAGCGCGCTCAGGGAACTTATGCTATATTACTGCGAAGTGTAAGAAGCATCTTCGAAGAAAATAGTACCCCCACCGATACCTTTCTTCGGTGATCATTGTTATTATGAGACTTGTGCAATAGATTTTTTGTACTCATGAGTTCCGTTGTGTGCCGACCATCATTGAAAACTATAAGAGCGCTAGCTTTCGGCTTCACCCAGTCTGAGGTCCGTCTCGGGCGACCCGATCGTGACAATCGCAGAGGTGCTCCCTTTACTCCCTAGCCGAACAATCGGGAACATAGGGGTAAACACAGGAGCGAGGCAACCCAGCTTGCAAATCGCTTAAGTCAATATGGTGCATATTGTGGCGTAATACACGAACAAGGAACGAAGCCGTACAAGTATGATCATATGCAACATGAAAAGCTTCATAAAGGAAGCCCCCAAGTAAACGGGGTATTTTAATTTATGCGTCACAAACAAAGTTTGGACAAGGAAAGAAATTTTTACAAGCAACTTTTTTCCAAAAAAGTATAATGCTTGGTCGAACCGAACACAAGTTAGAAATTAAAGCTTGGAGCATGAAAGCGACTTAGCTGGTTAATGTGTTCGCAGTCCGAGCTTAATGTGGGACAAGGTTCTATCCCCCAAGCCGGTCCCGAGGTGGCGGAGTGGAGAGCTCGACACGCCGAAGTGGTGACATAGTACGGTCGATGCAGACCGGCAGAGTGACGACGAAGTCCCCGGATCATTTTCCTGTGCACAAAAATAGTGTAAACGGGAGATAATAGTAATAATGATAATTAAAAAAATCGTTGCATAATGAATAATTTATGCAAAGTGAATAATAAAAGAAATATGGCCTGGCGCCGAAGTCAATGTCGATGCAGGGCGTCGGCGTGATGCGGTAAAGGCGTGGCAAAGCCTGAATTCGCAGGTTGGTCCGAGCTCCGGATGCGGCGTTCGCTGGACTATGTACGGAAACTGACCGAACCACCATGCGACTGTCGTGAATGCGGACACCATTTGATAGACCTGTGTACACATGATGGACAAACCAGAGTAATAATTCCTTGGGAAAAATGAACCCAAACAAGCAAAAAACATTAGGGATTGATAGCACCTGGTTTATTTGTTGTAGCAATCCGAAGGAAGGTGATTCCCAAAATTGGGACTTGCTCCGCACACCCATTGCCTGATGGGCGATAAAACGACGGCATGGCAATGCTGGTAAAGGTTGGCTCGCCGAGGCAAAGCCCTCGGCCCAGCTAACGTGACGGAGCTGGTCAGCTAGTGACGCTGAAGTGTCCGGAGTAGGTTGATGAAGAGTTGGCGAAGCCCCCGGTCCAGCCGAGATGTCGAAGCCTCGATGTCAGCCGATGAGTCGAAGTAGGTTGGCGTGATGGACACCAGCTTGAAGAAGCGATAGTGCGGCCCTATCGATGCAGGTCGTGACGTGGTCGATGCCGGCTTGATGAAGCAACCGTGCGGCGATGCCGGTATGCCCGCTCCATGTAATCTGTGGGGCGGCGATGTTGGTGATGTTTTATCCTTCGCGATGACGGACTCTTGTTCGGCTTGCCGAGATGATGATCTGAAGAAGTTGAGCTCGGCTCAACAAAGTGACGCCGTGTCTTAGCGCAGGTCGGCAGCCGTGGAGTAATATTGCCGGACTGGTTTGACACCAGCATGATGTTGAAGATCATGTTCAACAGATCTTAAAGTTAGTGGGATGTGTTCGGGAACAAAACACAATACCCCATACAAAACTTCCTTCAAAAGGGATGTCCGAAATCCCGTTCATAGAAAAGATGAACTCGGGTCGGATTCGTTTTCGCGCAGAAAACAGATCCAAAAAGTGATGCACTAATCGGAAGGTTCCTGGAGTTTGGACGGTCCGATCGAGCTGAAATTTTGAGAGGTGGTAGATACAGGAATTCCGCAGCCGATCAACGGTTGGATATTCCAAAGGACGTCCGAGCTAGAAGCTGGACACCACGCCCTAAACACATCCAAATTACCGTCCAGATTTGACAGGGCTCCGGTATATCGTGGATTGCCAGAGATTCCTCCATCGGAACTCGATGAAATTTTCCAGGGTTGTTGTAGACTCAATTCCGCACAATTCCACCAAGGCGATCGTCAAAGCGATACTCGAGAAGGTGGTGGCAGCAGATACGAGTTCGCTGTCCAGAAAAACAGCATGGTCGCTTGAGGGCAATGCTGACGTTGAGCCCCCGAGCTCCATGGATGATTCCTCCGTGATCTTGATAGAGATCGGAATTGATGTTTGATGAAGGCCCTCGTCCGAACATGGTGATCCGAACACGGGGCACAATTCTTGGTCGAACCAAGGTGACCAGTCGAGCTGGTGACGAAGATGCCGAAGTCGCAGTTGATCTGCAGGCGAGCCATCGATCCTTTTGTCGATCACACAGCGGAACTCTCAATGAAAGCACCAATGCCGGTGTCAAAACCGGCGGATCTCGGGTAGGGGATCCCGAATTGTGCGTCAAGGCCAGATGGTAACAGGAGACAAGGGACACGATGTTTTTACCTAGGTTCGGGCCCTCTCGATGGAGGTAATACCCTACTCCTGCTTGATTAATATTGATGATATGGGTAGTAAAAGAGTAGATCTACCACGAGATCAAGGAGGCTAAACCCTAGAAGCTAGCCTATGGTATGATTGTTGTGTATGGAGTTGATTATCGACTAGCCTGGCCCTGGTTTATATAATGCACCAGAGGCCTAGGTTAACAAGAGTCCTAGCCGAATACGCCGGTGGGGAGAAGTCCTTGTCTTGATCGCCAAGTCTTGTGGGATCTTCCTTGTATGCGGCAGCTGTCCGAACTGGCCCATGAGTATACGGCCACGGGGTCCTCGGCCCAATCTAATAGATTGGGAGACGACGTGGTGAGTACCCCCTAGTCCAGGACACCGTCAGCGGTGGTCGATGGCGAGCCAGGAGGGATCAGGTGTGGCTGGGGGCAGGTGGAGGACGTGGTCCTGGACGCGGTGCTGAAAAAGAACGCAGTTAAAGAATGTGCGTCACTTGATGTAGTTGTTCTGGGAGGGATCTAGTTTGAAGGTGATGTGGTTGGAGATGTGGTCTTGATGGAAATTGAGGAGGTAAGGATCAGCAGGGGAACGACCATGGTCGAGAGAGCAGAAGTGGCAGTGGGAGTGGAGGTGGAAAGAGGAGCAGAGGAGCCAGGAGGAGGAGAGGACTGGGCGACGGCGGCGGCGTCAGGAGCAGGGAGGTCGCCGAAGATGTCCTCAAACGCCATGAAGAACTGATACCAAGTTGAAGAGTGGAATGGCTCAATATGCTGCTGTTGTATGTATTCAGAGAGTGTTACAGAGTACAATATATAAAGGGAGAGAGCCCCAGCGTCTCCCGTGAGAAGAGGCACGCATGCCATAACGGGAGAGTGGTTAGAGATCCTAAGATCTAGGGCAGGTACAACAGCTATATAGAATACAACGGACTGAGTACAAATACATTGGTACAACACTCATACATGCATGTTAACATCCCTCTCTGCCTCCCGTCGTCAGATCCCCCTCCTTCCCGAGCTCCGCCATGGACGCGCCACCGGCGTAGCCGTCGCCGCTGCCCTCCCCGTTGCCGGAGACCGCGCCAGGGGCACCGCCTTCGTCGCCTTCTTCGACTACGTGGGCGAGATCGGGCCGAAAGCCGTCCGTGTGCCCGCTGCCTCCCCGTCCTCAACCTCCGTCCACCCCAGATCATCGCCGCCTTCTTCGACGCCGGCCACTCTGCTGCCTCTAAGCCACTCGACGGGCCTCCTTGTGCCTGCTCGGTGAGCACCTCCTCTCCTCTCCCCTCCCGTTCTTGCGCCGTAGGCCGCCGTCCCCGAGTTCGTCCGAGACCCCCCGCATACGCATACGCGTACATGCGTGCGTGCTGTGCTGCTCCTGTGCCGCTGCTTAGCCGCTGCGTTTGCTCAAGCTTCCCTCTGCTGCCGCTGCTCCGTCGTGGTTGCCCGCCTACGCGTCGCGAGCGCCGCGACCTGTGTCGTCCCTAGCCCCCTCCTCTGCCTCGCCTCGCTGCACTCGCCTTCTTGCCCACACGCGCTCGCGCTCACCGGCGCCCTGCCCACTTGCTCTGCTGCTGCACTCGCCCCAGCGCGCCCCCTGCTCCTCCTCCACTCCCACGCGCGGCGCTGTTGCTTATGCTTCTGCTGCTGCGGCCACCCCGTTCACGAGCTCCACCGGCCGCGGCCTCGCCTTGTGCGTGCGTCACGTGCTCGCGCGCATCTCCTGCAGCCACCTGCGCCCGTCGCCCGCTGCCACTTGCGCCTGCCTACGTGTGGCTTCGTCCGCGCCCTCGCGTGCCCGCGCTGTTCTGCTTGTGGCTGTTGTTGCGCCTCGCTCGGCTGCAGCGCCCGGCCACGCCGTCGCCGGTCACCGCTGCCCTGTCGCCCGCTGACTGCCGCCCTCGCTCGTGCCCACCCCGCGCCGGCGCCTCACTTGCCCGCGCGCCTCACCATGGCCCCGCAGCCCGCGCACGCCGTGCAGCGCCGCGCCCCGCGCCCAGCTCGTGTGCATGCCGTTGCTGCTCTGCTAAATGTACTACTCCTACTGAATGTTACTGTAGCTGCACTAGCTAGCTTTTGTATTTCTACAATGGCTAGCCCTCTAAAGAACCCCTAAACAACGATAAGACAAGTCCTAACATGAGCAAAAATTATATGAACGGAAAGTAGACGTAACAAGCTTCATTTTGTTCCATTGGACCTGCTTCAGATAATGCGTGGATTAATTCCTACGAAAATCACAATGTTCAATGTTCTGTTAACAAAAACTGGAAAACAGCTTTATTTTCATATCTACTTTAGAGCTGTTGATGATCAAGCAAATGAACTCTAATATGGATGTAATTGGTACCAACATGTAGATCACAGAAAAATGCTCAAAATTGATATAAGGCACAAAATCATAGGAGGTACAGATCCATAGTTGTAGCATTTTGAAAACAGCTAAAAGATGTTTAAAACTGGCGGATTCTCAAACTTGGTAGAATTTCAGGGATTTTCAGCATATTATTTAATCTTTGAAAAATCTTATAAAATAATCCGTAACTCGGGTGAAAAAGTTTTATACATGAAAGTTGCTCAGAACGACGAGACGAATAGGGATACGCTCTCCGTTCTTCTGTCGCATGCCCCTAGCATAGCGAACATCGAACTTTTCCCCTTCGGTTCGTTTGTCTGGAAATGCCTAACTCCGGGAAAACTTTCCGGACGTTATCCCCCTTTGCCGGTATCGTGTAGCACCGCATTAGAACACCCCTTGCTGAAATTGCGTTATATCGACTAGAGGGGGGGGGGGTGAATAGGCGATTTTTATGAAATTCTTCACTGAGGAATTTGCTCGTGAGGAAATTCCTTAGCGAAGAAATACTAGCAGCGGAATAAGTACTCAGAAGTAAACATAACAGATTTCATGCATGGCCATCATGATGAAATGAAGACAAACACAGAGTACAGAAAGCGTAGGCACATGATAACTCTAGATGAAGACAAACAGACTGAAGAAATTGAACCGAGGAATTTGTGAAAGTCTTCAGTCAAAGTCTTCAAACACAGATATGAACAAACAGATAACACAGTAATGAGGAAATGAAAGTGTTGAGGAAATAGAACCAGTAAGCTTGGTGAAGACAATGATTTGGTAGACCAGTTCCAACTGCTGTCTCAGTTGTACGTCTGGTTGGAGCGGCTGAGTATTTAAACTCGAGGACACACAGTCCCGGACACCCAGTCCTGAGCACGCAGCTCGGGACACCAAGTCCTCACCGTATTCTCCTTTAACTAAGGACACACAGTCCTCGTCCAATCACTCGTGGTAAGTCTTCAGGTGACTTCCAAACCTTCACAGACTTGGTCACTCGGCGATCCACAATTCCTCTTGGATGCTCTAGACCTTGACGCCTAACCGTCTGGAAGAAGCACAGTCTTCAAAGGTAACAAGCGTCGGATCCACGCAGGATCAATTTCTTCAGTGATGCTCAATCACTTTGGGTTTGTAGGTGTTCTAGGTTTGGATTTGGATTTTCCTCACTTGATGATTTTGCTCAAAGTCCTCGGAGGATGGGTTGCTCTCAAATGACAAGTGTCAAGTTCTCTCGGAGCAGCCAACCAGCTAGTGGTTGAAGGGGGCGGCTATTTATAGCCTAGGGAGCAGCCCGACATGATAAGACATAAATGCCCTTCAATGATATGACCGTTAGGTGGACAAGATATTTTAGGACAGCTGGCGCGAGGCACAGCAACGGTCGGAAATTTGGAGTACAAATTCCTCAGGGCTATCATGTTCCTCATTGTGTAGGCAATTCGCACTGGCGAATTCCTAACTCCTCAGTCAGAGCAAAGTCCTCAGTGACCAGAAGAACTGCGTCTCTGTCACTGAAGAAATTGACTGAACTGTATGAGATTTCCAATGGCTTCACTCGAAGGGATTGGTAGGTGTAGGATTTGAGTTGAGCATCACATGGAAATTTTCTCCTTAGTATTTCCTCGACCCCCTTTAACAGTACGGTGTTTCCTATGACTCAAGAAAGAGAAAAATGAAACTACGAAAACAAAGTCTTCACGCTTCACGTTCCTCGAACGAATACCATGTCTTCAAGGTCATACCAATTTCTTCACTTTCAAAGTCTTCAGAAAGTCTTCAGAAAGTCTTCAGAATATCAAAGTCTTCAGTCAAAGAACTTCATTTTTAGGGGTCGACTTTTACTGTAAATATCAAACTCCTCTTAGACTTATAGACCTGTGTACACTCATAAACACATCAGATGCTTAACCTATAAGTCTTCAATACACCAAAATCACTAAGGGGCACTAGATGCACTTACAATCTCCCCCTTTTTGGTGATTGATGACAATATAGGTTAAGTTTTCAACGGGGATAAATATGTGAAGTGTAGAAACTAATATTGAGGAATTTGCTTGCAAGATATAGAAGAACTCCCCCTGAAGTTGTGCATAGTGAGGAATTTGCTTTTGAAGCACTGCACACTTGAAGAGTTAAATCATGGAGATCTCCCCCTATATCTTGTAATTCATACACGCATTTGATATATGATATGAAGAATTTGAAATGCATGATGAAATATGATGCCTGATGCAATTCAGCATGTGTGCGATAACATTAGTGAGGAATAAGCATGCAGAATAGTACATCGAAAGTATCAGAGCTCAAGCATGTATCGAAATATCAGAGTATAGATCGACAAAAGTATCAGAGCACCGAGCACCATAGGGTTTAAGATTACAACTCGATCCAATAAAAGTTTCGGAAGAACGAGAGTTGCAACTTAAAAAAATATGCCCTTATAATAGACCCGCTTGAAGACTAACTCAGATTACTCCCCCTTTGTCATCAAATGACCAAAAGGATCGAAACTGAGGACTAACGCCCCTGAAGATATTCAAGTTGATGGAGGAGCGCCAGTGTTGTTGGGGTCGGTTGTTGAAGTAGGGCCTGCTGCAGTGTCGTCCAAGTCTTCATTTTCATCAGTGTCGCGTGATGAAGAATAGGAACTGGCCACCAGAGAAGGAACCTTGACCTTCTTGAATTTCTTCGGCGGAGGTGCCGACCAGGCAAATTCTTCTTTGAGGCCCATGTTCTCCAAATCTTCAGCACTATATACTTGAGACAGAACAGCCCAGGTGCGGTTGAAGGTTTCATGAAGGTAGTAATGGTTTTTCTTTACTGCATTATATGTGGCAGTCATGTTGTGAAGAATTGAACCAAACTGACGCTTGACCCATTTGTGATTGCGATCAACCTTTTGATGAAGACTGAGGAGTAACTCACGATCAGTCATCACCCTGGGTGCTGTGGCTTGAGGATTTGTCTTGGCAGTATTAGCAGCAGAGTCATGTGTGGCAGAGTCATCATTGGTGGAATAAGAAGCAGCCTTGCGAAATTGACCATCCAATGGACGAATGCCTTCATCTATCACAGCAGTGGCCTTGCCCTTTTCATCAGCTGAGGAAAATGTCCTTTTGAGGACTTCAATAGGAGGCAAGTAGCTGCAGTGATTGAGAGTTTCAGCCTTGTAGTTGAGTGAAGACCTTGTCCTGATGAATCTCATAATCCAAGGTGCATAAGGCTTCAGCTCAAATGGTGACATAGCAATGTTGGCAAGAGTCCTCATGAAGAAATCATGGAAGTTTATGGGAACGCCATGTATGATGTTGAAAAGCATATTCTTCATGATGCCAACAATTTCTTCATCGGAAGAATCGTGTCCTTTGATGGGACATATTGTCTTCGTCAGAATGCGATAGACAGTCCTAGGCACATACAGCAATTCCTTGACGAGGAATTTGGTACGAGGTGATTGCCCCGGCTTCAGAGGCTTCATGAGCACTTGCATATAGTGGTTTGACAGTTCAGGTTCATCATACACGCAACGCGCATCTTCAGTGGGTGGACTAAGAGAAAGGCAGCGAAGCAATTCAGTTGCTGGGGCCTTGTAATGTGTATTTTCAGTCATCCAGTCCAGAACCCATGAATTGATGTCTTCAGAGTTGCCGGTGATGTGCAGTGTAGCATAGAACTGAAGAATAAGTTCTTCATTCCAATCGCATATATCTGTGCAGAAGTTGAGTAGCCCAGCGTCATGAAGAACACTGAGCACTGGCGTGAAGCACGGCAAAGACTCCATATCCACGTGAGGAATATGAGCATGGTCGAAGACTTTGTCTTTGTTGTAAAGCACTGAGGAATAGAAATTTGCTTGGCTGGCAGTCCAGAAACGCCTCTTCCTTATGCGAGCAGAGTCATAAGGATTGTATTCAGTGAAGAATACGTGTTCGCCATAGAAGTCTTCAGCCTTGAATTTCTGTTTGCGTGAGAATGGATCCTTTGGCCTTGGCAGAGGAGTGTCAGTGAGTTGCATCACGACCTCAGGAATCACAAGCTCAGGTTCTTCAGGCTGAGGAATTTCAGGATTTTCCTCAGGTGCAGTCACCTTGTCTGTTTCAGCAGCAGTTTCTTCAGTACTAGTGGCTGGAATTTCTTCATTCACAGAAGCAGTGGGATGAGTTGCATCAGAGCCCAATTTTATGGTTGGTGAAGAAGAGTGAGGAATTTGCTGCAGGGGAGTGAAGAGTGGGGAATTGGGATGCTGACTTTCCCAAAAGTCGTCATTCATTACTGGAGTTGTGCTTCCAACATCCACATCTTCATCATCAATTTCTTCAACACCAGCCTCTTCAGCATCAAACTGAGGCATTGGTGATGAGACTATTGGGGTTGAAGGGATTGTATCCACTTCAATTTCTTCATCAATCTGCTCTGAGGAAGCCGCAGACTGAGTTTCTTCATCTGATCCACTTGGGATCTCATAATCTTCACCAAAAGGAACAAGGTCCTTTGATGGCATGGAGGAGATAGGAACAGCATCAATTGGATTGGCAAATGAGCTGGTCATGGGCTTCATCTTCTTTGGGACTGAAGATTCTGAAGCACTTGATGCTTTCCTTTTCTTCACTGTAGCTCGCTCTACAGCCTTGGTTTTCTTCACATCTAAAGCAGAGGGAAGAATTGGAGTTGGAGTTGGTGCAGGTGGAGCTGAGGAATCTGGTTCAGTTTCTTCAGGCACAACTGATGCAGTTGCCCTGGTCTCCTCATTTTCTTCAGGCGCATCACTAGTAGATGCCCTGGCAATTTCATCAACGGCTGGAGCAGAGTCATCAGCCTTGGAACTAGCATTTTCTTCAGCAGCCTGAACTTCATCAGCGGTGCTGGCATGTTCTTTAGTTTGCTGAACAGATGCTTCAGCTTGAGGAATTTGTTGCTTTGAGGCAGTACCCTTGGTGAAGGTATCAGTCAGCCTCACAAATCTGACCTTGGCTCCTTGCCAATCAGCATAGTACGAGTCAAAGTTGTCGCTGAGGGCTTTGATCTCAGCCTGCATCTTGACAAGTTCCTCAGGCTTCATTTTGAGAACATTTTTCTTCAGCAGCTTCTCTTTGCGGTACTGGGATTTCTTGATCTCTCTGGCCCTATCATATTTCCACTTCTCCTCTTGGATGAAGTGAGTCAACATGTGACTTTGGCCAGGTGTCAGCTTGAAATCAGGCATAGGAGTATTGGGATCCTTGTGCCAGAGATCAATATAATCTAGGATCGCCCTTGGATCCAAAAGCAGGGGCACAGGTGTGCCTTTGGCTTTAGCAGCCCTTTCTTGGCGGTCTCTGATGATCTCAGTGAGTTCTTCTTCATCAGCTTCATCATCATCAGATGGCATAGTGAAGACCACTTGCTTCTTTGGACTTGGGCGAGTGCCGCGTCCAGCGGTAGCCTTTTTCTTCAGTAACGAGGGTCCAGCTGAGGATTTTGGTGCAGCTGAGGAACTAGCTGAGACACTAGAGGCAATAGTGATGCTAGTTGTCCTTTGGCATGAGGCCAGATGCACAGGAGCTGAGGACTTTGTGGGGATAGCCAAAGACTTTGTCGGAGGTGTTGAGGATTTTGATGTAGCAGGAGCAGCATGAGGAATTTGCTTCGATGATTTTGAAGATTCTGGCCGTGAGGGCGCAGCTGACGAACTTGGCCGAGAGGGCATTGAAGGTGAAGCACTTGGCTTACGAGCAGGCTTCTTCATCATTGATTTCCTCGGCTTGGCAGAAGCCTCAGTGGCAGCAGCAGCAGATTCTTCATTAAATTTCCTCACTGCTTCTTTTGCTTGCTTTTGCAGTTTACGCTGGCGCTTGGCCCATTCTTGAGGAAAATCCTCTCCTCTTCTGATGCTTGTGGGACAGCCACTTGGCTAGGTGCCAATGGAGGTCTTGGGCATGGAGGGTTTACGGCGAATTTCTTCATGTACTTGGGAGTGACGTATCTGTACTCCCTCCACTCACGTGCCCATCTCCGTTCAATCCTTTGGATGCGCACCTTGCGCTGATTTTTGTCTTCTTTACCAAATTTGGATTCATCAGGTGTGCAATACCTAGCATAAATGTCCTCAGGGATTTCAAATGCAGTCATGACCTCTGGTCTCTTTCCTCCTTTCTGCGGCCTTTTACCTTCAGCCATTTTCTTCAGATGAGGAATTTGAACAATGGAATTCTCTGAAGAAGTATGCAACTTTTCTTCGAGGAACGCTGCAAATGAGTTAAGTTGATGAGAACCTAAGGATTCAGCAGCGGACATGTGTACCTGTGAACAGAGTATAGTTGCGAGGAATTTGAAGAGGTCATATGCGTTCTCAGAGGGTTTTTCATAAAGAACAAGTTTTGAGGAATTTGACCAGATTCGTCTTGAGGAATTTCACTAAGCTCCATATATATCTTAGGTTCCAGAGTTGTATAGATTGAGAATCCACACAATTAAGGAATCTTGAAGAAATTTAGACTTAGGGAAATGAATCAAGAACAGAGAATAAGTGAGGTGTTTTGTGTGTGAGGGTCTGAAGAATAAAAACACCTTTGAAGATTTTGTAGAAAAGCATCGAATCAAAGAGGGCAGTAAAAATAGCTTTTAATTACCCTGAATGAAGAACACGACGAACTGTGAGTTGGAACAGAGAAGTTCGTCAATGCAGATCTTCCACGCCCTAACTTGGCGGAGGAAGACGTCTACGGCGGCGACGGAGGTGAAGATTTCCGCAGTCGGCGCGAGTACGTCGGCGACGAGGTCGAGGCAGTGAAGCTCTTCCTCACCGACGACGATGGAGTAGCGACGGCGCTAGGGTTTGGAGAGCTCGAGCGAGGTAAAGGAAGTGAGGATGGCAACGGAGGGGTATTTATAGCCGCAGTAAAAACTGCTCGTCCGAAGATTTAGGACTAACATGCCCCTGGCCGTTCTCCTTCACTTGACATGTGTCACCCACGTACTTTGTAGTGGAGATCGTGTAAGATCGTGGGTGAGTAAAATAATCCATCGTGGGAAGTGGAACGGATTGCGCGGCAAAACCGAAAGTTTGGATAAGATTTGTTTTAACGTTTCGTTCGCAATTTCTTCAGCTGTCAAGGACACAGTGAAGAATTTGAACGAGTTTCAAATAGAACGCACATGAAGAATTTGTGAATAGACTAGATTGGGTATAGCATAGAGGGGAAGGGTCCGATCACATTCACTTAGCAACAAAAATACCAACTTGAAGAAATAGCTATAAGTGAATGTTGTAGATGACATAAACTCATATATATATAGCGAATGAAGAAAAACGACGGCACAAGTGAAGACTTTGTAAAGTTTGAAGAATTTAAAAAAACTAAAGAATTTCAAAAGTTGAGGAAAAACTCAAATTGAAGATTTTCAACTTTTGTGGTGGCGTGACCCACGTGTAAGAATGATGATTTCAGACACCGCGTACAATTGTAGTAGGGTTCTGAGAATCAAATTCTTCATTAATTTCTTCACACTTAGAGTGTTATTCTTCATTGATTGAAGAAAAACGTTTCTTCATGTGTTGCACATCTAAGTCATCAATTATGCATAAGTGTTAGGATGAGTGCATTTTCAAAGTACATTCGAAGATTCTAAGATATTTAGCTCACACCGCAACTTGCTAAATCTCTTCTCATCCAAGGGCTTAGTGAAGATATCGGCTAGCTGTTCTTCATTCTTCACATGCTCAATAGAAATGTCGCCCTTCAACACATGATCACGAAGAAAATGATGATGAATCTGAATGTGCTTTGTCTTCGAGTGCTGAACTGGGTTGTGAGCAATCTTGATGGCACTCTCATTGTCACAGAGGAGAGGCACATTCTTCACGTTGACTCCATAGTCCTTGAGTGTTTGCTTCATCCATAGTAGTTGAGCACAGCAAGAACCAGCAGCAATGTACTCAGCTTCAGCAGTAGACAGTGATACGCAGTTCTGTTTCTTCGAGGACTAACAGACCAAGGATCGTCCGAGGAAATGACAAGTACCAGATGTTGACTTGCAATCCACACGGTCACCAGCATAGTCAGAATCAGAATATCCAATGAGGTCAAAGTCTGAGCCCTTGGGGTACCATAATCCTAGTGTTGGTGTGTGAGCTAGATATCGAAGAATATGCTTCACAGCCGTATGGTGTGATTCCTTCGGTGCAGCTTGAAATCGTGCACACATGCAAACACTAAGCATTATATCTGGCATAGATGCACATAAGTACAATAAAGAGCCAATCATGGAGCGGTATACCTTGTGATCGAAGTCAGTACCATTTTCATCAGTGCATAGATGACCATTTGTGGGGCATAGGAATTTTGAGACCTTTGCAGTCTTGCATGCCGAATTTCTTCAGGACATCCTTGAGGTATTTCTCCTGAGATATGAATATCCCATTGTGCTGTTGACGGATTTGTAGACCTAAGAAGAACTTCAATTCTCCCATCATAGACATTTGATATTCTTCACTCATCACATAGGCAAATTCATCACTATAACGTTGGTCAGTACAGCCAAAGATGATATCATCAACATATATTTGGCACACAAACAGTTCACCATCATATGATTTAGTAAAAAGAGTGGGATCGAGTGAACCGGGTGTGAAGCCTTTCTTCATGAAGAATTCCTTCAATGTGTCATACCACGCCCGTGGGGCCTGCTTGAGTCCATAGAGGGCCTTGTTAAGTCTGAAGACTTTGTCAGGATGTTTTGGATCTTCAAAACCTGGTGGTTGAGCAACATATACTTCTTCCTCAATCTTACCATTGAGGAATGCACTTTTCACATCCATTTGGTATAAGATGATATCATGATGGTTAGCATAAGCAAGTAATATGCGAATAGCTTCAAGTCTAGCAACAGGTGCAAAAGTTTCATCGAAATCAATTCCTTCAACCTGTGTGTAGCCTTGAGCTACTAGTCGTGCCTTATTCCTCACCACAACACCATTTTCATCTTGCTTGTTGCGGTAGATCCACTTTGTACCAATGATGTTATGCTTGCGAGGATCGGGACGATTGACCAGTTCCCATACGTTGTTGAGCTTGAACTGATGTAATTCTTCTTGCATGGCCTGAATCCACTCAGGCTCCAGAAATGCTTCATCTACCTTAGTGGGCTCTGTGATAGAGACAAAAGCAAAGTGCCCACAAAAGTTAGATATATGTGAAGCTTTTGAGCGTGTGAGAGGACCTGGTGCTCTAATGTCATCGATGATCTTCTCCACTTGCACTTCTTTTGCAATGCGAGGGTGAGTTGGTTGCCGTTGAGGAATTTGATCAGCATTTTCTTCAGCATCAATTTCCTCAGCATTTTCTTCAGGTGCATCAGTTCGACGTTCTTCACGTTCTGGAACGAATTCTTCAGCAGATTCTTCAGTAGGAATGATATCTTCAGTAGCCTTGTGCTTGATCGATTCCTCAGGTGCTGGTTCATCTAACACAGAAGGTAGGTGCTCTCTTTGCGAGCCATTAGTTTCATCGAACCGCACATCTACAGTTTCAACAATGTTGTGAAGAACATTGTTGAAGACTCTGTAGGTGTGCGAGTCCTTCCCGTAACCAAGCATGAAACCTTCATGTGCTTTCGGTGCAAATTTAGAGTTGTGATTAGGATCTCTAATCCAGCATTTAGCACCGAAGACTTTGAAATAACTCACATTGGGTTTCTTGTCAGTGAGGAGTTCATAGGCAGTCTTCTTGAAGAATTTGTGAAGATATACTCTGTTGATGATATGGCACGCAGTATCAATTGCATCAACCCAGAAACGACGAGGGGTTTTGTACTCATCGAGCATAGTGCGAGCCACCTCAGCAAGAGTCCTGTTCTTGCGCTCCATGACGCCATTCTATTGAGGAGTATAAGGAGCAGATAATTCATGAGTAATACCAAGTTCATGAAGATAGTCATCGAGACCCGAATTCTTGAACTCAGTGCCATTGTTCTGATGTGCTTGATCTTCACACCAAAGTTAGTTGAAGCCCTCGAGGAAAATCATTTGAAGACTCCCTGCACTTCAGATTTGTAAGAGACAAGGTGCACCCATGTGTAACGAGAGTAATCATCAACAATAACAAAACCATATTGAGATGCTTCATTAGAGACAGAGGAATAATGGTTAGGACCGAAGAGATCCATGTGAAGCAATTCGAATGGACGAGTAGTGGTCATGATAGTCTTTGCTGGATGCTTGGCCTTGGTCATCTTTCCAGCTTCACAGGCACCGCATAAGTGATCCTTGAGGAATTTGACATTCTCAATGCCAATGACATGCTTCTTCTTCGCGAGCGTGTGCAGATTCCTCATGCCTGCATGACCAAGTCGTCGATGCCATAGCCATCCTTCTGAATTTTTTGCAAGTAGGCACACGGCAGGTTGTGAATCTGCAGAGAAATCAACAATATACAAGTCTCCTCTCCTAAAGCCTTCGAAGACTTTGGATTTGTCAGATTCCATAATCACAACACAACGATACTTGCCGAAGACAACAACCATATCTAGATCACAGAGCATTGAGACAGACATAAGATTGTATCCTAAGGACTCAACAAGCATGACTTTGTCCATGTGTCGATCCTTTGTGATAGCAACCTTACCTAGACCCAATACCTGACTTTTGCTTTTATCAGCGAAGATGATATGCTTCATGTGTGATGCTGATAAGGGAGCATCCATCAACAGATTCTTGTCACCGGTCATGTGATTTGTACATCCACTATCAAGTACCCATTCAGTGGCTTTGGGTTGATCATCCTGCAGATGAATTGGTGCAACTTACGAACCTCATATACTTCAGTAGTGAAGAATATGATATCACAATTCATCAGATCAATTTTATCAAGCAGTAGAACCGATAAAACAGAGGGAGGACGTGTGAAATGAAAATTCATTTCATCATGGTTAGCCTGCGTCCTTTCAGGCATTTCTGTCAGGTCCCCAGCAAATTCTTCAGACGTTACAGCACGTCTGGAGACCTGACCCTGCAGAAGAGATTAGTTCTTTTTCTTCACCACCCACATCTGAAGGGGTGGCAAAGAGTTCATCACTCTGCGAGCTCCATATGAGAATGGTGGCAAAGCAGCCAAACCATTTCGTTTCACATAAGAGGGGTTAGGATAAGCTTATGAATAAGCAGAGAAATTCTTCGAGGACTTATGAACATAATAACTTGAAGAATAATGCTCATATTCATAGCCCTTGGCTCTTCCCTGCGAAACAGAGTTGTTAGCACGATGATGTTCATATGAGGACTTTGATCCATGTGAGGAATTTGATCCTCTTGAGGAATTTGGTCTGTATGAGGACTTGGATCCATATGAAGAATTTGGTCCATATGAAGAATTAGATCTGGGGTTCCTTTTCTTCACAGGTGGTGTCATGAGGACATTCACCTGAAGACTTTCAAGGCAGCTTTTGGGAACCCAGATTTTCTTCATGGGGGAACCGTTCCTGCAGTTAGTGCCAACATATCTAGCAAATACTTCACCATTCTGATTTTTGAACAGTTTATAGTTGGAGTCAAATGACTCATCAGAAGAATGAGAAGATTCACATGTATAGCCAGATAAATCAGATGGATCAACTGGAGGTCCCTTTGCAGCAACCCATGAGGTTTTGAGGTACTTCTCAGGCTTCCAATAAGTACCATCCGCATTGAGTTTCCTCTCAAAGGCAATACCCTCTTTCCTAGGGTTCCTGTTGAGGATCTGCTTTTTAAGCACATCACAAAGAGCCTGATGCCCTTTGAGGCTTTTGTACATGCCTGTCATGTACAATTCCTTCAGCCCTGCATCGTGAGTGATACTAGCAATGTCCTCAGATGAGGAATTAGTGCTAGCAGAGACATGTGAAGAATTTGTAACATTTGAAGCATTTGAACATTCAGGTGAAGAATTAGCAGATTCTCGTTAAATGCATTTTAAACATGGAGGAATAAATTCTTCCTGAGCAGCGCTGATTTGTTGAGCAAGTAATGAATCGCGCTCCTTCTGAAGATCTTCATAACTTTCTCTTAGCTTCTCAAGATCTTGCTTCTTTTGAAGATATTCATAAGAAAGCTTCTCATGATCAGATAAGAGAGTGTTATGATGATTTTGAAGGTTGTCAAGCTTAGTCTGAAGTCTCTGAAGATTTTCAGTCAAGGCCTTAGTGCGATCCATTTCTTCACCCAACATATCATCACTTTTGTCTAGCATGTTTTGAACCTTTTCAAAAGCCTTTTGTTGTTGCACAGCAATCTTAGCAAGTTTAGAGTAGCTAGGCTTAAGTTTTTCATCAGATTCATCATCACTAGATTCAGAGGAGGCGTATTTGAGTACCTTGGCACCCTTTGCCATGAAGCAATAGGTGGGAGCATAGTCATCACTGCCTTCGTCAGCCTTGTTGGTGAGTTCACTTTCTTCAGCGTTGAAGATGGATTTGCTGACGAATGCAGTAGCGAGGGCTAGGCTCGCCACACCAGACTCAGAGTCTTCAGATTGTTCCTCTTCCTCATTTTCTTCAGATTCAGCCTCAGAGTCCATTTCCTTGCCAATGAATGCCCGAGCCTTCTTGGAGCTGCTCTTCTTGTGAGACGAAGACTTCGAGGATTTTGATGATGAAGATTTTGAGGATTTCTTCTTTTTCTTCGCATCATCAGAACTGTAATCCTTGTATTTCTTCTTCTTTGATTCCTTTTTCCCACTGAGGACAATCTTGAATGTAATGTCCTGGTTTCTTGCACTTGTGACAAAGCCTCTTCTTATAGTCACTGGTTGAGGAATCGTTGCTCCTTGAGGATTTTCCAAAACGACCACGTCTTGAGAACTTCTGGAATTTCTTCACAAGCAGTGCCAGATCATTACTTAGTTCTTCAGGATCACCAAGGCTGCTATCAGAGTCTTCATCTTCGGACTCAGATACTACCCTGGCCTTCAGTGCATGTGATCTGCCATAGCTCGAACCGTCGAGATCTCTCTTCTCAGCAAGCTGGAACTCATGAGTGTTTAGCCTCTCGAGGATATCAGCGGGGTCAAGTGACTTGTAATCAGCACGCTCTTGAATCATTAGTGCCAGAGTGTCAAATGAGGAATCAAGCGATCTCAGCAATTTCTTCACCACCTCATGGTCGGTGATGTCAGTGGCACCAAGTGCTTGAAGCTCATTTGAGATGTCAGTGGGGCGATCAAAGGTTTGCTGAACATTTTCATTGTTGAGTCTTTTGAAGCGGTTGAAGAGATTGCGAAGAACATCAACTCGAGAATCACGCTGAGTTGAAACTCCTTCATTGACTTTGGACAGCCTATCCCAGATAAGCTTAGCAGTTTCCAAAGCACTCACTCTACCATACTGTCCTTTGCTCAGATGGCCACATATGATATTCTTCGCTTGAGAATCAAGTTGCTTGAATCTCTTCACATCGGTAGCGTTCAGTGAGGGTGAGACGGAGGGAACACCATTTTCCACAACATACCAGAGATCGTTATCAATTGCCTCAAGATGCATGCGCATCTTGTTCTTCCAGTAGGGGTAGTCCGTCCCATCAAAGGTAGGACACCCAGCAGAGACCTTGATCATACCTGCGGTCGACATAACTAAAACTCCAGGCGGTTAAACCAAAATCACACAGAACAAGGGAGTACCTTGCTCTGATACCAATTGAAAGTGCGTTATATCGACTAGAGGGGGGGGGTGAATAGGCGATTTTTATGAAATTCTTCACTGAGGAATTTGGTCGTGAGGAAATTCCTTAGTGAAGAAATACTAGCAGCGGAATAAGTACTCAGAAGTAAACATAACAGATTTCATGCATGGTCATCATGATGAAATGAAGACAAACACAGAGTACAGAAAGCGTAGGCACAGGATAACTCTAGATGAAGACAAACTGACTGAAGAAATTGAACCGAGGAATTTGTGAAAGTCTTCAGTCAAAGTCTTCAAACACAAATATGAACAAACAGATAACACAGTAATGAGGAAATGAAAGTGTTGAGGAAATAGAACCAGTAAGCTTGGTGAAGACAATGATTTGGTAGACCAGTTCCAACTGCTGTCTCAGTTGTACGTCTGGTTGGAGCGGCTGAGTATTTAAACTCGAGGACACACAGTCCCGGACACCCAGTCCTGAGCACGCAGCTCGGGACACCAAGTCCTCACCGTATTCTCCTTGAACTAAGGACACACAGTCCTCGTCCAATCACTCATGGTAAGTCTTCAGGTGACTTCCAAACCTTCACAGACTTGGTCACTCGGCGATCCACAATTCCTCTTGGATGCTCTAGACCTTGACGCCTAACCGTCTGGAAGAAGCACAGTCTTCAAAGGTAACAAGCGTCGGATCCACGCAGGATCAATTTCTTAAGTGATGCTCAATCACTTTGGGTTTGTAGGTGTTCTAGGTTTGGATTTGGATTTTCCTCACTTGATGATTTTGCTCAAAGTCCTCGGAGGATGGGTTGCTCTCAAATGACAAGTGTCAAGTTCTCTCGGAGCAGCCAACCAGCTAGTGGTTGAAGGGGGCGGCTATTTATAGCCTAGGGAGCAGCCCGACATGATAAGACATAAATGCCCTTCAATGATATGACCGTTAGGTGGACAAGATATTTTAGGACAGCTGGCGCGAGGCACAGCAACGGTCGGAAATTTGGAGTACAAATTCCTCAGGGCTATCATGTTCCTCATTGTGTAGGCAATTCGCACTGGCGAATTCCTAACTCCTCAGTCAGAGCAAAGTCCTCAGTGACCAGAAGAACTGCGTCTCTGTCACTGAAGAAATTGACTGAACTGTATGAGATTTCCAATGGCTTCACTCGAAGGGATTGGTAGGTGTAGGATTTGAGTTGAGCATCACATGGAAATTTTCTCCTTAGTATTTCCTCGACCCCCTTTAACAGTACGGTGTTTCCTATGACTCAAGAAAGAGAAAAATGAAACTACGAAAACAAAGTCTTCACGCTTCACGTTCCTCGAACGAATACCATGTCTTCAAGGTCATACCAATTTCTTCACTTTCAAAGTCTTCAAAAAGTCTTCAGAATATCAAAGTCTTCAGTCGAAGAACTTCATTTTTAGGGGTCGACTTTTACTGTAAATATCAAACTCCTCTTAGACTTATAGACCTGTGTACACTCATAAACACATCAGATGCTTAACCTATAAGTCTTCAATACACCAAAATCACTAAGGGGCACTAGATGCACTTACACTTGCGCTGCTTTCGACTTGTCATGCATCTGTTTGCTTATATTTACTGTTTCTTCCCCCTCTTCTCTCCGGTAGACCCCGAGACCGCTGTTGATGCCCCTGTGATCGACAACGTCGACGACGACCTTTCTTCCCTTTTACCGGAGCTTCCAGGGAAGCCCCCCTTTGATCATCCCGATATCGCCCATTCCATTCTCTCATGCTTGCATTAGATTTTTCTACTGTTATTGTTTGCTCCTATTCTGATGCATAGCCTGCTTTTGTAACCTGCTCATTGTACCTTACCTGCTTATCCTAAACTGATTAGTATAGGTTGGTTAGTGATCCATCAGTGACCTCCACCTTGTCCTTGTTTCCCCTACTTCATCATCGACGACTCGATCAACGTGATCGATGACCAGAGCTCGACACCTCACATCACATCATGCCCCTTTTTGTTGCTCGACTCTACAGAGCTACTATTGAGTGCCGAGGGTGATCCCTCATAACGCACTCCTGATGATAATTCTGTAGTGTAGCTATTCGGTCGTGGTCATCGAGGGTGATTTCCTCTTTCACCATTCCCGATACGGCTCTGTCGTGCAACACCTCAAGTGTGAACCTCGAGGGTGGTCCCTCTTACGTTCACCTTGATGATTACATTGAGTGCAATCCACCGGGGGTGATTCCTCGGGTTTTCCCCTTGATGTCTGGACACACGGTTACCTTGACTTTACTTGAGATATTGGTGAAAGTCGGGCGGGCCCGGAGAGCACCCGAGGAGTTACGGTGGCGGCTGGCTGTTTAGCGGTATCACCCAGGAGGGGGTGATAGCTCCGGACTTGTCCCGACAGCCGTCACTTCTTTTAATAATGCACTAATAGGTTTGGGTATTTGTTCTGAGTTGGCCTCTAGCCTTTACGCACTAACCACCACGCGAGAATAGATATGGGCCTCGATGTCGCAGTATTAGCCAAAGCTTTGTCAGATGTCCAGTTCAGCATTGTGGCACGGTCGGATCGTGCTGGCCATCCGAGGCGGTGCTGGTATCCACCCTGCACACAACGACCCGGAGTGCAACGGGCGATGGCCCAAGACCCTGGGGCGCTTAGGATGTAGACCGATGGGGACCTCTCTGGTGAGCCTAGGTAGGGCTGCGACGTGTTGATCTTCCGAGGCCAGGCATTGACCCTAGAAAGGTGTGTCCGACCAGAGTGATCGAGCGTGTTGGGTAACGTGGTGCACCCCTGCAGGGAAGATATATATTCGAATACCGTGTCCACGGTAATGGATGTTCAGACTTGTGTCCTGATCTTATACAACTAGAAATGGATACTTGATATGTGATGGATATGTGGCCCCGAGATTGCTTTCTCGCAGGGAGTCGAGGAAGGATCTTTGGGCATTAATGCTACAACATGCTTGTTAATTATAAACTGCTATTCTTTACTCTTCTACATGCTGCAAGATGTTTGAAGCTGCTTGAAGATGCTAGTCTTTGATAGGCTAGGCCTTCCCCTCTATTCTGGCATTCTGCAGTTCAGTCCACATATACAACCCTTCCATTTGAAACCAATGCATACTTAGTTTAGATCTGATGCTTGCGAGTACTTTGGATGAGTACTCACGGCTGCTTTGCTCCCCCTTTCCCCCTTCTTTCTTCTTTCTGGTTGTTGCAACCAGATGGTGAATCCCAGGAGCCAGATGCCACCCCAGTCGACTACTACTACCACCCCGAGGGTGCCTACTACTACGTGGAGCCCACCGACGACCATGAGTAGTTAGGAGGTCCCAGGCAGGAGGCCTTGCCTCTTCAATCGTTGATGTTTGCGCTAGCCTTCTTAAGACATCCTTGTTTAACTTATGTCTATACTCAGATATTGTTGCTTCCGCCGACTCTTGTGCTTTCGAGCTTCTATATTCGAGCCCTCAAGGCCCCTGGCTTGTAATATGAAGCTTGCATTATTTTATTTGTGTCTAGAATTGTGTTGTGATATCTTCCCGTGACTCCCTGATCTTGATCGTACACATTTGCGTGCATGATTAGTGTATGGTCGAATCAGGGGTGTCACACTGCTGCCAACATGAATCTCTTATTGCCTCAGTGTGGTTCGTGGGTTCCTCCAACCCGAACAGACACAAACCAGCCGCAACCTCCTTGATCTCCATGGTTTGTTCGTAGATCTCTTCAAGCAAGCGCTTATCTTGTGGTCCCTGCGATGGCTCACTATATGGTGTGCCAAGTGCTGTAGAACTTGGACCAGGTGTCGCCAGAGAGTCCTCTAGGTCACACGGGATAATCGCCCCACCATTTGCGTGTCGGGTTCTGCCGCCTTGCCGAGGTTCTGCCATGGCAGCGGAATTCGATGCCTTGAAAGTCAATTTTTGTGCCATGGCAGGTGTTTTGCTGGGTGTGTTCTCTACCATGGCAGCATTTCTTCCCGCATCTCTACTATGGCAGCGGAATCCCGGTCCTTGGCAACACTTTCTGCTGTGCTTTCTATTTCCACCCGACCTTGCTGCTCTGGATAATACACTACAAAGGGACCTCGATCATCATCTTCCACTAACCCCGAGGTGTTCCAATCCCGAGGTCTATTTTCTTCATACACAACATCCCGAGACATGATAACCCACAAGTATAGGGTATCACAACAGTTTTCGAGGGTAGAGTATTCAACCCAAATTTATAGATTCGACACAAGGGGGGCCAAAGAATATTTCCAAGTATTAGTAACTTAGTTGTCAATTCAATCACACCTGGAGATTAATTATCTGCAGCAAAGTGATCAGTAGCATAGTAATATGATAGCTTTGATAGTAGTGGTAGCAGCAATAGTAACGGTAATAGTGATAGTAATAGTTTTGTAGCAGTGACAATAGTAACAGCAGCAGTAGTAACTTAGCAAGATCAATATGTAGGAAAAATCGTAGGCATTGGATCGGCGATTTATTGGATGATATTCATCATGTGACAGTTACAACCTAGGGCGATACAACACTAGCTCCAGTTCATAAATATAATGTAGGCATGTATTTCATAAATAGTCATACATGCTTATGGAAAGAACTTGCATGGCATCTTTTGTCCTACCCTCCCGTGGCAGCGGGGTCCTATTGGAAACTAAGGGATATTAAGGCCTCCTTTTAATAGAGAACCGGAACAAAGCATTAACACACGGTGAATACATGAACTCCTCAAACTATGGCCATCACCGAGAAGTGTCCCCACTATTGTCACTCCGGGGTTGCCGGATCATAACACGTAGTAGGTGACTATAACTTGCAAGATCGGATCTAAAACATAGATATAATGGTGATAACATAAACGGTCCAGATCCGAAATCATGGCACCCGGGACCAAAGTGACAAGCATTAAGCATGGCAAAGTCATAGCAACATCAATCTCAGAACATAATGGATACTAGGGATCAAGCCCTAACAACACTAACTCGATTACATGATGAATCTCATCCAACTCCTGACCGACCAGCGAGCCTATGAAGGAATTACTCACTCCCGGTGGGGAGCATCATGGAATTGGCGATGGAGAAGGGTTGGTGATGACGAAGATCGAAGATCCCCCTCTCCGGAGCCCCAAACGGACTCCGGATCTGGCCTCCCGATGAAGAACAGGAGGTGGCAGTAGCTCCGTCTCGCGAAACGCGATAATTCTTCCTCCTCTATGTTTTTCTGGAAATATGTGATTTTATAGCGTCGGTTTCAGGGTCTGCAGGGCCACCAGGTGGGGACTACCCACCTAGGCACGCCTAGAGGGGGGGGGCTTGTGAACGAAATATGCCCTAGAGGCAATAATAAAGTTATTATTTATTTCCTTATATCATGATAAATGTTTGTTATTCATGCCAGAATTGTATTAACCGGAAACATAATACATGTGTGAATACATAGACAAACAGAGAGTCACTAGTATGCCTCTACTTGACTAGCTTGTTAATCAAAGATGGTTATGTTTCCTAACCATGGACAAAGAGTTGTTATTTGATTAACATGATCACATCATTAGTTGAATGATCTGATTGACATGACCCATTCCGTTAGCTTAGCACCCGATCGTTTAGTATGTTGCTATTGCTTTCTTCTTGACTTATATATGTTCCTATGACTATGAGATTATGCAACTCCCGTTTACCGGAGGAACACTTTGTGTGCTACCAAACGTCACAACGTAACTGGGTGATTATAAAAGTGCTCTACAGGTGTCTCCAAAGGTACTTGTTGGGTTGGCGTATTTCGAGATTAGGATTTGTCACTCCGAATGTCGGAGAGGTATCTCTGGGCCCTCTCGGTAATGAACATCACTTAAGCCGTGCAAGCATTGCAACTAATGAGTTAGTTGCGGGATGATGTATTACAGAACGAGTAAAGAGACTTGCCGGTAACGAGATTGAACTAGGTATTGGATACCGACGATCGAATCTCGGGCAAGTAACATACCGATGACAAAGGGAACAACGTATGTTGTTATGCGGTCTGACCGATAAAGATCTTCGTAGAATATGTGGGAGCCAATATGAGCATCCAGGTTCTGCTATTGGTTATTGACTGGAGACGTGTCTCGGTCATGTCTACATTGTTCTCAAACTCGTAGGGTCCGCACGCTTAAGGTTTCGATGACAGTTATATTATGAGTTTATGAGTTTTGATGTACCGAAGGAGTTTGGAGTCCCGGATGAGATCGGGGACATGACGAGGAGTCTCGAAATGGTCGAGACGTAAAGATCGATATATTGGACGACTATATTCGGACATCGGAAAGGTTCTGAGTGGTTCGGGTTATTTTCGGAGTACCGGGAAGTTACGGGAATACGGGGGAGAAGTATTGGGCCTTATTGGGCCATACGGGAAAGAGAGAGGGGCTGCCTAGGGCAGGCCGCGCGCCCCCCAGGGCCTAGTCCGAATTGGACTAGGGGGAGGGGCTGCGCCCCCTCCTTCCTTCCCTTCTCTTTTCCCCTTCCTTGTCTCCTACTCCTACTACATGGAAGGACTCCTAGTTGGACTAGGAAAGTGGGAATCCTACTCCCGGTGGGAGTAGGACTCCCTAAGGCGCGCCATAGAGAGGGCCGGCCCTCCCCTCCTCCACTCCTTTATATACGGGGGCAGGGGGCACCCCATAGACACACACGTTGATCTTCGTGATCGTTCCTTAGCCGTGTGCGGTGCCCCTCTCCACCATATTCCACCTCGGTCATATCGTAGCGGTGCTTAGGCGAAGCCCTGCGACGGTTGAACATCAAGATCGTCACCACGCCGTCGTGCTGACGGAACTCCTCCCCGAAGCTTTGCTGGATCGGAGCCCGGGGAGCGTCATCGAGCTGAACGTATGTAGAACTCGGAGGTGCCGTTTGTTCGGTGCTTGGATCGGTCGGATCGGGAAGACGTACGACTACTTCCTCTACGTTGTGTCAACGCTTCCGCTTCGGTCTACGAGGGTACGTAGACAACACTCTCCCCTCTCGTTGCTATGCATCACCATGATCTTGCGTGTGCGTAGGTAAATTTTTGAAATTATTACGTTCCCCAACAGTGGCATCCGAGCCTAGGTTTTTATGGTTTGATGTTATATGCACGAGTAGAACACAAGTGAGTTGTGCGCGATATAAGTCATACTGCTTACCAGCATGTCATACTTTGGTTCGGCAGTATTGTTGGATGAAGCGGCCCGGACCGACATTACGCGTACGCTTACGCGAGACTGGTTCTACCGCCGTGCTTTGCACACAGGTGGCTAGCGGGTGTCAGTTTCTCCAACTTTAGTTGAACCGAGTGTGGCTACGCCCGGTCCTTGCGAAGGTTAAAACAGCACCAACTTGACAAACTATCGTTGTGGTTTTCATGCGTAGGTGAGATTGGTTCTTGCTTAAGCCCGTAGCAGCCACGTAAAACTTGCAACAACAAAGTAGAGGACGTCTAACTTGTTTTTGCAGGGCATGTTGTGATGTGATATGGTCAAGACATGATGCTAAATTTTATTGTATGAGATGATCATGTTTTGTAACCGAGTTATCGGCAACTGGCAGGAGCCATATGGTTGTCACTTTATTGTATGCAATGCAATCGCCCTGTAATGCTTTACTTTATCACTAAGCGGTAGCGATAGTCGTAGAGGCATAAGATTGGCGAGACGACAACGATGCTACGATGGAGATCAAGGTGTCGCGCCGGTGACGATGGTGATCATGACGGTGCTTCGGAGATGGAGATCACAAGCATAAGATGATGATGGCCATATCATATCACTTATATTGATTGCATGTGATGTTTATCTTTTATGCATCTTATCTTGCTTTGATTGACGGTAGCATTTTAAGATGATCTCTCACTAATTATCAAGAAGTGTTCTCCCTGAGTATGCACCGTTGCCAAAGTTCGTCATGCCCAGACACCATGTGATGATCGGGTGTGATAAGCTCTACGTCCATCTACAACGGGTGCAAGCCAGTTTTTGCACACGCAGAATACTCAGGTTAAACTTGACGAGCCTAGCATATGCAGATATGGCCTCGGAACACGGAGACCAAAAGGTCGAGCGTGAATCATATAGTAGATATGATCAACATAGTGATGTTCACCATTGACAGCTACTCCATTTCACGTGATGATCGGTTATGGTTTAGTTGATTTGGATCAGGTGATCACTTAGAGGATTAGAGGGATGTCTATCTAAGTGGGAGTTCTTAAGTAATATGATTAATTGAACTTTAATTTATCATGAACTTAGTCCTGGTAGTATTAGCATATCTATGTTGTAGATCAATAGCTCGCGTTGTTGCTTCCGTGTGTTTATTTTGATATGTTCCTAGAGAAAATTGTGTTGAAAGATGTTAGTAGCAATGATGCGGATTGGATCCGTGATCTGAGGTTTATCCTCATTACTGCACAGAAGAATTATGTCCTTGATGCACCGCTAGGTGACGGACCTATTGCAGGAGCAGATGCAGACGTTATGAACGTTTGGCTAGCTCAATATGATGACTACTTGATAGTTTAGTGCACCATGCTTAACGGCTTAGAATCGGGACTTCAAAGACGTTTTTGAACTTCATGGACCATATGAGATGTTCCAGGAGTTGAAGTTAATATTTCAAGCAAATACCCGAGTTGAGAGATATGAAGTCTCCAACAAGTTCTATAGCTAAAAGATGGAGGAGAATAGCTCAAGCAGTGAGCATGTGCTCAGATTGTTTGAGTACTACAATCGCTTGAATCAAGTGGGAGTTAATCTTCTAGATAAGATAGTGATCGACAGAATTCTCTAGTCACCATCACCAAGTTAGTATAACTTCGTGATGAACTATAATATACAAGGGATGACGAAAGTAATTCCCAAGCTCTTCGTGATGCTGAAATCGACGAAGGTAGAAATCAAGAAAAACATCAAGTGTTGATGGTTAAGCAAGACCACTAGTTTCAAGAAAAGGGCAAAGGGAAGAAGGGGAACTTCAAGAAGAACGGCAAGCAAGTTGTTGCTCAAGTGAAGAAGCCCAAGTCTAGACCTAAGCCTGAGACTGAGTGCTTCTACTGCAAAGGGACTGATCACTAGAAGCGGAACTACCCCAAGTAATTGGTGGATAAGAAGGATGGCAAAGTGAACAAAGGTATATTGGATATACATGTTATTGATGTATACTTTACTAGTGTTTATAGCAACCCCTCGGCATTTGATACTGATTCAGTTGCTAAGAGTAGTAACTCGAAACGGGAGTTGCAGAATAAACAGAAACTAGTAAAAGTCGAGGTGACGATGTGTGTTGGAAGTAGTTCCAAGATTGATATGATCATCATCGCACTCTCCCTATACTTTTGGGATTAGTGTTGAAACTAAATAAGTGTTATTTGGTGTTTGCGTTGAGCATGAATATGATTTGATCATGTTTATTGCAATACGGTTATTCATTTAAGTTAGAGAACAATTGTTGTTTTGTTTACATGAATAAAACCTTCTATGGTCATACACACCAACGAAAATGGTTTGTTGGATCTCGATCGTAGTGATACACATATTCATAATATTGAAGCCAAAAGATGCAAAGTTAATAATGATAGTGCAAATTATTTGTGGCACTGCCGTTTAAGTCATATAGGTGTAAAGCGTATGAAGAAACTCCATGCTGATGGGATTTTGGAATCACTTGATTATGAATCTCTTGATGCTTGCGAACCATGTCTCTTGGGCAAGATGACTAAAACGCCGTTCTCCAGAACAATGGAGCAAGGAACAGATTTGTTGGAAATTATACATACTGATGTATGTGGTCCGATGAATATTAAGGCTTGCAGCAGGTATCATTATTTTCTGACCTTCACAGATGATTTGAGCAGATATGGGTATATCTACTTAATGAAATAAGAAGTCTGAAACATTTGAAAAGTTTATATAATTTCAGAGTGAAGTGGAAAATCATCATAACAAGAAAATAAAGTTTCTATGATCTGATCGTGGAGAAGAGTATTTGAGTTACGAGTTTGGTCTTCAGTTAAAACAATGTGAAATAGTTTCACTACTCACGCCACCTGGAACACCACACCATAATGGTGTGTCCGAACGTCATAATCGTACTTTATTGGATATAGTGCAATCTATGATGTCTCTTACCGATTTACCACTATCGTTTTGGGGTTATGCACTAAAGACACCTGCATTCACGTTAAGAAGGGCACCATCTAAGTCCGTTGAGATGACACAATCTGAACTGTGGTTTGGCAAGAAACCAAAGTTGTCGTTTCTTAAAGTTTGGGGTTGTAATGCTTATATGAAAAAGTTTCATCCTGATAAGCTCAAACCGAAATCGGAAAAATATGTCTTCATAGGATACCCAAAGGAGACTATTGGGTACACCTTCTATCACTAATCCGAAGGCAAGACATTCATTGCTGAGAATGGATCCTTTCTAGAGAAGGAGTTTCTCTCGAAAGAAGTGAGTGGGAGGAAAGTAGAACTTGATGAGGTAATTGTACCTTCTCCCTTAATTGGAAAGTAGTTCATCACAGAAATCTGTTCCTGTGACTACTACACCAATTAGTGAGGAAGCTAATGATGATGATCATGTAACTTCAGATCAAGTTACTACCGAATCTCGTAGGTAAACCAGAGTGAGATCCGCACCAGAGTGGTACGGTAATCCTGTTCTGGAAGTCATGCTACTAGATCATGATGAACCTACGAACTATGAAGAAGCGATGATGAGCCCAGATTCCGCGAAATGGTTTGAGGCCATGAAATCTGAGATAGGATCCATGTATGAGAACAAAGTATGGACTTTGATTGACTTGCCCGATGATCAGCAAGCCATTGAGATTAAATGGATCTTCAAGAGGAAGACGGACGCTGATAGTAGTGTTACTATCTACAAAGCTAGACTTGTCGAAAAAGGTTTTTGACAAAGTTCAAGGTGTTTACTACGATGAGAGTTTCTCACTCGTATCTATGCTTAAGTCTGTCCGAATCGTGTTAGCAATTGCCGCATTTTATGAAATCTGGCAAATGGATAAACAAAACTGCATTCCTTAATGGATTTATTAAAGAAGAGTTGTATATGATGCAACCAGAAGGTTTTGTCAATCCTAAAGGTGTTAACAAAATATGCAAGCTCCAGCGATCCATCTATGGACTGGTGCAAGCATCTCGGAGTTGGAATACACGCTTTGATAACTTGATCAAAGCATATAGTTTTATACAGACTTGCGGTGAAGCCTGTATTTACAAGAAAGTGAGTGGGAGCACTACAACATTTCTGATAAGTATATGTGAATGACATATTGTTGATCGGAAATAATGTAGAATTATTCTTCAAAGCATAAAGGAGTGTTTAAAAAGAGTTTTTCAAAGAAAGACCTCAGTGAAGCTGCTTACATATTGAGCATCAAGATCTATAGAGATAGATCAAGACGCTTGATAAGTTTTTCAATGAGTACATACCTTGACAAGATTTTGAAGTAGTTCAAAATGGAACAGCCAAAGAAAGAGTTCTTGCGTGTGTTACAAGGTGTGAAATTGAGTAAGACTCAAAACTCGACCACGGCAGAAGATAGAAAGAGAATGAATGTCATTCCCTATGCTTTGGCCATAGGTTCTATAAAGTATGCCATGCTGTGTACCAGATCTATTGTATACCCTACACTGTTTGGCAAGGGAGTACAATAGTGATCTAGGAGTAGATCATTGGACAGCGATCAAAATTATCCTTAGTGGAATAAGGATATGTTTCTCGATTATGGAGGTGACAAAAAGGTTCGTCGTAAAGGGTTACGTCGATGCAAGTTTTGACACTAATCTAGATGACTCTAAGTCTCAAGCTACATACATATTGAAAGTGGGAGCAATTAGCTAGAGTAGCTCCGAGCAGAGTATTGTTGACATAGAAATTTACAAAATACATACGGATCTGAATGTGGCAGACCCGTTGACTAAGATTCTCTCATAAGCAAAACTTGATCACACCTTAGTACTCTTTGGGTGTTAATCACATAGCGATGTGAACTAGATTACTGAATCTAGTAAACCCTTTGGGTGTTGGTCACATGGCGATGTGAACTATGGGTGTTAATCACATGATGATGTGAACTATCGATGTTAATCACATGGTGATGTGATCTAGATTATTGACTCTAGTGCAAGTGGGAGACTGAAGGAAATATGCCCTAGAGGCAATAATAAAGTTATTATTTATTTCCTTATATCATGATAAATGTTTATTATTCATGCTAGAATTGTATTAACCAGAAACATAATACATGTGTGAATACATAGACAAACAGAGTGTCACTAGTATGCCTCTACTTGACTAGCTTGTTAATCAAAGATGGTTATGTTTCCTAACCATGGACAAAGAGTTGTTATTTGATTAACAGGATCACATCATTAGTTGAATGATCTGATTGAAATGACTCATTCCGTTAGCTTAGCACCCGATCGTTTAGTATGTTGCTATTGCTTTCTTCCTGACTTATACATGTTCCTATGACTATGAGATTATGCAACTCCCGTTTACCGGAGGAACACTTTGTGTGCTACCAAACGTCACAACGTAACTGGGTGATTATAAAGGTGCTTTACAGGTGTCTCCAAAGGTACTTGTTGGGTTGGCGTATTTCGAGATTAGGATTTGTCACTCCGAATATCGGAGAGGTATCTCTGGGCCCTCTCGGTAATGAACATCACTTAAGCCTTGCAAGCATTGCAACTAATGAGTTAGTTGTGGGATGATGTATTACAGAACGAGTAAAGAGACTTGCCGGTAACGAGATTGAACTAGGTATTGGATACGGACGATCGAATCTCGGGCAAGTAACATACCGATGACAAAGGGAACAACGTATGTTGTTATGCGGTCTGACCGATAAAGATCTTCGTAGAATATGTGGGAGCCAATATGAGCATCCAGGTTCTGCTATTGCTTATTGACCGGAGACGTGTCTCGGTCATGTCTACATTGTTCTCGAACCCGTAGGGTCCGCACGCTTAAGGTTTCGATGACAGTTATATTATGAGTTTATGAGTTTTGATGTACCGAAGGAGTTCGGAGTCCCGGATGAGATCGGGGACATGACAAGGAGTCTCGAAATGGTCGAGACGTAAAGATCGATATATTGAAGGACTATATTCGGACATCGGAAAGGTTCTGAGTGGTTCGGGTATTTTTCGGAGTACCGGGAAGTTACGGGAATACGGGGGAGAAGTATTGGGCCTTATTGGGCCATACGGGAAAGAGAGAGGGGCTGCCTAGGGCAGGCCGCGCGCCCCCCAAGGCCTAGTCCGAATTGGACTAGGGGGAGGGGCTGCGCCCCCTCCTTCCTTCCCTTCTCTTTTCCCCTTCCTTGTCTCCTACTCCTACTACATGGAAGGACTCCTAGTTGGACTAGGAAAGGGGGAATCCTACTCCCGGAGGGAGTAGGACTCCCTAGGGCGCGCCATAGAGAGGGCCGGCCCTCCCCTCCTCCACTCCTTTATATACGAGGGCAGGGGGCACCCCATAGACACACAAGTTGATCTTTGTGATCGTTCCTTAGCCGTGTGCGGTGCCCCTCTCCATCATATTCCACCTCGGTCATATCGTAGCGGTGCTTAGGCGAAGCCCTGCGACGGTTGAACATCAAGATCGTCACCACACCATCGTGCTGACGGAACTCCTCCCCGAAGCTTTGCTGGATCGGAGCCCGGGGAGCGTCATCGAGCTGAACGTGTGCAGAACGCGGAGGTGCCGTTCGTTCGGTGCTTGGATCGGTCGGATCGGGAAGACGTACGACTACTTCCGATATGTTGTGTCAACGCTTCCGCTTCGGTCTACGAGGGTACGTAGACAACACTCTCCCCTCTCGTTGCTATGCATCACCATGATCTTGCATGTGCGTAGGTAAATTTTTGAAATTACTACGTTCCCCAACAGCTTGGTGGGTTGTGACCACCCAGGTGCCCCCCTCCGATGGTTCTTGGCTCCAGAAGTTCTCTTTTATTGAATAAAAAATCCTCATAAAGTTTCGTTCCAATCCGAGAACTTTTTTCTGTACAAAAACAACACCATGGTAGTTCTGTTGAAAACAGCGTCAGTTCGGGTTAGTTTTATTCAAACATGCAAATTAGAGTCCAAAACAAGAGGAAAAGCGTTAGGAAAAGTAGATATGACGGAGGCGTATCAACTCCCCCAAGCTTAACCTTTGCTTGTTCTCAAGCAATTCAGTTGATAAACTCAAAGTGAAAAAGAAAAACTTTTACGGACTCTTTTGCTCTTGTTTACATAAATAAGCTTAAGTAGCACCCATGTTTTCACCAAAGATCATGACTAACCATGTCAACAATAACTCTTAGAAATTATATTAACTCATATTAATAACATAAAAAACTAGAGAGCAATAATAAGATATCTCAAATATCAACACATTGTCAAAACAACCATGCTACAATATGACAATAGTGGTATCTCGCTAGCCCTTTCTGAGACCGCAAAACATAAATGTAGAGCACCTCCAAAGTTCAAGCAGCGACTAAACATTGTAATTGTAATTCATGGTAGAAAAGATCTAGTCATGATGCACCCAACATTAGGTACACAGAATGCATGAGGATGACAATAGTGCTCTCAGGTTCTAGCACTTATTTGAGAAGGTGATGACACAACATAAAAGTAAATAGATAGTCCCTTCGCAGAGGGAAGCAGTGATTTGCAGCGCAGAGCTCAAGTTTTTTAAAACAGAAGTAAATGAAATTATGAGAAATGCACCCTTCTTGTTTACTTCACGACCATTAGTTATTGGTATCTTCCATGCTAAGCACATTAGTGGCGGTTCCCAGGCGATAAAAGTAAAGGATTACTCCCCCTCCACCAACAATCACACTCCACGGCTTGTCCGAAACAACGGGTACCGTCCATACAAACAACAGTCCAGGGGGAGTTTTGTTTAATTAATTGCAATTTGAGTTCGGGACTGGGAATCCCTATTACCACCCCTCTCGTGGAAGGACGAGTGAATAAATACTCATCATGAGAATAACCCACTTAGCATGGAAGATACTGACTACCTCCTGTCGCTCTATGAACAATCCAGGCACACAAAAAGGATATTTATTTGAAGTTTTTAGAGGTGGCACATGCAAATTTACTTAGGACGGCAGGGTAATACCGCATATAGGTAGATATGGTGGACTCATCTGGGATGACTTGGGTTTAAGGTTTTTGATGCACGAGCAGAATTCCCACTTAGTACAGGCGAAGGCTAGCAAATAGGTTGAGAAGCGGCCAGCTAGAGAGCGAAAACGATCAGGAGCATGCATTATGCATAAGTAACATTGGATACTAGCAGGAGTAGGATATGAACACCATGAACGTAAATATCATAGAGGCTATGTTGGTTTTGATTCAACTACATGCATGAACATGTGCCGAGTCAAGCCACTCGAACATTCAGAGGAGGATACCATATCATCATACTACATCACAATCATTTTAACGCAATGTTGACATCCAAGATAAATTGTTATCCACTCCTAGCTACTTATGCATGGCATGAGAAACTATAATCTCTAATTATCATTGCAAACATGTTTGATCATAATAGGCTGAATCATGGATACTAAGTTAAACATATTTACAAAAACAAAACAAGTCAAGTCCATACCCGTGTTGACGCTGGAAAATGGCATGATCGCAAAGAGTGACTTGAGGCTATAATGAGATGAGCTTAAAATTATGAGTTCATGTCACCAATTGATGGCTCTCTTCAAGATGATCGAAATAGATACTAAGATGGTCCAAAACAGAGCTCAGGTGCAAAAGATATGACAATTTCGGAAATACCCGTGTTGACATTAGATTAAAGAATGGAACGAAACCTAATTAAGATGGCTTCGTATGGAAAATTTAAAACTGCAAAGTTCTTCTCCTTGTCGAAATGGACGATTTTGATAAAAAAATCGTCTTAATCCGAGGTCGTATGTAAAAGTTACAGCCAAAACCGTGCACTGGAGCAATGTTTGGCCGGATCATCCGGGCCGGGGTCCACATCATCCGGGAAATCGAGGCACTAAAACAACAGAAGCTAAAAGTTGAAGCCGGATGATCTGGGTCAAGTTCCGGATAATCCGGGTAAGGGCCGGGCAATCCAGGCAATCATCCGGACGTCCGGACAAGTATTTTTGATGTAGATTTTAGAAAAGGGCCTGATAAGCCCTCAAGATGATCTCAAATCGAAAAGCGTTCAACAAAAAAGTTGTGCGTCTCGTCGAAACGGTTGATTCTAATATGCAAATCATCTTAATCCAAGTTAGCATGAAGAAGTTACAACTCGATTAGTGGACCGCTGTCAGAAATCTGGGCTAGGCCGGATCATCCGGGCCTAGAGCCGGACATCCGGGCCGGAGGTCGTGAGAAGTCCGAATTTGGTTAGATTTTGATGATTTGGATGGCAAGGCAAGTCCTTTTCTTGTACGGGAAGTCCATCCGCCTCTTATATTGATAAGAGGTGACGGCCAATTGAACAACAACACACAATCGATCAAATCATCTACCACTTTTTTATCTTTTATCTTCTCCCTTGTTCTTCTTCTTCCTCGTTCTTCGTCCATTCTTCTTTTGCAGGGCGGCGAACCTCGAGGCCATAGGGGTGGTCAGGCCGACCTTGGGCAGCCCATAGCCTCCATGCGCCTTGACGGGGTCCCTCCCAAGCGTGTGGGTTTCAGGTGTACAAAAGCGCCCGCTGGATTGTCTTGCGTACCGCGCTTCCGGCGGGCCTCCTTCGACGTGAGCTGCGGTGCATCACCTTCGGCGTCGAGGGTACACAGTGATGTTTTCTTGTGCGAACACACTTTTTGGCAACTCCGTTGGGGAAGAAGCTTTCAACGGTCTCCGGTATGTTCTTTCTTCATCATCTAGGGTTTGCAATCTACAAAGGTAATATGAATACTCAATTCACAT
This sequence comes from Aegilops umbellulata, assembly GCA_032464435.1. Lineage (NCBI taxonomy): Eukaryota > Viridiplantae > Streptophyta > Magnoliopsida > Poales > Poaceae > Aegilops > Aegilops umbellulata. The sequence goes on from CP136058.1 coordinate 81,317,003, forward strand.
ATGTAGATGCAAACAATGCATATGTTGTTGCTAGATCATCTAATGAGCATAATGAATCGGCTAGCCCTAGCTTTATCAATCATGCATCTAATCATGTGCAATAGCCGATGCAACAAAATCTTCATGCTTCTACCTCATGTAATTTTAGCAACATGCAACATATGTATTCCAACTCCCATGCATCGGCAACCCCAGATATCCATATGCCGATGAACAACATGATGAGTTCGGTTAATCAAGTTAAAACACCTCACGTAGGGAGTTCCGATAGTATGCAACAAAGTGTTTCATCTTTTTATTCATCGACAACTAGCTTGTAATATGTTAATCCAAACATGCCGGTGGATAGGGAAATTGGCCATGCTACTACTAGTTATTCGGCCAATTACCCTCAACCATCATATGCTACACCTCATGCTACTAATGTTTTGGCACCATATGCAACTATAGGTATTCATAATTCGGCTTCGCACCTTCACGCTAATAGCCGAATATGTGAAAATTCTATAGGATCACATGTGTCTTCACCTAGTATCGTATCATACAATGTTTTACCTACACAATTATAGAATTTCGGTGACATCTCGTTACCGAAAGAGTCTAAAAGTGTCGGGGGGAAATTCTATCCAGATTGGGTCATTAAGAAAAATCTTACATCTTTTTGGGACGAATGCAATGTTGTTCTACATGAATTAATAAAAGAGGGGAAGCCTATTAATTCTATTACAATACAAGCTAGATTATGTCAAAAAGAGAAAGCATTGGGTATGGATAGAATTATAAAAAAGAGTGGTGATTCGGATAACAAAGCTAATTCAGTTATTGAAAAGACTGAATCAAATATTACATATGCCGGGTCTATTCTAGAAAAATAGGATGACAAGGTGTTGGGGAGCTATTCGAAAGAGGAACAAGATATCGTTCAAGTAATGCAACCATCATGCTCTCCCAACGTATTTGAAGAGGTATGTCTAGCAAGTGATTTACCTATCTTTGGATTTGGTCGCAACTTTATTGTTGATGCTTCTATTAGAAAAATTCTCATAAGCAATCTTGAAAGACCAATTAAGAAGGGTAATTTATTTGTTAGCAATAAAATCGTTGCAAAGCATATCGGTCAACACATTGTGCCATTTATAAAGACCGATTGTGACTTATTATTGCAGACAAAGTTTCCCCCATTGCTTTATCAAAAGTTCATATCTAATTGGGTAGCTTTGCTTGTTTCTTACTTGGCTTAACTTGATCTCAATTGAGACATATGTGTTCTAACTATTTTAATTTCAGAAATTTAAAGCAAAGGTTAAATTCTATTGATAAAACTGATGCTAGTATAATATCTTATTCAAAGACATCGGATATAGAATGCAAAACACAATGCATAGCCGAATGGGGGTATTCTGAACTATTCGTTTGCTTACCTGGAAAGACGTTCTCACACCAAGATCGGCTAGAAAACGAGAAGCATACCTTCAATTCAAGCATGTGTGATCAAATATTTGATTTGTTGCTGAAAAATAATTACATTAAAGTTCTTGATTACCATGAAAAGACATCTATCCGAGGACGAATGTATTGTAAGTTGCATGATTCGTTCAAGCAGAGTTTTGAGGATTGCAATATGTTTCGCCAAATAGTTAAATCGGCCATTGAAAAAGGATGATTGAAATTTGTTGAAACACAAAGGGATGACCAGTCTATTCCGATTGGTCCTGATGGGAAATTTTTTTTGCATCAGCTGCTTCAAGCCGATCCATTTAGAGAGAAGGTAAAAACTACAGGTGATGGGATCAAGCTTTCAAGTAAACAAGTTGTTGAAGAGCACAATGAACATAATCTTGAGGGCGAGAATGCCATCGAAGCGACAATGAAGACACCAAGGACTGGGGGGCAACAAGAAAATCTAAAGATCGATACAAGTCAAGCCAAAGGAGATAAAGGGCGCAATAAGCACAAGTGAAAGAAATCCAAGGTCACTTTTGCACAATTATTAGATAAATATCAAAAGAAGAGTGAAGAGAAAAGTGCTTATCGGCCAACTAATGCAAAAGCATCAAGACCACCCCCTAGGCGCAAATCCAAGGAACGGTATTGGCAAGAAGAGAATTTGAATGAAACATATTCATATCCTTATTTTGGCCCGTCAATGCCAATGTCATGGATGCCTCCCTATGCTCACATAAATTCATATCCATCATATGGCAGGTATGATATAAGGGCACATTGTCCATATTATTATAAACCATCCCACCAATATTATGCAGCTTCAAGAAGACCAACGTTCAGTGAGCAGTCATATGTTCAAGACCGTTTCAATAAAAACGAATCGGTCCGGAGCTCAAGGAAGAATAAGTAGGTGGTTGAGCAAGTCTACCACGTCAAAAGATATGGTCGTAAGAATGCCACTTCAGATATGATCTCAAATGAAAAGGGCCAATTAAAGTGTTGACATTGGCTAATAAGGGCAATGAGGCAAGTCAATCAAGTGCCAAATCTGAAGGGAGGAAGTTGATTGTGCAAAAGGTAAAACAAGAATTGGCATTACTTCAAACAAAATCGCAGCCGGGGTGCCCACTCGGCTTACCGTATTGGCAAAAGAAGAAAGTGCAAAAGCTTAGTGCACAAGAACTTGAAAAGATGAACATGGCATGGGTTCCCAAAGGAAGTACTAGAAACAAGAATAATATGCAAGATTCCATTGCAATAAGTGCGGCGAAGGTGAAGAAAGAGAAGAGTGCAAGCTTCGAACAACCAAGCTAAAGGTTTGCGCATCAGAATCTTCGGTTCAAACAACATCAATATTCTTCAACTATGTCATTAATGCATATGCCATGGAATTCATCCTCAGGTATGACTGGTTACCCTCCGTGGAATTATTTCGATCCATGGACGCAATATAACTTCTTACATCATGCAAGGGTTTTACCTCACCACCATATATTCGATTAGCTGTATTTTGTTGCTAATCAAAGTGGCTGATATATAACTATCGCCCTAAGCAAAAACATGGACGATATAGAAATTATCACCCTAAGCGCATATAAATGGCCGATGGAGTGTTGACATCGTCCTTAGACCAACGTATTGCAAGTTATTTTTCGGCGCACAAGTTTTGCCCAAAAACAGGGGGGCATGTGTTGACGCTTGAAAATGGCATGATCGCAAAGAGTGACTTGAGGCTATAATAAGATGAGGTTAAAATTATGAGTTCATGTCACCAATTGATGGCTCTCTTCAAGATGATCAAAATAGATATGAAGATGGTCCAAAACAGAGCTCAGGTGCAAAAGATATGTCAATTTCGGAAATGCCCGTGCTGACATCAGATTAAAGAATGGTATGAAACCTAATTCAAATTGACTCGGATGGAAAAAGTTACAACTGAAAAGTTCTTCGTCTTGTCGAAACGGACGATTTTGATATAATAAATGTTTTAATCCGAGGTCGTATGCAAAAGTTACAGCCAAAACCGTGCACTGGAGCAATGTTTGCCGAATCATCTAGGCCGGGGTCCAGATCATCCGGGAAATCGAGGCACTAAAACAACAGAAGCTAAAAGTTGAAGCCGGATGATCTGTGTCAAGTTTCGGATGATCAGGGTAAGGGTCGGACAATTCGGGCAATCGGCCGGACGTCTGGACAAAATTTTTCTGCTGTAGATTTTAGAAAACGGCCCGAAGCACCCTCGAGTTAATCTCAAATCGAAAAGCGTCCAACAGCAAAGTTGTGCGTCTCGTCGAAAAGGTTGATTTTGATATACAAATCATCTTAATCCGAGTTGGTATGAAAAAGTTACAGCCCGATTAGTGGACTGCTGTCAGAAATCTGGCCTTGGCCGGATCATCCGGGCCTAGAGCTGGACATCCGGGCCGGAGGTCATGAGAAGTCCGAATCTGGTTAGATTTTGATGATTTGGACGGTAAGGCAAGTCCTTTTCTTGTATGAGAAGTCCATCCGCCTCTTATATAGATAAGAGGTGACGGCCGATTGAACAACAACAGACAATCGATTAAATCATCTACCACTTTTTTATCTTTTATCTTCTCCCTTGTTCATCTTCTTCCTCGTTCTTTGTTCATTCTTATTTTGCAGGACGGCGAACCTCGAGGCCCTAGGGGCGGTCAGGCCAACCTAGGTCAGCCCATAGCCGCCGCGCGCCCTGACGGGGTCCCTCCCGGGCGTGTGGGGTTTCGGGTGTACAAAAGCGCCCGCCGGATTGTCTTGCATACCGCGCTTTCGGCGGGTCTCGTTCGACGTGAGCTACGATGCATCACCTCCGGCTTCGAGGGTACACGGTGACGTGTTCGTGTGCGAACAACCCGTTTCTCTCTGCCATGGCCAGTTCATCAAATATCGTCATTATTGCCTTTCACTTGCACGACCGAACAATATGAAAATAATAATAGTGCAAGAGTGCCGTGAACTAAGCTGAAATCTGCAAACATTTTATTCAAAATGGGAAGACAAGGTAATATGGGCTCTTTATTAGATCAACAATAATGCATATGAAAGCCACTCAACATTTTCATCGTGGTCTTCTCCTCGGTACGACTCAATAAAAAGAAAAAAAATTCAGAGAAACACACTAAAATATTTTTAGAGTTTTTGTTTTTTCTTAAACAAGCAAATAAGGGAAAAGCAAAAACGAGAAAAACTATTTACACGGGAAAACTCCCAACAAGCAAGAAAAACGGAAAAGAAGCAGGAAATATATTCTTGGATTTTCTCAAAGTTTTTCAAACACACACGAAGAAAGCGAGAAAACAAATTTAGCATGGATAATACAATGAAAGAGTGTGGACACCGAGAACTGAAATGAAATGTGTAAACATGAACATAATGTCGGTGGAAATACGTACTCCCCCAAGCTTAGGCTTTTGGCCTAACTTGGTAGTCACCACTCAAAGAAACCATGGGGTCCTATGTTGAAATGTTGAGGAGCGGGCACCTAACGGTCCCACTCCTGAGGCTCTTCCTCTGCCTCAGCTAGGTTGTTCTGGTAGGCGATGATTTCCTCAGGCATAATCCTGTATCTGCCCCTGGCAATAGGATCAAACAAAGCAGGTGCAGGCAACGGAATAACATCACGAGTAATCTCACTAAAGACCAAGTTATATGGAACATCCATAGTGGTGTTCTCGCTATCAATAAAGTGGTAGTGTGCCATAGCCGCGCGATCTAGTTAAACCTTGGGCAAAGGATAATCATGATGGCGTATCTGAATGTTAAAGTGAGCCGCCAAGCGAGTAGTGTAACTACCACCATGTATTTTACCCTTGGATCTGTTAATGTGGAGGCGACGTGCCACAATAGCTCCCAAGCTATAAGTATTGTCTCCGTAAAGTGCATGACATAAAACAACAAAGTCTGCAGCACTGAGTGCACCTACCTTCTCTCTAGCAAGCAAACACTTCGTAATAAATAGAGCAAAATAATGCACAGCAGGAAAGTGCAAGCTAGTGGCGGCGACAAACCTGACACCCCTCTCTCACCCCCCATAGTCAGAGTGTAGTAAAAACCATCAAACTCTATGGGCCTAGGCTCAACTAAATCCCTGTTAGAAGGGATCATGCAAATATCACAAAATTCAGTAAGTGGTATCTGACGGGGTTCAGCATATAAATTAAACCGCACCTCAGGGGGATTATTCCTAGGAAGGAACTGAAAACTTTGCACAAAGGAATTTGTGAGGAGATGATACTGTTCACATTCAGCTGCGATGAAGTCGGTAAGGCCGACATTAGCAGCATACTGTGCAAACTCCTGAAGGATTCCGGCCCCTTGCATGAATGGGTTATGCCGCCATTCGCACGGTCGTACCTCCGCCATTCTCCGGCTATGGAGATCATTGTCAGATGACTCCCCAATAACTCCCTTGGAGTTCTTCTTGGAAGCAAACTTCCTAAAGATACTCATCTTTTTCCAAGCAACAATCCCACGAAACAGTTTCGGAAATGGAGCTTCGAGCAAAGAGATCGAAATCCGCGGGTTCGGGAGCAAGAACATGAGAGAGAGAGAGCAATGGTGATTTTTTTTCTGGAGGTAGGTGGTGATGTGGGATGAAGAGATAAGTGACGGGCCCACATTGGGACCACAACCCACCAGGGCGCGCCTGGGGTCCTGGTGCACCCAGGTGGGTTGTGCCCATCTGGTGCACCTCTCTCTGATGTTATTTGCACCAAAAATTCTGAAATATTCGGAAAAAATCGTATTAAATTTTTAGAGCATTCTGAGAACTTTTTTTAGTCATTTTTTATTGCACGAGAAATTCAGAAAACAGACAAAACATGGCATTTTATTTTATTTAACTAAGAAAAAAGGAAAACAAAAGGTAGAGACAGAAGATAGTGCTCACTAAATTCATCAACTTCATACCTCTAAAAAATGATCAATTAATAAGGTTGATCAAGTCTTATTAACAATCACTTTCGATTAGCATGAAACCGAAGAACTTTCGTAAATCATGAAGTTACCTCAACGGGGATATGAATGTCCCCAACAATAAGCATTTCTTATTTCTTTTTGGCAGTAGGTAGAGGTAGTTAAAAACTTCCAATAGTGATTGTTGGAGATTTTTCAATAACATTAATACCATTCACTTGGAATTGTTTCTTCGAAAAGTGCACCGTATGCTCATTACCATTGATATGAAAAGTGACCTTGCTTTTATTGCAATCGATAACAGCCCCTGCAGTATTCAAGAAGGGTCTACCAAGGATAATCGACATGTTGTCGTCCTCGGGCATCTCAAGTATAACAAAGTGAGTCAAAATAGTAAGATTAGCAACAACAACGGGCACATCCTCACAAATACCGATAGGTATGGCAGTTGATTTGTCAGCCATTTGGAAAGATAATTCAGTAGGTGTGAGTTTATTCAAATCAAGTATTTTATATAAAGAGAAAGGCATAACACTAACATCAGCTCCCAAATCACATAAAGCAGTTTTCACATAATTTCTTTTGATGGAGCAAGGTATAGTTGGTATTCCTGGATATCCAAGTTTTTAGGTACTCCATCTTTAAAAGTATAATTAGCAAGCATGGTGGAGATTTCAGCTTCCAGTATTTTTCTCTTATTGGTGATGATGTCTTTCATGTACTTTGCATAAGGAGGCATTTTTAAGATATCAGTCAAGCGAGTACGCAGAAAGACTAGCCTAATCATTTCAGCAAATCGTTCAAATTCTTCATCATCTTTATTTTTAGTTGACTTAGGTGGAAAGGGCATAGGTTTTTAAACCCATGGTTCTCTTTCCTTACCGTGTTTTCTAGCAACAAAGTCTTTTTTATCATATCTTTTATTCTTGGGTTGTGGGTTATCAAGATCAACTGCTGGTTCTATCTCAACATCATTGTCCGGTTGTTTATTATTTGTTTGAGTATCTTCACGAACCTCATCATTATCTTTTTCATTATCAGAAGGTGAGTATTCACTACCAGATTGAGTTTCAACATCAGAGATAGAAACTTCATTACCATTATCAGGAGATTTTTCTACTTCAGGTTCACTAGAGGCATGCAAAGTTCTTTCATTTTTCTTCTTATTTTTATTTTTAGAAGGGCTATGTGCATCAGCGTCAACCCTTTGTGTTGGGGGTATTACTACTGGGCGTAAACCGGCCTGGTGGGCCGGGTTAACTTCATCAGTAGTCAAGTATGTTAAAGCCCAAGAAGGCAGATGAGGGCTTAAGACCCATAGTCTGTTTAAAGCCTGTAGCCGTAAACCGACATTGATATGTAAACTTGTATTGTAAGGTAGGAGTAAGTAGAGACCAAACCGGACACGTCTATGAGCTGGTGTTGGGACTCTGTAAACCGACGGGCGTCACCCATGTATATAAGGGGACGACCCGGCGGCGGTTCAAGGACAACAGACAACAACTCGAGACTTAGGCGAAGCTTGTTTGCTCCCTAGGCATCGAAACCCCATCAATTCCATCACAACTAGACGTAGGCTTTTACCTTCATTGAAGGGGCCGAACTAGTATAAACTCTCTCACGTCCCTGTGTCCGCTTTAACCCCTTCAAGCTAACCCGTCACGATGGCTCCATGACTAAGTCCTGACACTAGGACATCTGCCATGACAAAACCACGACAGTTGGCGCCCACCGTGGGGCTATCGCACGATGGTTTCAAGTTCTTGGAGGGCAACTTCGAAGGACTCAAGGGCTATGTTGTGGGCCGGATGACCAAGAGTCGTCGCGGCAAGCTCTACATTGACGATGCAGGATGGGGCCCCGTAGCCGGCTCAATCGAGTACGGGTACCGGGTCCCCTTTGGTGGCATACACGTCTTCATTGGCAAGATCGGTGAACCGGGCCCTGAGCCGGACATCTGCACCGACTTCGTCGAGACGGCTCAGCGTGCGCGATCTGCCCGGGTTAAACCGGTCGTGAAGCGTGCCTTCGTGGGAGTCATCCATGGAGGATGTCATGAGTGTTGGGGAACGTAGTAAAAAAAATTCCTACGCACACGCAAGATCATGGTGATGCATAGCAACGAGAGGGGAGAGTGTTGTCTACGTACCCTCGTAGACCGAAGCGGAAGCGTTGACGCAACGTAGAGGAAGTAGTCGTACGTTCTCCTCGCGATCCAACCGATCACAGCACCGTTACTCCGGCACCTCCGAGTTCTTGGCACACGTTCAGCTCGATGACGATCCCCGGGCTCTGATCCAGCAAAGCATCAGGGAAGAGTTCCGTCCGCACGACGGCGTGGTGACGATCTTGATGTGTTACCGGCGCAGGGCTTCGCCTAAGCACTGCAACGATATGACCGAGGTGGAATTTGGTGGAAGGGGGCACCGCACACGGCTAAGGAACGATCCGTAGATCAACTTGTGTGTCTATGGGGTGCCCCCTGCCCCCGTATACAAAGGAGCAAGGGAGGGGGTGGCCGGCCTAGGGTTTGGCGCGCCAGGGTGTGGAGTCCTACTAGGTCTCCAAGTCCTAGTAGGAGTCCACCAAGAGGGGAGGAAGGGAGAAGGAATAGGAGGAGAAGGAAAGGTGGCCGGCCCCCTTTTCCCTAGTCCAATTCGGACTAGAGGGGAGGGGGGCGCAGCAGCCTTTTTTTCCCTCTTCCCACTAAAGCCCATCAAGGCCCATTACTTCTCCCGTAATCCCGTAACTCCCCGATACTCTCGAAAATACCCGAACCACTCAGAACCCTTCCGATGTCCGAATATAGTCGTCCAATATATCGATCTTTACGTCTCGACCATTTCGAGACTCCTCGTCATGTCCCCGATCTCATCCGGGACTCCGAACTCCTTCGGTACATCAAAATTCATAAACTCATAATATAACTGTCATCGAAACCTTAAGCGTGCGGACCCTACGATTCGAGAACAATGTAGACATGACCGAGACACGTCTCCGGTCAATAACCAATAGCGGGACCTGGATGCCCATATTGACTCCTACATATTCTACGAAGATCTTTATCGGTCAGACCGCATAACAACATACGTTGTTCCCTTTGTCATCGGTATGTTACTTACCCGAGATTCGATCGTCGGTATCCAATACCTAGTTCAATCTCGTTACCGACAAGTCTCTTTACTCGTTCCATAATACATCATCTCGCAACTAACTCATTAGTTGCAATGCTTGCAAGGCTTGAGTGATGTGCATTACCGAGAGGGCCCAGAGATACCTCTCCGACGATCGGAGTGACAAATCCTAATCTCGAAATACGCCAACCCAACATCTACCTTTGGAGACACCTGTAGTACTCCTTTATAATCACCCAGTTACGTTGTGACGTTTTGTAGCACCCAAAGTGTTCCTCCGGCAAACGGGAGTTGCATAATCTCATAGTCATAGGAACATGTATAAGTCATGGATAAAAGCAATAGCAACATACTAAACGATCGGGTGCTAAGCTAATGGAATGGGTCATGTCAATGAGATCATTCAACTAATGATATGACCTTGTTAATCAAATAACAACTGTTTGTTCATGGTTAGGAAACATAACCATCTTTAATTAACGAGCTAGTCAAGTAGAGGCATACTAGTGACACTCTGTTTGTCTATGTATTCACACATGTATTATGTTTCCGGTTAATACAATTCTAGCATGAATAATAAACATTTATCATGATATGTAAGGAAATAAATAATCACTTTATTATTGCCTCTAGGGCATATTTCCTTCAGTCTCCCACTTGCACTAGAGTCAATAATCTAGTTCACATCGCCATGTGATTTACCAGCAATAGTTCACATCACCATGTGATTAACACCCATAGTTCACATCAATATGTGACCAACACCCAAAGGGTTTACTAGAGTCAGTAATCTAGTTCACATCGCTATGTGATTAACACCCAAAGAGTACTATGGTGTGATCATGTTTTGCTTGTGAGAGAAGTTTAGTCAACGGGTCTGCCACATTCAGATCCGTTATGTATTTTGCATTTTTCTATGTCTACAATGCTCTGCACGGAGCTACTTTAGCTAATTGCTCCCACTTTCAATATGTATCTAGATTGAGACTTAGAGTCATCTAGATTAGTGTCAAAACTTGCATCGACGTAACCTTTTACGACGAACCTTTTTGTCACATCCATAATCGAGAAACATATCCTTATTTTACTAAGGATAATTTTGACCGATGTCCAGTGATCTACTTCCTAGATCACTATTGTACTCCCTTGCTTAACACAGTGTAGGGTATACAATAGATCTGGTACATAGCATGGCATACTTTATAGAATCTATGGCTGAGGCATAGGAAATGACTTTCATTCTCTTTCTATCATCTGCCGTGGTCGGGCTTTGAGTCTTACTCAATTTCACACCTTGTAATACAGGCAAGAACTCTTTCTTTGACTGTTCCATTTTGAACTACTTCAAAATATTTTCAAGGTATGTACTTATTGAAAAACTTATCAAGCGTCTTGATCTATCTCTATAGATCTTGATGCTCAATATGTAAGCAGCTTCACCGAGGTCCTTCTTCGAAAAACTCCTTTCAAATACTCCTTTATGCTTCACAGAATAATTCTACATTATTTCCGATCAATAATATGGCATTTACATATACTTATCAGAAATGCTGTAGTGCTCCCACTCACTTTCTTGTAAATACAGGCTTGACCGCAAGTCTGTATAAAACTATATGCTTTGATCAACTCATCAAAGCGTATATTCCAACTCCGAGATGCTTGCACCAGTCCATAGATGGATCGCTGGAGCTTGCATATTTTGTTAACACCTTCAGGATCGACAAAACCTTCTAGTTGCATCGTATACAACTCTTCTTTAATAAATCCATTAAGGAATGTAGTTTTGTTTATCCATTTGCCGGATTTCATAAAATGCGGCAATTGCTAACATGATTCGGACAGACTTAAGCATAGATATGAGTGAGAAACTCTCATCGTAGTCAACACCTTGAACTTGTCGAAAACCTTTTGCGACAATTCTAGCTTTGTAGATAGTAACACTACTATCAGTGTCCGTCTTCCTCTTCAAGATCCATTTATTTTCTTTGGCTTGCCGATCATCGGGCAAATCCATCAAAGTCCATACTTTGTTCTCATACATGGATCATATCTCAGATTTCATGGCCTCTAACCATTTCGCGGAATCTGGGCTCATCATCGCTTCCTCATAGTTCGCAAGTTCGTCATGGTCTAGTAACATGACTTCCAGAACAGGATTACCGTACCACTCTGGTGCGGATCTCACTCTGGTTTACTTACGAGATACGGTAGTAACTTGATCTTGAAGTTACATGATCATAATCATTAGCTTCCTTACTAATTGGTGTAGTAGTCACAAGAACAGATTTCTGTGATGAACTACTTTCCAATAAGGGAGAAGGTACAATTACCTTATCAAGTTTTCTACTTTCCTCCCACTCACTTCTTTCGAGAGAAATTCCTTCTCTGGAAAGGATCCATTCTCAGCAACGAATATCTTGCCTTCGGATCTGTGATAGAAGGTGTACCCAACAGTCTCCTTCGGGTACCTATGAAGACACATTTCTCCGATTTGGGTTTGAGCTTATCAGGATGAAACTTTTTCACATAAGCATCGTAACCCCAAACTTTAAGAAACGACAACTTTGGTTTCTTGCCAAACCACAGTTCATATTGTGTCGTCTCAACGGACTTTTAGATGGTGACCCTTTTAACGTGAATGCAGCTGTCTCTAATGCATGATCCCAAAATGATATTGGTAAATCGGTAAGAAACATCATAGATTGTGCTATATCCTATAAAGTACGGTTATGACGTTCGGACACACCATTATGCTGTGGTGTTCCAGGTGTCATGAATTTGTGAAACTATTCCACATTGTTTTAATTGAAGACCAAACTCGTAACTCAAATATTTGTCTCCGCGATCAGATCGTAGAAACCTTATTTTCTTGTCACGATGATTTTCCACTTCACTCTAAAATTCTTTGAACTTTTTAGACTTTATGTTTCATCAAGTAGATATACCCATATCTGCTCAAATCATCTGTGAAGGTTAGAAAATAATGATACTTGTCGCGAGCCTTAATATTCATCAGACCATATACATCAGTATGTATGATTTCCAACAAATCTGTTGCTTGCTCCATTGTTCCGGAGAACGGCGTTTTAGTCATCTTGCCCAAGAGGCATGGTTCGCAAGCATCAAGTGATTCATAATCAAGTGATTCCAAAATCCCATCAGCATGGAGTTTCTTCATGCGCTTTACACCAATATGACCTAAACGGCAGTGCCACAAATAGGTTGCACTATCATTATTAACTTCACATCTTTTGGTTTCAATATTATGAATATGTGTATCACTACGATCGAGATCCAATGAACTATTTTCATTGGTGTGTATGACCATAGAAGGTTTTATTCATGTAAACAGAACAACAATTGTTCTCTAACTTAAATGAATAACTATATTGCAATTAACATGATCAAATCATATTCATGCTCAACGCAAACACCAAATAACACTTATTTAGTTTCAACACTAATCCCGAAAGTATAGGGAGTGTGTGATGATGATCATATCAATCTTGGAACCACTTCCAACACACATCGTCACCTTGCCTTTTAACTAGTCTTTGTTCATTCTGCAACTCCCGTTTCGATTTACTAATCTTAGCAACTTGAACTAGTACCAAATACTGAGGGGTTGCTATGAACACTAGTAAAGTACACATCAATAACCTGTATATCAAATATACTTATGTTCACTTTGCCATCCTTCTTATCCGCCAATCACTTGGGGTAGTTCCGCTTCCAGTGACCAGTCCCTTTGCAGTAGAAGCACTTAGTCTCAGGCTTAGGACCAGACTTGGGCTTTTTCACTTGAGCAGCAACTTGCTTGCCGTTCTTCTTGAAGTTCCCCTTCTTTCCTTTTGCCCTTTTCTTGAAACTAGTGATCTTGTCAACCATCAACACTTGATGTTTTTCTTTGATTTCTACCTTCGCTGATTTTAGCATCGCGAAGAGCTTGGGAATATTTTCCGTTATCCCTTGCATACTATAGTTCATCACGAAGTTCTACTAACTTGGTGATGGTGACTAGAGAATTCTGTCAATCACTATCTTATCTGGAAGATTAACTCCCACTTGATTCAAGCGATTGTAGTACCCAGACAATCTGAGCACATGCTCACTAGTTGAGCGATTCTCCTCCATCTTTTAGCTATAGAACTTGTTGGAGACTTCATATCTCTCAACTCGGGTATTTGCTTGAAATATTAACTTCAACTCCTGGAACATCTTGTATGGTCCATGACGTTCAAAACGTCTTTGAAGTCCCGATTCTAAGCCGTTAAGCATGGTGCACTAAACTATTAAGTAGTCATCATATTGAGCTAGCAAAACGTTCATAACGCCTGCATCTGCTCCTGCAATAGGTCCGTCACCTAGCGGTGCATCAAGGACATAATTCTTCTATGCAGCAATGAGGATAAACCTCAGATCACGGATCCAATCCGCATCATTGCTACTGACATTTTTCAACACAATTTTCTCCAGGAACATATCAAAATAAACATAGGGAAGCAACAACGCGAGCTATTGATCTACAAGATAGATATGCTAATACTACCAGGACTGATGTTCATGATAATATTAAAGTTCAATTAATCATATTACTTAAGAACTCCCACTTAGATAGACATCCCTCTAATCTTCTAAGTGATCACGTGATCCAAATCAACTAAACCATGTCCGATCATCACGTGAGATGGAGTAGTTTCAATGGTGAACATCATTATGTTGATCATATCTACTATATGATTCACGCTCGACCTTTCGGTCTCCGTGTTCCGAGGTCATATCTTATATGCATAGCTCGTCAAGTATAACCTGAGTATTCCGCGTGTGCAACTGTTTTGCACCCGTTGTATTTGAACGTAGAGCCTATCACACCCGATCATCACGTGGTGTCTCAGCACGAAGAACTTTCGCAACGGTGCATACTCAGGGAGAACACTTCTTGATAATTAGTGAGAGATCATCTTATAATGCTACCGTCAATCAAAGCAAGATAAGATGCATAAAAGATAAACATCACATGCAATCAATATAAGTGATATGATATGGCCATCATCATCTCGTGCTTGTGATCTCCATCTTCGAAGCACCGTCATGATCACCATCGTCACCGGCGCGACACCTTGATCTCCATCGTAGCATCGTTGTCGTCTCGCCAATCTTATGCTTCCACGACTATCACTACCGCTTAGTAATAAAGTAAAGCATTACATCGCGATTGCATTGCATACAATAAAGCGACAACCATATGGCTCCTGCCAGTTGCCGATAACTCGGTTACAAAACATGATCATCTCATACAATAAAATTTAGCATCATGTCTTGACCATATCACATCACAACATGCCCTGCAAAAACAAGTTAGACGTCCTCTACTTTGTTGTTGCAAGTTTTACGTGGCTGCTACGGGCTTAAGCAAGAACTCATCTTACCTACGCATCAAAACCACAACGATAGTTTGTCAAATAGACTCCGTTTTAACCTTCTCAAGGACCGGGCGTAGCCACACTCGGTTCAACTAAAGTTGGAGAGACAGTCTTCCGCAAGCCATCTATGTGCAAAGCACGTCGAGGGAACCGGTCTCGCGTAAGCGTACGCGTAAGGTTGGTCCGGATCGTCTCGTCCAACAATACCACTGAACCAAAGTATGACATGCTGGTAGGCAGTATGACTTGTATCGTCCACAACTCACTTGTGTTCTACTCGTGCAAATAACATCAAACCATAAAAACCTAGGCTCGGATGCCACTGTTGGGGAACGTAGTAAAAAAATTTTTCCTACGCACACGCAAGATCATGGTGATGCATAGCAACGAGAGGGGAGAGTGTTGTCTACGTACCCTCGTAGACCGAAGCGGAAGCGTTGACGCAACGTAGAGGAAGTAGTCGTACGTTCTCCTCGCGATCCAACCGATCACAGCACCGTTACTCCGGCACCTCCGAGTTCTTGGCACACGTTCAGCTCGATGACGATCCCCGGGCTCCGATCCAGCAAAGCGTCGGGGAAGAGTTCCGTCAGCACGACGGCGTGGTGACGATCTTGATGTGTTACCGGCGCAGGGCTTCGCCTAAGCACTGCAACGATATGACCGAGGTGGAATTTGGTGAAAGGGGGCACCGCACACGGCTAAGGAACGATCCGTAGATCAACTTGTGTGTCTATGGGGTGCCCCCTGCCCCCGTATATAAAGGAGCAAGGGAGGGGGTGGCCGGCCTAGGGTTTGGCGCGCCAGGGTGTGGAGTCCTACTAGGTCTCCAAGTCCTAGTAGGAGTCCACCAAGAGGGGAGGAAGGGAGAAGGAATAGGAGGAGAAGGAAAGGTGGCCGGCCCCCTTTTCCCTAGTCCAATTCGGACTAGAGGGGAGGGGGGGCGCAGCAGCCTTTTTTTCCCTCTTCCCACTAAAGCCCATCAAGGCCCATTACTTCTCCCATAATCCCGTAACTCCCCGATACTCCCGAAAATACCCGAACCACTCAGAACCCTACCGATGTCTGAATATAGTCGTCCAATATATCGATCTTTACGTCTCGACCATTTCGAGACTCCTCGTCATGTCCCCGATCTCATCCGGGACTCCGAACTCCTTCGGTACATCAAAATTCATAAACTCATAATATAACTGTCATCGAAACCTTAAGCGTGCGGACCCTACGGTTCGAGAACAATGTAGACATGACCGAGACACGTCTCCGGTCAATAACCAATAGCGGGACCTGGATGCCCATATTGGCTCCTACATATTCTACGAAGATCTTTATCGGTCAGACCGCATAACAACATACGTTGTTCCCTTTGTCATCGGTATGTTACTTACCCGAGATTCGATCGTCGGTATCCAATACCTAGTTCAATCTCGTTACCGACAAGTCTCTTTACTCGTTCCATAATACATCATCTCGCAACTAACTCATTAGTTGCAATGCTTGCAAGGCTTGAGTGATGCGCATTACCGAGAGGGCCCAGAGATACCTCTCCGACGATCGGAGTGACAAATCCTAATCTCGAAATACGCCAACCCAACATCTACCTTTGGAGACACCTGTAGTACTCCTTTATAATCACCCAGTTACGTTGTGATGTTTGGTAGCACCCAAAGTGTTCCTCCGGCAAACGGGAGTTGCATAATCTCATAGTCATAGGAACATGTATAAGTCATGGATAAAAGCAATAGCAACATACTAAACAATCGGGTGCTAAGCTAATGGAATGGGTCATGCCAATCAGATCATTCAACTAATGATATGACCTCGTTAATAAAATAACAACTCTTTGTTCATGGTTAGGAAACATAACCATCTTTAATTAACGAGCTAGTCAGGTAGAGGCATACTAGTGACACTCTGTTTGTCTATGTATTCACGCATGTATTATGTTTCCGGTTAATACAATTCTAGCATGAATAATAAACATTTATCATGATATGTAAGGAAATAAATAATCACTTTATTATTGCCTCTAGGGCATATTTCCTTCAATGAGGATGGATCGGAATCTAGTGGCGAGACCGTCATTTATTCCGGCGACGAGTCGTCAACCGGAGAAACCGAATCTTTGTATCAGCTACAAGATGGCCGGATTGGGGGCTGTTCTGATGGCGACAGTATTCCGGACCCCTCTGATCTGCCAAACCGGGTCAGAATATTCATGGCCGGTACACAAGCGGTGCTTCATTCTTCGACCGCAGCAGCAATGATCTCCGGTTCAGTAGCGGCGGCGGCTGCCGGGGTAGGAGACTCTGTGCGCCCGCCGGCTCAAGTTTTATCAGATCTGTTTGATACGTTGGCTACGCTTATGGCAGAGGCTAACCCGGCAGATCATGATGCCTACAACGCGGAAATTGCAAAGGTGAAGGAACAGATCACTCTGGCCAAGGCAGACCTAGCAGCTGAAGATGCCAGGATGACCGCAGAGCGGGCCGCTTTGGATGCGCAGGCCTATAGGCTCATGCTGGACCAGAACGCGTCACACGAAGTCATGAAAAGGAAGTACTGGTCTCGTTTGCCTCCGGTCTTCGAGGCCATAGACCTCTTTAACACCCCGGGAGCGGGGACCAGTAATCCGCCGGTGGTAAACCGGGCGGAAGCACCTGGGACGGGCGCACCGGTTCAGCCCTGTTTGACGGATCCGCCTCGTCAGAACACTATTATGCCTCAGGCTGCCCCGAAACCTCCGGGTCACTACTCCAACCCGATGGACAAACTTGTAGCAGCAGCTGCACGGCTGGAAGCCATCCCAATTGAAGGTGACTCGCCGTAGGCGGTGCAGACACGCCGGGTTAAGGAGCTTCTTTGAACAACATTGATCCAACAGGAAGCATACTCGTACAGCCGTGACCGAATTCACTCCACCCCTCGTCCAAGCCGGAGCTATAGCAGGCGTATGGATGAACCAGCTATATCAAGTAATGCACGGAACCGTGCAGCACCTCGTGGTAACAACCCGGCGGGTGGCGTTGAGGACGCTCAGGAAGTGGTGGACCGGGCCCGAGCGCGCAGGGAGGCCGAGTTGGCAGCGCAATATGAGGCTCGTCATCCTACACCGGTTCGGCCAACTATTTCGGTTGAGCCGGGCGTTTCCTCTAGTTCTTTGGGGGTGCCTTGTCTTGTCCCCGCTTTACGCAACGGGCGCCTGCCCAAGGATTTCAAGGGCCCGCGCAAGGTACCGAATTACACGGCAGATCAACCCCTAGAGACGTGGATAGAGAGCTATGAGATGGCCATGGAGATTCTGGATGTGAGTGATGCGGCGTGTGCGAAGTACTTCACAATGATGCTCGAAGGAACAACCCGTACTTGGTTAAAAAGTCTACTGGCCAATTCTATCACTTCATGGGCCCAATTACGAGCCCGGTTTATCAGTAATTTTAAAGATACATGTAAGCAGCCTATGTCCATAGTGGACTTAGTAGCCTGTGTCCAGGAGGAGGGAGAATCGACGACCTGTTGGGTGCGCCGGGTCTCACAAATTTTGCATTCATCAGATCGCATCAACACTGACACTGCGGTTATAACTCTGGAAGGCAACTGCCGGTTTGTGCCTCTAAAATTGAAGTTGGGACGGATGAAGCGTCATTGCAATGATATGGGGACCCTCATGGCTGCGTTAGTGAAGTATGCTGATTCTGATAGTACCAAGGATCCCGAGTCTGATGATGACAAGACAGGGTAGGGAAAGAAGAACGACAACTCCAAGGGACAACAGCATAACCCGGCAGGTCATGGAAACGGAGGCAAGCGCAAAGCGGATGGCAACATGGACTTTGTGGCTAATACCAATGCACAGGACAAGGGACAGCGACGTAAGGGTAAACCGCCAAATCGCAGTGGAGCGCCCAATCCTAATCCGGATCGCTTATCTTATCTGTTAAACCAGCCCTGTCCAAAGCATGGGACGAAGGAGGTGCCAGCCAACCACCTTTGGAAGGATTGTTACATTATGCAGGAGTTCAAAAACTCTAACACTTTCCGGTATGACCACGGATCAGGTGGTGGCTCAGGGTCTGGGCTGGGTTATGGTGGAGGAAATTCCGGTTCAGGGTTTAATGATAATCAGGGTGGACATAATAACCAAGGTCATCAGAGTAGCCAGGGCGATTACAATCAACAGCAGCAGCAGTCGGGTTACCAGAGTCACCCGAAGCAGTTGAATAGTGGGCAATATCATGTCTTCACCACTAGTTTGGACAAGCGAGACCGGAAGGTTCAAAAGAGGGCTGTAAATTCTGTTGAACCGGCCGTGCCCCGATATCTACGCTGGTCTGAACAACCAATCGTATGGAGCAGAGAGGATCACCCTCCCAGAGTTGATAATCCGGGTTAGCTAGCATTGGTGGTGGCGCCTCAGGTAGGAGGTTATAAGTTCACCAAGGTACTCATGGATGGAGGGAGCAGCATTAATATCTTATACTATGAGACCTTCCGCCGTATGGGGCTAACAGATAAAAATCTTAAACCGTCCAATACGGTATTCCATGGTGTGGTACCTGGTAAGTCAGCATATCCTGTTGGCAAGATAGCCCTGGAAGTGGCCTTTGGCGATGATCATGATTCCAGGTCGGAGACATTAACTTTTGAGGTGGTAAAAATCCAGAGTCCGTATCACGCCCTGTTTGGGCGGCCGGCTTACGCCAAGTTTATGGCACGGCCCTGTTATGTGTATTTGCAGCTCAAGATGCCGGGTCACAAGGGGACAATAACGGTTCATGGAAGCCGCAAGGTCTCTTTGGAGTGTGAGGAAGGTGATGCGGCCTACGCAGAGTCGGTTTGTGCCACAGAGGAGCTGAAATACTATAAGGACAATGTTGATCCGGCAGACATGACTCCGTTGAAGAAGCCAACCACGGAGCATGATCCGGCCCTAAAGTTCAAATCAGCAGCTGAAGCTAAGCTTGTTGACTTCGTACCTGGCGATTCGTCCAAGCAGTTCAGCATTAGTGCCAACTTGGATCCGAAATAGGAAGGCGCGCTCATCGAGTTCATCCGTGAGAATTGGGACATTTTTGCATGGAAGCCTTCTGACATGCCAGGTGTACCGAGGCAACTCGCTGAGCACACTCTTAATGTGGATGCAAAGTACAAACCGGTGAAACAGTTCCTCCGCTAGTTTAATGAAGAAGGACGCAAAGCTATTGGAGAAGAAGTAGCCAGGCTCTTAGCGGCTAGCTTTATCGTTGAAGTTTTCCATCCTGAATGGCTGGCTAATCCGGTACTGGTCAAAAATGGCACCTTGCGCATGTGTCTGGATTACACATATCTTAACAAAGCTTGTCCAGCAGATCCTTTTGCCCTTCCCCGTATTGATCAAATTATTGATGCTACGGCGGGTTGTGAGCGTTTAAGTTTTCTGGATGCATATTCTGGTTATCATCAGATCAAGATGGCAATTAAGGACCAGGAGAAGACAGCATTCATAACTCCCTTTGGAGCCTTTTGCTATGTATCTATGCCCTTTGGGCTCAAGAGTGCTCAGGCAACTTATCAACGGTGTGTACAGAATTGCCTTCATAAACAGATTGGCCGTAATGTGCATGCTTATGTGGATGATATCGTGGTTAAGTCAAGGGAGAAGGATACTCTGGTTGACAATTTGAAGGAACCTTTTGATAACCTAAGGACGTACAAGATGATGCTCAATCCGGCCAAGTGTGTCTTCGGTGTACCGGTAGGCAAATTATTGGGTTTTCTGGTGTCCAATAGGGGAATTGAAGCTAATCCGGAGAAGATCACATCAATCACCTCCCTGGCTAAACCGAAGTGTATCAACGATGTTCAACACTTGGCAGGCCGGATTGCCGCGTTGAGCCGGTTTATCAGTCGCCTTGGTGAGAAGGCAATCCCTTTGTATCAGATGTTGAAGAAGACGGATCAATTCGTCTGGAGTTCTACTGCTGATAAAGCGTTTGAGGACTTAAAGCGGCAATTGGCCAATCCGCCTGTGCTCGCTGCTCCAATTGACAAAGAGCCGTTGCTGATATATGTTGCCGCTAACGCTCGTGCAGTCAGTGTGGCTATTGTGGTAGAGCGGAAGGAGGCAGGCAAGGAGCATCCGGTTCAGCGCCCGGTTTACTATATCAGCGAGGTACTTATTGAGTCCAAGCAAAGGTATCCGCATTGGCAGAAGCTGGTGTATGGAGTTTTTATGGAAAGCCGGAAGCTTAAGCAGTACTTCCAGGGACATCCCATCACAGTGGTCAGTTCTGCTCCCTTGGGAGATATAATCCAGAACCGGGAAGCGACTGGCCGGACTGCCAATTGGGCTATAGAGCTTCGGCCGCACAGATTGAAATATGTACCCCGAACGGCGGTCAAGTCTCAAGCACTTGTTGATTTCATTAATGATTGGACAGAGCTGCAAGCTCCTGAAGAAAAGCCGGATCACACATATTGGACTATCCATTTTGATGGGTCCAGGCAATTGGAGGGCTTGGGGGTTGGAGTCGTGTTAACTTCCCCGCGAGGTGACAAGTTTTGTTACATTCTCCGCTTAATGTTCCCTTGTACTAACAATGAAGCTGAGTATGAAGCTTTACTCCATCGTCTCCGGATGGCTAAGGAAATGAATCTGAGCCGAGTTAAGTGCTTCGGTGACTCGGACCTGGTGGCTCAATAGGTGTCTGGCACTTGGGATTCCATGGACCCACTCATGGCAGCATATCGTCGTGAGGTGGATATTGTTGCAGGTCACTTCAAGGGTTATCAGGTGGACCATGTGGACCGTCGGAAGAATGAAGCGGCGGACGCTTTAAGCCGGCTGGGCTCTCAACGCAAACCGGTCCCTCCCAATGTATTCCTTGATGTACTGCACAACCCGTCGGTCAAGCTCCCTGATGAAGAGGATTTGGCTATTCCTGATCCGGAGGCTCAACTGGTGGCAGCTCTTCATGTCATTCCGGATTGGGCGCTTCCTTACCTTGCGTACTTGAACCGGGGCGAGTTACCAGAGGACGAGACTCTGGCCCGGCAGATAATCCGGCGATCCAAGTCCATGACTATTGTCAATGGCGAGTTGCATCATTGCAGTGTATCAGGGGCGTTTCAACGTTGTGTGTCCTCTGAAGAAGGCTGTGAAATCTTGCGTGATATCCACGAAGGAGATTGTGGTCACCACGCCGGTTCAAAATCTTTGGTGGCTAAAGCATTTCGCCACGGCTTCTATTGGTTGACTGCTCATGCTGATGCGGATGATCTGGTCAGACGATGTGACGGTTGTCAAAAATTCTCAAGACGTGCTCATGTGTCGGCTCAAGAATTGAGAATGATTCCAATCACTTGGCCGTTTGCGACTTGGGGGCTGGATATGGTTGGGCCTTTCAAACGGTCCAAGGACAAGAAGACCCACCTTTTGGTGGCGGTTGACAAATTTACAAAGTGGGTGGAGGCAGAACCCGTTAGCAAGTGTGATGCGGCCACGGTGGTTCAATTCATCAAGAAGGTGATTTTCCGGTTTGGTTTTCCACACAGCATCATCACTGATAATGGTACCAACTTGTCCAAGGGTGCTATGAAGGAGTTCTGTCAACGTGAGCACATCCGGCTTGACGTTTCATCAGTGGCTCACCCCCAGTCCAATGGTCAAGCAGAGAGGGCTAATCAGGAGATCTTGCAAGGCATCAAGCCCCGGCTTATGGTTCCTTTGCAATGAACGCCGGGTTGTTGGGTTGAAGAGTTACCATCTGTATTATGGAGCATCAACACCACGCCCAACAAATCAACAGGATATACACCGTTCTTCATGGTCTATGGAGCGGAGGCGGTTCTCCCCAGTGATATCCGTCATAATTCATCTCGTGTAGCGGCTTATGTTGAAGCGGACAATGAGGCAGCACGGCAAGATGCTTTGGACCTGTTGGACGAAGAGCGTGACATAGCAGCTGCCCGCTCGGCGATGAAGAATTACTACGGTTCCGACATTCAGCAACTGACAGGTACACAAAGCCATCAATAACTGACAAAATTCCTACTTTGGAATGAATTACCATTGAACAATTAATGAACTCAACAATTGCGCACAATGGAAACGACTTGTCAAACATCCATCTCTCCACACCATCGCTATCTTTTCCCCACAACCAAACAACTATCTTATGGCGCTGTCACTGACGACTGATGCAATGCAAAGCTTCGAGGAGTAAATTAAAGATAAAGCAACAATGTGAAGTGAAGACTGCCGATCGAGTTTTGTAGGGTCTAAAGGACGAACATGCCTCGTGGACATGGGCGCCCTCTCGGGCCTGCCTATCACGACATTTCCGTTTAGGCCTTGTACAATGAAAGATGCTTAGGAAAGTGCTTAGAAAAATAAACTGAGTTTTTCTGAAGCACATACCTGACTCAAAACGGCAATAACTTTTTCATATGGACTCCGAATTGGGTGATTCTTTTTTTGTTGGAAAGTAGACACACCTGTCCAAGAGGCAACTCAATAAGAATAGCTGAACATATCTAGTTGACAGTGTTCACTCTGGTCCCCGAAGTATCAGCTCTGAAGCAGGGCAATGTCCTGACTACGTGAGAAAAAACTGAATTTTGAGAATGAACGTACTGGCACTGAACTTATTCTGCTACTCTAAAAGCTATGACATCCAAATATAAATGATAAAATTCTAAATCTACATAACAGAAAGCTGATGACATGCATAAAATAGATCATATTTTTCTTCTGAATAGATACAATTTGCTAACAGGACGCTTTGCCGATGTGTGTGAATCCTGCCCTCCTGGCTGCCGTGGATAAGGCTCCGCATGGCGGACTGCTGCCACGGCGCCATGTGGGCGAACGTGGAGTTCCCTGCCCCTCGCGAGATGCTTCTTTGCCGAGGGTGGAAAACCTTCGCACGGGCCCATCGCTTAACGGAGGGGCATATCCTCCAGTTTGAACTGGTGGAGGCTGACCTGCTCTCCGTCAAGGCCTTCGGGAGCTCGGGATTCCGGCTAGGGTGTTTTCTGAATTTTCTGTGCCGTCAACGGATCAATCTTTTTGTTCTGCAAATTTTGATATATTATATGTATTTTTCTGAATTAGGATGATTTAGTTATGACTTTTTCAAGTTTGAAAATTGCCCTATAGTCCCACACCACCGCCACCGGGAGCTCAGTCGAGCTCGCGCCAGGGCTACCGTACCGCGACATGGTTCTGGGTGGTCCGAAACATGTCTATCTGACTATACGGAGTCCGTTTTGGCTCCAAAAGTAGTCAAAGCATGTGTGACGACCAGATGCTTCAAAGGATTCTTTCATAGGGAACTTTTGGAGAACTTTTCTTAAGGAGTTCGTTCAGAAACTTGTATATAAACTTTCTTAATGAGCACTCAAGAAACGCATTTCGAGAACATACACAAAGTCCCAGCAATGGACCTAGTGCATCATCATAACCGAGGTCTCTTGCATTTCCCTACAAGTAATTGGATCTCATATGGATATGCTTAGTGATATTGTAGTCACGCTATGATACCATCATGCGGGATCGAAAGGCACGTCCTGACATTGTAGGTCAAGACTCCATCAAGTCATTAATCAATTTATTTTTCACTAGCAAAAGTGCATGTGCGATGCTATGGTCAATAATGCAACAAATATACAAATTTTGACGAATTGAATTGAACGGACCGAATTCAATTGATGCGGACATAGACTAAACTGAAAATAATAGGGCATGACAAAGCTCTTGAAGATGCTGGAGCTAACGAAAACATTTGGTTTGATAAAAGATACAGGCAGGAAAAGTTAATTACTACATCATAACAAATCACATAAACATTTGGTTTCCACCATCTTGTCCAATTTTGGATCACTCTTTCCCTTATTTGCAAAGATAAAAAATTCTACAGATCATAGGTTGTTAATTCAGTGCAACAATCGTACTTATTAAAGAATTCGTGCACCTAGGTGAAGCTTTGCTTTGTATTTTTGTCAGTTCTCTCGCTTAATATGTGATCCAAAATAGTGAAAATTAAAGAATTGTGAACAAACATGAATAATGAATTACCTCATGTAACTAATAGCTCCTAGGTCGTTAATTCAGTGCAACAACCATACTTATTAACGCTATTCGTCGCGGAACATCTTGGACAAACGGAAGTCACCAACTGGGCGCTTGGTACGCTACTCCGAGTGTTGATCAACAAGAACATACGGGAGTGGGAAGATTGCCTCCCCATCGCCGAGTACGCGTACAACCGCGCAAGACATTCGACTACCGGCAAGTCCCCTTTCAAGGTCGTCTACGGGTTCAACCCAATGTCACCATTGGACATTCTTCCGCTTCCACTACAAGAACGCACCAACATGGACGCAAGTGCACATATCGCCTACCTCAAGAAGATGCATGAAGATACAAGGCACACCATCGAGCACCATGTACAATGACTCGCCACCAAGATCAACATCAACAAGAAACCCATGGTGTTCAATATTGGCGATCTCGTACGGCTACACCTTCGCAAGGACCGTTTCCCCAACGAACGCAAGTCCAAGCTACTTCCCCGAGCCGATGGACCATTCAAGGTGTTAGCACACAACAACGAAAATGCATACAAGATCGATCTTCCAAGCGACTAGTACAACGTGAGCGATATGTTCAACGTCAAAGATCTTTCTCCTTACCATGGTGATGAAGGTTTTGATCCGAGCTCGGATCTTCCCCAAGGGGGAAGAGATGATGCGGAGCATACCAAGGCCATCACCATGGACCTACCTACATCGCCCACAACTCCTATAGGACCAATGACTAGAGCTCGTGCCAAGGCTATCGAGGATAAGGTGAACTCGCTCCTCTCCGAACATCCACTCTCTACTTTTGAGTCTTGCCTACTACCTCATGCGGAGACCCTGTGTGTAATTAGGTACTTGGAGGAATGCCACGAAGAAGCTACTGGCGATGGACAAGACGTCGAGGACACCGAGCATAAGGACAAGAAGGAGGAGCTGACAGGAGGTCCCAGCCACCGGACAA
Organism: Aegilops umbellulata; assembly: GCA_032464435.1. Classification (NCBI taxonomy): domain Eukaryota; kingdom Viridiplantae; phylum Streptophyta; class Magnoliopsida; order Poales; family Poaceae; genus Aegilops; species Aegilops umbellulata. Next base: position 81,342,964 of record CP136058.1, read on the forward strand.
CCGGTAGCGACCAGATGTCCGGTACCTGTAGCTGCAGCCCTGCCCCGAAGACCCAGTCGAACCATGCTCCAGCCACCGGACGACCGCTGACGACCGGACGTCCGACGACTTCCCGCCAGCGGACGATCGGCTCGCCCCGGACGTCCGGTGCAACACAACAGAACGGAAAATCGTGGAAATCTGAAGACTCCGGACGTCCGGCGCAGGAGGACTGAGCCGATCCAGCGGACGTCCGACGTCACCGGACGTCCGACGTCACCGGACGTCCGGTCCCCCGTGAACCACCGGACGTCCGGTACCAACGGACGTCCGCTACCTGCGAGCTGATTTGAGTCGGGCCGAAGCCCATGTACCCGATTGGAGAGTCTAGACTATAAGTACTCGTCCCCTACCTCCATACTACCGTTAGCGAAGATTTTAGATCATATGAGATAGAGCTTTGCTCCTCCATTTGGACATTTATCCATCGGAGATCACGACCTCCTCGGAGAAGATTCCCCTCATGGAATACAAGACCTCCTCATGGAGAAGACTATCTACCCTTGTATCGTCCTTAGTTGTTTGTGGATCTTGTTACTTATTGTGTTTTCGTGGATCTAGCACATGTGTGACTTTGTTCTTGTTGATTGAGTGTTCTTCTCTCCTGTTTCCCTCTGTTTTCCTCGTGTGCTCATCGTAGGATCCCCTCTGAATCGTGAAAGATCGACATCGCAGGTTCCACCCTGTATCACGCTTGGATGGACATTCTCGCGCATACTGACATCCATCCTTGCAATGATGACAAATAATATCATGTGTTTGCCCTGTTGATGCCATGGATGATGAAGCGCTTTGTGCGGGACCAGAAGGTGTGCTTTTGGCGGAAGGTGTTGGTGGCTGTTTTCGTGTATCCCGGTTGGAGTTGGCGGCTGAAATAGATGGGACTGCAGCCGGACGTGTGGAAGTAGATGAGGTACATGGCGTCCATGATGAAGATCGACCTGCAGAAAAATTAATGCGCGCCAATGCCTGTCGATCCTGCACTTCACGTTCAGCTTTGCAAGCAAGATGGAATAAACGAGTGATATTGTTATAATCCTTATACTCTAATATGGTTTGAATCTCTCTGTTTAACCCACCCATAAAATGTGCAAGCAGAGCTTCATTATCCTCAACAATACCACATCTAATCATGCCAGTTTGCAATTCCTGACAATATTCTTCTACAGAATTTTTCCTTGTCTTAAACGCTGCAATTTTTGAACCAATTCACGTTGATAATATGGTGGAACCCAACGAGTATGCATAGCATGTTCCAGAGCAGCCCAAGTAGATGGAATATTATCATGATATAATCTACAATGTTCAGACCACCAGACACAAGCAAAATTAGTGAATGCACAAACAACAGTAGCAACACGTTTATCCACGGGATATTGTAAGCATGTAAAACGTTGTTCTGTCTCTAACTCCCAAGTAAGATATACATCAAGAATGTATCTACCCTCAAATGGCAGAATATTCAATTTCAGCTTAGTAACATGGTCATGATCTCTTACCTAAGGTGGTGGTGCAGCCCTACCGTTGCGATCATATGCATGTGGACGACCTGGTGCTGGATCGGTCCCACCGAGATTGCAATGCAAACTCACTGTTTCCCTTTTGTAACTTTTCGGTCTCACCGAAAGAGCAAATCGGTCCCACCGAGTTTGCTTGACCAACTCTCTGGTTAGCCAATTACCAAAATCGGTCTCACCGAGTTTGTGTAATCGGTCTCACCGAGATTACGTTATGCCCAAACCCTAACTATATCGGTCCTACCGAGATGCATGTCAGTCCCACCGAAAATCTCTAACAGTCACTAGGTTTACCTTTTCGGTCCGACCGAGTTTGTTGATTCGGTCCCACCGAGATTGGTAAATTGTGTGTAACGGTTGGATTTTAAGTGGTTCTGAGAGAGAACCACCTACTCATGTGTTGAGACCAAGATATTCCATTCCTACCATATGAATCTTGATCTCTAGCCTTCCGCAAGTTGCTTTCCACTCAAATCTTCTTTCCACCAAATCCAAATCTTGTGAGAGAGAGTTGAGTGTTGGGGAGACTATCATTTGAAGCACAAGAGCAAGGAGTTCATCATCAACACACCATTTGTTACTTCTTGGAGAGTGGTGACTCCTAGATTGGCTAGGTGTCACTTGGGAGCCTCCGACAAGATTCTGGAGTTGAACCAAGGAGTTTGTAAGGGCAAGGAGATCGCCTACTTCGTGAAGATCTACCGCTAGTGAGGCAAGTCCTTCGTGGGCGATGGCCATGGTGGGATAGACAAGGTTGCTACTTCGTGGACCCTTCGTGGGTGGAGCCCTCCGTGGACTCGCGCAACCGTTACCCTTCGTGGGTTGAAGTCTCCACTAACGTGGATGTAGGATAGCACCACCTATCCGAACCACGGGAAAAACATCCGTGTCTCCAATAGCGTTTGAATTCTCCAAACCCTTCCCTTTACATTCTTGCAAGTTGCATGCTTTATTTTCCGCTGCCTATATACTCTTTGCATGCTTGCTTGAATTGTTTGATGATTGCTTGACTTGTCCTAAAGTTGCTAAAATCTGCCAAGAACTAAAATTGGGAAAAGGTTAAGTTTTTATTTGGTCAAGTAGTCTAATCACCCCCCTCTAGACATACTTCCGATCCTATAGCCGGCCACTTCCCCCTCTCCCTCCTTTATATAGGTGGGTAGGGGGCGCCTAGAACACACATAAACGTTATTGTTTAGCTGTGTGCGGCGCCCCCTCCATGATATACACCCTCGGTCATATCTTTGCGGTGCTTAGGCGAAGACCTGCTGAGATAGCAATCACCATCATCGTCACCACGCCGTTGTGCTGACAGAACTCATCACTTCCCCGATGCTACTTCTCGAGCTTGCGTTGGTTTTCCCCTTGAAGAGGAAAGGGTGATGCAACAAAGTAGAGGTAAGTATTTTCCTCATTTGAGAACCAAGGTATCAATCCATTAGGAGTAACAAGCGAAGGACCAATGAGTGTACCTACACAAAGAATCAAACACTTGCACCCAACACAGAAAAGGGGTTGTCAATCCCTTGATGGTTATTTGCAAAGGTGAGATCTGATAGAGATGGATATAAAAGATAACTAAAACGATAATTAAGATAAAAGTAAATAAATTGCAGCAAGGTATTTTTGTGTTTTTAGTATGTTGATCTGAAAATATAATGTGGAAAATAGACTCGGGGGCGATAGGTTTCACTAGAGGCTTCTCTCTTGAAGGCAAACATTACGGTGGGTGAACGAATTACTGTCGAGCAATTGATAGACAAGCGCAAAGTTATGACAATATCTAAGGCAATGGCTATGCATATAGACATCAAGTCCGTGACAAGTAGACCGACTACTGCCTGCATCTACTACTATTACTCCACACATCGACTGCTATCCAGCATGCATCTAGAGTATTAAGTTCATAAAGAATTGAGTAGCGCTTTAAGCAAGATGACATGATGTACATGGATAAACTAAAACAATATGATATAAACCCCATCTTTTTATCCTTGATGGCAACAATGCAATACGTGCCTCGCTACCCCTTCTGTCACTTGGTGAGGGCACCGCAAGATTGAACCGAAAACTAAGCACTTCTCCCATGGCAAGAATTATAGATCTAGTTGGACAAACAAAACCCATAACTCGAAGAGACTTACAAAGATATGAAATCATGCATAAAAGAATTTAGAGAAGATTCAAATAATATTCATAGATAATCTGATCATAAATCCACAATTCATCGGATCTCGACAAACACACCACAAAAGAGAATTACATCGGATAGATCTCCATGAAGATCATGGAGAACTTTGTATTGAAGATCAAAGAGAGAGAAGAAGACATCTAGCTACTAGCTATGGACCCGTAGTTATGAAGTAAACTACTCACGCATCATCGGAGAGGCAATGGTGTTGATGAAGAAGCCCTCCGTGATCGATTCCCCCTCCGGCAGGACACCGGAAAAGGCCCCTAGATGGGATCTTGCGGAAAAAGAGGCTTGCGGCGGCGAAGAAGTATTGTTGTTGCCCTCTTTTAGGTCAGGGGAATATTGGAGAATTTATAGGCGAAAGAGGTAGGGTAGAGGAGTCCTGAGGGGCCCACAAGCCCCTGGGGCGCGACCTGCAGGCTTGTGGCTTCCTTGAAGCTTCCGTGCCTTGGTTCTCAAGTCCTATAGGTGTCTTTCTGGTCCAAGAAAAATCATCACGAAAGTTTTATTCCGTTGGACTCTGTTTGATATTCCTATCTACAAAAGGTCAAAAACAAGAAAAAAACAGAAACTGGCATCACAGCCGCCGGGTCAGAACCAGAACCTTTCAAGAAGGAGATTTGGTGCTTCGACTCATCCAAGACCAGACTGATATGCACAAGTTATCCCCACCTTGGGAGGGACCTTTCGTGGTCAGCAAGTATCTCTACAACGGGTCGTACTATCTGATCGATATTCGAGAGCATAAAGACTCACGTACATCAGAGGAGGAGACCAACAGGCCGTGGAACATAGCTCATGTTCGACCTTACTATACCTGAGCCATCGGCTCTACTTTTGTACATATTATGACAATGTATATATTATGAGTAATATAATAAACCGGAGCCTTAGCTAAAGTGGGGTCTCTGTTCTTTTTACATCATGAGTGGTTACACGGAGTTATTCTGTCTTAAAGCGGCCTCCGGTTTACCCCTTGAGTTAGCTTTTCAAAGCTTCATGTTATATCACTTGGGGGTTTGGTCGTGTCCGAACCAATGCAACACCTTTTGATAGGCGAAAGCCACCAGATCACTTGGGGACTTGGTCACGTCTGAACCAGTCACGCCTCTTGATCGGCCTAAGGCCACAGAATCACTTGGGGGCTTGGTCGAACCCGAACCATTGCCACGCCTCTTGATCGGCATAATGCCACTGTTTCATTTGGGGACCTGGCTGACTTGAACCATAGCTACGCCTATCGGGGGCTGGGTCGTGTTCGAATGGTAACGCCACTTGATCGGCTCAATAGCCTCTTTTTGCAAACGGTTTTATCATTACCTTTGCTTGAAATTTTCTTTGATAAATATTTCTTTTGTTGCGTTTTTAAACCGACCAAGTTTTAAACCGGTTCCACTATCAATTGACGGAATACGGTCCATTTTTAATCCGGAGACTGTTTCCCCGGTTTGATTTTCTTTGTTAAAACATCCTATTGAGGAGTATCATGGTGTTTATTATAAAACCTGGCACGGTTTACAAGGTAAACCGGCATTATATATATACAGGAGCTGTTATCGCCTCGAACGGTGTGGGTTTATAAAACCTCCGCTTCAAGATTGGCCAAGCCAGCTTCATGCCCAACAATGGCAGGTATTATGTATCACAAAGATTTGATCATATACTTCAATTTCAGATATTTTGATTTCATAACAATCCGCCTGCCGGTACAACCGCGGCGGCATTTTATGATTTTTTGATTGCAGAAAATACTTTGGAAATTTCATCACCCAAAGGAAGCACAGGTTGCAGTACTTATGCACGAAGGCATAACAAAATCAAGAGTATCGGCTAGCCTATTACAAGGCTACGTGGTGCCCAAATAAGATCATTGTTTTTTCGTAGAACACAAAGGGGGAGTAGTTTAAACCGGCTTCCGGTTCAAGCTTGGTCACCGGCATGGCTTGATGGTTGTGGGTCATCCCGCGCCGCTTCAACTTCTGCTTCTCTACCCAGCAGCTAGAAATCAACAGTTGTCCAGTCGATTCCCATTAATGCTTGAAAGACAGCTTCATCATGGATTAGCAGCGACGGTTCAATATCAGGAGCATAAGTGTGCTTATGGATTGGAGGGATAAGATTTTCCGCTTCAGGAATCGGTGCGGCTACTCGCTTGTTTTGGTCATTGTACTGTGCTTGATAATGAGACAAGTCTGCCTCTTCAGCCAATTGGCAAGCCAGAGGATGCACCTCCCGGTTTATTGCTTGCAGATCCGCTTCACTAAACTCTGACCTGTCTTCCTTCAAGCTGGGATAGCCCTGAGCTGCTTCAACAGGGTCAAAATCCGGCACCCATGCTTTTGCCCGGATTAAGGAATTGATGGCACCGGTTCGAGCAGCAAATTTCTTCAGCTCTTCAACCCGGGCAGGAAGCATCGACAGCCTCTTAAGAGTGTCTTGAATCAAAGTGGGCGCCGGGTTGTTATGTGATGCAGTAGAGATGATCCGCTGCGTTCCAGTATACAGCTGCTCGATCAATGTGTAGGCGGCTTTCAATTTCATCCACACATCTGACCCCAAGTGACCAATGCGTGTTCCTGAAGTATTACAAAGAGTTAACAAACTGAAAGCTACATAAGAAGGCTGAGTCACTCTAGAAGTCAAATCGGCTTACCGAAGATAGCATCAGTCATGGAATGCACTTGCCGCTTTATGCTGGTCAGTTCGTCCACCACTGGTTTTAGCGCAGCCTCGGCATCTTCTGCTTGCTTGGTTAAAGTGGACTTTTCGGTGGCCCAATCCGCCCGCTCCTTCTGGAAGCCTTCCTTCAGATGTTCCATGGCGCTTAAAGCGCTGGTCAATTCCTCTTTGTCTTTGGAGGTTTCAGCTTGTTGAGAGTTAAGATTTTCCTGCAAATCGGCGAGTTGGTTTTCTCTTTTGCTCGTCTCAGCCTACATACAAACAATGATATGATACAGATGAGGGTACAGAAGGGAAGTACCAATCACATAACAAGTTATGCCCTTGGTACTTGGGGGCTAATGCTTATTTGATCTTCATCTTACAATTTTTATGAAAGTCCCAAGCTCAATACAAGTATTCAACTTGGCACTTTGGGGCTAATGGCTATTTGTTCAATTAAGTACCGAGGCTACAATCTTTATTACCTAAAGTCCCGGTTTAACTATACTAAGTTGAACCAGCCCTTGGGGGCTACATCAGCAAATTCAGATATATTGAAGTCTACATTGAAAAGTCCCGGTTTAAAATGATATCTTAAACCGACACTTGGGGGCTATTGGAGTTGACGAATTACAAGCAGAGGAGTATATGGAAATTACCTCATATTTATCCTTCATCATGTTAACCAGACTGGCTTCGTAATCACGGCTGGTGTATAACCGGTTCAGATAACCGGAATGGAGATCTTGAGGAGACAAAGCGGCATAAGTTGACAAGTCGACATTCCATTTGCCCTTGCCAATTGCACCAAATTCTTCCTTGGCAGTGTGTTTTGACAACGCAACGGGATTGCTTGGCTCTGTGCGACCAACGCCAGTGATAACAACCTCATCATCCTTGGCATCGCCGGTTTGCACTGGGGCCGTCGTCTTATCAGTAGGCTTGGATGGGATGGTGGATTTCTCAATCCGGATGGGGCTTGCGGGCTGGTCAGCAGGACCGAATGCGTCAACATGTCTCTCTTCAACAATAAAGTCATCGTCTTGCGGTGGTGGGTCATTTGGCACATCCTCATGGATGGCCGCTTCAGGACCTGGTGTTTTGTCCATTTCCGGTTCAGCGTCTTCTCCAGCCGCTTTATCCAGACGAGCCTTCTTGCTTGGCCTAGGTTTGGCCCTGAAAGAAATAAAGGCCAATACAGTATATGTTACAATGAAAACATCATAAGAAATATGACTTACCCAAGCACCGTTTTGAGTGGTGGCAGTTGGGTGGCTGATGACTCGCCAGACGATGAATGGGAAGTTCCCTGATAATCGGAGTCAGATGGATTAAGAGGTTGACGGAAACAACCCGTTTTAGGACAAGCATTGACAAGAGAATAAGAGACCTCTGAAAGGCGTTTCCAAACCGGACTGTTCGGTAAACCGGCGGAGGTAACTACCTAGCCGCTGTGCCGAGTTGTGCGGCGAGCGTCGTGCTGTTGTGTCTTCATGAGAAAGTTTGGGTCCAAATAAGCAAGAGGACGAGCAAATTTAACTTTCCGGTTTGCCCAACGGTTTTTTAGTGAAGGCAAAGGGTTTGAATCGGAGGAGAGAGCAATTACCTCTACAGCATTAGCATGACTAGCTTCGGCGTCATCCTGACAATAATCATCATCAATAAGGCGTGCGAAAAATAAGCCAAGTGAATCAAGTTCTACCTCAAGATACGGATTACCCACATCATCGTCAGCTACCGGATCAGATGACGCGGTGGTTTTCTTCCTGTTAGCGGGCCGCTTCACAACTCTGGTTTTGGGCCGGGTTGGCCGCTCCGGTTTCTCCGGCTTCTCCGGTTTCTCTTGCGGAGGTTTCTTGCTCCAAAATGTATCATCTCCCTATTTGAAAGATGTTGGTGTTAAACAGTTGATAAATTGAACAGGCATATTCAATAAAAAGGACAAGGCATGAGTCTTATAGCTGGCGGTTTGTTAATGGCACAAAAGGGAGCCAGGCCGGTTTGAGCGCAGGTAGCTTCTGGTTCATTCAGTATCTTTTTCACAGCTTCTGTAACTTCATCGTCTATGAGCTGGATATCAATGTGTCGAAGAGGGTCTTTCTCACTTCCTGTGTACTCGCACATCAAACCGGAGCGCCGGCTTAAGGGCAATATGCTCCACAATATCCAGCAGCGAGCAAGGTCGACCCCTGTCAGCCCATTAGCCATGAAGGCCCTGAGCTTGGATAATTGAGGAGCGTATTTGCTTCTCTCCTTGGCAGTCAGCCTTTGCGGGAAAGGATGTGTATTGCTTAGCCGCTCTGGATGGTAACCCGGCAAAGGATTTTCGTCGTCAGGAGAGGTGTCTTTGTAGTAGAACCATGTTTGATTCCACTCTTTGGGATGACTGTGCAGTTTGGCGTGAGGATAGGTGACCTCTTTCCTCTTTTGAATCGCCATACCGCCTAGTTCTGTGTTGGGACCGTCAGTGAATTCAGTGCGGCGGTTTAAATGGAAGCAATCTCTGAATAGTTTAACTATGGGCTCCTCTTGAAAGAATACCTCACAGAGCACTTGGAAGTGACATATGTTGGTTACAGAGTTTGGCCCAATGTCTTGCAGGCGGAGTTGGAAATTGGCTAAGACATCCCGATAAAATTTTGAATTGGGAGGATCAAAGCCCCGGGCTAGGTGATCCGCAAAACAACAACCTCTCCCTCTTGGGGCGTGGGAGGACATTCTGTACCGGGGACCCTCCAATGAATAACCCTTTTACTGCTCAAAGCGCCAGTTATGACCAAATTGTTCAGCTGAGTCTCGGTCACACGAGAGGGAACCCATTTGCACTCGTACACTTGTTTAGCCATGACGCGATCTACAGAGGCAGCAATTCCGGTTCAAGAATATGTTGGACAAACACACACTGGTGCATGCATTGTTAACCTGGAGGTAGTTATTTCTAAACCGGAGTTTTGTGAAGCGGCAGTATCTGACTAAGAAACTCTGGCGGTTCAACAAGGGGACTAATGGTATATACCGGTTCGGTAATTTTTTTTACACAGAGTTAAACCGCCTGATCTAAACATTGAAACAGTTGAGATTGCGGATGCAGAAACAGATTTCACACAATACTTCTACGGTATTGGATCTGAAGCATGTTCAGAAAAGAAGACAAATATTCAAAGATTTAAAACAGAACAGAGCGGAACCAATGAGCAGAGATACATATAGATCTATGGTCTTGAGATATGAAAACTGAAGGTGGATGCTAAGAGCTACCGCTGCACAGAGCAAAGATTCACAGATGTATCTAGGAGTTGTCATATGAACAGGTGATGAACACGGCAAGAACACGAAACCCTAGAACAGATCTGTGTTGAGAAGAGAAGAAAGTTTACTGGAGCTGAGGAGGACGCGAAAGGTCACCGCGGTGCTTTGGTACGTTCAGGTTGATGCAGCGGCCAAGGTTGGTGCAGAAGATGACGGCGGCGGCAGGAGCTCTGAGGCTGGCGACGCAAGGAAGATGAAGCAGAAGGGCACGAAGGGGAAAAAGGAAATGACCCCTCTGTCCTATTTATAAGGAAAGGGATATATGTCAGGCGCGAGAATCAAGGAGCTATGAAACAAAGTTGTCACCTCGATTGTCGCAGATTCATTAAACAAGAAGGGTATCATGGATAGGTTTTATTTATGACAAGTGATGTCACTCCGGTTTACAACGACCAGGGAAGATGACATCACGGCGGTTCAACAAACTACAAGAAGATGTTGAAGATGAAGATTTTTTGCTAAGGATTGACATGAACCCGTTCAAATCAATCTGGGGCCTAATGTTGGGGGTATTACTACTGGGCGTAAACCGGTCTGGTGGGCCGGGTTAACTTCATCAGTAGTTAAGTATGTCAAAGCCCAAGAAGGCAGATGAGGGCTTAAGACCCATAGTCGGTTTAAAGCCTGTAGCCGTAAACCGACATTGATATGTAAACTTGTATTGTAAGGTAGGAGTAAGTAGAGACCAAACCGGACATGTCTATGAGCTGGTGTTGGGACTCTATAAACCGACGGGCGTCACCCATGTATATAAGGGGACGACCCGGCGGCGGTTCAAGGACAACAGACAACAACTCGAGACTTAGGCGAAGCTTGTTTGCTCCCTAGTCATCGAAACCCCATCAATTCCATCACAACTAGACGCAGGCTTTTACCTTCATTGAAGGGGCCGAACTAGTATAAACTCTCTTGTGTCCCTGTGTCCGCTTTAACCCCTTCAAGCTAACCCGTCGCGATGGCTCCACGACTAAGTCCTAACACTAGGACATCTGCCATGACAAAACCACGACACTTTGAGAGTCTTTTTCAATTCTTTTTGGGTGTCCTTCAGGATAAAGTGGTTCCTGAGTCATCCTACCTCCTCTAGTCATTACTCTAACAACATGGTCATTGATATTATTATTCATCTCATCTAACAACTCTCTTTGAGATTTAGCAACTTGTTCCAACTGAGTTTGAACCATAGAAGCATGCTTCCCCACACCTCTAACATCATTTGAGATTCTAAATAACAAGTCACTCAAGCGAGCAATCATATCAGAATTGTATTTCAATTGTTACATAACATTTGCATTGAAGTGATCTTGCTTTCTAATGTAATTTTCAAACTCATAAAGGCATTGGCTAGGGTGCATATTGTGAGGATTATCATTGAATTTCATTAGAGAATTTACCTCTACCACCATAGGTGGTGGTGGTGTATCAAACCCATGTATTTCTTCAATAGGAGGTAAATTTTTAACATCATAAGATTTAATGCCTTTTTATCTCATATATTTCTTTGCCTCTTGCATATCTTCAGGACTGAGATATAAGATACCCCTTTTCTTCGGAGTGGGTTTAAGCGGTGGTTCATGAAGAGTCCAATCATCATAATTTTTTAATATGTTATTCAGTAATTCTTCAGCTTGCCCAATAGTTTGTTCCCTGAAAACACAACCAGCACAACTTTCTAGGAAATCTCTAGAAGCATCGGTTAGTCCATTATAGAAGATATCGAGTATTTCATTTTTCTTAAGAGGATGATTCGGCAAAGCATTAAGCAATTGGAGAAGCACCCCCAAGCTTGTGGGAGACTCTCTTCTTCAATTTGAACAAAGTTAAGTATTTCCTGTAAGGTAGCTTGTTTCTTATGAGCAAGGAAATATTTTTCAGAGAAGTAATAAATCATGTCCTGGGGACTACGCACACAACTAGGAGCAAGAGTATTGTACCAAGCTTTAGCATCACCCTTTAATGAAAACGGAAATAATTTGAGAATATAGTAATAGCGAATTTTCTCATCATGAGCAAAAAGGGTGGCTATGTCATTCAACTTAGTAAGATGTGCCACAACGGCTTCAGTTTCATAACCATGGAAAGGATCAGATTCAACCAAAGTAATCAACAATGGGTCGACAGAGAATTCATAATCCTTATCGTCAACTGATACGTCTCCAACGTATCTATAATTTTTTATTGTTCCATGCTATTATATTACCTGTTTTGGATGTTTTATATGCATTTATATGCTATTTTATATGATTTTTGGGACTAACCTATTAACCTAGAGCCCAGTGCCAGTTCCTGTTTTTTTCCTTGTTTTAGAGTTTCGTAGAAAAGGAATACCAAACGGAGTCCAAACGGAATAAAACTTCCGCGATGATTTTTCTTGGACCAGAAGACACCCAAGAGACTTGGGGTGCAAGTCAAAAGAGCCACGAGGCGACCACAAGCATGGAGGGCGCGCCCAGGGGGGTAGGGCGCGCCCCCCGACCTTGTGGGCCCCTCGGTGACCCCCTGACCTAGATCTTCCTCCTATATATTCGCAAATATCCTAAAAACTTCCAGGGGAGCTACAAAACCACTTTTCCACCGCCGCAACCTTCTGTACCCGTGAGATCCCATCTAGGGGCCTTTTCCGGCATCCTGCCGGAGGGGGATTTGATCACGGAGGGCTTCTACATTAACACCATTGCCTCTTCGATGAAGCGTGAGTAGTTTACCACCGACCTATGGGTCCATATCTAGTAGCTAGATGGCTTCTTCTCTCTCTTTGATTCTCAATACAAAGTTCTCCTCGATGTTCTTGGAGATCTATTCGATGTAATACTCTTTTGCGGTGCGTTTGCTGAGATCTGATGAATTGTGGATTTACGATCAGCTTATCTATGAATATTATTTGAATCTTCTCTATATTATTATATGCGTGATTTGATATCTTTGCAAGTCTCTTCGAACTATCGATTTGGTTTGGCCAACTAGATTGGTTTTTCTTGCAATGGGAGAAGTGCTTAGCTTTGAGTTCAATCTTGCGGTTCTCGATCCTAGTGACAGAAGGGAAAACGACATGTATTGTATTGTTGCCATCGAGGATAAAAAGATGGTTTTTTATCATAATGCTTGAGTTAATTCCTCTGCATCTTGTCATCTTGCTTAAGGTGTTACTCCATTCTTTATGAACTTAATACTCTAGATGCATGCTGGATAGCGGTTGATGTGTGGAGTAATAGTAGTAGATGTAGAATCGTTTCGGTCTACTTGAAACGGACGTGATGCCTATATTCATGATCATTGCCTTAGATATCGTCATAACTTTGCACTTTTCTATCAATTGCTTGGTAGTAGTTTGTTCACCCATCGTAATAATTTCTATCTCGAGAGAAGCCTCTAGTGAAACCTATGGCCCCCGGGTCTATTTTCCATCATATAAGTTTCCGAGCTACAATTTCAGTTTCCTATTTATTTTCTTTGCAATCTTTTACTTTTCGTTCCATAAACCAAAAATACCAAAAATATTACTTTTCCGTTTATCCATCTCTATCAGATCTCACTTTGCAAATAACAGTGAAGGGATTGACAACCCCTTTATCGCATTGGGTGCAAGTTGGTGTTTGTTTGTGCAGGTATTCGGTGGCTTGTGCGTTGTCTCCTACTGGATTGATACCTTGGTTCTCAAAAGCTGAGGGAAATACTTACTCTAGTTTGCTGCATCACCCTTTCCTCTTCAAGGGAAAAACCAACGCAAGCTCAAGATGTAGCGTCAACAAAGATAGGTGAAGTAGCAAACTGAGGATCACATTTCATTTTAGCATTCAAAGTATTTTCTTTATACTTGCATAATAATTTTTCTAGATCATCTCTATCCTTACAAGCAAGAATATCCCTAGTTGCCTCCTCATCCATAACATAACCTTTCGGTACCTTTGGCAATTCATATCTAGGAGGGCTAGTTCTAATAGGTGTTTCAAGATTTTCAGTTCCAAGTTCTTCATCAGTTTCAACATTCTCAAAAGATTTAGTTCTAGCAAGTTGTTCATCAAGAAATTCACCTAGTGGCACATTATCATCAAGCAAGGTACAAGCATCATCGTAAATATCATTCATAGCAGAAGTAACATCATCAATAACTTGCGACATATCATGATTAATAGCATGTGGTGGTGTTGCAAGTCCACTTATAACAGAAGGTGAATCAAGTGCAGTGCTAGATGGCAGTTCATTACCTCCCATCGTATTAGAGGGAAAATCTTAGTCTTAGCATCCTTCAGATTCTTCATAGTGACAATTTGATAATAATCTCAAGTGACTGAACAAATATAGCTATGCTCCCCGGTAACGGCGCTAGAAAAATGTCTTGATAACCCACAAGTATAGGGGATCGCAACAGTTTTTGAGGGCAGAGTATTCAACCCAAATTTATAGATTCGACACAAGGGGAGCCAAAGAATAATTGGAAGTATTAGCAATTGAGTTGTCAATTCAATCACATATGGAGATTAATTATCTGCATCAAAGTGATCAGTAGCATGGTAATATGATAGCTTTGATACTAGTGGTAGCAGCAACAATAACGGTAACAGTGATAGTAATAGTTTTGTAGCAGTGACAATAGTAACAGCAACAATAGTAACTTAGCAAGATCAATATGTAGGAAAAACGTAGGCATTGGATCGGCGATTTGTTGGATGCTATTCATCATGTGACAGTTACAACCTAGGGCGATACGCCACTAGCTCCAGTTCATAAATATAATGTAGGCATGTATTCCGTAAATAGTCATACGTGCTTATGGAAAGAAGTTGCATGACATTTTTTGTCCTACCTTCCCGTGGCAGTGGGGTCCTATTGGAAACTAAGGGATATTAAGGCCTCCTTTTAATAGAGAACCGGAGCAAATCATTAACATATGGTGAATACATGAACTCCTCAAACTACGGTCATCACCGGGAAGTGTCCCGACTATTGTCACTCAGGGGTTGCCGGATCATAACACGTAGTAGGTGACTATAACTTGCAAGATCGGATCTAGAACATAGATATAATGGTGATAACATAAACGGTTCAGTTCTGAATCATGGCACCCGGGCCCAAAGTGACAAGCATTAAGCATGGCAAAGTCATAGCAACATCAATCTCAGAACATAATGGATACTAGGGATCAAGCCCTAACAAAACTAACTCGATTACATGATGAACCTCATCCAACTCCTCACGGACCAGCGAGCCTACGAAGGAATTACTCACTCCCGGTGGGGAGCATCATGGAATTGGCGATGGAGAAGGGTTGGTGATGACGAAGATCGAAGATCCCCCTCTCCGGAGCCCCAAACAGACTCCAGATCTGGCCTCCCGATGAAGAACAGGAGGTGGTGGTGGCTCCGTCTCGTGAAATGCGATAATTCTTCCTCCTCTATTTTACTCTGGAAATATGTGATTTTATAGCGTCGGTTTCAGGGTCCGTGGGGCCACCAGGTGGGGACAACCCACCTGGGCGCTTGGATGGGGGGCCGGCCCTAGTTGGTTTTCCCACCCAGGTGCCCCCCTCTGGTGGTTCTTGGCTCCAGAAATTCTCCTTTATTTAATAAAAAATCCTCGCAAAGTTTCGTTCCAATCTGAGAACTTTTATTTCTGCAAAAAAACAACACCATGGTAGTTCTGCTGAAAACAACGTCAATCTGGGTTAGTTTCATTTAAATCATGCAAATTAGAGTCCAAAACAAGAGGAAAAGCATTAGGAAAAGTAGATGCGATGGAGGCGTATCAAGACACCACCCTTTTTTGTTCTCTGGATCACACAAGCGGTACGCCTTTGATCCAGACTCATAGCCGAGAAAAAGCATTTGAGAACTCCTATCTGTCGGGCCCATGGGACCGGGTCACCCAGGCCCGTCTACCTGCCGTCCAGTGTGCGGAGCCTGCGAGGAAGCCCAAAGCTCGCTGATACGTCTCCAACGTATATATAATTTTTTATTGTTCCATGCTGCTATATTATCATTCTTGAATGTTTTACAATCATTTTATAGCAACTTTATATCATTTTTTGGGACTAACCTATTGACATAGTGCCTACTGCCAGTTGTTGTTTTTTGCTTATTTTTTACTTCACAGAGAATCAATACCAAAGGGAGTCCAAATGCAGCGAAACTTTTTGGAGATTTTTTTCTGGACCAGAGGACACCTGTTGGGCCATGGAAGTACCAGAGGGGGGCTCCGAGGGGAGCACAGCCCACCAGGGCGTGCCTGGGGGCCCAGGCGCGCCAGGTGGGTTGTGCCCACCTCGGTGGCCTCCCGCACCGCCTCTTTGCTCTATAAAATACCCCAATATTTCAGAAACGCTAGGGGATTCAACGAAAATCAATTCCAGCCGCCGCAAGTTCCAAAACCACCAGATCCAATCCAGACACCATCACAGAGGGGTTCATCATCCTTATTGGTGCCTCCCGATGATGCGTGATAGTTCATTGTAGACCTACAGTTTCGTAGTTAGTAGCCATATGGCTTCCTATCTCTCTCTCTCTCTTTTGATTCTCAATACAATGGTCTCTTGGAGATCTATTTGATGTAACTCTTTTTGCGGTGTGTTTGTTAGGATCCGATGAACTTTGAGTTTATGATCAGATCTATGTTTTTATCCATGAAAGTTATTTGAGTTTCTTTGATCTCTTATATGCATGATTACTAATAGCCTCGTATTTCTTCTTCGAATCTTTGGTTTAGTTAGGCCAACTAGATCAATTTTTCTTTCCATGGGAAGAGGTGCTTTGTGATGGGTTTGATCTTACGGTGGTTGATCCCAGTGACAGAAGGGTAACTGACACGTATGTATCATTGCTATTAAGGATAACATGATGGGGTCTATTTCTACATAAATAGATCTTGTCTACATCATGTCATCGTTCTTATTGCATTACTCCGTTTCTCCATGAACTTAATACACTAGATGCATGCCGAATAGCGGTCGATGTGCGGAGCAATAGTAGTAGATGTAGGTAGGAGTCGGTCTACTAATCCTGGACGTGAGGGCTATATAATGATCATTGCCTAGATATCGTCATGATTATTTGAAGTTCTATCAATTGCCCAACAGTAATTTGTTTACCCGCCGTATGCTATTTTTCTCAAGAGAAGCCGCTAGTCAAATCTACGACCCTGGGTCTTTTCTTTATTATATTTTCCTTCGCGATCTATTTTAATTTCTTTTATTTTCAGATCTATCTATCCAAAAACCCAAAAATACCTTGCTGCAACTTATTATTATTTATTTTATCTCGCGTTCCCACGAGATCTATTAATCCAATCTACTACAATTTTACCTATCTTTTTACCCATGAGGGATTGACAACCCCTCTCTTATGTCGGGTTGCAAGTATTTGTTCTTTGTGTGCATGAGCTGCTTACGTGGTGTTGCGTGGTTCTCCTACTGGTTCGATAACCTTGGTCTCATCACTGAGGGAAATAGCTAGCGTAGCTGTGCTGCATCATCCCTTCCTCTTTGGGGAAATACCGACGTAGTTCAAGCCGCATCAAAAGGAATTTCTCGCGCCCTTGCCGAGGAGACATCATCAACATCTACTAGGTTCCTAATCACAAATCTCATATCCTTGCAATTTACATTATTTGCCATTTCACTTTCGTTTTCCTCTCCCCCACTTCAGAAATTCCTTTTGCCGTTTTATTCGCCCTCTTTTTCGTTCGTCGCTTTTCTCATCAGATCTGTTTTTGAGTGAAATCTTGTTGCGTAGTTACATTGACTCAAGAGAACACCAAGTTGTGTGATTTCTCTAACACCAACAACAATGGTTTTATTTGCAGTCCGATTTCTCCACCCGCCACTAATGCGGAATCTTGTGATATTAATGTCGCTTTGTTGAATCTCGTTATGAAAGATCAATTTTCTGGTACTCCTAATGAGGATGCCGCGTCCCATCTCAACACATTCGTGGAATTATGCTATATGAAAAAGAAAAAAATATGTGGACAATGATATTGTAAAGTTCAAATTATTTTCTTTTTCTTTGTGAGATCGTGCGAAAATTTGGTTTTCTTCTTTGCCTCGCAATAGTATCTATTCTTGGTATAAGTGCAAGGATGCTTTTATTACTAAGTATTTTTTTCCTGCGAAAATTATTTCCCTTAGGACGCAAATCATGAATTTTAAGCAACTTGAGCATGGACATGCTGCACAATCTTGGGAAAGAATGAAATTGATGCTAAGAAATTGTCCTAGTCATGGTTTAAATCTTTGGATGATCATACAAAAATTTTATCCAGGATTGAATTTTGTTTCTAGAAATCTTTTAGATTCTGCCGCGGGGGGTACTTTTGCGAAAATTACTTTGGGTGAAGCTACTAAATTGCTTGATAATATTATAATCACAATGGCATACCGAAAGAGCTCCTACTAGTAAAAAGTCAATTCGGTAGAAGAAATATATTTTTGAGTGAAAAAGTTGATGCTCTTATGAAGTTGGTTGCTAATAAAAATGCTCCTATTAATCTTAATCATGTGCCTTTGTCTACTTTGATTGAGCAAAATAGTGATGCGTAGATGTGAATTTTGTCTGGCGAAACAATTTTAATAACAATGCTAATAGAGGTGATTTTAATCCTAGACCTTTTCCGGGAAATATCTCTAATAATTATGGTAATTCCTATGGTAATCCTTCTTATAATAATAATAGGAACACCTCTCATCTTGAGAATAATATTAAAGAATTTATCAATGCTCAAAAGAATTTTAATACTACGATAAAAGAAATGTTGAGTAAGATTGATGATATGTCTAGAAGCATTGATAGATTTTCTCATGATGTAGAAAATCTCAAGATGAATTTTTTTGTTCCTAAGGTAGAAGAATCAATTAAAACTTTATATGTTTCTATGGATGAAAGTAAGAAAAGAACCGCTATGCTTAGAGCTAAAAGAGAGTTTTTAGAAAAAAGTGTTTTCTAGTGATTGCTTTCATAAGAATGATGAAGATCTTAAAATGATTCGTGTTTCTTCTATTGATTGTTTGTTTAGCAAAATTAAGATTGATTAAAAAGGAACTGAAGAAGAGTCAACTTTAGTTAGAAGGCATCCCGATAATTCGGAGGGTGAAAATCATGTTGAAAAAATTGATAAAAGTGGGCTTGAAGAGGTCAAAACTTTAACTAGTGATGTTCCCACTCTTTTGGATTACAAAGATTTTAATTATGATAATTTTTCTTTGATTGATTGTATTTCTTTGTTGCAATCCATGATAAATTCAACCCATTCTTATGAACAAAATAAAGCTTTTACTAAACATATTGTTGATGCTATGATGAAAGCTTTGGAAGAAAAGTTGGAATTAGAGATTTCAATTCCTAGAAAATTGCTTGATGAATGGGAACCACCCTCAAAGTCAAGATTAGAAATTATGAGTGTTCTGCTTTATCTGACTTGGGTGCTAGTGTTTCTACAATTCTGATATCTTTGTGTGATGTGCTTGGTCTTACCGATATTAAAGAGTGTTTTTAAATTTGCACTTGCACTTGCCTCAAGTAGGAACGATACTTCATCAATGAGTGCTTGAAAAGCGCAACCAACCCTTGCTTATCTTTGGTCCTCGCCTATTTAAAAGAATGAAATCTTGTGTCTTTTGTCAGCGGAAACATATGCAGTAATTACCATGAGTAACATTAGTACATTACTTACGCGTGAGTTGCAGAGGAAGACTGGAAATTGTTTTGTGTCTGCGGTATAATCTTTCCATGAAGGAAAGATGCGCACAAAGTTCCTGACAACAATATAAGCTTCGTCTTCTAAACTGGGAAGAAATGGAACAGGTGTCCTATTTGCTGCAATTGGGGCTCTCTCTGGTTCGAAAAGGGATTTGGCAACTGGATTTGGTGTACTCTTTGCTGGAATGGGGGTTTTGCGTCATAGAGATGGTGCTATGTCAACTGGCATCATCATACTGTTTGCTGCAGTTGGGGTCTGCTGTGTTGGGGCATTAGAAATGACCAGTGTAGTAGGGCTAGAGTCTGCTAGAGTTGGGGTGTTTTGTTGGTCATGTGATATTGCAACTACACCTAATGGGCTATTTGATTTATCTGGTGTCACTACCTTTTCTAAATACTTTGCTCGTGCTCCTCCGCGATCAGCAATCGCCCTCTTCCTTTTGAATGTCTGACACACAAGAACAACATTTGAATGGATACATACGATATGATGACAGATGGAATATGTACTGAAAATGGATTGACAGGGCGTATTCACATACATGATGTGTAAACTAAGCTAATGGAAGTGCAGCAAAGTAGAAGCAATGCAAAGCATCAGTTTCAAGATATGTGTGACCAATATAACCTTGGAAAGTTACAAAAAGCACCTTGATGGGTGAATAAGATAGGGCATCTGCCTCTGACTCCTCCACTAGGGAGCTACATTGACTTAGGTCTCCCTGTAGCTTAGAATCACTGTTAGGATCATATTCTGAGCATGAATCTGTAGGTGGAGAGCGTTTGCATTGCATTGCATCCAGACTTGATTTCAGTCCCTTAATGCCATGTTTGACAGCCATGGCATTGTTCTTCTTTAATCTTTTCATGTGCGCAAACTCATAATCATTATGATGCTGTTCAGAATATGAGATTCATGAAAACATAAAAGTAGTCATATTATCTATGGAATGCATTGCGGATTCAACTTGAAGAGTGTCTCCCTATAAACCCCTGCATATGCAAAGTTCACCCCAACCGCACTGACCAGACCACACACAGAAATACAAACCTCTTATGTCTCTATAACAGGCAGACAAACATTTCAAAACTGAAGTAGGAACATTAGAATCATATCAAATTCGTATTTGAACAAATAAACTAAGGAATTATGAGTGGCATAATGTTTAGCTTCAAGGGTGGAGTGCTGGTAGTGCGACACAAAGCAAGTAGGCAAATTGTATTCCATGTAAAAGATCGTAGTCTATGTAAAAGCTGGAAATGACACTTTCTTTCTATACAATGAAGTGTTTGTTGCCCACACATAATGGAAGAGATCACACAGAGAAATACTATTCACTCATGTGTGCGGTTCCAGTATTTTGAAACAGGGTGGTCCACCCTAAAAGAATATTGACAACAAATATGACAAGGCAAGCATAGATGTAGTGAATCAATCATTTACTTGTGAGCTTACTAGGACAAGTATGCACAATTGTAACTATAGTAAAAGACCGTCCAAAATCTGAATCAAGAAGTTTGTCTAGCACTTATTGTTTGCAACTAATCGACGTGAATAATTGGATATCATATCGAATGAGTAAGAAAGACAAGTAAAATTGTCAACCAACCTGGCCTGCAGTAGTAATCTGGGTCAATGTCACTACGACCAACAATCCAAAATGACTAGTGTCTGTTCCTAGGGCCGGAATTTTCAAACCCTGTGAACTTTACAGGTAATAAAGATTACTGAAATACATCTGAACCAGTAAGTGTAGGTAGCACTCAGCACACAACAAACCCTAATGACAGTCCTGCCTAATGAGTAATCCATCAATTAGAAAATGGGTGATGAGGAGTGGCTGCTGAGTGTTGAGGACGTATCTCAGGATAAATCGGGTTGGCATAGTGGGTGCTGCAAGCCTGAGCCCTGAACGGACTGGGAAGGTAGGCACGGCGGCGCGCCCGGGGAGTGGTGACGCTGTTGGGCGAGCGGCTCCTGACCTCCTGTTAGTCCGACGTCTGCTCCTAGAGTCATGTCGTCCGGGGATGGCAAGTCGCCGGCAAGGCAGGCGGCTAGGGGCGAGTAGAGATCGAAACCGCGCAGCAGAATAGAGGGGAATCGGGGCCTGGGCCGACCCAAAATCTAGGATGGGCCACGACCCACCGTGGGCACCCTGTAGAGATACATTCATAATATTGAAGCCAAAAGATGCAAAGTTAATAATGATAGTGCAACTCATTTGTGGCACTGCCATTTAGGTCATATTGGTGTAAAGCGCATGAAGAAACTCCATGATGATGGGATTCTGGAATCACTTGATTATGAATCACTTCATGCTTGCGAACCATGCCTTATGGGCAAGATGACTAAAGACTCCGTTCTCCGGAACAATAGAGCGAGCAACTGACTTATTGGAAATAATACATACTGATGTATGCAATCTGATGATTGTTGAGGCTCGCGGTGGGTATCGTTATTTTCTTACCTTCATAGATGATTTGAGCAGATATGGGTATATCTACTTAATGAAACATAAGTCTGAAAAATTTGAAAAGTTTAAAGAATTTCAGAGTGAAGTTGAAAATCATCGTAACAAGAAAATAAAGTTTCTACGATCTGATCGTGGAGGAGAATATTTGAGTTACGAGTTTGGTCTTCATTTGAAACAATGCGGAATAGTTTCGCAACTCACGCCACCTGGAACACCACTGCGTAATGGTGTGTCCAAACATCGTAACCGTACTTTATTAGATATGGTGCGATCTATGATGTCTCTTACCGATCTACCACTATCGTTTTGGGGTTATGCATTAGAGACAGCTGCATTCACGTTAAGTAGGGCACCATCGAAATCCGTTGAGATGATATGAACTGTTGTTTGGCAAGAAACCAAAGTTGTCGCTTCTTAAAGCTTGGGGTTGCGAGGCTTATGTGAAAAAGTTTCATCCTGATAAGTTCAAACCCAAATCGGAGAAATGTGTATTCATAGGATACCCAAAGGAGACAGTTGGTACACCTTCTATCACAGATCCGAAGGCAAGACATTCGTTGCTAAGAATGTATCCTTTCTAGAGAAGAAGTTTCTCGCGGAAGAAGTGAGGGGGAGGAAACTAGAACTTGATGAGGTAACTGTACCTGCTCCCTTATTGGAAAGTAGTTCATCACAGAAATTTGTTCCCGTGACTTCTACACCAATTAGTGAGGAAGCTAATGATGATGATCATGTAACTTCAGATCAAGTTACTACTGAACCTCGTAGGTCAACCAGAGTGAGATCCGCACCAGAGTGGTACGGTAATCCTGTTCTGGAGGTCATGTTACTTGACCATGACGAACCTACAAACAATGAGGAAGCAATAATGAGCCCAGATTCCGCAAAATGCCTTGAGGCCATGTGTCGGTGTCAAAACCGGCGGATCTCGGGTAGGGGGTCCCGAACTGTGCGTCAAGGTCGGATGGTAACATGAGACAAGGGACACTTTGTTTTACCCAGGTTCGGGCCCTCTCGATGGAGGTAAAACCCTACTCCTGCTAGATTAATATTGATGATATGGGTAGTACAAGAGTGGATCTACCACGAGATCAAGGAGGCTAAACCCTAGAAGCTAGCCTAGTGTATGATTGTGTATGATGATGATTGTTCCACGGACTACAACCCTCCGGTTTATGTAGACACCGGATAGGGTTAGGGTTACACAGAGTCGGTTACAATGGTAGGAGATCTTGAATATCCGCACACCTAGCTTGCCTTCCACGCCAAGAAAAGATCCTTCCGGACACGGGACGAAGTCTTCAACTTGGTATCTTCATAGTCCTGGAGTCCGACTGAAGGTATAGTTTGGCTATCCGAACACCCCCTAATCCAAGACTCCCTCAGTAGCCCCTGAACCAGGCTTCAATGACGACGAGTCCGGCGCGCAGATTGTCTTCGGCATTGCAAGGCGGGTTCCTCCTCCAAGTTCTTCAAGAAGATTATAAACACCACAAAGTAGTGTCCGGCTCTGCAAAATAAGTTTCCACATATTGCCATACAAAGAATAATATTAACACAAATCAAATCTGCTGACGTATCCCGCAGTGCGTCATAACACTGCGGCCAAGCCTTCTACATAAATTGTCTTCATTGTTCCACCTCAGCTCGTTTAGCGAGGCGGTTTCCTTGGCACGTCTTGTCGAAGCAGAGATCATGTGCCCCCCTTTAGCGGGATTCTCATTAATACGGACGTGGGTAACCCAATCGTGCCTGTTAGCACGTCTTGCCTTAATTAAAGGCTAGTCCAAGACGGTTACGGGGAGGGCTCTTGGTATTCTGCCTCTTATAAAGAGACCAAGACCCTGTTCCCCCCTCTCTTACTTTCAAAACGAGCTCGCCCGTCGCCTCAAGTTCCAACACCCTAAGCTTCCAGATTCCAGGCGCACCGGACCTTCGACAATGTCCGGCTCCGACCACTAAGGTCGATGGGTGCCCTCCTCCGTTACAGAGGAGGACGTGTCAAGGTTGAGGGAAGCTAGATTCCTGACCAGCGAGATTCCGCACAGGTTGCCTGTTCAAGGACAGGTGATCCCTAGCCCTCAGCCTGGTGAGAGCGTCGTGTTCATATCTCACTTCCTTCGGGGGTTAGGCTTCCCAATGGATCCCTTTGTGAGGGGGCTGATGTTTTATTACGGGCTGGAATTCCATGATCTAGCTCCGGAGTCCATCCTCCATATCTCCTCGTTCATAGTTGTGTGCGAAGCGTTCCTCCATGTTACCCCTCACTTCGGATTGTGGCTCAAGACCTTCAAAGTAGAACCGAAGATAATCGAGGGGCGCCACGCAGAGTGCGGAGGCGCTGTTATAAAAAGAAATACCGACGCTCCATGGCCCGAGGGCGCTTTTCAAGAGGAGCTCGGCTTATGGCAATAGGAGTGGTTCTACATCACCGCTCCACGGGGCACCGCGTGGGCGGCGCCTCCGGCCTTTCGCTCGGGTCCCCCACCACGGTTAGCATCGTGGATTAACACGGGGTTAGATAGGGGCTTTCCCAAAGACGTTCCTCTGCTGCAGGGCCGCATTAAGGATCTCTTGAAGGGAGATTTCGACCTGGTCAAGGTGACACAAGTCATGCTGATTCGCCGGACACTGCCCGGCCAACGTCGCCCCCTTCGCTTGTGGGAATTCAATCCGGAGGGACCACGAGCTCTCCCGAATTTTATGGGCGTGACGCCTGTGGAGATGTATAAACTGTTCTTCGGATCACAAGAAGCGAGCCTGGATTTGACCGAGGATGCTGGTTTAAGCCGCAATCGCCCGGATACTCAAGTAGGTGACCTTGCGACCGGACCTTCTATCCGCACAATTAACTTGCTTTTAACAGCGCTTCTCCTTTTATGCAGGAGTGGATAGCGAAGGCGAAGCTGATCAGGTGTCCGGCTCCCCTTCCCGAAACCAGGCTGGATCTCGTGCTAGTCAGGATGCTGGAGGAAGTGCCTTTGGAGGGAAATAAGGGGGAGGACAAGGAAACCGTAGCCTCTTTGAAAGAGGCCCTTCCGAAGGGGGGAATCGATAATTCCTCTCCTAAGGGAAAGAAAAGGGCCGCCTCTGATGACCCGGAGACCGTAGTCTCAAAGCGGGGGAAAGAATCCTTGTCAGAGGAACCAGCCCTCCAGCGAGCCGTAAGTAGAGGAAGAGTTTTTCTTTTAAGAGAAATCCTTGATTTATATCTGAGAAGTTTTAACCGAAACCTTATTTTGTAGTTCGGACCTCAACCCTTCTCAGCAGAACTCGTCCTCGGGGGATCTTCTGCCGGAGATGATGGAGAGCGGAACGCCTCCTCCTTCTGTATCGCCTAGCAAGGCGGGCGACGCTGAAGTGTCATCGCGGGGGATTTCTCCGGATCCGCTAAGGGCGGATGGTGCTGCCCCCCAAGGTTCTCCGTGTCCGGCCTTTGAGGAAGGCCATGGGACGAGTCCGGCACCGTCTGGTGTTCGGTCGGAGGAGCTAAAGACTCTGCTGGGGCAAGCCTGTGTCTCAGAGGAGCACCATGCGTTAATGAGCACGGTGATTGAAAAGATTTCGTCCGCAGAAAGCGGGCTGTACAAGGCCGTCAAGAGTTTAGTGGCAGGCTTTGAGGTACGTTTTAAATAACGTATATTTGTATTAATTGTGCATAAATAAAGTGCGCCCTGTGTAGATAGTAGCCCCTGAGACTCTGTGGGTCGTAAAGATGTACGGCGCGCAGAGGATCTTAATCCCAGGTCCTTTAAGTGGCACCTTTATATGTAGGTGGCTGCTTGTCCGGAGTCAAGCCGGACTCGAGAATTTGCCGAACTGAAGCGACAACTTGATGAGGCAGAAGCCGACATCGTGCTTGTTAACAAGCGGCTTGATGATGCTCAAGGTACTTAAAATGATTGGGCGATTGTTAGTAAGAGGAGCTTTATGTCAATATCTTACCGTGTGTATGCTTGATGCAGATGGTGCGGCCGCCGTAGAAGGTCTTAGGGCCGAACTCGCCCTAGCAAAGGAACAAGCCAGAAGAAGTGATGCGGCTGCCGTGAAAGCCCGTGAAGAGCTGAAAGCCGAACAGGCTGCCCATTGCCGAAGCAAGGATGAAATGGCTGATATGGCCGTAAAGTTAAAGAGCGCTACTGACCGTTGCAACCTTCTTGAAGAGGAAGATCGGGCGAAGCAAATGAGCTTGGAGAAGGCTGTTGCTGACGCCAAGGACGCCCGCTCTATAATGAGAGCGGCGAAGGAAGACCTTCGTCAAGCCGGACAGATTGCGGATGGAAAGCCCTTCTTGCTGCAGAGAAAATTTTGTGATCCGAAGTTTGCCCCGTTAAACCGGATGTGGAGTATAGAGGATACCTATCTAGATTTGGCGGCTAGTGCCACTGATGCGACCGAACACTTTCGAGATAAAAAGGATCATGAAGTGGAGAAGCTCTTTTGGTCGCAATTCCTCAATCCAGAGCATCCGCTGGCAGTGGACGATCGCCTGGCCCAATGGGCCGAGCTGAATAGGTTGTCCGGACTCGCCATGAAGTACGTCATGGAGCGTTTGTGTCCGGGGAGAACGAAGCCGAAGAGTTATTTCAGCTTGGTGGAGCAATTGCTAGACGTGGTGCCACGTGTCGATGCTATGAAGAGGTGAGCGTGCGTTGAGGGCGCTCGGCTGGCTCTTGCCCGTGTCAAGACATACTGGGCAGATATGGAGCCCACCATTGTTGCGTCCCGGGATTCGGATAAAAGCCGAATACCTGCCGAGCATTATTTTGAGGAAGTCCTCGAAGGCGCTCGCGTAATAGAGACGCAGTGCTCGAAGGATGCTATATTATGATAGCATATGTAATCATAAATCAGTATTTTGATAAATTTTAGTGGCATTTTTAGACTTGTGCCTTCAAGTATAAAGAACACCTCCTGTGTGGCCGTTTTAATATATAAATTCTGAAAGATTGCAGTCGTTGGCTTCAGCCCCCACGCACATAGTGCGGGGGTGCGTGCAGAAGACGCATTTTCACACTTAACCCAACTTCTTGGTCCTACAAAGGAGGTGATAGCGCAGCGGGCTAGGCAACCGGACTATAATGCTTTAACACTTTCACTTAGCCATAGGAGCTTGATAGTGGGACTCTTTAGGTAGCCCTTTAGTGGCGACTGCGCTTTGCCCGAGTTCGGAGCGCGTACGTGCCTGACCGGGAAACGGCCCTTCGTCAAAGCGGAGGAATTCGATAAATCCCTATGAGTCATCGAGTGGTGACCAGTCTCGCGCTACATCATGACAGTCGGTTTTCGGCTTTCTCTACTGAGGTGCTCACCCGGCCGAACCGGGGCACAATCGCAGTAGTTCTACTGGTGCTACCTTAGCCGATAGGGCGGAACGTAAGGTAGCCGAACTCAGGAGCCGGGCAACCCAACATGTGACCAAAATCATGATTCGGAGCTGATGCATATAGTGCCAAAACTCGCTACGCCGAACACTCCCTAAGGTGTTCGGTCTTTGTGAGTGCGTGTGAAACAACACCCTTAAACAAAAGAAAAGAGCCCTTAGTGTCCAGGTACGAGCAAGATTTCTGGCGTGGCCACATGCCAAAACGCCAGCCTCCTCCTTGGTTATAGCAAAAAAGAAAAAACCAGGGGATGTATAGCAGCAAGAGACAGTAAAAAAGGTTTACGCAGGGTCTTAATCTAAAAAGAATCCTTTAGGACGGGTCCCTACTGCACGTCTGCGCCTGTGTCTCCGTTGTGCCATGTCCTGGACGGGCGCCGCACGACGTTCATCTGTAAAAGAGAGGAACTAAATTGAAAAATGGGTCGTGCGGAACAAAAAGAATAATAAACAAAATATAAAGTAAAGGATATATAAGGTTGAGTTTTATTGTCTCTGTGTACAGCCCCTGGTATGGGGGTATATGGTGTACTAAGCCTGCGTTAATGACGGACTTGTGCCGAACTCGTTGAGTCCGGGTCCGTGGCCTGTAATGACTTATAAAAAAGTCCTTTGGCTGGCGAGGCCACTTTATGGTGCGGCTGTTTAAGCGGCCGCGCAATCCTCCGTTTGGAGGAGGCGTATTTTAGTGCGTTCCCTTTAAAGAGATGATGCCTCGAGGACCGGGCATCTTTAGCATGAGGGATGCATAATGCGGTATTGCGTTAAAGCGAGCGAAAGCTCCGCGTCCCATTAGTGCTTGATAGCGACTTGAAAACGGGATTACATGGAAGGTCACCTTTTCGCGACGAAAGTTATTGGCAGAGCCGAATATGACTACAAGCCGGAGAAAACCCATACAATGGGTGTGCGGGCCTGGTGCTACCCCTTGAAAGGAGGTTTTGCTGTGGCAGATTCTTGCTGGGTTTATGCCCATGCGGTGTATTGTATCCTGATATATCAGGTTTAGTCCACTGCCGCCGTCCATAAGGACATTGGTAAACTGGAATCCATCGATTATTGGATCCAGTGTCAGGGCAGTCCGGCCTGCGTTTTTGATATTTCTAGAATAATCTAGCTTATCAAAAATGATTGGCTTTAGTGACCAGTGGCGGGACTCCTGAGGGTTAGGTTTGATTGTGCGTACCTTTATGGGTGCCACACGTTTTGTTACATGAAGTGAGTTCACTGTTTTGACTTCTTGAGGGAAGTTCTTTTGTTTCCTGGTGTTCTGCCTTTGGGGTTCGTCCTCTTCTTCACTTGGTGTATCGAGCCCCTTGTGTTCGGCGTTGAGCTGTCCAGATTGTTTAAAAACCCAACAGTCTCTGTGGGTGTGATTGGCAGGCTTCCCAGGAGTACTGTGTATATGACATATTCTGTCCATGATTCTGTTTAAGCTGGACGGATCATCCCTTTTATCTTGAAGGGGTGGTTTTGTCTGATTTTGCCGTGAGCTTTTGAATCCGGCATTGACTGCCGTGCTCTTTGGACTTTTGCCTTTGATTCGGCGGCTGTCCTTATTTCGCCGTGGTTTTTCGTTTCCATCTCTGATTTCTGATGTACTTGGGTCGCTGGGGCTGCATCGTGCCAACCAGCTGTCCTCTCCTGCGCAAAAGCGGGTCATGAGGCTTGTGAGTGCGGCCATTGTTCTTGGCTTTTCCTGGTCGAGGTGTCTGGCGAGCCATTCGTCTCGGACATTATGCCTGAAAGCCGCTAGGGCTTCGGCGTCCAGACAATCCACTATTCTATTCTTTTTAGTGAGGAATTTGTTCCAGAACTGCCGAGCTGATTCTCCGGGCTGCTGAGTTATGTGACTGAGATCGTCTGCATCCGGGGGACGGACATAGGTCCCTTGAAAATTTGCTCGGAAAGCATCCTCGAGCTCTTCCCAACTTCCAATTGTGTTTTCGGTAAGGCTTTTAAGCCAGTGCCGGGCTGGCCCTTTAAGCTTAAGGGGTAAATATTTTATGGCGTGGAGATCATTTCCTCTAGCCATATGTATGTGGAGGATATAATCCTCGATCCAGACTCCAGGGTCTGTTGTTCCATCGTATGCCTCTATGTTGACGGGTTTAAATCCCTCTGGAAATTCATATTCCAGGACCTCATTGGTGAAGCATAGGGGGTGTGCGGCGCCCCTGTATTTGGGTGTGCCGGATTCTGATGGTGGATTTTTTGCATTGCTTGTGAAAGTTTGCTTTCTTCGCCCATAAATGGACCTGGCTGGGCCATGATGCGAGTCTTTGATTGGGTCGCATGCCGCATTAAGTGCGGCGCCGCTTGCCTTTTTATAGTGGTCGTGGGGTCGTCTATCCGACCGTGTGGCCTCCTGGTCGAATTCGGGAAGTAGTTTTCTCGTCGGATAGCTTTTGGTGCGGCGACTGTCGACGTATTTGTCTGCGGTCTTGATTACTTTGCTCCATCTTGTTTTGAGTGCATCCTCCGCCGTCTTCAGCTTCCGCTTCTGCTTTTTCAGGCTACGTGCCGTGGCAACGAGCCTTTCGTGGAGATTCTTCTGCTCCATGGTTTTATCCGGCGTTAGATCGTCCGGAGTTCTGTTATGGACGGGGGAAGGCTGTCCGTCCTCTCTATCCGTGTTGCCCTGTTCGGACGGCTGTTCTGAGGCAACCTCGTCGTCTACCGGCTCATCCTACTCGAGGGCTGGGTTTTGATCGAGGCGGGGCTTGGCTCGGCGTTTACGTCGCCGTTTTGACTGCTTTTCGGAGGTTTTACCTCTTTTTTCGCCCCCTTTTTCCTCGTTGTCGTTTCCTTTAGGGGTATCCACCATGAATGCATCATTAGGTGGGGTGGAGGCCCAGTGCCCTATAGGTGCTGGTTCCAATTCGCCTCCGTCTTCGTCGTCTATACCGTCGAAGTCTTCGGATCCGAAGTCAAGCATGTCGGTTAGATCATCGAAAGTGGCTATTAAGTGGGTGGTGGGTGAGCTTTGAATTTCTTCGTCGTCCGAATCCCAACCTCGCAGGCCATAGTCCGGCCTGGGCTCTCCTGATAAAGAGGGAGACTTGAGAGAATTCAGGATGTCACCGAGAGGTGAGCATTGAAAGATGTCCGCGGCGGTGAACTCCATTACAGGCGCCCAATCGGATTTGATCGGCAGGGGCACGGAAGGCCCGGAGTTCGGAGAAGGGTCCGGCTCCTTGGAGTCATGGGCCATGCGGAGTGCGGGGCTGACGTTCGGCTCGATCGCCTTTAAGATCGCAGCCCCCGAGGTGACGTCCAACCGTTTTATCCTCGAAGTACGCAGCGGGCTCCGAGTCAAGGATTGGGGCCGGAGAGTGTGCGGCCTCCAGGGCACTGTTCGGAGGCAGAGCTATATCATGCCCCTCGGGATAGTGCGGCGCGCTTGGCTGTGGCTCGAATCCGTCGAAGATCAAGTCTCCGCGGATATCCGTCGTGTAGTTTAAGTTTCCAAACCTGACTTGATGGCCAGGGGCATAGCTTTCGATCTGCTCCAGATGACCAAGCGAATTGGCCCGCAGAGCGAAGCCGCCGAAGACGAAGATCTGTCCGGGGAGGAAAGTCTCACCCTGGACCTCATCATTGTTGACGATCAAAGAAGCCATCGGGCCTAAAAGCGACGACACAGAGGAACTCTCAATGAAAGCACCAATGTCGGTGTCAAAACCGGCGGATCTCGGGTAGGGGGTCCCGAACTGTGCGTCAAGGTCGGATGGTAACAGGAGACAAGGGACACTTTATTTTACCCAGGTTCGGGCCCTCTCGATGGAGGTAAAACCCTACTCCTGCTAGATTAATATTGATGATATGGGTAGTACAAGAGTGGATCTACCACGAGATCAAGGAGGCTAAACCCTAGAAGCTAGCCTACGGTATGATTGTGTATGATGATGATTGTTCCACGGACTACAACCCTCTGGTTTATATAGACACCGGATAGGGTTAGGGTTACACAGAGTCGGTTACAATGGTAGGAGATCTTGAATATCCGCACACCTAGCTTGCCTTCCACGCCAAGAAAAGATCCTCCCGGACACGGGACGAAGTCTTCAACTTGGTATCTTCATAGTCCTGGAGTCCGGCTGAAGGTATAGTTCGGCTATCCGAACACCCCCTAATCCAGGACTCCCTCACCATGAAATCTGAGATAGGATCCATGTATGAGAACAAAGTATGGACTTTGATTGACTTGACCAATGATTGGCGAGCCATTGAGTTTAAATGGATCTTCAAGAGGAAGACGAACACTGATAGTAGTGTTACTTGATGTCTACTACACAACCTTCTTCTTGTAGACGTTGTTGGGCCTCCAAGTGCAGAGGTTTGTAGGACAGTAGAAAATTTCCCTCAAGTGGATGACCTAAGGTTTATCAATCCGTGGGAGGTGTAGGATGAAGATGGTCTCTCTCAAGCAACCCTGCAACCAAATAACAAAGAGTCTCTTGTGTCCCCAACACACCCAATACAATGGTAAATTGTATAGGTGCACTAGTTCGGCGAAGAGATGGTGATACAAGTGCAATATGGATGGTAGATTTAGGTTTTTGTAAACTGAAAATATAAAAACAGCAAGGTAACAAGCGGTAAGCGTAAACAGTATTGCAATGATAGGAAACAAGGCCTAGGGTTCATACTTTCACTAGTGTAAGTTCCCTCAACAATGATAAAATAATTGGATCACATAACTATCCCTCAACATGCAACAAAGAGTCACTCCAAAGTCACTAATAGCGGAGAACGAACGAAGAGATTATGGTAGGGTACGAAACCACCTCAAAGTTATTCTTTCCAATCAATCCGTTGGGCTATTCCTATAAGTGTCACAAACAGCCCTACAGTTCGTACTAGAATAACAGCTTAAGACACAAATCAACCCAAACCCTAATGTCACCTAGATACTCGAATGTCACCTCAAGTATCCGTGGGTATGATTATATGATATGCATCACACAATCTCAATTCATCTATTCAAACCAACACATAGAACCTCAAAGAGTGCCCCAAAGTTTCTACCGAAGAATCACGACGAAAACGTGTGCCAACCCCTATGCATAGGTTCCCAATGTCACGAAACTCGCAAGTTGATCACCAAAACATACATCAAGTGGATCAATAGAATAACCCATTGTCACCACGGTTATCCCACGCAAGACATACATCAAGTGTTCTCAAATCTTTAAAGACTCAATCCGATAAAATAACTTCAAGGGGAAAATTCAATCCATTACAAGAGAGAAGAGGGGGAGAAGAAACATAAGATCCAACTATAATAGCAAAGATCGCGATACATCAAGATCGTGCCAAATCAAGAACACGAGAGAGAGAGAGAGAGAGAGAGAGAGAGAGAGAGAGAGAGATCAAACACATAGCTACTGGTACATACCCTCAGCCCCGAGGGTGAACTACTCCCTCCTCGTCATGGAGAGCGCCGGGATGATGAGGATGGCCACCGGTGAGGGTTCCCCCTCCGGCGGGGTGCCGGAACAGGGTACCGAATAGGTTTTTGGTGGCTACAGAGACTTGCGGCAGCGGAACTCCCGATCTAGGTTCTGTTTTGGAAGTTTTAGGGTACGACGATATATATAGGCAGAAGAAGCACGTCAGGGGAGCCACGGGGGCCCCACGAGGCAAGGGGGTGCGCCCCAGGGGGTGGGCGCACCCCCACCCTCGTGGGCAGCTCCCGTATCTTCTGACATGCACTCCAAGTTCCCTGGGTCTTATCTGGTGAGAAAATCACGTTCCAAAAAGGATTTTTCTGTTTGGACTCCATCTGATATTCCTTTTCCTCGAAACACTGAAATAGGCATAAAACAACAAATCTGGGCTGGGCCTCCGGTTAATAGGTTAGTCCCAAAAATAATTTAAAAGTGAATAATGAAGCCAAATATTGCCTGAAATAGTAGATAATATAGCATGGAGCAATCAAAAATTATAGATATGTTGGAGACGTATCAAGCATCCCCAAGCTTAATTCCTGCTCGTCCTCGAGTAGGTAAATGATAAAAAAGATAATTTTTGATGTGGAATGCTAGTTGGCATAATTTCAATGTAATTCTTCTTACTTGTGATATGAATATTCAGATCCGAAAGATTGAAGACAAAAGTTCATATTGACATAAAAATAATAATACTTCAAGCATACTAACTAAGCAATTATGTCTTCTCAAAATAACATGGCCAAAGAAAGTTCATCCCTACAAAATGATATAGTTTAGTCATGCTCCATTTTCGTCACACAAGAATGCTCTCATCATGCACAACCCCGATGACAAGCCAAGCAACTGTTTCATACTTTAATAATCTCAAACTCATAAACCTTCACGCAATACATGAGCGTGAGACATGGATATAGCACTATGGGTGGAATAGAATATGATGATGGGGGTTATGTGGAGAAGACAAAAAGGATAAAGTCTCACATCAACGAGGCTAATCAATGATCTATGGAGATGCCCATCGATTGATGTTGATGCAAGGAGTAGGGATTGCCATGCAACGGATGCACTAGAGCTATAAATGTATGAAAGCTCAACAAAAGAAACTAAGTGGGTGTGCATCCAACTTGCTTGTTCACGAAGACCTAGGGCACTTGAGGAGGCCCATCGTTGGAATATACAAGCCAAGTTCTATAATGAAAAGTTCCCACTAGTATATGAAAGTGACAACATATGAGACTCTCTATATGAAGAACATGGTGCTACTTTGAAGCACAATATATGAGACTCGCTATATCATGGTGCTACTTTGAAGCACAAGTGTGAAAAAAAGGATAGTAGCATTGCCCCTTTTTTTGGGCCTTCTTTTTTTTGGCCTTTCTCTTTTTTTGGGACAATGCTCTATTGAATGATGATCATCACACTTCTATTTATTTACAACTCAATGATTACAACTCGATACTAGAACAAAGTATGACTCTATATGAATGCCTCCGACGGTGTACCGGGATATGCAATGACTCAAGAGTGACATGTATGAAAGAATAATGAACGGTGGCTTTGCCACAAATACTATGTCAACTACATGATCATGCTAAGCAATATGACAATGATGAATGTGTCATGATAAACTGGATGGTGGAAAGTTGCATGGCAATATATCTCGGAATGGCTATGGAAATGCCATAATAGGTAGGTATGGTGGCTGTTTTGAGGAAGATATAAATAGGTTTATGTGTGAAAGAGCGTATCATATCACGGGGTTTGGATGCACCGGCGAAGTTTGCACCAACTCTCAATGTGCGAAAGGGCAATGCACGGTACCGAAGAGGCTAGCAATGATGGAAGGGTGAGAGTGCGTATAATCCATGGACTCAACAATAGTCATAAAGAAATCATATACTTATTGCAAAGAATCTACAAGCCATCAAAAACCAAATCACTACGCGCATGCTCCTAGGGGGATAGATTGGTAGGAAAAGACCATCGCTCGTCCCCGACAGCCACTCATAAGGAGGACAATCAAATAACACCTCATGTTTCAAATTTGTTACATAACGTTTACCATACGTGCATGCTACGGGACTTGCAAACTTCAACACAAGCATTTCTCAAATTCACAACTACTCAACTAGTACAACTTTAATATCACTACCTCCATATCTCAAAACAATCAGCAAGCATCAAGCTTTTCTTAGTATTCAACACACTCATAAGAATTCTTACAAATATTTTATGCTTAGCATATTAAGATTAAGCACATTACCATTCTATTTAAGACTCTCAAAATAATATAAGTGAAGCATGAGAGTTAATATATTTCTTCAAAATAAAACCACCAACGTGCTCTAAAAGATATAAGTGAAGCACTAGAGCAAACAACACACTACTCCGAAAGATATAAGTGAAGATCAATGAGTAGTCGGATAATTATGCAACTATGTGAAGACTCTCCCATTTAAGAATTTCAGATGTTGATACTTTATTCAATCAGAAATCAAAGCTAAATAAAAATAAAATGACGCTCCAAGCAAAACACATATCATGTGGTGAATAAAAATATAGCTCCAAGTAAAGTTACCGATGAACATAGACGGAAGAGGGGATGCCACCCGGGGCATCCCCAAGCTTAGGCGCTTGGTTATACTTGAATATTACCTTGGGGTGCCTTGGGAATCCCCAAGCTTAGACTATTGCCACTCCTTATTCCATTGTCCATCTAATCTTTACCCAAAACTTGAAAAGTTCACAACACAAAACTTAACAGAAAACTCGTAAGCTCCGTTAGCGAAAGAAAACAAAACACCACTTAATGGTACTGTAATGAACTCATTATTTATTTATATTGGTGTTAAACCTACTTTATTCCAACTTATATATGGTTTGTAAACTATTTTACTACCCATAGATTCATCAAAATAACCAAACAACACACGAAAAACAGAATCTGTCAAAAAACAGAACAGTCTGTAGTAATCTGTAACTAACGCAAACTTATGGAACTCCAAAAATTCTAAAATAAATTGGTGGACCTGAGGAATTTGTCTAGTAATCATCTTCAAAAAGAATCAACTAAATAACACTCTCCAGTAAAAAGTTGAAGCTAATCTCGTGAGCGTTAAAGTTTCTGTTTTTTACAGCATGATCATAAAGACTTCACCCAAGTCTTCCCAAAGGTTCTACTTGGCACAAACACTAACTAAAACATAAAACCACATCTAAACATAAGCTAGATGGATTATTTATTCCTAAACAGAACCAAAAAGCAAGAAACTAAAATAAAATTGGGTTGCCTCCCAACAAGCGCTAACGTTTAACGCCCCTAGCTAGGCATGACGATTTCAATGATGCTCACATAAAAGATAAGAATTGAAACATAAAGAGAGCATCATGAAGAATATGACTAGCACATTTAAGTCTAACCCACTTCCTATTCATTGGGATTTTGTGAGCAAACAACTTATGGGAACAAGAATCAACTTGCATAGGAAGGTAAAACAAGCATAACTTCAAGATTTTAAGCACATATAGAGGAAACTTGATACTATTGCAATTCCTGCAAGCATATGTTCCTCTCTCATAATAATTTTCAGTAGCATCATGAATGAATTCAACCAATATAACCAGCACCTAAAGCATTCTTTTCATGATCTACAAGCATAGAAATTTTATTACTCTCCACATAAGCAAATTTCTTCTCATGAATAATAGTGGGAGCAAACTCAACAAAATAACTATCATGTGATTGGAAATTAAGATCAAAATGACAATTTTCATGGTTATCATTATTCTTTAAAGCATCCGTGTCATCACAATAATCATCATAGATAGGAGGCATGCTTTCATCATAGTAAATTTGCTCATCAAAGCTTGGGGGACAAAAAATATCATCTTCATCAAATATAGCTTCCCCAAGCTTGTGGCTTTGCATATCACTAGCATCATGGATATTCAAGGAATTCGTACTAACAACATTGCAATCATGCTCATCATTCAAATATTTAGTGCCAAATTTTTTAGAGATTTCTTCTTCTACCACTTGAGCACAATTATCCTTTCCATCATACTCATGAAAGATATTAAAAAGGTGAAGCGTATCAGACAAACTCAATTCCATTTTTTTGGTAGTTTTCTTTTATAAACTAAACTAGTGATAAAACAAGAAACAAAAACATTCGATTTGCAAGATCTAAAGATATACCTTCACTTACCTAGCCTCCCCGGCAACGGCCCCAGAAAAGAGCTTGATGTCTACTACACAACCTTCTTATTGTAGACGTTGTTGCGCCTCCAAGTGCAGAGGTTTGTAGGACAGTAGCAAATTTCCCTTAAGTGGATGACCTAAGGTTTATCAATCCGTGGGAGGTGTAGGATGAAGATGGTCTCTCTCAAGCAACCCTGCAACCAAATAACAAAGAGTCTCTTGTGTCCCCAACACACCCAATACAATGGTAAGTTGTATAGGTGCACTAGTTCGGCGAAGAGATGGTGATACATGTGCAATATGGATGGTAGATTTAGGTTTTTGTAAACTGAAAATATAAAAACAGCAAGGTAACAAGCGGTAAAAGTGAGCGTAAACGGTATTGCAATGATAGGAAACAAGGCCTAGGGTTCATACTTTCACTAGTGTAAGTTCCCTCAACAATGATAACATAATTGGATCACATAACTATCCCTCAACATGCAACAAAGAGTCACTCCAAAGTCACTAATAGCGTAGAATGAACGAAGAGATTATGGTAGGGTACGAAACAACCTCAAAGTTATTCTTTCCAATCAATCCGTTGGGCTATTCCTATAAGTGTCACAAACAGCCCTAGAGTTCGTACTAGAATAACACCTTCAGACACAAATCAACCAAAACCCTAATGTCACCTAGATACTCCAATGTCACCTCAAGTATCCGTGGGTATGATTATACGATATGCATCACACAATCTCAATTCATCTATTCAAACCAACACATAGAACCTCAAAGAGTGCCCCAAAGTTTCTACCGAAGAATCACGACGAAAACGTGTGCCAACCCCTATGCATAGGTTCCCAATATCACGAAACCCGCAAGTTGATCACCAAAACATACATCAACTGGATCAATAGAAAAACACATTGTCACCACGGTTATCCAACGCAAGACATACATCAAGTGTTCTCAAATCTTTAAAGACTCAATCCAATAAAATAACTTCAAGGGAAAAATTCAATCCATTAGAAGAGAGAAGATGGGGAGAAGAAACATAAGATCGAACTATAATAGCAAAGCTCGCGATACATCAAATCATGCCAAATCAAGAACATGAGAGAGAGAGAGAGAGAGAGAGAGAGAGAGATCAAACACATAGCTACTGTTACATACCCTCAGCCCCGAGGGTGAACTACTCCCTCCTCGTCAAGTAGAGCGCCGGGATGATGAAGATGGCCACCGGTGAGGGTTCCCCCCTCCGGCTAGGTGCCGGAACAGGGTCCCGAATAGGTTTTTGGTGGCTACAGAGGCTTGCGACGGTGGAACTCCCGATCTAGGTTCTGTTCTAGAAGTTTTAGGATACGGCGATATATTTAGGCAGAAGAAGCACGTCAGGGGAGCCACGGGGGCCCCACGAGGCAGGGGGCGCGCCGCATGGGGTGGGCGCGCCCCCACCCTCGTGGGCAGCTCCCGTATCTTCTGACGTGCACTCCAAGTACCCTTGGTCTTATCCGGTGAGAAAATCACGTTCCAAAAAGGAATTTTCTGTTTGGACTCCGTCTGACATTCCTTTTCCTCGAAACACTGAAATAGGCATAAAACAGCAAGTCTGGGCTAGGCCTCCGGTTAATAGGTTAGTCCCAAAAATAATATAAAAGTGAATAATAAAGCCAAATATTGCCTAAAACAGTAGATAATATAGCATGGAGCAATCAAAAATTATAGATACGTTGGATTCGTATCATTACTATCTACAAAGCTAGGATTGTCGCAAAAAGTTTTCAACAAGTTCAAGGTGTTGACTACGATGAGAGTTTCTCACTCGTATCTATGCTTAAGTCTGTCCGAATCATGTTAGCAATTGCCGCATTTTATGAAATCTGACAAATGGATAAACAAAACTGCATTCCTTAATGAATTTATTAAAGACGAGTTGTATATGATGCAACTAGAAGGTTTTGTCAATCCTAAAGGTGCTAACAAAATATGCAAGCTCAAGCGATCCATCTATGGACTGGTGCAAGCATCTCGGAGTTGGAATGTACGCTTTGATAAGTTGATCAAAGCATATAGTTTTATACAGACTTGCAGTGAAGCCTGTATTTACAAGAAAGTGAGTGGGAGCACTACAACATTATTGATAAGTATATGTGAATGACATGTTGTTGATCGGAAATAATGTAGAATTATTCTGCAAAGCATAAAGGAGTGTTTGAAAGGAATTTTTCAAAGAAAGACCTCGGTGAAGCTGCTTACATATTGAGCATCAAGATCTATAGAGATAGATCAAGATGCTTGATAAGTTTTTTCAATGAGTACATACCTTGACAAGATTTTGAAGTAGTTCAAAATGGAACAGTCAAAGAAAGAGTTCTTGCCTGTGTTACAAGGTGTAAAATTGAGTAAAGACTCAAAGCCCGACCACGGTACAAGATAGAAAGAGAATGAAAGTCATTCCCTATGCCTCGGCCATAGGTTCTATAAAGTATGCCATGCTGTGTACCAGAACTATTGTATACCCTACACTGAGTTTAGCAAGGGAGTACAATAGTGATCTAGGAGTAGATCACTGGACATTGGTAAAAAATTATCCTTAGTGGAATAAGGATATGTTTCTCGATTATGGAGGTGACAAAAGGTTCGTCGTAAAGGGTTACGTCAACGCAAGTTTTGACACTGATCCAGATGACTCTAAGTCTCAATCTGGATACATATTAAAAGTAGGAGCAATTAGCTAGAGTAGCTCCGTGCAGAGCATTGTTGACATAGAAATTTGCAAAATACATACACATCTGAATGTGGCAGACCCATTGACTAAACTTCTCTCACAAGCAAAACATGATCACACCTTAGTACTCTTTGGGTGTTAATCACATAGCAATGTGAACTAGATTGTTGACTCTAGTAAACCCTTTGGGTGTTGGTCACATGACAATGTGAACTATGGGTGTTAATCACATGGTGATGTGAACTATTGGTGTTAAATCACATGGTGATGTGAACTAGATTATTGACTCTAGTGCAAGTGGGAGACTGAAGGAAATATTCCCTAGAGGCAATAATAAAGTTATTATTTATTTCCTTATATCATGATAAATGTTTATTATTCATGCTAGAATTGTATTAACCGGAAACTTAGTACATGTGTGAATACATAGACAAACATAGTGTCACTAGTATGCCTCTACTTGACTAGCTCATTAATCGAAGATGGTTGAGTTTCCTAGCCATAGACATGAGTTGTCATTTGATTAACGGGATCACATCATTAGGAGAATGATGTGATTGACTTGACCCATTTCGTTAGCTTAGCACTTGATCGTTTAGTATGTTCCTATGACTATGAGATTATGCAACTCCTATTTACCGGAGGAACACTTTGTGTGCTATAGAAATCCTTCTTGCTACCTCTTGAGCAATGCGTTGGTTTTCCCTTGAAGGGGAAAGGGTGATGCAACAAACTAGCGTAAGTATTTCCCTCAGTTTTTGAGAACCAAGGTATCAATCCAGTAGGAGGCTACGCGTGAGTCCCTCGCACCTACACAAAACAAATAAATCCTCGCAACCAACGCGATAAGGGGTTGTCAATCCCTACACGGTCACTTACGACAGTGAGATCTGATAGATATGATAGGATGATATTTTTGGTATTTTTATAAAAAAGATGCAAAGTAAAATAAAAGCAAAGTAAAAAAGCAAAGGCAATAACAAAGTGTTGGAAGATTAATATGATGAAGATAGACCCGGGGGCCATAGGTTTCACTAGTGGCTTCTCTCAAGAGCATAAGTATTTTACGGTGGGTGAACGAATTACTGTTGAGCAATTGACAGAATTGAGCATAGTTATGAGAATATCTAGGTATGATCATGTATATAGGCATCACGTCCGAGACAAGTAGACCGACTCCTGCCTGCATCTACTACTATTACTCCACTCATCGACCGCTATCCAGCATGCATCTAGAGTATAAAGTTCATAAAAACAGAGTAACACCTTAAGCAAGATGACATGATGTAGAGGGATAAATTCATGCAATATGATGAAAATCCTATCTTGTTATCCTCGATGGCAACAATACAATACGTGCCTTGCTGCCCCTACTGTCACTGGGAAAGGACATCGCAAGATTGAACACAAAGCTAAGCACTTATCCCATTGCAAGAAAAACCAATCTAGTAGGCCAAATCAAACTGATAATTCAAAGAGACTTGCATAGATAACCAATCATACATAAAATAATTCAGAAAAGATTCAAATATTGTTCATAGATAAACTTGATCATAAACCCACAATTCATCGGTCTCAACAAACACACCGCAAAAAGAAGATTACATCGAATAGATCTCCACGAGAGAGGGGGAGAACATTGTATTGAGATCCAAAAAGAGAGAAGAAGCCGTCTAGCTAATAACTATGGACCTGAAGGTCTGAGGTAAACTACTCACACTTCATCGGAGGGGCTATCGTGTTGATGTAGAAGCCCTCCGTGATGGATGCCCCCTTCGGCGGAGCTCTGCAACAGGCCCCAAGATGGGATCTCGTGGGTACAGAAGGTTGCGGCGGTGGAATTAGGTTTTTGGATCCTGTTCCGATCGTTTGGGGGTACGTAGGTATATATAGGAGGAAGAAGTACGTCGGTGGAGCAACGTGGGCCCACGAGGGTGGAGGGCGCGCCCTGGGGGGTGGGCGCTCCCCCTACCTCGTGGCCTCTTGGAAGCTTCTCTTACGTAGGGTCCAAAGTCTCCTGGATCATGTTCGTTCCAAAAATCACGCTCCCGAAGGTTTCATTCCATTTGGACTCCGTTTGATATTCTTTTTCTGCGAAACTCTGAAATAGGCGAAAAACAGCAATTCTGGGCTGGGCATCCGCTTAATAGGTTAGTCCCAAAAATAATATAAAAGTGGATAATAAAGCCCAATATTGTCCAAAACAGTAGATAATATATCATGGAGCGATAAAAAATTATAGATACATTGGAGACGTATCAAGCATCCCCAAGCTTAATTCCTGCTCGTCCTCGAGTAGGTAAATGATAAAAACATAATTTTTGATGCGGAGTGCTACTTGGCATAATTTCAATGTAATTCTTCTTAATTGTGGTATGAACATTCAGATCCGAAAG
The DNA here is from genome assembly GCA_032464435.1 of Aegilops umbellulata. Taxonomy (NCBI): domain Eukaryota; kingdom Viridiplantae; phylum Streptophyta; class Magnoliopsida; order Poales; family Poaceae; genus Aegilops; species Aegilops umbellulata. The sequence continues at coordinate 81,384,990 of CP136058.1, forward strand.
ATTCAAGATAAAAGTTCATATTGACAAAAAAATAGTAATACTTCAAGCATACTAACTAAGCAATTATGTCCTCTCAAAATAACATGGCCAAACAAAGTTCATCCCTACAAAATCATATAGTTTAGTCATGCTCCATTTTCATCACACAAGAATGCTCTCATCATACACAACCCCGATGACAAGCCAAACAATTGTTTCATACTTTAGTAATCTCAAACCTATAAACTTTCACGCAATATATGAGCACGAGCCATGGACATAGCCAAGGTTGTCAGAATCGTGATCCTGAATCGGATCGGAGCTCCGATGGTAGGATCGCAAATCGTAGAATCTTCACTATTAGGATCGTAAAAACATAGATTTTACGAACCAAAATCGTAGAATCAAAGGGGTTAGTTTGGATCGTAAAGTCATAGAATCGTACAACAGAATCGCGATTCTGACAACCTTGGACATAGCACTATGGGTGAAATAGAATATGATGATGGGGTTTATGTGGAGAAGACAAAAAGGAGAAAGTCTCACATCAACGAGGCTAATCAATGGGCTATGGAGATGCCCATCGATTGATGTTAATGCAAGGAGTAGGGATTGCCATGCAACGGATGCACTAGAGCTATAAATATATGAAAGCTCAACAAAAGAAACTAAGTGGGTGTGCATCCAACTTGCTTGCTCACGAAGACCTAGGGCACTTGAGGAGGCCCATTGTTGGAATATACAAGCCAAGTTCTATAATGAAAAATTCCCACTAGTATATGAATGACAAAACAAGAGACTCTCTATCATGAAGATTATGGTGCTACTTTAAAGCACGAGTGTGGCAAAGGATAGTAGCATTGTCCCTTCTCTCTTTTTGTCTCTTTTTTTGGGCCTTCTCTTTTTTATGGCCTTTCTCTCTCTCTCTCTCTCTCTCTCTCTCTCTCTCTCTATTTTTATTCCTCACTTGGGACAATGCTCTAGAAAATTACGATCATCACACTTCTATTTATTTACAACTCAATGATTACAACTCGATACTAGAACAAAGTATGACTCTATATGAATGCCTCCGGCGATGTACCGGGATATGCAATGAACCAAGAGTGACATGTATGAAAGAATTATGAACGGTGGCTTTGCCAAAAATACTATGTCAACTACATGATCATGCTAAGCAATATGACGATGATGAATGTGTCATGATAAACGGAATGGTGGAAAGTTGCATGGCAATATATCCCGGAATGGCTATGGAAATGCCATAATAGGTAGGTATGGTGGCTGTTTTGAGGAAGATATAAGAAGGTTTATGTGTGAAAGAGTGTATCATATCACGGGGTTTGGATGCACCGGCGAAGTTTGCACCAACTCTCAATGTTAGAAAGGGCAATGCACGGTACCGAAGAGGCTAGCAATGATGGAAGGGTGAGAGTGCGTATAATACATGGACTCAACATTAGTCATAAAGAACTCACATACGTTTTGAAAAAATCTACAAGTCATCAAAAACCAAGCACTACGCGCATGCTCCTAGGGGGATAGATTTGTAGGAAAAGACCATCGCTCGTCCCCGACCGCCACTCAGAAGGAGGACAATCAAAGAACACCTCATGTTTCAAATTTGTTACATAACGTTTACCATACGTGCATGCTACGGGACTTGCAAAATTCAACACAAGCATTTCTCAAATTCACAACTACTCAACTAGAACGACTTTGATATTATTACCTCCATATCTCAAAACAATCATCAAGCATCAAACTTCTCTTAGTATTCAACACACTCGTAAGAAAGTTTTTACTATTCTTGAATACCTAGCATATTATGATTATTTAAGAAAATTACCATGATATTTAAGACTCTCAAAATAATCTAAGTGAAGCATGAGAGATCAATAATTTCTATAAAACAAATCCACCACCGTGCTCTAAAACATATAAGTGAAGTACTAGAGCAAAACTATATAACTGAAAAGATATAAGTGAAGCACATAGAGTATTCTAACAAACTCCAAATCATGTATGGCTCTCTCAAAAGGTGTGTACAGCAAGGATGATTGTGGTAAACTAAAAATCAAAGACTCAAATCATACAAGACGCTCCAAGTAAAACACATATCATGTGGTGAATAAAAATATAGCTCCAAGTAAAGTTACCGATGGAAGTAGACAAAAGAGGGGATGCCTTCCGGGGCATCCCCAAGCTTTGTGTTTTTAGTGTCCTTAGATTATCTTGGGGGTGCCATGGTAATCCCCAAGCTTAGACTCTTTCCACTCCTTGTTCCATAATCCATCAAAATCTTTCTCCCAAAACTTGAAAACTTCACAACACAAAACTCAACAGAAATCTCGTGAGCTCCATTAAAGAAAGAAAACAAAAGACCACTTCAAGGTATCGTAATGAACTCATTCTTTATGGTGTTAAACCTACTGTATTCCCACTTCTCTATGGTTTATAAACTATTTTACTAGCCATAGATTCATCGAAATAAGCAAACAACACGCGAAAAACAGAATCTGTCAAAAAGAGAACAATATATAGTAATCTGTAACTAACACAAACTTCTGGAACTCCAAAAATCATCCAACATAGGAAGACCTAGGCAATTTGTTTATTGATCAGCATCAATTGGAATCAATATTTTATCACGTTCTGGTGATTTGTAACAATTGTTTTCGTGAACAGAAAGTTTCTGGAAATTTCTGCAAGATCAAATAACTATCATCCAAGAAGATCCTATAGGTTTAACTTGGCACAAACACCAATTAAAACATAAAAACGCATCTAACCAGAGGCTAGATCAAAGATTTATTCCTAAACAGAAGCAAAAGCAAAAAAACTAAAAATAAAATTGGGTTGCCTCCCAACAAGCGCTATCGTTTAACGCCCCTAGCAAGGCATAAAAGCAAGGATAGATCTAGGTATTGCCATCTTTGGTTTTAGGGAAAAAGAGAGCAAACTTGTTATCTACGGAATTAATCTTTCTATTCTGAAAAAGTTCATGACCATTAATAGTAGAAGAAAGATTAAGTACGTTGCGGAAATTGGCATCTAGGCTAGCTTTTGTCTCTTTGATAGATTCGTTTTGGTAAGAAAGCAAAAGAGACATGATTTCAACTTTCTCATTAATGGGGTTCCCAAATATAGTTTTCATCTTTTCATAGGTATCTACGGGGTCCCCTTCGAGAAAACCCTCTTCAAAAATAGAATCTAAAACTTGTTTGAACGAAGCGGGCAACCCAACATAAAAACTCTTTAAGTAAGCCTCAATTTGGTATTGAGGTACATAGCTAGCCTAGATCCTTACTGGCCTATCCCAAGCATCTTTCAAAGATTCATCGAGTAAATAACAAAAAATCCCAGAATCATATTCATCAAAATTACACAAGTTTTCATTGATAACTCCAGCAGGCTTTTCCATAGTATTTTTATTTATGAGTTTAGATAAGATAGCAGGATTGTCTAAAGCGCTAAAACTCGGGAGAGAAACCCCAACTCTTTTTGGTTCCGACATGGCAAGGAAAAAGTGAACAAAAAGAGGCTACCGGAAAAGAAGGGGCGAATAAAACGGCAAGGGTGAAGTGGGAGAGAGGAAAACGAGAGGCAAATGGCAAATAATGTAATGCGGGAGATAAAGGGTTGTGATGGGTACTTGGTATGTTGACTTTTGCGTAGACCTCCCCAGCAACGGCGCTAGAAATCCTTCTTGCTACCTCTTGAGCACTGCATTAGTTTTCCCTTGAAGAGGAAAGGGTGATGCAGCAAAGTAGCGTAAGTATTTCCCTCAGTTTTTGAGAACCAAGGTATCAATCCAGTAGGAGGCTACGCGTGAGTCCCTCGCACCTACACAAAACAAATAAATCCTCGCAACCAACGCGATAAGGGGTTGTCAATCCCAACACGGTCACTTACGAGAGTGAGATCTGATAGATATGATAGGATGATACTTTTGGTATTTTTATAATAAAGATGCAAAGTAAAATAAAAGCAAAGTAAAAAAGCAAAGGCAATAACAAAGTGTTGGAAGATTAATATGAAGAAGATAGACCCGGGGGCCATAGGTTTAACTAGTGGCTTCACTCAAGGGCATAAGTATTTTACGGTGGGTGAACGAATTACTATTGAGCAATTGACAGAACTGAGCATAGTTATGAGAATATCTAGGTATGATCATGTATATAGGCATCATGTCTGAGACAAGTAGACCGACTCCTGCCTGCATCTACTACTATTACTCCACTCATCGACCGCTATCCAGCATGCATCTAGAGTATTAAGTTCATGAAAACAAAGTAACGCCTTAAGCAAGATGACATGATGTAGAGGGATAAATTCATGCAATATGATAAAAACCCCATCTTGTTATCCTCGATGGCAACAATACAATACGTGCCTTGCTGCCCCTACTGTCACTGGGAAAGGACACCGCAAGATTGAACCCAAAGCTAAGCACTTCTCGCATTGCAAGAAAAACCAATCTAGTAGGCCAAACCAAACTGATAATTCAAAGAGACTTGCAAAGATAACCAATCATACATAAACTAATTCAGAGAAGATTCAAATATTGTTCATAGATAAACTTGATCATAAACCCACAATTCATCGGTCTCAACAAACACACCGCAAGAAGAAGATTACATCAAATAGATCTCCACGAGAGAGGGGGAGAACATTGTATTGAGATCCAAAAAGAGAGAAGAAACCATCTAGCTAATAACTATGGACCCGAAGGTCTGAGGTAAACTACTCACACTTCATCGGAGGGGCTATGGTGTTGATGTAGAAGCCCTCCATGATGGATGGACCCTCCGGCGGAGCTCTGGAACAGGCCCCAAGATGGGATCTCGTGGGTACAGAAGGTTGCGGTGGTGGAATTAGGTTTTTGGCTCCTGTTCTGATTGTTTGGGGGTACGTAGGTATATATAGGAGGAAGAAGTACGTCGGTGGAGCAACGTGGGGCCCACGAGGGTGGAGGGCGCGCCCCCTACCTCGTGGCCTCCTGGAGGCTTCTCTTACGTAGGGTCCAAGTCTCCTGGATCATGTTCGTTCCAAAAATCACGCTCCTGAAGGTTTCATTCCGTTTGGACTCCGTTTGATATCCTTTTTCTGCGAAACTCTAAAATAGACAAAAAACAACAATTCTGGGCTGGGCTCCGGTTAATAGGTTAGTCCCAAAAATAATATAAAAGTGGATAATAAAGCCCAATATTGTTCAAAACAGTAGATAATATAGCATGGAGCAATCAAAAATTATAGATACGTTGGAGACGTATCAGCTACCAAATGTCACAACGTAACTGGGTGATTATAAAGGTGCTCTACAGGTGTCTCCGAAGGTACTTGTTGGGTTGGCGTATTTTGAGATTAGGATTTGTCACTCCGATTGTCGGAGAGGTATCTCTGGGCCCACTCGGTAATGCACATCATTATAAGCTTTGCAAGCATTGTAACTAATGAGTTAGTTACGGGATGATGTGTTACGGAACGAGTAAAGAGACTTGCCGGTAACGAGATTGAACTAGGTATTGAGATACGAACGATCAAATCTCGGGCAAGTAACATACCGATGACAAAGGGAACAATGTATGTTGTTATGCGGTTTTACCGATAAAGATCTTCGTAGAATATGTGCGAGCCAATATGAGCATCCATGTTCCGCTATTGGTTATTGGCCGGAGACGTGTCTCGGTCATGTATACATAGTTCTCGAACCCGTAGGGTCCGCACGCTTAAAGTTTCGGTGACGATTGTATTATGAGTTTATGTGATTTGATGTACCGAAGGTAGTTCAGAGTCCCGGATGAGATCAGGGACATGACGAGGAGTCTCGAAATGGTCAAGACGTAAAGGTCGATATATTGGACGACTATATTCGTACATCGGAAAGGTTCCGAGTGATTCGGGTATTTTCGGAGTACCGGGGAGTTACGGGAATTCACCAGGAGAAGTATTGGGCCTTATTGGGCCATATGGGAATAGAGGAGAGAGGCCAAAAGGAAGGAGGTGCACCCCCCCTCTGGTCCGAATATGACAAGGGGTGCAGCCCCCTTTTCCTTCTCCCTCTCCTCCTCTTTCCTTCTCTCCTACTCCGGAAAGGAAAGGGGAATCCTACTAGGACTCCCCACACTTGGCGCGCCCCCTCTAGGGCCGGCCTCTCCCTCCCTCCTTTATATACGGGGGCAGGGGGCACCCCATAGACACAAGTTGATCTGTTGATCTTTCCCAGCCGTGTGCGGTGCCCCCCTCCACCATATTCCACCTCGGTCATATCGTAGCAGTGCTTAGGCGAAGCCCTGCATCGGTAGCATCATCATCACCGTCATCACGCCGTCGTGCTGACAAAACTCTCGCTCGAACCTTTGCTGGATCGGAGTTCGTGGGACGTCATCGAGCTGAACGTGTGCTGAACTCGAAAGTGCCGTGCGTTCGGTACTTGGATCGGTCGGATCGCGAAGATGTACGACTACATCAACCGCGTTGTCATAACGCTTCCGCTTTCGGTCTACGAGGGTACGTGAACACACTCTCCCCTCTCGTTGCTATGCATCACCATGATCCTGTGTGTGCGTAAGAAAATTTTGAAATTACTATGTTCCCCAACAATATCTAGCATGGAAAGTGTTCGGAACTCTGAGTCATTTTCGTTGGTGGGATGGATACACCTCCCAAAATGTTTTTATCTCTAATTTTTCGCTTTGAGCACTGGCACCTCTACAAATCCCTACTTCCCTCTACAAAGGGCCTTTCTTTTACTTTATGCAATTTTTATTTTTGAATTTGAGTCTCCATCTTCTCTTACAAAAGCACCAACTAAGAGGCATTATGATCATGCTTAAGTATTGAGTGTAGCAAATATTCAAGTGTGTTTCATGAATGGATCAATGTTTGAGCATGATGGGCTAGGGATAACTTATTTTAGCATTGATATTTTTAAAGACATGGTTGCTTGTTAATATGCTTGAGTATCTAAATAACTATGTCAAAACTAGACTATTGCTTTGAATCACATAAAAGTCCAAATGTCCATGCTATAAAGAAATAATATGATATGACATGATAAACAACACTCCACATAAAAACTTCTGTTTTTATCACTTACCTACTTAAGGACGAGTAGGAGTTAAGCTTGGGGGTGCTGATACGTCTCCAACGTATCTATAATTTTTGATTGTTCCATGCTGTTTTATTATCAATCTTGGATATTTTATAATCATTTTATAGTAATTTTATATCATTTTTTGGTACTAACCTATTGACATAGTGCCAAGTGCCAGTTGATGTTTTTTGCATGTTTTTTACATCGCAGGACATCAATATCAAATGGAGTCCAAATGCTCCGAAACTTTACGGAGAATTTTATGGGCTAGAAGGAACACAACGGGCCCTGGTTGCACCTGGGGGGAGTTCCGAGGAGGGGACAACCCACCAGGGCGCGCCAGGAGGCCCAGGCACGCCCTGGTGGGTTGTGCCCTCCTCGGGTGCCCCCTGGACTGCCTCTTTGCTCTATAAATATCCCCAAAATCCCAGAACCCTAGGGGAGTCGAAGAAATATTCATCCAGCCGCCGCAGAGTCCAGAACCACTAGATCCAATCTAGAAACCATCTCGGATGGGGTTCACCACCTCCATTGGTGTCTCTCCTATGATGCGTGAGTAGTTCTTTGTAGACCTTCGGGTCCGTAGTTAGTAGCTAGATGGCTTTCTCTCTCTCGCTGAATTCTCAATACAATGGTCGCTTGGAGATCCATACGATGTAACACTTTTGGCGGTGTGTTTGTTGGGATCTGATGAACTTTGAGTTTATGATCAGTCATATCTTTTTATATCCTTGAAAGTTATTTGAGTTTCTTTGATCTCTTATATGCATGATCTCTTATAGCCTCGTATTTCTTCTCCGATATTTGGGTTTTATTTGGCCAACTTGATCTATTTATCTTGCAATGGGAAGAGGTGCCCGGTAGTGGGTTCGATCTTACGGTGCTTGATCCCAGTGACAGAAAGGGAAATGACACGTATGTATCGTTGCTACTAAGGATAAAACGATGGGGTCTATCTCTACATAGATAGATCTTGTCTACATCATGTCATCGTTCTTATTGCATTACTCCGTTTTTCCATGAACTTAATACACTAGATGCATGCTGGATAGCGGTCGATGTGTGGAGTAATAGTAGTAGATGCAGGCATGAGTCGGTCTACTAATCTTGGACGTGATGCCTATCTAATGATCATTGCCTGGATATCGTCATAATTATTTGAGGTTTTATGAATTTCCCAACAGTAATTTGTTTACCCACCGTTTGATATCTTTCTCGAGAGAAGCCACTAGTGAAATCTACGGCCCCCGGGTCTTCTTTCTCATATATTTGCTTTGCGATCTATTTTATTTGCAGTTTTTATTCAGATCTATTAAACCAAAAAAAACAAAAAATACTTTGCTGCACTTTATTTTATTTGCGATCTATTTATTCAATCTATTACAACTTTCTCCTGTCAACACGCAATTTCTGGCGCCGTTACCCGAAAGAGATTGACAACCCCTTTAACACATGGGGTTGCGAGGTGTTGTTATTTGTGTGCAAGGGCTGTTTACATTGTGTTTCTTGGTTCTCCTACTTGTTTGATAACCTTGGTTTCATATCTGAGGGAAATACCTACCGTCGTTGTGCTGCATCATCCCTTCCTCTTTGGGGAAATACCGACGTAGCTTCAACCAACATCAGCCACACCTAAGAAAGCCTCGCATAGAAAGGCGAAGGCCGAGAGGAGAAGGACGGATTTCGGCTCAGGGTGCAACACATGAACATGGTAGTGCGAGAGCACGACATTTAAGAAATCTGAGAATGGGGGCAGTAAGCAGGAAAAGAGTGCGGGAAGGTGGATGGAGATTGTGGTGGCATCCAACTTATCAAGAGTTCGCGAGGCCGGTCAGATCTTTGTCGCTCCCCACTCATTGGAATAAGCGGCGGTCATCTGGAGGACCTTATCGAGCCCCTCGGCGTTGAGCACCATGGACCCGCCCATGGCGGGCTCCAGCGCCGCTTGTCCGACCATCACCGCCGTCACACTGCTTCTCCTTCTTAGGGGCACCATGGAGACATAGTGAAGCCGAGGGCGGCAGAGGTCCGGCGAAGGAGAGGCAGCCTTGCGCGGGAAGGAAGGCATAGGAGGACGGGCACATGCAGGAAGGTAATGACGACCTCGTAACCTGCACGGACCGGCTTTATGTCAGCCCAGGCGGTTATCGAGGCATCATGGGAGAAGTGGGGCCGCCCCACGTTTCGTCATGCGCCACGCATCGAGCCTGGCGCACGTGCGCTTGGGGCCGGCGCCATTTCACCCCCCAACAGACGGGGTCATGCACGCTGTAGGCCTGGGGGCTACTGTCGGGCCCGTGGGACTAGGGGCACCCAGGCCCGTCTGCCTGCGGCCCAGTGCGCGGTGCCTGCTAGGAAGCCCAAAGATGGCCCACCACCAGGGCTTCACGAGAAGACTCTCGCAAGGCCCTCTCCTCGCGAGGCAAGCGCCACCAGGAGCCTCGCGAGGCCCTCTCCCGAGGCTGCCTCCTGAGGTCCCTAGTGGAGGCGTACTAGTCAAGAGCAGTTTAGCAGAGTCACGCGGCCCTACGCCTTCATGTGGGTGACGCGCGCGGCGACGAGCGAGGCTAGAGGAGCACCAGTAGGCGCGGATGAGGAGGCTTACCTCTTTTGTGCTAAGGGAGCAAGGCCACCCACCAGTTCCCGAGGCAATCCCTAAAGGTTTCTAGTTTGGTGTAAGAAGACCGAGACGATGGGCGCGCCAGGGCGGAGGTCATCACCTAGCCCATCGGTGCGTCATGGGAAGTAGCTTTGTAGGCGAAGACCGCCTTTAGTCAGGGTAAGCTGCGCCCCTGTCCTCCTTCAAAATGGCCGTTGTGGCAACCCTTCCCACCAAGTGTTTTCGGGGGAAGAGGACGAAGGCTAGTATTAAAGAGGGCAGGGTGCCGCCGTAGAAGAGGATCGACCCCATCTCCCCACAACTCTTGTACTCACACCCCCTCGCGAGTGCAATCTAACCACAAAGCAGGAGTAGGTTTTACACTGCAAGGTGGCCCGAACCTGGGTAAACTGCTGTGTGTACGGTTCTTCTTCTCTAGATCGTGCTCGCCGGGCATCGCCGTGAGGTGGTGAGGAAGAGTAGGTCGGGGGCAGCGAGCACACCCTAGAGTTCGAACCTCTTGGGTCCCTGGAGCTCCGATTCCGACACTATCAGAGAGCTTTGAAATACCAGTCCCCACTTTATTCACATGTGCCACACAAGCAAAGGTGCGGAGATGCTGAACCGAGGGTTTCCTCCCATGCCAAGCTTGATATGGGTTCAGCCCTTTACGCTCTTGGTTGGTGATCTGTTCAGCAGGTAGACGGCTGTCGTAACTGCCTCGCCCAAGAAACGAGCAGGGACTCCAGTGCTCTTCAGTAGGCTCCTCGCCATGTCCACTACTGTTTGGTTTCCTCTTTCAACCACCCTGTTCTGTTGTGGACTGTATGGCGCAGTGAGAAAATGTTTGATGCCATGCTCCTCGCAATGATGGGCAAACTCGTGGGATGTAAACTCTCCTCCACGGTCAGTTCTTATTTCTTTGAGTTTTTGGCCTACTCGAGTTCAGCAGCTCTCCGAATTTTCTAAAGTGCTCCCAGTGCTTCATATTTCCCACACAATAGTGCAATCCGCATGTAACGTGAGTAGTCATGTACTACAAGGAGGAAGTACCTCTTCCCACCCGGGGTCTCGGGTGTGATCAGCCCACAGAGATCACCATGGATCAACTCTAGGTGTTGAAACACTCTGAATTTCCTTTGTACCGGGAATGACTGACGATGTTGTTTCGCAATCATACAACCATCACAAATCTGATCTATTTGCTCCAGGTGGGGCATCCCCTCTACCATGCCATCAGCAACCAATGACCGGAGAGAGCAAAAATTCACATGGCCATAGCACATGTGCCACAGCCAAGCATCCTCCTTCGCATGTAACAACTAATTGGCTATGTTTCCCAGATGTTCAAAATGTACATCCTGTTGTGAGTGTATTGCACCCTGGCCAATACATTCCTTTGGTGATCCCAGACCGTCATCACACCATTCTCGCTAGAGTACTTACATCCATTTTCATGTAGCTGACCAAGACTAATTATATTGTTCTTGAGCCGAGGTATGAAGTACACATCGGATAGAATTCCGTGTTCTCCAGAATGGCACTGCATTAGTACTGATCCGCGTTCACAAATCTCCACAGCCGAGCCATCACCGAAACGAACCTTTCCATTCACTGATTCATCTAGTTCTGCAAACTTCTCATGGTTCCCTGTCATGTGATTGCTTGCCCCTGTATCTAGATAGCAAGATATGTCTCGGCTACCTGACAGTTTTGGCCCAACTTTCTCTTCATTCAGAAACACTTCCTCTGTTGGGGCTATTTCTTGTGGTGCCATCTCACATGCTTCCAACATTAGAAACCGAAAGTAGTGGCTACTCTCGGGTGTAGTACACCCGAGTTAGCAAAAGATTGAAGAAATGTGATCAAATATTGTCCAAAAAATCTGAAATTTTGGGACATGAAACATTATCAGATGTGTGAGGTTCTTGCAAAATTTCACCTAAAAATAACATCTGAGGAGCCCTCACCAAGAATAACAAAATCACCGCTCAAACAGTGCACAAGACTTTCAGCAGCGATTTTCTTTTCGGTGAGAGCTCCTCGGATGTTATTTTTAGATGAAACTTGGCAAGAACCTCAAATATATGATAAAGTTTGATGTAGCAAATTTCAGATTTTTTGGATTTCGTTTGATGAACTTTTTTCAACCTTTTTGCTAACTCGGGTGTAGTACACCCGAGAGTATAAAATCCAGTCTCCATAAAAAAGCCAGGCTCATCATCCCCATCTTGCTGTGCTAAGTTTGCATTTTCTCGTCGCGGCTCTGGGCAATCTAATCTGAAGTGCCCAATCTCATTACAATTGAAGCATTTCACCTTGGTGATGTCAAATTTCCGATGCTTCTTCTACTTGCCGCGGTCATTGCTCTCGCCGCGTCCAGCTTGTACGCCATCGGCATGGTCACCGCGCCCACTGCGGCCACCGCCGCGACCTCAGCCGCCTCCACAACCACGACTGGCGTTACTTCTGCCAGCTTCGAGTGACCACCTTTTGCCCTTCATAAGCTGCTCGAGGGCTTGCGTCATCAGCATCAGCTGGTCCTCCTTCCCACAACAGTGCCGCCGCCGCCCACATTGGCTCTCTTCAAACGCGATGAGGCGACTGACTGCCTCTGACACGGTCATGGTAGTGAGGTCACCTCACTGCTCGATGGTGTTCACGATATCCCAAAGCAGCTCGGGACAACGTTGAAGAGGACCTCAATGATCGACTCATCCGACACCGTCTCGCCGAGCGACCGGATTTCTCCAACGAGCGTCATGAGCTTCCGCGTGAACACGCTAACTGACTCGCTGTCCGCCATCTCCATAGGATCGAGCTGGCGCTTGAGCTGCTTGATCCGTGCCTTCTTGACATGATCCTCCCCGACGCGCATTTGCCGGATCGCCTCCCAGGCTTACTGAGCAGTCTTGCAATCTGCGATTGCCATCCTCACAAAATCGGGCACAGACTGGGAGAGTGCAGCGAACGCGCCGTCGTCCCTGTCCTGATCAAACTCTATGCTTCCCACGAGGGCCGACTATACACCAAGTGCCCGGAGCAGCACCCTCATTTTCATGGCCCACAGGCCGTAGTTGGAGTCACTCAACATCGGGTACTGAATCGGGACGCCGCTGGCCCTTGCCGGCATGCACGGCACGACCGCCCCTGCTGCGGCCGTACCTCCATCCTTGATCCTCTTAGGTGGCGGCGTGTACTTTTCGCCGCCGCCACCGATCAGATCTTTCTTTGGCGATGTATCTCCCATCACCGATCACCACCGACACAGCTCCTCCTTTCTCTGCCGCCGTGCACTGACTCTGAAACCTGATCTCTGGTGCCAAATATTAGATCAAACACAGGACACACACACAATGGAGTTTCAGTGAGAGACCACAAACACAGAGAAAGAGATTTTGCGACGTGTAAAGTTTGCGTCTTTTCTGTTTCTTCCTTTTATTCCTTTTGATCCTAACAAGCCGGCCTCGATCTGGCGTTATATATTTAGAAAGTTCAGAAAACAAAACACTAGCGTGGCTGGTTCAGGTTCAGTAAGATTAACACAAATGGCCCTACGGCCGCATTTCATTGATTAATAAGACAGAGAGAATGCCGTTACAGAGTTACAGAACAATGGAAAGCCACCTATGGCGATACTACAAGCATCTCTGTTTCAGACGGAGCAGTCACTTACAGTTTTAGCAAAAATACATGGGGCATTGATCAGGGTGGCTCACCAACTGGTGAATCCTGGCCGCAGACCAACATAAGTATATACCCCAGCCAGATTCTTGGCTATGAAGCTTCGCTTTGGTTGATGATCTTCATCTTAATTTCTTGATTTGATGGAGAACTGGATTGTTGGGGAGCGAGGAAAAATAGAGACGAAGGTGTAGGAAGCAACGATTGACATGAAATATGAAATTGGAAAGAAGCACCGGTGGATGAAGCTATGCCCATGATACTCCTCATACCACCGGTGGATTTGCGATTGTCAGACGCCGGCAAGGAGCAGCGGGCGAGGTGGCGGCGCAATTGACCTGCGGCTGCCGAGTGCATGTTTCCAGCGCGTCGCTCACTAAACGTGCGTTCTCTTCCTGTCCCGACAGCCGCTGCAGATCAAGTCTGGTGGTGTAATGGTGGAGAACGAAGACGAATGGAAGTTTCTTTTTAATAGAAAGCATGGAGGTTGGGGAGGGCCGGAGTGGGGAGGGCCGGCGGCGTGGTGGAGAATTAGGGTAGATTGGCTGAGGGACCGAGAACCTACGTTAGATCGATACATCAGACAGTATCTACGCCGTCCAACCAATTAGACAGTTTCCTATTTATACGGTGGCAAACCAGCACAGAAAGTCAGAAACACACTCTCAGAGAAACAAGCATGCTTCGGCGGCTCTCATGATCTCTTGCTCCACCCACCAACCCTAATTCTGCAGCGGCCAGCCAAACCCGAAGGAGATGGAGGCTGGCGGCGCTAGCACGACTACTACGAGGAAGAGGAAAGCTGCCGCGCTCGAGGGCCATCCGGCGCCGGCGCCGGCGGGGGCGGCGGCCGATCCCGGAATGGGCGAAGACGACGGAGGCGGATCGGGCGAAGATGGGCAAGATCTCGACCGCGTCAGCAGCCTCCCCGATCCGATCCTCGGTGAGATAATTTCCCTCCTCCCCACCAAGCAAGGGGCTCGCACCCGGATCCTCGCGTCCCGGTGGCGCCACCTCTGGTGCTCTGCGCCCCTGAACCTCGACTGCCGTCACCTCGCCCGTACATGGCACGAACTCCCTGCTCTCATGCATCGCATCATTAACGCCCACCAAGGCCCCGGCCGCCGCTTCTGCACTCCGGAGCTGTTGTACACCATAAGCGACATAGATGCCGTGGAGGCCTGCCTCCTGTCCCCCGCTCTGGCTAGGCTCGAGGAGCTTAAGCTCAACAGCTGGAGAGGGCTGCCGCTGCCGGAATTAGTCTTCCGCTTCTCGGACACCCTCCGTGTTTTCCGCATTGAAAAGTGCAGCCTCCCGGACGCCACCGTCCAAAGATTTCATTTTCCTCGGCTTCAGCGGCTCGAAATTGTTCATAGCAGCACCTCGGAGTGCTCACTACACAGCATGGTTGCCGGCTGCCCTTCTCTGGAGTGCTTGCTAATTTCTCGGTGCAGTGGACCTCGTTGCCTCCGGATCAATTCACTTGTCCTCAGAAGCGTTACAGTCAGAAATTATTCACTGGGTGCAGCACCTATGTTAGAGGAAATCGTCATCGAGAGTGCCCCTTGCCTTGAAAGACTATTCCATCTTAATCAGATGCAGGATTTGCGTGTGTCGGTGCTCTTCGCGCCTAAGTTGGAGACCTTAGGCTGTACCAACTCCACCAGGCTTGTCTTTGGTTCTACAGATATTCAGGCAACTCTAGCCTTCTTCATCCTTACCGTCGAGACTTCTAATAACTTCCATCTCTATGTGCAATGTGCACACACGTTTTCAGCGTATAATCTGCACATGTATATTGTCTAATGTTGGCTTTCATCTTTGATGAAGGGATCGCGCACAATCAAGTGTTTGGCTCTCAGTATGTCCACTCTTAGTTTGTCCATGGTTATTGGATTGATAAGAAGGTTTCCGTGCTTGGAGAAGTTGTACATTCAGGTGAATTAATTGTTCACTGACAATAATACCTTGTGTTTGGCTGCTCATTTGATCTACTTGTTTTGCTGAAGTTGTTGTTTGCTGATGTTCTTTCCAGCGCAACACGTCAAGGAAGAACAATAATGCGTGGCGTCATAAATACCGCAATCTTCTCAATAGTCTTGACATCCGTCTGAAAATTATGGTGTTGAATTGCTATTCCGGCAGAAAACCTGACGTTGATTTTGTCAGATTCTTTGCCCTCAACGCTAAACAGCTAGAGTCGATGACACTTGTGGTCCAGACCGACGGTGAGGACTTCTTGGCAAAACAGCATCACAAGCTTCAGCTGGAGAAGAGGGCTTCAAGTGGTGCTTGGTTTCATTTCACCACGGAGCGACGCTACGAATTTGGATACAAATTATCCTTTTGAGTGGTAGTTTTGAAAATACTTCGTGTTTGGTCAAGTGAGAAGTTACTCTATCCAACCAGCAAAACCTTATTTTATGTTTTGTCCAACAACGATAAGCTACTGTGTTTGGAGTATTTGAGTTTGTATTTTCTTTGAACATGTTCAAACAAGCTATTTATTTAAATGATGTTTGCGGTTATTACTTATTATTGTCTTATCATGAATTCATGATACCTTGTTTACATAAAATTATTTGCATGCGTGGCGCCTGGGTTGCTGCATGCAGGGTGGTGGGGTAGTTTTGTGGAAGAGTAGATTTTCTAAACCTGGATTGTAAGAGCATCTCTAGTGGCTTGTCTAAATTTGATAGTATATATATCTACATATACATAATGGTGTAAAAAGATTTTCTTTTAGACAACCTAAGTTTTCCAGCGGATTGTCTATATACATGATGTCTATATTCTCTCTCATATATTTTAATAATATCTTATAGCAGCTATATTTTCTAAAAATCTTATGTTGGTCATTTCTGAGTTGTCCTCATTTATTTTTTTCATCTGCAAGACATACAAAGGAGAAAATAAACCAGCCGCGAAATTATTTTAGGTTCAGCACTAGCAACACCCTACATAATTTACGAGAAATAAACAATAGCAACATGTTCAACCCTGATGAGGCGGCGGTCCAGGCGCAACAGCTTCCGTGACCAGCACCTGCGCGGCCGCCTCCCTGCCGACGTTCCCCAATTGCTCCGAATTGATGCATGGACGAGCTCATGAGCCAGCATTTTTGGTTTGAACATTGTGGCTTGGTTGTCCAAATGTGAACGACGGGTATAGCTAGTTTGGACATTGTCTAAATTTTAGACAACGCAATAGACAAGCCACTGAAGACGTTTTGTGGCATGTGGTCAGTCTAAATTTGGCATAGACCACCATTTGCACAAGCCACTAGAGATGCTCTAATTGTGGCATTATATGTCACGGCAAGCATGTAGTACCAAATAGCCTGAGACTGGTCTGCATTTGTCTGCGCACCCAAGGTCACCACTCACATCCAAGTCCTAAATTAGGCAATTCACTCCTCAATGGTGGATGTATACCGGCTTTTTTTCTATCTGAGGAGACTAGCTTTGAAGCTTACTGGAGAGCATGTAAGGAGGAAGGGGAGCAGGCTCTGCCTTGTTATCAATTGTAAGCAATGGAAGTGCCTTGTAAATAATTGGGTGACTTAGGTGAGGCCCAGAGCATCACTTGCTGACCTGAACCCTGTCTTGTAATTATTTTTACACTGTATTCATGACTCCAGATGTGATCTCAATTCGGTTTGTCGTACTGACAAGAGACACCACTTGTAGATGAAGAAATCAACGGTCGAGGAAGAGTAATTTCTTGTGATGATTGATACCATTCATTCTGGTCAGTCAATAGTTATGACTGGTGCGGCGGCGGCCGTGCCGCGGGCTAACGGTGCAGCCGGATCGGGAGGGTGGTGCGGGCAGGAGGCCTCCGCCCTACCTCTCCTATGGCGCGCGCGGCGATGGCCGTGCTGCGGGCCAGCGGTGCGGCCGGACCGGGAGGGGGGCGTGGGCAGGAGGCCTCCGCCCCGGCCTCTCCCATGGCGCACACGGATGCGGTGGCCGGACCGGGAGGGGGGGGGGGCAGGAGGCCTCCACCCCTGCCTCTCCTATGGCGCATTCGGCTGCGGCGGTGCCCGCGGCGTCTTCTGGACTCGGGCTCTCGATGCCCACTCGGAGTGTTGCCTCGCAGCAGGTGACAAGCCCTGTTGGGGGTTGGGCAGGAGGCCCCACCCCAAACGGGGCCACGCGTGAGGAGATCATTGCTTTCAGAGGAATCCCGGATTCGGTCGCTGAAGGCCGACGGATGAGCTGTCGCCTCCAGGATCAGCCGGATGTTGATGATATGCAGCTAAGGTGTGCTATGCGGGCGGCCAAGCTTGGTGGCATTGAGATCACTACTGGTATGTCGGTTAATACGTCCAATTCTATTCTGCATTTTTCCAATGATGAGATTGTTCATAATGCAAACCAGTTAGGAGTTTCACTTGGTAGTAATGGCAGTGAAATCTCTAGATCAGTTAATGATATCCTGGATCTTGAAGCAGAGCGCGCTTTAGAAATGATTCGTAACTTAGCAGTCGTTAAACCCATGAGCGACTCCGACGTAGATGCGTTGGGAGTGAGGGTTCTGCACAGTTTGTGTGCGGATCTTGCCCCTTCACTGCCTGAGACAGAGGATGATGATGGATACAGTTCCCCAAGGGATTCTACCCATGTAGATGTTCCGGAGGTTAGGTCCACAAAGCCCGGTTGTGAGGACCGGCTGGAGGATCAAAATAAGTCTAAGAGGAAGTGGAAACGAGAGATTTATCCAGCTTCGGCTGGGCGAAGAAGCGCTAGGATCCGTACCTCTCAAAAATTTCATGATGAAATATGAGAGGAATTTTTTGGAATAGCAGAGGTCTTAAAGACTTGGCTAAAAGAAGGTTTCTAGCGGATGCATCTATCGAACACCAGTTGGATTTTATCGCCCTCACCGAAACTGGAAGGGACAATTTCACACCCCAGTTCCTTAGCATTTATCGGGAGGTGTCGATTTCGACCGGCATTGCCTACCTCCAAGAGGAAGGTCCGGTGGGATATTACTTTGGGGTTAAGTGCGATTCATTGGAAGTTCGGAGTGTGGTCATGGGAGATTTTGCGGTGAAGTTTCGGGTCAGATCAAAGGCCGATGGGTCTAATTGGGCATTAGTGGCGGTGTATGGTGCCGCGCAGCCACAACTCAAATCAGATTTTTGGCTGATTTTGTCCGTATCTGCGGTAGCGAGCAGCTCCCAATTCTGGTTGGGGGCGATTTTAACATTATTCGAAGTAGGGAAGAAAAGAATAATGATAATTTTGACGGCAGATGATTGTTTATGTTTAATACCATAATCGAAAGTTTGGATCTTAGAGAGATGAGCTATCTGGTAGAAAATTCACTTGGGCTAATACGTTGCCAAACCCGACATTTGAGAAGCTGGATCGTGTCCTTGCTAGTGTCGAATGGGAGCAGAACTTTCCCCTGGGAACACTCCAAGCGCTATCGCGCACGATCTCGGACCACACCCCGTTGCTCGTTGACTCTGGCGAGGCAACCCATGTGGGGAATAAAAACACTTTTCCGTTAGAATTAGCGTGGTTCGAAAGAGAAGGGTTTCTAGATCTGATAGCAAGGGAATGGGCTAAAGATTCAGGAGGGAGGTCCCCTATTGAAAGATGGAAGAATAAGATAACGTATCTACAAAGATTCCTTCGTGGGTGGGCTAAGCATATGAGTGGGATTTATAAGGCTGAAAAGGAAAGGCTCCTTGTACTTATTCAATCCCTAGATTTAAAAGCCGAGTCCACCATTTTAGATACCAGGAAGCTGGAATCTAAAATGGAGGCGGAGATGAGACTGAAAGAACTACTTCGAGAGGAGGAATTGAAGTGGGCATTGCGAGATAAAGTTCGCAAAATCGTCCAAAGGGATGATAACACTCAATTCTTTCATATGATTGCGAATGGTAAGCAATGTAAGAAGCGGATCTTTCAGCTTGAGCAGGATGAGGGGACGATTTTAGGATAGGAAAACCTAAAATTATATATAACCAATTACTACAAGCAGCTGTTTGGGCGTCCAGAGGATAAGTTCGTATCCTTGGATGAGTCCACGGTTGAGGATGTCCGTCAACTTGCTGCGGATGATAATGACATTTTGACCGCCCCGTATACGGAGAAAGAGGTGTTTGAAACTATTTCACAAATGAAGAATAATAAGGCTCCAGGGCTGGATGAATTCCCGGCGGAGTTTTTTTAAAAAGTGCTGGCATATTGTTAAAGGGGATTTGCTACCGATGTCCCATGATTTATTCTCTGGACAGCTTCAGTTGTTTCATTTAAATTTTGGAACAATAACTTTACTTCCTAAGAAAACAGAGGCAGTACGAATTGAGCAGTTCCGGCCGATCTGTCTTCTTAATGTAAGTTTCCAAATTTTCATCAAGGTTGGGATTAATAGGCTTACGCAAATTGCGCACTCTGTGATGCAGCCGTCCCAAACTGCTTTCATGCCGTACAGAAACATCCTAGAAGGGGTTGTGTGGTCCTACATGAAACGCTCCATGAAATCCACGAAAAAACTAGACGGAGTTGTTTTGAAAGTGAATTTTGAGAAAGCGTACGATAAGGTCAAACGGTCTTTTCTTCAACAAGCCTTGCGTATGAAAGGTTTTGATCCGGCCTGAAGACACCGGGTAGAATCTTTCACGCAAAAAAGGGAGTGTTGGAATTAAAGTGTTCACCCTGAGTATGCACCGTTGCCAAAGTTCGTCGTGCCGAGACACCACATGATGATCGAGTGTGATAAGCTCTACGTTCAGCGAGACGTGGAGACCGAGTCGCGTGGTGGAGTTGGTGGTTCCATGCGCGAGGGCGGAAGACTCGGCAGGAGAGCGCGTACATGCGCGTAGAGCTAGCTGGAGTTCGTTTCGTGGGCGCTGCGTCGCCGAGTGGCTATAAGTCACGATGTAATCCTCTGTGTATTTGCTTGCCGGGCTGAGTTCGTGCTCAGGAGGAAAAATAGGCATTCGTGCGCCGGGAAAGAAACTTGCAGTGTCCCTGTTCTTCCTTCTCCTTCCTTCTTCTTCTTCTGATGATCTAGTTCAGAGAGAGAGGTGCAGCGAGAGAGAGAGGTAGAGCTAGGGCATAGCCACGGCAACAACATGCTTTGTCCCCTAGTATCTTGTTAATTTGGCACTGATGTTAGTGCGGTGTTAGTAGGTTTTTGCCCTGTGTTAGATGTTTCGATAGCGAGCATCTGCAGCGGGTTTCCTACTGATGCTCCAACTTGCCTATCCCCTTTCCGGCTTCTTCTCTTTTGGTTAGTTGTAGTACCTGGATGGATGTACTGAATATTCCCGTTAAGCAATTAACGGGAAGGGGTGTGAGCCTGGTTGGAAAGAAAATGTTGATCTCAGGCAGTCCACTGTGAAATTCCGGCAACTTCATATCATGGTGACTTGGTGAGGATATTCTCTTCAAATTTTAGGTCTGGTTGTACAACTGGATGAAGATTGGACTTATGTTCGGAGCATGTATAGAGATGATTTTGACAGTCTCGAGGATGAAGCCATGAATTAATGTTTGAGGCCGAGAAGTCCGCCACTGTTTTACTGTTCACACATGAAAAATCATAATTTGAGGTTTAAAAAAAATCTGAAAAAATACACATGAAGATAGAGATGTATACTACATCTCTGTAAAATTTCCAGTTTGGTGTGGGCTGCACATAAAAAAATGATGGACTTTTTATAGTGAATAGTGCATGTGCTAGAAGTATATGAACGTTTTTGTCCTGCTCACACGGAAGTGTTTTCCATCATGAAATGTTAAAGAAATGTAGTATACATCTCTATGTTCATGTGTATCTTCTTTCAGAATTTTTTGAAACCTCAAAATATGATTTTACGCACGTGAACAGTAAAACAGGCGCCATGGAGCCTGAGCTCCAAACAACCACGCTCCTCCATTAGTCATTTTCAGAGAGCATCTCGTGGAGACTACTTCCATCTCACCCTCAATTTTAAAAAAGAACTGTCCAAAAGTCTAGTTTTGGTGCTCAATCCCTACTAAAAATTTGCAAGGCTGAAGGCTGGGATGACGTGAGGAGTTATACCAATGAGGGTTGGCCGGGGTCAGGGGGCTTAGAGGGATGGCCTCGGGCGGCGACAAGCCTTTTGTGCGTAGAGGAGCTTCGAGCACTCATTCTCTGACCATGCCTTCACACCTTCCATGTTACACCGACTTCGCCGACCGCCACCATCTACGCTTTCACTCACGCCGTCTGCATCATCCTCCCATGCCATCACGGATATTCCCTCCTGTTGGTCCCTGGCAGCGTCGGCTAACCTCGTTGGCCTCCCCCATGCCACCCCACCTTCCATTGTAGCCTGCCATGATGCGTAGTGCTTCCACCGTGCCGCCCGCCTTGTCCAAACCACCATGTCTCCTTGTTGTTGCTCCGCAAACTATGCCTCACCTCCCATGCGCTGCTCACCCACTCCCACTTATGTAACCGGAGCAAGCCGGCCACCATGCCGAAGATGATGTCGAGTGGGTTGTCGTCGCAAAGGAGAAGGGAAGGAAAAAATAATAATATTTGATCCATTGACGAGTGGCTTCCACTTGTCATTGTCTATGTAGAAGAAAATGTAGTGGAGGTATCAACAGTCTACTTGAGAAGAGATTCAATAGTTGTTCTCCCTACTATAGGGGGCCACCTTGCATATAGGGCTGAAGTTTTTGGTAGTCCCCTACAAATACTCTTATAGGAATCATCAAATGTGCAATATACCAGTAATAGCATAGTGGAACTTGTGGAGAGAACATTTTATTGAAATAGCTAAGCACTCATGCGCTGCTATGGAACTACAAACGGCGTTACTAGGATCAACCTATGGTTATTTCATTTTACTGCCCGCGTGGAACACGGTTTCTGACCATGTCATGGCAAACAATGTTATTCTCCTTTCTTTGTGACTACAAGCAAGTTACTCTCTTCATGCCACATATCTATGCCCAAAATCTACCTCTAGCCTTACTAAAAATTGTGTTGCCCAGCTGGTCTCTATGTCACTTAGTTTTGTATGTTCCCATCTTCTCTAACTCTGAAGGGCCACATTAAAAATCTCACTTCTCTATGGATAATTAGACCTGGACTATAGAATCATTTCCAGTTCTATAATCATTCAACAATGGATGCAACTATCGGTTTCTCCTTCAGATATGCACCATTCGATGCCAACAACTTTGGTCCAGCTCTCCTAATTTCTAGGCTTTTAACAATATGGCGACAACCATATAATAAAAAAAATGCTAGGAGCAAATATAGTTCAACTACTTAAAATAAGAGATTTGCATTGTAACTAGATAATCATTGGACACTTCAATACCATGACTAGCATTGATACATAGAAGTTACAACCACTGATTTTATTTCTTATATCTTCTAATAACCATTTTTAAGCTCAATAAGATTGCACAATGATGCATGTAAAGCGTGCTCTAGTGCCATCTTGCATGGGCTAGTGCTTCATAATTACCTTTCCCTTCGAGAATTGAAACTGAAGCATAATTAGCTATCACAACAACCGCATGCATATAAAATAGGTATGTGACTCAATCGATATAATGAAAAAGATAGATCATGTTTATGTGTAGCACTGCATCTTGGGGCAAAATGTGCAGCGACAGGCCAAACCCTTGCATTCTTGAATCACTGGAGGAAGCACATCATGTTTGAGTTTCACCTACATCTCTTCTCAGCTTGTCATCCATTGCGTTGATAGTTGTTGGTGCTATCTCCAACTTCTGTGTCATATTATCCAGAGAGGAGGAAATCGATGAGAAAACCTAGAGAGGAGAAGGTACTGGAAGTGAGACTAGCGATAACCTAAAGAGGACTGGGAGGAGGTGATGCGGCAATTGTGTTTTCCATGTAACGTCGTAGTGGAAGGCTCCAATTTCTTGTTGTAAAGTTGCAATTGTTCAGAACGGAACCACCCGAGCTCGCCCCCCCCCCCCCCCGCGTCGCCCTCCCCGAGCGAGACGACCGGGGCGGCTCCCCTCTCCTTCCCCTCCTCGCGAGTCGCCGCCCACCCTCCCCCTCGTCGCTGCCGCCGGCGGGCGCGGCCGGGCGTTGCCCGCGTGGCGCCCCGCAGCCCGGCGGTGGCGCCCCCCCTTCTTCCCCCATCGCTGGACCCCGGCTCGGGCGTGCGGTCCTGGCGGCCGAGCCCTTCGGCCGGCGGCGTTCCGGCGCGGATCTGGACGGTGGCGGTGCGGTGGCATTGCCCCTTGGCAGCGGCGGCCGCTGGCGCCCGGCTGGCCCAGATCTAGGCCCTACGGGCCCGATCTGGGTCGGGGCGGGCCTGCTGGGGGGCTGCGGTGGGTTGTTCTCCGGTGGTTCTGGCGAGCTCCTCGCGACAGGGACGACGGCTGCTGTGCCGCGACTGCTGCAACATGGCGGCGGAGCTTCACGGGCGCGTTCAGGGCTCGGCCGGACATTTGGTCTGGTGTGCCTCTGCTCCTACGCCCGGTCTGCTACCGTCTAAGTCGGTGGAGGTTGTTCCCTCCCTCGTGGCTGCGGTGCTGCCGGTCGTTGTCTACGGGTGTCTCGTTTGGGATCCGGCCAGCCTCGCTTTGTTGGCCGTGGTGAGACGACGGCGGTGTCCTCGTGACTGTGTTGGCGCATGTTGGTGGGCGGCGGGTGTGGTGGAGCCGAAGGCTGGTCCTGGGTGGTGGGCGCGAGGGGTCGGGAGAAATCCATCTCGGGTCTTGCCGGTACCGACGCGGTGACGCCTGCGGGCGCCGCCATCCTTCTTGAAGGGCGTCGGGTGACCCTCTCCCCCCACTACCCTCCGTGTACCGGGAGAAATCCTAAGATTCGTCCGGGCAGCATCGTCATTATCGTCGCATCCCTTCGTGAAGGTGGTGCTTGGTACACGGCAACTCGGCGGCTTTGGAGCGTGGTGGTTATCTTCGGTGGGCGCAGCGGTCGCGGGGTGCCGTAGCTTTCGTTGATCCGGCGTTGTTGGCTTTTTTCTCTTATTTTCTCTTATATTTTCTTTTGGGCGTTGATCTTAAGATTTGTTTGTTTTAGACCATCCATATATGAAATGTTGAATATCGCACACAACATATCTGAAGGTCACAGTAAAGATTTTTTTTTAGATTTTTTTATACCGCGGACATTTCAGCTGACATATATTTACAAATAGAAACCTTTTATCCGTGTTGTTTGAACCATGAATTAAATTTTGAAAGCATACATATCACCTTGTTCTAGTTACAATTCTGTTTTGATTAATACTTTCTCTATGCAAGTTTGTTATTCCTGTACACAAGTTTGTTAACTAATTGTTGCATTCCATTTATTTATTGTTACTACAGTCTCTAAGGGAGAAGTCTGATTACTGATATGATTCCTTGCAGTGAACAAGCCTCCTCACTTGTTATCATGATCAGTGGGATTGGAATAAATTTACAGTTGACGATGGTCATAAAACTCAGCCGAAATTTGTCTACAAGTCATGTTCTACAAGAAAATTTCTGCAACCAAATTATTTGCTAATTCCTTTTGCACTATCTCTCAATGTGGCTGCAGTTACTTGGCTATAGATCAATTGTAAATTTATACTTCTGATGAACATCTACACTGAATTCGTTTATGAGAAAAGAGAACGCAATTCCGAGTTTGTTTGAGAGGTATATATGTTCTTTTTTAACCTTAATTCAACTAATCCATCTTTTTCCTTCAATTTTATGTAATGATTTTTCTGCTCAATTGCATCCTTCAAAGGTGTATCTTTCAATTATGTAGAAAATATTTGTGCTTGTAATCATTCTCACTTCGACTAACAACATTTTCATCAGTACTTACCAAGCATCAATATTAAACATCCCAACTCTATATTAGTGCTAGAAAAATAGGCAGTACAAACTTCTATGTTTATATATTAGGGGCTTTTGGGAGAATGGTTATACAATGAAAATATTTGTGCCTCCGTTTCATTTGTGAAAATGAAACTGATTGTACAATGAAATAATCCATGTTCCTATTTCAGAGCATTTGATTGCTTATATCAAGGTATTTATATGCATTTTCATCATTTACTTACTAACCTCTCTTTGTAATTATTTTGGATTAAATCATTCTAGCTTTTTAAAAAGTGGCAGAGAATGGTTCTGACTTTTGTGGGTAGTCAACCAAATTCTGATTCTTGGTTGAAAGCCCCTTGTCATCATAGTTTATTCGAAGGCAGCTTCAGATTGATTTTCATATTGAGGGAGTCATCTTTGGATGCAATAGTTCTACTTTTCATAAAGAACCATGTTATATTTGTTTTTTTTGTATAAGCAGCAAATCTTTCAAACATATGCTGTGATTAGAATTATGACAACATTGGCGTTCATCACTATTCTTTTTGAACTTGAATAGATCTATGTCTAAATTACAGATAATGTGTACGAGCAAATTACTATAGTTTGAATTTCATGTCTTTCTTGGATCCGTGGCAAAGCATAGTCACCTTACTACTATGTTGCTTCCTACATGTCTTCTCATGGCCTTATTAAAAATCTGTGTTTCTATGGTTTTAAACAAAAGATGGCATTTTTAACACATTCCGTATAACTTCTCCTATACGGTTATAATTTTAAATTCAAGCCCACCCAACACATAAAGTTTCTATCTTTTTATTTTCGATACACGAAGTAGTTAGCGTTGCGCTGATGTTGATGAATGACACCCCATCCAGAAGTGACCACGTGGAAGAGATCAAGAACATCAACATCCTCTTGTGGTGTTCCTCCTTCTCATCGCCACTGCTGCCGCCAACAACAACAATGATGACCATCTCACAAGATGGCTACTAGAGCGCCGGAGCCTTGAGAAGGCAACACACTCGAGATGAAGATAGATTGAGAGAGTGAGGGAGAAAGGGGGGGGGATCAAGGGAGGGAGAGAGGAAGGGAAGAGAGATCTTGCAGGTACACATTGGTAAGATAACCACATTCTGAAATATAAATGGTATTTGGTGGCAAGTCACCATTTTGTTTGTTCGCAATCTGTCAGACAACTTTCATGTGGAATGTGTCGTAGAAACGCTCTTCGATAAATATGCGATTAGCTCTTGATATTTCAGTATGGTTGTAAATTTATCAATTCATAAATCACTTTGATAAACATTTTTAGTTGGGACAGGACAAAAGAAAGAAAAGGAGAGCACTTTAACGATAAAAAAGAAGTCACCAATGCAGTCGGTTGCAACACACAGGCATTCTACTAGTTTTATTTAGTATTTGGGAGTAAAAAATGGTTTTCAACAACAGTCCTATCCTATTTTGTGCAAAAAGTTTTTTGGGGCACCCCAACAAAAAGGCTCTAGGTGCTGCAATATACGGTGCAACCGCGGATGCCGTAAACCACCCTCCCCGGGCAGACCACCCGCAATCCTGACAGGTGGGACCCATTCGATGTATGCAGAGTAGATGGAAATACGGCGCCACGCAACACATTTAACGTCCGTGGACTGCAAATGCACCGTATTTGCATGTCAAGGTTTTGTATCACTTCAATGTGTACCGCAAGTTATAACTGTAAAGTGATCGTTTGCGCCAAGTTCAAGCACGGCCGGTGTAATTTACTAGTGTAGGGGGCTTCCCCCAGTTTTGTAACTCCATTTTGTAATTACAACTCTCTCTTAATTGAAAAAAAATACAACTCTCTCTTTTCCAATGTTAATGAAAATGACAAGCAACGATTGTTGCTTCTTGGAAAACAAGTATGTAACCCCGAAGGGATTCTTGGTATGCAGCTTCGCTTTGGTTGATGATCTTCATCTTAATTTGTTGAACACGATTGTTGGAGAGCGAGAAGAAATAGAGAGGAAGGTGGAGGAAGCAATGGTTGACATGAAATATGAAATTGAAAAGAAGCACCGGTGAGGAAGCCATGCCCTTCCGCCCCTTCGCATGATCCTTTCTCATACCATCGCCTCTGTCAAAACTCTCGTCTGCAAAGTTGCTGTTGTTCATGCAGGCAAAGAGCAGTGGGGCTAGAACTGTCGCAGTTGACCTGCGGCAGCGGACTGCACTAAGGCCGTGCTTAGAATGGATGTATTATAATACAGAGGTGTATAATTTACAAGTGTAACTCACCGATCGCTGTGCAAACTCCAGCCGAAAGTGAAACGACGGGGTGAGGTGTGCATTCTTTACAAGTGTATTTGAAAGAGAAACGGTGATCCAAACAGGGCCTAACCTATGTCCTCTTCCTGTCCCGTCAGCCGCTAGCTGCAGATGAAGCCTGGCGGTGTGGTGATGGAGAATGAAGATGAACAGAGGGTTTTGTAACCGAACGCATAGAGGTTGAGGGAGGGCCGGAGGCTGGCGGCGTGGTGGAGAATTAGGGTAGGCCGTTGGATCGATACATCGGACAGTATCTACGCCGTCCAACCAGCTAGACAGATCCGACAGTTTCCTATTTATACGGTGGTTCCTTCCTTCGTCATCGCAAACCAGCACACAGAAACACTCTCTCCCACTTCCACTTCCACCCACCAACCCTAATTCCGCAGCGGCCAAACCCAAAGGAGATGGAGGCTGGCGGCGCTAGCACGACTACTACGAGGAAGAGGAAAGCAGCCGCGCTCGAGGGCCATCCGGCGCCGGCGGCAGCGGCGGCCGATCCCGGAATGGGCGAAGACGACGGAGGCGGATCGGGTGAAGATCGGCAAGATCTCGACCGCCTCAGCAGCCTTCCCGATGCGATCCTCGGTGAGATAATCTCCCTCCTCCCCACCAAGCAAGGCGCTCGCACCCGGATCCTTGCGTCCCGGTGGCGCCACCTCTGGTGCTCTGCGCCCCTGAACCTCGACTGCCGTCACCTCGCCCGCACATGGCTCGAACTCCCTGCTCTCATGCATCGCATCATTAACGCCCACCAAGGCCCCGGCCGCCGCTTCTGCACTCCGGAGCAGTTGTACACCATAAACGACATAGATGCCGTGGAGGCCTGTCTCCTGTCCCCCACTCTGGCTAGGCTCGAGGAGCTTAAGCTCAACAGCTGGAGGCGGCAGCCGCTGCCGGAATTAGTCTTCCGCTTCTCAGACACCCTCGTTGTTTTCCGCATTGAACAGTGCAGTCTCCCGGACGCCACCGTCCAAAGATTTCATTTTCCCCGGCTTCAGCGGCTCGAAATTGTTCATAGCAGCATCACGGAGGGCTCACTCCACAGCATGATGGCCGGCTGCCCTTCTCTGGAGTGCTTGCTAATTTCTCGGTGCCGTGGACCTCGTTGCCTCCGGATCAATTCACTTGTCCTCAGAAGCGTTACAGTCAGCAATTTTTCACTGGGTGCACCCATGTTAGACGAAATCGTCATCGAGAGTGCCCCATGTCTCGAAAGACTATTCCATCTAGATCAGGACCAGGATTTGCGTGTATCAGTGGTCTTCGCGCCTAAGTTGGAGACCTTAGGCTGTACCAACTCCACCAGGCTCCTCTTTGGTTCTATGGATATTCAGGTAACTCCAGCCTTCTTCATTCTTATCGTCGAGACTTCTAGTAACTTCCATCACTATGTGCAATGTGCACACACGTTTTTAGCATATAATTTGCACATGTATATTGTCTAATGTTGGCTTTCATCTTTGATAAAGGGATCGCGCACAATCAAGTGTTTGGCTCTCAGTATGCCCACTCTTAGTTTGGATATGGTCATTGGATTGATGAGAAGCTTTCCGTGCTTAGAGAAGTTGTACATTCAGGTGATGATTAATTGCTCACTGACAATAATACCTTGTGTTTGGCGGCTCATTTGATCTACTTGTTTTGCTGAAGTTGTTTTCTGTTTACTGATGTTCTTTCCAGTGCAACACGTCAAGGAAGAACAATAATGTGTGGCGTCGTAAATACCGCGATCTTCTCAGAAGTCTTGACATCCGTCTAAAAATTATGGTGTTGAATTATTATTCCGGCAGAAAATCAGATGTTGATTTTGTCACATTCTTTGTCCTCAACGCTAGACAGCTAGAGTCTATGACACTTATGGTCCAGACCGACGATGAGGACTTCTTAGCAAAACAGCATCACAAGCTAAAGCTGGAGAAGAGGGCTTCACATGGTGCTCGGTTTCATTTCACTGCGGAACGACGCTACGAATTTGGATACAAATTATCCTTTTGAGTGGTAGTTTTGAAAATACTTCGTGTTTGGTCCAGTTAGAAGTTACTCTATCCAACCAGTAAACCTTATTTTATGTTTTGTCCAACAAGGATTAGCTATTGTGTTTGGGGTATTTTAAGTTTGTATTATCTTGGAACGTGTTCGAACAAGCTATTTATTTAAATGATATTTGCGGTTAGTTATTGTCTTATCATGGTACTAACCTTATTTAGATATGTTATAATAAATCCTTTAGGATTAACGTTATTTGATATTAATCTCGTGATTATAACACCTACATGAGCGGAAGCGTGATAACTTACAGGAACTGGGCGAAGTCCCGTGCCTGCTCGATGGCGTGTAGCCCGTGCCTGCACCTTGGATCCTCCAGCATCGATGAGATGGCCGGGGAAGAAGTACAACAACAATCCAGTAGCGCCGCTGGCTTGACCATCGTGGCATCCGTTGGAGATGCAACAGCTGGTCGGAGTAGACGTGCCGCCGGCACTGCCCTGGTGGTGGCCGGCGGTGGTAGTCGGTCTTCGTCTCCTTCAGCACCTCTTTAGGATCGGTTGTTTGAGAGAGGACGTGGCCTACCCACGTGAGATCGTTAGTTTTCACGGGAAGGGTCCTTTTTCCTTTTGTATTAGGTGCCAGGAGGCGGGACAGAGACCAAGTCGTTGGTTTGATGCCCCCGATCAGGGCATGTACGTGGGAGATTTAGCTCCCCCTTATCTCTCAGTTTGTTACAACTGAAGATTAATTCCAACATTCTCCCCCTTAATCGTAGTTAACAAACATCATAAGCCCACTCTCAATATAAATAAAATACCAAAGGAAAGTGTTACAATGGCTAATGAAATGCCAATGAACCTCGATACTTATAGTACATCATTCTATCTCAAAATGGATAACATATTACTTCATGGGAGTTGGCTTATTTAACGGTCCTTATTTCCAGGATTAAAAGGCTTTTTAAACCCATGCCGGCAACATAATCATAAAATGGGTGGTAAGCCTTTAATATGCGGAACCACAAAACTTATATATATCAAACATTATATGTTTGGTCCTGGATTCTATCTTTCACAACATGAAAACTTAGTGTCAATGATTTTGGCAAAACCATTTAACATGTTGTTACTCGCATAGAAAACTGCGTGTTCATATTGCAGTAGGTGGTTACAAAATGTTGTCTACCACCATAATTTCGGGAATAAAACTTCTTGACATACAACCTGCCCAGTAGCCTTTTACATGCCTCATAAGTAATGCCATTAGTGTCATTATAGAGCTTTTCCACGATATAGGTCCATCTGCGAGAGTGAGGATGTAACATAGCAAGGAAACTTTAAGATCCACACATCTCGCAGAAATAATGCCTGGATATCCCAGGATATGGAAGTTATTAGACTTCTTATTAGTGAGCATGTAAACTTTATTGTCTTGCATATCTGCAAGAAATTTGGCAGCTTTTCTAGTGGTCCATTTCTGGACTTACTTGTATATTTGCCAATTATCCCAATCACAAACAAGGGCATGTTCATACTTGAATACACATATTGCTTCTGACATCTGAAGCATAAGGAACCGACATTATCTGATCAGATCATAATGGTTCCTTGGACACTAAATGTCCATCTTTATTGCCCTTGACTTTAGTAGCAGGTGCAATAATAGTACTACCACAAAATATTTTCTTTCGTACTTTATCGACGTATATCGTCGTAATAAAACTTATACCCCTTTTGGAGCTATATCTTAGCAAAACTCGATACAAACAAAGTATAGGGCATGGCCAAGAACCTTTATGTCATAAATAGAAGATAGAAAATTCTTGGCCCGCCAAAAATATTCCATCCTCTCAAGGTAGTATACTTACTCCTCCTGGTTTTATGGTATGAGTGTCCCGACGCTCTTCTTATTTCATAATTGAATTTCTTGGTACAACATGCCTTGTGTTAACTTCACCTATTTGACGAAACCTTACGGTTAAGTCATACATACATTCATAACTTAGTAAACACAAGAGCATGTTATAATAATAACTCAAGCGTCAAAACAACTCACTGTGGAAACTCTATTGAGTTCCATACATCATTAGAGCTCATTATCACACAAGCCTCTAAGATGATCATTCACACACATTTTGAATCACACGAAAATTGTTAAGTCTCAACATTATGTGTTGCAATATGCATTTCTTCTCAACTTACTTGATGCATATGAACAAAGATCTAATGGAGTTATCCTTAAGATTCACGTTCATACGCTCCAGTTCCCTCATGATCACTTTATTTGAAAAATGGAAAACATATCC
This sequence comes from Aegilops umbellulata, assembly GCA_032464435.1. Classification (NCBI taxonomy): domain Eukaryota; kingdom Viridiplantae; phylum Streptophyta; class Magnoliopsida; order Poales; family Poaceae; genus Aegilops; species Aegilops umbellulata. The sequence goes on from CP136058.1 coordinate 81,416,768, forward strand.
AATATCTTGATAATAATCATTTCAGTTCTAAACCACAACACCGTTGGGGCTGAAGATGGAAAATAACTTAATGAATTATGACAAATGATTATAAACGACAAGAGTCAGAAATATAACCACGAGCCACATGATACTAACAGACTTGCCACTTGAGTGAATTGTGACGTATGATTATAAATGACGTTGGTCATATATATAATCAACATGTTACATCATGATGGTCATTAGACTAGCAAGCTTCACTTTAGCATTGATGTGTGCTTCATAATGCTCATAAGGGAATAAGTACACATTATATATAACATGATAAAATGAGTATTTTTTATTCATTCTTCTAACTAAGACTTGTTGCATCTTAATTAGAGAACTGGCATTAGTATGTGCTTTTCATACATTCTCCAACCAAGACTTCTCGTTGGTTCCATCTTTAATTAGAGAATAAACATGCATATTTGGATCTAAGTAGGATAAGTGAACGTGATATCTCATATTAAATGAGACTTCCATTCCCCCCCCCTCGAAATGTGGTCTAAAACCGCAGTTTCGATGAGGTCTCATTATTGACACTTCTCTTACATCTTTAGTTGTAACGTAACACATAATCTTTACAAATGATCCATTCGAAAAACATACTTGTCTCACCCAAGGGTGGGATTAACATTGGGGCTAACTTGATAACATACAAAATCATGTCATCTGTTCGAGAGAAAAAGATAAGTTTCTCCAATAACTAGGAGGATGAAACAATATCATCAATTAGATGGAGAATTAAGCATCTCCAAATCATAGCGAAATAATCCAATAGTTTTGACTTTAAACTCCATTGCATTAGTAATGTGCATGATAACACATGCATTTTGAGACATCTCCCAATGTTTGCCTTAACATCATGATTACCATCTGTAAACCTTAGTGGCAGAAAAAACATTGCGAGATTACTTACATGACACAATGATCTCCACTCTCCATACAGAAAAGTTATTTACATAAGGTTTGCCTATGCCAAAATGGAATTTGGCATCATTATGAATGTTCATTCTATAAAAACAGAAGACATTGTTATGAACATCACATCAAAACATCAACCATGAATTAACCATGCAATGAGATGAATAAAGATGATTGATTTATTCTAATTTGTATTATCATTGGGCAGAAAATGGAAAAGAATCTTATTAATTCATAAATGGCACATGAAAATAATCAACGTTGGTCAAAATATCATCAACCGCCATTATGAATTTGGCTCATCAAATCTCTAATCAGAACTTCTCGTTGGTTCCATTTTGATTATAGAAACATAAAATAACATAAAGACCAGCAAGAATAGTAACTAAATTAATAACCATCATTAACATATAGAAACAATATAGTGCAACCCATTGTGTCATAGGACACAAGGATTCAAAACGTGTTGTAGACATCTTGAACTTAAATTTTGATACTTAACACCTTACTTTTATATATTATTTCTATGGAGAATGGACGAATGAAGTTGAGCCTAATGATCAAGGGGGAGAATGTTGGTTGATCTCGGCTCTGACCGGGTAAAAAGTAACGTTAAGGGGATGGACCATGAACCAACGTACGTGGCTGTGACCCCAACAAAATCGCCCTGATCGGGGGCACCTCTAACCAACAGATGGTTTTGGTCCCCTGTTGCCATCACACATATAAAGGGTAGGGCCTGGATACCTATGACAAGTGAGTTCACGTACATGATATCCAGCCCCTTAATCCCCGCAAACCCTACCGATCTAGGGGTGTGCATAACAACGTCAGATCTTAAGTTCGGACCCATAATCAGTTAATTACTAGATCATTACCATTATCACATAAGAACATAATCATTAGCACCTTAACATAACCACTTCAGATCTTAAAGATGAATAATTAGGACCAGAACATGAGCAATTAGACCCTGACATCAGTGATTAATAGTAAAACAGGGTCTAATTGGGGTTCCAACCGAGATTAACCTTGCTCTAGATACCAATGTTATAATAAATCCTTTAGGATTAACATTACTTGATATTAATCTCGTGATTAGAACACCTACATGAGCGGAAGCGTGATAACTTATAGGAACTGGGCGAAGTCCCGTGCCTGCTCGATGGCGTGTAGCCCGTGCCTGCACCTTGGATCCTCCAGCATCGGTGAGATGGCAGGGGAAGAAGTACAACGGCAATCCAATAGCGCCGCTGGCTTGACCATCGTGGCATCTGTTGGAGATGCAACAGCTGGTTGGAGTAGACGTGCCGCCGGCACTGCCCAGGTGGTGGCCGATGGTGGTAGTCGGTCTTCGTCTCCTTTAGCACCTCTTTAGGATCGGTTGTTTGAGAGAGGACGTGGCCTACCCACGTGAGATCATTAGTTTTCACGGGAGGGGTCCTTTTTCCTTTTGTATTAGGTGCCAGGAGGCGGGACAGAGACCAAGTCGTTGGTTTGATGCCCCCGATCAGGGCATGTACGTGGGAGATTTAGCTCCCCCTTATCTCTCAGTTTGTTACAACTGAAGATTAATTCCAACAAGATAAACCTGCCTCGGTTATCTAAACCTGGATTATCTGCCTCAATTATAGGCCTCGGTTACAGGGGTGGTGGGGTAGTTTTGTGGCAGAGTGGATTTTCTAAACCTGGATTGTAATTGTGGCATTCTATGTGACAGCCACAGAAACTAGAGCCAAGAGCAGGCTCTTCAGTCTGCTTGATACCTTATCGCATGAGAAATTCGTCTTAATGGCGGTGACCCTATGGGCAATATGGACATCTCGACGAAAGGCCATTCATGAGGCTATCTTCCAAACACCACATGCAATACAAATGTTCATTACTCGGTTTATTGCAGACTTGGAAGCTATTCGTACCCCAAATCCTACACGGGCTGATACGGTGAGGACAGGTACATCGATACAGAGGCCGAGGGCACCTCCAGCAACATATGCCAAAATTCATGTTGATGCAGGAGTACACACTCGTAGAGGAGGAGCAGCCGTAGCTGTGTGTAGGGATAGCCAGGGCTTGTTCTTGGGTAGCTCGGTACTTGTCATTCCAGGAATTTGGGATCCAGCCACACTCGGGGCGATGGCATGCCGTGAGGGCATTGCATTGGCAGAAGATCTCAATATTCAACGCTTTGTGTTGTCGTATGATTGCAAGCAGGTGATTGGGGACATTGCCAAAGGAAACTAAGGACCCTATGGAGCCATCATCACGGAAATTATCTCTAGATCATCACCCCTCTCTTGTACCTTTACTTTTGAAAGTTGTCGGTGTAATTTCGAAGCTCATAAGTTAGCTAAGTTTGCTTTGTCTTTAGCTCAGGGGCGTCATGTGTGGCTTGGCCAACCGCATGACCAAACTTGTATCCCACTATCTGTGGAGTTTGAATAAAGTGGCTTTACCCCCTAAAAAAGTGACAGCAAACATGTAGCAAACAACATGAGACTGTTCTGCATTTGTCTGCAGGGGTGGGTGCTTTCAAACCGATACCCAAAACCGAGTCAAACCGAAATATAGGCTAAGTTGGTTTTTTTGCTTATTAGGTTCGGTTTGAAAAGTAGACACTATTCCGTGTTAAGTTTTAAATTGGTTTTCAATTGAATGAAACTGTATACTACACCGAAGTAGCCGAATCGTGAGTCTGCCACCCTCGTGTCTCTCCGGTGCAAGCACAACAGGCTACCTGATTAGTCTAAGTCACTGGCTAGCTAGTTTGTTGCTTTGGCAATTGTACACAGATTCATGCAAGCAGAAATGCATGAGTCTAGTGCACCGATTATAGGATTTTAATTATATGAAAATACTATTTGGCAGTTTTTTATTTGAGATGATTGACGACTATTATGAAACAAATCGCTCCATGACACGCTGCTTTGACCGATGATAGTGCACACATATTTCAGTTTTCTGGTTGACCGAACAAACAAAATCGATAAATTTTGGTTAATAAGGTTTGTGGCAAATTTTAGTGTGATAATTTTGGTTGTAATTTTACAGAAACCAAACTTCTAGAAACCCGAATGAACCAAACCGAATTAACCATATAAACTGAATGCCCACCCTCAGAGCGGCATTTTTTATGTGAGGAGTCTGGCTTTGAAGCTGACTGGACCATGTAAGGAGGAGGCGATCAGGGTCTGCCTTGTTATCAGTTGTAAGCAATGCAAGTGCCTTGTAAATATTTGGGTGACTCGGGTGAGGCCCTGAGCATCACTTGCTGACCTGAACTCGAGATGTGATGATCTTAGTTCGGTTTGTTGTACTGACAAGAGACTACTCTCGGTAGATCAATCTTGTGATGATTGATCTCATTCATTCTAGTCAGTAGGGTATCTTAAGAAACATGTTCATGATGATAATTTTGAGGTACCGATTGTAGTTGACTAATTAGTTGTCCAAAATGCACAAGAATGGAAGTACAATGGGCTGCTGAAGAGAGAGAGAGAGAGAGAGAGAGAGAGAGAGAGAGAGGGAGGGAGGGAGGCAGGGAGGGAGGGAGGGAGGAGGGAGGGAGAGAGGGAGAGTAGATGTTGTTGGTGCTAGTCAGAAAGGCAAGGGCTGAGCTAGCGGCGGCGATCTCCAGACCTATTTCTCTTCTCTTGTTTACCCTTGTATCTCTTGTGATGGACCACCATATGTGCGAATTCATTGTATTGTGGTTTGTGTTTTATCTGTAAAGCGGGGCGTGAAGCCTTTTCCGGTATTTGTAGACTCTATAAGTTCAGGGATACTACAAGTTAATATATTTTCATCTGAAGAAATCTTATCCTTTTATTACTTCATTTTGCTGCAATATATACTGATATATTGTTTTCTGTGGGAATGATCAATGAGAGGTTGAAGAGACTATACACACCAAACAGAACCAAAGCATGCTTCTGAATGTAAATGCTACTCACTCGCAAAAAAAAATGTAAACGCTACTCACTTGCAAAAAAAAAAAGAATGTAAATGCTACTGACAACAATCACATGAATGAAATGCTAGGGTCCATTGTCTAAAATAGGGATGGCAACGGGGCCCCATACCCGCCAAACCCATGGAGATTTCATCCATTAGGGTGTGGGGATGGGCGAAAAACATCCTCATGGGGATATGTACCAAACTATTTTATTCCCCATAGGGTACAACGGGGATTGGGACGATACCCTATTCCCCAGACCCAATACCCAATGGGACCCGGTTAGTAACTGTGATACTGCGGTCAACCTTAAAACCAATCTAGTAGGCCAAATCAAACTGATAATTCAAAGAGACTTGCATAGATAACCAATCATACATAAAATAATTCAGAAAAGATTCAAATATTGTTCATAGATAAACTTGATCATAAACCCACAATTCATCGGTCTCAACAAACACACCGCAAAAAGAAGATTACATCGAATAGATCTCCACGAGAGAGGGGGAGAACATTGTATTGAGATCCAAAAAGAGAGAAGAAGCCGTCTAGCTAATAACTATGGACCTGAAGGTCTGAGGTAAACTACTCACACTTCATCGGAGGGGCTATCGTGTTGATGTAGAAGCCCTCCGTGATGGATGCCCCCTCCGGCGGAGCTCTGCAACAGGCCCCAAGATGGGATCTCGTGGGTACAGAAGGTTGCGGCGGTGGAATTAGGTTTTTGGATCCTGTTCCGATCGTTTGGGGGTACGTAGGTATATATAGGAGGAAGAAGTACGTCGGTGGAGCAACGTGGGCCCACGAGGGTGGAGGGCGCGCCCTGGGGGGTGGGCGCTCCCCCTACCTCGTGGCCTCTTGGAAGCTTCTCTTACGTAGGGTCCAAAGTCTCCTGGATCATGTTCGTTCCAAAAATCACGCTCCCGAAGGTTTCATTCCATTTGGACTCCGTTTGATATTCTTTTTCTGCGAAACTCTGAAATAGGCGAAAAACAGCAATTCTGGGCTGGGCATCCGGTTAATAGGTTAGTCCCAAAAATAATATAAAAGTGGATAATAAAGCCCAATATTGTCCAAAACAGTAGATAATATATCATGGAGCGATAAAAAATTATAGATACATTGGAGACGTATCAAGCATCCCCAAGCTTAATTCCTGCTCGTCCTCGAGTAGGTAAATGATAAAAACATAATTTTTGATGCGGAGTGCTACTTGGCATAATTTCAATGTAATTCTTCTTAATTGTGGTATGAACATTCAGATCCGAAAGATTCAAGATAAAAGTTTATATTGACAAAAAAATAGTAATACTTCAAGCATACTAACTAAGCAATTATGTCCTCTCAAAATAACATGGCCAAACAAAGTTCATCCCTACAAAATCATATAGTTTAGTCATGCTCCATTTTCATCACACAAGAATGCTCTCATCATACACAACCCCGATGACAAGCCAAACAATTGTTTCATACTTTAGTAATCTCAAACCTATAAACTTTCACGCAATATATGAGCACGAGCCATGGACATAGCCAAGGTTGTCAGAATCGTGATCCTGAATCGGATCGGAGCTCCGATGGTAGGATCGCAAATCGTAGAATCTTCACTATTAGGATCGTAAAAACGTAGATTTTACGAACCAAAATCGTAGAATCAAAGGGGTTAGTTTGGATCGTAAAGTCGTAGAATCGTACAACAGAATCGCGATTCTGACAACCTTGGACATAGCACTATGGGTGAAATAGAATATGATGATGGGGTTTATGTGGAGAAGACAAAAAGGAGAAAGTCTCACATCAACGAGGCTAATCAATGGGCTATGGAGATGCCCATCGATTGATGTTAATGCAAGGAGTAGGGATTGCCATGCAACGGATGCACTAGAGCTATAAATATATGAAAGCTCAACAAAAGAAACTAAGTGGGTGTGCATCCAACTTGCTTGCTCACGAAGACCTAGGGCACTTGAGGAGGCCCATTGTTGGAATATACAAGCCAAGTTCTATAATGAAAAATTCCCACTAGTATATGAATGACAAAACAAGAGACTCTCTATCATGAAGATTATGGTGCTACTTTAAAGCACGAGTGTGGCAAAGGATAGTAGCATTGTCCCTTCTCTCTTTTTGTCTCTTTTTTTGGGCCTTCCCTTTTTTATGGCCTTTCTCTCTCTCTCTCTCTCTCTCTCTCTCTCTCTCTCTCTCTCTCTCTCTCTCTATTTTTATTCCTCACTTGGGACAATGCTCTAGAAAATTACGATCATCACACTTCTATTTATTTACAACTCAATGATTACAACTCGATACTAGAACAAAGTATGACTCTATATGAATGCCTCCGGCGATGTACCGGGATATGCAATGAACCAAGAGTGACATGTATGAAAGAATTATGAACGGTGGCTTTGCCAAAAATACTATGTCAACTACATGATCATGCTAAGCAATATGACGATGATGAATGTGTCATGATAAACGGAATGGTGGAAAGTTGCATGGCAATATATCCCGGAATGGCTATGGAAATGCCATAATAGGTAGGTATGGTGGCTGTTTTGAGGAAGATATAAGAAGCTTTATGTGTGAAAGAGTGTATCATATCACGGGGTTTGGATGCACCGGCGAAGTTTGCACCAACTCTCAATGTTAGAAAGGGCAATGCACGGTACCGAAGAGGCTAGCAATGATGGAAGGGTGAGAGTGCGTATAATACATGGACTCAACATTAGTCATAAAGAACTCACATACTTATTGCAAAAATCTACAAGTCATCAAAAACTAAGCACTACGCGCATGCTCCTAGGGGGATAGATTTGTAGGAAAAGACCATCGCTCGTCCCCGACCGCCACTCAGAAGGAGGACAATCAAAGAACACCTCATGTTTCAAATTTGTTACATAACGTTTACCATACGTGCATGCTACGGGACTTGCAAACTTCAACACAAGCATTTCTCAAATTCACAACTACTCAACTAGCACGACTTTAATATTATTACCTCCATATCTCAAAACAATCATCAAGCATCAAACTTCTCTTAGTATTCAACACACTCATAAGAAAGTTTTTACTATTCTTGAATACCTAGCATATTATGATTATTTAAGAAAATTACCATGATATTTAAGACTCTCAAAATAATCTAAGTGAAGCATGATAGATCAATAATTTCTATAAAACAAATCCACCACCGTGCTCTAAAACATATAAGTGAAGTACTAGAGCAAAACTATATAACTCAAAAGATATAAGTGAAGCACATAGAGTATTCTAACAAACTCCAAATCATGTATGGCTCTCTCAAAAGATGTGTACAGCAAGGATGATTGTGGTAAACTAAAAATCAAAGACTCAAATCATACAAGACGCTCCAAGTAAAACACATATCATGTGGTGAATAAAGATATAGCTCCAAGTAAAGTTACCGATGGAAGTAGACAAAAGAGGGGATGCCTTCCGGGGCATCCCCAAGCTTTGTGTTTTTAGTGTCCTTAGATTATCTTGGGGGTGCCATGGGAATCCCCAAGCTTAGACTCTTTCCACTCCTTGTTCCATAATCCATCAAAATCTTTCACCCAAAACTTGAAAACTTCACAACACAAAACTCAACAGAAATCTCGTGAGCTCCGTTAAAGAAAGAAAACAAAAGACCACTTCAAGGTATCGTAATGAACTCATTCTTTATTTATATTGGTGTTAAACCTACTGTATTCCAACTTCTCTATGGTTTATAAACTATTTTACTAGCCATAGATTCATTGAAATAAGCAAACAACACGCGAAAAACAGAATCTGTCAAAAAGAGAACAATATATAGTAATCTGTAACTAACACAAACTTCTGGAACTCCAAAAAATCATCCAACATAGGAAGACCTAGGCAATTTGTTTATTGATCAGCATCAATTGGAATCAGTATTTTATCACGTTCTGGTGATTTGTAACAATTGTTTTTGTGAACAGAAAGTTTCTGGAAATTTCTGCAAGATCAAATAACTATCATCCAAGAAGATCCTATAGGTTTAACTTGGCACAAAAACTAATTAAAACATAAAAACGCATCTAACCAGAGGCTAGATCAAAGATTTATTCCTAAACAGAAGCAAAAGCAAAAAAACTAAAAATAAAATTGGGTTGCCTCCCAACAAGCGCTATCGTTTAACGCCCCTAGTTAGGCATAAAAGCAAGGATAGATCTAGGTATTGCCATCTTTGGTTTTAGGGAAAAAGAGAGCAAACTTGTTATCTATGGAATTAATCTTTCTATTCTGAAAAAGTTCATGACCATTAATAGTAGAAGAAAGATTAAGTACGTTGCGGAAATTGGCATCTAGGCTAGCTTTTATCTCTTTGATAGATTCGTTTTGGTAAGAAAGCAAAAGAGACATGATTTCAACTTTCTCATTAATGGGGTTCCCAAATATAGTTTTCATCTTTTCATAGGTATCTACGGGGTCCCCTTCGAGAAAACCCTCTTCAAAAATAGAATCTAAAACTTGTTTGAACGAAGCGGGCAACCCAACATAAAAACTCTTTAAGTAAGCCTCAATTTGGTATTGAGGTACATAGCTAGCCTAGATCCTTAATAGCCTATCCCAAGCATCTTTCAAAGATTCATCGAGTAAATAACAAAAAATCCCAGAATCATATTCATCAAAATTACACAAGTTTTCATTGATAACTCCAGCAGGCTTTTCCATAGTATTTTTATTTATGAGTTTAGATAAGATAGCAAGATTGTCTAAAGCGCTAAAACTCGGGAGAGAAACCCCAACTCTTTTTGGTTCCGACATGGCAAGGAAAAAGTGAACAAAAAGAGGCTACCGGAAAAGAAGGGGCGAATAAAACGGCAAGGGTGAAGTGGGGGAGAGGAAAACGAGAGGCAAATGGCAAATAATGTAATGCGGGAGATAAAGGGTTGTGATGGGTACTTGGTATGTTGACTTTTGCGTAGACCTCCCCAGCAACGGCGCTAGAAATCCTTCTTGCTACCTCTTGAGCACTGCGTTAGTTTTCCCTTGAAGAGGAAAGGGTGATGCAGCAAAGTAGCGTAAGTATTTCCCTCAGTTTTTGAGAACCAAGGTATCAGTCCAGTAGGAGGCTACGCGCGAGTCCCTCGCACCTACACAAAACAAATAAATCCTCGCAACCAACGCGATAAGGGGTTGTCAATCCCAACACGGTCACTTACGAGAGTGAGATCTGATAGATATGATAGGATGATACTTTTGGTATTTTTATAATAAAGATACAAAGTAAAATAAAAGCAAAGTAAAAAGCAAAGGCAATAACAAAGTGTTGGAAGATTAATATGAAGAAGATAGACCCGGGGGCCATAGGTTTAACTAGTGGCTTCTCTCAAGGGCATAAGTATTTTACGGTGGGTGAACGAATTACTATTGAGCAATTGACGGAACTGAGCATAGTTATGAGAATATCTAGGTATGATCATGTATATAGGCATCATGTCTGAGACAAGTAGACCGACTCCTACCTGCATCTACTACTATTACTCCACTCATCGACCGCTATCCAGCATGCATCTAGAGTATTAAGTTCATGAAAACAGAGTAACGCCTTAAGCAAGATGACATGATGTAGAGGGATAAATTCATGCAATATGATAAAACCCCCATCTTGTTATCCTCGATGGCAACAATACAATACGTGCCTTGCTGCCCCTACTGTCACTGGGAAAGGACACCGCAAGATTGAACCCAAAGCTAAGCACTTCTCGCATTGCAAGAAAAACAAATCTAGTAGGCCAAACCAAACTGATAATTCAAAGAGACTTGCAAAGATAACCAATCATACATAAACTAATTCAGAGAAGATTCAAATATTGTTCATAGATAAACTTGATCATAAACCCACAATTCATCGGTCTCAACAAACACACCGCAAGAAGAAGATTACATCAAATAGATCTCCACGAGAGAGGGGGAGAACATTGTATTGAGATCCAAAAAGAGAGAAGAAACCATCTAGCTAATAACTATGGACCCGAAGGTCTGAGGTAAACTACTCACACTTCATCGGAGGGGCTATGGTGTTGATGTAGAAGCCCTCCATGATGGATGGCCCCTCCGGCGGAGCTCCGGATCAGGCCCCAAGATGGGATCTCGTGGGTACAGAAGGTTGCGGTGGTGGAATTAGGTTTTTGGCTCCTGTTCTGATTGTTTGGGGGTACGTAGGTATATATAGGAGGAAGAAGTACGTCGGTGGAGCAACATGGGGCCCACGAGGGTGGAGGGCGCGCCCCCTACCTCGTGGCCTCCTGGAGGCTTCTCTTACGTAGGGTTCAAGTCTCTTGGATCATGTTCGTTCCAAAAATCATGCTCCTGAAGGTTTCATTCTGTTTGGACTCCGTTTGATATCCTTTTTCTGCGAAACTCTAAAATAGACAAAAAACAACAATTCTGGGCTGGGCTTCGGTTAATAGGTTAGTCCCAAAAATAATATAAAAGTGGATAATAAAGCCCAATATTGTTCAAAACAGTAGATAATATAGCATGGAGCAATCAAAAATTATAGATACGTTGGAGACGTATCAGCTACCAAATGTCACAACGTAACTGGGTGATTATAAAGGTGCTCTACAGGTGTCTCCGAAGGTACTTGTTGGGTTGGCGTATTTTGAGATTAGGATTTGTCACTCCGATTGTCGGAGAGGTATCTCTGGGCACACTCGGTAATGCACATCATTATAAGCCTTGCAAGCATTGTAACTAATGAGTTAGTTACGGGATGATGTGTTACGGAACGAGTAAAGAGACTTGCCGGTAACGAGATTGAACTAGGTATTGAGATACGGACGATCAAATCTCGGGCAAGTAACATACCGATGACAAAGGGAACAATGTATGTTGTTATGCGGTTTTACCGATAAAGATCTTTGTAGAATATGTGGGAGCCAATATGAGCATCCATGTTCCGCTATTGGTTATTGGTCGGAGACGTGTCTCGGTCATGTATACATAGTTCTCGAACCCGTAGGGTCCGCACGCTTAAAGTTTCGATGACGATTGTATTATGAGTTTATGTGATTTGATGTACCGAAGGTAGTTCGGAGTCCCGGATGAGATCAGGGACATGACGAGGAGTCTCGAAATGGTCAAGACGTAAAGGTCGATATATTGGACGACTATATTCGGACATCGGAAAGGTTCCGAGTGATTCGGGTATTTTCGGAGTACCGGGGAGTTACGGGAATTCACCAGGAGAAGTATTGGGCCTTATTGGGCCATATGGGAATAGAGGAGAGAGGCCAAAAGGAAGGAGGTGCACCCCCCCTCTGGTCCGAATATGACAAGGGGTGCAGCCCCCTTTTCCTTCTCCCTCTCCTCCTCTTTCCTTCTCTCCTACTCCGGAAAGGAAAGGGGAATCCTACTAGGACTCCCCACACTTGGCGCGCCCCCTCTAGGGCCGGCCTCTCCCTCCCTCCTTTATATACGGGGGCAGGGGGCACCCCATAGACACAAGTTGATCTGTTGATCTTTCCCAGCCGTGTGCGGTGCCCCCCTCCACCATATTCCACCTCGGTCATATCGTAGCGGCGCTTAGGCGAAGCCCTGCGTCGGTAGCATCATCATCACCGTCATCACGCCGTCGTGCTGACGAAACTCTCGCTCGAACCTTTGCTGGATCGGAGTTCGTGGGACGTCATCGAGCTGAACGTGTGCTGAACTCAAAGGTGCCGTGCGTTCGGTACTTGGATCGGTCGGATCGCGAAGATGTACGACTACATCAACCGCGTTGTCATAACGCTTCCGCTTTCGGTCTACGAGGGTACGTGAACACACTCTCCCCTCTCGTTGCTATGCATCACCATGATCCTGTGTGTGCGTAAGAAAATTTTGAAATTACTATGTTCCCCAACAATATCTAGCATGGAAAGTGTTCGGAACTCTGAGTCGTTTTCGTTGGTGGGATGGATACACCTCCCAAAATGTTTTTATCTCTAATTTTTCGCTTTGAGCACTGGCACCTCTACAAATCCCTACTTCCCTCTACAAAGGGCCTTTCTTTTACTTTATGCAATTTTTATTTTTGAATTTGAGTCTCCATCTTCTCTTACAAAAGCACCAACTAAGAGGCATTATGATCATGCTTAAGTATTGAGTGTAGCAAATATTCAAGTGTGTTTCATGAATGGATCAATGTTTGAGCATGATGGGCTAGGGATAACTTATTTTAGCATTGATATTTTTAAAGACATGGTTGCTTGTTAATATGCTTGAGTATCTAAATAATTATGTCAAAACTAGACTATTGCTTTGAATCACATAAAAGTCCAAAAATCCATGCTATAAAGAAATAATATGATATGACATGATAAACAACACTCCACATAAAAACTTCTGTTTTTATCACTTACCTACTCAAGGACGAGTAGGAGTTAAGCTTGGGGATGCTGATACGTCTCCAACGTATCTATAATTTTTGATTGTTCCATGCTGTTTTATTATCAATCTTGGATATTTTATAATCATTTTATAGTAATTTTATATCATTTTTTTGGTACTAACCTATTGACATAGTGCCAAGTGCCAGTTGATGTTTTTTGCATGTTTTTTACATCGCAGGACATCAATATCAAATGGAGTCCAAATGCTCCGAAACTTTACGGAGAATTTTATGGGCTAGAAGGAACACAACGGGCCCTGGTTGCACCTGGGGGGAGTTCCGAGGAGGGGACAACCCACCAGGGCGCGCCAGGAGGCCCAGGCGCGCCCTGGTGGGTTGTGCCCTCCTCGGGTGCCCCCTGGACTGCCTCTTTGCTCTATAAATATCCCCAAAATCCCAGAACCCTAGGGGAGTCGAAGAAATATTCATCCAGCCGCCGCAGAGTCCAGAACCACTAGATCCAATCTAGAAACCATCTCGGATGGGGTTCACCACCTCCATTGGTGTCTCTCCTATGATGCGTGAGTAGTTCTTTGTAGACCTTCGGGTCCGTAGTTAGTAGCTAGATGGCTTTCTCTCTCTCGCTGAATTCTCAATACAATGGTCGCTTGGAGATCCATACGATGTAACACTTTTGGCGGTGTGTTTGTTGGGATCTGATGAACTTTGAGTTTATGATCAGTCATATCTTTTTATATCCTTGAAAGTTATTTGAGTTTCTTTGATCTCTTATATGCATGATCTCTTATAGCCTCGTATTTCTTCTCCGATATTTGGGTTTTATTTGGCCAACTTGATCTATTTATCTTGCAATGGGAAGAGGTGCCCGGTAGTGGGTTCGATCTTACGGTGCTTGATCCCAGTGACAGAAAGGGAAATGACACGTATGTATCGTTGCTACTAAGGATAAAACGATGGGGTCTATCTCTACATAGATAGATCTTGTCTACATCATGTCATCGTTCTTATTGCATTACTCCGTTTTTCCATGAACTTAATACACTAGATGCATGCTGGATAGCGGTCGATGTGTGGAGTAATAGTAGTAGATGCAGGCATGAGTCGGTCTACTAATCTTGGACGTGATGCCTATCTAATGATCATTGCCTGGATATCGTCATAATTATTTGAGGTTTTATGAATTTCCCAACAGTAATTTGTTTACCCACCGTTTGATATCTTTCTCGAGAGAAGCCACTAGTGAAATCTATGGCCCCCGGGTCTTCTTTCTCATATATTTGCTTTGCGATCTATTTTATTTGCAGTTTTTATTCAGATCTATTAAACCAAAAAAACAAAAAATACTTTGCTACACTTTATTTTATTTGCGATCTATTTATTCAATCTATTACAACTTTCTCCTGTCAACACGCAATTTCTGGCGCCGTTACCCGAAAGGGATTGACAACCCCTTTAACACATGGGGTTGCGAGGTGTTGTTATTTGTGTGCAGGGGCTGTTTACGTTGTGTTTCTTGGTTCTCCTACTTGTTTGATAACCTTGGTTTCATATCTGAGGGAAATACCTACCGCCGCTGTGCTGCATCATCCCTTCCTCTTTGGGGAAATACCGACGTAGCTTCAACCGACATCAGCCACACCTAAGAAAGCCTCGCATAGAAAGGCGAAGGCCGAGAGGAGAAGGACGGATTTCGGCTCAGGGTGCAACACATGAACATGGTATTGCGAGAGCACGACATTTAAGAAATCTGAGAATGGGGGCAGTAAGCAGGAAAAGAGTGCGGGAAGGTGGATGGAGATTGTGGTGGCATCCAACTTATCAAGAGTTCGCGAGGCCGGTCAGATCTTTGTCGCTCCCCACTCATTGGAATAAGCGGCGGTCATCTGGAGGACCTTATCGAGCCCCTCGGCGTTGAGCACCATGGACCCGCCCATGGCGGGCTCCAGCGCCGCTTGTCCGACCATCACCGCCGTCACACTGCTTCTCCTTCTTAGGGGCACCATGGAGACATAGTGAAGCCGAGGGCGGCAGAGGTCCGGCGAAGGAGAGGCAGCCTTGCGCGGGAAGGAAGGCATAGGAGGACGGGCACATGCAGGAAGGTAATGACGACCTCGTAACCTGCACGGACCGGCTTTATGTCAGCCCAGGCGGTTATCGAGGCATCATGGGAGAAGTGGGGCCGCCCCACGTTTCGTCATGCGCCACGCATCGAGCCTGGCGCACGTGCGCTTGGGGCCGGCGCCATTTCACCCCCCAACAGACGGGGTCATGCACGCTGTAGGCCTGGGGGCTACTGTCGGGCCCGTGGGACTAGGGGCACCCAGGCCCGTCTGCCTGCGGCCCAGTGCGCGGCGCCTGCTAGGAAGCCCAAAGATGGCCCACCACCAGGGCTTCACGGGAAGACTCTCGCAATGCCCTCTCCTCGCGAGGCAAGCGCCACCAGGAGCCTCGCGAGGCCCTCTCCTGAGGCTGCCTCCCGAGGTCCCTAGTGGAGGCGTACTAGTCAAGAGCAGTTTAGCAGAGTCACGCGGCCCTACGCCTTCATGTGGGTGACGCGCGCGGCGACGAGCGAGGCTAGAGGAGCACCAGTAGGCGCGGATGAGGAGGCTTACCTCTTTTGTGCTAAGGGAGCAAGGCCACCCACCAGTTCCCGAGGCAATCCCTAAAGGTTTCTAGTTTGGTGTAAGAAGACCGAGACGATGGGCGCGCCAGGGCGGAGGTCATCACCTAGCCCATCGGTGCGTCATGGGAAGTAGCTTTGTAGGCGAAGACCGCCTTTAGTCAGGGTAAGCTGCGCCCCTGTCCTCCTTCAAAATGGCCGTTGTGGCAACCCTTCCCGCCAAGTGTTTTCGGGGGAAGAGGACGAAGGCTAGTATTAAAGAGGGCAGGGTGCCGCCGTAGAAGAGGATCGACCCCATCTCCCCACAACTCTTGTACTCACACCCCCTCGCGAGTGCAATCTAACCACAAAGCAGGAGTAGGTTTTACACTGCAAGGTGGCCCGAACCTGGGTAAACTGTTGTGTGTACGGTTCTTCTTCTCTAGATCGTGCTCGCCGGGCATCGCCGTGAGGTGGTGAGGAAGAGTAGGTCGGGGGCAGCGAGCGCACCCTAGAGTTCGAACCTCTTGGGTCCCTGGAGCTCCGATTCCGACACTATCAGAGAGCTTTGAAATACCAGTCCCCACTTTATTCACATGTGCCACACAAGCAAAGGTGCGGAGATGCTGAACCGAGGGTTTCCTCCCATGCCAAGCTTGATATGGGTTCAGCCCTTTACGCTCTTGGTTGGTGATCTGTTCAGCAGGTAGACGGCTGTCGTAACTGCCTCGCCCAAGAAACGAGCAGGGACTCCAGTGCTCTTCAGTAGGCTCCTCGCCATGTCCACTACTGTTTGGTTTCCTCTTTCAACCACCCCGTTCTGTTGTGGACTGTATGGCGCAGTGAGAAAATGTTTGATGCCATGCTCCTCGCAATGATGGGCAAACTCGTGGGATGTAAACTCTCCTCCACGGTCAGTTCTTATTTCTTTGAGTTTTTGGCCTACTCGAGTTCAGCAGCTCTCCGAATTTTCTAAAGTGCTCCCAGTGCTTCATATTTCCCACACTATAGTGCAATCCACATGTAACGTGAGTAGTCATGTACTACAAGGAGGAAGTACCTCTTCCCACCCGGGGTCTCGGGTGTGATCAGCCCACAGAGATCACCATGGATCAACTCTAGGTGTTGAAACACTCTGAATTTCCTTTGTACCGGGAATGACTGACGATGTTGTTTCGCAATCATACAACCATCACAAATCTGATCTATTTGCTCCAGGTGGGGCATCCCCTCTACCATGCCATCAGCAACCAATGACCGGAGAGAGCAAAAATTCACATGGCCATAGCGCATGTGCCACAGCCAAGCATCCTCCTTCGCATGTAACAACTAATTGGCTATGTTTCCCAGATGTTCAAAATGTACATCCTATTGTGAGTGTATTGCACCCTGGCCAATACATTCCTTTGGTGATCCCAGACCGTCATCACACCATTCTCGCTAGAGTACTTACATCCATTTTCATGTAGCTGACCAAGACTAATTATATTGTTCTTGAGCCGAGGTATGAAGTACACATCGGATAGAATTCCGTGTTCTCCAGAATGGCACTGCATTAGTACTGATCCGCGGTCACAAATCTCCACAGCCGAGCCATCACCGAAACGAACCTTTCCATTCACTGATTCATCTAGTTCTGCAAACTTCTCATGGTTCCCTGTCATGTGATTGCTTGCCCCTGTATCTAGATAGCAAGATATGTCTCGGCTACCTGACAGTTTTGGCCCAACTTTCTCTTCATTCAAAAACACTTCCTCTGTTGGGGCTATTTCTTGTGGTGCCATCTCACATGCTTCCAACATTAGAAACCGAAAGTAGTGGCTACTCTCGGGTGTAGTACACCCGAGTTAGCAAAAGATTGAAGAAATGTGATCAAATATTGTCCAAAAAATCTGAAATTTTGGGACATGAAACATTATCAGATGTGTGAGGTTCTTGCAAAATTTCACCTAAAAATAACATCTGAGGAGCCCTCACCAAGAATAACAAAATCACCGCTCAAACAGTGCACAAGACTTTCAGCAGCGATTTTCTTTCCGGTGAGAGCTCCTCGGATGTTATTTTTCGATGAAACTTGGCAAGAACCTCAAATATATGATAAAGTTTGATGTAGCAATTTCAGATTTTTTGGATTTCGTTTGATGAACTTTTTTCAACCTTTTTGCTAACTCGGGTGTAGTACACCCGAGAGTATAAAATCCAGTCTCCATAAAAAAGCCAGGCTCATCATCCCCATCTTGCTGTGCTAAGTTTGCATTTTCTCGTCGCGGCTCTGGGCAATCTAATCTGAAGTGCCCAATCTCATTACAATTGAAGCATTTCACCTTGGTGATGTCAAATTTCCGATGCTTCTTCTACTTGCCGCGGTCATTGCTCTCGCCGCGTCCAGCTTGTACGCCATCGGCATGGTCACCGCGCCCACTGCGGCCACCGCCGCGACCTCAGCCGCCTCCACAACCACGACTGGCGTTACTTCTGCCAGCTTCGAGTGACCACCTTTTGCCCTTCATAAGCTGCTCGAGGGCTTGCCTCATCAGCATCAGCTGGTCCTCCTTTCCACAACAGTGCCGCCGCCGCCCACATTGGCTCTCTTCAAACGCGATGAGGCGACTGACTGCTTCTGACACGGTCATGGTAGTGAGGTCACCTCACTGCTCGATGGTGTTCACGATATCCCAAAGCAGCTCGGGACAACGTTGAAGAGGACCTCAATGATCGACTCATCCGACACCGTCTCGCCGAGCGACCGGATTTCTCCAACGAGCGTCATGAGCTTCCGCGTGAACACGCTAACTGACTCGCTGTCCGCCATCTCCATAGGATCGAGCTGGCGCTTGAGCTGCTTGATCCGTGCCTTCTTGACATGATCCTCCCCGACGCGCATTCGCCGGATCGCCTCCCAGGCTTACTGAGCAGTCTTGCAATCTGCGATTGCCATCATCACAAAATCGGGCACAGACTGGGAGAGTGCAGCGAACGCGCCGTCGTCCCTGTCCTGATCAAACTCTATGCTTCCCTCGAGGGCCGACTATACACCAAGTGCCCGGAGCAGCACCCTCATTTTCATGGCCCACAGGCCGTAGTTGGAGTCACTCAACATCGGGTACTGAATCGGGACGCCGCTGGCCCTTGCCGGCATGCACGGCACGACCGCCCCTGCTGCGGCCGTACCTCCATCCTTGATCCTCTTAGGTGGCGGCGTGTACTTTTCGCCGCCGCCACCGATCAGATCTTTCTTTGGCGATGTATCTCCCATCACCGATCACCACCGACACAGCTCCTCCTTTCTCTGCCGCCGTGCACTGACTCTGAAACCTGATCTCTGGTGCCAAATATTAGATCAAACACAGGACACACACACAATGGAGTTTCAGTGAGAGACCACAAACACAGAGAAAGAGATTTTGCGACGTGTAAAGTTTGCGTCTTTTCTGTTTCTTCCTTTTATTCCTTTTGATCCTAACAAGCCGGCCTCGATCTGGCGTTATATATTTAGAAAGTTCAGAAAACAAAACACTAGCGTGGCTGGTTCAGGTTCAGTAAGATTAACACAAATGGCCCTACGGCCGCATTTCATTGATTAATAAGACAGAGAGAATGCCGTTACAGAGTTACAGAACAATGGAAAGCCACCTATGGCGATACTACAAGCATCTCTGTTTCAGACGGAGCAGTCACTTACAGTTTTAGCAAAAATACATGGGGCATTGATCAGGGTGGCTCACCAACTGGTGAATCCTGGCCGCAGACCAACATAAGTATATACCCCAGCCAGATTCTTGGCTATGAAGCTTCGCTTTGGTTGATGATCTTCATCTTAATTTCTTGATTTGATGGAGAACTGGATTGTTGGGGAGCGAGGAAAAATAGAGACGAAGGTGTAGGAAGCAACGATTGACATGAAATATGAAATTGGAAAGAAGCACCGGTGGATGAAGCTATGCCCATGATACTCCTCATACCACCGGTGGATTTGCGATTGTCAGACGCCGGCAAGGAGCAGCGGGCGAGGTGGCGGCGCAATTGACCTGCGGCTGCCGAGTGCATGTTTCCAGCGCGTCGCTCACTAAACGTGCGTTCTCTTCCTGTCCCGACAGCCGCTGCAGATCAAGTCTGGTGGTGTAATGGTGGAGAACGAAGACGAATGGAAGTTTCTTTTTAATAGAAAGCATGGAGGTTGGGGAGGGCCGGAGTGGGGAGGGCCGGCGGCGTGGTGGAGAATTAGGGTAGATTGGCTGAGGGACCGAGAACCTACGTTAGATCGATACATCAGACAGTATCTACGCCGTCCAACCAATTAGACAGTTTCCTATTTATACGGTGGCAAACCAGCACAGAAAGTCAGAAACACACTCTCAGAGAAACAAGCATGCTTCGGCGGTTCTCATGATCTCTTGCTCCACCCACCAACCCTAATTCTGCAGCGGCCAGCCAAACCCGAAGGAGATGGAGGCTGGCGGCGCTAGCACGACTACTACGAGGAAGAGGAAAGCTGCCGCGCTCGAGGGCCATCCGGCGCCGGCGCCGGCGGGGGCGGCGGCCGATCCCGGAATGGGCGAAGACGACGGAGGCGGATCGGGCGAAGATGGGCAAGATCTCGACCGCGTCAGCAGCCTCCCCGATCCGATCCTCGGTGAGATAATTTCCCTCCTCCCCACCAAGCAAGGGGCTCGCACCCGGATCCTCGCGTCCCGGTGGCGCCACCTCTGGTGCTCTGCGCCCCTGAACCTCGACTGCCGTCACCTCGCCCGTACATGGCACGAACTCCCTGCTCTCATGCATCGCATCATTAACGCCCACCAAGGCCCCGGCCGCCGCTTCTGCACTCCGGAGCTGTTGTACACCATAAGCGACATAGATGCCGTGGAGGCCTGCCTCCTGTCCCCCGCTCTCGCTAGGCTCGAGGAGCTTAAGCTCAACAGCTGGAGAGGGCTGCCGCTGCCGGAATTAGTCTTCCGCTTCTCGGACACCCTCCGTGTTTTCCGCATTGAAAAGTGCAGCCTCCCGGACGCCACCGTCCAAAGATTTCATTTTCCTTGGCTTCAGCGGCTCGAAATTGTTCATAGCAGCACCTCGGAGTGCTCACTACACAGCATGATTGCCGGCTGCCCTTCTCTGGAGTGCTTGCTAATTTCTCGGTGCAGTGGACCTCGTTGCCTCCGGATCAATTCACTTGTCCTCAGAAGCGTTACAGTCAGAAATTATTCACTGGGTGCAGCACCTATGTTAGAGGAAATCGTCATCGAGAGTGCCCCTTGCCTTGAAAGACTATTCCATCTTAATCAGATGCAGGATTTGCGTGTGTCAGTGCTCTTCGCGCCTAAGTTGGAGACCTTGGGCTGTATCAACTCCACCAGGCTTGTCTTTGGTTCTACAGATATTCAGGTAACTCCAGCCTTCTTCATCCTTACCGTCGAGACTTCTAATAACTTCCATCTCTATGTGCAATGTGCACACACGTTTTCAGCGTATAATCTGCACATGTATATTGTCTAATGTTGGCTTTCATCTTTGATGAAGGGATCGCGCACAATCAAGTGTTTGGCTCTCAGTATGCCCACTCTTAGTTTGTCCATGGTTATTGGATTGATAAGAAGGTTTTCGTGCTTGGAGAAGTTGTACATTCAGGTGAATTAATTGTTCACTGACAATAATACCTTGTGTTTGGCTGCTCATTTGATCTACTTGTTTTGCTGAAGTTGTTGTTTGCTGATGTTCTTTCCAGCGCAACACGTCAAGGAAGAACAATAATGCGTGGCGTCATAAATACCGCAATCTTCTCAATAGTCTTGACATCCGTCTGAAAATTATGGTGTTGAATTGCTATTCCGGCAGAAAACCTGACGTTGATTTTGTCAGATTCTTTGCCCTCAACGCTAAACAGCTAGAGTCGATGACACTTGTGGTCCAGACCGACGGTGAGGACTTCTTGGCAAAACAGCATCACAAGCTTCAGCTGGAGAAGAGGGCTTCAAGTGGTGCTCGGTTTCATTTCACCACGGAGCGACGCTACGAATTTGGATACAAATTATCCTTTTGAGTGGTAGTTTTGAAAATACTTCGTGTTTGGTCAAGTGAGAAGTTACTCTATCCAACCAGCAAAACCTTATTTTATGTTTTGTCCAACAACGATAAGCTACTGTGTTTGGAGTATTTGAGTTTGTATTTTCTTTGAACATGTTCAAACAAGCTATTTATTTAAATGATGTTTGCGGTTATTACTTATTATTGTCTTATCATGAATTCATGATACCTTGTTTACATAAAATTATTTGCATGCGTGGCGCCTGGGTTGCTGCAGGGTGGTGGGGTAGTTTTGTGGAAGAGTAGATTTTCTAAACCTGGATTGTAAGAGCATCTCTAGTGGCTTGTCTAAATTTGATAGTATATATATCTACATATACACAATGGTGTAAAAAGATTTTCTTTTAGACAACCTAAGTTTTCCAGCGGATTGTCTATATACATGATGTCTATATTCTCTCTCATATATTTTAATAATATCTTATAGCAGCTATATTTTCTAAAAATCTTATGTTGGTCATTTCTGAGTTGTCCTCATTTATTTTTTTCATCTGCAAGACATACAAAGGAGAAAATAAACCAGCCGCGAAATTATTTTAGGTTCAGCACTAGCAACACCCTACATAATTTACGAGAAATAAACAATAGCAACATGTTCAACCCTGATGAGGCGGCGGTCCAGGCGCAACAGTTTCCGTGACCAGCACCTGCGCGGCCGCCTCCCTGCCGACGTTCCCCAATTGCTCCGAATTGATGCATGGACGAGCTCATGAGCCAGCATTTTTGGTTTGAACATTGTGGCTTGGTTGTCCAAATGTGAACGACGGGTATAGCTAGTTTGGACATTGTCTAAATTTTAGACGACGCAATAGACAAGCCACTGAAGACGTTTTGTGGCATGTGGTCAGTCTAAATTTGGCATAGACCACCATTTGCACAAGCCACTAGAGATGCTCTAATTGTGGCATTATATGTCACGGCAAGCATGTAGTACCAAATAGCCTGAGACTGGTCTGCATTTGTCTGCGCACCCAAGGTCACCACTCACATCCAAGTCCTAAATTAGGCAATTCACTCCTCAATGGTGGATGTATACCGGCTTTTTTTCTATCTGAGGAGACTAGCTTTGAAGCTTACTGGAGAGCATGTAAGGAGGAAGGGGAACAGGCTCTGCCTTGTTATCAATTGTAAGCAATGGAAGTGCCTTGTAAATAATTGGGTGACTTAGGTGAGGCCCAGAGCATCACTTGCTGACCTGAACCCTGTCTTGTAATTATTTTTACACTGTATTCGTGACTCCAGATGTGATGATCTCAATTCGGTTTGTCGTACTGACAAGAGACACCACTTGTAGATGAAGAAATCAACGGTCGAGGAAGAGTAATTTCTTGTGATGATTGATACCATTCATTCTGGTTAGTCAATAGTTATGACTGGTGCGGCGGCGGCCGTGCCGCGGGCTAACGGTGCAGCCGGATCGGGAGGGTGGTGCGGGCAGGAGGCCTCCGCCCTACCTCTCCTATGGCGCGCGCGGCGATGGCCGTGCTGCGGGCCAGCGGTGCGGCCGGACCGGGAGGGGGGCGTGGGCAGGAGGCCTCCGCCCCGGCCTCTCCCATGGCGCACACGGATGCGGTGGCCGGACCGGGAGGGGGGGGGGCAGGAGGCCTCCACCCCTGCCTCTCCTATGGCGCATTCGGCTGCGGCGGTGCCCGTAGCGTCTTCTGGACTCGGGCTCTCGACGCCCACTCGGAGTGTTGCCTCCCAGCAGGTGACAAGCCCTGTTGGGGGTTGGGCAGGAGGCCCCACCCTAAACGGGGCCACGCGTGAGGAGATCATTGCTTTCAGAGGAATCCCGGATTCGGTCGCTGAAGGCCGATGGATGAGCTGTCGCCTCCAGGATCAGCCGGATGTTGATGATATGCAGCTAAGGTGTGCTATGCGGGCGGCCAAGCTTGGTGACATTGAGGTCACTACTGGTATGTCGGTTAATATGTCCAATTCTATTCTGCATTTTTCCAATGATGAGATTGTTCATAATGCAAACCAGTTAGGAGTTTCACTTGGTAGTAATGGCAGTAAAATCTCTAGATCAGTTAATGATATCCTGGATCTTGAAGCAGAGCGCGCTTTAGAAATGATTCGTAACTTAGCAGTCGTTAAACCCATGAGCGACTCCGACGTAGATGCGTTGGGAGTGAGGGTTCTGCACAGTTTGTGTGCGGATCTTGCCCCTTCACTGCCTGAGACAGAGGATGATGATGGATACAGTTCCCCAAGGGATTCTACCCATGTAGATGTTCCGGAGGTTAGGTCCACAAAGCCCGGTTGTGAGGACCGGCTGGAGGATCAAAATAAGTCTAAGAGGAAGTTGAAACGAAAGATTTATCCAGCTTCGGCTGGGCGAAGAAGCGCTAGGATCCGTACCTCTCAAAAATTTCATGATGAAATATGAGAGGAATTTTTTGGAATAGCAGAGGTCTTAAAGACTTGGCTAAAAGAAGGTTTCTAGCGGATGCATCTATCGAACACCAGTTGGATTTTATCGCCCTCACCGAAACTGGAAGGGACAATTTCACACCCCAGTTCCTTAGCATTTATCGGGAGGTGTCGATTTCGACCGGCATTGCCTACCTCCAAGAGGAAGGTCCGGTGGGATATTACTTTGGGGTTAAGTGCGATTCATTGGAAGTTCGGAGTGTGGTCATGGGAGATTTTGCGGTGAAGTTTCGGGTCAGATCAAAGGCCGATGGGTCTAATTGGGCATTAGTGGCGGTGTATGGTGCCGCGCAGCCACAACTCAAATCAGATTTTTGGCTGATTTTGTCCGTATCTGCGGTAGCGAGCAGCTCCCAATTCTGGTTGGGGGCGATTTTAACATTATTCGAAGTAGGGAAGAAAAGAATAATGATAATTTTGACGGCAGATGATTGTTTATGTTTAATACCATAATCGAAAGTTTGGATCTTAGAGAGATGAGCTATCTGGTAGAAAATTCACTTGGGCTAATACGTTGCCAAACCCGACATTTGAGAAGCTGGATCGTGTCCTTGCTAGTGTCGAATGGGAGCAGAACTTTCCCCTGGGAACACTCCAAGCGCTATCGCGCACGATCTCGGACCACACCCCGTTGCTCGTTGACTCTGGCGAGGCAACCCATGTGGGGAATAAAAACACTTTTCCGTTAGAATTAGCGTGGTTCGAAAGAGAAGGGTTTCTAGATCTGATAGCAAGGGAATGGGCTAAAGATTCAGGAGGGAGGTCCCCTATTGAAAGATGGAAGAATAAGATAACGTATCTACAAAGATTCCTTCGTGGGTGGGCTAAGCATATGAGTGGGATTTATAAGGCTGAAAAGGAAAGGCTCCTTGTACTTATTCAATCCCTAGATTTAAAAGCCGAGTCCACCATTTTAGATACCAGGAAGCTGGAATCTAAAATGGAGGCGGAGATGAGACTGAAAGAACTACTTCGAGAGGAGGAATTGAAGTGGGCATTGCGAGCTAAAGTTCGCAAAATCGTCCAAAGGGATGATAACACTCAATTCTTTCATATGATTGCGAATGGTAAGCAATGTAAGAAGCGGATCTTTCAGCTTGAGCAGGATGAGGGGACGATTTTAGGATAGGAAAACCTAAAATTATATATAACCAATTAC
This sequence comes from Aegilops umbellulata, assembly GCA_032464435.1. Taxonomy (NCBI): domain Eukaryota; kingdom Viridiplantae; phylum Streptophyta; class Magnoliopsida; order Poales; family Poaceae; genus Aegilops; species Aegilops umbellulata. The sequence goes on from CP136058.1 coordinate 81,442,314, forward strand.
TACAAGCAGCTGTTTGGGCGTCCAGAGGATAAGTTCGTATCCTTGGATGAGTCCACGGTTGAGGATGTCCGTCAACTTGCTGCGGATGATAATGACATTTTGACCGCCCCGTATACGGAGAAAGAGGTGTTTGAAACTATTTCACAAATGAAGAATAATAAGGCTCCAGGGCTGGATGAATTCCCGGCGGAGTTTTTTAAAAAAGTGCTGGCATATTGTTAAAGGGGATTTGCTACCGATGTCCCATGATTTATTCTCTGGACAGCTTCAGTTGTTTCATTTAAATTTTGGAACAATAACTTTACTTCCTAAGAAAACAGAGGCAGTACGAATTGAGCAGTTCCGGCCGATCTGTCTTCTTAATGTAAGTTTCCAAATTTTCATCAAGGTTGGGATTAATAGGCTTACGCAAATTGCGCACTCTGTGATGTAGCCGTCCCAAACTGCTTTCATGCCGGACAGAAACATCCTAGAAGGGGTTGTGTGGTCCTACATGAAACGCTCCATGAAATCCACGAAAAAACTAGACGGAGTTGTTTTGAAAGTGAATTTTGAGAAAGCGTACGATAAGGTCAAACGGTCTTTTCTTCAACAAGCCTTGCGTATGAAAGGTTTTGATCCGGCCTGAAGACACCGGGTAGAATCTTTCACGCAAAAAAGGGAGTGTTGGAAATAAAGTGTTCACCCTGAGTATGCACCGTTGCCAAAGTTCGTCGTACCGAGACACCACATGATGATCGAGTGTGATAAGCTCTACGTTCAGCGAGACGTGGAGACCGAGTCGCGTGGTGGAGTTGGTGGCTCCATGCGCGAGGGCGGAAGACTCGGCAGGAGAGCGCGTACATGCGCGTAGAGCTAGCTGGAGTTCGTTTCGTGGGCGCTGCGTCGCCGAGTGGCTATAAGTCACGATGTAATCCTCTGTGTATTTGCTTGCCGGGCTGAGTTCGTGCTCATGAGGAAAAATAGGCATTCGTGCGCCGGGAAAGAAACTTGCAGTGTCCCTGTTCTTCCTTCTCCTTCCTTCTTCTTCTTCTGATGATCTAGTTCAGAGAGAGAGGTGCAGCGAGAGAGAGAGGTAGAGCTAGGGCATAGCCACGGCAACAACATGCTTTGTCCCCTAGTATCTTGTTAATTGGACACTGATGTTAGTGCGGTGTTAGTAGGTTTTTGCCCTGTGTTAGATGTTTCGATAGCGAGCATCTGCAGCGGGTTTCCTACTGATGCTCCAACTTGCCTATCCCCTTTCCGGCTTCTTCTCTTTTGGTTAGTTGTATTACCTGGATGGATGTACTGAATATTCCCGTTAAGCAATTAACGGGAAGGGGTGTGAGCCTGGTTGGAAAGAAAATGTTGATCTCAGGCAGTCCACTGTGAAATTCCGGCAACTTCATATCATGGTGACTTGGTGAGGATATTCTCTTCAAATTTTAGGTCTGGTTGTACAACTGGATGAAGATTGGACTTATGTTCGGAGCATGTATAGAGATGATTTTGACAGTCTCGAGGATGAAGCCATGAATTAATGTTTGAGGCCGAGAAGTCCGCCACTGTTTTACTGTTCACACATGAAAAATCATAATTTGAGGTTTAAAAAAAATCTGAAAAAATACACATGAAGATAGAGATGTATACTACATCTCTGTAAAATTTCCAGTTTGGTGTGGGCTGCACATAAAAAAATGATGGACTTTTTATAGTGAATAGTGCATGTGCTAGAAGTATATGAACGTTTTTGTCCTGCTCACACGGAAGTGTTTTCCATCATGAAATGTTAAAGAAATGTAGTATACATCTCTATGTTCATGTGTATCTTCTTTCAGAATTTTTTGAAACCTCAAAATATGATTTTACGCACGTGAACAGTAAAACGGGCGCCATGGAGCCTGAGCTCCAAACAACCACGCTCCTCCATTAGTCATTTTCAGAGAGCATCTCGTGGAGACTACTTCCATCTCACCCTCAATTTTAAAAAAGAACTGTCCAAAAGTCTAGTTTTGGTGCTCAATCCCTACTAAAAATTTGCAAGGCTGAAGGCTGGGATGACGTGAGGAGTTATACCAATGAGGGTTGGCCGGGGTCAGGGGGCTTAGAGGGATGGCCTCGGGCGGCGACAAGCCTTTTGTGCGTAGAGGAGCTTCGAGCACTCATTCTCTGACCATGCCTTCACACCTTCCATGTTACACCGACTTCGCCGACCGCCACCATCTACGCTTTCACTCACGCCGTCTGCATCATCCTCCCATGCCATCACGGATATTCCCTCCTGTTGGTCCCTGGCAGCGTCGGCTAACCTCGTTGGCCTCCCCCATGCCACCCCACCTTCCATTGTAGCCTGCCATGATGCGTAGTGCTTCCACCGTGCCGCCCGCCTTGTCCAAACCACCATGTCTCCTTGTTGTTGCTCCGCAAACTATGCCTCACCTCCCATGCGCTGCTCACCCACTCCCACTTATGTAACCGGAGCAAGCCGGCCACCATGCCGAAGATGATGTCGAGTGGGTTGTCGTCGCAAAGGAGAAGGGAAGGAAAAAATAATAATATTTGATCCATTGACGAGTGGCTTCCACTTGTCATTGTCTATGTAGAAGAAAATGTAGTGGAGGTATCAACAGTCTACTTGAGAAGAGATTCAATAGTTGTTCTCCCTACTATAGGGGGCCACCTTGCATATAGGGCTGAAGTTTTTGGTAGTCCCCTACAAATACTCTTATAGGAATCATCAAATGTGCAATATACCAGTAATAGCATAGTGGAACTTGTGGAGAGAACATTTTATTGAAATAGCTAAGCACTCATGCGCTGCTATGGAACTACAAACGGCGTTACTAGGATCAACCTATGGTTATTTCATTTTACTGCCCGCGTGGAACACGGTTTCTGACCATGTCATGGCAAACAATGTTATTCTCCTTTCTTTGTGACTACAAGCAAGTTACTCTCTTCATGCCACATATCTATGCCCAAAATCTACCTCTAGCCTTACTAAAAATTGTGTTGCCCAGCTGGTCTCTATGTCACTTAGTTTTGTATGTTCCCATCTTCTCTAACTCTGAAGGGCCACATTAAAAATCTCACTTCTCTATGGATAATTAGACCTGGACTATAGAATCATTTCCAGTTCTATAATCATTCAACAATGGATGCAACTATCGGTTTCTCCTTCAGATATGCACCATTCGATGCCAACAACTTTGGTCCAGCTCTCCTAATTTCTAGGCTTTTAACAATATGGCGACAACCATATAATAAAAAAAATGCTAGGAGCAAATATAGTTCAACTACTTAAAATAAGAGATTTGCATTGTAACTAGATAATCATTGGACACTTCAATACCATGACTAGCATTGATACATAGAAGTTACAACCACTGATTTTATTTCTTATATCTTCTAATAACCATTTTTAAGCTCAATAAGATTGCACAATGATGCATGTAAAGCGTGCTCTAGTGCCATCTTGCATGGGCTAGTGCTTCATAATTACCTTTCCCTTCGAGAATTGAAACTGAAGCATAATTAGCTATCACAACAACCGCATGCATATAAAATAGGTATGTGACTCAATCGATATAATGAAAAAGATAGATCATGTTTATGTGTAGCACTGCATCTTGGGGCAAAATGTGCAGCGACAGGCCAAACCCTTGCATTCTTGAATCACTGGAGGAAGCACATCATGTTTGAGTTTCACCTACATCTCTTCTCAGCTTGTCATCCATTGCGTTGATAGTTGTTGGTGCTATCTCCAACTTCTGTGTCATATTATCCAGAGAGGAGGAAATCGATGAGAAAACCTAGAGAGGAGAAGGTACTGGAAGTGAGACTAGCGATAACCTAAAGAGGACTGGGAGGAGGTGATGCGGCAATTGTGTTTTCCATGTAACGTCGTAGTGGAAGGCTCCAATTTCTTGTTGTAAAGTTGCAATTGTTCAGAACGGAACCACCCGAGCTCGCCCCCCCCCCCCCCCCCCCGCGTCGCCCTCCCCGAGCGAGACGACCGGGGCGGCTCCCCTCTCCTTCCCCTCCTCGCGAGTCGCCGCCCAACCTCCCCCTCGTCGCTGCCGCCGGCGGGCGCGGCCGGGCGTTGCCCGCGTGGCGCCCCGCAGCCCGGCGGTGGCGCCCCCCCTTCTTCCCCCATCGCTGGACCCCGGCTCGGGCGTGCGGTCCTGGCGGCCGAGCCCTTCGGCCGGCGGCGTTCCGGCGCGGATCTGGACGGTGGCGGTGCGGTGGCATTGCCCCTTGGCAGCGGCGGCCGCTGGCGCCCGGCTGGCCCAGATCTAGGCCCTACGGGCCCGATCTGGGTCGGGGCGGGCCTGCTGGGGGCTGCGGTGGGTTGTTCTCCGGTGGTTCTGGCGAGCTCCTCGCGACAGGGACGACGGCTGCTGTGCCGCGACTGCTGCAACATGGCGGCGGAGCTTCACGGGCGCGTTCAGGGCTCGGCCGGACATTTGGTCTGGTGTGCCTCTGCTCCTACGCCCGGTCTGCTACCGTCTAAGTCGGTGGAGGTTGTTCCCTCCCTCGTGGCTGCAGTGCTGCCGGTCCTTGTCTACGGGTGTCTCGTTTGGGATCCGGCCGGCCTCGCTTTGTTGGCCGTGGTGAGACGACGACGGTGTCCTCGTGATTGTGTTGGCGCATGTTGGTGGGCGGCGGGTGTGGTGGAGCCGAAGGCTGGTCCTGGGTGGTGGGCACGAGGGGTCGGGAGAAATCCATCTCGGGTCTTGCCGGTACCGACGCGGTGACGCCTGCGGGCGCCGCCATCCTTCTTGAAGGGCGTCGGGTGACCCTCTCCCCCCACTACCCTCCGTGTACCGGGAGAAATCCTAAGATTCGTCCGGGCAGCATCGTCATCATCGTCGCATCCCTTCGTGAAGGTGGTGCTTGGTACACGGCAACTCGGCGGCTTTGGAGCGTGGTGGTTATCTTCGGTGGGCGCAGCGGTCGCGGGGTGCCGTAGCTTTCGTTGATCCGGCTTTGTTGGCTTTTTTCTCTTATTTTCTCTTATATTTTCTTTTGGGCGTTGATCCTAAGATTTGTTTGTTTTAGACCATCCATATATGAAATGTTGAATATCGCACACAACATATCTGAAGGTCACAGTAAAGATTTTTTTTTAGATTTTTTTATACCGCGGACATTTCAGCTGACATATATTTACAAATAGAAACCTTTGATCCGTGTTGTTTGAACCATGAATTAAATTTTGAAAGCATACATATCACCTTGTTCTAGTTACAAATCTGTTTTGATTAATACTTTCTCTATGCAAGTTTGTTATTTCTGTACACAAGTTTGTTAACTAATTGTTGCATTCCATTTATTTATTGTTACTACAGTCTCTAAGGGAGAAGTCTGATTACTGATATGATTCCTTGCAGTGAACAAGCCTCCTCACTTGTTATCATGATCAGTGGGATTGGAATAAATTTACAGTTGACGATGGTCATAAAACTCAGCCAAAATTTGTCTACAAGTCATGTTCTACAAGAAAATTTCTGCAACCAAATTATTTGCTAATTCCTTTTGCACTATCTCTCAATGTGGCTGCAGTTACTTGGCTATAGATCAATTGTAAAGTTATACTTCTGATGAACATCTACACTGAATTCGTTTATGAGAAAAGAGAACGCAATTCCGAGTTTGTTTGAGAGGTATATATGTTCTTTTTTAACCTTAATTCAACTAATCCATCATTTTCCTTCAATTTTATGTAATGATCTTTCTGCTCAATTGCATCCTTCGAAGGTGTATCTTTCAATTATGTAGAAAATATTTGTGCTTGTAATCATTCTCACTTCGACTAACAACATTTTCATCAGTACTTACCAAGCATCAATATTAAACATCCCAACTCTATATTAGTGCTAGAAAAATAGGCGGTACGAACTTCTATGTTTATATATTAGGGGCTTTTGGGAGAATGGTTATACAATGAAAATATTTGTGCCTCCGTTTCATTTGTGAAAATGAAACTGATTGTACAATGAAATAATCCATGTTCCTATTTCAGAGCATTTTATTGCTTATATCAAGGTATTTATATGCATTTTCTGCATTTACTTACTAACCTCTCTTTGTAATTATTTTGGATTAAATCATTCTAGCTTTTTAAAAAGTGGCAGAGAATGGTTCTGACTTTTGTGGGTAGTCAACCAAATTCTGATTCTTGGTTGAAAGCCCCTTGTCATCATAGTTTATTCGAAGGCAGCTTCAGATTGATTTTCATATTGAGGGAGTCATCTTTGGATGCAATAGTTCTACTTTTCATAAAGAACCATGTTATATTTGTTTTTTTTGTATAAGCAGCAAATCTTTCAAACATATGCTGTGATTAGAATTATGACAACATTGGCGTTCATCACTATTCTTTTTGAACTTGAATAGATCTATGTCTAAATTACAGATAATGTGTACGAGCAAATTACTATAGTTTGAATTTCATGTCTTTCTTGGATCCGTGGCAAAGCATAGTCACCTTACTACTATGTTGCTTCCTACATGTCTTCTCATGGCCTTATTAAAAATCTGTGTTTCTATGGTTTTAAACACAAGATGGCATTTTTAACACATTCCGTATAACTTCTCCTATACGGTTATAATTTTAAATTCAAGCCCACCCAACACATAAAGTTTCTATCTTTTTATTTTCGATACACGAAGTAGTTAGCGTTGCGCTGATGTTGATGAATGACACCCCATCCAGAAGTGACCACGTGGAAGAGATCAAGAACATCAACATCCTCTTGTGGTGTTCCTCCTTCTCATCGCCACTGCTGCCGCCAACAACAACAATGATGACCATCTCACAAGATGGCTACTAGAGCGCCGGAGCCTTGAGAAGGCAACACACTCGAGATGAAGATAGATTGAGAGAGTGAGGGAGAAGGGGGGTGGGGGTGGGGGGGGAGATCAAGGGAGGGAGAGAGGAAGGGAAGAGAGATCTTGCAGGTACACATTGGTAAGATAACCACATTCTGAAATATAAATGGTATTTGGTGGCAAGTCACCATTTTGTTTGTTCGCAATCTGTCAGACAACTTTCATGTCGAATGTGTCGTAGAAATGCTCTTCGATAAATATGCGATTAGCTCTTGATATTTCAGTATGGTTGTAAATTTATCAATTCATAAATCACTTTGATAAACATTTTTAGTTGGGACAGGACAAAAGAAAGAAAAGGAGAGCACTTTAACGATAAAAAAGAAGTCACCAATGCAGTCTGTTGCAACACACATGCATTCTACTAGTTTTATTTAGTATTTGGGAGTAAAAAATGGTTTTCAACAACAGTCCTATCCTATTTTGTGCAAAAAGTTTTTTGGGGCACCCCAACAAAAAGGCTCTAGGTGCTGCAATATACGGTGCAACCGCGGATGCCTTAAACCACCCTCCCCGGGCAGACCACCCGCAATCCTGACAGGTGGGACCCATTCGATGTATGCAGAGTAGATGGAAATACGGCGCCACGCAACACATTTAACGTCCGTGGACTGCAAATGCACCGTATTTGCATGTCAAGGTTTTGTATCACTTCAATGTGTACCGCAAGTTATAACTGTAAAGTGATCGTTTGCGCCAAGTTCAAGCACGGCCGGTGTAATTTACTAGTGTAGGGGGCTTCCCCCAGTTTTGTAACTCCATTTTGTAATTACAACTCTCTCTTAATTGAAAAAAAATACAACTCTCTCTTTTCCAATGTTAATGAAAATGACAAGCAACGATTGTTGCTTCTTGGAAAACAAGTATGTAACCCCGAAGGGATTCTTGGTATGCAGCTTCGCTTTGGTTGATGATCTTCATCTTAATTTGTTGAACACGATTGTTGGAGAGCGAGAAGAAATAGAGAGGAAGGTGGAGGAAGCAATGGTTGACATGAAATATGAAATTGAAAAGAAGCACCGGTGAGGAAGCCATGCCCTTCCGCCCCTTCGCATGATCCTTTCTCATACCATCGCCTCTGTCAAAACTCTCGTCTGCAAAGTTGCTGTTGTTCATGCAGGCAAAGAGCAGTGGGGCTAGAACTGTCGCAGTTGACCTGCGGCAGCGGAGTGCACTAAGGCCGTGCTTAGAATGGATGTATTATAATACAGAGGTGTATAATTTACAAGTGTAACTCACCGATCGCTGTGCAAACTCCAGCCGAAAGTGAAACGACGGGGTGAGGTGTGCATTCTTTACAAGTGTATTTGAAAGAGAAACGGTGATCCAAACAGGGCCTAACCTATGTCCTCTTCCTGTCCCGTCAGCCGCTAGCTGCAGATGAAGCCTGGCGGTGTGGTGATGGAGAATGAAGATGAACAGAGGGTTTTGTAACCGAACGCATAGAGGTTGAGGGAGGGCCGGAGGCTGGCGGCGTGGTGGAGAATTAGGGTAGGCCGGCTGAGCCGCTGAGCGAATGAGATTTTATAGGTCCGAGAACCAACGTTGGATCGATACATCGGACAGTATCTACGCCGTCCAACCAGCTAGACAGATCCGACAGTTTCCTATTTATACGGTGGTTCCTTCCTTCGTCATCGCAAACCAGCACACAGAAACACTCTCTCCCACTTCCACTTCCACCCACCAACCCTAATTCCGCAGCGGCCAAACCCAAAGGAGATGGAGGCTGGCGGCGCTAGCACGACTACTACGAGGAAGAGGAAAGCAGCCGCGCTCGAGGGCCATCCGGCGCCGGCGGCAGCGGCGGCCGATCCCGGAATGGGCGAAGACGACGGAGGCGGATCGGGTGAAGATCGGCAAGATCTCGACCGCCTCAGCAGCCTTCCCGATGCGATCCTCGGTGAGATAATCTCCCTCCTCCCCACCAAGCAAGGCGCTCGCACCCGGATCCTTGCGTCTCGGTGGCGCCACCTCTGGTGCTCTGCGCCCCTGAACCTCGACTGCCGTCACCTCGCCCGCACATGGATCGAACTCCCTGCTCTCATGCATCGCATCATTAACGCCCACCAAGGCCCCGGCCGCCGCTTCTGCACTCCGGAGCAGTTGTACACCATAAACGACATAGATGCCGTGGAGGCCTGTCTCCTGTCCCCCGCTCTGGCTAGGCTCGAGGAGCTTAAGCTCAACAGCTGGAGGCGGCAGCCGCTGCCGGAATTAGTCTTCCGCTTCTCGGACACCCTCGTTGTTTTCCGCATTGAACAGTGCAGTCTCCCGGACGCCACCGTCCAAAGATTTCATTTTCCCCGGCTTCAGCGGCTCGAAATTGTTCATAGCAGCATCACGGAGGGCTCACTCCACAGCATGATGGCCGGCTGCCCTTCTCTGGAGTGCTTGCTAATTTCTCGTTGCCGTGGACCTCGTTGCCTCCGGATCAATTCACTTGTCCTCAGAAGCGTTACAGTCAGCAATTTTTCACTGGGTGCACCCATGTTAGACGAAATCGTCATCGAGAGTGCCCCATGTCTCGAAAGACTATTCCATCTAGATGAGGACCAGGATTTGCGTGTATCAGTGGTCTTCGCGCCTAAGTTGGAGACCTTAGGCTGTACCAACTCCACCAGGCTCCTCTTTGGTTCTATGGATATTCAGGTAACTCCAGCCTTCTTCATTCTTACCGTCGAGACTTCTAGTAACTTCCATCACTATGTGCAATGTGCACACACGTTTTTAGCATATAATTTGCACATGTATATTGTCTAATGTTGGCTTTCACCTTTGATGAAGGGATCGCGCACAATCAAGTGTTTGGCTCTCAGTATGCCCACTCTTAGTTTGGATATGGTCATTGGATTGATGAGAAGCTTTCCGTGCTTGGAGAAGTTGTACATTCAGGTGATGATTAATTGCTCACTGACAATAATACCTTGTGTTTGGCGGCTCATTTGATCTACTTGTTTTGCTGAAGTTGTTTTCTGTTTACTGATGTTCTTTCCAGTGCAACACGTCAAGGAAGAACAATAATGTGTGGCGTCGTAAATACCGCGATCTTCTCAGAAGTCTTGACATCCGTCTAAAAATTATGGTGTTGAATTATTATTCCGGCAGAAAATCAGATGTTGATTTTGTCACATTCTTTGTCCTCAACGCTAGACAGCTAGAGTCTATGACACTTATGGTCCAGACCGACGATGAGGACTTCTTAGCAAAACAGCATCACAAGCTAAAGCTGGAGAAGAGGGCTTCACATGGTGCTCGGTTTCATTTCGCTGCGGAACGACGCTACGAATTTGGATACAAATTATCCTTTTGAGTGGTAGTTTTGAAAATACTTCGTGTTTGGTCCAGTTAGAAGTTACTCTATCCAACCAGTAAACCTTATTTTATGTTTTGTCCAACAAGGATTAGCTATTGTGTTTGGGGTATTTTAAGTTTGTATTATCTTGGAACGTGTTCGAACAAGCTATTTATTTAAATGATATTTGCGGTTAGTTATTGTCTTATCATGGTACTAACCTTATTTAGATATGTTATAATAAATCCTTTAGGATTAACGTTATTTGATATTAATCTCGTGATTATAACACCTACATGAGCGGAAGCGTGATAACTTACAGGAACTGGGCGAAGTCCTGTGCCTGCTCGATGGCGTGTAGCCCGTGCCTGCACCTTGGATCCTCCAGCATCGATGAGATGGCCGGGGAAGAAGTACAACAACAATCCAGTAGCGCCGCTGGCTTGACCATCGTGGCATCCGTTGGAGATGCAACAGCTGGTCGGAGTAGACGTGCCGCCGGCACTGCCCTGGTGGTGGCCGGCGGTGGTAGTCGGTCTTCGTCTCCTTCAGCACCTCTTTAGGATCGGTTGTTTGAGAGAGGACGTGGCCTACCCACGTGAGATCGTTAGTTTTCACGGGAAGGGTCCTTTTTCCTTTTGTATTAGGTGCCAGGAGGCGGGACAGAGACCAAGTCGTTGGTTTGATGCCCCCGATCAGGGCATGTACGTGGGAGATTTAGCTCCCCCTTATCTCTCAGTTTGTTACAACTGAAGATTAATTCCAACATTCTCCCCCTTAATCGTAGTTAACAAACATCATAAGCCCACTCTCAATATAAATAAAATACCAAAGGAAAGTGTTACAATGGCTAATGAAATGCCAATGAACCTCGATACTTATAGTACATCATTCTATCTCAAAATGGATAACATATTACTTCATGGGAGTTGGCTTATTTAACGGTCCTTATTTCCAGGATTAAAAGGCTTTTTAAACCCATGCCGGCAACATAATCATAAAATGGGTGGTAAGCCTTTAATATGCGGAACCACAAAACTTATATATATCAAACATTATATGTTTGGTCCTGGATTCTATCTTTCACAACATGAAAACTTATTGTCAATGATTTTGGCAAAACCATTTAACATGTTGTTACTCGCATAGAAAACTGCGTGTTCATATTGCAGTAGGTGGTTACAAAATGTTGTCTACCACCATAATTTCGGGAATAAAACTTCTTGACATACAACCTGCCCACTAGCCTTTTACATGCCTCATAAGTAATGCCATTAGTGTCATTATAGAGCTTTTCCACGATATAGGTCCATCTGCGAGAGTGAGGATGTAACATAGCAAGGAAACTTTAAGATCCACACATCTCGCAGAAATAATGCCTGGATATCCCAGGATATGGAAGTTATTAGACTTCTTATTAGTGAGCATGTAAACTTTATTGTCTTGCATATCTGCAAGAAATTTGGCAGCTTTTCTAGTGGTCCATTTCTGGACTTACTTGTATATTTGCCAATTATCCCAATCACAAACAAGGGCATGTTCATACTTGAATACACATATTGCTTCTGACATCTGAAGCATAAGGAACCGACATTATCTGATCAGATCATAATGGTTCCTTGGACACTAAATGTCCATCTTTATTGCCCTTGACTTTAGTAGCAGGTGCAATAATAGTACTACCACAAAATATTTTCTTTCGTACTTTATCGACGTATATCGTCGTAATAAAACTTATACCCCTTTTGGAGCTATATCTTAGCAAAACTCGATACAAACAAAGTATAGGGCATGGCCAAGATCCTTTATGTCATAAATAGAAGATAGAAAATTCTTGGCCCGCCAAAAATATTCCATCCTCTCAAGGTAGTATACTTACTCCTCCTGGTTTTATGGTATGAGTGTCCCGACGCTCTTCTTATTTCATAATTGAATTTCTTGGTACAACATGCCTTGTGTTAACTTCACCTATTTGACGAAACCTTACGGTTAAGTCATACATACATTCATAACTTAGTAAACACAAGAGCATGTTATAATAATAACTCAAGCGTCAAAACAACTCACTGTGGAAACTCTATTGAGTTCCATACATCATTAGAGCTCATTATCACACAAGCCTCTAAGATGATCATTCACACACATTTTGAATCACACGAAAATTGTTAAGTCTCAACATTAAGTGTTGCAATATGCATTTCTTCTCAACTTACTTGATGCATATGAACAAAGATCTAATGGAGTTATCCTTAAGATTCACGTTCATAAGCTCCAGTTCCCTCATGATCACTTTATTTGAAAAATGGAAAACATATCCAATATCTTGATAATAATCATTTCAGTTCTAAACCACAACACCGTTGGGGCTGAAGATGGAAAATAACTTAATGAATTATGACAAATGATTATAAACGACAAGAGTCAGAAATATAACCACGAGCCACATGATACTAACAAACTTGCCACTTGAGTGAATTGTGACGTATGATTATAAATGACGTTGGTCATATATATAATCAACATGTTACATCATGATGGTCATTAGACTAGCAAGCTTCACTTTAGCATTGATGTGTGCTTCATAATGCTCATAAGGGAATAAGTACACATTATATATAACATGATAAAATGAGTATTTTTATTCATTCTTCTAACTAAGACTTGTTGCATCTTAATTAGAGAACTGGCATTAGTATGTGCTTTTCAAACATTCTCCAACCAAGACTTCTCGTTGGTTCCATCTTTAATTAGAGAATAAACATGCATATTTGGATCTAAGTAGGATAAGTGAACTTGATATCTCATATTAAATGAGACTTCCATTCCCCCCCTCGAAATGTGGTCTAAAACCGCAGTTTCGATGAGGTCTCATTATTGACACTTCTCTTACATCTTTAGTTGTAACGTAACACATAATCTTTACAAATGATCCATTCGAAAAACATACTTGTCTCACCCAAGGGTGGGACTAACATTGGGGCTAACTTGATAACATACAAAATCATGTCATCTGTTCGAGAGAAAAAGATAAGTTTCTCCAATAACTAGGAGGATGAAACAATATCATCAATTAGATGGAGAATTAAGCATCTCCAAATCATAGCGAAATAATCCAATAGTTTTGACTTTAAACTCCATTGCATTAGTAATGTGCATGATAACACATGCATTTTGAGACATCTCCCAATGTTTGCCTTAACATCATGATTACCATCTGTAAACCTTAGTGGCAGAAAAAACATTGCGAGATTACTTACATGACACAATGATCTCCACTCTCCATACAGAAAAGTTATTTACATAAGGTTTGCCTATGCCAAAATGGAATTTGGCATCATTATGAATGTTCATTGCTATAAAAACAGAAGACATTGTTATGAACATCACATCAAAACATCAACCATGAATTAACCATGCAATGAGATGAATAAAGATGATTGATTTATTCTAATTTGTATTATCATTGGGCAGAAAACGGAAAAGAATCTTATTAATTCATAAATGGCACATGAAAATAATCAACGTTGGTCAAAATATCATCAACCGCCATTATGAATTTGGCTCATCAAATCTCTAATCAGAACTTCTCGTTGGTTCCATTTTGATTATAGAAACATAAAATAACATAAAGACCAGCAAGAATAGTAACTAAATTAATAACCATCATTAACATATAGAAACAATATAGTGCAACCCATTGTGTCATAGGACACAAGGATTCAAAACGTGTTGTAGACATCTTGAACTTAAATTTTGATACTTAACACCTTACTTTTATATATTATTTCTATGGAGAATGGACGAATGAAGTTGAGCCTAATGATCAAGGGGGAGAATGTTGGTTGATCTCGGCTCTGACCGGGTAAAAAGTAACGTTAAGGGGATGGACCATGAACCAACGTACGTGGCTGTGACCCCAACAAAATCGCCCTGATCGGGGGCACCTCTAACCAACAGATGGTTTTGGTCCCCTGTTGCCATCACACATATAAAGGGTAGGGCCTGGATACCTATGAAAAGTGAGTTCACGTACATGATATCCAGCCCCTTAATCCCCGCAAACCCTACCGATCTAGGGGTGTGCATAACAACGTCAGATCTTAAGTTCGGACCCATAATCAGTTAATTACTAGATCATTACCATTATCACATAAGAACATAATCATTAGCACCTTAACATAACCACTTCAGATCTTAAAGACGAATAATTAGGACCAGAACATGAGCAATTAGACCCTGACATCAGTGATTAATAGTAAAACAGGGTCTAATTGTGGTTCCAACCGAGATTAACCTTGCTCTAGATACCAATGTTATAATAAATCCTTTAGGATTAACATTACTTGATATTAATCTCGTGATTAGAACACCTACATGAGCGGAAGCGTGATAACTTATAGGAACTGGGCGAAGTCCCGTGCCTGCTCGATGGCGTGTAGCCCGTGCCTGCACCTTGGATCCTCCAGCATCGGTGAGATGGCAGGGGAAGAAGTACAACGGCAATCCAATAGCGCCGCTGGCTTGACCATCGTGGCATCTGTTGGAGATGCAACAGCTGGTTGGAGTAGACGTGCCGCCGGCACTGCCCAGGTGGTGGCCGACGGTGGTAGTCGGTCTTCGTCTCCTTTAGCACCTCTTTAGGATCGGTTGTTTGAGAGAGGACGTGGCCTACCCACGTGAGATCATTAGTTTTCACGGGAGGGGTCCTTTTTCCTTTTGTATTAGGTGCCAGGAGGCGGGACAGAGACCAAGTCGTTGGTTTGATGCCCCCGATCAGGGCATGTACGTGGGAGATTTAGCTCCCCCTTATCTCTCAGTTTGTTACAACTGAAGATTAATTCCAACAAGATAAACCTGCCTCGGTTATCTAAACCTGGATTATCTGCCTCAATTATAGGCCTCGGTTACAGGGGTGGTGGGGTAGTTTTGTGGCAGAGTGGATTTTCTAAACCTGGATTGTAATTGTGGCATTCTATGTGACAGCCACAGAAACTAGAGCCAAGAGCAGGCTCTTCAGTCTGCTTGATACCTTATCGCATGAGAAATTCGTCTTAATGGCGGTGACCCTATGGGCAATATGGACATCTCGACGAAAGGCCATTCATGAGGCTATCTTCCAAACACCACATGCAATACAAATGTTCATTACTCAGTTTATTGCAGACTTGGAAGCTATTCGTACCCCAAATCCTACACGGGCTGATACGGTGGGGACAGGTACATCGATACAGAGGCCGAGGGCACCTCCAGCAACATATGCCAAAATTCATGTTGATGCAGGAGTACACACTCGTAGAGGAGGAGCAGCCGTAGCTGTGTGTAGGGATAGCCAGGGCTTGTTCTTGGGTAGCTCGGTACTTGTCATTCCAGGAATTTGGGATCCAGCCACACTCGGGGCGATGGCATGCCGTGAGGGCATTGCATTGGCAGAAGATCTCAATATTCAACGCTTTGTGTTGTCGTATGATTGCAAGCAGGTGATTGGGGACATTGCCAAAGGAAACTAAGGACCCTATGGAGCCATCATCAAGGAAATTATCTCTAGATCATCACCCCTCTCTTGTACCTTTACTTTTGAAAGTTGTCGGTGTAATTTCGAAGCTCATAAGTTAGCTAAGTTTGCTTTGTCTTTAGCTCGGGGGCGTCATGTGTGGCTTGGCCAACCGCATGACCAAACTTGTATCCCACTATCTGTGGAGTTTGAATAAAGTGGCTTTACCCCCTAAAAAAGTGACAGCAAACATGTAGCAAACAACATGAGACTGTTCTGCATTTGTCTGCAGGGGTGGGTGCTTTCAAACCGATACCCGAAATCGAGTCAAACCGAAATATAGGCTAAGTTGGTTTTTTTGCTTATTAGGTTCGGTTTGAAAAATAGACACTATTCCGTGTTAAGTTTTAAATTGGTTTTCAATTGAATGAAACTGTATACTACACCGAAGTAGCCGAATCGTGAGTCTGCCACCCTCGTGTCTCTCCGGTGCAAGCACAAACAGGCTACCTGATTAGTCTAAGTCACTGGCTAGCTAGTTTGTTGCTTTGGCAATTGTACACAGATTCATGCAAGCAGAAATGCATCAGTCTAGTGCACCGATTATAGGATTTTGATTATATGAAAATACTATTTGGCAGTTTTTTATTTGAGATGATTGACGACTATTATGAAACAAATCGCTCCATGACACGCTGCTTTGACCGATGATAGTGCACACATATTTCAGTTTTCTGGTTGACCGAACAAACAAAATCGATAAATTTTGGTTAATAAGGTTTGTGGCAAATTTTAGTGTGATTATTTTGGTTGTAATTTTACAGAAACCAAACTTCTAGAAACCCGAATGAACCAAACCGAATTAACCATATAAACTGAATGCCTACCCTCATAGCGGCATTTTTTATGTGAGGAGTCCGGCTTTGAAGCTGACTGGACCATGTAAGGAGGAGGCGAGCAGGGTCTGCCTTGTTATCAGTTGTAAGCAATGCAAGTGCCTTGTAAATATTTGGGTGACTCGGGTGAGGCCCTGAGCATCACTTGCTGACCTGAACTCGAGATGTGATGATCTTAGTTCGGTTTGTTGTACTGACAAGAGACTACTCTCGGTAGATCAATCTTGTGATGATTGATCTCATTCATTCTAGTCAGTAGGGTATCTTAAGAAACATGTTCATGATGATAATTTTGAGGTACCGATTGTAGTTGACTAATTAGGTGTCCAAAATGCACAAGAATGGAAGTACAATGGGCTGCTGAAGAGAGAGAGAGAGAGAGAGAGAGAGAGAGAGAGAGAGAGAGAGAGAGAGAGAGAGAGAGAGGGAGGGAGGGAGGGAGGGAGGAGGGAGAGAGGGAGAGTAGATGTTGTTGGTGCTAGTCAGAAAGGCAAGGGCTGAGCTAGCGGCGGCGATCTCCAGACCTATTTCTCTTCTCTTGTTTACCCTTGTATCTCTTGTGATGGACCACCATATGTGCGAATTCATTGTATTGTGGTTTGTGTTTTATCTGTAAAGTGGGGCGTGAAGCCTTTTCCGGTATTTGTAGACTCTATAAGTTCAGGGATACTACAAGTTAATATATTTTCATCTGAAGAAATCTTATCCTTTTATTACTTCATTTTGCTGCAATATATACTGATATATTGTTTTCTGTGGGAATGATCAATGAGAGGTTGAAGAGACTATACACACCAAACAGAACCAAAGCATGCTTCTGAATGTAAATGCTACTCACTCGCAAAAAAAAAATGTAAACGCTACTCACTTGCAAAAAAAAAAGAATGTAAATGCTACTGACAACAATCACATGAATGAAATGCTAGGGTCCATTGTCTAAAATAGGGATGGCAACGGGGCCCCATACCCGCCAAACCCATGGGGATTTCATCCATTAGGGGGTGGGGATGGGCGAAAAACATCCTCATGAGGATATTTACCAAACTATTTTATTCCCCATAGGGTACAACGGGGATTGGGACGATACCCTATTCCCCAGACCCAATACCCAATGGGACCCGGTTAGTAACTGTGATACTGCGGTCAACCTTAAAATATTCAAAAACAAACTTGTGAAAACAAAAAAAACTCTGAAAAAACCTTTAACCTATCTCACATCCTCACCTCAGCTGCCACCATAACCAAGAAGTCAATACGACGAGGCATTAGCAGGACAAGGACAACACCATGTATGTATGTTGATTATAGGGTGTCCTACTATGTATATGAGTATTTGTTTATGGGGATGGGGACCCTAATGGGCCCCGTTCACCAATGGGGCATGGGTATGAGGAAATTTCATTCCCACTCATGTAAACGGGGATGGGGATGGGATGACAGGGAATAGATGGGAATGGGGATGTTGTAGGTATCCCCAAAGGGGATTGTCCCCATTACCATCCCTAGTCTAAAAGACTAAAAAGACAATGCTTATATGTTGATCTTAGGCAGTCCACTGTGAAGTTGCAGCAACTTCACATCACGGTGAGGATTCTCTCTTCTAATTTTAGGTCCGGGTGTACAACAGGCTGAAGATTGGACTTTTGTTCGGAACATGTAGGGATGATTTTGACAGTCTCGAGGATGAAGCCATGAACTAATATTTGAGGCGAGGAGTGCCCCACTAACTATGCATGCAATGCATCTCCATAAGGGGGAAATTGTGTTGGAGCTCAGGCTGCATGGCACCGGTTTTACTATTCACACGTGAAAATCACACTTTGAGGTCTCAATTTTTTTTAAAAATACACATGAACATAGAGATGTACACTACATCTCTGTAAAATTTCGGCATTGGTGTGAGCTACACAAAAAATGATGGACTTTTTATAGTAAATAATGCATGTGCTAGAAACCTAAAAGTACACGTTTTTGTTTCTTTTGTCCAGCTCACACCGAAGTGTATCCCGCCACGCGGGGCTGAGCATGCGTGCGAGGCTCGCACTAGAACCCAGGCACCTCCTTTTGTCTCTCTGTATGTGCCAAATCGGGATACCTCACTCCCTCCACCTGCGTCTAATCTAGACGGTGCTGCGCCGTCCCCTATCTCCCCATGCATGGCTACTGTTGTCATTCCTTGTCAGAACGCTGCGTTGGGAACCGACGAGTCCGACGAGATCATGCACTCACTGACCCACGCCGACCCCTCAAGCTACTCCTGGCCAGCATCTAGCCATCATCATCGCGCCTAAACCAGCCCTGCAGCCTAACTCACCCGTTCGGTCACCACGCCAAGCCCTCAGGTCGCCTCTATCACTGCAATATGCTAGAGATCACGCGCTGCTGCCACAAGATACGCCGCCCATGAGGTCTAACATGACCGCGATGATCCCATATCGAGATGCCCTTCTCTCGTCCCCCCACCCACAGCCATCCACAGCTACGCCCCCTATATACCGCGTGGGCCTCTCTCCCCTCTCACTCACCATTTTCATCCACCCCACTCCTCACACAATAAGAGACGCTGCTTCCGCTGCCTTGCCCTCAACCACTGCGTCGAGGCTGGCCGTGATCCTGTCCGCTGCGCTAGCTGCTGGCAGAACGACCACCGCAGCCGTGATTGCAGGTACCTCCGGATCTGGCCCCTCATCCCTCCTTTCCCCGACGTTTTCTCCTCAAACCCTAACCCAGCCTTTTGTCCTCGTAACATGATCCCGGAAGCTCCTCGTCGCCAGCGCCCCATGCTCCACGCACTATCATGATCGGAGAGGTCTCCATCATCCTGTTGGAGCCCTTCCCCGCGGTCTGCATCCCCTCCCCGTTCGTCATCCGCGCCGTCCCTGTCAACTCCAGCAAGGCCCCCCTGGCTCCACCCTCGCCACCACGCACATCCGCACCCTCCCATCCCCCACCACTCCCCACCATGACCCTAGCCACACTAGCTCATCACCATTCGACACCCATGCCCTACGGGATCGCCTCTCCGACATTTTCGTTGCATCACAGTTCACTAGGGCTAAGTCACACGTCTCGTACTCTGAGCTGTATGATGAGCTGCCTCGCCCGGAATGGGAGGCCGTCCTGCTTCCACCCTATGGTGACATGCCACTCGTCGCTGCCCCTCCATGCCTTGTCCACTGCCCTCGCCGCTTCGCCTTTGCACACCTCCAGAATCCTGATCCCAACCCCACTCCGCTCATCCGCCGTGCTATCCAGCACACGTGCGGCAACCCGGCCTACATCATGGGCGGATCCTGGCGTGGGGTCACCTGCATCACCTTTCACACTCCTGCCGCACGAAATGATGTCATCCGCCACAACCTCATTGATTTTGAGGGCAATGTGGTTACTATAGAGCCTCTAGAGCACGCCGACCGATCCATTGCCATCTTCACCGATCTCGCTGAGATCGAGGTCTATGAATTCCCACACGAGCTCTGGCACAATGATGGCATTCGCTTTGCACTCGCGTTCCTTGGGGACGTCTGTGCTGTCGATGATTTCTGCCTCCATGGCATCGACTACACCTCTGTCCGCGCTCTCGTCCTGCTGCGGTCCGGCAAGCCGGCTCCTCCTGGCCTTGTCATTCAGCTCCCCCCCCCCCATTAATGAGATCAAAATAGCAAAGGTAGTCGAAGTCTCACGCTGGCACCACGGCGATGGTGCCAATCCCTTCGGTGGCAACTCCTCTAATGGAGATTCTGCCCCTCTTTCCCAGTGTGGATCACCACGCCCTCTTTCTCCTGACAACATAGCCCCGGTGGTATCTGTCATCAGGGCTGGATGGCGTGCTGACCCCACCTATGGCAGTATAGGCTGGTTGCCCGCCGACACATCTCCGGTGCACGTTTCCCTCTGCCTCCTTTGGCGGCACCATGAGTGAACCCGCTTTGTCGGCTGCCCTCCCACCACCTGGCTCTGCACATGACCCCCTCGTCGTCTTTGATCACGACTCTGCTGGCTCTGAGGGCATGCATGTCCCCCTCCTGCATGCTGTGGCCACTGGCTCCCTGGACGCGGTGCATGCACCCGCCAGCTCTGCTCTGCCCCCACCAGTCATCCGGCCGGTACCCCGGGTGGCTACTGTTGACCCACCTGCTTTGCCCGTTGACGTGGGGCCCGATGCGCAAGCTGTCGGTCTTGAGCTGCCCTCTGGCACGCCGGCTTTTGCCGTGTTCGCCCCGCCCGCCCGTCGGTCGTGCGCGCCTCGCTGGCAAGGAGGCCAACTACTCCCCCATGCTTGCTAGGGCTGTCAAAGCCAAGGCCGCTCGCCTCTCTGCCTCAGACGTCGACACAACCACTAGCATTGCCATCCAGGACGCTCGCCTTGACGGAGCAGACGGACCCCCTGCCACTGCTGAAGACTTGGCCACCATTGCTCTCCTCTATGGTGCGGATGACAGCCACCTTGATACCATCCTTGCCTCCAAGGACACTGCCTCTGGTGATGAAGATGAACCATGATCGCCGGCCCAGCCATGCTTGGCCCCTTGACGTCGGGGTCCCACTAGAAGTTGACACCCGTGCTAGCTAGTTTCTATGCGTTAAATGTCTTGTTGCCCTTTTGTTCTGTTGCCTCTTATCTCAGAACTTTTATGGCGTATCTTTGTATCAGAAACTTTCATAGAACTCATGTACTCCCGCTGCGCTACATGCCGTCCGTTCGTGGTGACTGAAAAAGTGTTATGAGTAACGCTGTAATATCTATTTGCTCCTGGAATGTACGTGGCATGGGAGATGGCGATAAGTGTTCTGAATCCTATCTGAATTGCTAGTGATCAAACCTCACATTGCCGTCTTGCAAGAATCCAAACTTGAAACTTACTCCGATGCTAAACTACGCTCATTCTTACCTCACCATCTTGATCAAGCTTTCTCGTTGCCCGCCATTGGCACGACTGGCGGCACCATCTCCGCCGTTAACACTTCCTCTCTCCAGGTAATCCCACACTCCCACCTAAACTTCTCCTCCACTTTAATCCTAAGATCAACGACATGTGCCCATGACATCGCCATCACAATCATCTACGACCCCTCCACCCGTGCCCTCAAACAAACCCTTCCTCGATGAGCTCCTCTCGATCGCACAACCAGATGATGCCCCGTGGTTAATTGTTGGCGACTTCAATCTCCTGCGCTTCCCCTCCGACCAAAATAATACTACCTTTCACCGATCGGAAGCTAACACTTTCGACCAAACTATCGACAACCTAGCCCTTATCGAACTGCCACTCCTTGATCGCCAATTTACAAGGTCCAATAATCATTCAACACCCACATTAGAACGAATCGGTCGTGCGAACCTCACCTGGGCAGATGCCTTCCCTAACACCTTCTTATCCTCGTTCACATGCTTCACTTCTGATCACAGCCCTCTACTCATACACGTCACCACTACGATTCCACGTTCTAACTTATTCAAATTCGAGCCTGGCTGGTCCAACTTTCGCCCATGCAACACCATGGTCACAAAGTGCTGCTCCCCCTCGCCATCCGCTCCAACCAACTCAGCTGCCATCCTCACAACAATTCTCAAAAAATCGAGGGCCGAACTCAAACTTGGGCACGTTCTCGCATTCCCACCCCTCTTCACGAATCCCGTTGCAAATCCCCCATCTCGGCCCTTGATCATGCTGAAGAATGCATGGCTCTTTCACCAAACGAAATCCTCACTCGCAAGATCATCATCTCTGTTCTCAAGTGCACGATCCAGAAAAAATGTTGTACTGGCGTTGGCGTGCCAAGGTCTCCCGAGCTATCAATGGAGGGGAAAACAGGAAATTCTTCCACATATCTGCCTCACAGCGCCTTAGGAATAACAAAATCTTTACTCTCACTCACAATGGCCATGACTTCACATCTCACCACCAAAAAGCCAAGATCCTCCGTAACTTCTTCATATCACTCATTGGTACTCTAGCCAATACGACCTCGTCTTTTGACCTAAATGAGATCTACCCCAACCCTGTGCCTGGCCTCCATATCTTAGACGAAACCTTGTCGGAATCAGAAATCAAAAGCGCGTTATTCCAAATGATTCCACAGGCCAGCCCTGGCCCAGATGGTTTTGGGCCCTCTTTCTACCGAACCTATTGGCCCATTGTCAAAAACCTCGTCCTTTCCTTCTTTTCCCAATTTCATCAAGGCTTGGTAGACACGGAACGCATTAACCATGCACGCATCATCCTCCTTCCTAAAAAGGATTTGCCTACCACTCCTAACGCTTTCCAGCCCATCTCGCTCCAAAATTGCCCAATCAAAGCTGTCGCCAAAGTGTTGAGCACTCGTCTCAAGCCTCTCATCCCTCTGTTTGTCCATGGTAATCAAACTGGGTTTATCCCAGGGAGGAACATTGCTGAAAATTACATCTTCGCGGCCGATCTCATTAGCTCCTACCACACTAGAAAAAGGGCTACTATGGTTTTCGAACTGATTTTTTGAAAAGCCTTCGACTCCGTTGCTTGGCCTGCGCTTGACAAGATTCTCCTCGCCTGTGGCTTATCCCAAACCTTCCGTAGCTGGATCCAGAACATTCTTGATACGGGCAAAACTGCCATTCTTCTAAATGGTGTTCCAGCAACTGGATTGACTGCAAAAATGGCCTGCGGCAGGGTGACCCCATCCCCCTATCTCTTTCTCATCGTCATGGACCTTCTTCAGCAACTTATCTTCACGAACTCAGAGGCTGGTCTCCACCACCCCATCTTCTCACATCTGCCTCCCACCGTTCTTCAGTACGCAGACGATACGCTTATAGTTGCAGCTGCCTCACCTGATGTCGCTGCAGGTCTAAGAGTGATCTTAAACAAATTTGCCAATGCTACTGGGCTGACCACAACTTCTCCAAAACCATGCTCGCCACACTACACACATATGACACCGTTGCTAACGCCACCGCCCTTGCCATGGGCTGCTCACGCGCCCCCTTCCCCCAAACCTACCTTGGTCTCCCTCTCTCCCCTACTAAGCATCCACCCAATGCCTTCGATCCTCTTCTAGAACGCTCTCGCAAGCTGCTGATCAGATGGCGTGCCATGCTGCTTGACAAAGGCGATCGTCTCATTCTTATCTCCGTGGTCCTAGAATCCCTCCTCACCTACTTCATGTCGGTTTTCTGTATCCCGAAAAAGGTCTTAAAAACCCTAGAGTCCCTTCGTAGAGCTTTCTTTTGGGTGGGAGAGGGTTCATGTTCAGGAGCTCAGTGCCTTATTGCATGGAAAAACATGTGTATTCCGAAGAAATATGGTGCTCTAGGGCTAAAAAACTTGCATCTTCAGAACAACTGCATGCTCATGAAATTTGCAGCCAAAGCTTTGACATCCTCCTCTACCCCTTGGCTCGAATGGTCGGATCTTCAACACCCAAATGCACTAGTCTCCCCCTCCCCGCAAACCTCTTTTCTTTGTTGAACCATTGCGCAGCAAATACCCTCCTTGCAGTCCATCTCCTTCGTCCTAACAAATAGTGGCACACACACTTACTTCTGGGTCGACACATGGCTAACCCCAACAACTCTAGCCTACGCTTTCCCCCCACCTATTCTCACACTCCACTCTTCAGCTAATTAAGGTGGCTAATGTATTGCGTTATAGTTTAGAAGCTAACCTCCGTAACCGTCTCTCCCTTCTGGCAGAGCAAGAGCTTGTTGCGTTGTTGGCTATTTTGCAAGACTTCGTTCCCTTGGCTGAGGAAGACCAAAGGTTTCTACATCGAGGACTTGACTTCTCCACCAAGCATGCGTACGGTACCCTCATGGCACGGCCGGATAAAGATCCTCTTGCTCCCCTCATTTGGCGACTCAAGGTTCCATGCAAGATCAGAATTTTTGCTTGGCTCCTCTTTAAGGACCGTCTCAACACCAGGGCCAACCTTGCTCACAAGCAGATCATCTCCACAGACATATGCCCTCGCTGTGCTATGTTACTTGAGGACTCCATGCATCTCTTCATCACCTGCCCACTCGCCAGCCGGGTCTAGTAGCGGGTTGGTATCCTGCCACAGACGGACGACATCTCCGACCTTTGGGATGTTCCTTTACCTCATCACCTACCGCACAAGGCTTGGCCACTGGTTCTCATGTCTCTCATGTGAAAGATCTGGGCTGTGCGCAATGACATATTGTTTAGAAACATTGTCAACATTCTATAATAACCGTCAGGGCCCTTATTTCTGACTTAGACCTTTGGTCACATCGTCTCATGGCAGCATGTGACAAGGAGGACGTCTCCTCGTGGTGTTCCTACCTCTCTGCACGCTATGTCGTGCCTTTGTAATTCTGTGCTTGCTGCCTCGGCGGCTTTTGAGTAATATATTCAGGTGGGGAGCTCCCCCCGGCGATTCTCAAAAAAAATATTTAGAGGTGTAGTGTACATCTCTATGTTCGTGTGTATTTTTTCAGAATTTTTTAGATACTGAAAATATGATTTCCACACATGAACAGTAAAACGGTTGTGATGGAGCCTGAGCTGCGAACAACTCCTCCATAAGTCATTTTGAGAGAGCATCTCAAGGAGACTACTTCCATCCCACCCTCAATTTTAAAAAAAGAGCTGCCCAAAATTCTAGTTTTGGTGCTCAATCCCTATTAAAAATTCGCAATGCTGAAGGATGGGATGACGTGAGGAGAGATAGACATGAGCGTCGGCCACGGTGAGGCCGAGCCAAGACCTCACCGTAGACGGGGAGGATGCTAAGAGCGGCAACGTGCTGCGGCGTCCCATGCGAAAATGAGGGGCATGTTGATTGGTGCAGGTTAGGGGGTGTGGGGGTTACTGGAGTTGCTACAGATCAAGGGGACTTAGAGGGATGGCCTTGGGCGGCGACAAGCACGTTAGTTGGGTGAGATCATGGGGAGGGTGGGGCAACATGCGGTAGCGCCCACCGACCGAGGGGATGGAGGCCGACGATTAGGCTAGGGTTGGTGGGCAGCCGCGTGAGGAAGAAGATGAACAAGGTTGGGCTTGGGGAGGAAGAAGCGACTGGAGCCGCTAGATGTCCATATGATTGTCAAGAAAGTGACTGATCCTAATATTTTTTTAGGCACCTCCATCTATGCTTTCAATTGCGCCGCCTGAGTCAGCCTCCCATGCCATCACAGATATTCCCTCCTGCCGGTCCCTGGATGTGGTAGGGTAAACCTGCTTGGCCTCCCCCATGCCACCCACATTCTTATTGTAGCCTACCATGGTGTGTTGTGCTGCCACTGTGCCGCCTGCCTCGTCTCCTTTGTTGCTGCCCACAGACTATGCCTCACCTCCAGTGGTGCTGCTCACCCTCTCCCACTTATGCTACCAAGTAAGCCACTGTGTCGAATATGATGTGGAAGTGGAGGTCATCACAAATGAGAAGGGAGGAAAAAAAACTTTGATTCATTGATGAGTGGCTTCCACTTGTCACTGTCTATCTAGAAGAAAATGGAGTGGAGGTATCATCAGTCTACTTGAGAAGAGATTCGAAAGTTGTTCTCCCTATTATAGGGGATCACCTTACACTGCATATAGGGATTGAAGTTTTTGTTAGTCTCCTACAAATACTCTTATACGAATCATCAAATGTGCAACAGACCAGTAATACATAGTGGAACTTGTAAAGAGAACATTTTAGAGCAATAGCTAAATACTCATGTGTTGCCATGGAACTACAAAGTGATGTTAGTAGGATCAACCTACAGTTATTCTATTTTACTAATGCCCGCGTGGAACATAGTTTATGACCATGTCTATGCCCAAAATCTACCTCTAGCCTTACTACAAATTGTGTCTTCCAGCTGGTCTATGCATCACTTATTTTTGTTAGTTCCTAGCTGGAACTACAAATTGACGTTAAAATTCTCACTTCTCAATATGGATAATTATACATGGACTATAGAAACATTTCTAGTTCTGTAATCATTTAACAATGAATACAACTATCGATTTCTTGTTCGGATCCATGCTAATCGATGTCAACAACTTTGGTTCAAGCTTCCTAATTTCCAGTCTTTTAACAATACTGCGACAACCATATAATAACAAATGCTAGAAGCAAATATAGTTCAACTACTTAAAATAAGAGATTTGCATCATAACTAGATAATCATTGGACACTTTAATAACACGACTAGCATCAGTGCATAGAAGTTACAACCAATGTTTTTTATTTGTTGCATTTTCTAATAACCATTTTAATCTCAATAATTACACAAGGATGCATCTAAAGCCTGCTTTATTGTCATCATGTGTGATCTATTGCTTTATCAATGCCTTTCCATCTGAGAACTAAACTAAAGCCTAATTAGCTATGACAAACACCGCACGCAAACAAAAAAGGTATGTGTTTCAATTGATACAAATGAAAATATAGATCATGTTTATGTGTAGGAGTGCATCTTGGGGGGAAATGTGCAGCGACATGCCAAACCCTTGTGTTCATGAATCAAAGGAGGAAGGACTTCATGTTTGAGTTCCAGACTACCACCAGTATCTCTTCTCAAGTTGTCCTTGATGGAGCGAAATACCGTCAGATCCCTCAATAGGCTTCATGAAGAGATCGGAAGTACCAGAACGGAGTCTGCACACACAATTTACCCAATTTTGGGCCTCCGAAGAGTAATACCCTACATCTTGCTTCTTATTGTTATTCATGGTGAGGGGATACCTGGTGCAGAGGATTATAGTGGTGTACGGGGTTGCTACCGAGAGTTTGGATCTAAGATTGCATGATGAATGAGGACCTAGACCTTCCTTTATATAGGCAGGAGAGGTCTAGGGTTTACATGGGGGTAGATGTGATCTACAACGCCTTCACCCTCTAGTCCTAGAGAACATGAAGGTTGCCTCTGCCTTTTAGGGCTCCCTTCTAGTCTTGGGCCTAGAGGGCCTTGTGTATTTGACGGAGGCCGGGCTCCCTTATGTGAGGTACCCTGGGTATAGGACCCCATCAGTATCCCCCGTGACTGGTAGAGGCCACAGGCGCCCTGGCTCCGAGGCCTTTGTCAGGTTCCTTTTCTCAGATGTCCGGTCTCCCTTATCTCCGGTTGCACAGGCTTCCTGCCGCTCCTCGCGGTGGCATTGTCGTCTTCCCTCCTTTCAAGGCGGGGTCGCCTTTGCGATGTTTTGAGCCCGGCTTCGCTGGGCGGGTGGCCCAAAAATCCATGGTCTGGCCCACCGTTGATGCTCGGAGCTTTGATGCCATCATGGATAAGATTCGCATGCCTCATTCGTTAAATAGGGAAACGAGGAGTAGTGTCGAGGTTGTCGATCCCTCTTCTTTGTCAAGCTTTCGCCCACCATTACCAAATTGAGGGCGGTTGCTTCTTCTTGGAGAAAGATTGTCATCATCTTCACCGCCTCCGAGCAGGGCCTCAGTTAGGATAACTTGCCGGATGTGCCACCGCAGCACTAGCCACGTCTCCCTCATCCGCCTGAGTGGGTTAGCGATTTGAAGCGTTCTTCTGTTTCTCGATCTCGTATGGAGTAGTTGGTGATGATGGGATGACTATCGGAGTTCATCGAGAAGGGATGGATGGCCCCGCAGTCAAGAGATGAGGTTCCACGACCGCTACATTGGAACTAGGTGGTGCATGAGGCGCTCATCCACCATGGGCTGCGGCTCCCTTTAAGGGCTGCAGCTGCACCATCTTACCGCAGGTGGCGTGCTACATCTGTCCTGCTTTGTTGCCCTCTGCGAGTGCTTCTTGGGGATCCAACCTCGCTTTGGCCTCTTTTGGTACTTTTTTAGGTGATCCCCTGCCTCAAAGATGGCAAGCTTCCTTCCTGCGGTGGGACTAGTATTCTCCCTCGCCCGGGCTCCAACTACTTTGACTTGGCGTTAGCTCTAGATCCAAAATCATGGAAATGGGGTGGTTCTATGCCCCAGATAACTTTCATGATCTTGGCAACCCTGGTCTACGAGAGTTAGCTGACATGCCATGTTATCTCGGCAACCCCCGGACAACTATTTTGATAGTATGTATGTTGTGATTCCCTCATAGACCAAAGTGGCGGTCGGAGATCAATCTTGATCTTGGGATGGGCTATCTGGTAGATGCGATCACCCGTCTGCAAGGGAAATGACTCTCCGGCCTGCATATCCCGAAGACCTGCGTGCAAAGGAATATCCAGCCTT
The DNA here is from genome assembly GCA_032464435.1 of Aegilops umbellulata. Taxonomy (NCBI): domain Eukaryota; kingdom Viridiplantae; phylum Streptophyta; class Magnoliopsida; order Poales; family Poaceae; genus Aegilops; species Aegilops umbellulata. The sequence continues at coordinate 81,471,016 of CP136058.1, forward strand.
GGGGCGCATCGACCCTCCAATGTATGAGTACCGCAGGAGGTGGGATCCCTACCGCTTGCTCTGGCTCAAGCTTTCTAAGAGCGAGGTTGAAGACCGCCTGCATCTACTGACCGGCCTCCCCTTCGATGAGCTCTGTGTACATGTAGTCATGGAGCCCTATAGACTGGCCAACTCGTGGCCTCCGATGAGTTTCTAGCACCCATTACTTTGTTATATCTTCGAGGACGGTCCGTCACATATTACTCCAGCCTTTTGACATTTTCTCACCTTTCCATCAGCCTTTCAAGCATCTGTGGCGTGGTCCCCATCCTTTGCGACCTCATCAAGGTGCGGAGGCCTCATCTCATACTACCTGGCCTTAGAACCACCATCGAGGGTGACTGCTATGATTCCAGAGTATTACATCGGATCCAAGAAAAATCATGCATATAAGAATTCAGAGTTGATTCAAATAATATTCATAGATAAGCTGATCATAAATCCAATATTCATCGGATCTCGACAAACACACCGCAAAAGAGTATTACATCGAATAGATCTCCAAGAACATCGAGGATAACTTTGTACTGAGAATCAAAGAGAGAGAAGAAGTCATCTAGCTACTAGCTATGGACCCGTAGGTCTGTGGTAAACTACTCATGCTTCATCAGAGAGGCAATGGTGTTGATGTAGAAGCCCTCCGTGATCGAATTTCCCTACGGCAGGATGCCATAAAAGGCCTCTAGATGGGATCTCACGGGTACAGAAGGTTGCGGTGGTGGAAAAGTGGTTTCGTGGCTCCCCTGGTAGGTTTTTGGATATTTAAGAATATATAGGCAGAAGAAATAGGTCAGTGGAGTCACGAGGGGCCCACAAGGGTGAGGGGCGCGCCCTCCAACCTTGTAGCCACCTCATGGCTTTCCTGACGTGCACTCCAAACCCTCTGGATGTCTTCTGGTCCAAGAAAAACCATCGCGACAGTTTCATTCCGTTTGGTATTCCTTTTCTGCGAAACTCTAAAACAAGGAAAAAACAGGAACTGGCACTTGGCTCTAGGTTAATAGGTTAGTCCCAAAAATCATATAAAAAATATCCAAAACAGATAATATAATAGCATGGAACAATAAAAAATTATAGATACGTTGGAGACATATCAGGCATCCCCAAGCTTAATTCCTGCTCGTCCTCGAGTAGGTAAATGATAAAAACGGAATTTTTGATGTGGAATGCTACCTAACATATGTATCCATGTAATTCTCTTTATTGTGGCATGAATGTTCAGATCCGTATGATTCAAAACAAAAGTTTAATATTGACATAAAAACAATAATACTTCAAGCATACTAACAAAATAATTATGTCTTCTCAAAATAACATGGCCAAAGAAAGCTTATCCCTACAAAATCATATAGTCTGGCTATGCTCCATCTTCATCACACAAAATATTCAAATCATGCACAACCCCGATGACAAGCCAAGCAATTGTTTCATACTTTACTTTTGACGTTCTCAAACCTTTTCAACTTTCACGCAATACATGAGCGTGAGCCATGGACATAGCACTACAGGTGGAATAGACGGTGGTTGTTTAGAAGAAGAAAAAGAAGGAGATAGTCTCTAATCAACTAGGCATATCAACGGGCTTGCTCATGAAGACCTAGGGCATTTTGAGGAAGCCCATCGTTGGAATATACAAGCCAACTTCTATAATGAAAAATTCCCACTAGCATATGAAAGTGATATCATAGGAGACTCTCTATCATGAAGATCATGGTGCTACTTTGAAGCACAAGTGTGGCAAAAAGGATAGTAACATTGTCCCTTCTCTCTTTTTCACTCATTTTTTTCTTTTCTTTTCTTTTCTTTCCTTTCCTTTTTTTCTCTTTTTTCTGGGCCTTTCTCTTTTTTTTCCTCACATGGGACAATGCTCTAATAATGAAGATCATCACACTTATATTTACTTACAACTCGATACTAGAACAAAAATATGACTCTATGTGAATGCCTCCGGTGGTGTACCGGGATGTGCAATGAATCAAGAGCGACATGTATAAAAAATGATGAATGGTGGCTTTGCCACAAATACGATGTCAACTACATGATCATGCAAAGCAATATGACAATGACGGAGCGTGAAATAATAAACGGAACGATGGCCAGTTGCATGGCAATATATCTCGGAATGGCTATGGAGATGCCATAATAGGTAGGTATGGTGGCTGTTTTGAGGAAGGATATGTGGTGTATTTATGGTACCGGCGAAAGTTGTGCGGTACTAGAGAGGCTAGCAATGGCGGAAAGGTGAGAGTGCGTATAATCCATGGACTCAACATTAGTCATAAGGAACTCACATACTTATTGCAAAAATCTATTAGTCATCAAAACAAAGAACTACGCGCATGCTCCTAGGGGGTTATATTGGTAGGAAAAGACCATCGCTCATCCCGACCGCCACTCATAAGGAAGACAATCAAAAAATATCTCATGCTCCAACTTCGTTACATAATGGTTCACCATACGTGCATGCTACGGGACTCACAAACCTTAACACAAGTATTTCTCAAATTCACAACTACTTACTAGCATGACTCTAATATCACCATCTTCATATCTCAAAGCAATCACAAGGAATCAAAACTTCTCATAGTATTCAATGCACTTTGTATGAAGCTTTTTATTATATCCCTCTTGGATGCCTATCATATTAGGACTAATTTTATAACCAAAGAAAATTACCATGTTTTTCTAAAGACTCTCAAAATAATATAAGTGAAGTACGAGCGTTCATCAATTTCTATAAAATAAAACCACCGTCGTTCTCTAAAAAGATATAAGTGAAGCACTAGAGCAATATTGCCTAGCTCAAAAGATATAAGTGAAGCACTTAGAGCATTCTAATAAATCACGATTCATGTGTGTCTCTCCCAAAAGGTGTGTACAGCAAGGATGATTGTGTAAAAATAAAAAGAAAACATTCAAATCATACAAGACGCTCCAAGCAAAACACATATCATGTGGTGAATAAAAATATAGCCTCAAGTAAAGTTACCAATAGACGAAGAAGAGAGAGGGGATGCCTTCCCTGGGCATCCCCAAGCTTAGGCTCTTTGGCCTCCTTGAATATTACCTTGGGTGTGGCACCCCGGCTCAGAGCAACCGGTTTGCCTTGCATTGCCAACCCAGCGATCAAGTCTTCTGGCAATACACAACAACATGGTACAAAAACAACCGCTTTATTGATGCTAGCGGATTACATAGGTCCGATATTACATCGAGATTCGAGGCCAAGCGGCGCACATGGTGCTGCTGGACAGTATGGACGAGGCCAAGCGGTGCACACGGTATTTAATGAACATGACGGGGCCTTGATCACACGAACTACGCGGCAGCGGAAGAACAATGAGATGGCACTCCATAGCACAGGGACACCGACATGGACACGGCCTAGACACGAGATGCGCTCCGATGCGAACCGACTTGCCTGAAAGCTGGCATAACATGCCATGTCAGTACATTGAATGTACTTGCAAGCTCACAACAAACATAAGCACGATGACAGACAATATCAAGATATTTAAACAGGTTAATCCAATGCAAAAACTACTACCGAAGGAACACAAACGATTCATGCAATGAGTCCCACGGACTCGCTTACCAGACGGTTACCTCGTAACAAAACGGTGACCATACCTGGGTCACACCTGAAACCAGTCACTCATGGACACCTCAAGTGTTCATGCTTCACCACGAACCAATGCATCACAACAATCACTTAGTTTGCAAGATTTATTAGAAAAGTTGATCCATGGTGTGACTTTCTCACGAGTTATGCCCATAACCGAGGACGCGGATATCGATAGATTAAATACACTCTGCAGAGGTAGCGCACTTTACCCACACTATGGAACACCTGGCCTTGCATTCCCTTTCAGGTGGACCAAAGCATTCCGACGAAACCCTCCCTTTATCATGCACTCTCCCCGGCCACTCCGACCAACTCCCCCTCAGGGCTAGGTCTTGGGTGGCCCCATGACTACCAAAGACACCAACGGCCACCGTCGTGGCAAAACGGTCCCAAACGGGGACAAGGTACCATAAAAACAAAAACGAGCACACAAGGTTAAGTCTACCTACCGGGCCAGGGTATGCACGCCCATAATCTTCTCGCGCGGGAGGCACCGTTGAGAGCCACAACAAAGGACCGAATCAATACCTTCCCATAAGGTAAATGTGGTCGCACTGAATTAAAACCCGATTCAGTGGCACCATGATGTGATAAACATCATATTCAAGTTGAACTTAATCAAGTGTATCTTTGATAAAAACCTTTTTATCATCAACATGATATAACCCAAAAGGAATCATGCAACTACTCGTCATACAAAGCAAACAACTCATATTCATGGATCAAACTTAATAATATATGCAGCTTGCAATACTTAGAACCCAAACTTCTCTTGTTATAACTCATTTTTATCTATCAAGCAATATTGTTATTAGTTCTTTATTTAAATGAAACTATCACTTAGTAAAATAACTAACATTATTTTCCATAGCAATATGCATAGTGCAAAATATTACTCTACTTAGCCAAACAAGTTCATGCATTCAACCAATAACTAAAACAAGCATATCAAGCATGGTAAAGTAACTAGAAATTAACTAAATTTATTTATCAAATTTTAGATGAAAATAAACACTCTATTCATGTAGAAAATCATAGATATTGAAATAACACCATCCAAATGCTGGTGTGGCTTGCCTTAGTGTAGAGGAGGATCACACCCCTATTGGTTTGCTTCAAGACAAGCTTCTCCTTCTGAAAAAGAATTTAAAACCACAAAAATATTTGTCAAAACACATTCTGAAAATCACCAGAAATTCTAGACAACAATGAAAAATCCACCTTTTGGTGTGCTGCTAGAGCTTTCTGAAACAAAGACAATGCAAAAAGAATCAAATCATTTGGACTTATGGTTTAGAAATGGTGGCTGGTCAAAATTCAGTCAAATTTTTGAATAATATTTGAATTAAACAGAAATCGGGGGGGGGGGGTGACGTCGAAGGCGTAAAACAGACATACGCCTCCACTCGTACCGCTTCGGGCGTGAGTGGTGAGACCGATAGGTGGGTCCCGCGCGTCAGGAGAGAGAGGGGGCAAGCGAGATCAAAGAGAGGCAGAGCTTCGCCGGAGCTTATGCCAGCGACGCGGGGGTTTGGGGCTAGGCTAGAGGAATAGGATTGAAGCGGGGCTCGAGGCGCACCTGCCCGTACCCGTGGCTTGGCGAGAGGTGGACGGAGCTGCTCCAGGTTGAGCTCGCAAGCTACGGTGGCGGACGGGTTTTGTCAGAGAGGTTGAAGACGATGGCTAGGGGCGGCTCCGAGGGCTTGGCGGCGTCCAGGAAGCACCAACAGACCACCAAGGCCCCGCCCAAGCAGCTGCTTGAGCTCGAGAGGCCCTGGAGAGCAGCGGCTGGCCTGCGGGGATCGCCGGAGTCCTCGGGTAGGGGCGACGGCCAGAGGCCTGCCCGACCAAGCTGCGGTCGTTCTACGTGTTCGTGGGGGTTGTGTGGAGTGGTGTTTGGCCAGGATTCAAGGCGGGGTCGCATTATATAGCCGGGGCAAGGGGGGAACTTGTCGCCGCTGGAGCTCTCTGGACACGCGGCGAACAGCGATGAGAAGCTCCAAGGAGAGGGGGCAAAGGCTCAACGTCAACGCAGGCGCTTGCCCACGCTCGTGGACGAGCACAAGAGGCAGTTGGGGAAGTGGACAAGCGCACGCGCGCACTGTGGCATTTTGGCCGCGACGTGCCCGTGCTTGCTGCGGCGGCTCCGGCGTTGGCGAGCGCCAGGGAGCGGTCAAGGGTGATGGGTCGGGGCTTGTGGCGCGGTGCGGCACTCAGCGGCGAGCGCTGGAACGAGCACGCGCGAAACAGAGGGCAAGGCGCCAGCCAGAGCGCGTCGAGACGCTGCCAGGCGCCGTGTCCTCGCGCTGTCACCAAGCTGGCATGGTCAAAACGACGCCCAGGAGTGGCCAAACCTTGTCTACGTGTTCGACCGTGCAATGTTTAGTCTAGGAGAGGTGATAGTTCATGCCCAGGCCGACAAGACTTCACTCCACTAAGCTGACAAGTTTCTGTCTAGAAACTTGGTCGCCAAGTTTGGCCACCTTCTAGAAGGCCATTAGGGCTGATCTCCTGGTGTTTATGGTTTCTTAGGAGGGTGTTTAATCTCAAGAAACATCAAGGCTAAAAGCTCAAGGGAAAATGTACTTGTTGTACAAACTGGAAGTTTGGGCCAGAATAGAAATGATTTTCTACAGCAAAAATATTCCAAAAAGTGGTGCAATATTTTTGCATGGGAAGGTGTGCCAAGGTTCTAAGAATATTCAGGAATTATCTCAAATTTTTCTGAGCAAGAAAAATTGAGGTTGCTTTAGAGCACAAGTTCCTGAAGTGAGTTTCAGAGAGAAAAATGAATTTTTTTCTTTTATGAAAAAAATTCATTTGATTATTTTGAGGATTTACAGAGGAATAAATTAGATAGGCCACTTGGGTGAAAGTCAAGGATATTCCCAAGTGACAAGTTCATTTGAAATGATTCAAACTCCAAATCAAATCAGGGCAAAAGCCACGATAAAAACCAAGTCCGGAGAAGAGAGAGAAGGCAAGTCCAGAAAAAGAGAGAAGGAAAAATCCAGGCTGTCACATTGGGGTGCCTTGGGCATCCCCAAGCTTAGGCTCTTGCCACTCCTTATTCCATAATCCATCAACCCTTACCCAAAACTTGAAAACTTCACAACACAAAACTTCAATAGAAAATCTCGTAAGCTCTATTAGTATAAGAAAATAAATCACCACTTTTAGTACTATTATGAACTCATTCTTTATTTATATTGGTTCATACCCCCCGATACTAGCCATAGATGCATCAAAATATGCTAACAACACGCGAAAAACAGAATCTGTCAAAAACAGAATAGTCTGTAGCAATCTAGATGTTTCGAATACTTATCTAACTCTAAAAATCTCGAGAAATTGAGAAGTCCTAGACAATTTGTCTATTAATATTTTGCAAAAAGAATCAACTAAAAATCACTCTTCAGCTAAAAATGAGAATTTTTTCATGAGCGCAAAAGTTTCTGTTTTTTAGCAAGATCAAATCAACTATCACCGTAGGCTATCCCAAAGGTCTTACTTGGCAAAAACACTAATTAAAACACAAAACCACATCTAACGAGAGTCTATATGAAATATTTATTGGATAACAGGAAGGAAAAATATTGGGTTATCTCCTAACAAGCGCTTTTCTTTAAAGCCTATTTAGCTAGGCATTGAGATTTCAATGATGCTCACATGAAAGACAAGAACTGAAGCACAAAGAGAGTGTCATAAAACATGTGACAAACACACTTAAGTATAACATACTTCCTATGCATAGGTATTTTATAAGCAAACAAATTATCAAGGCAAGAAAAAACTAGCATATGCAAGGAAGAAGAAAGAGACGATAGCAATGTCAACATGAAGAGAGGTAAATTAGTAACATGAAAATTTCTACAACCATATGTTCCTCTCTCATAATAATTACATGTACGATCATAAGAAAATTCAACAAAATAGTTATCACATAAAATATTCTCAACATGATCCATATGCATGCGAAGTTGACAATCTTCCAAAATAGTGGGATTAACATTAACTGAAGTCATGACCTCTCCCAACCCACTTTTATCAAAAATTGCATAAGATTGAACATTCTCCAAATACGTGGGATCTAAAGTTGACACTCTTCCAAACCTACTTTCAATATTATTGCAAGCATTATTATCAATCTTATATTCATCATGGGGCTTTCAAGATCATAAGAAGAATCACCCCAATCATGATCATTGCAACAAGTAGTGCACATAGCAAAACTAGCATCCCCAAGCTTAGGGTTTTGCACATTATTAGCACAATTGACATTAACATAATTTATAATAACATCATTGCAATCGTGCTTTTTATTCAAAGATCTATCATGAATCACTTCATAAAGTACTTCATCACAACTTTCAGATTCATGAATTTCAAGCAAAACTTCATAAAGATAATCTAGTGCACAAAACTTACTAGAAATTGGTTCATCATAATTGGATCTCTTAAAAATATTGGCAAGCGGATGATGATCCATAGATCATAGGTTCTCTGATTTGCAATAAATACACAATTATTCCAACCAAACGAGCAAACGAGCCAAATAAGACATCAAGGCAAACGAAAAGACAAACGGAAGAGGGGCAAAGAAAAGGAAAATCTTTTTGAACATTGTCTTAGAAGTGGGGGAGAGGAAAGGGAGAGGTGAATGGCAAATAATGTAATGCGAGGGATGCGATTTTCTTATGGGTAGTTACTATGTCTCGGCGTAGATCTCCCCGGCAACAGCGCCAGAAATACTTCCTGCTACGTGTGTAGCTTGCGTTGGTTTTTCCCTTGAAGAGGAAAGGGTGATGCAGCAAAGTAAATGTAACATCCCAAAATTCTAAATTTTGGAATGTTATATAAAATAAATAGTTTTAATTGATTATTTGATTGATTGTGTGAAATCTGAAAACCTTTTTGAAAGTTAAATGAGAGGGAATAAAAGGACTTTCCCAAACTTTCATTTTTTGCATTTATGATCTCCATGAATTCAAATCCATTTCACCACAAAACTCTGGAGTGAAGATGATATGACCTCTTCCATTTAAATAAATTAAAAGGGTTTTGAAAAGATTTGAATTCCATTTCCATTTTGAAATATTTCCAATTCAGAAACTTTATGTAACTCAATGATTTTCACGAGAGAGGATAAAATGACTTCTTCAAAACATATGAAATATGAGTTGGAAGTTTAAAAGAATCAAATTTAAATTTCCTTTGAAATTATTTTTCAATTTGGAGTTATTTGGTTTTATTCAAATTATTTGTCTTCAAAAATAAAATATATGGAAAATAGGATAAAACGATTCCCTACATTAGAAAATTGGAGAAAAATGATTTTAAAATTATTTTGGTATTTTTAAAATGATTTTTATTGGGTTTTATTGCAACAGTACTCTGTTTGCTTTATTTAAATTTTTGTGGATCCTATTTTCTGCTAGAAAAATGTTCATATTTTAGAAAATCTTTTTCTGTAAATTTTGATATATTATATGCCTATATAGTATTTTTATTTCTTTCTGTTTTATTCTTTTTGTCTGACTTTTTTTAAAGAAAGAAAAAAACTTCCTCCATCGCCAACTGGGCCGGCCCAGGTCCAGCCTGGCTGCGGCCCAGCCCACCTCCTCGCCGTCCCCGAGCTCCCGAGCGGGAGTCCCGCCGCCGCACGACTCGCCGGCCACCGCCGTGGCCGAGTCGGCCTCCTCGCGCCCCCAACCCCTCCCGCACGCCACCGCCCCGCCTTCTACTTTAAATACCGGCGCCCCGGCCCGTTTATCCTCCCCCTCCGCCACAACCGCCGCCCTCGCTGGAGCTCCCGCCTCAGACGAGATCTGCTGCCGCCGCCGCCCTCCATTCCGCCTCCTTCGCCCAACACCGACACTGCCGTCGCCTTCACCTCGCCGCGCCGCGCCTCCCCGACTGCTCCTCCATCGCCGCAGACCACCGGAGCCGCCGCCCGCTTGAAGTTGCCGCCACCGTCTTCGCTCGCCGCCGATGCCGCCCATCGCCGCTGCCCTCGTCCGTTCGATCTAGGTTAGATGGATAGGATTAGATTAGTTTTTTTATTTTATTTGAATCGTTTTTATTTACTTAACAAACGTTCGTTCGTTAAAGCCTCCGAAGCGAACGGTTTCAACCAGTAGGATTCTGCCACGTAGACAGGGACTCGGTTGCAATTTGTTTTTTTATAGATTAGCCCCTGATTTTCAATCTAGCGTTACTTTTTGCTCGTTAGTCGGAATTAGATGAAACCAATGCCCATTTCTTCGTTATGATCCCCTCTTTCCAGTAACAACTTAAACATATTTTTGGAAGTTTTAAAATTTTAATTCATACAGAGTTGTATTTGAACTTCGTTTGATCGTAACTTGAGTTTTATAACTCCGATTTAGTTGATTCTTTTTGCAAATCGAAGCTCTTGACCTAAACTTTCTGATAAGGTGAAATTCACTTAATTTTGGTACCGTTAGAAATTATTTTCTGTTGCAAGAGTTAATTGCTAGTTTTCGAAGTTTTCTGTGTTCTTATATTCGATTCTTTTGCATGAGTGCTTATGTATGCAATTGCTTGCTTACGATAGATTAACCAGAGTGTGACGAATAGAACTATTAGGAGTTATGAGTGCGAATCTTCTACATCAACAGTACGAGGCAAGTTCACACTTTGATCATATCCCTTCATTACCCAGTTTTTATGCATTTGTTTCAACCCTCAAACATTGCATGAGTAGGATTGATAACATGTGGGTATTGGGAAGTAGTTCTTGAGGTAGGAACCTATTGTCTTTTATCAAACCCTGGAGTTACTACTATGTTATGCTTACTGCTATGCTATGCTCGTAGACGTGGTTTGGTTTGAGTGATCCATGACAGATGTGAGAGTTACTATTAATGGTTAACTTAAGGTGGCTACTTTAATACACATCTAGGTGGATTGGTTGGGGCACCCTGGAGCACCCAGTGGTTTGCCCGGGCACCAGGAGAACCCAGTGCTTGCCCAAGGGAATCCCGGAGTACCCGTGTGATTACCCGGCGGAATGCTACCTAGGCGCAAAGGGATTATAAAATTTTCATGCTAGAAACTTCCGTGTGCAGCCACAAGCTATTATGGGCTCTAGAATAGTCGAGTATGTTGCATGACCTCTTTCAGTGGTAGGCGAGCAGATGTAGGGGGATGTAGGTGGTACTGTTGTCGGGGGTTGGGTGCGACATATGCCAAGGGATGGCTTATCATGGTGGCGGCGAGTAGAACATCGCCGGTGCCTGGAAGCGGGATGAGGCGAAGACATGCACGCCGGTGAATCTTACCCAGCTTCAGGGCTCTCCGTGGAGATAACACCCCTACTGCTGCTCTGCGGGGTCTCCGGATGATCACTATGGCAAAGTGTATACAAGGCTACTCCTTGAGCTGTTTCCTGGAGGTAGGAGAAGGCAAGGCTAGCTCTCTCCTTCCTATATGATCTGGTCTAGTGCTAATGGATTCGAACCCTTTGCATGGGTGCCCTGGGGGCTTATATAGGCCTAGCCCCCAGGGATACAATGGTAATCCGACTGGGCGCGGGTCCCAGCCGTCTATCTCTCAGGCCGCCGTCTTATCCGCCGACTGCTGGGGCCCGCCGACTGGTGGGCCCCGCCGACTGGCCCGGTATGGAGCCGATAGGCCGTGTCCGCCGCGGGCGGGTCTTGCCGGCTGCAGATTACTGTAGCCGTGCTTCTAATGACGCTGGCTTGGTCATGGGGTCATGGCAACAGTGCCGCCGCCTGACGGGCGATCACTGTTGCCATTTCCCGTCTTGTCTGGTTAATGGCGTGCGGGGCCCGTGGGAGGGGCTAGCCGACTCCTGGAGGCCGACTCCCTCTGGGTCCGACTGGTGGCACTCTTGCCGTCTTCTGGACCCCCGCTGACTGGTGGGACCCACCGTCTCTGGGTCGTACAGACAGGCCATCATGGGCACAGGGTTCCGCCCGGTGAGGCTGATGTCAAGGCTGTCATGGCAACAGTGCCGCGCCGGACGGAGATCTCCGATGGTACGGCGTACTGTGGCCATGCCTGCCCTTGGTAAGGGGCGAGCGTGGACTTTACTGAGGCCACGCCCCGTCCCGTCCCTCCTTACGAGAGTACGGGGTGGTTGGAGTCGCGGGCCGACTCCCCATAGCCGGCTTCTCTGGAAGCCGCCAGCTAGGAGTCGGCTCATCTCAAAGTCGCCCCCGGGACTCGGCCGTGCGTGGGTAGTCGGCTACGCCGCCGCCGACTCCCAGAGGCGGCTCTGCGTCCTGGGGTCTTGAGGGGCGCAGCCTGCCCCGATGTCTTGAAAGGTTCTGGGCTTCGGGTTAGCCTACCCGTGGCCCATTACTCCGACAACTGTCTACCCAGAGTAAAGAGTTAACGCTTCTGAAAGACTGTGTCTCGGTGATCCGTTTCTCAAACACCATGTAGTGCGAGAAATCCAAAGGAGGAGATCGAGTCTTGTGGGGAAATGTCGGAGTAATGGGCCACGGGAAGGCTAACCCGAGACCCAGAAACGTTCAAGACATCGGGGCGGGCTTCGCTCCTCAAAGGATCCCAAGACGAAGAGCAGACTCTGGGAGTCGGCTGCGGCATCACCGACTACCCACTCACGGCTGAATCCCAGAGTCGGATACGACATAAGCTGACTCCCAATTAGTGACTCCAGGGAGGCCGACTATGGGGAGTCGACCCGCGATTTCACCGCCCTCTGCCTTCGAGAAGAAGGACGAGATCGGGGATGGCCGGAGTACGGCCCTCCCCTACGCTGATTACCAAGGGCAGGTATGGCTATAGTACGTCGTACCAGAGGAGATCTCCATCCGACACGACACTGTTGCCATACTGGCCCTGACGTCCACCCTAGCGGCAAAGCCCTGTTCCCACGTTGGCCCGCACGTACGGCCTGGAGACGGCGGGTCCCGCTAGTCAGCGGGGAGGACGAAGGACGGCGAGAGCACCCGAAGACGGACCTCATGGGAGTCAGCCTCCGAGAGTCGGCCCATTCCTCCCACGGGCCCCGCACGCCATTAACCAGATAAGACGGGGAGTGGCGACAGTTATCGCCCGCAAGGCGGCAGCACTATTGCCACGACCCCACGACCAAGCCAACGTCATCAGAGGCGTGGCTACAGTGACCAGGTCAGTCGGCAGGGCCCACCAGCAGCGGGCCCAGGAGTCGGCGGAGAAGACGGCGACTTAAGAGACAGACGGCTGGGACCCGCGCCCAGCCAGATTACCATTGTACCCCGGGGGGTAGGCCTATATAAACCCCCCGGAGCACCCATGCAAAGGGTTCGAACCTCTTAGCACTAGACCAGAAGCATAAAAGGGAGAGAGCTAGCCTTGCCCTCTCCTACCTCCAGAACACAGCTCGAGGAGCAACTTTGTACACATATTACCATAGTGATCATGCGGAGACCCTGCAGAGCAGCAGTAGGGGTATTATCTCCTCGGAGAGCCCTGAAGCTGGGTAAGGTTCGCCGGCGTGCATGTCTACGCCTCATCCCGCTTCGTGGCACCGACAACGTTCTACTCGCTCCCACCATGATAAGCCATCCTTTGGCATATGTCGCATCCAACCCCCGACATTTGGCGCCCACCGTGGGGCGAGGTGCACCATCGTCCGGAGATCTGTTTTGGACGGGAACCCTTTTCCTCCCTGGCGAGCGCAGCCAGCCCGGCACGCCGGAGGGAGTCTGCGCCGACGCGCTACACGGCGCTGAGACCGCCTGCGCGGCCAGCTGCCTTGCTGATCTTGTCGGTGAGGTTCGCCTCTCCGACGAGCCTGCATCCGACGCAGGCACCGGCGGCCCCGAGAGCCTTCTCGCGGGCCTCCTCGACGAACTCCACGTTGCCGGCGAGCCTGCCGCTGACCTAGAGTCCGTAGGCTCCACCGACCCGATGCTGGTCGACTCCGGCACCGCGTCGCTCGAGGCCTTTCCCACCAACGTGGTGGTCTACGACGAGCCGCTCCCTCGCGCGGAGAGCGGCGGGAGCATTGTCACAGAAGTGCTCGTCATCGGCCATGGCGAGCACTCCGACGGAAGAGCTCGCGACCCGCTTGATGCGGCGCTGCAAGACCTGGATGCGCCCAATCCAGAGGACGCTGACGCCGAGACGCTGGAGGCACGCCGCCTCCAGCTCGTCGAAGGCGCAAAGAAGTTGGCAAGCATGAGACGCTTGTCAGAGGCATACCAGCGTGAGATGGATCGCGCTGTGGGCGGCTCGCTGACCCCAACGGGGCCAAGCCGCCTAGGCGCGGTCCGGCAACACGGCACGGACATTGCCAGCATGTTCGGGGCCAATCACCCCGTATACGCCACGCCCGCAGAGAACATTCGAGCCGCCCAGGCAGCGGCAGACGAGTTGGACAACCTCGGGGGCGAAGAACGCCGACTGATGACGGAGCGAGTCCAGCAACTCCTTGACACGGTTCGCGCGCAGAACGCGGCCGGCTGCCGAACCGAGGGGCCGCAGCAACAGAACGACGACCTGCCACCCTGCCGAGATCAAGGCACGACGTCTCGGACGTCGACTGGCGGCGTCCGCGGAAGTAAAGACAAGGAGCCGGCTGCTAGCCGCAGTCGGACTCACATCACCATCAAGTGCGATCAAGACGGCCGCCCGAGAGCAGTAGAGCGGCGGGACGACTATGTGCCTCCTCCACCCCGCAGAGAAAGGCGAGTCTCCACGCCGCCCATTGAGCATCCGACTCTCGGAGGCCGCCTCGGCCGCCGAGAGGGAGTCAGAGAGAATGATGCCCGCACCCGGATCGACCGACTCTATCGATCCTGGCGCTGAAAGAAGAAGACGAGCTGGGACCGCCGTGTTTCGGCCCCCGCATCCGAGATGAGCCCTTTCCCAAAGGGTTCACTCTCCCTAGAGACACTCCCAAGTACACCGGCTCCGTGAAGCCGGAAGACTGGCTGGTTGATTACTCCACTGCCGTCAGCATAGCAAACGGCAACAAGCGTGTCGCCGTGAAGTACGTTCCGCTCATGCTCCAGGGCACGGCCCGGACATGGTTGAACAGCCTGAAACCCCGCAGCATCAACAGCTGGGTCGACTTCACCGAGGCTTTCGTCCACAACTTCACGAGCACGTACAAGCAACCTCCCAAGCCTCGCCAGCTCTCCTTGTGCGTGCAAGGCCCCAACAAACCGACTCGCGACTACCTCACGCGTTGGGCCGAGCTCCGAAACTCCTGCGAGGGCGTGCGCGAGGTGCAGGCCATCGAGTACTTCACCGCCGGGTGCAGAGAAGGCACCCTCCTCACGCATAAGCTCCTCTGCGACAAGCCAGAGACCCTGGACGAGCTGCTGATCATCGCAGAAAAGTACGCCACAGCTGACTCTTCTAAGAAGACGGAGATCCAAGTTAGCACAGCCGGCAAATTGGCTCCTCAGGCTCCCAGAACTCCGGCTGGAGACGCCAGTCGGCGGCAACAGCAGAACGATCACAGGCGCAAGGCCCCGCAGGCGGCTTCCAGTAGCCGGCAGGTCGCAACAGTCGCAGATCAGCAGCCATAGGGGCAGCCACCGCCCAAGCGGCAGAAGGGCGGCAAGTCCAACTGGCTGCCGACTTTCTCCTACGAGCAGACTCTAGAGGGTCCCTGCAAATTCCACAACGGCGCGAAGCCGTCGAACCACACCACCAGAAAGTGCCACTGGCTCACCAGGATTGCCAAGGGAGACGGCCTGATGCCTCCTCCGCCTGCTGGGCAGCCGCCTCCGCCTCCACCCCAGCAGCCGGCTGTCAGGCCAGTCGGCGCAGTACAAGACGAGTACCCGGAAGAGCATGGAGCCTACGTGGTGTTCACCAGTGTGGCAGATGACAAGCGCAGCAAGCGGCTGCAGCGGCAAGAAGTGAACGCAGTGGCGTCAGATACTCCAGAGTTCATGCACTGGTCCGAGAAGCCTATCAGTTGGAGCAGAGCTGATCACCCAGAGGTTATGCCAAATCCGGGTTCCTACGCCCTGGTTCTGGAAGCCACCTTTGCCACTGATAGGCGGGCAGCTCGCTTCTCGCGAGTTCTGATAGATGGAGGTAGCAGTATCAACATCCTCTATAAGGATACCATGGAGAAGCTAGGAATCAAGCAAAGACAGCTCCAGAGCAGCCGGACCGTATTCCATGGGATTGTCCCCGGCCTTTCCTGCTCCCCAATCGGCAAGATTCTGATAGACATCCTTTTTGGAGATAAGGATCATTTCCGCCGAGAGCCAGTCTGGTTTGAAGTGGTGGACCTCGAGAGCCCGTACCATGCGCTACTTGGCCGACCTGCTTTGGCCAAGTTCATGGCGGTCCCCCACTACGCCTACCTCAAGATGAAGATGCCGAGTTCGAAGGGAATTCTGACTATAGCCGGCGACTACAGGAAGTCGTCCGCTTGCGCGACCGAGAGCAGTCGGCTGGCCGAGTCCCTAGTTATTGCAGCAGAGAAGCGGCTTCTTGATCGGGTTGTGGCGATGGCCAGCAAGCAGCCTGAGATGTCGCCCAACCCCAAGGAGTCGGAAGCTGAGGGTTCGTTCAAGCCAGCAAAGGAAACGAAGAAGATACCCTTGGACCCAGAGCACCCGGCGAGGTACGCTGTCATAGGTGCAAACCTTGACAGCAAATAGGAAGGCGAGCTCGTCGATTTCCTTCATGAGAATCGGGACATCTTTGCATGGTCCCCCAAAGACATGCCAGGTGTACCGACGGAATTCGCCGAGCACAAGTTACATGTCCGGTCTGATGTGAAGCCCGTCAGGCAGCCCTTGCGCCGCCTGTCAGAAGAGAAAAGAAGAGTTGTTGGAGAAGAGATAGCCCGGCTCCTTGCAGCCGGCTTTATCATGGAATTATTTTTCCCAGAGTGGCTAACGAACCCAGTTTTAGTACTGAAGAAGAACAAGCAGTGGCGAATGTGTATTGACTACACAAGCCTCAACAAAGCCTGCCCCCAAGGACCCGTTTGCTTTGGCGAGAATCGACCAGGTGATAGACTCCACAGCCGGATGCGAGCTGTTAAGCTTCTTAGATGCCTATTCAGGGTATCACCAGATCAAGCTGAACCCGGCAGATAGATTGAAGACCGCCTTCATCACGCCGTTTGGAGCCTTCTGCTACCTGACCATGACGTTCGGCTTGAGGAACGCCGGCGCCACCTTTCAGCGTTGCATGCAGAAGTGCCTCCTCAAGCAACTCGGTCGAAATGCCCATGTCTACATGGATGATGTGGTGGTGAAGACGGAAAAGCGCGGAACTCTGCTGGAAGACCTCAAGGAGACATTTGGGAACCTGCGCCGATTCTGGATCAAGCTCAACCCCGAGAAGTGCGTTTTCGAAGTACCAGCCAGCCAGCTTCTCGGCTTCCTGGTCTCTGAACGCAGCATAGAGTGCAACCCTGTGAAGAACAAGGCCATCAAGAGGATGGAGGTACCTAGCCGACTGTTGGACGTGCAGAAGTTCACTGGCTGTCTGGCATCCATCAGCCGTTTCATCAGTCGGCTGGGCGAGAAAGCTCTCCCCTTGTACCAGCTCATGAAGAAGACCAATTTTTTCGAGTGGAAGCACAAGGCGGATGAGGCCTTTCTTCAGCTGAAGAAGATGTTGGTTACTCCCCCTGTGTTGGCGGCTCCGACTCCCAAAGAGCCCATGCTCCTGTACATCGCCGCCACCAGCCGAGTAGTCAGCACAGTCATTGTAGTAGAGCGCAAGGAGGAAGGCAAGGAACTACCAGTCCAGAGACCGGTATATTACCTGAGTGAAGTACTGTCGACCTCCAAGCAAAACTACCCCCACTACCAGAAGATGTGTTACGGTGTGCACTTCGCCGCCAAGAAGCTGAAGCCTTACTTCCAAGAACATCCAATCATCGTGGTCTGCACAGCCCCATTAGCCGAGATCATTGGAAGCCGAGATGCGTCTGGCCGAGTGGCCAAATGGGCCATAGATTTGGCGCCCTACACGATCTACTATCAGCCCCGCACCGCCATCAAGTTACAAGCACTGGCCGACTTCCTCGTCGACTGGGCCGAGACCCAGTACCTGCCGCCAGCGCCCGACTCCACCCATTGGCGGATGCATTTTGACGGCTCCAAGATGCGCACCGGCTTGGGAGCCGGCGTTGTCCTCACCTCTCCCAAAGGCGACAAGCTCCAGTATGCATTGCAGATCCATTTCGCCGCCTCCAACAACGTCGCTGAATACGAGGCGCTCATTCACGGGCTCCGGCTTGCCAAAGAGCTTGGCATTCGCCAGATCCTGTGTTATGGCGACTCCGACTTGGTGGTCCAGCAATCATCTAGCGACTGGGATGCCAAGGACGCAAACATGAAAAGCTACCACTTCCTCGTGCAGCAACTCAGCGGATATTTCGAGGGGTGCGAGTTCCTCCACGTGCCAAGAAACAACAACAACCTAGTAGATATTTTGTCACGAATCGGCTCCACTCGCCAAGCAATACCATCTGGCGTCGCTCTTCCGCGCCTCCTCAAGCCGTCCATCAAGCCGTCACCAGAGTCAGACTCCATTTTTGTGCCGGCTCCTCCAGAAGATGTCGGATCCAGCTCCAAATCCCAAGCAGACGACACAAAAACCCTTGCAGGTGACTCCAAGAACGCCGCAGTCAAAGCCGACCCGGGGACTTCAGAACTTGGCCCAGGGACTGCGGCGACCAGAGAAAAGACTCCAGCGGATAGCAGCACCCTCATTGATCCAGCAAGCGGCCGCGAACCCAAGCCCGCCGCCTCCCAGCCCAGCCGCCCTCGTCCAAGTCGCAGTTCTGGCAGTCGAAGAGATAGCAGCACCCTCATGGGCCCAGCCCATCCTCAAATTCTTGGTGAACAAGGAGCTACCAACTGACGAAACCGTGGCTCGGCAAATACAACGCCGGGCAGCAGCGTACACCATCATCAACAGAGAGCTGGTCAGGCGCAGCGTCACTGGTGTCTACCAGCGCTGCGTCGAGCCGGAGCAAGGCCAAGCAATTCTCAGAGACATCCATCAAGGCGAGTGCGGCCACCATGCGGCTTCGAGGGCACTCGTCGCCAAAGCTTTCCGGCATGGTTTCTTTTGGCCGACTGCCCTCTAAGAGGCCAAAGAGTTGGTCCAGAAATGCAAGGGGTGCCAGAAGTTCCGCTCCAAGCCACATCAGCCGACTTCGGCACTCAAGACTATCCCCATCGCCTGGCCCTTTGCAGTTTGGGGCCTGGATATGGTGGGACCCTTCAAGACGGCACGAGGCGGCCTAACTCATCTACTTGTCGCGGTGGACAAGTTCACCAAGTGGATAGAAGTGAAGCCCATCAAGAAGTTGAATGGTCCGACTGCCGTGACTTTCATCTCATACATCACGATTCGGTATGGCATACCGCACAGCATCATCACCGACAATGGCACCAACTTTGCCAAAGGCGCTTTGGCCCGTTTCTGCGCGACGCAGGGCATCCGACTGGACTTAGCATCCGTTGCCCATCCGCAGTCAAACGGCCAGGTGGAGCGGGCGAATGGCCTCATCCTGTCCGGCATCAAGCCTTGGTTGGTCGAACCACTAGAGCGTTCAGCCGGCTGTTGGCTTGACGAGTTGCCAGCCGTCCTCTGGAGTCTGCGCACGACCCCAAACAAGTCGACCGGCTTCACACCCTTCTTCCTCGTCTACGGTGCCGAAGCCGTCATCCCAACGGATATAGAGTTCGACTCCCCGCGAGTCACGATGTACACCGCGGAGGAAGCAGAAGAAGCACGACAAGATGGCATCGATCTGCTAGAAGAGGGCTGGCTATTGGCACTCAGCCGGTCCAGCATCTACCAGCAGAGCCTACGCCGCTACTACAACAGGGAGGTTAGGCCGAGATCTTTCCAAGAAGGTGACCTTGTGCTCCAGCTAATCCAGCGAACAGCCGGCCAGCACAAGTTGTCAGCACCTTGGGAAGGCCCCTTCATCTTCAGCAAGGTGCTAGGCAATGACTCCTACTACCTGATCGACGCTCAGAAGCCCTGAGCACGCAAGATGGACGACTCCGGCAAAGAGACGGAGCGACCATGGAACGCAAATCTTCTTCGAAGATTTTACAGTTAATGCAGCATGTACCATGCTACCCCTTTGTATTGAAGTACCAAGACTCTGGGCCCCCCGAGACGGACTCGGGGACTGCCCCTTTTGTTATCTGTATGATAAGTATTATGCTTTCGAGTATGCTACTCTTTGTTATGTCGCTTGGCACCGGGCTCGACTAGTCGGCCCAGGGACTCGCCGTCTCGCGCTATGAAGCGCTTCCTGCAGTCGGACAAATAGTGTGCGGCGCCTAAGCCGGCTCCTGTCAGAAGCCACAGCTCGCAGAGCGACTGTCTGGTAGGCAGGAGTAAGGAAGAATGGGCGCCCACATGAAAAATGGCTAAGGACTCAAAGCATAAAGCATAGCTCGAGCCGGCTTTCCAGCCGTTCCTCGCAAAACCGACTCCAAGAAGTCGGCTTGCCGTTTCCTATCCGACTTGCTAAGAAAACTCTAGAATGGCTAAGTACTTGCCTTCCCAAAGTAGCCAAGTATTTGATCCAGCGGCAGTCCGCGGAGCGGCAGTCCGCGGAGCGGCTGTCCGACTGGCAAAGACGGCGTCCAAGGGAAGGCGGCAAAGGGAAAAAGCCAAAAGAGCAATAAGCAAGAAATGATGGAACCTAGATAAATATTTACATCACAAAGGCCATTGGCCGAATCCTTGAACGGAAGTTCAAAATACAGCCCGCGGGTGGAATTGTGCGAATTAACAAAGTTATTCGAGAAACTACTAAGCAGATAAATAAGACAAGGCGACGGCTTATGAAGCAGCAGATGGGTTTGGAGGCTCGGAGGAGATGGCGGTGTCGGACGTTGGGGCGGCCGGCTGGGTAGACTCGGCTTGATCACCTCCAGCGGCAGTCGGCGCTGTTGGGCGCGGATCGTTGTTGGAGGCACGGTCGAGCTGAGGTTGATCCCCCGCTCCGGCTTCTGGCGCCTCCATCTCGTCTCCGGCCTCCACCACGTCTCCCTCCTCGGCACTGGAGCTGATTACCTCCGCCGAGTCCTCGCCGTACTTCGGGTTCATCCCAAACCACTCTGACGGCGCCTCCTCGCCGTTGTCAGCTCGCTCAGGAACGAAGACATTGGTGTCGACGTACTCGGCGATCGCCGCGGCGCGCTTGACAAAGTCGTCCTCCATTGCTGCCAGCTCCGGCTGGGCCTCGGCCCGGAGCGTGGTCAGCTGGTCCAGGCTCAGGTCTGGATACCACGCCTTGATGAACTCCAAGGCCCGACGCGCTCCGGCACGTGCCGAGGAGCCTTTCCAAGCCTCCAGACGGCCTGCTGCGACCTCCCGCCAGTCGGCAGTCCGGCTGGGAGTGCGCAGAATCGGCATCTCTGGCCACAAGGCAGCAATCGCCTGGGCGCCGACACGTTGAAGCCGGCGCAGCATCCGGTGAGCCGGCCGCAGGCGAGCCTCGATGCTCAGAAGCTATTCATCAAGAGTCCGGGGGGCGTTGGCAGCAACCTCCTCGCCGCCCGCCCTCCACGCCTCGCGATCGGCCTCGATGGCTTGAACGGCAGTTTGCGAATGGCCCGGGAAGAAGTCTGCCAAGATGAAAAAGAGTCAAGTCAGAAAAGCAAGAGTCGGCACGACCCACAGTCGGCGGCTCAAAGAAAACGAGTAAAGAAAACTTACCATCAACGATATACTCAATCTCATGGAAGCCGAAGGTCAGCATCGCCTCCTTGTCGGTCCAGGAGGAGCGTTCGGCTTCGAACTCGGCTTGAAGTTCAGTCTCTCTCTCCTTCGCCTCCTCCTACGCCTTCTTGAGCAGCTCCTTCTGCTCCGCCAGCTGCGCAGCCAGCAGGTCGCGCTCCGTGACGAGCTTGCCGCATTCCGCCTCCTTGGCACGCAAGGCGGTGTTGGCTTCGCCCAGCTGTTGCTGAAGAACGGCGTTGGCCTCTGAAGAAAGAAGAAAAATGACGCAAGTCGTCACAGAAGGTCGCCAAGAAGATCCGGCCCGACTGGGCAGCTGTTGGCCTGAATCTCGGGGACTACAGTCCGCGGGTGCGCCAGCGCGCCCCCGCGAAGAAGGAAACTCACTCCGGCTCTCCGACAAGTCGGCAGTCCGCTTACCCAGCTCTTCAACATTACGGTTGAAGACGGTGACTCGGAAGTTGTGTTAGTCCTACAATAAGCATTTCAAAAAAAAAGGAATAAGCACTTGGAACTTGCCAATAGAGTTCCAACCCGCCTGCTCAGCAGCCGGCCCGTAACTCGGGGACTACACCAAGTGGGTGCGCTGGCGCGCCCCTATAGAGAAGAGCAAGAAAAAACAAAATCGGAAGCAACATACCCGGACGGCCGCTCGCGACGCCAGATGCGCCTTGGTGCAGTTCTGGAGGGCGTCGCTTTCGGCTCGCAGCTTTGCCTGGACGTCCAGGAGCGCCTAGTTCAGCGGGCCTGTGCCGCCTCCTCGCACCCACCCGACGGGCGCAGCGCTCATCACCTTGACGTCTGGCACGGCGGAGCTGGCTGCTTCGGTCTCCAGAGGGCGCGGCGCTGAAGTCGCCTTCTCCAGTCGGCGGCGCGTTTGCGAGGCGACTTGGAGAAGCAAATTCTCCATGGCTTCGTCCGTAGGCGGCGGCACCGGCAGGTCCGCCGGCTGTTCATCTCTCGCGCTTCCCGATGGCGGCGGGGGCGGTGGTGGCGGCACCACCGTGTCTGGCACGGGGATCTCGCCGCCCTCCCTCTCCATGATGGGTGGCTCCCCGCCGACTTCCCCAGACTGCTCCGTATAATCCGGAGGCTGCGCCGAGTTCAATGGGACGATGAACAACGCCGACTGGGGGGAGCGCGGCTTCTTCGGCCTGCTGTTTGGCCGCGGCGGCGGCTTCGGCTCCCTCCAGCTCCTTCTGGGTGGAGGCGGCCGCCTTCTCGGCCTCCGCCTTCTCCCGACGGGCGGCTTCGTCCTCGTCGCGCTTCTCCTGCGTGTTCCGCTCCGTCGCTTCCCGGAGGTCGGCAGCAGGATCAATACGCCGAGTTGTGGCGGACGACACCACCGACCCCCTGATGGAGGCGGCGGCGACCCTCCCAAGGGTGAGAGGAGCTCTAGGACAGGGAAGACATGTAAGGACCCAAACAAAATCCACCAGAAGATAAAACAAGACGAAGAAACAGAAACGCTTACCCAGAGGATAGCGGTGGCTTCTTCACTTCCTTACGGAAGCGTTGGGCCCTCGCGACCGCCTCTTCCCGCTTGGTCGCGGCGGCCGCCCCCTTAAACTTCTTCTCCCAGCCTCCGAGGGAACTCGGCCCGGCCTGGCGCTTCCTCGCGCCGTCTAGCCTCGATTGATGGCGCGGGGCGACTTCCCCATCTTCGCCGGCGGGCCAGTCGGCGAAGGTGGCCGAGGGCCTGAGGCCGCCTTCCTCTCCTTCGCCGCCTCCTTCGGCGTTGGCCTCCATCGCTGCCGCCCCCAGGTCGGGGTCGTCGATATCGCTCTCCGCTCGATCGGGGGCAAACTGGCGGGGCGGCCCCACGGCGCCGGACAAGGGCTGGATGAGAGAATTCTAATTTAAAATAATAAAGATCAGGAGTCGGATTCGGCTGTAGAAAAGAAGAAGAAGAAGAACTTACCACCGGCGGGGGGTTGGCGCACGAGTAAGGCTCCATGCCGAACTGCCAATCCTCCGAGAGGCCGCAGTTCGCGATGTAGTTCACCGTGTTCGCCACCTCCGCGTGGGGCATGTCCTTGGTGCACATCCGACTGGGGCCCCGGTGGCCGCTCATCTGACAGATCAGATGAGGCCGGCTTTGGAGCGGGAGGACTCGGCGCGCCACGAAGGCGGCCAGCAAGTCGGCCCCAGTCAGACCGGCCGACTGCGTCAACACTCGAAGTCGCGCCACGGTGCCGGCTCTAGCCGGAGTTAGCGCCTTGGCGCGGTAGGACCAGCTGGGCTGCCTCCTAGCCGGCGCGCCGGCTTCATAAGCCGGCAGATTAACCCAGTCGTCGTTTGGGGCGACGTTCTTCACATAGAAGTAAGAGCGCTGCCACATCTTCACCGACTTGATCAGTTGGATGGCGGGGAATGGGTTGTCGGCCGTCGTCCTCCGTATCGCAATGAAGGCGCCGCACTGGGCTGGCACGCCGGCGACATGCGTGCCGAGCTTGGACTGAAAGAACTCTCCCCACAGCTCGATGGTGGGGAGAACGCCGAGGAAGTCCTCGCACAAAGCGGTGAAGGCCACCAGCAGCACCACTGTGTTTGGGGTGAGGTGGTGCGGCTGGAGGCCATGGAACTCCAAGAACGAGCGGAAGAACCCGCTCGCCGGCAGCCCCAGACCGCGCATGAGGTGGGAGCGGAACACGAGCTGCTCGCCCTCCCCCGACGCTGGCGTCACCTCCGTCGACGGCGGAGCGCGGGCCTGCACGAGGTGCGCGCCGGGGAGGCTACGCGTCTTGCGGAGGAAGTCGATGATGTCGTCGTCAATCTCACAGCCGTCCCACACGCCGGAGCGAACGGCGGCGGGCGCGGCGGTAGAAGATGAGCTCATCGCTGCAAGCGGGGCGCAGTTCGGCGCAGCAGCGGTGGGGGAAAGAAGAAAGAAGAAAGAGATGAGGGAAACAGAGGAGAGCGGGCGCGCGTGCTTCGCCGCCCCGCTCCCTCCGCCTACTTATAGACCAGCGGGCTGAGAAGCCGAGGGGGCATCGTGGGATTAACTGCGCCCATGCCCCCACGACCCCCACGATTTACCACGCAAGTTACTGCGCGCATTTACTGCGCTGGAAACCCAACCGCCCGCACGGCCACAACGGATCCGTTCAAAGGCCGAGGCACGATAATGGCGGGCCCCACCCGCGGGCCTGTACCATCACGCACGTGGGCTGGCAGACTGGCCCGGCCACGTGGCGTCCCCCGGCAGGTCCGCGGCGGGCGGCGGCCGTGTAGCTTATCAAGCACGCCGTCTGAATCCCGCCATGACTTTCAAACTCTCTAAAGAACAAGACGGCCTTCGACGAGTCCGGCTTCCGATAGGCGGCTCGTCGGGGACGGCCAGTGCAAAGATCACCTCCCAATGATTGGCTCGGAGGAAGGCGGTAGGCAAGCCTCAGATCTAACCACTCGAAGGAAGAAACTGTTGAGGCTCCTCGACATGTCTCCCACGGCGCCTCACCAGCTTCGAGGACTACTGTCGGAGTAATGGGCCACGGGTAGGCTAACCCGAGACCCAGAACCTTTCAAGACATCGGGGCGGGCTTCGCCCCTCAAAGGATCCCAAGATGAAGAGCAGACTCTGGGAGACGGCTGCGGCATCACCGACTACCCACTCACGGCCGAATCCCAGAGTCGGCTACGACATAAGCCGACTCCCAATTAGTTACTCCAGGGAGGCCGACTATGGGGAGTCGGCCCGCGATTTCACCGCCCTCTGCCTTCGAGAAGAAGGATGAGACCGGGGATGGCCGGAGTACGGCCCTCCCCTACTCTGATTACCAAGGGCAGGTATGGCTACAGTATGTCGTACCAGAGGAGATCTCCGCCCGGCATGGCACTGTTGCCATACTGGCCCTGACGTCCACCCCAGCGACAAAGCCCTGTTCCAACGTTGGCCCGCACGTACGGCCTGGAGACGGCGGGTCCCGCTAGTCAGCGGGGGGGGGGGGACGAAAGACGGCGAGAGCACCCGAAGACGGACCTCGTGGGAGTCGGCCTCCGAGATTCGGCCCGTTCCTCCCACGGGCCCCGCACACCATTAACCAGATAAGACGGGGAGTGGCGACAGTGATCGCCCGCTAGGCGGCAGCACTATTGCCACGACCCCACGACCAAGCCAACGTCATCAGAGGCGCGGCCACAGTGACCAGGTCAGTCGGCGGGCCCCACCAGCGGCGGGCCCCAGGAGTCCGCGAAGAAGACGGCGACCTAAGAGACAGACGGCTGGGACCCGCGCCCAGCCAGATTACCATTGTACCCCTGGGGGGTAGGCCTATATAAACCCCCCGGAGCACCCATGCAAAGGGTTCGAACCTCTTAGCACTAGACCAGAAGCATAAAAGGGAGAGATCTAGCCTTGCCCTCTCCTACCTCCAGAACACAGCTCGAGGAGCAACTTTGTACACATATTACCATAGTGATCATGCGGAGACCCCGCAGAGCAGCAGTAGGGGTATTATCTCCTCGGGGAGCCCTGAAGCTGGGTAAGGTTCGCCGGTGTGCATGTCTACGCCTCATCCCGCTTCCAGGCACCGGCGACGTTCTTGTTGGGGAACGTTGCAGAAAATTAAAATTTTTCCTACGGTTTCACCAAGATCCATCTATGAGTTCATCTAAGCAACGAGTCATGGGAGAGAGATTGCATCTACATACCACTTTGTAGATCGCGAGCAGAAGCGTTCAACGAACGGGGATGAGGTAGTCGTACACGAGGTGATCCAAATCACCAGAGATCCTAGCACCGAAAGGACGGCACCTCCGCGTTCAACACACGTACGGTCAGCGTAACGTCTCCTTCTTCTTGATCTAGCAAGGCAAAGGAGAGGTTGGGGAAGATGGTTCCAGCAGCAGCACGACGGCGTGGTGATGGTGGAACTACAGTACTCCGGCAGGGCTTCGCCGTGCTCAATGGAGGAGGAGGAGGTGTTGGGGAGGGAGAGGGAGGCGCCAGGAGCAAGGGTGCGCTGCCCCCTCCCCTCCCCCCTTTATATAGCCCCCTAGGGGGGCGCCGGCCGTAGGAGATGCAATCTCCTAGGGGGGCGGCGGCCAAGGGTGGGGCTTGCCCGCCAAGCAAGGGGCGTCCCCCCCCTTTTAGGGTTTCCCCCCCCTTAGGCGCATGGGCCACTAGGGGCTGGTTCCCCTTGGCCCATGCAGGCCAAGGCGCACCCCCTAGAGCCCATGTGGCTCCCCGAGGCAGGTGGCCCCACCCGGTGGACCCCCCGGGACCCTCCGGTAGTCCCGGTACAATACCGATAACCCCAAAACTTGTCCCGATGGCCAAAACAGCACTTTCTATATATATAATTCTTTACCTCCGGACCATTCCGAAACTCCTCGTGACGTCCGGGATCTCATCCGGGACTCCGAACAACATTCGGGTTACTGCATATACATATCTTCACAATCCTAGCGTCACCGAACCTTAAGTGTGTAGACCCTACGAGTTCGGGAGACATGCAGACATGACCGAGACGGCTCTCGGGCAATAACCAATAGCGGGATCTGGATAACCATGTTGGCTCCCACATGCTCCATGATGATCTCATCGGATGAACCATGATGTCGAGGATTCAATTAATCCCGTATACGATTCCCTTTGTCAATCGGTATTTTACTTGCCCGAGATTCGATCGTCGGTATCCCAATACCTCGTTCAATCTCGTTACCGGCAAGTCACTTTTCTCGTATCGTAATGCATGATCCCGTGATCAAACACTTTGATCACATTGAGCTCATTATGATGATGCATTACCGAGAGGGCCCGGTGATACCTCTCCGTCAAGCGGAGTGACAAATCCCATTCTTGATCCATGTCAACCCAACAGACACTTTCAGAGATACCCGTAGTATACCTTTATAGTCACCCAGTTACGTTGTGACATTTGGCACACCCAAAGAACTCCTACGGTATCCGGGAGTTACACAATCTCATGGTCTAAGGAAAGGATACTTGACATTGGACAACTCTAGCAAACGAAATATGCGATCTTATGCTATGTTTAGGATTGGGTCTCGTCCATCACATCATTCTCCTAATGATGTGATCTCGTTATCATTGACATCCAACGCCCATAGTCAGGAAACCATGACTATCTGTTGATCAACGAGCTAGTCAACTAGAGGCTTACTAGGGACATGTTGTTGTCTGTTATTCACACATGTATTATGATTTCCAGATAACACAATTATAGCACGAACAAAGACAATTATCATGAATAAGGAAATATAATAATGACGCTTTTATTATTGCCTCTAGGGCATATTTCCAACAGTCTCCCACTTGCACTAGAGTCAATAATCTAGTTACATTGTGATGAATCGAACACCCATAGAGTTCTGGTGCTGATCATGTTTTGCCTTAGGGAAAGGTTTAGTCAACGGATCTGCGACATTCAGATCCGTGTGCACTTTACAAATTTCTATGTCTCCATCTTGAACATTTGCATGAATGGAGTTGAAGCGACGCTTGATGTGCCTGGTCTTCTTGTGAAACCTGGGCTCCTTGGCAAGTGCAATAGCTCCAGTGTTGTCACAGAAGAGTTTGATTGGCCCCGACGCATTGGGTATGACTCCGAGGTCGGTGATGAACTCCTTCACCCAAATTGCTTCATGTGCTGCCTCCGAGGCTGCCATGTACTCCGCTTCACATGTAGATCCCGCCACAACGCTCTGCTTGCAACTGCACCAGCTTACTGCCCCACCATTCAAAATATACACGTATCCGGTTTGTGACTTAGAGTCATCCAGATCTGTGTCGAAGCTAGCGTCGACGTAACCCTTTACGACGAGCTCTTCGTCACCTCCATAAACGAGAAACATTTCCTTAGTCCTTTTCAGGTACTTCAGGATATTCTTGAACGTTGTCCAGTGTTCCTTGCCGGGATTACTTTGGTACCTTCCTACCAAACTTACGGCAAGGTTTACATCAGGTCTGGTACACAGCATGGCATACATAATAGAACCTATGGCTGAGGCATAGGGGATGACACTCATATCTTCTATATCTTCTGCCGTGGTCGGACATTGAGCTGAGCTCAATTTCACACCTTGTAACACAGGTAAGAACCCCTTCTTAGATTGATCCATATTGAACTTCTTCAATATCTTATCAAGGTATGTGATTTGTGAAAGACCTATGAGGCGTCTTGATCTATTTCTATAGATCTTGATGCCTAATATATAAGCAGCTTCTCCAAGGTCCTTCATTGAAAAACTTTTATTCAAATAGGCCTTAATGCTGTCCAAGAGTTCTATATCATTTCCCATCAAAAGTATGTCATCTACATATAGTATGAGAAATGCTACAGAGCTCCCACTCACTTTCTTGTAAACGCAGGCTTCTCCATAAGTCTGCGTAAACCCAAACGCTTTGATCATCTCATCAAAGCGAATGTTCCAACTCCGAGATGCTTGCACCAGCCCATAAATCGAGCGTTGGAGCTTGCACACCTTGTCAGCATTCTTAGGATCGACAAAACCTTCCGGCTGCATCATATACAATTCTTCCTTAAGGAAACCATTAAGGAATGCCGTTTTGACGTCCATTTGCCATATTTCATAATCGTAGAATGCGGCAATTGTTAACATGATTCGGACAGACTTCAGCTTCGCTACCAGTGAGAAAGTCTCATCGTAGTCAATTCCTTGAACTTGTCGATAACCCTTAGCGACAAGCCGAGCTTTATAGATGGTCACATTACCATCCGCGTCTGTCTTCTTCTTAAAGATCCATTTATTTTCTATGGCTCGCCGTTCAATGGGCAAGTCAGTCAAAGTCCATACTTCGTTTTCATACATGGATCCTATCTCGGATTTCATGGCTTCTAGCCATTTGTCGGAATCCGGGCCCGCCATTGCTTCCTCATAGTTCGAAGGTTCACCGTTGTCTAACAACATGATTTCAAAGACAGGGTTGCCGTACCACTCTGGTGCGGAACGTGTCCTTGTGGACCTACGAATTTGAGTAGGAGCTTGATTAGAAGTATCTTGATCATCATCATTAATTTCCTCTCTAGTCGGTGCAGGCACCTCAGGAACATTTTCTTGAGTTTCGCCATTTTCCGGTTCAAGAGGTAACACTTCATCAAGTTCTACTTTCCTCCCACTTACTTCTTTCGAGAGAAACTCTTTCTCTAGAAAGGATCCATTCTTGGCAACAAAGATCTTGCCTTCGGATCTGAGGTAGAAGGTATACCCAATAGATTCTTTAGGATATCCTATGAAGACGCATTTTTCCGACTTGGGTTCGAGCTTTTCAGGTTGAAGTTTCTTGACATAAGCATCGCATCCCCAAACTTTTAGAAACGACAGCTTAGGTTTCTTCCCAAACCATAATTCATACGGTGTCGTCTCAACGGATTTCGACGGAGCCCTATTTAAAGTGAATGCGGCAGTCTCTAAAGCATAGCCCCAAAAAGATAGCGGTAAATCGGTAAGAGACATCATAGATCGTACCATATCTAATAGAGTGCGATTACGACGTTCGGACACACCATTACGCTGAGGTGTTCCAGGCGGCATGAGTTGTGAAACTATTCCACATTTTCTTCAGTGTGAGCCAAATTCGTGACTCAAGTATTATCCTCCACGATCTGATCGTAGAAACTTGATCTTTCTATCACGTTGATTTTCAACCTCACTCTGAAATTCCTTGAACTTTTCAAAGGTCTCAGACTTGTGTTTCATTAAGTAGATATACCCATATCTACTCAAGTCATCAGTGAGGGTCAGAACATAACGATAGCCACCGCGAGCCTCAACACTCATTGGACCGCACACATCGGTATGTATGATTTCCAATAAGTTGGTTGCTCGCTCCATTGTTCCTGAGAACGGAGTCTTGGTCATTTTACCCATGAGGCATGGTTCGCACGTGTCAAATGATTCATGATCAAGAGACTCTAAAAGTCCATCTGCATGGAGCTTCTTCATGCGTTTGACACCTATGTGACCAAGGCGGCAGTGCCACAAATATGTGGGACTATTGTTATCAACTTTAACTCTTTTGGTATTCACACTATGAATATGTGTATCATCACGCACGAGATTCATTAAGAATAAACCATTAACCATCGGAGCATGACCATAAAACATATCTCTCATATAAATAGAACAACCATTATTCTTGGATTTAAATGAGTAGCCATCTCGAATTAAACGAGATCCAGATACAATGTTCATGCTCAAACTTGGCACTAAATAACAATTATTGAGGTTTAAAACTAATCCCGTAGGTAAATGTAGAGGTAGCGTGCCGACGGCGATCACATTGACCTTGGAACCATTCCCGACGCGCATTGTCACCTCGTCCTTTGCCGGTCTCCGTTTATTCCGCAGCTCCTTTTGCTTTGCCGGCCTTCTTGTCCGCTAAGTATTTGGGGCAGTTCCGCTTCCAGTGACCACTTCCCTTGCAATGAAAACACTCAGTGTCGGGCTTGGGTCCATTCTTTGGCTTCTTCCCGGCAACTTGCTTACCGGGCGCGGCAACTTCCTTGCCGTCCTTCTTGAAGTTCTTTTTACCCTTGCCCTTCTTGAACTTAGTGGTTTTATTCACCATCAACACTTGATGTTCCTTCTTGATTTCTACCTCTGCTGATTTCAGCATAGCATATACCTCAGGAATGGTCTTTACCATCCCCTGCATGTTGTAGTTCATCACAAAGCTCTTGTAGCTAGGTGGAAGCGACTGGAGGATTCTGTCAATGACTGCTTCATCCGGGAGATTAACTTCCAGTTGAGTCAAGCGGTTGTGCAACCCAGACATCTTGAGTATGTGTTCACTGACAGAGCTATTTTCCTCCATCTTACAGCTAAAGAATTTGTCGGAGACTTCATATCTCTCGACCCGGGCATGAGCTTGGAAAACCATTTTCAGCTCTTCGAACATCTCATATGCTCCATGTCTCTCAAAACGCTTTTGGAGCCCCGACTCTAAGCTGTAAAGCATGCCGCACTGAACGAGGGAGTAATCATCGGAGCGTGACTGCCAAGCGTTCATGACGTCTTGTTCTGCAGGGAGGACAGGTGCGTCACCCAGCGGTGCTTGTAGGACATAATCTTTCTTGGCAGCTATGAGGATGATCCTCAGGTTCCGGACCCAGTCCGTATAGTTGCTGCCATCGTCTTTCAGCTTGGTTTTCTCTAGGAACACGTTAAAGTTGAGGACTACGTTGGCCATTTGATCTACAAGACATATTGTAAATATTTTAGACTAAGTTCATGATAATAAAGTTCATTTAATCAAATTATTTAATGAACTCCCACTTAGATAGACATCCCTCTTCTAGTCATCTAAGTATTACATGATCCAAGTCAACTAGGCCGTGTCCGATCATCACGTGAGACGGACTAGTCAACATTGGTGAACATCTACATGTTGATCGTATCTTCTATACGACTCATGCTCGACCTTTCGGTCTTCTGTGTTCCGAGGCCATGTATGTACATGCTAGGCTCGTCAAGTCAACCTAAGTGTTTGCATTTGTAAATCTGTCTTACACCCGTTGTATGTGAACGTTAGAATCTATCACACCCGATCATCACGTGGTGCTTCGAAACAACGAACTGTCGCAACGGTGCACAGTTAGGGGGAACACTTCTTGAAATTATTATGAGGGATCATCTTATTTACTACCGTCGTTCTAAGTAAACAAGATGCAAAACATGATAAACATCACATGCAATCAAATAATAAACGTGACATGATATGGCCAATATCACATAGCTCCTTTGATCTCCATCTTGGGGCTCCATGATCATCTTGTCACCGGCTTGACACCATGATCTCCATCATCATGATCTCCATCATCATGATCTCCATCATCGTGTCTCCATGAAGTTGCTCGCCAACTATTACTTCTACTACTATGGCTAACGCGTTTAGCAATAAAGTAAAGTAATTTACATGGCGTTTCTCAATGACACGCAGGTCATACAAAAAATAAAGACAACTCCTATGGCTCCTGCCGGTTGTCATACTCATCGACATGCAAGTCGTGATTCCTATTACAATAGCATGAACATCTCATACATCACATATAGATCATTCATCATTCATCACAACTTTGGCCATATCATATCACAAAGCACTTGCTGCAAAAACAAGTTAGACGTCCTCTAATTGTTGTTGCAAGTTTTACGTGGCTGAATTAGGGTTCTAGCAAGAACGCTTTCTTACCTACGTGAAAGCCACAACATGATTTTTCAACTTCTATTTACCCTTCATAAGGACCCTTTTCATCGAATCCGCTCCAACTAAAGTGGGAGAGACAGACACCCGCCAACCACCTTATGCAACTAGTGCATGTCAGTCGGTGGAACCGGTCTCACGTAAGCGTACGTGTAAGGTTGGTCCGGGCTGCTTCATCCCACAATACCGCTGAAGCAAGATAAGACTAGTAGCGGCAAGAAAGTTGACAACATCTACGCCCACAACAAATTGTGTTCTACTCGTGCAATAGAGAACTACGCATAGACCTAGCTCATGATGCCACTGTTGGGGAATGTTGCAGAAAATTAAAAATTTTCCTACGGTTTCACCAAGATCCATCTATGAGTTCATCTAAGCAACGAGTCATGGGAGAGAGATTGCATCTACATAACACTTTGTAGATCGCGAGCGGAAGCGTTCAACGTACGGGGATGAGGTATTCATACACGACGTGATCCAAATCACCGGAGATCCTAGCACCGAAAGGACGGCACCTCCGCGTTCAACACACGTACGGTCAGCGTAACCTCTCCTTCTTCTTGATCCAGCAAGGCAAAGGAGAGGTTGGGGAAGATTGTTCCAGCAGCAGCACGACGGCGTGGTGATGGTGGAACTACAGTACTCCGGCAGGGCTTCGCCGTGCTCAACGGAGGAGGAGGAGGTGTTGGGGAGGGAGAGGAAGGCGCCAGGAGCAAGGGTGCGCTGCCCCCCTCCCCTCCCCCCTTTATATAGCCCCCTAGGGGGGGCGCCGGCCCTAGGAGATGCAATCTCCTAGGGGGGCGGCGGCCAAGGGTGGGGCTAGCCCCCCAAGCAAGGGGCGCCCCCCCTTTTAGGGTTTCCCCCCCCTTTAGGCGCATGGGCCTCTAGGGGCTGGTTCCCCTTGGCCCATGCAGGCCAAGGCGCACCCCCTAGAGCCCATGTGGCCCCCCGAGGCAGGTGGCCCCACTCGGTGGACCCCCCCGGGACCCTCCGGTGGTCCCGGTACAATACCGATAACCCCGAAACTTGTCCCGATGGCCAAAACAGCACTTTATATATATATATATATATATATATATATATATATAATTCTTTACCTCCGGACCATTCCGAAACTCCTCGTGACGTCCGGGATCTCATCCGGGACTTCGAACAACATTCGGGTTACTGCATATACATATCTTCACAACCCTAGCGTCACCGAACCTTAAGTGTGTAGACCCTACGGGTTCGGGAGACATGCAGACATGACCGAGACGGCTCTCGGGCAATAACCAACAACGGGATCTGGATACCCAGGTTGGCTCCCACATGCTCCACGATGATCTCATCGGATGAACCACGATGTCGAGGATTCAATTAATCCCATATACGATTCCCTTTGTCAATCGGTATTTTACTTGCCCGAGATTCGATCGTCGGTATCCCAATACCTCGTTCAATCTCGTTACCGGCAAGTCACTTTTCTCGTATCGTAATGCATGATCCCGTGATCAAACACTCTGATCACATTGAGCTCATTATGATGATGCATTACCGAGAGGGCCCGGTGATACCTCTCCGTCAAGCGGAGTGACAAATCCCAGTCTTGATCCGTGTCAACCCAACAGACACTTTCAGAGATACCCGTAGTATACCTTTATAGTCACCCAGTTACGTTGTGACGTTTGGCACACCCAAAGCACTCCTACGGTATCCGGGAGTTACACGATCTCATGGTCTAAGGAAAGGATACTTGACATTGGACAACTCTAGCAAACGAACTATGCGATCTTATGCTATGTTTAGGATTGGGTCTCGTCCATCACATCATTCTCCTAATGATGTGATCTCGTTATCATTGACATCCAACGCCCATAGTCAGGAAACCATGACTATCTGTTGATCAACGAGCTAGTCAACTAGAGGCTTACTAGGGACACGTTGTTGTCTGTTATTCACACATGTATTACGATTTCCGGATAACACAATTATAGCACGAATAAAGACAATTATCATGAATAAGGAAATATAATAATAACGTTTTTATTATTGCCTCTAGGGCATATTTCCAACAGTCTCCCACTTGCACTAGAGTCAATAATCTAGTTACATTGTGATGAATCGAACACCCATAGAGTTCTGGTGCTGATCATGTTTTGCCTTAGGGAAAGGTTTAGTCAACGGATCTGCGACATTCAGATCCGTGTGCACTTTACAAATTTCTATGTCTCCATCTTGAACATTTTCACGAATGGAGTTGAAGCGACGCTTGATGTGCCTGGTCTTCTTGTGAAACCTGGGCTCCTTGGCAAGTGCAATAGCTCCAGTGTTGTCACAGAAGAGTTTGATTGGCCCCGACGCATTGGGTATGACTCCGAGGTCGGTGATGAACTCCTTCACCCAAATTGCTTCATGTGCTGCCTCCGAGGCTGCCATGTACTCCACTTCACATGTAGAATTTACCTTCGTTATGAATTCTACACTCAACTTTGCCGTTGGTGTTGATGGGAATCCACAACCTTGTTGTTACTTCCGCTATTTGGATTGGGGTAATAGTATTTATGTTCCTTTATACATGTTATTTACCTTCGTTATAAATCCTCGAGTATTGTGTGTGTCAGCATACTGATCCAGGGATGACCCTTAAGCATAGAGACTTGACCGTCTGAGGTCGGGTCGCTACAAGATGGTATCAGAGCACATGTTGACTGTAGGACATGATCCCTAGAAACTGGCAAGCCCATAGGAAATATTTTCTCTTCAAACTCCATTTTCAAAAAGATCTTTTACCTCTCTTCTCTTCCGAGCTTATTCAAATATTTCCTTTTAGTGAGACTATACCCCTTCCCCTTTTGACCACGAAGATTCGACTGATGAGACTACTCCAAGAAGTACAAGATATCAGACAACTAAGACCACTTCAGAATGAAGAGGATTTTACCATGCATTATAATAATGGAAACTACAACGGTTGAAGACTCCGAAGACTAGGAGAATTTGTATGACCTAGGAAGGCTACCCTTATGGAACTTGTCAGACTATTAAAGCTGTCAATACCCGAGATCAAGGTGTGTCGGAGAAAGACCGGAACATGCAGCATTAGAACTCAAAGTTTTTGTCAAGAAAACCCTAAGGCAGGAGAGATCAATTATGGAATGAAAGCTCATGGCAATGACAAGGGCAGAAACACGACTAACCATGATGTTATCGTCCGCTTACGCTATTGGTACCGTGTTGAGTTAAGCATGCATTTCGTCGGAAGGATTGGATGACAAAAGGGCTAATGGAGAATCTATCAGCAAAAGATGAAATTTTAACCTTAGCTGGTGTATCACCAGGATTTGGAGCAGAAGTTAAGATGGACCTGCAGGAAGATGTATTTGATAAGGAAGCATTTCGTGAAGAACTCAGGACCCAGAAGCTGAAAGTAGCCATGCTGGAGGAGCAAAACCTTGAGATACCGGAGATTCGTCAGGAACTGAAGGACAGTAGGACCATGGTTCATGCCAAGGATGTTGAAACCCAGAAGTTTGGAACGCAACTCCAGAAATATTAAAGGACGTCACGAGAGACTTCGCGTCAACAGAAGTGATCTGGCAAAAGAACTTGAGAAGGATAAGCACGGTCGGAAGTAACCATCGAAGACATGAACATGGCTTGAAGAGTTTGGCAACTTTGAAGATTTATTTGACCTTTATAAGACCAAACCCCTTTTATATACCTACGTTAGATGCGACGATTGTGTGCTATCATTTGTTTGTTGTTTTTCTGACAGCCACAAATAAAATCTGTCTTTTCAAAACTTTTGTTTGTATAGTGTGTATCCCTCTCTATCTCCCTTATCCCACCCCAAAACCATGGACCCAATAGAGGATGAATGGAGATGAACTCATATTTTTCTGGACCGGTAAGTCAATTGGAGACGGACCAATGGATTCAGAACATGGAGGATCACATGAAGAATAACACTATAGCCGGAAAGGATATGATCCAGCATGTTCTTCAGTGCTTTGAAAGAGGTGCTACTACTTGGTGGAGGATGTACCAAACCATCAATGGATGGCAAGGAGTAACCACTTGGAAAGAGTTTAAGTTGACTCTGCAAAGGTCTCGTCTTGTGTCCCAGGAGTTGAAGCCTTATGGAAATGATGTGAAGAAACCTTGTTCATGCAAGCTCTGTTGAGAAATAGGACACAACCATAAACAACAGAAGGATGAATGCCCTAATTGTGAAGGAAGTCACCCAGCTGAAGAATACCCAACTAGGCAGATTGCTTGTTTCTTGTGTGAAGGAACTACCCACTACCCTGCTCAGTGTCACATTTACCCATCGTTCGAAAAACCATCCAGCAGAAGAAAGAAGCAATGAAAGGAGACCTCATGGAAAATTTAGAAGAACTTGTGATGAAGGGAGGGGTGGAGAACACACCCGAAGCAGACCCAATTAAACCCTACACCAAGTCTTGCTATTCATGTGGATAAGAAGGACACATCTCCCAAAATTGTCTGAATGGGGATCTAGTAGAATTTCCGACAGAGGAAGTAGAGTATGACCCACAGGAAATAAAAGCCCTGATTGGAACGGAAAAGTCTAGGAAGAGAAATAGATTGGATTCCAGGAAGGACCTGAGTCATATCACATGTTTCAGGTGTAAGGAGTCAGGGCACTACTTCAACAGTTGCCCAAAAAGGGAGCCGAGGACCCAAGGAGGCCATGTAATCACAAGGAAACCTCGAGACTTGTCAGAAGTAATATGTTTTCGTTGTAATGAAGCAGGGCACTTTGCCAGGGATTGTCCCACTGAGAAGGATGCTTGTGCAAAATAGTGGTGTCGAAAAAGAAATATAGTAGTAGTAGTGGGAACAATTCCTTTATATTGAGGTGTTGAGTTGAGGCATGTAATGGAAATGCAAGATATTGTAATCATTGGAGAATCAATAAAGTTAGCATTGTTGGTACTGATTTGGATTTTATGATTGTTACTCAATGAAGAAAGATGTTGACCATTTTCGAGGATATGAGAAAGATGGTCTATGGAAGAATTGGAGCATTTTAAGGGTGGTAGCACCCTGTGAGGACACTTGACCCCTAGAAAAGATAATGACATTCCACAGAGTGGACTTCGGACGAAATATGGGATACCCCAGAATATGAAGGGATGAAGTACTATTGGATATAAAGGAGGTATAATGTTGGTAATATGGAGCAATTGTAACTCCATGATGAGTCTGAGTAATCACGTCTTAGTTTGGTACCAATAGAAGGAAGGGAGATGGTACAATTGGATGTATTTAAGAATGCTAGGAAGCTGGATGTTGGAATAATGATCATTTGCCCCCGATGATGAGTTCAAGGTTTACATGTGATGAGATGGCCATAACCCACAGGTCCTAGGACCTGCCAAGAAGCAAGCACACAAATCTTATCAACAGACGATCTTATAGGAGTAATGCAAAAACCTGAAAGTTGTGAAGGAATGATAGATGTTTGTTTGTCTTGCAAAATCAATGGATTTTTCCGAAACCAGTTCGTCGACAAGAGAAATTCTGCAATGCTTGTGAGGATGAGCGCGTGTTAGAATGCGAGATTCGCTAAACCATATACAGGGTAATGATTTGGGTGTGGGATGGATTGATCACCATACCGACTTACTCTTATTATTCGCCTTGCTATATGGGATGGTAAATCTGAGTGACTTGCCTATAGTAGAGAGACGAAGATATTAAACCTTGTTTGAACCTTAGAATGGTATAAGTATTTCCCCTTGTACAAGGCAGCTGTTGCCAACCGTAGGTCATACGGTGAGAATGAATCCCAGACCCATTTCCTGCAGGAGAAACCATAAATTGTTAACCACCATGAGATATCGATAGTTGTTTAGTATTGGCGCCAGACCCGTCAGCTAAGAAGACCCAGTCACAGAAGAACCTTACCAAGATGAAAGGACAGAAGAATTGTGGTAAAGGTTATGCCACTACCGGAAGAGCCCAGAGAAGGAATTTTTCTGAGAATCTGAGAAGACCGACCCTATCAACAATAAGGTAGGAGTTTAAGAATTTTGATGGAACCGTATCAATGCTTCTAAGGGTGGTAGCACCCGAGACCCCGGAGACGACCGATGGATTTTGAGAAGACCCCCAAACCTAACTTATTTCTTTCTAGCCTCTCCGAATCTCGAGGTCGAGATTCATTTTAAGGGTGGTAGGTTTGTAACATCCCAAAATTCTAAATTTTGGAATGGTTATATTAAATAAATACTTTTGATTGATTGTTTGATTGATTGTGTGAAACTGAGTGAAATCTGAAAACCTTTTTGAAATTTAAATGAGAGGGAACAAAAGGACTTTCCCACACTTTCATTTTTTGCATTTATGATCTCCATGAATTCAAATCCATTTCGACACAAAACCCTGGAGTGAAGATGATATGACTTCTTCCATTTAAATAAATGAAAAGGGTTGTGAAAAGATTTGAATTCCATTTTGAAATATTTCCAATTCAGAAACTTTATGCAACTCAATAATTTTCACGAGAGGGGATAAAATGACTTCTTAGAAACATATGAAATTTGAGTTGGAAGTTTAAAAGAATCAAATTTAAATTTCCTTTGAAATTATTTTTCAATTTGGAGTAATTTGGTTTTATTCAAATTATTTGTCTCCAAAAATAAAATATATGGAAAATAGAGTAAAATGATTCCCTACATTAGAAAATTGGAGAACATTTTAAAATGATTCCCTACCAATGGGTCGGCCCAGCCCACCTCCTCGCCGTCCCCGAGCTCTCGAGCGGGAGTCCCGTCGCCGCACGACTCACCGGCCACCGCCGTGGCCGAGTCGGCCTCCTCGCGCCCCCAACCCCTCCCGCACGCCACCGCCCCGCCTTCCCCTTTAAATACCGGCGCCGCGGCCTGTTTCTCCTCCCCCTCCGCCGCAACCGCCACCCTCGCCGGAGCTCCCGCCTTCGACGAGATCTGTCGCCGCCGACGCGCTCCATTCCGCCTCCCTCGCCCAACGCCGACGCTGCCGTCGCCTTCTCCTCGCCACGCCTTCCCGGCTGCTCTGCCGTCGCCGCAAACCACCGGAGCCATCGCCGCCACCGCCGACGCCGCCCGTCGCCGCGGTAAGCCGCCGCTGCCCTCGTCCGTCCGATCTAGGTTAGATGGATATGATTATATTAGTTTTTTCTTATTTTATTCGTATAATTTTCTTTACTTAACGAACGTTCATTCATTAAAGCCTCCGAAGCGAACGGTTTCAGCCAGTAGGATTCGGCCACGTAGCCAGGGACCTAGTTGCAATTTTTTTATACATTAGCCCCTGGTTTTGAATCTAGCGTTACTTTTTGCTCGTTAGTCGGAATTAGATGAAACCAACGCCCACTTCTTCGTTATGATCCCCTCTTTCTAGTAAAACAACTTAAACATAATTTTGAAAGTTTTAAATTTTGAATTCAAACAGATTTGTATTGGAACTTTGTTTGATCGTAACTTGAGTTTTATAACTCCGACTTAGTTGATTCTTTTTGCAAATCGAAGCTCTTGACCTAAACTTTCTGATAAGGTGAAATTCACTTAATTTTGGTACTGTTAGAAATTGTTTTCTGTTGCAAGAGTTAATTGCTTGTTTTTGAAGTTTTCCGAGTTCTTTTCTTCGATTCTTTTGCATGAGTGCTTATATATGCAATTGCTTGCTTACGATAGATTGACTGGAGTGTGACAAATACACTATCAGGAGTTATGAGTGCGAATCCTCTACATCAACAATACGACGCAAGTTCACGGTTTGATCATATCCCTTCATTACCCAGTTTTTATGCGTTAGTTTCAACCCTCAAACATTGCATGAGTAGGACTGATAACAAGTGGGTCATGGGACGTAGTTGTTGAGTTAGGAACCTATTGTATTTTATCAAACCCTGGGAGTTACTACTACATTATGCTAACTGCTATGCTATGCTCGTAGACGTGGTTTTGTTTGAGTGATTCATGACAGACGTGAGAGTTACTATTAATGGTTAACATAAGGTGGCTACTTTAAAACACATCTGGGTGGATTGGCTGGGGCACCCTGGAGCACCCAGTGGTTTGCCCGGGCACGTGGAGAACCCAGTGCTTGCCCAAGGGAATCCTGGAGTACCTGTGTGATTACCCTATGGAATGCCACCCAGGCTCAAAGGGATCATAAGATTTTTCATGCTAGAAACTTCCGTGTGCAGCCACAAGCTATTATGGGCTCTAGCATAGTGGAGTATGTTGCATAACCTCTTTCAGTTGTAGGCTAGCAGATGTAGGGGGGTGTAGGTGGTACTGTCTACCCAGAGTAAAGAGTTAGCGCTTCTGAAAGACTGTGTCTTGATCATCCGTTTCTCAAACACCATGTAGTGCGAGAAATCCAATGGAGGAGATCGAGTCTTGTGGGGAAAAGTGCGCAAACATCTGCAGAGTGTACAAACTAATCATGGTTAGGCGTGTCCCGGTTATGGACATCTTGAGTCTCTAGTACTTGGATTATCATGTTGATCTCAACATTTTATTTTTTGGGATTGAGTTGGAGGAACCTTCTCAATATTATTTCAACCAATTTTGTAGTTAAATAAAATATATTCCTTTGTTGTAGGAAAAAATTGGCTTTATGAAAAATTAAACTTAGAGCCTCCTCCAGCCAAATATGCATGTAGTGATAGCTATTATTCATCATTATCCTATGGTGTGAATTTGCTAGTACATTCAATGTACTGACCCTTTGTGGCTGCAACGTCTCATGTTGCAGGATCTTATGACGAGTAAGTGATACGTTAGGGTTACAAATTCTACACTCAACTTTGCCATTGGTGTTAATGGGAATCCACAACCTTGTTGTTACTTCCGCTATTTGGATTGAGGTAATAGTATTTACGTTATTTTATACATGTGATTTACCTCTGTTATAAATCCTCGAGTACTGTGTGTGTCAGCATACCGATCCAGGGATGACACTTAAGCACAGAGACTTGACCGTCTGAGGTCGGGTCACTACAGTAGAGTAAGTATTTTCTTCAGTTTTGAGAACCAAGGTATCAAATACAGTAGGAGACAATGTGACAAGCCACCGAATACCTCCACAAACAAACACCAACTTGCACCCAACGCGATAAAGGGGTTGTCAATCCATTCATGGTTATTTGCAACGTGAGATCTGATAGAGATGGATAAACGGTAAAGTAATGTTTTTGGTATTTTTGGTTTATGAAATGGAAAGTAAAAGATTGCAAAGAAAGTAAATAGGAAACTAGAATTGTAGATTCAAAACTTATATGATGGAAAATACACCCGGGGGCCATAGGTTTCACTAGAGGCTTCTCTCAAGATAGAAAATATTATGGTGGGTGAACAAATTACTGCCGAGCAATTGATAGCAAAGCGCAAAGTTATGACAATATGTAAGGCAATGATCATGAATATTGGCATCATGTTCGTGTCAAGTAGACCGAAATGATTCTGCATCTACTACTATTACTCGACACATCGACCGACTCCTGCCTGCAATTAGAGTATTAAGTTCCTAAGAATAGAGTAACACATTAAGTAAGATGACAGGATGTAGAGGGATTAACTCAAGCAATATGATGAAAACCCCATCTTGTTATCCTCGATGGCAACAATACAATATGTGCCTTGCTGCCCCTACTGTCACCGGGAAAGGACACCACAAGATTGAACCCAAAGATAAGCACTTCTCCCATTGCAATAAAAACCAATCTTGTTGGCCAAACCAAATCGATGGTTCGAAGAGACTTGCAAAGATATCAAATCATGCATATAGGAATTCATAGGAGATTCAAATAATAGTCATAGATTAGCTGATCATAAATCCTCAATTCATCGGATCTCAGCAAACACACTGCAAAAGACTATTATATCGAATAGATCTCCAAGAACATCGAGGAGAACTTTGTATTGAGAATTAAAGAGAGAGAAGAAGCCATCTAGCTACTAGCTATGGACCCGTAGATCTGTGGTAAACTACTCATGCCTCATCGGAGAGGCAATGGTGTTGATGAAGAAGCCCTTAGTGATCGAATCCCTCTCCGGCAGGATGCTGGAAAAGGCCCCTAGATGGGATCTCACGGGGTATAGAAGGTTGCGGTGGTGGAAAAGTGGTTTCGTGGCTCCCCTGGTAGGTTTTGGGATATTTGAAAATATATAGGCGGAAGAAATAGGTCGGTGGAGTCACGAGGGGCCCAAATGGGTGGGGGGCGTCCTACCCCCTGGGCGCGCCCATCGATCTTGTGGCCGCCTCATGGCTTTCCTGACATGCACTCCAAGACCTCTGGATGTCTTCTGGTCCAAGAAAAATCATCGCGAAAGTTTCATTCCATTTGGACTCCGCCTGGTATTCCTTTTCTGCGAAACTCTAAAACAAGGAAAAAATAGGAACTGGCACTGAGCTCTAGGTTAATTGGTTAGTTCCAAAAATCATATAAAAACATCCAAAAAACAGATAATATAATAGCATGGAACAATAAAAAATTATAGATACGTTGGAGACGTATCA
The DNA here is from genome assembly GCA_032464435.1 of Aegilops umbellulata. Classification (NCBI taxonomy): domain Eukaryota; kingdom Viridiplantae; phylum Streptophyta; class Magnoliopsida; order Poales; family Poaceae; genus Aegilops; species Aegilops umbellulata. The sequence goes on from CP136058.1 coordinate 81,514,086, forward strand.
TTCCCCTGGCGTAATCGCTCCGCCGGAGGGCGAAAGTGCCCTTGCCCAAGTTCCGCCTCGAGACGGTGGCACTCTATCCGGGAAGTCCTCTACTTATTTTTTTTAGGTCAAAATGACTTATATACCAGAAGATGGGCACCGGAGGTGGGCCGAGGGGAGCACAACCCACCAGGGGGCGCCTGGGCTCCCTGGCCAGCCCAGGTGGGTTGTGCCCACCTGGTGGGCCCCCTCTGGTACTTATTGGCTCCAATATTCCTCATATATTTGATGTCTACTATGCAACCTTATTCTTGTAGACGTTGTTGGGCCTCCAAGTGCAGAGGTTTGTAGGACAGTAGCAAACTTCCCTCAAGTGGATGACCTAAGGTTTATCAATCCTTGTTAGGTGTAGGATGAAGATGGTCTCTCTCAAGCAACCCTGCAACCAAATAACAAAGAGTCTCTTGTGTTCCCAACACACCCAATACAATGGTAAATTGTATAGGTGCACTAGTTCAGCGAAGAGATGGTGATACAAGTGCAATATGGATAGTAGATATAGGTTTTTATAATCTAAAAAATATAAAAACAGCAAGGTAACTAATGATAAAAGTGAGCGTAAACGATATTGCAATGATAGGAAACATGGCCTAGGGTTCATACTTTCACTAGTGCAAGTTCTCTCAACAATAATAACATAATTGGCTCATATAACTATCCCTCAACATGCAACAAAGAGTCACTCCAAAGTCACTAATAGCGGAAAACAAACGAAGAGATTATGGTAGGCTATGAAACCACCTCAAAGTTATTCTTTCCAATCAATCCGTTGGGCTATTCCTATAAGTGTCACAAATAGCCCTAGAGTTCGTACTAGAATAACACCTTAAGACACAAATCAACCAAAACCCTAATGTCACCTAGATACTCCAATGTCACCACCAGTATCCGTGGGTATGATTATACGATATGCGTCACACAATCTCAGATTCATGTATTCAACCAACACATAGAACCTCAAAGAGTGCCCCAAAGTTTCTACCGGAGAATCAAGACGAAAACGTGTGCCAACCCCTATGCATAGGTTCATGGGCGGAACCCGGAAGTTGATCACCAAAACATACATCAATTGAATCACGTGATATCTGATTGTCACCACAGATACGATTGGCAAGACATACATCAAGTGTTCTCAAATCATTAAAGACTCAATCCGATAAGATTACTTCAAAGGGAAAACTCAATCGATTACAAGAGAGTAGAGGGGGAGAAGAAACATAAGATCCAACTACAATAGCAAAGCTCGCGATACATCAAGATCATGCCAAATGAAGAACATGAGAGAGAGAGATCAAACACATAGCTACTGGTACATACCCTTAGCCCCGAGGGTAGACTACTCCCTCCTCGTCATGGAGAGCGCTGGCATGATGAAGATGGCCACCGGTGAGGGTTCCCCCCTCCGGCAGGGTGCCGGAACAAGGTCCCGATTGACTTTTGGTGGCTACAGAGGCTTGCGGCGGCGGAACTCCCGATCTATTCTGTTCTCCGAAGTTTTTAGGGTATATGGATATATATAGGCGGAAGAAGTACGTTGGTGGACCTCTGGGCTGTCCACGAGGCAGGGGGGCGCCCCCTAGGGGGGTGGGCGCTCCCCCCACCCTCGTGGGCAGCCCGGGACTCCCCTGGTGCAACTCCAGTACTCCGTGGGCTTCTTCTGGTCCAAAAATAAGTTCCGTGGAGTTTCAGGTCAATTGGACTCCGTTTGATATTCCTTTTCTTCGAAACACTGAAATAGGCAAAAATAGCAATTCTGGGCTGGGCCTCCGGTTAATAGGTTAGTCCCAAAAATAATATAAAAGTGGATAATAAAGCCCGATATTGTCCAAAACAGTAGATAATATAGCATGGAGCAATCAAAAATTATAGATACGTTGGAGATGTATCAAGCATCCCCAAGCTTAATTCCTGCTCGTCCTCGAGTAGGTAAATGATAAAAGAAAGAATTTTTGATGTGGAATGCTAGTTGGCATAATTTCAATGTAATTCTTCTTAATTGTGGTATGAATATTCAGATCCGAAAGATTCAAGATAAAAGTTCATATTGACATAAAAATAATAATACTTCAAGCATACTAACTAAGCAATTATGTCCTCTCAAAATAACACAGCCAAAGAAAGTTCATCCCTACAAAATCATATAGTTTAGTCATGCTCCATTTTCGTCACACAAGAATGCTCTCATCATGCACACCCCCGATGACAAGCCAAGCAATTGCTTCATACTTTAGTAATCTCAAAGCTATAAACTTTCACGCAATATATGAGCGCGAGCCATGGACATAGCACTATGGGTGGAATAGAATATGATGATGGGGGTTATGTGGAGAAGAAAAAAAAGGAGAAAGTCTCACATCAACGAGGCTAATCAATGGGCTATGGAGATGCCCATCGATTGATGTTAATGCAAGGAGTAGGGATTGCCATGCAACGGATGCACTAGAGCTATAAATGTATGAAAGCTCAACAAAAGAAACTAAGTGGGTGTGCATCCAACTTTCTTGCTCACGAAGACCTAGGGCACTTGAGGAGGCCCATTGTTGGAATATACAAGCCAAGTTCTATAATGAAAAATTCCCACTTAGTATATGAAAGTGACAAAACAAGAGACTCTCTACTTTGAAGCACAAGTGTGGCAAAGGATAGTAGCATTGTCCCTTCTCTCTTTTTCTCTCTTTTTTGGGTCTTCTCTTTTTTTATGGCCTTTCTCTTTTTTTATGGCCTTTATCTTTTTTATTCATTCCTCACTTCGGACAATGCTCTAGAAAGTGATGATCATCACACTTCCATTTATTTACAACTCAATGATTACAACTCGGTACTAGAACAAACTATGACTCTATATGAATGCCTCCGGCGGTGTACTGGGATATACAATGACTCATGAGGGACATGTATGAAATAATTATGAACGGTGGCTTTGCCACAAATACGATGTCAACTACATGATCATGCTAAGCAATATAACAATGATGAATGTGTCATGATAAACGGAATGGTGGAAAGTTGCATGGCAATATATCTCGGAATGGATATGGAAATGCCATAATAGGTAGGTATGGTGGCTGTTTTGAGGAAGATATAAGGAGGTTTATGTGTGAAAGAGCGTATCATGTCACAGGGTTTGGATGCACCGGTGAAGTTTGCACCAACTCTCAATGAGAGAAAGGGCAATGCACGGTACCAAAGAGGCTAGCAGTGATGGAAGGGTGAGAGTGCGTATAATCCGTGGACTCAAAAATAGTCATAGCGAACTCACATACTTATTGCAAAATTCTACAAGTCATCAAAAACCAAGCACTACGCGCATGCTCCTAGGGGGATAGATTGGTAGGAAAAGACCATCGTTCGTCCCCGACCGCCACTCATAAGGAGGACAATCAAAGAACATCTCATGTTTCAAATTTGTTACATAACGTTTACCATACGTGCATGCTACGGGACTTGCAAACTTCAACACAAGTATTTCTCAAATTCACAACTTCTCAACTAGCACGACTTTGATATTATTAACTCCATATCTCAAAACAATCATCAAGCATCAAACTTCTCTTATTATTCAAAACACTCATAAGAAAGTTTTTACTATTCTTGAATACCTAGCATATTAGGATTAAGCACATTACCATGCTATTTATGACTCAAAATAATATAAGTGAAGCATGAGAGTTCATATGTTTCTTCAAAATAAAACTACCATCGTTCTCTAAAAGATATAAGTGAAGCGTAAACGGTATTGCAATGATAGGAAACAAGGTCTAGAGTTCATACTTTCACTAGTGCAAGTTCTCTCAACAATAATAACATAATTGGATCATATAACTATCCCTCAACATGCAACCAAATAACAAAGAGTCTCTTGTGTCCCCAACACACCCAATACAATGGTAAATTGTATAGGTGCACTAGTTCGGCAAAGAGATGGTGATACACGTGCAATATGGATAGTAGATATAGGTTTTTATAATCTGAAAATATAAAAACAGCAAGGTAACTAATGATAAAAGTGAGCGTAAACGGTATTGAAATGATAGGAAACAAGGTCTAGGGTTCATACTTTCACTAGTGCAAGTTCTCTCAACAATAATAACATAATTGGATCATATAACTATCCCTCAACATGCAACAAAAAGTCACTCCAAAGTCACTAATAGCGAAAAACAAACGAAGAGATTATGGTAGGGTACGAAACCACCTCAAAGTTATTCTTTCCAATCAATCCGTTGGGCTATTCCTATAAGTGTCACAAACAGCCCTAGAGTTCATACTAGAATAACACCACAAGACACAAATCAACCAAAATCCTAATGTCACCTAGATACTCCAATGTCACCTCAAGTATCCGTGGGTATGATTATACGATATGCGTCACACAATCTCAGATTCATCTATTCAACCAACACATAGAACCTCAAAGAGTGCCCCAAAGTTTCTACCGGAGAATCAAGACGAAAACGTGTGCCAACTCCTATGCATAGGTTCATGGGCGGAACCCGCAAGTTGATCACCAAAACATACATCAAGTGAATCACGTGATATCCCATAGTCACCACAGATACGCACGACAAGACATACATCAAGTGTTCTCAAATCATTAAAGAGTCAATCAGATAAGATTACTTCAAAGGGAAAACTCAATCCATTACAAGAGAGTAGAGGGGGAGAAGAAACATAAGATCCAACTACAATAGCAAAGCTCGCGATACATCAAGATCGTGCCAAATCAAGAACACGAGAGAGAGAGAGAGAGAGAGAGAGAGAGAGATCAAACACATAGCTACTGCTACATACCCTCAGCCCCGAGGGTAGACTACTCCCTCCTGAGCGCCGGGATGATGAAGATGGCCACCGGTGAGGGTTCCCCCTCCGGCAGGGTGCCGGAACAGGGTCTCGATTGACTTTTGGTGGCGACAAAGGCTTGCAGCGGCGGAAATCCCGATCTATTCTGTTCTCCAAAGTTTTTAGGGTATATGGATATATATAGGCGGAAGAAGTATGTCGGTGGACCTCCGGGCTGTCCATGAGGGAGGGGGCGCGCCCTAGGTGGGTGGGCGCGCTGCCCACCCTCGTGGGCAGCCCGGGACTCCCCTGGGGCCACTCCGGTACTCCGTGGGCTTCTTTTGGTCCAAAAATAAGTTCCGTGGAGTTTCAGGTCAATTGGACTCCGTTTGATATTCCTTTTCTTTGAAACACTGAAATAGGCAAAAAACAACAATTCTGGGCTTGGCCTTCGGTTAATAGGTTAGTCCCAAAAATAATATAAAAGTTGATAATAAAGCCCAATATTGTCCAAAACAGTTGATAATATAGCATGGAGCAATCAAAAAATTATAGATACGTTGGAGAGGTATCAATATTCCATAAAAAATCCCCGTAAATTTCAGCTCATTTGTAGTTGTGCAGAATAGGTGGCCTGACATAGCTTTTCCAAGTTTGGATTTCCAGCTGCCGGAATTATCCCTCTTTGTGTGTACCTTGCATAATATGAGAGAAAAGGCATTAAAATTACTCCAAAAAGCATTATTATGCATAAAAACATCTTAAATAACAGTAAGAAAATGTGGCACCCCGGCTCAGAGCGACCGGTTTACCATGTATTGCCAGCCCAGAGACCATGTCTTCTGGCAACACACAACATCTTGGTACAGAAAACAATCGTTTTATTGATGCTAGCGGACCAGAGTTTATATTAAAACAGTTGTCGAGGCCAAGCGGCACGCCCAGTGCGGCTGAACAATATGTACATTATTTAGTGAACATAAAGGGGCCTCGATCATAACAACTACACGGCAGCAGAATAACGTCGTAGCGGAAGCTCCATATCACAGGGACATCGATGTGGACACGATCTAGACTCTAGCAGTGCTCCTTCCCAATGAGACTTTCCTGAAATCTGGCATGACACGCCAGGTCAGTACATTGAATGTACTTGCAAGCTCACAACAAGCATAATCATAATGGCAAACAATATCATGATAATTAACCAATTAATAATAATGCACACTATATGTCCAACATGTTGTGATCATACTCGAACGTCCCTCGAGACAGAGTTACCAACCGTGATCATCCTCGGATCACAAACAAACCACCATCATGGTCTTAATAAGAGTAACTCGTGATCCTTACAGCGATCACAACCACGACCAATATTTGGTCCCGAACATCTCGATGGCCTTTCCGCCATCATCAACAATGCAAAGTTCATAAATTAGTGTGCAAATTTTAATAAACGTTGACTCATGGTGGGACCTACTACGAGGTGCCCGTGACCGTGGACTCGGCTATCGATAGATTATACACTCTGCAGAGGTAGCACACTGCACCCACACCACGGAACCCATGGCCTCGCACTCCCATTCGGGTGGACCAAACGCCATTCCAACGAAACCCTTCCATTGCAATGACACTCTCTCGGCCACTTCGACCAAATCCCCAACGGGCTAATCCTAGGTGGCCCCGTGTCTACCAAAGACACAACGACCACTGTCGTGGCCAAAACGATCCCACTCGAGGACCCGGTACCATAATCTCAACAAGGGGCACACAAGGTTATGCCTGCTTACCGGGCCAGGGTAAGCATGCCATAACCTTCCCTAGTTGGAGGCACCGACCAGAGGCAATGTCAATGGACCGAATCAAGGCCTTCCCACAAAGGCAAGTGTGGTTGCACTGGGAAACTCGATTCAGCGGCACCATGACCCAGTCAACGATATATTCAAATTGAGTTATATTCAGGTTCAGCTTAAAAAATGAAAATAACCGGTGTCATAGCATGCCATGAAATCCAAAACTACACATGCATCACTTAATAACGAAAATGACCAATGTCATCTATTTCACACTAAGCATAAATATCAACAACTCATATTACTATGCTGATCAAGATAGCCCACATATTAACCAAAATATTTTGCAACAAGTTTTATTATTTTCTCATGCAAGAACGTAACTCCGATTAATTTCTCATATGGCTAACAAAGATTTTAACACACACAAATCCTAATTTCTTTACCCACCAAGTGAGCTTCAAACATTCTGTAAGTCAAGTAAAATGACTGAACAAGTACTTAATAGAATATTTTCTAGCAAATTTTTATCATTTTATTTATGCAAGAACATAACTTTAAATAATTAATAACATGCATAACAAAAATTATTTCTATCATCAACACAAATAGATCCTAGCTTTGCTTCACCAACTAAGCTAGTTTCCACCTTCTGTAAATCAAGCATATTAACTAGCAAACACTTAACAGAATATAAATAACACAATAGTTATTTAAATGCATGGATTAGTCATTTCATTCAAGTAAGAAAATCATAAATATTGAAATAACACCATGAAAATATTGTTGTGGCTTGCCTTAGTGCAGATGAGGCTCACAAGCCTTATGGTGATCCTCAAGAGAAGCCTCACCCTCTGAAAATAATTTTAAACATAAAAAGAAAATATCAAGAACACTTCTAAAAATCACCAGAAATTCAAAACAACTCAGAAAAATCTCATCTTCGGTGAGCTGCTAGATTTATTTGCAAAGAACGAGAAGCAAAAAGAATCAATTCATTTGGACTTATGGTTGAGGAGTTATGGCTGTTTGAAGTGTTCTGTAAATTTAAATGAATTTGAATAAAAATAAACAGGCTGGGGTGTGACGTCGAAGGCGTAAAGCCCAGGGGCGCCACCACTCGTATCGCTTCACGCGCATACAGAGTGGCTGACTAGCGGGCCTCGCTAGTCAGGTTAGGAGGAAGGGAGAAGGAAACAAAGGGAGTCGCAGCTCCGCCGGAGCTCTCGCGGGCGACGAGGACTCCTTGGCCAAAACGAGAGGGAGGGATGGCAAGAGGGGGTTGAGGCGCACCTGCCCATACACGTAGCGTAGCTAGGGGCGGTGGGACAGCGTCGGAATCAACCTCGCAAGCGGAGGCAGAACACGGTGGTCACCGGAGATGAAGAAGACAGCGAGCAGAAGCAACTCCAGGGGCTCCAGAGGGGCGTAACAGCTTCACCGGAGGGAGATGGAGGCCCTGGAAAGATCGCCCTGGCCTGGGAGGGGCAGGGGTTATCGCGGCGACCAGAGGGGATCGCCAGCGAGCTCGAGCTCGGGGACGGCGGCCCGATGTTTGCCCGGCCAGGCTACGCATCCTACTCGCTTGTGGGGTGTGTGGGAGTGCTGGATGGTGCTCGAGGAGGCTGGGGGCGGATCCATTTATAGGCGAGCGGAGAGGGGGTTTCGGGCTCCGCCGGTGGACACTTGTCCACGGCGCCCGGCGACGAGCGGCGTCAGTGAGAGGGGGAGAAGGCGACGCAACTCACCCGACAACTGTGGGCGAGCGGGGACGAGCACAGGAACAAGGAGAAGGCGACGAGCATAGTGCGCACCGCACTGTTGGATTGGCAAGGACCGTGCCCATGCTCGCTGCGGCGAGCTCTGGCGTCGGCGAGCGCTAGAGGGGAGTTAAGGGAGTTGAGATGAAGATGGTGGCGAAGTTTGGCGCGCTACGACAGTCAGGGAAGCGAGCACGCGCGAAACAGAGCGCTTGGCGGCACTCAGAGCGCGTCAACACGCAGGCCAGCACCCCTAGACGAATGCGGTCACTGCATGGACTATTACATCAGGCCAAGCTAAGCCTAAAATTCATGTCTGGCGTGTTGTTCGTGGTAGTTTGAGATGTTACCACGCTTTGGTTTGGATCCAGGTGCAGTAGAGAAGTTTTTACACGCCAGGTAAGTTTCTGGTTAGTAACTTTGAGAGGTTACTGAGGTCAAATGACTGGGAGTTCGAGGCTGTGCTTCAGAGGTTAGCCAAGAGTTACTAAGGTGAAAATGCACAAGAAAAACCAGGCACAATGGAGCAAGTAAAATGGTAGTTGCTGTAGAAACCACCATTTCTGTCGAGAACAAAAATTATTTTCTATAGCAAAAATATTCCAAAAAAGTGATGAAATATTTTTGCTCAGGAAGGTGCCCTAGGGTTCAAAGAATATTTGTGAATTATCTCAGATTTTTTGGGCCACAAAAATTCGGGTTGCTTTGGAGCATAGTGATCTAGTTAGGGTTTTTGGGAGAGAAATGAATATTTTTCATTTAAGAAAAATATTCCAAAGATTATTTTGAGGTGGATCAGAAGGGGAATGATGCTTAGCGAGGGAAATGAAGCACTTGAGTGAAAGCCAAGGGTAACCAAGCGTTTAAGTCCATATGCAAATATTCAAAAACTCCAAGTTTCAAATTGAATCCAAATAAAAATCAAGCAAATGAGAGAGGGCAAAAACCAGGCTGTCACAAACCTCCCCCACTTAGAATGAATCTCGTCCTCGAGATTCGGTTGCTTGGGAAAACCACTATGGATAATGTGACTGTAGAAATTCTTCCCGTTCCCAAGTTGATTCTGACTCTGTGTGATGCTCCCACTGAACTTTGTAAAATTTCCTTACTTTACTGCGAGTGACCCTTTCCATCTGATCCAAAATTCTAAATGGTCTCTCTTCATACGTTAAATCATTTGCCAACTCTACCTTAGCCATAGCAGTCCTTTTCTCAGGCGGGGATATGCATCGTCTTAATTGTGAAACATGAAACACGTTGTGCACGTCTGCCAACTCAGCGGGTAGTTCCAATTGATATGCCACAATACCCACACGAGACATAACTGGGAATGGACCAATAAATCTGGGTGCCAACTTTCCACGAGTCTGAAATCTCTTGATTCCTTTCATAGGAGTGACTCGGAGGTATACGTGTTCTCCGGGTTCAAAGCTGATCTGTCGGTGCTTTGCATCATAATAACTTTTCTATCGAGATTTGGCCAATTGCAATCTATCTCTGATTTCCTTAACTTGTTTCTCAGCGTCCATCATGAGATCTATCCCCAAGATACGGCTATCTCCAGTCTGAGACCAATTTAAAGGAGTGCGGCACTTACGACCATACAGAGCTTCGTACGGTGAGATTTTCAGACTGGTCTGGAAGCTGTTGTTATAGGAAAACTCGGCATGTGGCAAACAGTCTTCCCATTTGGGTCCTTGGGCTGAAGCACAGGCTCACAACATATCTTCGAGTATTTGATTTACCCTTTCTATCTGTCCATCCATCTGAGGATGATAAGCAGTACTATATTTCAGTGCTGTGCCCAAGGCTTGATGGTGGTGTGACCAAAAAGCGGAGGTAAACAGGGAACCTCGGTCGGAAGTGATAGTTTGGGGTACTCCATGCAGACTGGCTATTCTAGATACATACAGTTGTGCAAGTTGATCTGCCCTGTATCTGGTGCTGATTGGAATGAAGTGAGCGACCTTGGTTAGGGTGTCCACTATAACCCAGATTGCATCATTGCCTCGCTGAGTCTTAGGCAATCTCGTAATGAAATCCATACAAACGTCATCCCATTTCCATTGTGAAATCGGCAGCGGTTGGAGGAGTCTGGCTGGCTTCTGATGCTCTTCCTTCACCTTGTTGCATATGTCGCAACAGGCTACACAATAGGCAATGTCTTTCTTCATTCCATCCCACCAGAATATTTGTCTAAGGTTGTCGGATCACGGGTTCTGGCAGACCCTTAAGGTTCGAAATCTAGGGTGCGCACGGAGATCGTGCCCACTACCTCTCCGCCTCGCAAAGATCTAAACTAATGCAAGAACAACACAAGAGACACAAGGTTTATACTAGTTCGGGCCACCATTGTGGTGTAATACCCTACTCTAGTTTGTGGTGGGTGGATTGCTTCTTGGGCTGATGAGGAAGAACAATACAAGGAAGAACGACCTCGCGAGGGTTAGTTCTTTGCTGGGGAATGAACTGCTAGGGGGAGTTCGATCGCCCTTCTCTCTCTCTCTAGATGCCGGATCCCATCCTCTCTCTACCTCGGGGGTGGCTAGTCCTATTTATAGACAAAGGCCCTGGGCCTCTTCCCAAATATTGAGCGGGAAGGGCGCCAACAATTGGCCAATTTGAAGGGGAACATCCGGTACACTTGTCCTGACTAAAGTTGGTCTTCGCCTGCCAAAGGTCCTGTGGTGACGCCGTCCTGGGCTCCATGGTGACCTCCTTCCCACCGTTGGACTGGTCTTGGTCTCGTTGCACCGAAATGGGTGCCTTTGCTTGATCCCCTCGCCTGCGCTTGCCCCCTTTGCACCAAAGAGGAAAGGGGGACGATGCGCGGGCTGGCGCCCGCCTGGCGCCCTTGGTCGTCATGGCTTGCATCAGGGGCACCTCGTGAGGTACCCGCCTTGATCTCTCCGCCTCCTCGCGAGCCAGCCTAAGGAGGCCGTGCTTGAGGAAGCGCCGTGCCGTCCGTCCCGCGAGGCTTGGCCCCTCGCGAGGGTCTTGAACCTTGTGTTGATGAAGATGGGCCACGCTGGGCCCCCATTTGAGCCACGCCGTAGGCCGCAGGCAGGCAAGTCTGGGGACCCCCGTTCCCAGAACGCCGACAAAGGTCCTCATACATTTTCGTACCTCCCGGGTGAATGGAATATGAGGATTCGTGTGCTTCTGAAAGAATTTTCTTCCTTAAATCCGGTTGATTGGGTACACAAATCCGTCCACGGAATCGGAGGGTACCGAATTTGTCTTTGAAGAAATCTGGGGTCTGTTCTGCCATCTGGCCCGGGGCACGTCTTTGCAGCTCCGTGTCAGCTGGCTGGGCCTTGCGAATCTCTACCTCAAGTGTGGGGGTAACTTCCAAAATATTAGCGAGGCCAGCATCCACTGTGGCCAGGTTGAGCTGAGTGATCTCCTCTTGGAGTTCGGGAGGCAAGGATTTCAATATGACATTCAAGCTGACGGGCTTTCGACTGAGTGCATCGGCAACTACGTTGGCCTTGCCCGGGTGGTAATTTATTCCAAGGTCATAATCCTTGACCAATTCTAGCCATCTTCGCTAACGGAGGTTTAAATCTGGCTGAGTGAAGATGTATTTGAGACTCTTCTGGTCGGTAAAAATTTGGCACCGCTTTCCAATGAGGTAGTGTCTTCAAATTTTTAATGCATGAACCACCGCAGCCAATTCCAAATCATGAGTAGGATAATTTCCCTCATAGGGTCGTAGCTATCGCGATACTACCTTGCTATCTTGCATAAGCACGCAACCAATGCCTTGCCTGGAGGCGTCACAATACACATCAAAACTGCGATAAATGTCTGGAAGAGTCAATACGGGTGCGGTTGTCAGACGTATCTTTAACTCATTAAAACTTTTCTCACAGTCCTCCGTCCATTCAGACTTCTTATCCTTGAGCAGCTCCGTCATGGGTTTAGCAATCTTGAAAAACCCTTCAATAAAACGATGGAAATATCCAGCCAATCCGAGAAAACTACGGATCTGCGTCACAGTCGTGGGCGGCACCCAATCGAGCACATCCTTTACTTTGCTCGGGTCCACGGCTATACCTTCGGCGTATAGTACATGTCCGAGAAACCCAACTTGCTTGATCCAAAATTCGCATTTACTGAATTTGGCGTATAGCTGATGGTCGCAAAGTCGTTGTAGCACTGCTCGGAGGTGATCCTTGTGCTCTTCTTCACCCTTGGAGTAAATGAGGATGTCATCAATGAAGACTACCACGAATTTGTCGAGGAAGTCCATGAATACTTTGTTCATCATATGCATGAAGAAAGCAGGGTCATTGGTGAGACCAAAGGACATCACGGTATATTCGTAAAGACCGTACCGAGTAGGGAATGCGGTCTTAGGAATATCCTCCTTTTTTATCTTGGGCTGATGATATCAGGTCCGTAAATCGATCTTAGAGAATACTTTAGCCCCACTGAGCTGATCAAACAGATCATCAATCCTTGGCAACGGATTTTTTTTGATAATGACCTCATTCAGCTAGTGATAATCTACACACATGTGGAGACTGCCATCCTATTTGTCCACGAAAACAGAAGGTGATCCCCATGGTGAAGAGCTGGGACGAATGTATCCTTTCTGGAGCAACTCATCAAGCTGTTTCTTTAACTCCACTAATTCCGATGAGGGCATCCGGTAGTACTTTTTGTATAACGGTGCAGTTCCGGGCACAAGATCTATTGAAAATTCCAGTTCCCGATCTGGTGGCATGCCTGGCAGTTCTTCTGGAAATACATCAGGGTACTCGCTGACCACAGGGATTAATTCCAATTCAGCCACAGCGGTGCAAACCAATTCTTGCTTGGGTATATTCTTGCGAGCGTAGAATTTGGTAGTCTGCCCATTCAGACTGGTCAAAGTGACTTCTCGGGTTGCGCAGTTTATGCAAACTTGATATTTGGTCAACCAATTCATACCCAATATAATATCCAACTTTTCAGACTCAATGATTATCAGAGAGGTTGGAAACTAGACTCATTTGATATTGATTTCCAGATCACGGCAGACCAGATTGCTCTTGATTATAGATCCCGGGGTTTGTACCAGCATATTTTTGCCCAAAAGCGTGCAAGGAAAGTTGTTTTGGGCAGCAAAACTCTGGGAAATAAAAGAATGGGAAGCCCTAGAGTCAAATAAAATTACGGCAGGTATGTCATTAACAGAAAACATACCAATGACGACTTCTGGCTTCTCTTGGGCTTCACCGGTGGAGATATGATGCGCGTACCCAGTGAAGTTTTGCTTGATTGGCCATGACTCCATAAAGTTGACTTGTGGCCTGATTAGGGCATTCGCCTTGTTGTTCTTGGGGCACTATCTGGCATAATGTCCATTTTGCCCACAATTAAAGCAAGAATTATTGCGCTGACGCTCTTCATGTATTGGGTTGGTCACGACATTCTTGACTTGAGTGGTGGTCCTGTTAACATTCTGCTGCCAATTTGGCTTGTATTCCACCTGAGTCTGCTGCCAGGTACAAGCCTTTTGCACTGGTTGCCCATCCTTCTTTGGCTCAAATTTATGCTTGTTGTCGTTGTTAACAGGCCTATTATCTGATATAAGCTGGTGTTCTCGGTCAACAGTGAAAGCCTTGTTCATCAGAGTTTAGAAATCTGGGAAATCAAGCATACTGAGAGTACACCGGAGTTGCGGATTTAAGCCTCCAAGAAATCTGTCAATCTTCCTTTCTTCGGTGGCCACGTCATAAAGAGAGTAACGGGCCAGGTGATTGAATTTTTGCAAATATTCAGCCACAGACTGATTTCCTTGGACTAGTGCGAGAAATTCACACTGCTTGGTCTTCATAACTCTAGTAGGGATATGATATTTTCGGAACTGGTCCTTAAACTTTTCCCAGGTGATTTCCTCATTAACCGGCCACATGGCTTTTGTATTTTTCCCCCATATGGCAGCTGCGCCTTCAAGGTAATGAGTTGCAAACGGAACTTTATCATTTTCTTCAGTACGAGCAATCTCAAGCTTTTTCTCAATTGTGCGCAACCAATCGTCTGCATCCAATGGGTCAACAATCTGACTGAAGTTGGGTGGCTTGGTCCTTTGAAAATTTGATAGCTTTGAGTGATGACCGTTCTGATTTCCATTCTGTACAACCATAGCTTCCACACTTCTCAATATTTCAATCAGATCATTGTTCCTTCTTTCCTCAAACATACGTAAAATTTGCTTGGTGGAGGGCAGATTGGGCGGTGGAGGTGGTGGCAGAACGTACAGCTCGGGAGAATGTCCTGCCTGTCGTGCGGAACGACGAACATGAGTTCCCTCACGAACGTTGCTACTGCTGCCTCCCCGCGTCATCCTATTGCGGATTTTTCCCAAGACAACGCAATCGAGATGAGAAACATCGAAGAATAAAATTGGGGAAAAGCCAACAACAAATCCTGGAAGAAAACAAAAGAGCGAAGGAAATACGGCGAATAAAGTCCCAACATAATTATACATAGACTCATACATGAAAGATAAACAACATGCCAGGTTCAACTACTCTCGTAGATGCAACGAAACATCATGACTCGTATGACTACATCCGTACATCATCCGGACGACTGCGAATACTCAAATACACTACTACTCTGCCGGTGTTGCGGTGTCCTCCCCTGAAGCGGTCTCGGATCCTAAACTGACGTGGTTAACGGAAACCTCCGGGTGAATGGTAACACGATGGCGCTGCCTCGAGGGCTCTCCCTCAGGGGCAGGGGTAGGATGAAGCATCAGGGCTACAAGAGTAGTGAGAAGTGAAACCCACTCAGCAGGAGTACTAAGAGGATTCACGGCTGTGACACCCCAAAAATTTTGGCCTTGTTTATTGAATTAAATTTTTGCCAGGACTTAAAACCTTGATTTTCTGAGCTCCCTTTTGATCCTTAACCTTGTCTTTATGGAGTTTTTCCCCCAAGTGTGAACTTTTCAATTATGTTATTGGACTTGTTTAACCTCTCTAAAAAAAACTTTACTTTTATCAGCACAACTAATTGCATAATTAATTTGCTTGATCTTCACTTTCTTGAAAATGGTTTTTTAAGGTTAAATGGCCATATTTGAACTGCAACCATTTGATAGATTCACTTAAAATTCCCACCAAAATTTGGAGATGTCATGTGATGTTATTAAATCACTTTTATGCAAAAAGATCTTTTATTTTTGAAATATTTTGAGCTCTACACCCTTTTTTCTTCTCTGGTCCAGTGGGCAATTTTTCACTACAACCCTTTTAAATATTTTCTTCTAGCCTCTACCAAAATTATGGGATGTTAGTGATATCATATGATTCAACTTTATGCAAAAACCCAGTGATGTTATTTGCAATTTTTGAGTGAATCAGCATCATCTTCATTCTGGACCAGACTGGTGTTTTCTACTGCAACCCTATTATTTCTTGCTCCAGTGACCTTGTGTTTTCTCATGCTCATAGTCCTCCCTACCAAACCCCTAAGTCCAGGAGCATGCACCCTTTGGGGCAATTTTGGTTCATGAAATGATGCCATTTATTTCCTGTCCAGAATTGTAGTTTTGTAAAACTTGCACTAACAAGTTTCTCCTTTTGCCAATCTAGCCTCACCACCCTCTTGTGCATCTAAGGAGACACTGATCTGGAGTTTTTGACCACTCCAAGACTTGCCTAAGTGCCCTTGGCATTGTGTCAAACACCTTGTGGGCATGATCTGTTTTGGCATGATGCTTGTCATTGCACTATGATCTTGCACCTCTGATCAAACAGGCATGTCCACTAGACTCCCTGTTTCCCCTAACCTAGACCTGCTAAACCCCAGCTCCAACCGAGCCACCTAGCATGCCCTGGCATTTCGCCGAGCAGCTGGTGAGCGTGCTCCGGCCGCGCCCAGAGCGCGCCTATTGCAGCCGCGTGAACCGAGCCGCCGCGTCGCAACCCCCTGCCTTGGCCCGCATGGGAGAACTTCGCCACGCACTCCCCGCCTCACCACTACACGCCAGCCACCCCTGGCGCCCTACAGC
The DNA here is from genome assembly GCA_032464435.1 of Aegilops umbellulata. Classification (NCBI taxonomy): domain Eukaryota; kingdom Viridiplantae; phylum Streptophyta; class Magnoliopsida; order Poales; family Poaceae; genus Aegilops; species Aegilops umbellulata. The sequence continues at coordinate 81,530,465 of CP136058.1, forward strand.
GCCACCGCCAGAGCTTTTTGGCGGCACGCCGGCGTCGGCCGACAACTCCTGCCCCGTGCAGCGCAACCCAAGCCCCTCCCGCTCGCCACCTGGCCCCTGTAACAGCGCAAGCTCATCCACAGGGTGTCGCCTAGCGCTCGTCGCCGCCACGACACCCCTAGCTACAGAATGGCGGTCGCCGGAGAGCTTATCCACGGCCGCCGCGGAACCGCCTTGCCATGCCTATTTAAGGAGTCCCCGAGCCCGTTCCCGCTCGCAGGCGACCTCAGGCCACCCCTATGGCGTTCCCCTAGCCCGTATTCGACCCAGGGAGGTCTTCTTCCCCGTCTCCGGCAACTCCGACCACCGCCACTGCCCCGCCGTTCCGGCACCACCAGGACCTCCCCCTCTCCACTCTCTCCACCAGAAGCCTCCTCATCCTCCCGTGAACCTTTCCCCCTGCTCAATTTTGATCGAGAGCCACCGCAGCCCCAATGGCACTTTGCTCCCGAGGCCACCTCCGCCGAGGAGCTCGCCGCCGGCAGCTCCCTCCGCCCCCACCTACCGGGCGACCACCGGGAGGACCGCCCCGGAGTAGCGGATCCATCCCCCCCCTCGGAGCCCCGCGAGGAGCCGCCAGTCGCCGGCGACGATCGCCGGAGCTCCGCCTCCGCTCGGGACAGAGGAAAGAGAGGGAGAAGACTAGTCAAACCTGACTAGTGGGCCCCCTGGACCCACTGTCAGTGACACACCGCGCCGTCCATGTGTTTAAGTGAAGGCGTAATTCCCCCCAGTACGTCTCCCCCGCTCCGAAAGCGTATTCCCCTCTGAAACGTTTTTCCTTTTCTGTTTTATTTAAATCAGTTTTGACCAGAACTTTGACTGCCTATAACTTTTTAAATATACCTCCAAATGAGTTGATTCTTTTTCCTACCTTCCTCAAATTTGATCTAGTTTATTTTAACATTTATTTGAAAATTTACCAAAACAACTTTTTGTACTGTTTTGAAATGTGTGTTAATCTAAATATTTTTAAATAGGATTTTTGGAAGGAGGGAATAAACTTTCTAAAGTTTTGGAGAGCACCTCACCCCTCCACAACTTCAAGGCAAGCACCTTGAACCTTGGCATAATATTTTTGATGTGATGGTTGACACATTCATAGCACCACCTCATTTCGGTGGAATTGATATTTCATGTGACATGATCTTTTGCATGGAAGCATATCAACGTTTTCCTTGCTATTGGAAATGAATATGATTGTGATGGTAATCATCCTCATGTGCCTTGCATGCATACCAGAAAGGAATCCGGGAAAAGCCTCGGCCTTGGGTAGGCGTGAGCTTGTCGCCGGTCCCCGTTGGGACGGTTATTTCCGATATGGCATGGTAAGGTATATTGAGTGGCGATATTTGTTGGTTGAAATATGTTTGATATACATGCCATGCAGGGAACTTATGAACCTCCTGAGTCGACCGCAGATCGAGTCTTGTTCCAGGAACCCCCATACTTGCCTCGTACTACCACTCATCCCTGCCGCAGGTAGGGTACGGTTCAGTAAGTTGTTAACCCCTTTCCAGCACACACCGTACAGAGAGGCCATGGTGGAAGATATCGGTTGTAGCCGGTAGGCATGCCACCTGGTCAGGGGGCATGGGTGTTTCCGGTTGGGACCGAGAGGGGAGGCCACCCCTTAGAGCGCGCGATATAAATTTGATCCCATGCTACGCGAGGTTGTAGCCTCCCCACTTAGAGTTTTGCTTAACAAGTGTCGTGGGTGATTCCAGACACCGATGAGTTAAGCTGGTGTGTGCAAGTTAGGCGTGTTTTCAACTAAAAGACCGTAGACGGAATTAGTCCCGATGGACTAAAGGAATCCGTTACTCGTGGGTAAAGAGTACATCCTCTGCAGAGATTAAACCTATTCGAATAGCCGTGTCCATGGTTAAGGACTACAGTCTGGGATGGGTCAAGCGTCGGTCTTAGTGTCAGTCTTCGGAGGTGAAACGGTCAAACCAGAACGGGAATTACTACTTGAGACTTGTGATGATTATGATTATTACTACTGTTGACTAACCCGTGATATTATTGTTATCATCGAATATCTCTGGGATGGTTCTACCTCCGGGATATTTCACTATGATTATTTAATCTTTTAAAGCCCTTTATGTGGTGTCGCTCAGACGCCCGACTGTGGCATTTCTTTTAAAGCCCTTTATGTGGTGTCGCTCAGACGCCCGACTGTGGCATTTCTTTTAAAGCCCTTTATGTGGTGTCGCTCAGACGCCCGACTGTGGCATTTCTTTTAAAGCCCTTTATGTGGTGTCGCTCAGACGCCCGACTGTGGCATTTCTTTTAAAGCCCTTTCTGAGGTATTGCTCAGACACCCGACTGTGGTATTTTTATTACTCTGTTTTTTTTCGCTCGAGGAGTCTTTCAGACACTCGTTTGGCACCAGTATTTATTATTCCGCATTTTCCGCTCGAGGAGTCTTTCAGACACTCGTTTGGCACCAGTATTTACTACTTTGCATTTTTCCGCTCGAGGAGTCATCCAGACCCTCGCTTGGTACCCAGTATTTATTACCTCTATGTGGCCATTGCATAAATTTCCGGTTGCATATGAATAACTTGTTTTACATGCATCAAGATATTTATTTATGACTAACTAAGTGAGTATAAGGGCATTGCAAAGCATGAGCATCAACGATTATGTTATACCTGTGTTCTTAATGTTTGCGAGTACATTCAAAGTACTCACTGGCTTGTCCCTGGCTATTGTCTTGGCCAGATTGCTTGCTTGGAGAGGAGCGTTGCGACGACAGCCTCGGAACCTGAGCAACGGTGATAACAGCCTCGTGAAGATAGGAGTTAGCCTGGTCAGCTGTTCCCGTGGGAATGGAGTCCCATAGCCGTGGTGATCCACAAACCGCTTCCGCCCTCAACCACTAGAAACCATTTGTTGTACTCATAGGCCACAATGGCTTTGTACTACATATTTTGTACCTTTGCTTGGAATTTCTGTAACAAGTTGATGCCTCATCAGCTAACAGTAATCCTGGGGCTGATGAGCTCGACGGCCATTTTCTGGAATTTAATGTCTGGAAAACCGGTCGCGACAGACTTGGTACCAGAGCCAGGCTGACCATTGGCTAATCCTAGCCTAGCGAGGTCAATAAACTTAGGCAGGCCAAACCACCGAGCCATAACCAAACCCGCAGCCAAGTTTCTCCTACAAGATAGCCCCACAGTGATCGACACCTTTTTGCAGTCGGTGCCCAACCTACCAGCTTAGCCGTCGATCACGCGCCAGTGACCGGCCCCCTAAATAGTCCTTTCTCGCAAGCGTGCGAAGGAAGACTCCGACCCCCTTTTTCCTATAAAAAGGGCACGCTAGTCTCAACCCAGCACAGCCCGGCCGCTATCCTGACCCAAGCCACAATGCCTGGTCCTATTGTGCACCATGAGACCACAGCGACCAACCTTGGAGGTTTTGTGACCATACTCGCAAACCTCACCCGTCGTGCCTATGCATTAGTAGAACCCCCAGAATATGTTGTGTACCAAGGGCCCGTAAGCGGTGAAAGCTGTCAATTCTGGGCCACTGTACACATCTACGGTAGGGGTCTCGCACCCGAACGCCCCTACAGGTTCACCGGAAGGACCACTTCCTTTGAGCCACAAGCCATCCAACTAGCTTCTCGAGAAGCTATAGTTCATCTCCGGCACTTGTCGCCAAGAGTTGACTGTCGCTCGTTCCATTACTACCCCAGGCGTGAAGGGTATGGTAGACCACCCCAAGTTGCCAACGGAGATCACGAGACAGATCCTGCATTGTTGCACCTGGTGCGCTATGTAAGTGCACTAGAAGAACTGTGCGATCAGGTCACAATTGATCTCATCGCAGCTCGTGGAGAGCTGGTTCGTCGAGCCCCGGCAAGAGGAGAGGACGAGCCCAACGCCGACAACCCAGTCGTGCTGTTTGGACAATCGATCGAGCCCCTGAGGTCTACCCCAGCCATCGGCCAAGGTGTTGCAGTAACCCCAGAAGTGCTACGTCGCATTTTGGGAACACACTCCAACGGAGTTGTGGCCAGCAATCCCCGAGATGGCCACCATCGCTACCCCGAGCCTGCAGCCCCTCAACCCACTCCAGTCAATTCCGACGGCGAGACCCGTGGAGAAGCCTCGACATCCACAAGGCACGCCCGCATGGATGTAAACGAGGTAGACTAAGTAACCCGAGCTGTATCGAGTCCCAGTGTACCCTCGCCTTGTAATCATGTGGCCTGGTATTTAAACGCTGCTTGTTGTCATGCCTCTGCTTTAATCATAACATTGGCTAAACACCCAGTACGCAGTGTGAGATTGCTACCCCTGGTGCAGCTACCAAAAACCCTCCCGACAGCCCCCACAGTAACATGTCACCTCGGTGGAATAAGTGTATCTATGGCATTGACTTCGAATCCCGGATCAGAGCTGGAAATTTCATTATCCTTCACCACGGTAAAAATGATCCAGCTCCAGTGCTATAAAAGGGCCACCGCGTGACCTTGCCAAGCACCTCTCATCTTGTACACCGCCCTCACAACCATTTCTTGCCATGCCGAACCCCAACATTTACCTGAGAACCCCAGATGCAACCCCGGGTAGTTTTGTTAAGATATTGTGGGATTTCACCTCCTGTACCATGGGCGCTACCCAGCCACCCCAGTACGAGCTGTTCAAATCGAGAATCACCTCTTCCACCTCGAGATACTGGGCAGCAGTGCACATTCCTCCCGTAAACTCAGCCCAAGACCCAATAGAGGTTTCCTTCGTGGGGAAATCTATGCCAACCCCACAGATGGCCGTGGAAGCTGCGGCTTGCGAAGCACTTGCTCGCCTTCGATTCGCGGTACCCTATGCCAGCGAGCGTGGGTATTATTACTTCCCGAGCCGTGCAGCGCCCGGAGGAGTAACATCGTTTCCCGGTGTGCGAATCGAAAGAGACCCCGTCCTGGCCAACCTTGTCCAGTATGTCATCGCTCAAGAGAGTTTGAACCAACGCGTGATGGGTTATCTCCAGAGCCTCGCAGACTTAAATCCTCAGATCGCCATCGGCAGATCACTGAGGCCCGACCGGGAGAGACACGTGCATCGACTAGTCAATCCGCTTTCTCCGATAGAGGAAGAATGTGTCTTAGTACCAGAAATATTTTCTCTGGACCCCATCCAGTTACCGTTTGCTTTATAAACGTCGCTGCTACGTTATTTATTGCAACCTTTATTTGCGTATTGTAACTTGTGCGTGGAGCTTAGTGTGTGCTTTAAGTGTGTTATTTTATTAATTCCGATTAATATGAGTGATTCTGTTGCATTACTGTTTTCTTCCGCGAATAATCCTGGAGGGAGACATCTTTTTTTTAGCCGATACTTCGGCACTTTCTCATGACGTGGATTTCACGCAAGCACAATGACAACCGCTGACCCACAACCGCAAACACTCGGACACGCACACGTACACCGTTTACAAAACTTTGCAACAGTGTTGCAGCTGGCTAACCCTCTCCTAACCACGGTTAGCACCCGGCATCCCACCTACTCCTCGTGATCACCACCGCCGTGGAGATCCAACACCCGAGCAGCAACATCGCGACGGTCATCGAGGATCATCGCGCACAAGAGCACGGAGAGCCCCAGCAGTGTCGCCAGCCCTCCGCATATCAAGATCGCGTACCAGTCCGGCATCGCCTACGCCATTAGAGCCTCGCCCGAGCTTCTGCAAGCAGTAATGGAGGAAGAAGAAAGGGGAGAAGCACGGCCAGAGATGAGGAGAAGAGAGGAACACCTCGACCGTTTTATAGCTCGAGCTCGGTGCACGGTGGGCGAAGTCCACCAACGCCGCTCGTCGCCCGATTGCCGGTGTTCGGAGTCGAATCCGCGAGCAGTGCCGATAGCGCGCTGGCCCGCGAGTTGAGTGCACGCTGCTCCGGCAGCTAGCACGCCGCGCACTACCGCGGTACGGCCTAGATGCCCCACGCGCTAGGCGTCGCCGGTGGAGAATGCGCGCAGGAGAGAGGAGAAGAGAGCCAGAGGGAGAAGAAGAGGCTGACTGTGGGCCCCGGGTCCACCTGTCGGCCAGAGAGAGCACTGTGCTCCCGGGTACGACCAGCGTATATTTAAATTTAGACTTTATTCTAAATTTATACCCAGCGTAGCAGTCTCTCGATTTTGTCTCAGACCGTAGATTTTTTTTTCCGTGCAGCACCAGTATTTCACACTGTGGTTTTCACCACTTATTGCCCTCTTACTGTAGCCACTTTTTTGTTGCATGCAATCTTTTCTTATGCGACTTTTAACAAATCTCGAGGACGAGATTTTTTTTCTTAAGTGGGGTAGTATTGTGACACCCCAAAAAATTTGGCCTTGTTTATTAAATTAAATTTTTGCCAGGACTTAAAACCTTGATTTTCTGAGCTCCCTTTTGATCCTTAACCTTGTCTTTATGGAGTTTTTCCCCTAAGTGTGAACTTTTCAATTATGTTATTGGACTTGTTTAACCTCTCTAAAAAAAACTTTACTTTTATCAGCACAACTAATTGCATAATTAATTTGCTTGATCTTCACTTTCTTGAAAATGGTTTTTTAAGGTTAAATGGCCATATTTGAACTGCAACCATTTGATAGATTCACTTAAAATTCCCACCAAAATTTGGAGATGTCATGTGATGTTATTAAATCACTTTTATGCAAAAAGATCTTTTATTTTTGAAATATTTTGAGCTCTACACCCTTTTTTCTTCTCTGGTCCAGTGGGCAATTTTTCACTACAACCCTTTTAAATATTTTCTTCTAGCCTCTACCAAAATTATGGGATGTTAGTGATATCATATGATTCAACTTTATGCAAAAACCCAGTGATGTTATTTGCAATTTTTGAGTGAATCAGCATCATCTTCATTCTGGACCAGACTGGTGTTTTCTACTGCAACCCTATTATTTCTTGCTCCAGTGACCTTGTGTTTTCTCATGCTCATAGTCCTCCCTACCAAACCCCTAAGTCCAGGAGCATGCACCCTTTGGGGCAATTTTGGTTCATGAAATGATGCCATTTATTTCCTATCCAGAATTGTAGTTTTGTAAAACTTGCACTAACAAGTTTCTCCTTTTGCCAATCTAGCCTCACCACCCTCTTGTGCATCCAAGGAGACACTGATCTGGAGTTTTTGACCACTCCAAGACTTGCCTAAGTGCCCTTGGCATTGTGTCAAACACCTTGTGGGCATGATCTGTTTTGGCATGATGCTTGTCATTGCACTATGATCTTGCACCTCTGATCAAACAGGCATGTCCACTAGACTCCCTGTTTCCCCTAACCTAGACCTGCTAAACCCCAGCTCCAACCGAGCCACCTAGCATGCCCTGGCATTTCGCCGAGCAGCTGGTGAGCATGCTCCGGCCGCGCCCAGAGCGCGCCTATTGCAGCCGCGTGAACCGAGCCGCCGCGTCGCAACCCCCTGCCTTGGCCCGCACGGGAGAACTTCGCCACGCACTCCCCGCCTCACCACTACACGCCAGCCACCCCTGGCGCCCTACAGCGCCACCGCCAGAGCTTTTTGGCGGCATGCCGGCGTCGGCCGATAGCTCCTGCCCCATGCAGCGCCACCCAAGCCCCTCCCGCTCGCCACCTGGCCCCTGTAACAGCGCAAGCTCATCCACAGGGTGTCGCCTAGCACTCGTCGCCGCCACAACGCCCCTAGCTACAGAATGGCGGTCGCCGGAGAGCTTACCACGGCCGCCGCGGAACCGCCTTGCCACGCCTATTTAAGGAGTCCCCGAGCCCGTTCCCGCTCGCAGGCGACCTCAGGCCACCCCTATGGCGTTCCCCTAGCCCGCATTCGACCCAGGGAGGTCTTCTTCCCCGTCTCCGGCAACTCCGACCACCGCCACTGCCCCGCCGTTCCGGCACCACCAGGACCTCCCCCTCTCCACTCTCTCCACCAGAAGCCTCCTCATCCTCCCGTGAACCTTTCCCCCTGCTCAATTTTGATCGGGAGCAACCGCAGCCCCAATGGCACTTTGCTCCCGAGGCCACCTCCGCCGAGGAGCTCGCCGCCGGCAGCTCCCTCCGCCCCCACCTGCCGGGCGACCACTGGGAGGACCGCCCCGAAGTAGCGGATCCATCCCCGCCCTCGGAGCCCCGCGAGGAGCCGCCAGTCGCCGGCGACGATCGCCGGAGCTCCGCCTCCGCTCGGGACAGAGGAAAGAGAGGGAGAAGACTAGTCAAACCTGACTAGTGGGCCCCCTGGACCCACTGTCAGTGACACACCGCGCCGTCCATGTGTTTAAGTGAAGGCGTAATTCCCCCCAGTACGTCTCCCCCGCTCCGAAAGCGTATTCCCCTCTGAAACGTTTTTCCTTTTCTGTTTTATTTAAATCAGTTTTGACCAGAACTTTGACTGCCTATAACTTTTTAAATATAACTCCAAATGAGTTGATTCTTTTTCCTACCTTCCTCAAATTTTATCTAGTTTATTTTAACATTTATTTGAAAATTTGCCAAAACAACTTTTTGTACTGTTTTGAAATGTGTGTTAATCCAAATATTTTTTAAATAGGATTTTTGGAAGGAGGGAAGAAACTTTCTAAAGTTTTGGAGAGCACCTCACCCCTCCACAACTTCAAGGCAAGCACCTTGAACCTTGGCATAATATTTTTGATGTGATGGTTGACACATTCATAGCACCACCTCATTTCGGTGGAATTGATATTTCATGTGACATGATCTTTTGCATGGAAGCATATCAACGTTTTCCTTGCTATTGGAAATGAATATGATTGTGATGGTAATCATCCTCATGTGCCTTGCATGCATACCAGAAAGGAATCCGGGAAAAGCCTCGGCCTTGGGTAGGTGTGAGCTTGTCGCCGGTCCCCGTCGGGACGGTTATTTCCGATATGGCAGGTAAGGTATATTGAGTGGTGATATTTGTTGGTTGAAATATGTTTGATATACATGTCATGCAGGGAACTTATGAACCTCCTGAGTCGACTGCAGATCGAGTCTTGTTCCAGTAACCCCCATACTTGCCTCGTACTACCACTCGTCCCTGCCGCAGGTAGGGTACGGTTCAGTAAGTTGTTAACCCCTTTCCAGCACACACCGTACAGAGAGGCCATGGTGGAAGATATCGGTTGTAGCCGGTAGGCATGCCACCTGGTCAGGGGGCATGGGTGTTTCCGGTTGGGACCGAGAGGGGAGGCCACCCCTTTGAGCGCGCGATATAAATTTGATCCCATGCTATGCGAGGTTGTAGCCTCCCCACTTAGAGTTTTGCTTGACAAGTGTCGTGGGTGATTCCAGACACCGATGAGTTAAGCTGGTGTGTGCAAGTTAGGCGTGTTTTCAACTAAAAGGCCGTAGACGGAATTAGTCCCGATGGACTAAAGGAATCTGTTACTCGTGGGTAAAGAGTACATCCTCTGCAGAGATTAAACCTATTCGAATAGCCGTGTCCATGGTTAAGGACTACAGTCTGGGATGGGTCAAGCGTCGGTCTTAGTGTCGGTCTTCGGAGGTGAAACGGTCAAACCAGAACGGGAATTACTACTTGAGACTTGTGATGATTATGATTATTACTACTGTTGACTAACCCGTGATATTATTGTTATCATCGAATATCTCTGGGATGGTTCTACCTCCTGGATATTTCACTATGATTATTTAATCTTTTAAAGCCCTTTATGTGGTGTCGCTCAGACGCCCGACTGTGGCATTTCTTTTAAAGCCCTTTATGTGGTGTCGCTCAGACGCCCGACTGTGGCATTTCTTTTAAAGCCCTTTATGTGGTGTCGCTCAGACGCCCGACTGTGGCATTTCTTTTAAAGCCCTTTATGTGGTGTCGCTCAGACGCCCGACTGTGGCATTTCTTTTAAAGCCCTTTCTGAGGTATCGCTCAGACGCCCGACTGTGGTATTTTTATTACTCTGTTTTTTTTCGCTCGAGGAGTCTTTCAGACACTCGTTTGGCACCAGTATTTATTATTCCGCATTTTCCGCTCGAGGAGTCTTTCAGACACTCGTTTGGCACCAGTATTTACTACTTTGCATTTTTCCGCTCGAGGAGTCATCCAGACCCTCGCTTGGTACCCAGTATTTATTACCTCTATGTGGCCATTGCATAAATTTCCGGTTGCATATGAATAACTTGTTTTACATGCATCAAGATATTTATTTATGACTAACTAAGTGAGTATAAGGGCATTGCAAAGCATGAGCATCAACGATTATGTTATACCTGTGTTCTTAATGTTTGCGAGTACATTCAAAGTACTCACTGGCTTGTCCCTGGCTATTGTCTTGGCCAGATTGCTTGCTTGGAGAGGAGCGTTGCGACGACAGCCTCGGACCCTGAGCAACGGTGATAACAGCCTCGTGAAGATAGGAGTTAGCCTGGTCAGCTGTTCCCGTGGGAATGGAGTCCCATAGCCGTGGTGATCCACAAACCGCTTCCGCCCTCAACCACTAGAAACCATTTGTTGTACTCATAGGCCACAATGGCTTTGTACTACATATTTTGTACCTTTGCTTGGAATTTCTGTAACAAGTTGATGCCTCATCAGCTAACAGTAATCCTGGGGCTGATGAGCTCGACGGCCATTTTCTGGAATTTAATGTCTGGAAAACCGGTCGCGACAACGGCCGAGACGCCCGTGCTATTCGGAGGAGTAACCGGCGAAATAGGGGAACTATAACTGGCTGGAACATAAAGGGTAAATCCCAGAGAAGATGGAGTAGTGGCAGATCTAGTAGTGACTAAAGCAGCGGCTAAAGCAGTACGGACATGAGTCAGCTCTCGAGCTAGCTCGTGGATCATAAGATAGCTAGCAGTGACATAACGAACAAGGTGGCTAGCAACACTATCAGACTCCAGATCAATGATAGGGAAACGGACACGACCATTGTCGTCCAGAAAAGGGTAGTAATAGAAACCTGGGTGGTTCTGCATTCGGACCTCGTTGTAGCGAAGCACGACAAGGACCTCGAATGCAGCAAACTGGACAGCCTGAGAAGCGGTGGAGGCGTAACCGCTCTGAGAAGTACGAGTGTATGAGTGTATCAGCTAGATGCTCCTGGTACACACGATAGTCTGGGTCGTCTCCGAGAGGGTACAGCCGACGGCATACGTTGCGAAGGAGGTGCAGTGACGTGTACGGCATCAGCTACAACTGGCACGGATACGGCACCAGAGCCATCTACACCCACAACCATTAGCAGGTTAGCACAAAAAATATATAAACCTAATGCATGCAATGCAACAACTAGCAAAAATAACTACCGGCACTCAACTTAAAATCGTATCGAACGTCCAGTTAACACGTCGTAGTCTAGCGTGGCCTACAGTCAGCGCGGCTCTGATACCAAGCGTTGTGGCACCCGGCTCAGAGCGACCGGTTTACCATGTATTGCCAGCCCAGAGACCATGTCTTCTGGTAACACACAACATCTTGGTACAGAAAACAACCGCTTTATTGATGCTAGCGGGCCAGAGTTTATATTACAACAGTTGTCGAGGCCAAGCGGCATGCCCGGTGCGGCTGCACAATATGTACATTATTTAGTGAACATAGAGGGGCCTCGATCATAACAACTACGCGGCAGCGGAATAACGCCGTAACGGAAGCTCCATATCACAGGGACACCCATGTGGACACGATCTAGACTCGAGCAGCGCTCCTTCCCAACGAAACTTTCCTGAAATCTGGCATGACACGCCAGGTCAGTACATTGAATATACTTGCAAGCTCAGAACAGGCATAACCATAATGGCAAACAATATCATGATAATTAACCAATTAATAATAATGCACACTATATGTCCAACATGCTGTGATCATACTCGAACGTCCCTTGGGACAGACTTACCAACCGTGATCATCCTCGGATCACAAACAAACCACCATCATGGTCTTAACAACAGTAACTTATGATCCTTACGGCGATCACAACCACGACCAATATTTGGTCCCAAACATCTCGATGGCCTTTCCGCCATCATCAACAATGCAAAGTTCATAAATTAGTGTGGAAATTTTATTAAACGTTGACTCATGGTGGGACCTACTACGAGGTGTCCGTGACCGTGGACTCGGTTACCGATAGATTATACACTCTGCAGAGGTAGCACACTGTACCCACACCACGGAACCCATGGCCTCGCACTCCCATTTGGGTGGACCAAACGGCATTCCGACGAAACCCTTCCATTGCCATGACACTCTCCCGGCCACTCCGACCAAATCCCCAATGGGCTAGTCCTGGGTGGCCCTATGTCTACTAAAGACACAACGACCACCGTCCTGGCCAAAACGATCCCACTCAGGGACCCGGCACCATAATCTCAACAACGGGCACACAAGGTTATGCCTGCTTACCGGGCCAGGGTAAGCATGCCATAACCTTCCCTAGTTGGAGGCGCCGACCCGAGGCAATGTCAATGGACTGAATCAAGGCCTTCCCACAAAGGCAAATGTGGTGCACTGGGAAAAACTCGATTCAGCGGCACCATGACCCAGTCAACGATATATTCAAGTTGAGTTACATTCAGGTTCAACTTAAAAATGCAAAACTACACATGCATCACTTAATAACGAAAATGACCGATGTCATCCATATTCACACTAAGCATGAACATCAATAACTCATATTACTATGCTGATCAAGATAGCCCACATATTAACCAAATTATTTTGCAGCAAGTTTTATTATTTTCTCATGCAAGAACGTAACTTCGATTAATTTCTCATATGACTAACAAAGATTTTACCACACACAAATCCTAATTTCTTTACACACCAAGTGAGGTTCAAACATTCTGTAAGTCAAGTAAAATGACTGAACAAGTACTTAACAAAATATTTTCTAGCAAATTTTTATCATTTTATTTATGCAAGAACATAACTTTAAATAATTAATAACATGCATAACAAAAATTATTTCTATCATCACCACAAATAGATCCTAGCTTTTCTTCACCAACTAAGCTAGTTTCCACATTCTGTAAATCAAGCATATTAGCTAGCAAACACTTAACAGATTATAAATAACACAATAGTTATTTAAATGCATGGATTAATCATTTCATTCAAGTAAGAAAATCATAAATATTGAAATGACACCATGAAAATGTTTTTGTGACTTGCCTTACTACAGATGAGGCTCACAAGCCTTCTGGTGATCCTCAAGACAAGCCTCGCCCTCTGAAAATAATTTTAAACACAAAAAGAAAATATCAAGAACACTTCTGAAAATCACCAGAAATTCTAAACAGCTCAGAAAAATCTCATCTTTGGTGAGCTGCTAGATTTCATTGCAAAGAACAAGATGCAAAAGAATCAATTCATTTGGACTTATGGTTGAGGAGTTATGGCTGTTTTAAGTGTTCTGTAAATTCAAATGAATTTGAATAAAAGTAAACAGGCCGGGGGGTGACGTCGAAGGCGTAAAGCCCAGGGGCGCCACCACTCGTACCGCTTCGTGCGCGTACAGAGTGGCTGACTAGCGGGCCCCGCTAGTCAGGTTAGGAGGAGGGGGAGAAGGAAACAGAGGGAGTCGCAGCTCCGCTGGAGCTCTCGCCGGCGACGAGGACTCCTTGGCCAAAACGAGAGGGAGGGATGGCAAGAGGGGGTTGAGGCGCACCTGCCCGTACCCGTAGCGTAGCTAGGGGCGGCCGGACGGGGTCAGAATCAATCTCGCAAGTGGAGGTAGAACACGGTGGTCGCTAGAGATGAAGAAGAAGACGAGCAGAAGCAACTCTAGGGGCTCCAGAGGGGATGAACAGCTTCACCGGAGGGAGATGGAGGCCCTGGAAGGATCGCCCAGGCCTAGGAGGGGCTGGAGCTACCGCGGAGACCAGAGGGGATCGCCAGCGAGCTCGAGCTCGGGGACGGCGGCCCGAGGCCTGCCCGGCCGGGCTACGGCTTCCTACTCGCTTGTGGGGTGTGTGGGAGTGCTGGATGGTGCTCGAGGAGGTTGGGGGCGGCTCCATTTATAGTCGAGCGGAGAGGGGGTTTCGGGCTCCGCCGGTGGACACCTGTCCACGGCGCCCAACGACGAGCGGCGTCAGTGAGAGGGGGAGAAGGCGAGTCTTCGGCATTGCAAGGCGGGTTCCTCCACAAAGTCCTTCATAGAAGATTGTAAATACCAGGAATAGTGTCCGGCTCTGCAAGATAAATTTCCACATATTGCCATAGAGAGAATAATATTAACACAAATCAAATCTGCTGACGTATTCCGCAGTGCGTCATCACACTACGGCCAAGTCCTTTACTCGATTTGTTTTCACTTTTCCACCTCAGCACGTTTTGCGAGGCGATTTCCTTGGCACGTCTTGTCAAAGCAGAGATCGTGTGCCCTTTTTACGGGATTCTCATCAATACGGACGTGAGTAACCCAATCGTGCCCGTTAGCACGTTTCCTCGATTTAAGGCGAGTCCCAAACGGTTACGGGGATGGCTCTTGGTATTCGACCTCTTATAAAGAGACCAAGGTCTTACTCCTTTTTTCAATCTCAAGCAAGTTCGCCCGTCGCCTCGAGTTCCAAGACCCTAGGCTCCAGATTCCAGGCGCTTCGGACCTTCGACAATGTCCGTTTCTGACATTCAAGGCCGATGGACGCCCTCCTCCGTCACGGAGGAGGACGTACTGAAGTTGAGGGAGGCTAAGTTCCTGACTGGCGAATTTTCACATAGGTTGCCTGCTCAAGGGCAGGTCATTCCCAGTCCCCAGCCCGGTGAGAGCGTGGTGTTCATGTCTCACTTCCTTCGGGGGTTGGGCTTCCCAATGGATCCCTTTGTGAGGGGACTGTTGTTTAATTACGGGCTAGAATTCCACGACTTAGCTCCGGAGTCCATCCTCCACATCTCCTCGTTTATTGTCGTGTGTGAAGCGTTCCCCCGTGTTACCCCTCACTTCGTATTATGGCTCAAGACCTTCAAAGTGGAGCCGAAGATGATCAAGGGACGGCACGCAAAGTGCGGAGGCGCTGTTATAAGCAAAAATGCCAATGCTCCATGGCCCGAGGGATCTTTTCAACAGGAGCTAGGTTTGTGGCAACGAGAGTGGTTTTATATCACCGCTCCCCAGGGCACCAAATGGGTGGCGCCTCCTGCCTTTCGCTTGGGTCCCCCACCACGGCTAGCGTCATGGGTCAGCAGAGGGTTAGATTGGGGTTTTCCCAAAGACGTGCCTTTGTTGCCGGGCCGTATTAAGGATCTCTTGGAAGGAGACCTCGGCCTGGTCAAGGTGACGCAGGTCATGTTGATTCGCAGAATATTGCCCGGCAAACGTCGCTCCCTTCGCATGTGGGAGTTTAATCCAGAGGGACCGCGAGCTCTCCAGAATTTCATGGGCACAATGCCCGTGGAGATGTATAAACTGTTCTTTGGATCACAAGAAGCGTGTCCGGATTTAACCGAGGACGCAGGCCTAAGCTGCAATCGCCCGGATACTCAAGTAAGTAACCTTGTGCCCGGACCTTCTATCCATATAATTGTCATAAACTTGCCCCTAAAATAGTTGTCCTTTTAAACAGGAGTGGATAGCGAAGGCAAAGCTGATCAGGTGTCCGGCCCCCCCTTCCCGAAACCAGGCCGAATCCTGTGCTTGTCAGGATGTTGAAAATAATGCCTTTGGAGGGAAGTAAGGGGGAGGACAAGGAAACTATGGCCTCCTCGAAGGAGGCTGTTCTGAAGGGAGGAGCTGAGGATTCCTCTCCTAAGGGGAAGAAGAGGGCCGCCACTGACGACCCGGAGACCATAGCCTCGAAGCAGGGGGAAAATCCTCGTCAAAGGGTCCGGCGCCGGGGAGTTCCTCGGCCGAACTGCGCCCTCAACGGGATCAGCCTTCCAACAAGCCGTAAGTAGAGAAAGATTTGCCCTTTAAGGGATGAGAGAAATCCTTGATTTTATATCTGAGAAGATTAACCAAAATTTTACCTTGTAGCTCGGACCTCAGCCCTTCTCAGTGAAGCTCATCTTCGGGGGATCTCCTTCCGGAGATGATGGAGAGCGGGACGCCTCCCCCTGCCGTGCCGCCTAGCGAGGCGGGCGACCCTGAGGTGTCATCGAGGAGGGTTTCTCCAAGTCTGGCAGGGGCGGAAGATGGCTATGCGGCCCCCCGAGGTTCTCTGCGTCCGGCCTTCGAAAGAGGTCGTAGGACGGGTCCGGCACCGTATGGTGCTCAGCCGGAGGAGTTAAAGATTCTGCTGGGGCGAGCTTCCATCTCGGAGGAACACCGTGCATTGATAGGCACGGTGATTGAAAGGATCTCATCCGCAGAGAGCGGATTGCATGAAGCCGTCAAAAGTTTACTGACGGGTTTTGAGGTACATTAGATAATGTACACTTTTGTCAGTTGCGCATAAATAAGATGCGCCCTGTGTAGATAGTAGCCCCTGAGACACTGCGCGTCGCCAAGAAATGACGACACGCAGAGGATCATAATCCCAGGTCTAAGATGTCGCCTTTGAATGTAGGTGGCAGGGTGTCCGGAATCAAGCCGAACTGATGATTTTGCCGTACTAAAGCGGCAACTGGACGTGGCCGATGCCGACATCGCGCTTGTCAGCAAGCGGCTTGATGAGGCTCAAGGTATGTAATTCCTCGGGCGGCATTAGGTAAGAAGATTTTAATGCCAGTGTCTTACGATGTATGTGCTTGACGCATATGGTGCAGCCGCCGTGGAGAGTCTTAGGGCAAAACTTGCCCGAGCTAAAGAACAAGCCAGAAAAAGTGATGCGGCTGCCAAGGAAGCCCTTGAAGAGCTGAGAGCCGAACAAGCTCCTCACTGCCGAAGCAAGGAAGAGATGGCCGAGATGGCCGAAAAGTTAAAGAGCGCTGCAGACCATTGCATGCTTCTTGAGAAAGAAGACCAGGCGAAACAGACGGACCTAGAGAAGGCCGTTGCCGATGCCAAGGATGCGCGCTCTGCGATGAGAGCTGCGAAGGAGGAGCTGCGTCAGGCCGAACAGATTGCGGCTAGAAAGCCCACTGCGAAGGAAATTTTGCTATCCGAAGTTTGCTCCGTTGGACCGGATGTGGAGTGTGGAGGATACCTATCTGGATTTGGCAGCGAGTGCTGCTGATGCGACCGAACACTTTCGAGATAAAAAAGATCGCGAAGTGGAAAAGCTTTTCTGGTCGCAGTTTCACGATCCAGACCGTCCGCTTTCAGTGGACGATCGTTTGGCTCAATGGGCCGAACTGAATAGGTTGTCCGGACTCGCCATGAAGTACGTCATGGGTCATCTGTGGCCGGGGAGATCGGAGCCGAAGAGTTATTTCAGCTTGGTGCAGCAATTCCTTGACGCGGTGCCGCGCATTAATGCAATGAAGAGGTCAGCATGCATAGAGGGCGCAAGGATGGCTCTTGCCCGTGTCAAGACATACTGGGCAGAGATGGAGACCACCGTTGTTGCGTCCCGAGATTCGAACAAAAGCTGAATGTCCTCCGAGCACTATTTTCAGAAAGCCCTTGAAGGCGCTCGTGTAATAGAGACGCAGTGCTCGAAAGATGCTATGTTATTATAGCATATGTAATGATAAAGTGATATTTTGATAAACTGTACTGGCCTTTTTATACTTGTGCCTTCAAGTATTGGGAACACCTCCTGTGTGGCCGTTTTAAGATATATGTATACAAAATCTGAAAAATGGCAGTCGTTGGCTTCAGCCCCCACGCACATAGTGCGGGGGTGCTCGTAGAAGACGCATTTTCACACTTAACCCAACGTATTGGTCCTACAAAGGATGTGATAGTGCAGCGGGCCAGGCAACCAGACTATAATGCTTTAACACTTTTACTTAGCCATAGGAGCTTGACAGTGGGACTATTTAAGTAGCCCCTTAGTGGCGACTGCGCTCGCCCGAGTTCGGGGCGCGTATGTGCCTGACCGGGAAGCGACCCTTCGTTAAAGCGGAGGAATCCGATAGATTCCGACAGGTCATCGAGTGGCTGACCAGTCTCACACTACATCATGACAGTCAGTTTTCGGCTTTCTCTACTGAGGTGCTCGCCCGGCCGAACCGGGGCACAATCGCAGTAGTTCTCCTGGTGCTACCTTAGCCGATAGAGCGGAATGTAAGGTAGCCGAACTCAGGAGCCGGGCAACCCAACATTCGACCAAAGACATGATTCAGAGCTGATGAATATAATGCCAAAACTTGCGACGCCGAACACTCCCTAAGGTGTTCGGTCTTTATGAGTGTGGGCGAAACAACACTCTTTGTTAAAAAAGCCCCTAGTGTCGAGGTACGTGCAAAAATTCTGACGTGGCCACATGCCAAGACGCCAGCCTCCTCCTTGGTTATATCGGAAAGAACCAGGGGATGTGTAGCAACAAGAGACAGTAAAAAAGGTTTACGCAGGGTCTTACTCTAAAAAGAATCCTTTAGGACGGGTCCCTACTGCACGTCTGCGCCTGTGTCTCCGTTGTGCCGTATCCTGGACGGGCGCCGCACGACGTTCATCTGTATGAGAGAGGAACTGAGTTGAAAAACGGGTCGTGCCGAACAAAGTTTGAAATAAACAAAGTATAAAGTAAAATATATATAGAATTGAGCTTTATTGTCTCTGAATGTAGCCCCTACTTCGGGGGTATATGGCCACTAAGCCTGCATTAATGATGATTTTGTACCGAACTCGTCCATCCGCGTTCGTGGTCTTTCATGACCTATTTCAAAGTTGTTTGGCCGGTGAGGCCATTTTACTGTGGGGCTGTCAAGGCGGCCGCACAGTCCTCCGCTTGGGGGAGGCGCACTTTAGTGCTTCCCCTTTAAAGAGATGATGCCTCGTGGACCGGGCATCTTAAGCATGAGGGATGCATAATGCGGTATCGCGTTAAAGCGAGCGAAAGCTTCGCGTCCCAGTAGTGCTTGATAGCGACTTGGGAACGGGACGATATGGAAGGTCAGCTTTTCGCAGCGGAAGTTATCGGCAGAGCCGATTATAACTTCGAGCCGGAGAAAACCCATACAATGGGTGTCCGGACCATGTGTTACCCCTTGAAAGGAGGTTTTGCTGCAGCGGATTCTTGCTGGGTTTATCCCCATGTGATGGATTGTATACTGATATATCAGGTTTAGTCCACTGGCGCCGTCCATAAGGACATAAAACTGGAGTCCGCCAATGATTGGATCGAGTATCAAGGAAGTCCAGCCTGCATTCTTGATACTTCTAGAATAATCTAGCTAATCGAAGATGATTGGTTTTGACAACCAGTGGCGGGACCCTTTGGGGATAGGTCGTATGATGCGTGCCTTTATGGACGCCGCAAGTTTTGTTACGTGAAGTAAGTTCACTGTTTTTACTTCTTGTGGGAAGTTCTTTTGTTTCCTGGTGTTCTGCTTTTGGGGTTCGTCCTCGTCTTCGCTTCGTGTGTCGAGTCCCTTGTGTTCGGCATTGAGTCTGCCGGATTGTTTGAAAACCCAACAATCTGTGTGGGTATGGTTAGCAGGCTTCTCGGGAGTACTGCGTATATGACATATCCTGTCCAGGATTTTATTTAAATTGGATGGATCATCCCTATTATCCTGGAGGGGCGGTTTTGTCTGATTTTGTGCGAGCCTTTGAATCCGGCATTAACTGCCGTGCTCTTCAGACTTTTTTCCTTAGTCCCGCGACGGTCCTTGTTGCGTCGCGGTTTTCCGTTTCCATCCAGAATTTCGGATGTACTTGGGTCGCTGGGGTTGCATATTGCCAGCCAGCTATCCTCTCCTGCACAAAAGCGGGTCATGAGGCTTGTTAGTGCGGCCATTGTTCTTGGCTTTTCTTGGCCGAGGTGTCTTGCGAGCCATTTGTCTCGGACGTTATGCCTGAAAGCTGCTAAGGCTTCGGGTCCGGACAGTCGACTATCTGATTCTTTTTAGTGAGGAATCTATTCCAGAACTGCCGAGCTGATTCTACGGGCTGTTGAGTTATGTGACTAAGATAGTCTGCATCCGGAGGGCGAACATAGGTCCCTTGAAAATTTGCTCGGAAAGCATCCTCGAGCTCTTCCCAACTTCCAATTGTGTTTTCGGGAAGGCTTTTAAGCCATTGTCGGGCTGGCCCTTTAAGCTTAAGGGGTAAATATTTGATGGCGTGAAGATCATCGCCTCTGGCCATATGTATGTGGAGGATATAATCCTCGATCCAAACTCCAGGGTCTGTTGTTCCATCATATGCCTCTATGTTTACGGGTTTGAGTCCCTCTGGAAATTCATGGTCTAGAACCTCATCGGTGAAACATAGGGGGTGTGCGGCGCCCCTGTATTTGGGTGTGCCGGATTCTGAAGATGGCTTTATTGCATTGCTTACAAAAGCTTGCTTTCTTGGCCCATAAATGGACCTGCCATGATACGAATCCTTAAGTGTGTCGCATGCCGATTTAAATGCGGCGCCGCTTGTCGATTTTTGGGGTCGTCTATCCGACCGCGTGTGGCTTTCTTATTTTTTGAATGTGAGGGCTCTAGGGCCTCTTCGTCAAATTCAGGCAGTAGCTTTCTTTTCGGATAGCTTTTAGTGCGGCGACCGTCGCCGTATGTATCTGCGGTATTGATTACTTTGCTCCATCTGATCCGGGGTGCATCTTCCGCTGTTTTTAGCTCCCGCTTTTGCTTTTTCACGCTGCATGCGGTTGCAACGAGCCTCTTGTGGAGACTCTTCTGCTCGATGGGTTTATCCGGTGTAAGGTCGTCCGGAATGCCGTTTTCGCCGGGGAAGGGATGTTCGGTTTCTCTATCCGTGTTGCCCTGTTCGGACGGTTGCTCTGAGGCCTGCTCGTCGCCTACCGGCTCGTCCTGCTCTATGGCTAGGTTTTTATCGAGGCGGGGCTTGGGTCGGCGTTTACGCCGACGCTTTGATTGCTTTCCGGGGGGTCGATCTCCAGTTCCTTCCCCTTTTTCCTCGTTGTCGCTTCCTTTAGGGGTATCCACCATGTACACATCGTGAGATGAGGTGGCTGTCTAGTGCCCTATGGGCGTTGATTCATCGGTATCTCCTGCATCGTCATCCATGCTGTCGATGTCTGCAGAGTCGAAGTTGAGCACGTCGTTTAAATTGTCGACGGTGGCTACAAAGTGGGTGGTGGGTGGGCTTTTAATTTCTTCGTCGTCCGTATCCCATCCTTGCTGACCGTAATCCGGCCAGGGCTCTCCTGATAAAGAGAGAGACTTGAGAGAATTCAGGATGTGGCCAAAAGGTGAGTGCTGAAAGATGTCCGCGGCGGTGAACTCCATTATCGGCGCCCAATCGGATTCGATTGGCAGGGGCGCGGGGGGGTCGCAGTCCGGGGAGGAGTCCGGACCCTCGGAGTCACGGGTCATGCAGAGTGCGAGGCTGGCGTTCGGCTCGATCACCTTTGAGATCACAGCTCCCGAGGTGACGTCCAACCGCTCATCCTCGATCGGCGCAATAGGCTCCGAGTTAAGGGTCGGAACCGGTGCGCGTGCGGCCTCCAGGACACTGTTCGGAGGCAGAGCTAGATCATGCCCCTCGAGATAGTGCGGCGCGCTTAGCCATGGCTCGAACCCGTCGAAGATCAAGTCTTCGCGGATATCAGCCGTGTAGTTTAAGCTTCCAAACCTGACTTGATGGCCAGGGGCATAGCTTTCGATCTTCTCCAGGTGGCCGAGCGAATCGGCCCGCAGAGCGAAGCCGCCGAAGACGAAGATCTGTCCGGGGAGAAAAATCTCACCCTGGACCTCATCGTTGTTGATGATCAAGGGAGCCATCGGTCCTAAAGGCGACGACACAGAGGAACTCTCAATGAAAGCACAAATGTCGGTGTCAAAACCGGCGGGTCTCGGGTAGCGGGTCCCGAACTGTGCGTCAAGGCCGGATGGTAACAGGAGACAAGGGACACGATGTTTTTACCCAGGTTCGGGCCCTCTCGATGGAGATAATACCCTACTCCTGCTTGATTAATATTGATGATATGGGTAGTACAAGAGTAGATCTACCACGAGATCAAGGAGGCTAAACCCTAGAAGCTAGCCTATGGTATGATTGTTGTGTATGGAGTTGATTGTCCTACGGACTACAACCCTCCGGTTTATATAGACACTGGATAGGGTTAGGGTTACACAGAGTCGGTGACAATGGTAGGAGATCCTGAATATCCGCATCGCCAAGCTTGCCTTCCACGCCAAGGAAAGTTCCATCCGGACACGGGACGAAGTCTTCAATCTTGTATCTTCATAGTCCAGGAGTCCGGCGAAGGTATAGTCCGGCTACCCGAACACCCCCTAATCCAGGACTCCCTCAGCTGGCAATTAGCATGTATGGGATAGAGGTCTTAGGGATATTAGCGGACATGCCAGTATGTACAGAGGGGCAAGATCACAGTGCAAAACAAAAATCATGCCAAAACTGGCCATGCATACCAGGTGTTTGACAAAATGCTAAGGACAGCTAGGTAACTCTTGGGGTGGCCAAATCTTCCAGATCATAGTCTCTTTAGATCAAAGAGAGGGTGGTGAGGTTAGTTTGACAAAATCACAAACTTGTTAGTGCAAGCTTTGCAAAACTTTAGTTTTGGACAGAAAGAAAAAGGCCTGGTTGCATGCACTAAAATCCCTCCAATGGGTCCACTCTTCTAGACTTAAGGGTTTTGTAGCAAGGGCTCTAAGCAAGAGAAAGCATATGGTCACTAGAGCAAAAATAATTAGGGTTGCTGTAGAAATCACCAGGTTGGACCAGTATGAAAAAGAGGTTGTTTCACTCAAAATTTTCAAAGAACATCAATGGGTTTTTGCATACAGTTGAATAATATGCTCCTATTAACATCCCGAAATTTTGGTGGAGGTTTTAAAGAAATATTTAAATAGGTTGCAGTGCAAACTTGCTCTCTAGACCAGATTTGAAAAATTGGTGTAGAGTTCAGAATATTAAGTGAATGAAATACATTTTTGCATAAAAGTGATTTAAAAGCATCACATGACACCTCCAAATTTTGGTGGAAACATTAAATAAATTTATCAAGTGGTTGTAGTTCAAAAAGAGCTCCAAAACTAATGAAAAATCTTTTTAAGGAATAAAGCTCAGAGAAAAACAAGTATGCAAATAAACTCCACTGATTATAGAAATGTTTTTCTTGAAAGGGCAAACAAGTCCAATAATATATTTGGAAAGTTTTTCACTTGAGGTAAAAAATCCAAAATAATAAGGTAAAGAAAGGCCCTGAAACCAAAAGAAAAACCAGAAAATAAAAGTTTAAACTTCCTGGCAAAATTTTAATTTATAAAACAAGGTTAAAATTTTTGGGGTGTCACACCTAGCCAATCTAGGAGACACCACTCTCCAAGAAGTAACAAATGGTGTGTTGATGATGAACTCCTTGCTCTTGTGCTTCAAATGATAGTCTCCCCAACACTCAACTCTCTCTCACAGGATTTGGATTTGGTGGAAAGAAGATTTGAGTGGAAAGCAACTTGGGGAAGGCTAGAGATCAAGATTCATATGGTTGGAATGGAATATCTTGAGCTCAACACAAGTGTAGGTGGTTCTCTCTCAGAACATGAGTACTGGAAATGTAGATGTGTTCTGATGGCTCTCTCCACGAATGAAGAGTGGGTGGAGGGGTATATATAGCCTCCACACAAAATCTAACCGTTACACACAATCTGCCAAACTTGGTGGGACCGAATCGTTAAACTCGGTCGGACCGATTTAGCAAACCTAGTGACCGTTAGGATTTTCGGTGGGACTGAGATGCAACTCGGTAGGACCGATATGGTTAGGGTTAGGGCATAACGTAATCTCGGTGTGACCGATTACACAAACTCGGTGGGACCGATTTTGGTAATAAGCTAACCAGAGAGTTGGTCAGTAAACTCGGTGGGACCGATTCGCTCTTTTTGGTGAGACCGAAATGTTACGAAAGGGAAACAGAGAGTTTTCATTGCAATCTCGGTGGGACCGATCGCTCACTTCGGTTAGACCGAAACGTTACGAAGGGAAATAGAGAAATTGCAATCCCATCTCGGTGAGACCGAGATCCCTATCGGTGAAACTGAATTGCTAGGGTTTGTGGCAGTGGCTATGACATGTGAAACTCGGTGGCGCCGGATAGAAAGAATCGGTGGGGCCGAGTTTGACTTTTGGTTTAGGTCAAATGTGGATGTGGGAAGATAGTTGAGGATTTTGGAGCATATCACTAAGCACATGGAGCAAGAGGCTCATTAAGCAACACCTCATCCCTCCTTGATAGTATTGGCTTTTCCTATAGACTCAACGTGATCTTGGATCACTAAAATAGAAAATGTAGGGTCTTGATCTTGAAGCTTGAGCCAATCTTTTGTCCTTATAATTTTGAGGGATCCACTTTCCTCATCCATGCCATGCCATCCATTGAGCTTTCCTGAAATATTGCTCTTGGAATAATGTTAGCTCAATGAGCTATATGTTGTTAGGAATTACCAAAACCACCTAGGGATAATTGCACTTTCAATGACGCACAGCTTGGGACCCCCTACACGAGATCTACCAGTTTTGACACCGACAACCACCGATAATGCGATGTTGCACTCTCAACGAGAAAAGAAGCCCAACCTTGCCTTGAAGGCCAAGGCTAGTGTCGTGGGATTGTCACGGCAGGTGTCCTAGTGTGAGGACTTAGTCGTGGAGCCATCGCAACTAGGTTATCTTAAATGGGTTGAACGGTACAAGGGACACAGGGAATTTATATTGGTCGACCCCTTGCAGTGAAGGTAAAGGCCTAATCCAGTTTGAGGTGGTATTGCTTATGTCTCGATTACCAGGGAGTGAATACGCTTGACCTAGTTCTCGGTTTGTTGTCTGTCCCCTAACTCGCCGCCGGGTCGTCCCTTTATATACTCAGGTTGATTCTCGGTGGCTTACAGAGTCCCGGCCGGCTTATAAACGTATCCGGCTTGGTGACTTAATTATAACTACCTTATAGTACAAGTCGCATACATATGGCGCTTTACACCTACGAGCCTTAAGCCGCCTTTGGGCCTTGGGCTGTTCATAAGTCATCCTCATGAACCCCCATCTTTGATTCCTTCATTGGCTTTGTCTTGTGAGTCACCAGGAGTTAACCCGGCCCCTCCTAGGCGGGTTAACTCAGTAGCTATATCCCCAACATTAGGCCCCAGGTTGATTTGAACTTGTTCACATCAATCTTCAACACTTAGAAAAAGTCCTTCTTCACTACCTTCACAAAAACGTGTAACTTGCCATGATGTCATCTTCTGGAATCATGATAACCCACCATGACGTCACCTGTCATTGATTTTACTCAAGACAAAAATCTTTAATGTACCTCCTCATTGTAATGAATCTCTGAAAATCGAGGCGTGTATATTGTCACATATCTGTTTTCTGGTCTCCTCGATTCCCACGCTTGTCACTTATCCATTTGCCTTATAATTAGAGTTGGGGGTCTCTTTCACTCCCCCCCCCCCCCCCGTGCCTCTTCGTCTTGTCTTCTTCTTCGCGACGCCCTAGCACGCGAGCTCCGCCGCCGCCGTCAACCTTCACCTCTGCTCCGAGGACGGCCGATGCATCAACCTGTTCGGTCCAGATTTCATCCGCGCACCACCGCTGCTCAACAGCCCCGGTTAGTCATTCTTCTTCCTCTCCATATAGATCCATTAGGGTTTCGACAGAGTTCATCAAAGTTCATCCTCGTTCTTTGCTGTAGCACTCCTTTTTGACTTGAGCTTGGTATCTTTTCTGTGTGGTAATGTTCATAGTACTTATTTTCACCATCAGGACATCCCCTGTTAAATGGAAAACTCGATCTGGATCTTATGAACTGCTCAAGTACCGTAATTTAGGTCTAAATATTTTCCATTTATCTGAGGCGCCGTATATCCAAAATTACAGCATCAATCTGTGAAAACTGTTTTTTGAACACTTAGCCATTTTCCTCATCCGTAGATCTGCTCGTTCAATATCGGTATAAGGGGCTTAAGTCAAAAAATAGTAACCCGCCAGGTATCATTAGTCCCCTCTTAAGCCGCCACTAGTTCTTTGGTAATCTTGAAATATCAATCTCTGGCTTAATACCTAGTTATGCTTCATTATTATTTGTCCTTTAACCGTAAGCCGGCTTAACCATGTGAACTTAAACCGGCATAAAATTTCTTTTTCGGAAATGGCTAAGACGTATACTTCTTGCAATTGGGTCAAATCCTGGGTTACCAGGAAGAACTGAACAATTATGTTGCCACTGGCGCCTTAGCCAAAAAGGAGGATATCCACTAGAGAGCTCCTGGTGATGAAGTCCTTCCTCAACCCAAAGAGGGAGAAGTAATCGTTTTTACTAATCACTTGGGTCGGGGGTTCAGCCCTCCCGGCTGAATTTTTTTCCGTGATGTGCTTCATGTCCTCCAACTGCATCCTCAAGACATCGGACCCAACTCTGTGTCTAATATTTGCAACTTTCAAGTATTCTGTGAAGCCTATCTTCAAGAAGAGCCCACGGTTGATCTGTTCAGGGAATTCTATTATTTAAACTGCCAAACTGAATTTGTTGATGGGCCATGCCAAGAACTTGGTGGAGTCATTATTCAGAAGAGGAAAGACGTCATTTTCCTCATGCCAAGCTGCATAGCCACCCCAAAGATTGGAACCAGACTTGGTTCTATGTTAAAGATACCTCTCCAACTGGTGAAAATCCTCTGCCGGGTTGCCGCGAGCACTGGCTTAACAACAACCATCCGCTTCCCCAACGGCTTGATTCAAAAGAACGGGTCAAATATGCACCCGCGTTTTCAAAGCTCGGAGCCTTTATGGCCAACGGCTTAACTGGCATCGATTTCTTCCGGTGTTGGCTGTCCTGGAGAATCTTGCCATTAAGCCGCCGTTCCGGATTAATGTGTGAATATACTGGTGATATAAAATATCCTCAACGCCATTGTGATATTCAGCTAACTGATGCAAAAGTTACTGAAGCCACCAAGAAAATGTTGAATGAAACTGTAAAAGAGTTCAGCAAAACTGGAATTAATCCTTTCTGCCCTGTCAACAAGCCACCAGCTGTAAGAATTGCCCTACTCTTGCTTAATCCATATTCTTAATATTCCCTTATGATCTTTTCAATTTTAACAGGCAATGACCCATTATGGAAAAAGAAACCATAGGTAAGCCGGCTAAAACAACTCGTGTCAAACACAAGGCCAACAAGAAGCCCACCAAAAAGAAACCCGCCAAGTCTGCCGAGTTAAACATTGACGATGACGATGATGATCATGAGTCAGAGGTAGAACTTGATTCACTTGGCTCCTTTTTCATGCATCTCATTGACAATGATTATTGTCAGTACAATGCGGAGGCTAGCCATGCAGGTGACACAGAGGTAATTATTCTTTCCTCCGGCTCAAAAACTCTGCCAACTCCAAAAACTCGACAAGAAAGCCGGAAAGTAAGCTTTTCTCACCCCCTAGCTCACTTGGATCCAAACTTTCTTTTGAAGAAACAGCAAAATGAAGCTCGCCGCACGACCTGTCATACCGGCAACGTGATTACGTCTTCCGGCTTACCAAATGCCCCGCCTCGCAAACACCGTCCAGAGGTCTTACATATTTTTGGCATACTTTACCCCAAGGCGAGTTATTTTCGACAACCTCTTAACCCATCTGATTCAAACTATTAGGGGACTTCTCATTCCTCCTCTGGTGATTCAACAGGAAAACACATTCCAGCCTTCAAAACTGTACCTGGGTAAGCTCATTTCTAATCATTCCAACTTACATACTTGATCATTCTCTTGACTTCCATTTACCCTTTATTTTTTAGGGTCCAAGCTAAGCCCAGCAAGAGGGCCAAGCTAAATAAGCCGGTTAATGACTCCAATCCGCCTGAGCCGGAAAAACAAAAACCAGAGCTCTCTCAGCCAATTTCTGACAACATTGTTGACGATTTGCCACCACAAGATCACAATGTTGATATTGACCCAATGAATGATAACCCGTCTGATGCCAATCCGCCAAGTCCTATCAGGACAAAGATGATGATGATGTCACCATTACTGGCCATGGTTTCACAACTCCGGGTCGTCCTACTGCCTTATCCAGGCACAACGCCAAAGAAGAACTTTATACTGAAGATAAGGGCAAATGGAAAGTATACCTGGAGAGCTACACTCATTTTAGTGCCCAAGAACTCCATTCTGGCTATTTGAATCGTCTATATACCACCCGTGACTTTGAAGCTGTCTTAGTGAACTTGATGAAGGAACACTGTGAGGTAAATATTGCAATCCCTTTCATATAAGTATATTTCCCTTAGCGGCCAAGTTTACTGGACATGATAGAATAGAATGTGCGGTGAACTTCAATAGTTGCATAGATAAAACTACAAAAAAAATACACTTCCGTGATGATACGTGTTTGTCATAGTAGGTTACGTTTTCTGTCATGCATGTACATCCATGACAAATTTATGACAGAATCAAGATAGTCATACCTGTGATGTCGTAGAAGTGTTCCATGACATTACCAAAATTATCATCACGGAAGTGTCCACTTCCATGACGATAAATCGCGCGTGATAGAAGTGCTTTCGTCAAGGGTGACCGACATGTGGCATCCACCGTAACGGAACACCGTTAAGCTATCGGGTCTGGTTTTGGATCCGATAACCCGTTAACAGCCCCGACCAATGGGGATTTTCCACGTGTAAAATCATCATTGGCTGGAGGAAACACGTGTCGGCTCACCGTTGGGACAGATGTCATCCACTCATTGGACCCAAAGCGCATATGATACGCCGACACGTGGCATGGCCCAACAGAGGCCCATTCGTGTGAAAAGGCCGGGCCGTTTGACTTGGTCAAAAGATGGCGGGCCGGCCCACGGCAAGCATGTTAACGGCATGTTCGTATATAGCCCATTTACAACCCGCTATCCCAGGGCCCGTTTACGGCCTATCCGAATTAGGCCCAGTAGCATAATCTAGGCCGTCCAATATAATTCTAGCCCGTTTTAACTTCTGGCCCATGTATGGCCCATGATGTCTTTCGACCCATATGAGGCCCTTAGTAACCCTCGACCCCTTAACGGCCCGTGGTAAAACTGGCCCGTAATAACAGTGTATCACTTTATACCCATTAACGACCCATTATTCCGTTGTGTCGTTTCCAGCCCATGATCTCTTTCGGCCTTCTCGGGGCCCATTTATTCTTGGGCTCATTTCCAGCATTCGATTACTTACGGCCCGGTACTGTCATTTTCTGCTTGTGGGCCAAATTCAGCCCGAGGTTAAAGTCGGCCGTTTGCGGCCCGTTAATACGTTGGGCCGTTTTCATGTCGTAAAAAACCCGTTGGGCTGTTTTCATAGACTTATCAAATACGGCCAATAAAACGGCCCGTTATTGTCCATGAATAGTATGGCCCATGATTGGCGAAATGATGATACGCCCCGTAGAAGGCCCATGGATCCTACGGCCCATAAAAGGCCCATTGATCGGACGGCCCGTAGAAGGCCCATGGATCCTATGGCCCGTATAGAAGGCCAATGGATCCTACGGCCCGTAGAAGGCCCATGGATCATACGGCCTACAGGAGGCCCATGGTTACAATAGTCCGTGTGTTGCCATGATTATTTTGGCCTAGTTTCCAAAAATAGGTTATTGTGGCCACTAGAAAAACACAGAAAAAGAACTGCAGTGACTACAAGCAAACAACGAAACAAGACAATAAGGAAATAAATAAGCAAGCAATTAACGCTAGCCTATTACCGCTATTACACATATTACATCCACTGGGCATCAAAGTTCGCCACCAGTGCAAATATAGAGAACAAAGCAGCATATTACATACACTGGCCGTCAGAATTGGCCACCAGTGCAAGTAAACACGGCAGCAAAACAAGAGCATAACTGAAACAACTTCATAAGAGCTCAAGAAACTTAGTATCCACCATGCTGGCAATAAGCTTAGCAAGCTTATTAGCTTTGTCTTGTTTGGCGCTAAAATCCTCCAACACTTGATGTTGCACCAGAAAGTATGCATCTGAATGCTCCAGGGACTTCCGCCTTCCTTCTGCTTCTTGTCGCAGCACATCTGATCAATGTCTTTCAGCTTGTAGTTGAGACTTAAGAAACTGAACTGATTCAGACAGTGAGTTTGAATAGCTTGTCCAAGCGGTAGTGGCCAGTAACTCCAAAACTAAACCAAGACAAGACCTTGGGGTTGTCTCACTGTCTTCGAGATAGTCTTCCTTAGCTGTTTTACCAGCTTTGTTGGAGACCAACAAGGATGTGTCACTATCATGAACCTTATCTGCATTACTTCCTTTACCATTGCTTAATAAGGCACTCTTCCCCAATATTCTGTCAGCATTCTAAAAGAAGAAACAAGCAGACACATAATAGTTTAGAATGTACTAGTATATGAAACTCAATTCGGTGAACCAGTTCATCAGTAAGGTGGACATGATTAAACTACCAAGTCTTCTATTGCCAAGAACTAGTACATAATAAAAGAATCAAACAAACATATGTCTATGTCCTATGGTCATTGCATTGTCTTGCCAAATCAAAATAGAGACACGGTTCAAATCATATCAGTTCAAGACAAAGCAGTAGTGAAAGAATACAAAGCGTGGGAAACTACACGACACAACAAGATTTCAGATGGGTACCATTGGTCTATATGTACAACAACACTATTGGCTCTGTTGTGATGCTACTAATGTGCATGATATGAGAAGTCAACTGTATACACAATTGAAATTGAAATCAACAGAGCTATTGATAAGAGCAAGCCTGTTAAAGAAACATGCATGAACATACCTGCTGTGCCATTGAAGTTTCGATTGGATCCTTCAATTTAAAAATAAGTGTGTATGAGTAAATACAGTGATACAAGAGCAAAGCAGTATGCACGATGGCAATCATAGTTAAAAAAGGCGCGCCTAAGCGAGCGCTTAAGCGCGCCTAGGCTCAAGGCATTGGCGAAACGCATTGCGCATAACTATGCTTAATCTATGCATAACTGCGCATAAGCATGCGCTTTGGTCAGTAAAGCGCAAGGCGGTGGCAAAACGCACAATTAACGCTTATTTCTTTTTTGAACTATGATAACAATGAAATCTTAAATTAGAACAGTTCTTCTTCAGTTTTAGGCACTTGTTCTACATGAACATAGTATAGTAATACGCAAGAATATAGTACTTAAAATAGAAAATGACCTCATAGACCTTACCACATTTTTGGTTTGGGACCACTACAGAACAAGGCGTTCCCAGTCATCGTCCAGTAAATGTGTCTCAGGAGAACGTAAGGGAATTTGATGAGTTTCTTTGCCGGTGAAGTATGTTTTCTTCAGGTAATTCCGATACTGCCACCAAGCATTCTTGAAGATAGCAGAGGTATTAGCACAGGTTACCTCATCCTGAGTTTCCAAATCGGTCCTTCTCTATAGAGAAAATTGGGAAAATTTGCTGTATTATAACCATCATGGAGGTAGGATGTATGGGACAAAGCAAAGTAATTGCCATGAATAACATTACTTACACATAACTCCTGGACAAACACCTGCAACTGGCATTTTCCTTCATCTTTAGTATAATATTTCCAAGATGGGAAGATACGCACATACGATTTAACAACATCAAATGCGATAGATGCTAAACTACGACTAGCTGGTTGTGCTTCCTCCACAGGAATAGGCGTACTAACTGGTGGAGTTGGGGTTCACCGTGGTAGTACTGGCCCTTTGGGCACTGGAGCTGCCTTACTAACTGCTCTTGTTTGGGAGCTTTGTGGTGGAGATGGTGCTGTGTCAACAGGAACTGGGTTACTATCTGCTGGGGTTGGGGTTAGATTGGATGAAGCTAGTTCTCTGTCCATCGCAGTAGGGGTACAATCTGCGAGAGTTTGGGTTATGTATGGTAGGGCTGGTTCTCGTGCATGTACAACCGGGGTGCTATCTCCACCAAGAGGTAGCACTGTTTTATTTGAAGACCGTGTTTTCGGTCCGCTAGATGCTGGCATCACCCGCTCCAATTCAAATGGCTGATAAACAGGGAACATAGTTGAATGTATAGACATTGTATGAGAGACAGATGCAATAGATAGTGTGAAAAAAAGAGGGCATGAAATAGTTGACATGTATATTGTTTAACTAAAACGGATAGCATGACATAATTTCACAGATATGATGTCTATCTAAACTGTATAGCATAGCATAACATAATTCAAAGATATCATGAATAACTAAACAGGATCACATGACATAATTCGCCTACATGTTATCTAACTAATCACGATCACATCATTTAATTCACATATGTGATTTATATGCTAAATAGAGGGCATTAGATATGATGTCTGAACTAAGAACATGGTGTTGAATATTGTGTATATGATGTCTAATCTATGCAATGCAAGACACCATATGCATGATATGAGCAGTATAACCCAGCCAAGTTAGAGCATACACCTCGGTGGGGGAATAGGACTGGTCATCTGTCTCCGAATCCATCTCTGAGGAGCTATCAGGACCCAACAAGAGATCTGCTTCGACAGGTAGCACTATCTGTGCTGAACGCCTTGTTTTCACTCTAGATTTTTCAATCTCCCACCCAAATGGTTGATTCACAGGAAGAGTAGTTTATTGTACAAACATTGTCGACAAATGGAAACGTAATGAAGAAAAGGATGGGCAAGATATCATTCAAATATATGATGCCTGGTTAAACAGGATGGCATTGGACATTTCAAGTATATTATGGCTGGTTAAAAGACATGAGACTCCACAATTCCCATATATGATATAGAAACTAAACAGGTGGCATTACAGAACATGTCTAAACTAAGTAGATGACATATACGATGTCAAAAGTAGGCACTGCAAGGCAACATATGCATGATATGACTAACATCAACATGCCAAGGTAGAGCAAACACCTTGGGGGTAAATAGGAGTGGTCAGCGGCGTCTGAATCTGCCTCAGAACAGACATCTTCCTTTGGATTACAATCTGGAGAGGGGTGGGGAGGGTTTTCCATTGAAACCACCATGGAGCGATGTCTGCATGACATTGTATTGCCGCGCAAAACTCTTCTCTTTTTCTCTACATGTTCAGCAAGACTGTGTACAATATCTGACATGCATACGAAAAAAATATGGTGAGATTATGTAAGGAGAGCATGCAGAAATTTAGAGTGATTGTAACAGCCAGTGGATGGATCCTAAAATAATGATAGCAGGCTAATGATTGCTTTAATTTAATAAAAAGACAGATGATGATTGCTTTACTATTTGTTTCCCACCCAAGATGAACAACATATGCATACCCTAGGTGAACCAGATATTAGACAGAGATACTATTCATTGCTTCCTCGATATGTGCCCCACAACTAATTTAGAACTCAAGTTTGAACATTAATTTGGACTTGACTTGGAGTCCAAGAGGTGAACAGGACGATAAAGTAGCAGGTAATTTTAAGCAATGCATAACATAAGCAGAAACAAAAAGTGCGACCTCTCTTGTGGACCCATGTACTCCTCAGGTTCATCTGCTGAGTCGATGATGGTGATGCCGTTGCGGTGGGTGCTGGCAGCAGGGAAGGAGATCTGAGGCGGCGAAAGACGGCCAAGAGTCGTGATTTCTGGTTTGGTGGATGTTTCTGTTGATGGAACGGCTCAGTTGAGGTGGACGACGTCGCGGCAGGAGCAGGACAAACCACACAGAGTTCCCTTCGACACCGACCTGTAACTGAAGTAATTCTGTAAGGGTTCATTTGGCTTGCACGATTCTAAAAACGCAGGGATAGGAAAAACACCGGAATAGGATAGGAATGCATATGGTAAACACAGCATTTGTAAACACAGGATTTCTGTCAACTTAAGTCTTTGGTGTACAGGAACTGTAAGAGCAGAGGAATGCAAAGAAACATGGCCAAAATAAAGTGAAACCATATGAAAGTGTGTACAGTTAGAATGTTATTCTTCCACTAATGCACTTGGTCTTGTTTTCATGCATAGGATTTTGAAAAGTAGGTCCAGGTGGATGTTTTGCTTCATTCCTTTCAACAAAATGCATGAATAATTGAATAGTAGAGTGCCATTGGAAAATTCCCTATTGCTATGTTTTTCCATTGAACCAAAATAGCCCTAATGGATCGACATGAATGTATAGTAATAAGTGATGCAACAAGTGTACAACCTCTTTGCCGTAGCCGTGTAGACCTCAGCATCATTGGGTTGGTCGCTGAAGTAGTTGAGGTAGAGGCGGCTGTCGGAGGTGTGGAGGAAGATCTGAGGAATCTGTAGATGGCGTCCAGGGCACTGCTTTGTTGTGATGGATCGGTCTATCGTTGGAGCAACCCCGGCGAGCCGTAAGACATCAAGGCTGAAGCAGCACAAGACAGACATCGTCAATCTCAAGTGGGATTCTAGTAGCATCTCCAATAGAAGATGTAAAATAGATGTAAAATTTACATCACCAAAAACCACCTGACTACAACAGATGAGGTAAAAACTGTTGAATCTGAACTTAACTATCGAAACTGAAATTTACTATGGAATCTGAATGTTACTGTCGAAACTGAATGCAATGGTAGCAGAGAGGCATTTGACATGTAGTTTAGGGAGGGCCTACAGTTCATCTTCAACCTACACCCCCCTGAGCCGCCAGCCACCACCGGCCTCACCGCCAGTCCCAGTGCTGCCTCACCACCCTGAAACAACTCCCCACCGTCGGTCCACCGCCGCCCTGGCCAGCCCTATAGGCCCCCCGCCCCCACCCTGAACCCTAAGATAGATAGTGGGGTACCTCTTCGGCGAGCCCCCGTCCCCGCTGCGGGTGGTTCTTCCTTAACTCCGGCGAGCCCCCCACCCCCTGAAAATTGACTGACCCAAAAGTCGATTCAGTTGACTAAAGTATAGCTAAATCGGAGCAGAGCAGCAGCACGAGCGAGGGGGAGCCAGAGCAACAACAGCTGGGCGAGCGAGCGATCGAGCGAGAGCCGGAGCAGCAGCAGCGGTGCGAGCGAGCAAGCGAGAGCTAGAGCAGCAGCAGCAGATCCGGCTAGTATGGACGCCGCCGAAGGGGCCTCACACTGGGGGAGAGCCACCGTGGAGATGTCGCCCATGGCGCCATTTTCAAGGTAGCCGCTCCATGGGGGTGCTGGATGGAGCACCGTCGGCGCCGGGAGGTTGAACTAAGGAGAAGGTGCGATGTGATGAGTGTACAACCTCTTTGGTGGTGCCGAGTAGGCCTCGGCTATGTCCGAGGAGTCGGTGAGGATGATGCGGTTTCAGTGGAGCAGGTTAAGGCGGCGCTGTGGGGATGGAGCAGCCGCGATAGACCGGGCGATCGTCGGAGCAGCTCCTTGGAGGTGGAGGACGGGGCGGCTGAACCGGCTGGACGACGAGATGGACGACGGATCCTCATCTGGGGAGGTGGACGAGGGACGTCGAGCTATTGCAGTGCACGACGTCGTCGGGGAAGAGGCTCCGGCTGGGCAGCGGTGAGGTGGCGGACGGAGGAGGGTGGGGTTTCGTGGCTAGAGCGGAGAGGTTATGGCGGCCTTGGATTTCGAATGGCAAAAAGGAGGCGATGGGAGGGGGTGAACCATGACTTAGGGACGCGCTTCTCCAAAATGTAGGGTGAGTTACAAAAGTACCCCCCACCGATTTGAACTAGCGGCCCTTTCGGCTCAGGGTTAGAAGGGGGATTTCGCGTGTCGGGATTTGGCAGTTGGAGGGAGTTTTCCCGCGCGTTGTAATTTCGGGATAGCAAGGCGCGGGTTGTGAAGGCGCCAGTGTTGGGAGCACGATATCTGGATTTTTGGGATATAACAAGGCGTGGGTTGAATTTTAGGGACAAGCCTAACGTGTAATATTGTACTTGTACGTACCAGATCAATTCGCACTTCCTTCAACCAAAAAGAGAACAAAAAAATAAAACTATTCACACCACACAAAGAGAGAGTCTTGCCCCGTTTTACTATAAAAATGCTATTCAAAGCTACTCCCTCCTTCCATCTATATAGGGCCTAATGCGTTTTTTGATGCTAACTTTGACCAAATATTAGTGCATGTCATGTACTATTAATCTTGTCAATAGTCAAAGGCGGTTTTAAAAAACGCATTACGCCCTATATAGATGGAAGGAGGGAGTATGAATCCATGTTATGTCCAATTAAATTTTCTCGCTTGCTGTATAATGCATGTAACCTACTCATACCAACATCTTAGTGCATTCCAAATGTCTATACTACCGCTGCAATTCGAACTGAATTTGAATTCGTTTCTCTATTTCAATAACAAATATACAATCATGATTGTTGCCAACTTCAACCATCATTCTTGTATTACCTTAATAACACACCACATGATTACTATAGAGATAGATATGAACTATGTGTACTACATGAACTTGAATTCTATTTTTTGAATACACTTGGTGTTGATTCCAAATAATAGTACATTTGATGTACTGACTATATATTCATAATCTAAACCATGTTCCATACGTGTACACCGTGTTTATCACACATAGTATCATGCCCCGCCCCCTACATGATGACAAGTATTTAGACCTGAGCTGCAAAAGCCACACATTAGCCCAAATGATCAATGTTCTATATGTTATACGTACTACTAGCAAGATGCCCATGCGTTCCATAGAACATCAACATGATCAAGGACAGGCCTAATTTGCAAATATGGAGAGGGGTGTGGGTATCTTTTTTCAAAATTGTCATAGTTTCCTTCCTATCCGTCAGATATAAATCGGACGGCCTATATTGCAGGATGGCACCATCATCAACAACTCCGTTTTTTATAAGAGTAGAGATAAAATATATTATATATAGTATAACATGATCATAACCACACCATGTGTATCACCATTATATATATTCACACGTGCGTCGGTTTAAAACACTATGATAAATTCTTCAAATATCCGAATTCGCTTTTTATAATGAAATATGATCTCTATTCGTCTTTTACACCCACACAATCCTCTTATCTTTGTAGCTAGCTAGCGCTAACTTTCTCTCGTGCATGCAGACACCCGCATCCCTCTAACCCTCCCTCGGCATTCTCTAACTCCATCGCGCAAATTCATCTTTTCACTTTAGGTCGTTCACCCATGGTGTGTGTAGGCCCCTAGCTCCTTCTTTATGGCACACATCGATCGATATGCCTCTCTAGCCAGGTGTGCCTAGCACAAAACACAAGCTTCCACTCTTCTCTTATCACCGCCCATGCCTCACTCCCACCACTCTTTTCATCGATCTCGTACTCGCACACTTCTCCCCCCTCGATATAGTATGACTCTCGCACCACCTCCTAGATGCATCCCTCTCTCTCTATCCTTCTCCCCGTGCCTCATTTGCTTCTAACACACACATGCATGTATACCGATCGATCTCCCAACATATACCTAGGTCGACTTTAACTATTCCCCCCCCATCGATCGACGTACCTCACAAGTTATGTCTCTCCTTTGTCTGACAAAGGACGATTGATCTTCCTATGTAGTTATGTCTGCTTACCACATCCATATCACCCCCCCATCGATCGACGTACCTCACAAGTTATGTCTCCCCTTTCTCTGACAAAGGACGATTGATCTTCCTATGTAGTTATGTCTACTTACCACATCCATATCGCCCCTCATCATTCGTGCATGCCTCCTGACCCGTCTCTCACACGCACGTGCACAGACAGGAAGCCATCCCCTCTCTTATTGATATTGCAGGCGTGCCCTCCGGTTGTCTAGCAAGCCTATCCCGCCATTTGTTAGAAGAAACTCCACTACCACCCCCTCCAACACTCTAGCTCTGTCTCTCTCCCAACCTTCACTACTAGAAAAAGGGCTACTAATGGCGCACCTAATTTGGCCATTAATGGCGCATTAGTGGTGCGCCATTACTAGCACGCCATTAGTA
Source organism: Aegilops umbellulata (assembly GCA_032464435.1). Taxonomy (NCBI): domain Eukaryota; kingdom Viridiplantae; phylum Streptophyta; class Magnoliopsida; order Poales; family Poaceae; genus Aegilops; species Aegilops umbellulata. Next base: position 81,568,342 of record CP136058.1, read on the forward strand.
ATTTTTACTAATGGCGCACCACTGGTGCGCCATTAGTATGCCTCCCAGGGGCCATGTATACCCAGGTGCTTTGGCATACTAATGGTGCACGACAGCAGGATGCGCCATTAGTAACTTTGGCATACTAATGGTGCACTGCTTAATGATGCGCCATTAGTATCCTCTGGCTTACCAATGGCGCACTGTGATGTGATGCGCCATTAGTATGAATATTAGGTTTTTTTTAATTTTTTAATTTTCTGTTTTTTTGCACAGGTTACAAAATGTATAATTGGACAAAATATAGACAGCACACATCAACAACAGATTGATTGAATACAATAGAAGATTAGTCTCTGAATACAATTCATCATATTAGTCTCCGAATACAATTCATCATATTAGTCTCCGAATTGAAAAGACAGAACAAAGATAGAACATTATATTACAAGTCTCGAGACCGCGAGTTTGTCTTCACATTACAAGTCGATATCGATCATCTAAACTACCATCACATAGAAGAGAGCTGCAGTCATCACGATGAAACTCGTCTTCATCCGGTTCCTCCAACGCTCCCTCCCCTCTCCCGCTAGATAGCGGGCGTATCTAGATTCGGCCTCGGCCCTAGTGGTGTACCCTTTGTAACTGTTACCGCTGAATCGGTGAACCTGTCTCCGACACTCCTCCCAGTCGTCGTAGACTCCGGGAACCTTACCCTTGTACACGACATACGACGGCATCGCTATGCACTAGCCAAACAAAACGTTAGTACCAATTCACAGACAATACATAAGCAATATATAAGTATGCAACAGAACGATCGGAAGAGAAAAGCAAGACATTAATAGCATCGATTACATCTAAGTTGAACGACTCTCGAAACCAAAGAGACATACTACAAGTTCATTAAAGTTTAATTACAACATGAGCCAATCGATGTTTCAGCACTAGACACGGCATCACTGCTTTCGACTCGACTCAAGGGACCGGAGCGTGGATGAACCCGCCGTCTATCGTGGGAGTCATGAAATTACGGGCGTTGTCAGCCTGCATTTGTAGCATTCCGTCTATCTCACTGTTGAACGGTTGATTTCTGAGGTAGAACTGCCCCGAGGTACGAAGGACATCTTGATGGATGATTTCCGCAAACTCCGACTGGATGCGAAAGAAATCTTGTCTGATGTCCGCGTCCTGGATTGCCGACACGCTCGCGGCCCAATCTATGAGTTTACTCGGTAGCAGAAGTTGATGATGGTCCCGTACGATCGCCCGCATGTGATGGATGGCGTAGTAGGCACCCTTCTGACCGCCAGGCGGCTGCTTGACGCAGCAGAACATCGTATTGTGGGAGAACACGTGATTGCCGTACTTACGAATAAGCCTGTTGAAGGTGCCTCCAGATATGGCGTAGCCGGGGAGAACATCATCAAGAACATTCTTGACATTTGTGTAGTCTACGTTCGACTGACGGTCCGGGTCGAAATACGTGGCCATGGAATATTTGGGGCTTAGGAGGATGAGCGTGCAATGTGTGTCACTGCAGAAAACACGGAATGTTAAAAGAAAAGCGATCGAAATCTAAGAATTCGTATGTTACGGGGCGGTTGAGGGGAGGACTTACTCGGGAAAGTAAGGCACGAGGAAGTTATCCTTATCTGGGTTTGCTAGAATGACGCCTTCGAGGTAGGAACTCGCGACTTGCCGGTCCCCAGCGCTGCCCAAGATCTTGGCACGCATGTAGAAGGGGTCGACTATCACGATGTCCGGGGTCTTGTCGCGAATGATCCGCATCTCCATACTCAGCGAAAATAGCTGAACGAAGGTGTAGTGCAGCGGATGAAGGTTCAACATAGCATGGATGTCATCAAACCGCAGGACGATCGTACCCCTGATGGAGTTATCCACAAAGCCCTTGCCCTCTGGCACCTTGGCCACGAAAACCGGGTATGCCACATCCTTCTCTCTGAGACGCCGCTTCTCCAAAGAAAGAACACTGTCATGCATACTCCGCATAGCACCGGCTACAACATCGAGCATATTTCTCGGTAGCATCGGCCTACCCGCCACATGCACCCTCCTCATTAAATACTCAGGTGAAGGTGGCCCGTCCTGAGCACGGATCGTACTCTGTGCCGGCTGGCCCGCACCCTTGTTAGTCTTTCTTTTGCGTGCCTTCTTGTTCTCCTGTAATGGGACCGAGTTCTGCTCACAGACCGCCTTCTTGAGTGTGTTGGGGCTGAGAATATTTCGCACCTAGCCTATCTGAGGCTCGGTGAAGTCGGCAGCTGGAGGCGTCTCCTAAGAGCTGAACGGCAGACGACGCCTGTTGCAACTTGGCTTCTCCGCGGTACCAGCTAGATCGCGCACGTCTTTTGTTGGGTTGGGTTCTTGAGAAGGAGGCCCCATGAAGTCGCCACCGTACCCATGATCGGCAAAGTACTGATCGACGTTGCTGAATGTATCGTCATCGTCGTCGTTCTAATCCTGTGCCATATGCATGTTTGGATCCAGTGGCATAGGGATGTCCGACACCGTTACGGCGGTCTTGCCATGGGGCCGACTTGGCGCCGGCACGACTGGCGGTGTTGTCTTTGGGGTGGTGTCCCCCGCCCCCAAACGAATCTGGCTCTTCGGCCAAAGCAGGGGCCAGCCGATCAGGCAGGCGCTGAGGGTCATCACGTCATCATCGTCGGCCCCGACGGGTCGAATCAGAGGTAGCAACTCGTCACAGCCTGGCAGCACCCGAACCAGTTGAACTCTAAACAAGTTGGGTGGCATGTGGGTACCGTGGAACAAGGGGTTGCCCGGTTGAACGATTTTGCCCTTGGCGACATCGACCAACTCGTTGTTCACGAAGTGCAGGAGAGTGCATGGAACGTCGGCGGCGCCCTGCGAAAACATGTAGGGCATCCGGGATGCCTAGTCAAAGGCAAGGAGATGAAGTCGTCGGCCGAGAGAGGCTTAATTAGTTACCGTGATGATGGCGTCGGGCTCGGCTAATGTCGAGGCACCGCCAACGGCGGGCGTGCAGTTGACGGAGGGGCCGCTTGCTGCAGAGGTGCCGGCCGGCGTACACACGGGTGCATTAAGCTCCCGTGCCGGCGTCGGAGATACCAATGCCGCCTCCGCCGGAGACACCAATGGCCCCGGCATCGCGTTCTGCAAGTTGCTGGCCGTGAAGCTAGGAATCCGGGGCGGCCCCTGTTGGCCGCCCGCAATCCACGCACTCAACCCCGAGATCAAGGTAGGCACAATGGCGGTGATCGTCGCTCCGAGTTGTTGTTGCACTTGCTCTTGGACAATCTCCGGAATCCACGCCACCTGTGCCTTGAGTTCTTGAACGTCGCGCGCCTGGCTTTCCGAGCTGGTCTTTTTCTCCTTTCGCCCACCAGTGTTATAGTATGACCCCCATTTTGTCGACAAGCCTTTGCCGGCCACACGACCAGCTGACGTCGGCTTACTGAGCTTATCCTTGTTCTTCATTACATTCAACGCCCTATTTAGAGTGGTGTCCCAAGGGTTGCTCTTAGTCGACCCCGCGCTACTGCTTTCAGTCTCCTGCGGAAGGAATGTGAACCATTTAGAAATTTGGCTTCATTAATTAGAATGCAACCATATGGAGCTAATTACGCGGGGGTGTATTCCTTACCAGAACAAGCTCAAGCGCCCTGGTCTTCGGATCCGTGGTAAGCTCCTTTGTTTTCGGGTCCTTCTTGTACCGGGCCCTGACATAGTTCCTGGTCTGCTTGTCACCGTATTTATCGAAGAGGGGAGGTAGGCCTTGCTCGGCACGGTCCGCCTCCTCCTTGTCCCATATAGGCTCCGCCACTCTGTAACCGCCGGGACCGAGTGTGTGTTCCCCTAAGTTCAGCTCCCGCATTTCTTTCCCCCACTTACTTGATTCGGAGTGTGCGGTGCTCGAGCAATTGATCTTGAAGTCGTTGTAGTCATCTTCGGTGATCGAAGGATTTTTCTCCTTGATCTTCTCATAACTCTCACCTTTCTCGATCATTCTCTTCACATTGCTTTTCCAAGTAGACAGGGCCTTGCTCATCTTCGTGAGGGCAGCATTGTTCACTTTATTCCCTTTGAGGCTTGTGTTTTCAAATTCAGCGGGGAACTTGTATCGTTCGTGCAGCTTCGTGAAGAGGAGGTTGCGCAAATTCCCTCGGTCAGGATGCCTCAGGTTCTCGGTATTGATTGAGATGGTGCTCCGGAGAATGCACCCGAGCTGAAGCGAGTACCCCTTGACTATTCGTTCGAGCACCGTTGGATTCCCGTCGGAGTCCACTTCAGTAACTTCCTCCTTGAGGGTGTGGAGCACGGTCGGGCGTCGGTCCTTCCGTTGCCTCTTCTGGTTGCCATCTGTGCATGCGCCGCCATCACCAGTGGTGGCATCCTCGGCGGCACCATCAGTGGTGGCATCAGTGGGGTCATCCTCGGCGGCACCATCAGTGGTCTCAGGATCGGTGGGGAAGGCGGTGTGCTCATACAAGTGAGGTTGTTCCTCCATCTCCTGGGACAGCTCCCAGAATGCCTTGCCGCCCGAACCCCTGGCCTCATCGTTGTGGGCCATGTTTCTCTCTAAATAGAAACAAAGTTTGGTCAAAAAGTTGGTTATTGTCAAGGAACAAGACCATGGTCTCATCATTTAGGGTTTGTCGACACCGAGGCATCCTAAAATCTAAGCTTTTATCATTGAGGGTTTTTCGACGTCGAGGCACCCTAAAAGCCTAAGCTTTCATCATTTCGGTTTTTATCGACACCAAGGCACCCTAAAAGCCATGCATTAGTCACAAGTACGCCGGGGCACTTGATCCTACTTAATTAACTACTAAGATACCCCGGCCCATGCATTAGTCACAAGTACCCCATATGTCCTATTTTTAGCAAAGTCATGCTAAAATTCACGGAAAATTTCAGCATGACCTTTGCTGAAAATAGGACATATGGAGTACCCGAATTTGCCGGAACGGAAGTTAATCGACATTCCGGCAAACTCAAGGGCCTCTCGGGGTACCTGCAAAATCATTATCCCCGCGTAATGAAGTCGTGAATGGGTCATTTCAGAAGATCACCAGTAGCATCATCACAAGTACAACAGCAACAGTGAATACAGGTATAACAACAGCAGCATCAGGTTTATTCTTCTTCTTCATAAACACTAATTGTCTAATTGAGCAATACTGCGACAGTGTGAACAAATAAAAACACAAACTACACCTACATATTTGGGTACCTCTATGGTACTAACATGCCATGCTCTGCCTAGAGCTACTGTAGCACGATGAACCCCTCAAATAGTATACTATGAAAACCCAGCGACCATATAAACATCTAAATTTATATATACTGAGCATTCATGGTAGTTCTAGCTACAACATCAAAATCAAGGAGAGATAGGTCAGATTACACAAATAGGTTCCATATTCTAAGAGAAAAGAACAAGTGATAAAATGTATAGCTGGATAACTGTAAGGTAATGATGTTCAGAAGATGGCATATAATGATTCGAACCAAGTGACAAACTGACACCACATGATTGGGGAACACCCAGAATAAATCCAGTCACCAGTACATGGTACATTGGCTGTCTGTCGTTCAGCAAAGAGATATCTTCAGAAAAAAGTGGATGAGCTAGCTAGTCACTAACAAATTGAATTTCATCAACTTGCAATACAAGGCTCAAGCAATGGGTCAGGCGTCTTCTAACTATACCAGAAACATGTTTTGGTCCAAAATGTCTTTTATACTACTCTATAAGTAACAAGCAATACTTTCACCACTATTTTAATGGTAACATGCTAGTAAAAATAAAAAATGGCATTATTCAGGAAAGGTAGTTTTTATAGTAAATCGAGTCATTTTTTATCATGTGTTTTGTATGAAGTATTAAACATCAATAGTAGCCAAAACTGAAGAAAAAACTCCACACAAAGCATACTACGTATAGTTTTGAGCTGCCAAATTATAATAGTGGCTAATAGCCAATTACATATTTACGCAAGTTTGGCAGACACCAAATGACATGCTGGGAATAAAACAGAATCTTGTCCACTATTGAATAAAACAGAGTTTGTACTATGAATCTTGTCCACTATTACAAGCAGAATAGCATGCCCTTACGGGTCACAGAACCTAGAAGACAAGTAAGCCTCACTGAAGAATAGTACGTCTGAAAGAAGGCCAAAGACAGAAACTGTATGTTTCTCTCGATGACAACTCAGCATTCTGAGATGAAAGACCAATTAACTAGATAGATTTGGCTAAAGATATTCAACATTCACGCAAAAACTAGCCATCTCCTTAAACCCAACTAACATATCAGTCCACAGATGCGCCTCGAAGCAACCAGACAATAATCGGAGTCCATAAGACTGAACCGAAATTCAGCAATCCACCACAACTAACAGCCAAGGATCAACCTCTAACAGTGGCCTCCGGGTTAAACAAGCCCACACAACTTATAGGGAGACTGCCCAAATCTCCAAACATTGCAACAGTAGGACTACACACATAGTTTAATCTGACTAAGCCGTGACAAAATAACGGATTATCGTAGCGTGGTCTGCAGAGTAAATTGGTAATCGCTGCACTAAAATTTCAGGTAAATCACCAACGATGCCAAGCTTGGAGGGCACAATCGAACTTAACAAGATCATTCAGACAGATCAGGAGATGCGTGTACCAACAGAATGAGATCTACTCCAACTGCAGGAGAAAGCAACAGAAGGGGATCGGGTGGGGGGTTAGCTTACAGGGGCGGATGGGGGCGAAGGCGGGGGTGACGCCGACGGCGTTGGCGAGCTTCTCGACGCCGGCCTGGAGCGCGGCGCGAGACTTCTGGTCGAAGGCGATTTCCTTGGCGTCCGCGCGCACCACCAGCCGTGACGAGTGTCCGTTCTTGGACCTCCTCAGCCTCCCCTGCTCATTACACCCAACAGCACCGATCAGAGAAACGGCGCGGCGAGGCAGAGGAACGGCGCGTGAGAGAGGGGCGGGGAAGCGGGGGTTACCTGGGAGGAGAAGGAGCGGAGGAGGGAGGCGGGGCGTCGAAGCGGCGTCGGGGCGTTGGGGCGGCGGGGCGGCGGGGCGGCGGGGTGGCGGGGCAGCGGCGGGGCGTCGGGGCGTCGGGGCGGCGGGGCAGCGGCGTCGGGGCGTCGGGGCGTCGAGGCGGCGGGGCAGTGGCGGGGCAGCGGCGTCGGGAGAGGAGAGGGGAAGGGGATCGAGGGCGAGGGCAAGGGAGAGAAAGGGGGCCCGGGAGGAAGTATGGATGGGGGCCTAACAATACTAATGGCGCACCACCCCTCGGTGCGCCATAAGTACATCCATACTAATGGCGCACCTCACCCTGGTGCGCCATTAGTATTTTTTTTATTTCTGCTCGAGCCAACAGGTTTATCCCCCACCTAACCTGATCCACATCAAGTTCCTCTACTAGCTCGACTGGTTAGCAGCTAGTTCTCACACCAGGAGGTCCTGGGTTCGATTCCTAGGCTCCACAATTTTTTTATGCATTTAAAATGCTGTTTGATACTTACTTGTGTTTAAATATGTTCAAATTTGTTTAAATCATAACAGTAATATTTTTTTATAAGACAATAATAATTTTTTAAAAAATATCATCAAACAGTAATGCCGGTGGAGCGGGGGAGGGTGCGGGGGGTCGGCGGCGGCGGTTGAGTAGGGGAGGGGTGCATGGGGTCGGCGGCGGCGGTTGAGTAGGGGAATCGAGGGTGCGGGGGGTCGGCGGCGGCGGCCGGTGGACCGGGGGGTGCTCGGCGGTGAGTGGGACCGGATCTAGCGAGGTGGGATAGCGATCGAGATGGAGGGGGATCGAGATCGAGTTTCCATGAAATTTAAAAATATTCATGATAGTTCAAAAAGTGCCCATGAAATACAACCGAGAAATGAAGGCTACGATTTAAATACAGTCGATCTTAGCTAGCTATCTGTTCGCAATCTTCTTGCCCTTCTTTTTCGCAAATGGAGTTCTTCTGTGGAACGGACGTCCTTTAGGTAGGGTGGTCCTGCTTCTTCTTGTGGTGTATGTTGCTACTTCATCATCGTCTTCATGTTCGATCCTCGGGTCGCCGTACTTGTCGAAGTCTTGCTCATTGGCTACTCCATCCATTCCGATGATCTTCGTTTTGCCTCTCCTCACGACAACACGACTGGGCTTTGGCTGGTCAGTAATGAAGAAGCATTGGTCCACTTGGGAAGCCAGTACCCATGGTTCATTTTTCGCGGTGACGTTTGCGCCCGTGGTCTTGGATTTGGCTTCAGATATAACCATGGTGGTGAAATACCGGTCTTCTTTTATGACGTTCTTGGCCCATCTGACACGGAACATCGGGACCTTTTCTCCAGCGTAGCTCAGCTCCCAGATCTCCTCGATCCTTCCATAGTATCTGTCCTTGTCGTTACCGGTGTAGGATTCCATCGTTACCCCGGAGTTCGGATAACCATCGCTCTTCATGGCCTTGGCCTCAGTGTAGAATGTGTAGCCGTTGATATCGTACGCCTCATAGGTCATCAGGTTGTGCTCGGCGCCCTGTGACATGGCGAATATGAGTTGTTCTTCCGCGGAAGAATCCTCATGTAAAGGGTACGACAGAAGCTTCTGCTTGAACCAACGCGTGAAACATGAGTTGTGCTCTTTGAGTATATCTCCGTCCGTCCTCTGTTGGCCTCGGTCATTGTACGTCTTCTTAATAAAGGTTTTGTGCTCTACCACCCAAGGATCGACCACGTCTATGTGTTGTAGCGCGACTAGGTTTTCTCTTTCAAAGTCGGCGAGTCGACCCTTGAAGTCGACATGCATTTCGCGGCGACCCTCACGGTGACCCCATCCAGCAAGCCTGCCGAGGTGCCTGTTGACGGGCAGACCAACGGTGTTCTCGATGCCTAGATAATTCATGAAGTAGGAGATGCACTCTTCGGTCAGAAAGCCCCTGGCTATGCTTCCCTCTGGACGTGACATGTTGCGAACGTATCCTTTGATGACACCATTCATCCTTTCGAACGACATCATGCTGTGCAGGAACGTCGGCCCGAGTTGGATGATATCCTCCACTATATGTACCAGCAGATGCACCATAACGTCGAAGAATTCGGGCGGGAAGTACATCTCAAGCTCGCATAGTATCACCATGAGCTCTTCCTGTAGCCTTCTGAGTTGCCTCACGCCAATCGACATCCGAGAGATGACGTCGAAGAAGTTGCATAGGCCAAATAGCGTTTCACAGACGTGCGCATCCATGATCCCACGGATTGCAACTGGAAGTATCTGCGTCATCAGCACGTGATAGTCGTGAGACTTCATCATCATCATCATCATCATCATCATCATCATCATCATCATCATCATATATAGCGTGAAGCTCCTACCTGATGCCCATTGATTTCAAGTCTGCCCTTGCTTTTGGCCCATCTTTGGTCCTCTCTGGCATGTTGAGCAGGGTACCAAGCAGACTCTCGCACACGTTCTTCGTGATATGCATGACATCAAGGCTGTGAGGCACACGGTGGATCTTCCAGTACGGCAAGTCCCAGAAAACAGACCTCGTTTTCCATACCTTCAGTAGCGGCTCTGGCGCCTTTCGCTTCTTTCCTGGCTCGGGCGCCTTTTGCTTCTTTCCCGGCAGTGGGCAGTCTTTCCAATTTTTCAACAGCTTGTCTATTTCCTCGCCGCTCCTCGTACACGGGCGTTTTCGGGGTTCGGTTTCACCATCGAACAGATCCTTGCGTTTGCTCCACGGGTCATCGTCACGAAGCCTTCAGTAACCTCCTCTAGCTACCAGAGGTCTAACCCCCTCCTCAATTTGCCCTCCGCAGCACTCTCCGACGAGGCCTACGATCACCCGAACCACCGTCCGCCGGAGCAAGGGCCGCCGTCGACGTGGTGCTTGCCGGCGACCACCACCACCACCAACCAACGCGGAATGACGCCCTGAGCACGGAGGTACCCTCTGATCTTTCTGCCTCGCCGTGGATCGCCGCCGGCGACCACCGCGGCTCTCGGGCGCCGTCGAGCTCTGCCGCCTCTTTTGAATTTTTAAACCTGATGGGTGGGACCCGCCTGTCACCCTCTATGTTCTTTTTAAACGAACCGTTTTCCGAAAACGTCTTTTGCCAAAATACGTTTTCCCTCTGGGCTGGCGTATTCCCTATCGAATCGTTTTCTGTTTTTATAAGTTAGCCCCTGGAAACTTTCTGTTTCCTTAGAGATGAGTCCCTAGAGTAAAACCTTTATAACTTTTAAACAGAAGAGTATTTTTGATTGATTCTTTTTCTGTCCTCTTTGAAATTTTGTCTAGTTTTTTATCAGATTTATTTGAAAAATATGTGGAGTAATTTTTGTGCACCTCACGGTATTTATGTTAGCGCTTATGTTTTCTTTATACCGTAGATACCGAGGGAGGTGACGGAGCCGCGAACTTCACTGAGCTAGGCTCCGACTACTCTGAACCAGGCAAGCATGTTTGAACTTTTGATATGATGAGTGTTTTGGCATGTTTGCATTAAGTAGTTTCATGGCATGTTTATGAGCATACCGATAAATGTCATATTACATGTAAAGATGAGGCAAGAGAAGTTTCGAAAATCCATAAGTGGATGGATGTGAGTTTGCATGGCCATGTGTTGGCATGAGAATGGGTAAGATGGCAGTGTTGTAGCAGGCCAGTCTTATGCCAGACTGCTTGACTTCAGTGTCAACCCGTACCGATCCAGTTCCATCCGTTTTCCTTCCCTGTACTACCACATGCCTTCCGCAAGGAATATGGCATAGTAAGTTGCAAACCGCTTTCCTGGTACACACCAAAAGGAGAGGCCGTGATGATGGTTCCATGGCCCTGGATTAAAGCCAGTCATCCGGTCAGGGGGCATGGGTGTTTCCGGTTGGGACCGAGAGGGGGGCACCCCTTAGAGCGTGCGTGTATAAATTTGATCCCATGCTAATCGAGATTGTGATCTCCCCGTCTCAAAAGTTTTTCTTGGACGATGTCTAGGGTGATTCCTGGCATCGAGAGGTTGGATGGGTGTGTACTGGTTAGCTGTGTTTTCTTCCGAAATACCGTAAACGGAACTAGTCCTTCGTGACTACGGAAATCCGTTGGCTGTGAGAAATTTTCATACAAACTCTGCAGAGTCATATATTCCTTGAATCATGTATTCTATGTCCAAGTCCGGTATTATCTTATCCTGACAAGTGTCAGTTTTGGTGACAGATACTCCGGTGAATCACACGAGTGCTAAGTCCGGTTAAATGATTATTCCTATGGATGGACTAACCCGTTTATTATCATGAGTTGATTATTTATTATGAGTATTATTTTCCTTGTGAATATAAGCCCTTTCTGTGATGTCGCTCCGATGTCCGACTGCGGCATTGTTATTTACTTTCAATATAAGCCCTTTCTGCGATGTCGCTCAGACGTCCGACTTCGGCAGTACTGTTATTTACTTTCAGTATAAGCCCTTTCTGTGATGTCGCTCTGACGTCCGACTGTGGCATTGTTATTTACTTTCAATATAAGCCCTTTCTGCGATGTCGCTCAGACGTCCGACTGCGGCAGTACTGTTATTTACTTTCAATATAAGCCCTTTCTGCGATGTCGCTCAGACGTCCGACTGCGGCAGTACTGTTATTTACTTTCAATATAAGCCCTTTCTGTGATGTCGCCCCGACGTCCGACTATGGCACGCATACCTTTTATTTCCAATTTAAGCCCTTTACGTGGTGTCGCTTAGACGCCCGACTGTGGCATGACCTTTATTTATTGTGCACCTTTCGAGGCGTCGCTTCAGACACCCGATCGGTTTCCTATTATTCTTGTTGGATTTTCAGGCGGACTACCACCGATTCCCTTTTTATTTACCTTGTTTACTAAATTAAATGTGCATTGGTAAATTAAATCATGATGCATTCATGCATGCATTTGTTATATCTTACGTCCGAACTGTCTTGCGAGTACTTTCAAAGTGCTCACCTGGCTTGTTGATTTGGCCAGATGCTGACGAAGGCGATCTCATGGATGAAGAGTTCGATAGCGAGTCCGACGCCTAGAGGAGTCCCAGTCAGTCTTGTGCGACCCTGGATTTGGTCACTGTATTATATCCACTTCCGCTACCCAAATAAATTCATCGAGCCTCACCTCGACGCTTGATGAGATGCTAGTTTAAGAGCAGTGTTATTCCACCATCACTTTATTCTCGAGTCAGTAGTAAACCACCACTCCACTGTGTCATATCCGCCATTATGTATAATTATTGGCGTGCTTGTAATAATTGGTTGAGCAACCTCAGCTCGACCCTGTAATATATTTTATGCTACTGGCTTATTGTATCAAGAGATTTGTCTACCAGTAAGGAGGATTTTTCCTCATACTGGACTCAATAGATCAGTTTCTCAATAAATATTTTTATTGGAAAACCGGTCGTGACACGGACACCCTGCAGCCTACATTCAAAGGCGACATCTTAGACCTGGGACTATGATCCTCCGCGTGCCGTCATTTCCTGACGACGCGCAGAGTCTCAGGGGCTACTATCTACACAGGGCGCATCTTATTTATGCGCAACTGACAAAAGTGGACATTATCTAATGTACCTCAAAACCCGTCAGTAAACTCTTGACGGCCTCATGCAATCCGCTCTCGGCGGATGAGATCCTTTCAATTACCGTGCCCATCAATGCACGGTGCTCCTCCGAAATAGAAGCTCGCCCCAACAACATCTTTAGCTCCTCCGGCCGAGCACCAGATGGTGCCGGACTCGCTCCATGACCTCTTTCGAAGGCCAAACCCAGAGAACCTCGGGGGCCACGTAGCTATCTTCCGCCCCTGCCGGATTCGGAGAAGCCCTCCGAGACGACACCTCAGGGTCGCCCGCCTCGCTAGGTGGCACGGCAGGGGGAGGCGTCCCGCTCTCCATCATCTCCGGAAGAAGATCCCCTGAAGACGAGCTCTGCTGAGAAGTGCTGAGGTCCGAGCTACAAGGTAAAAAATCGGTTAATCTTCTTAGACATAAAATCAAGGATTTCTCTCATCCCTCAAAAGAAAATCTTTTCTCTACGTACGGCTCGCTGGAGGGCTTATCCCTTTGAGGTCGTAGTTCAGCCGAGGAACTCCCCGGCGCCGGACCCTCCGACGAAGATCTCTTCCCCCGTTTCGAGGCCGTGGTCTCTGAGTCGTCAGAGGCGGCCCTTTTCTTCCCTTAGGAGAGGAATTGTCGGTTCCTCCCTTCGGAGTAGCCTCCTTCGAGGAAGCCATTGTTTCCTTGTCCTCCCCTTTGCTTCCCTCCAAAGGCATTATCGCCAACATCCTGACCAGCACGGGATCCGGCCTGGTTTCGGGAAGGGGAGCCGGACACCTGATCAGCTTTGCCTTCGCTATAAAAAGAACGGCTCTTTCAGCAGCAAGTTTATGACAATTGTACGGGTAGCAGGTCCGGGCACAGGGTTACTTACTTCATTATCCAGGCGATTGCAGCTTAGGCATGCGTCCTCGGTCAAATCCGGACACACCTCTTGTGATCCGAAGAACAGTTTATACATCTCCGCGGGCGTTGTGCCCATAAAATCCCGGAGAGCTCGTGGTCCCTCGGGATTAAATTCCCACAAGCGAAGGAAGCGGCGTTTGCGGGGCAGTATTCAGCGAATCAGCATGACCTGTGTCACCTTGACCAGGCTGAGGTCTCCTTTCAAGAGATCCTTAATGCGGCCCTGCAGCAAAGGCACGTCTTTGGGCAGACCCCAATCTAATCCTCTGTTGACCCATGACGCCAGTCGTGGTGGGGGACCCGAGCGAAAGGCAGGAGGCGCCACCCACTTGGTGCCCCGAGGAGCGGTGATATAAAACCACTCTCGTTGCCACAAACCTAGCTCCTCTTGGAAAGAGCCTTCGGGCAGGGAGCATCGGCATTCTTGCTTATGATAGCGCCACCGCACTCCGCGTGTTGACCCTTGATCATCTTCGGCTCCACTTTGAAGGTCTTGAGCCATAAGCCGAAGTGAGGGTTAATGCGGAGGAACGCTTCACACACAACGATAAACGAGGAGATATGGAGGATAGACTCCGGAGCTAAATCATGGAATTCCAGCCCGTAATAAAATAGCAGTCCCCTCACAAAGGGGTCCATTGGGAAGCCAAACCCCCGAAGGAAGTGAGACATGAACACCACGCTCTCGCCGGGCTGGGGACTGGGGATAACCTGCCCTTGAGCAGGCAACCTATGCGAAATCTCGCCGGTCAGGAACTTAGCCTCCCTCATCCTTAATATGTCCTCCTCCGTGACAGAGGAAGGCGTCCATCGACCTTGAAGGTCAGAACCGGACATTGTCGAAGGTCCGAAGCGCCTGGAATCTGGAGCCTGGGGTGTTGGAACTCGAGGCGACAGGCGAACTCGTTTGAGATCAAGAAAAGGAGCGGGGCCTTGGTCTCTTTATAAGAGGTTGAATACCAAGAGCCCTCCCCGTAACCGTTTTGAACTCGCCTTTAATCGAGGGAACATGCTGAAGGGCACAATCGGGTTACCCATGGCCATATTGATGAGAATCCCGTAAAAAGGGGACACAATCTCTGCTTTGACAAGACGTGCCAAGGAAACCGCCTCGCTAAACGTGCTGAGGGTGGAAAAGTAAAAAATGATTCGTAAAAGGACTTGGCCGCAATGTGATGACGCACTGCGGGATACGTTAGCAGATTTGATTTGTGTTAATATATTCTCTCTATGGCGATATGTGGAAACTTATTTTGCAGAGCCAGACACTATTCTTGGTGTCTACAATCTTCTATGAAGGACTTGGAGGAGGAACCCGCCTTGCAATGCCGAAGACAAACTGCGCGCCGGACTCGTCGTCATTGAAGCCTGGTCCAGGGGCTACTGAGGAGTCCTGGATTAGGGGGTGTTCGGGTAGCCGGACTATACCTTCGCCGGACTCCTGGACTATGAAGATACAAGATTGAAGACTTCGTCCCGTGTCCGGATGGGACTTTCCTTGGCGTGGAAGGCAAGCTAGGCGATGCGGATACTCAAGATCTCCTACCATTGTAACCGACTCTGTGTAACCCTAACCCTATCCAGTGTCTATATAAACTGGAGGGTTCTAGTCCGTAGGACAACCATCTTCATACACAATCATACCATCGGCTAGCTTCTAGGGTTTAGCCTCCTTGATCTCGTGGTAGATCTACTCTTGTACTACCTATATCATCAATATTAATCAAGCAGGAGTAGGGTATTACCTCCATAGAGAGGGCCCGAACCTGGGTAAAAACATCGTGTCCCTTGTCTCCTGTTACCATCCGGCTTTGACGCACAGTTCGGGACCCCCTACCCGAGATCCGCCGTTTTTGACACCGACAGGGTGGTTGCCGGAGCGCCATGCTCGTGGGGATGGGGATCTGGGGTGGTGGAGCTGGGGCGTGGGTGGTGTTTGGGAGGTGGGCATCGGGGAGAGGTGGGTGGGGCTTGATTGGGGGAAGAAGGTGGGTTCGGTGGGGGTGGGGTGCGTGGGGCTGGCCGCCGGGGTGTTTTTTTTGTTTTTTGCAGTTCAGGTGGGATTCCAGTGCGGGGTGTTCGGGTCGGTGGGTGTTATCAGAATAAGGCGGAAATGTTATTAGAATAAGGTCTTAAGGGGTGTTATTAGAATAGACCCGCCCTATATATATATATATGGTTGCTCGCCGTTGAGGCGACCGCGGAGCGCTCTGCTCGCGTCCCTCCGCGCGCGCTCTGCCAGCGATTGGGCGTGCGCATGATCACGTCAGGGGCCCCATATGCATGCGGTTGCGCCGCGCGTGTTGACACACGATGCAGTTACATGCGGCACGATGGAGTTACGCGCTGCAAATTAGAACTGCCATCAGGGCCTGCCGATATTCCTGGCCGTCTGGCTTCCCCTTTAATTCCTGTGGCCATTATAACCTTAGTCTCTTCAACCTTTCGATTGCGCCCAACAACACAACAAGCACACCCACGACGACACATAGAGAGGGGATGTCCTGCGGCGCTCCACTGGAGTTCGGCGAGCATAGAGTGGAGACCCATGCGAGGGAGACGGATCTCTCGGTGGTGTACACCATCGATCCGGCCATGGTGAACGACTACATCAACAGCGTTAAATAGTTGCTTGCTGGAGACAAGTACAAGGTGGTCGGCATCGACCTCCAGTACACCGCCGGTCGTCCCGGCACAGATCAGAAGGTTGTCGTTGCCCAGTTGTGCGTGCACCATCATGTCCTCATCTACCACTACTGCGTGGCCACACAGCCTTGCGACCGTTTCAACAGGTTTGTCAACAACACTGACTACAAGTTCGCCACGGTGGATACCACCAACGATGTAAAATTGCTCAGTGTTATGGGCTTGTCCTGCAAGAACCTTGTCGAAATCCGTGACCACTATAGGGTCTAGGGCAGCACGAAGAGGGACTCCCTGGTCGAACTCGCCTCGGCCATCATCGACCCCTACTACGAAAAGATGAAGCAGGATGCCCAGAGAACAAGTCCCGTATCCTGGCACGGGGCCTGGATGCGGCAACTGGACGAACCTCACCTTAGGTTTGCGGCCAAGAGAGTGTAGACATGCTACGAGATGCACAGGTGGATCGTTGACATGAGGAAGTGCCTCGTTACCCAAATTGATGAGCCCGGATCGAGCCACAAGAAGAGCAAGCGTCACAAGAAGTAGATGATGATCAGATGATCGTTTATGCTAGTTAATCATGCATGTAATATATAGTTTACTTTATTGGTGTGTGAAAATTTCATGTGTGTAGTAGCCACCTATGTAATTATGCATGTAATAGTTTACTTTGGTGTGTGAAAATGCCATGGTTGTAGTAGCCACCTATGTACTAAGTGGATGTTTAATTTGGTTATGCAAGCATTTCCTTATAAGTGCAATATATATAAATGTCATGTTGTTGTTCAGTACGCAATCCCATCGCACAACACACACGTCTTATTAGCAGCAACCGTCTGTGTTATTATCAGTCTTCACACACATTTCTGATTACAGACCTGTTTGCCGCGTATCACACACATATTGTTAAGTTGAACCGTTTCTGTTCTCATGTCTCAATGCAAAAAGTTCATCCGAGTGAACCGCATGCCGTATATCGCACACACCTTGATCTGGCTAACCGTTTCTTTTGTGTTGCCTAATCACAAACAGTTCATCCGAGTGAACCGTATGCTTTGTATCGCACACGCCTTCATCTGGCTGCCCGTTTCTTTTGTTCCTCCTCATCGCAAACAGTTAGTTGAACTGAACCGTATGCCCTTCATCGCACACACAACTAAAACCTGAACCGTGTTTGATGCATCCGTCATCGCAAACGTTTTATACATTTCTGACGGTTTTCATACAACACCTTTACGATTATTGGATCGCACATAGTTTCTCGAAGGGTCTCTGATCGTAGTGTCGCGTTAGCAGCATCCTGCAGTAGTAGGTTACCTCATCTTGAGTTTCCAATCGGTCCTTCTCTATAGAGAAAAATGGGAAAATTTTCTGTATTATAACTATCATGGAGGTAGAATGTATGGGACAAAGCAAAGTAATTGCCATGAATAATATTACTTACACATAACTCCTGGACAAACACCTGCAACTGACATTTTCCTTCGTCTTTAGTATAATATTTGCATGATGGGAAGATACGCATATAGGATTTATCAACATCAAATGCGATAGATGGTAAACTATGAATGGATGGTTGTGCTTCCTCCACAGGAATAGTGTACTAACTGGTGGAGTTGGGGTTCGCCGTGGTAGTACTGGCACTTTGGGCACTGGAGCTGCCTTACTAACTGCTCTTGTTTGGGAGCTCTGTGGTGGAGATGGTACTGTGTCAACAGGAACTGGGTTACTATCTGCTGGGGTTGGGGTTAGATTGGGTGAAGCTAGTTCTCTGTCAATCGCAGTAGGGGTAAAATATGCGAGAGTCTGGGTTATGTGTGGTAGGGCTGGTTCTCGTGCATGTACAACTAGGGTGCTATCTCCACCAAGAGGTAGCACTGTTTTATTTGAAGACCGTGTTTTTACCCAGCTAGATGCTGCCATCACCCGCTCCAATTCAAATGGCTGATAAACAGGAAAAATAGTTGAATCTATAGACATTGTATGAGAGACAGATGCAATATATAGTGTGGAAAAAGAGGGCATGAAATAGTTGACATGTATATTGTTTAACTAAAACAGATAGCATGACATAATTTCACATATATGATGTCTATCTAAACTGGATAACACAACATAACATAATTCAAAGATATGATGACTAACTAAACAGGATCGCATGACATAATTCACATACATGTTTTCTAAGTAATCAGGATCGCATGATTTAATTCACATATGTGATTTATATGCTAAGCAGAGGGCATTCACATATATGATGTTTGAACTAATAACATGGTGTTGAATATTGTGTATATGATGTCTAAACTATCAATGCAAGACACCATATGCATGATATGAGCAGTATAACCGTGCCATGTTTGAGCATACACCTCGGTGGGGGAATAGGACTGGTCATCTGTCTCTGAATCCATCTCTGAGGAGCTATCGAGACCCAGCAAGAGATCTGCTTTGACAGGTAGCGTCTGCTCTGAAGGCCTTGTTTTCACTCCAGATTTTTCCATCACCCACTCAAATGGCTGATTCACAGGAAGAGTAGTTTAATGTACAAACATTGCCGACAAATGGAAATGTAATGAAGAAAAGGATGGGCAATATATCATTCAAATATATGATGCCTAGTTAAACAGGATGGCATTGCACATTTCACATATATTATGGCTGGCTAAAAGACATGAGACTGCATAATTTCCATATATGATATTGAAACTAAACATGTGGCATTACAGAACATGTCTCAACAAAGCAGATGACATATATGATGTCGAAAGTAGGCACTACAAGGCAACGTATGCATGATATGACTAACATCATCATGCCAAGTGAGAGCAAACACCTTGGGGGGTAAATAGGAGTGGTCAGCTGCGTCTGAATCCACATCAGAACAGATATCTTCCTCCGTATTACAATCTGGAGAGGGGGGGATGGTTTGCCATTGAACCCACCGTGGAGTGATGTCTGCATGACATTGTATTGCCGCACAAAACTCTTCTCCTTTTGTCTACATGTTCAGCATGACTGTGTACAATATCTGACATGCATACAAAAAATATAGTGATATTATTGAAGGAGAGCATGCAGAAATCTAGAGTAATGGTAACAACCAGTGGATGGATCCAAAAATAATGATAGCAGGCTGATGATTGCTTTAATTTAATAAAAATAACAGATGATGATTGCTTTAATATTTGTTTCCCACCCAAGATGAACAACATAGGCATACCCTAGGTGAACCAGATATTAGACAAAGATACTATTCATTGCTGCCTTGATATGTGCCCCACAACTAATTTAGAACTCAAGTTTGACTTGACTTGGAGTCTAAGAGGTGAACAGGACAATAATGTAGCAGGTAATATTAAGCAATGCATAACATAAGCAGAAACAAAAGAGTGCGACCTCTCTTTGTGGACCCGTGTACTCCTCAGGTTCATCTGCTGAGTCGATGATGGTGATGTCGTTGCGGTGGGTGCCGGTGGCAGGGAATGAGATATGAGGCGGCGAAAGACGGTCAAGAGTCGTGATGTCTGGTTTAGTGGATGCTTCTGTCGATGGAGCAGCTCATGTGAGGGGGACGATGTCGCGGAAGGAGTAGGACAAACCACACAAAGTTTTCTTCGACACCTACCTGTGACTGAAGTAATTCTGTAAGGGCTCGTTTGGCTTACTGATAACCCACAAGTATAGGGGATCGCAACAGTTTTTGAGGGTAGAGTATTCAACCCAAATTTATTGATTCGACACAAGGGGAGCCAAAGAATATTCTCAAGTATTAGTAGTTGAGTTGTCAATTAAACCACACCTGGATAACTTAGTATCTGCAACAAAGTATTTAGTAGCAAAGTAGTATGGAAGTAACGGTAACGGTGGCAAAAGTAACAGTAGCGGTTTTGTAGTAATTGTAATACTGGCAACGGTAAAGTAGCTAAGCAAAGAACAATATGTGAAAAGCTTGTAGGCATTGGATCGGTGATGGAGAATTATGCCGGATGCGATTCCTCATGCAATAGTTATAACATAGGGTGACACAGAAATAACTCCAATTCATCAATGTAGGCATGTATTCCGAATATAGTCATACAAGCTTATGGAAAAGAACTTGCATGACATCTTTTGTCCGACCCTCCCGTGGCAGCGAGGTCCTATTGGAAACTAAGGGATATTAAGGCCTCCTTTTAATAGAGTACCAGACCAAAGCATTAACACATAGTGAATACATGAACACCTCAAACTACGGTCATCACCGGGAGTGGTCCCGATTATTTTCACTTCGGGGTTGCCGGATCATAACACATAGTAGGTGACTATAGACTTGCAAGATAGGATCAAGAACTCACATATATTCATGAAAACATAATAGGTTCAGATCTGAAATCATGGCACTCGGGCCCTAGTGACAAGCATTAAGCATAGCAAAGTCATAGCAACATCAATCTCAGAACAAAGTGGATACTAGGGATCAAACCCTAACAAAACTAACTCGATTACATGGTAAATATCATCCAATCCATCACCGTCCAGCAAGCCTATGATGGAATCACTCACGCACGACAGTGAGCATCATGAAATTGGTGATGGAGGAAGGTTGATGATGACGATGGCGACGGATTCCCCTCTCCGGAGCCCCGAACGGACTCCAGATCAGCCCTCCCGAGAGAGATTAGGTCTTGGCGGCGGCTCCGTATCGTAAAACGTGATGAATCCTTCTCTTTGATTTTTTTCTCCCCGAACATGAATATATAGAGTTGGAGTTGAGGTCGGTGGATCACCAGGGGGCCCACGAGGCAGGGGGGCGCCCAGGGGTGTAAGGGAGCCCCCACCCTCGTGGACAGGGTGTGGGCCCCCAGACCTTGATTCTTTCGCTCGTATTTTTTATTAATTCCAAAAATATTCTCCGTGAAGTTTCAGGTCATTCCGAGAACTTTTATTTCTGCACAAAAATAACAGCATGGCAATTCTGCTGAAAACAGCGTCAGTCCGGGTTAGTTCCATTCAAATCATGCAAGTTAGAGTCTAAAACAAGGGCAAAAGTGTTTGGAAAAGTAGATACGATGGAGACGTATCAACTCCCCCAAGCTTAAACCTTTGCTTGTCCTCAATCAATTTAGTTGACAAGCTGAAAGTGATAAAGAAAAACTTTTACAAACTCTGTTTGCTCTTATTGTTGTAAATATGTAGAGCCAACACTCAAGTTTTCAGAAAATATTATGAACTAACCATATTCACAATAACACTTAGGTCTCATGTTTACTCATATCAATGGCATAATCAACTACCGAGCAATAATAATAATAAATCTTGGATGAGAACACTTTCTCAAAACAATCATAATATGATATAACAAGATGGTATCTCGCTAGCCCTTTCTGAGACCGCAAAACATAAATACAGAGCACCTCTGAAGATCAAGGACTGACTAAACATTGTAATTCATGGTAAAAGAGATCCAGTCATAGTCATACCCAATATAAATTAATAGTAATGAATGCAAATGGCAGCGGTGCTCTCCAGCTAGTGCTTTTTAATAAGAGGGTGATGACTTAACATAAAAGTAAATAGATGGGCCCTTCGCAGAGGGAAGCAGGGATTTGTAGAGGTGCAAGAGCTCGATTTTGAAATAGATATAAATAATATTTTAAGCAGCATACTTTCATTGTCAACATAACAACCGAGAGATCTTGATATCTTCTATGCTACACACATTATAGGCGGTTCCCAAACAGAATGTTAAAGTTTATACTCCCCCACCACCAACAAGCATCAATCCATGGCTGGCTCAAAACAACGAGTGCCTCCAACTAGCAACAGTCCTAGGGGAGTTTTGTTTGCAATTATTTCGATTTGATTTGCTTAGAGCATGGGACTGGGCATCCCGGTGACCAGCCATTTTTTCGTGAGTGAGGAGCGGAGTCCACTCCTCTTGAGAATAACCCTCCTAGCATGGAAGATACAGACACCCCTAGTTGATACATGAGCTATTCGAGCATACAAAACAGAATTTTCTTTTAAGGTTTAGAGTTTGGCACATACAAATTTACTTGGAACGGTAGGTAGATACCGCATATAGGAAGGTATAGTGGACTCATATGGAATAACTTTGGGGTTTATGGAAGTGGATGCACAAGTAGTATTCCCGCTTAGTACAAGTGAAGGCTATAAAAGACTGGGAAGCAACCAACTAGAGAGCGACAACAGTCATGAACATGCATTAAAATTAATAAACATTGAGTGCAAGCATGAGTAGGATATAATCCACCATGAACATGAATAACATGAAGGTTATGTTGATTTTGTTTCAACTACATGCGTGAACATGTCCCAAGTCAAGTCACTCGTGTTGTTGCCGTAGCCTCGCCTTGCCTCTCACCGGAGCTCTCTCTCTCGCGGGACGTAGAAGAAGAAAGAAGGAGGAAGAATGAGGAGCACACAGTAGGATATGCCTGGCGCACGAACGCCCCCGGCCGCACGAAAGACCGCTTGTATTTCTTTCCCCTCAGCACGAACTCAGTTCGCTAGACTACAACATGCGGGGTCAATACTTATACACGGGCGCACACACACGCACTAAGCTAGCTGACCTGATCCATCTAACAAACTCGGCGCACACACACGCACTAAGCTAGATCCATCTAACAAACTCATGCATGCGAAAGCAGCGGAAGAGCAGCAGCTCGCGCCGGGTCTCCGGGAGATAGTGTACGCGCGCGTGGAGTTCGGCGGGCGAGCGTTGTGTGGGCGCTAGCTGCGGCCAGCTGCATGCATGCATGCATGAGTTTGTTAGATGGATCTAGCTTAGTGCGTGTGTGTGCGCCGAGTTTGTTAGATGGATCAGGACAGCTAGCTTAGTGCGTGTGTGTGCGCCCGTGTATAAGTATTGACCCCGCATGTTGTAGTCTGGCGAACTGAGTTCGTGCTCAGGGGAAAGAAATACAAGCGGTCGTTCGTGCGGCCGGGGGCGTTCGTGCGCCAGGCATATCCTGCTGTGTGCTCCTCGTTCTTCCTCCTTCTTTCTTCTTCTACGTCCGTGCGAGAGAGAGAGCTCCGGTGAGAGGCAAGGCGAGGCTACGGCAACAACAATTGGCATCAGTGCATCGGGTTCGGAGGAGCTCGCCGGCGATGGCGCTCGTCCTGTACGGCGGCGGAGCACGGTGATGCCGTGCGTGCGGGGAGCGCGGCGGCCGTGGCGGACCTACGTGGTGGCGCAGAGGCTGCGGTGGCGCGGCGTGGCTCGACGGAGTGAAGGCCAAGCTCTTGGACACGCCGGTTCGGCCGCGTTGATCGCGTCGGAGCGCGATCATGGCGCGAGCTGGAGACGTGTGGAGCGTGGCGAATGAGGCGCGGCGGCGAGCCGGGCGTGACCGGTGCGTGTTATGGGTGCGCACCGGACGCGTCGGACGCGTCGGGACCACGGGCGTGGACCGCGTCAAGGCGCTGGACCTGGTTGCGCAGATCGCGTACGTGCGTGGCGGGAGCGCGGGGACGTGGGGAGTGCGGCTACGACGACGATGGTGCGGCGAAGGCAGCTTAGGACTGACCGCGTCGGGGCGCTGGACTCGGGCCGTGGCGACTGCGTGCGTGCGCGTCGTGTACACGAGCCTGGGAGCGCGGGACGTGGGGTGCTGCGCGGCGGAGGCCGCAGCGGCGCGGTGCGACGGCCATGGCGCGACGTCGACGACGAGCCTGACATGTGCAAGGGCCATGGCTTGGGGCGTGAATGTCAGCAGCAAGCCATGCCCGTGATGGCGGCGTCCGCGTCAGGTGCACCAAGCGTGTGCATGGCCGTGCCAGGCGCTGGAACCAGTTGCGTCCCATTGACGTGCATGCGCGGCAGGCGCAGGAGCTGAGGAGCGCAGCGGTGGCGTAGTGGGCGTCAGGGCTGGGCGAAAGCAGCGGAAGAGCAGCAGCTCGCGCCGAGTCTCCGGGAGATCGTGTACGCGCGTCAACGGGACGCAACTGGTTCCAGCGCCTGGCACGGCCATGCACGCGCTTGGTGCACCTGACGTGGACGCCGCCATCACGGGCATGGCTTGCTGCTGACAACTCGAACCGTTCAAAGGTGGATACCACCCTATCATACCACATCACAACCATTTTAATAGCATGTTGGCACGCAAGGTAAACCATTATAAACTCCTAGCTAATTAAGCATGGCTTGAGCAACTATAATCTCTAATCGTCATTGCAAACATGTTTCATTCATAATAGGCTGAATCAGGAACGATGAACTAATCATATTTACAAAAACAAGAGAGGTCAAGTTCATACCAGCTTCTCTCATCTCAATCAATCCATCATATATCATCATTATTGCCTTTCACTTGCACAACCGAACAGTGTGAATAATAATAATAGTGCACGTGCATTGGACTAAGCTGGAATCTGCAAGCATTTAATACAAGGGAGAAGACAAGGTAACATGGGCTCTTTGTTAAATCAACAATAATGCATATAAGAGCCACTTCAACATTTTCATTAAGGTCTTCTCCTCTCGACCCCCAAAGGAAAGAAATAAAACTATTTACACGGGAAAGCTCCCAACAAGCAAAAGAAGAACAAGAAATATTTTTGGGTTTTCTTTTTAATCATCACTACTACACGCATAGAAAGTAAACTAGCGAAGCTACAACTAAGTTTTTTTTTGGTTTTTCTTAAGGTTAATCAAACACACAAGAAGAAGGCTAGAAAAAGGAAAATAAACTAGCATGGATAGTACAATGAAAAAGTATGAGCACCGACAACTAGAATGAGTGTGTGAACATGAATGTAATGTCGGTGAGAAATTCTTACTCCCCCAAGCTTAGGCTTTTGGCCTAAGTTGGTCTATGGCCATGGCTGGCCTGGCGGATATCCAAAGTTGTAGCTGGGGTCATACTGAGGAGGATCCTCGGGGTGCCACTGGTTGGCAATCTCCTCTGGATCCCACTAGTAAACAGACTGAAGGTGAGGATCAAGTTGTGGCTCCGGCTCTGGCTCTGGAGCTGGTGTGAGGTTCCGGTAGGCGTGAATGGCCTCCTGTAGAACAAGATACTTGCGTGAAGATAGGTTAAACAAATAAGGAGCAGGCAAAGTAATAGTCTCAAAGTAATTTTTATCAAATATCAATTTATAGTTAAGCATCTTTTTCTTATTCTTAACAATAAAATCATGTGCTACCATACCCTTATAATCTAGAAAAACAGGAGGCAACAACTTTTCTTCTTTCTCTTAATGCCTAATAGGTATGTTAAAGTGTGCAGCGAGGCGAAGATACCTCCCAAGATGGGACCCTTCGTGCAGTTCAGATTTAACCGCTTGGAAACAATAGCACCTAGACTAAAAGTGTTATCATGAAACAAGGCATGGCACAAAATAACAATATCAGGGGCACTAAGGTTTCCACAGTTCCTGCGACCAATTAAACATCTATTAGAAAATATTGCAAAGTAACGCAGAACAGGAAAGTGTATGCTTGTAAATCTTGCATCGGAAACTTTCCTCATTTCCCCTACAGCAATCATATCAATAAACCCTTCCACATCATTATGATGTGGTTCCTCTATGATGCGCAAAGGGTATCTTATAGACCTGGCAGAAATCAGATAGTGTCATCTCCTTAAACTCATCATATATATATAAAGAAATCCACAGAAGGTGGTGATCTCATAGCATGGAAATGAAAATTTTGCACAAAAATATTAGTGAGTAGGAGATACTGTTCGCGCTAGTCGCGGAGGAAGTCAGTGAGGCCCGCATTCACAGCCAAATAATAAAAATCATCATGAATCCTGGCTGCCGTCAAGAAATCATCACAAGGCCATTCACACGGCTGAACCTCCGCGGTGTGAAGGATATTATATTTGGGCCTTTTATCCTCTTCACTTTGCTTATCCTTCGAGCTTCGACTCGAAGAGCGCCTCAAAAATCTCTTCATCAATTTCTGAAAATTTCTGAAATTTTTAGTAATTTAAAATAAAAGTGAACCAAAATCAACAAAATTGATAGAAACTACTCCCACAAGTGCCTAGAGACTATATCATGCATTAGAACTACTTGGGACCATATAAATTTGACATGCAAGCTCAAGAACTGGGTCACCTAGGCAGCAAAAATTTGCAATGAATAAAGCACTAGAATAAAAAATAATTGGACCATTGGAGGAGTCACATATTGAAGAACAATCCCCCAAAGCAGTTTTGTGAGTGGAACTTTGAGCAAAGAGATCAAAAATCGCAGCAAGATGAGATAGATCTCGTGCTTGATATGGTTGGTGATTTTTTGGGAGGAAGAAGGAGTGTGTGGGTGCAGGAATAAGTGGAGGGGGGCCACCATGGGCCCATGAGGCAGGGGGCGCGCCCAGGGGGTGGGCGCACCCTGGACCCTCGTGGCCAGGTGCTGGCTCCCCCTGATGTGTTCTTAGTGCCAGATATTCTCAAATATCCTATAAAAAATCATATTTCATTTTCAGGGCATTTGGAGAACTTTCATTTTTGGGGTATTTTTTATTGCAAGGAAAATTCAAAAAACAGACAGAAAATACTATTTTTGCCTTATTTATTCTAAATAACAGAAAGTAAAAGGAGGGTATAGAAGGTTGTGCTTTCTAACTTCATCCATCTCATGCTCATCAAAAGGAATCCACTAACAAGGTTGATCAAGTCTTGTTAACAAACTCATTCCAAATAACATGGAACCGGAGAAATTTTGAATAACACTATGTTACCTCAACGGGGATATGCACATCCCCAACAATAACAATATCATATCTCTTCTTGACAGTGGGAAGAGGAAATTCAAAACCTCCAATAATAATCAATGGAATTTTTCCAATAGAATTGATACTGTGGACTTGAGGTTATTTCCTCGGAAAGTGTACCGTATGCTCATTACCATTAACATGAAAAGTGACATTGCCTTTGTTGCAATCAATAACAGCCCCTGCAATATTCAAAAAGGGTCTACCAAGTATAATCGACATACTATCGTCCTCGGGAATATCAAGAACAACAAAGTCCGTTAAAATAGTAACATTTGCAACCACAACAGGCACATCCTCACAAATACCGATATGTATTGCAGTTGATTTATCAACCATTTGCAAAGATATTTCAGTAGGTGTCAACTTATTCAAATCAAGTCTACGATATAAAGAGATAGGCATAACACTAACACCGGCTCCAAGATCACATAAAGCAGTTTTAACATAGTTTCTTTTAATGGAGCACGGTATAGTAGGTACTCCTGGATCTCCAAGTTTCTTTGGTATTCCACCTTTAAAAGTGTAATTAGCAAGCCTGGTGGAAATTTCAGCTTCCAGTATCTTTCTTTTATTAGTAACAATATCTTTCATGTACTTAGCATAAGGATTCATTTTTAAGCATATCAGTAAAACGCATACGCAAGAAGATAGGTCTAATCATTTCGGCAAAGCGCTCAAAATCCTCATCATCCTTTTTATTGGAGGTTTAGGAGGAAAAGGCATGGGTTTTTGAACCCATGGTTCTCTTTCTTTACCGTGCTTCCTAGCAACAAAGTCTCTCTTATCATAACGTTGATTCTTTGATTGTGGGTTATCAAGATCAACAACAGGTTCAGTCTCTACATCATTGTCATTACTAGGTTGAGCATCAACATGAACATTATCATTAACATTATCACTAGGTTCATGTTCATTACCAGATTGTGTTTCAGCATCAGAAATAGAAATATCACTGGGATTCTAAGGTGTGTCTACAATAGGTTCACTAGAAGCATGCAAAGTCCTATCATTTTTCTTTTTCTTCTTTCTAGAAGGACTAGGTGCATTGACATTAGTTCTATCAGAATCATGCTCAATTCTCCTAGGGTGACCCTCAGGATACAAAGGTTCCTGAGTCATTTTACCCCCTCTAGTCATAACTCTAACATCATTATCATTTTTCTTATTGTTTAATTCATTGAGCAAATCATTCTGAGCTTTAAGCACTTGCTCTACTTGAGTGGTAACCATAGAATCATGTTTACTAATGAGTTTAAGTTCACCTTTAACTCTAGACATATAATCACTCAAGTGCTCAATCATATAAGCATTGAGTTTCAATTGTCTACCAACATAAGCATTGAAGTTTTCTTGTTTAACAATAAAATTATCAAACTCATCTAAGCATTGGCTAGCAGACTTATAACAAGGAATATCACCTTCATCAAATCTATAGAGAGAATTTACCTTTACTACCTGTGTTGGGTTATCAAGACTATGTATTTCTTCAACAGGCGGCAAATTAAGACCATGTATTTCTTCAATAGGAGGTAAATTATTAACATCTTCAGCTTTAATACCCTTTTTTTTCATAGATTTCTTTGCCTCTTGCATATCTTCAGGACAGATAAAGAGAATGCCCCTTTTCTTCGGAGTTGGCTTAGGAGTTGGTTCAGGAAGTGTTCAGTTATTTTCATTAGTCAACATATTATTCAATAGAAAATTCAGCTTGATCAATAGTTCTTTCCCTGAAAACACAACCAACACAACTATCCAGGTGGTCTCTAGAAGCATCGGTTAGTCCATTATAAAATATATCAAGTATTTCATTTTTCTTGAGAGGATGATCAGGCAAAGCATTAAGTAATTGGAGAAGCCTCCCCCAAGCTTGTGGGAGACTCTCTTCTTCAATTTGCACAAAATTATGTATTTCCCTTAAGGCAACTTGTTTCTTATGGGCGGGGAAATATTTAGTAGAGAAGTAATAAATCATATCCTGGGGACTACGCACACAACCAGGATCAAGAGAATTAAACCATGTTTTAGCATCACCCTTTAATGAGAACGGAAATAATTTAAGGATATAGTAGTAGCGAATTTTCTCATCATTAGTGAACAGGGTGGCTATATCATTTAATTTAGTAAGATGTGCCACACCAGTTTCAAATTCATAGCCATAAAATGGATCAGATTCAACCAAAGTAATTATCTCAGAGTCGACAGAGAAATCATTATCCTTATCAGTAATACAGATAGGTGAAGTAGCAAAATCAAGGTTATATTTCATTCTAGCATTCAGAGATTTTTCTTTAAGCTTAGCTAATAATTTCTTAAGATCATTTCTATCATTGCAAGCAAGAAAGTCTCTAGCAGTTTCTTCATCCATAACATAACCCTCAAGCACAACAGGCAATTCATATCTAGGGGGAGAATCTTCATCATCACTTTCATCAATATTATCAGTTTCAATAATTTCATTATCTCTAGCCCTAGCAAGTTGTTCATCAAGAAATTCACCTAGTGGCACAGTAGTATCAAGCATAGAAGTAGTTTCATCATAAGTATCATGCATAGGAGAAGTGGCATCATCAATAACATGCGACATATCAGAATTAATAGCAGAAGCAGGTTTAGGTGTCACAAGCTTACTCAAAACAGAAGGTGAATCAACTGCAGAGCTAGATGGCAGTTCCTTACCTCCCCTTGTAGTTGAGGGAAAAAATCTTAGTTCTCTCATCTTTCAAGTTCGTCATAGTGACCAGCAAATATAAATCCCAAGTGACTCAAAGAATAGAGCTATGCTCCCCGGCAATGGCGCCAGAAAATAGTCTTGATAACCCACAAGTATAGGGGATCGCAACAGTTTTTGAGGGTAGAGTAAAACCCAAATTTATTGATTCGACACAAGGGGAGCCAAAGAATATTCTCAAGTATTAGCAGTTGAGTTGTCAATTCAACCACAGCTGGATAACTTAGTATCTGCAGCAAAGTATTTAGTAGCAAAGTAGTATGGAAGTAACGGTAACGGTGGCAAAAGTAACAGTAGCAGTTTTGTAGTAATTGTAACAGTGGCAACGATAAAGTAACTAAGCAAAGAACAATATATCAAAAGCTCGTAGGCATTGGATTGGTGATGGAGAATTATGCCGGATGTGATTCCTCATGCAATAGTTATAACATAGGTTGACACAGAACTAGCTCCAATTCATCAATGTAATGTAGGCATGTATTCCGAATATAGTTATACGTGCTTATGGAAAAGAACTTGCATGACATCTTTTGTCCTACCCTCCCGTGGCAGCGGGGTCCTATTGGAAACTAAGGGATATTAAGGCCTCCTTTTAAAAGAGTACCGGGCCAAAGCATTAACACTTAGTGAATACATGAACTCCTCAAACTACTGTCATCACCGGGAGTGGTCCCGATTATTGTCACTTTGGGGTTGCCGGATCATAACACATAGTAGGTGACTATAGACTTGCAAGATAGGATCAAGAACTCACATATATTCATGAAAACATAATAGGTTCAGATCTGAAATCATGGCACTCGGGCCCTAGTGACAAGCATTAAGCATAGCAAAGTCATAACAACATCAATCTCAGAACATAGTGGATACTAGGGATCAAACCCTAACAAAACTAACTCAATTACATGGTAAATCTCATCCAATACATCACTGTCCAGCAAGCCTACGATGGAATCACTCACGCACGGCAGTGAGCATCATGAAATTGGTGATGGAGGAAGGTTGATGATGACGATGGCGACGGATTCCCCTCCCCGGAGCCCCGAACAGACTCCAGATCAGCCCTCCCGAGAGAGATTAGGGCTTGGCAGTGGCTCCGTATCGTAAAACATGATGAATCGTTCTCTCTGATTTTTTTCTCCCCGAACGTGTATATATAGAGTTGGAGTTGAGGTCGGTGGAGGACCAGGGTGCCCACGAGGCAGGGGGCACGCCCAGGGGGGTAGGCGCGCCCCACCCTCGTGGAAAGGGTGTGGTCCCCCTGGCCTTGACTATTTTGCCGGTATTTTTTATTAATTCCAAAAATATTCTCCATGAAGTTTCAGGTCATCCCGAGAACTTTTATTTCTACACAAAAATAACACCATGGCAATTCTGCTGAAAACAACATCAGTCTGGGTTAGTTCCATTAAAATCATGCAAGTTAGAGCCCCAAACAAGGGCAAAAGTGTTTGGAAAAGTAGATACGATGGAGACGTATCACTTGCATGATTCTAAAAACACAGGGATAGGAGGAAAAACACCGGAATAGGTTAGGAATGCACATGGGAAACAGAGCATTTGTGAACACAAAATTTCTGTCAACTTGGGTGTTTGGTTCACAAGAATTGGAGGAGCAGAGGAATGCAAAGAAACATGGCCAAAATGAAGTGAAACCATATGAAAGCGTGTACAATTAGAATGTTATTCTGCCACTAATGCACTTGGTCTTGTTTGCATGCATAGGATTTTGAAAAGTAGGTCCAGGTGGATGTTTTGCCCAATTCATTTCAACAAAATGCATGAATAATTGAATAGTAGAGTGCCATAGGAAAATTTCTTATTGCCATGTTTTTCCGTTGAACCAAAATAGCCCTAATGGATCGACATGAATGTAGAGTAATAAGTGATGCGACAAGAGTACAACCTCTTTGCCCTAGCCTTGTCGACCTCAACATCATTGGGTTGGTTGCTAAAGAAGTTGAGGCAGAGGTGGCTGTCAGAAGTGTGGAGGAAGATATGAGGAATCTGTAGACGGCATCCAGGGCACTGCTCTGTTGTGATGGATCGTTCCGTCGTTGGAGCAGCTCCGGTGAGCCGTAAGACGTCGAGGCTGAAGCAGCACAAGACAGACATTGTTAATCTCAAGTGGGATTCTAATAGCATCTCCTATAGATGATGTAAAATACATTACCAAAAAGTGATAGATTTATGAGCATGATTGGTTTTTTGCCAATATTTGGCTAGCCAAATGTTGGAATTGCCAAATACCAAGACTTGCCAAATATTGGCAACTTTATGTGAGATAGGCAAGACAACTTGGTAACCAACCAAGTAGTAGCGAATATTTGGCACAATCCCAAACATTGGCATGCCTATTTTTGGCACCAAACAAATTATGCTCGTAAAATTTACATCACCGAAAACCACATGACTACAACAGATGAGGTAAAAACTGTTGACTCTGAACTTAACTGTCGAAACTGAAATTGACTATGGAATATGATGTTACTACCGAAACTGAACGCAATGGTAGCAGAGAGGCACTTCACATGTAGTTTAGGAAGGGCATGCAGTTCATCTTCAACCTGCACCCCCCTGAGCCGCCAGCCACCACTGGCCGAACCACCGGCACCCGCACCGCCTCGCCGGCCCAAAAAAACTCCCCACCGCCGGTCCGCCGCCGCCTCGCCGCCCCGAAACAACTCCCCACCGCTCGTCCGCCCCTGCCCCAGCCAGCCCTCTAGCCCCCCCCCCCCCCCCGCGCCGAGCTTTTTCTTCGGCAATTCCCACGCCACCGCCCCACCACCGCGCCCCCACCACCGGCAACCACCGCCCCCACCCCGAACCCTAAGATAGATAGTGGGGTACCTCTCCGGCGAGCCCCCTCCCCGCTGCGGGTGGTTCTTCCGTAACTCCGGCGAGCCCCCCTGAAAATCGATTGACCCAAAAGTCGACTCAGTCCACTGAAGTGTAGCTAAATCGGAGCAGAGCAGCAACATGAGCAAGGGGGAGAGCAGCAGCAGCAGCGCGAGCGAGCGAGAGCCGGAGCAGCAACTGCAACGTGAGCGAGCGAGTAAGAGCCGGAGAAGCCACAACTGCACGTGCGAGCGAGCGAGAGCCGGAGCAGCTGCATTAGATCCAGTTGGTATGGACACTGCCACTAAAGGGGCCTCGCACTGGGGGAGAGCCGCCGTCGAGATGTCGCCCGCGGCGCTAGCTTCGAGGTATCTGCTCCATGGGGGTGCGGGATGGAGCACCGTCGGCGCCGGGAGGTCGAGTTAAGGAGAAGGTGGATGCGATGAGTGTACAACCTCTTTGGTGGTGCCAAGTAGGCCTCGGCTTCGTCTGAGGAGTCAGTGAGGATGCTGCGGTTTCGGTGGAGCAGGTTAAGGCAACGCTGTGGGGATGGAGCAGCCGCGATAGACGAGGCAATCGTTGTAGCAGCTCCTTGGAGGTGGAGAACGGGGCGGCTGAACTGGCGGGACAACGAGATGGATGACGGATCCTCATCCGGGGAGGTGGATGAGGGACGTCAAGCTGTTGCGGTGGACGAGGTCGTCGGGGAAGAGGCTCCGTCTGGGCAGCGGTGAGGTGGCGGACGGAGGAGGGTGGGGTTTCGCGGCTAGAGTGAGAGGTTATGGCGGCCTGTAATTTTGAATGGCGAAAAGGAGGCGATGGGAGGGGGGGAACCATGACTTAGGGACATGCTTGCCCAAAATGTAGGGTGTGTTACAAAAGTACCCCCACCAATTTGAACTAGCGGCCCTTTCGTCTCACGGTTAGAAGGGGGATTTCGCGTGTTGGGATTTGGCAGCTGGAGGGAGTTTTCGCGCGTGTTGTAATTTCGAGATAGCAAGGTGCGGGTCGTGAAGGCGCTAGTTTTGGGAGCACGATATCTGAATTTTCGGGATATAACAAGGCACGGGTTGAATTTTAGGGACAAGCCTAACGTGTAATATTGTACTTGTATGTACCAAATCAATTCGCACTTCCCTCAACGAAAAAATGAAAAAAATAAAACTATTCACACCACACAAAGAGAGTCTTGTCCCGTTTTACTATACAAATGCTATTCAAAGCTACTCATACCAACATGTTATGTCCAATTTTTTTTCGTTGGCTGTATAATGCATGTAACCTACTCATGCCAACATTTTAGTGCATTCCATATGTCTATACTACCGCTGCAATTCGAACTAAATTTGAATTTGTTTCTCTATTTCAATAAGAATCTACAATCATGATTGTTGACAACTTCAACCATCATTCGTGTATTAGCTTAATAACACACTACATGATTACTATAGAGATAGATATGAACTATGTGTACTATATCAACTCGAATTCAATTTTTTGAATACACTTGATGTTGATTCCAAATAATAGTACATTTGATGTACTAACTATATATTCATAATCTAAACCATGTTCCATGCGTACACCGTGTTTATCACACAAAGTATAGTGCCCCGCCCCCTACATTATGAAAAGTTTTTAACCCTGAGCTGCAAAAGCCATGCATTAGCCCAAGTTATGTCTCTCCTTTCTCTGACAAAGTACGATTGATCTTCCTCTGTAGTTACGTCAGCTTACCACAGCCATATCGCCCCCCCTCACCAGTCGTGCATGCCTCCTGACCCGTCTCTCACACGCACGTGCACAGACAGGCAGCCATCCCCTCTCTTATTGATATTGCAGGCGTGCCCTCTGTTTGTCTAGCAAGCCTCTCCCACCATTTGTTAGAAGCAACTCCACCACGACCCCTCCAACACTCTAGCTCTGTCTCTCTCCCAACCTTATTCCTCTCCTACACATATGCATGGATGCCGTTCGATCTCCCTCAATACATAAGGTAGGCCTCTCTCCTCCTCCACACATATACCAGCCATTATACTTCTATAGTTAATTAGGTCTCCCCCACCCCCCGACCACACAACGATAGTCGAGCGATGTAGGTAGGTATCCATGCCATAGAGACAAACTGCACCTATCCCCTCTCATGTTCCAGTAGGCCAGCCACCCTATATCTTTGACGTGCGCACAAACAAATTTGATGGCACTCTTTATCGACCGCGTGTGCGCGCACACACACACATCATCCCTCTCTTCGATTGTATGGGTACCTCAAGCCGATGATAACTCCACTCTCTTCTTGTGGATCGACCCCCCTCTATATATATGATATATCCAGGACTCTATTTCACACACATTGCATATGTTACATATTTTGATTGAAATATCATCCACATATATTGCTTGTCTATTTCACAACCCCCCCTCCCCCCCCCAAAAACACTCACGATCCCACACACTATATCTCTCTACATTTGTATCTCTCTCACACTACCACACGTAGGTGGTGTACGTACACGAAGAGAATAGGTGCACGTACTCACGCTTCGTGCCCAGCCACACCCGCGCGGGTACACGGTGGAGCTCATTTCTGTACAAAATGGCAGCCCACGTGCTAATTTTAACGTGTGTAGTGGTTGTTTACCTACGGAGGTCGTGTACCACGCGTGCACGAAACAAACTTCGACTTGATGCGTTGGCGCGTTATTTTTAAATAAAGTTATATCGATCAATGGCACGTACACATAATATAAAACGATTTTTATGGAGAAAAAGGTAGTCCGCTCCACTATATACAATGGAGCCTGCCTGCCTGGGTTTGTCTCTCTTTAGAGTATCTCACACAAGGCGGCGGTGGCCTCTCTCTCTCTCACCGTTGGTCACTGATCCGGCCGCATCCCGTCCGCCGGCGGAAAGGGATGATGTGCATCGTTTCTCCGTTCGATGGCGCCGTGGCAACACGTCCTAATCTGCGGTGCCTACTGTTCTCTTTGACCAAACTCCGACGCGGTAGGGCCTACGCCACATGCTCGCTGCCGCAGTATGGGTAGATCCCACCCGCCGCGGCTCACCTAGTTACATCCCGATGACCCCCAGGTATCCCCTCTGGCCTTGCTCCACTGCCCGTCTTCCCACGCCGCTGCATGTGGAAAATCTTGCATGTGGATCTTCCATAGTTCTTTGCTCAAAACGTAGCTCGTCCGGCGTACTTTCGATATTGCAATATCGTCCTCACACTGTTTTAGACGAACACAACCGTGTTGTTATCTTCCCTTAGGACAAGGAATATGTTGGGGAAAGCAGTAATTTCAAAAAAAATTCTACTCACACGCAAGATCTATCATGGTGATGCATAGCAATGAGAGGGGAGAGTGTAGTCCACATACCCTCGTAGACCCTAAGCGGAAGCGTTATGACTACGCGGTTGATGTAGTCGTACATCTTCACGATCCGACCGATCCTAGTACCGAAAATACGGCACCTCCGCGATCTGCACACGTTCGGCTCGGCGACGTCCCATGAACTCTCGATCCATCTGAGTGTCGAGGGAGAGCTTCGTCAGCATTACGACATGATGATGGTGATGATGAAGCTACCAGC
This sequence comes from Aegilops umbellulata, assembly GCA_032464435.1. Taxonomy (NCBI): domain Eukaryota; kingdom Viridiplantae; phylum Streptophyta; class Magnoliopsida; order Poales; family Poaceae; genus Aegilops; species Aegilops umbellulata. The sequence continues at coordinate 81,604,368 of CP136058.1, forward strand.
GCAGGGCTTCCCCTAAGCATTGCAACGATATGACCAAGGTGGATTATGGTGGAGGCGGGCACCGCACACGGCTAAGAGAACAATGATCAACTTGTGTGTCTATGGGATGCCCCCTCCCCCGTATGTAAAGGAGTGGAGGAGGGGGGAAGGGTCGGCCCTCTATGGCGTGCCCTGGAGGAGTCCTACTCCCACCGAGAGTAGGATTCCCCCCTTCCCTAGTTGGACTAGGAGAGAATGAAGGGGGAGAGAGGGAGGAAGGAAAGGGGGACGCCGCCCCCATTCCTAGTCCAATTCGGACCAGAGGGGGAGGGGGCGCGCGGCCTGCCCTGGCTACCCCTCTCTCTCTCCACTAAAGCCAATTAGGGCCCATATACTCCCTGGGGGGTTCCGATAACCCCCCGGTACTCCGGTATATGCCCGAACTCACATGGAACCATTCCGATGTCCAAACATAGTCATCCAATATATCAATCATTATGTCTCGACAAACACCATCGGAGACACCTGTAGAGCATCTTTATAATCACCCACTTACGTTTTGACGTTTGATAGCACACTAAGTGTTCCTCCGGTATTCGGGAGTTGCATAATCTCATAGTCATAGGAACATGTATACGTTATGAAGAAAGCAATAGCAACAAACTAAACGATCATCGTGCTAAGCTAACGGATGGGTCAAGTCAATCACATCATTCTCTAATGATGTGATCATGTTCATCAAATGACAACTCTTTGTCCATGGCTAGGAAACTTAACCATCTTTGATTAACGAGCTAGTCAAGTAGAGGCATACTAGTGACACTCTGTTTGTCTATATATTCACACATGTACTAAGTTTTTGGTTAATACAATTCTAGCATGAATAATAAACATTTATCATGATATAAGGAAATATAAATAACAACTTTATTATTGCCTCTAGGGCATATTTCCTTCAGAATATGCTTCTTTTTTGTTGTCATATGTGTCATCAACTGTTATTGGGCAGTAATTGTTTCCTTTCTACCTCTTTTTTTTGCAAACAGGGCTATCCATTTCACCTTGTTGCTATTGTGACCTTTTGGTGAACTCCACAAATCACTTTTTTCTTAAGAGTGTTTTGTGCAGTTGTACTAAAATGTCACACGGGCAACGTCTCTACATTTCAGTGCGACTGCACAAAGGGAGATTGGTTTTGCTCTATCCTCCTCATCCAACTAGGATCCTAATCTTCTCCAACTATTTGCTTAATCTTATCCAACTAGTTAGTCTTAAGAGAGACTGCAAAGGTGACAGGCTTCTAGTTGTGTGTTTATTGTTTCATCAGCAGTCCTCTATTATTGTAATCACACTTGATATCTTTGGAAGAGGGACGCTCAACTCTATTTTAGTGGAACTGCACAAAATGATCGGAATGCTGCATGCTCCAGACAGCTACTTTTTTTTTCCCAACATGCCTTGTTGATTTAGATAGAGCTGGGGGGACGTTGCTGCCAATGAAAGCATGGATCAATTTTAATTTAACACCTTCTCACAACTTTGTCTTCAATTGTGATATAAATATTAGCTCTGATCTGCTAATCATTGAGATGCTTTAGCAAGGAAGTTAGTTTTTTTATTATTTTCGAAAGAGCATGGATGGCAAGACACACAAAAAAGCTGAAAGCTAAGAGCATTGTACAATTTCATGTCGCTGGAAAATTATTTGTATAGTACGGCAATTATGTAAATAAATGCTGGAAGCTTTATAGCATTGCTAGAAGCCTCTTCAGCATCCCGGTCCATGTGCCATGCACAAAATTATACTTCATCCGTTCCTAAATATTTGTCCTTTTACAAATTTCAAATGGACATATTTTAGAGTGTAGATTCACTCATTTTGCTTCATATGTAGTCACTCGCTGAAATCTCCAGAAAGACAAATACTCCGGAGTATACTTAAGGTCTGAGGGAGTAGTGCACAACCGCATGGGAGACCTAGCCCGATCGTTGCGCCGCACTAATAGTGAGTAATGAGCAGTCAAATCATAAGCCCCACCTTTTCCATTATAAGTTGCTCGGAAGAAGTAACCATCAATACGCACCTCTTTGAATCTGCTCATACTACTCCATCCGTCACTGCTTATAGAGCGCGCTTAAAAAAACAATCTCTGGGACCAAGGTGACTAGCGACCGACCTGCAAAATAGCATTGGTAGTTATAGCACGACGTCTATTACTAGAGGAAATAATGCGTACACACATGCATCCAGTGCTTCCACGTCAGGTACACACATGAGTGCACTTACTCCACTCTGTAGTACATCGGGAGAAAATTGTGGACTTGATTGCGGTTACCACGCCCTAATTAATTGAGCATTAAACCAAACGCGTCTAAAGTCTCTCTGGTGGTGGAAATGCATGGAGAGAAAGGAGAGAAATGCATCAGAATGAAGCGCGCCCTGTAAACTGTGACGGAGGGAGGAGTAGTATGAAGGTGCAAAACCAAGTACTGATAATCCCCAAGTGCAGGGAATCATCGTAGCAATTTCCAAAGGTGGAAGTGATAAGTATGGAGTTTCGAACCCACAAGGAGCTAAAGGTAAGATCAATATTCTCTCAAGCCCTATCTGCCATTGATACGACTCTATGTGCACCGAACGTTTGCTTCCAACTAGCAACGAGAAATAAAACTACGTTGGGGTATGAAGTGGATAACTTTGTATGATATCGAAGAGCTAAAATATGAAAGTAGGTGCTGTTATCATAAAGTTAGAATATATCACTAAGTATTATAAATAGCGAGTGTGGAATAATGGTGGATTTGTGTGCGGAATTGTCCTAGGCAATTATTAACAAGACCGGTAATCACTATTGCAGTTTCATATGAGGGGGAGGCATAAGCTAACATACTTTCTCTACTTGGATCATATGCACTTATGATTGGAACTCTAGCAACCATCCGCAACTACTAAAGATCATTAAGGTAAAACCCAAACATAGCATTAAAGCATCAAGTCCTCTTTATTCCCATACGCAACAATCCATCTTACTCGGGTTTGTGTTTCAGTCACTCACCAACCCACTATAAGCAAATCATGAACGTATTACAACACCCTACAGCGGGAACCCCTCATGCTTGTGCGACACGGACGACACCATAGGACAACATCAAAGTAAAACATACAACTCATACCAATCTAGATCATCAATCAACCCAAAGACAGAAGATATCTACTCAAAACATCATAGGATGGCAACACATCATTGGATCATATGTGGCATAAAGTACCATGTTCAAGTAGGGATTACAGCGGGGTGCGGAAGCGTGGACCGCGTAAAATAGATGAGGATGGTGATGATGATGGTGATGTTGATGAAGACAATCACCGTGGTGATGATTCCCCTCCCGATGGCACTCCGGTGCCACTAAGAGAGAGGAGGAGAGATTCTCCCCCTTGTGCTTCCTCCTCCATGGCCTCCACCCTCTGGTACTTGGCCTTCATGGTGATGATGGCCCCTCCGGGATACTCCTCCATGGCCACCGGTGATGATGGACCCCTCCGGCAGGGTGCCGGAGAGGGCCTAGATTGACATCTCGTGCTACAGAGGCTTGCGACAGCGGAACTTCTGATCTAGGTTTCTTTCTGGAATTTTGGGTATATATAGAAGAGTTTTGTGTTGATTTCACGTCAGGGGGGTCTCCGGGCTGCCCACGAGGCAGGGGGCGCGCCCTAGGGGGGTGGGCGTGCCCCCCACCCTCGTGGGCAGCCCGGGACTCTTCTGGCCTGCTTCTGGTACTCCGTGGGCTTCTTCTGGTCCAAAAATGATCTCCGTCAAGTGGCAGGTCAATTGGACTCCATTTAGTTTTCCTTTTCTGCGATACTCTAAAACAAGGAGAAAACAGAAACTGGCACTGGGCTCTAGGTTAATAGGTTAGTCCCAAAAATCATATAAGATATCATATAAATGCCTATAAAACATCCTAGAAGGATAGTATAATAGCATGAATACTTCATAAATTATAGATACGTTGGAGACGTATCAAGTACGCGTATGGCCAGTCGGTCAACGCACTTCCTCTTGGCATATCACTAACCTGTGGGACCGAAGTGTGAGCAAACTGATCTCAATTGATGACAAAATGGCCAACCCGCCGTTCCTTGAGAGAGACGAGGAGCAAGAACACACAGACGAGCTCGCACGGTGGCCAAGATATATTCAAGCATGGTTGATCGATATCATCATTACATGTTCGATGTTTTTCAATACTACTATTGGGCTGCCGTTTTCCGCCCTTCTCCCAAATAAATGTATGCTTTATCAGAGATTAAAATAAAATAATAGTACAGACGCTCCACATGCGGTTCTAGTAGTAGTACTACTCGTACTACTAAACCTTGCGCTTGGCTCTTCGCCTCTTCGTGAAGTCGAACAATGATGGTACTCCGCATGTTGGGTACTACAGTGTATGCCTCTGGCAATCTGACACCGAATGAACTGCCGCATGTCCACCGCCTGGGCGAGGGTAGGTTGCATTAGTCAAAAGGCGTAACCGAGCTTCACCTTGTCCTGCAAGCTTCTCCTCGTTCTGCGAGTTGACGGGACACACCAAAAAGTAGTGCTAGTCCATACTCCCTCCTTTCCGGTTAATATGGCTTAATCTTTTTGTGGGTAAATGAGTTTGCTTTATTCATATATAAGCATTCTTAGGACGATTAGCCAAGAGACTGGTCACTAGGAAGTGAGGTACCTTGCAAAAAAAAGAAGAAGGAAGCGAGGTGTTTCATCAAGCCAGCTCTCGGCCACATTCAAAGTGCAGCAAGCACGGTTCGCACAAAGATGCACCGCAAGGTTTGCTGACCTGTTTACATGCTGAATAACAAAAAAAGAGAAAATATTACCAAGCGCTCCTATTTGTAACAGGATATGAGCCAGAATTAAGCGAGAATTGTGGCGAGTGTTCCATGCAATAAACTTCCATTATCACATGCGAGAACCCTCGAAGAGAACCAAATGTGTTGAAGATTGCTTTATCACATTTTAAAATAAAAAAGAGTGCAGACGCTCCTCCATCCGGTTCCTAGTAGTAGTACATACAATACCTCTATAGTAGTAGTACTAGTGCTAGTAAACTTTGCGCTTGGATGTTTGCCTCTTTGGGAAGTCGAACAATAATGGTACTACTATAGTGTATGCTTCTGGCAATCTGACACCGAATTAACTGTTGCACTTCCACCGCCTGAGCGAGGGAGAGCTTGCATTAGTCAAAAGTTTCTCCTTGTCCTGTGAGCCACCGCGTGCAAGCTTCTCCCGTCCTGCATGTTTCTCCTTGTTCGACAAGTTGACGAGACACAGCAAAGTAATGCTAGTCCATACTGCCTCCTTTCCGGTTAATATGGCTTAATTTCAAATGAGATAAATACACTGTCTATTACTGTATAGTTGTAGAAATACGGTCAGTGGACTTCATAATACGCTCATTGCGCTCAATATATACATTTTCCGGTGTTTATACGGTCAGTAGCTCACCCTGGCTGAGTATGTGTGTGCATGCACGTGTAGGTTGAGCACTTGAGCATGACCGTGTGTGTTCCGTCGTGTGCTCGGACATGCACGCATTAGGGTGTCGCACGCGTTTTTGTGTCCATATGTACGTGTGACTGTTGCATGCATGCACGAGGTTGTAGTCCCTCACATTCACATGTTCATAGGTCAATGCTTTGTAAAAACGTTGCATGCAAGGTTTAATCATTTATTGTTCACGCATTCCCGATATTAGTACGTTGGTAAAAACAATTTCTTTAGGAAACGAGCCCATGAATTGAGTACAAAGGGGACCAATAAGCAAGGATGGAGGGAGTACCAGTAGTGAACCAGAAGGAGGGAGTAGGTACTAGTACTACTAAGTAACAACGTGTAGTAACAAAATTCCTCTATGCGCATCCTGTCTACGTGTCATGCAAGAAAATAGAGATAAGTACAAGTGAGACTCAGGAATGGTCATACACGTAGGGGGTACGTGTAGGGGCCACTAAGGAGCAGTCAAATTACATAGTAAGCTAGTCAGAAGAAGCAACCATCATTTCACTCTTCAATGACACGTACCCAATATAAAAAGGTTGATATGGAGAGAAAAGGAAAACCACTATATATACACTAGCGGCAGCCTAAGCTACAAGCCTACTTGCTTGGGTTACTCTCTTCACAAGCATAGAACGACGATGGCCACACCACTGGTCACAAATCCGGCCTGATCCCGCCGCTGGGGGAAGTTAACGATGTTCTGCGTAGACGTGGTCGACATCGGTGAGGGAGTAAACCCAGAGTCGGTGCGTCCCAATTGGGGGTCCCCGCGGTATGGGCTGATGCCGCTTCCCAACTGCCCTTCTAGCTACGGCCCGACGTCCCATGTATATCTTCCTTTTGGAGCCGGCTTGCTCTAGTGCCGCAGCTCCCCATGTAGCTCCATCTCCATGTCGATCTTTCTCTACTTCTACCGGCTTCTATTTGTGATGAGTTTATGTCTCATGAACTAGTGCCAGTACTATTATTCTAATCACACTTCCTCAATATCTTTGCCATTAGGGATGCTCAGCTCGATTTTAGTGGAACTGCACAAAAACATCGTATGATCCGAGGGTGCCAACCGTCTTTCGTTTGACAGGTTCTACCTAGCCAGGAAATTAAATCCTATTTAGGGTTTAGGGTTTAAGTCGTAGTGATCCCACTACTGGAATCTGGGAATTTGCCATCAGTCAGCTCTTTGCCATCTGCCAGCTGATGGCAAAGAACGTCTTTGCCATCTGCTTATAAAAAACAGATGGCAAAGAACTGACAGACGGCAAAGAACATGGTTGCCATCAGCCAATTCTTTGCCATCTGCTAGTGGATGGCAAATAATCTTTGCCATCTGCCAGCAGATGGCAAAGAGGTTGGCAAATCCTGTGGCTCTTCCTAATTCCTTGCGTCACATAACTACTAGACAGGTCCAGTTTGGTTTTATTTGATTCAAGGATTTGGTTTTCCTTCACTGTGATGGATGTGTAAAGCTTTGAATTTAATGACCATGTTTGTTTTGTGAAGCTTCCTGGTATCTCATTTTTCCTGCTTATTAAATTCTCTTGGATGGCAGGCATATGTTTACTGAAATTTGTGGAATATAGGTATATCACTGTTCGATCTGAAAGAACAAAGTGTTCTATTCTTAATTAATGAAATATGATGAAAACTCTTGATCATATGGATTACTAAGGACAAAACTATATAGTAGCAGTACTTAAAGTGAAAAGGCCACTAGTATACATCAACAACAAGATATGATACCCAATTACTAATTCAGTAACAATCTTTTTCACCGGATCTATTCACATGGATAGCACGAAAGATTAGAGGAAGAAATATTTCTTTATCGAAGTAAAGAGAAATAACCGAATGTATTCATTTTGCACGTAACAAAAAACAGAATGACACTGAACCCTTACAGGCTCAGAATGACGCGACCTACCCGCTTTGCTATCACAAAACTGAAACTATTGACCATCTCCTCGCTCAGTGTAGTGTGGTTTGACGGGTTTGGTTTCTCTAATTGTGTGCTACTCTAGGAAAAGCCTCTTGCACATGATTTCTGATGCTGTTAGCTTGTGGTGGTCGTGGCTTGATGTGACCAAGGATGTCCAGTTTTACTTGATATTCAGTACTGCAACTTGAAAGCTTCTTCAACATCCGTCTGCTTATATCATTTTTGTGGAATTAAATAATAATAATAATAAAGAATTTTTTAAAGACATATAATTGGTGGAAAATATATCATATTGCACTAAATATTTGCATCTGTTCACGTACGGATCATTAGAAAAAAAATACATCAAACCTTATACAGGTTAGTTGCAACCAAATGACATCCTAAAGTTTTTAGTTGCATCATAATAATCTTCTTCTTCTAGTCTTCTTCTTCTAACTTTCTTCTTTTCCATTTTACAGATTTGCTTAAGATCACGGAAGCTTGGGTTGATGGAGTGCTTGTATTTAGTTTTTGTTTTGACCTTGTGAAACTTGCTACCTATGGATGAAACTGGGTAATATTGATGAAACTATGTATATGTACGGATGAAACTTGCTACTATTGGTAACATGTATTGGATATATATATGTGTTCATGAATATTGGTAATATGTGTTGAATATGCTATATTGGTCATATAAATATATTTGTGTTTGATTTTCTGTGAAAATGAATTGATATAAGAAAAAATAAAATTAAATGGGGCAATATAGGCACTTTGCCATCTGCTGGCAGATGGCAAAGAGCTTTGCCATCAGCTGGCAGATGGCAAAGAGGCCACGTGTCATCTACATGTAAGCTTTGGGCTGGCCTATTTGGGCTCTTTGCCATCTGCCAGCGGATGGCAAAGCTCTTTGCCATCAGCTGGCAGACGGCAAAGCATGCAGCATTTGCCATCTGCTGGCAGATGGCAAAGAGCCTGCAGCCTTTGCCATCTGCTGGTTGACGGCAAAGTATGGCGTTAGCCTTCTAACGGGGCTAACCCCGTTAAGAGGCTTTGCCATCTGCCAGCTGATGGCAAAGCCACAGGCTCTTTGCCATCAGCCAGCAGATGGCAAAGAAGCCTTTGCCGATAGGATCTTAGACAAACTGTTTGCCATCTGCTGGCTGATGGCAAAGCCTTTGCCATCCGCCGACCATGCCTTTGCCATCTGCCATGGCAGATGGCAAATTGCCAGATTCCAGTAGTGTCCCATCAGTAGTTATTATTTTGTACACGCTCTCACAGCTTTTGTGTTTAGTTGTGACGTAAATATTGGCTATGATCTGTGAATCATTGAGATGCATCAGCATGCGTGTTAGTTTTCCTTTGTATTTGACGGAATGTTGTAATGGGTCAACCTTGGAGTAGGAATGAAAATGGAGTGGAAAGTGTCCGTTTTTTCAGAGAAAAAAATAGAAATGGAGAGAAACCAATGTTTCTTTTTATTTTTTAAATCAGGTCTGTCGCGTTCGTGTCTCACTCTCCCGCACGGCTCCACCCCACACAGTCGCTCGGCATGCCACTCACCGCAAACCGAGTATACGATAACTTTCGCGCCTACTTGTCGAAGGATCGCGCCATGGAGTACTAGCACTACTGGAAGAGATTGACGAGTTGGCGGAGGACAGCTAGCTGTAGCACGGACTCCCAAGAACTTTTTACATGCATGCTGTGGCCAGCTATTGCGACCTTTTGAATGCGGAGCAGTCGCGTGCACCGGGAAGCGGCGCAGGCGACGCTCTCTCGGCCGGCGCGCCGCTTCAATGCCGACGCCAGTGAGAGGTCACCTCAGCTCTGGCGGGGCATGAATGTGGCACTGACAATTTTGGGCTGGAAGCACGCGTAGGTGATGAAGAGGGTTCGGGTTGGTCTGGAGCGGGCGTGGCAGTGGTCCGGACGCTCGCAAACAATAGATGATGTACGTTAATGTTGCTGCGTATATAATTAACAACGTAAATAATGTGCCAGTTGGACAAATATGATTGGAGATGGAGATGGAATTTTACGTAAACATGGATATGCATGTCTATGTCTATGTGTGTGTGCGCGACGACTCTCGCGACCTGGAAGCGGGGGCGTGTTTTTGATTGAGTTTTCTTTCTTGGTACGTTAAAAAATTGTTCGCCAATTTTCGTTTCTTTTTTCTGGGAACACGCGTATTCCCTTTAAAACTAGTGGTATGGAGGGATTTTTTACTCCACTGTATATATAGCCTCTTGTTTGATAGGGTTTCTCGCGTCTCGCTCTCTCACCCTCTCCATATCAAAACAAGATGACAGTGTCCACTCTATCTCTCTCCTCACCGGTGGTTACAGATCCGGCCGAATCCCATCCGCTGCGGGAGGTGAGGAGGTGGAGCGCTGACGTTGTCTCCGTCGGCGATGGAGGAAGCCGATGCGCACCATCCTCTCGGAGCCGGCGCTGGCGCGGACGAAGGTCCTCCGCGCCCTTGTTCGCTGCCGTTGTGTGGGCAGATCCCGCCCGCCCGCCTAAGCGACATCTCGCCCACCTGAGTTATAACTTCTTGTACTGGTCCAGCTCCCCAGGTCGCTGCATGAGGGTTTTCTTCTATGCGGCTACTCCCCAGCTCCTCATGTACAGTAGCTAGGGTTAGTCGGCTGGTCCAACATCACCTACTATTATAGAGGAAATGCACTCAAAAAGTTGTCCTAGTTTATGCCTCGATGGAAGTATACATGTTTTTTCGACAAAAAGTACTTGGTGGTTGTGTGGTCATTGTCCATATGCTCCTATTGTTGCTGCTAATCTAATACTATCACTGGTTAAATGAAGAAATGTTTTTTTCCCGGGTATCCTGGTTTAGTTGCCATCAAGATAATCATGATGCTTCTGTTTGTTGGTGTACATTTCATTAATTCTTATTGACAATTGAGATGTCGTTGTTAATCTTGTACCACTGCTAAAACAAAGTAACAACACTATATCCCTTTTTTATATTTTTGCAAACAGCGATGCGTATCTCCGTACCCGGGCATGTCTTCCTCAATTTTAGTGGAACTGCACAAAATTGGATGGCCATTGTTGTTCTGCCTCACTGTCCTCTGTCACGTGGTTATTCCTTCCTCGTGCTTGATTACTGAGAAGAAACAGACCACAGTGAGGATTTGTCGAACTTCATAGGTGCCTCACACAAACTTGATGCCAAATGGATGATGCATCACCATGATGACCTATCGATGCTCATGATTGCGCCTCATGGTTGCATCGGTTCGTGAAGCTGATCGATTTTCAATGAAAAACAAGCTGTCTTCCATCAGTGCTATTTGCTTGTTACCGACAAAGATGATATCCTTCATCAGTTCACCTTGGTTGCGTTGGAGATGCAGTCGTCTTTCACGTTGGTGCAATTTTATCACACAACTAACTATGAACCAAATGTTTCCTCGAAGAAGGATCGACGTTGGTACTAAGAGCATAAGTTTTGTATTGATTTCTAAGCCTTCTCACAACTTGGTCTTCAGCTCCCCTGTAATTTTATTTGTCCAGGGCTTAACTTTGATTAAAAAATGGTCTGTACTAAAAACCCGGATGGACGTAGTAGCCCTCCATTTTTATTTACTCCGCATATTAGATTTGACTGAAGTCAAACTTTGTAAAGTTTGACCAAGTTTAGGCCAAAGACAACAAACCATAATTATTGAGAGAGGGCAAACTGTACATACTCTCAAACCTTTCCGATAATTGAAATTAAAATTATTTATTTGTACACACTCTCACACGTTTCCGATAATTTGGAGCATGTGTGGTTGTTTACTTAAGGGAGGGTAGTGTACCGCACGTGAAGGACATGAAGTGCGACCAGGACGCGTGGATCGTTAGTTCATCAGAAGTAGTAGTTTTCTTCACTGGTACGTTAAATAAAAAGTTTCGTTTCGTACTTACACAATTTAAAACGATTGTTATGGAGAGAATAAGAAAACCACTCCACTATATATTAGTAGTATACACGAGTACTATATGGACGCATCTTGTCACACAGCCAAAGGCAGGTGCAGTTAAGGCACCGGAGCCCAGTCCGTTCTATAGTATATATGTAGGAGTACTATATAAGCTGGAGCCTCAGAGTTTGTTCGCTAGGGTTTGCACTCTCCACACTCTCGCCGCACTACATATATATATATATATATATATATATATATATATATATATATATATATATATATATATATATATATATATATATATATACACGCTGGAGGCTCAGTGTTCCTTTGCTAGGTTTTGCTATATTCACAGTCTCTCACCTTCTTCACCAGATCTAAACAAGACTGCTGTCGGTGTCAAAACCGGCGGATCTCGGGTAGGGGGTCCCGAACTGTGCGTCTAGGCGGATGGTAACAGGAGACAAGGGACATGATGTTTTCACCCAGGTTCGGGACCTCTCGATGGAGGTAAAACCCTACTCCTACTTGATTATTATTGATGATATGGGTAGTACAAGAGTAGATCTACCACGAGATCAAGGAGGCGAAACCCTAGAAGCTAGCCTATGGTATGATTGTTGTATGATGAAGTTGTCCTACGGACTAAAACCCTCCGGTTTATATAGACACCGGATAGGGTTAGGGTTACAAAAAGTCGGTTACAGTTGTAGGAGATCTTGAATATCCGCATCGCCAAGCTTGCCTTCCATGCCAAGGAAAGTCCCATCCGGACACGGGGCGATGTCTTCAATCTTGTATCTTCATAGTCCTGGAGTCCGGCTAAAGGTATAGTCCGGCTACCCGAACATCCCCTAATCTAGGACTCCCTCAGTAGCCCCTGAACCAGGCTTCAATGACGACGAGTCCGGCACGCAGACTCCCTCAGAAGATTTTAAACACCAAGAGTAGTGTCCGGCTCTGCAAAATAAGTTTCCACATATTGCCATAGAGAGAATAATATTAACACAAATCAAATCTGCTGACGTATTCCACAGTGTGTCATCACACTACGGCCAAGTCTTTTACTCGAATCGTTTTTACTTTTCCACCTCAGCACGTTTTGCGAGGCGGTTTCCTTGGCATGTCTTGTCAAAGCAGAGATCGTGTCCCCCATTTACGGGATTCTCATCAATACGGACGTGGGTAACCCAACCGCGCCATTTATCACGGCGCTTGGGAGGCAAGCGAGTTTTACTAGGCTGGTGGGGACGCACAGCCGCATCCGCCCATATAAGGGGATAAGGATCCACCTTTTTACCTATGCCTTCTTCCTCCTTTGCCTATCCCTCTTCCGCGCACTCGAGCTCCAGCGCCCAAGCCCGCATTTCACACCTCGACCTTCTCCAGCAATGTCCGGAGCGGGAGGCAAGTGGACGGTCTCCTCCGTCACGGAGGGCCATGTCAAAAAGCTAAGGAAGGTCGGATACTTGTCCAAAGACATCGCGCACCGGCTTCCCGAGGAGGGGCAGATTCTCCCTAGCCCAAGGCCCCATGAGAGGGTAGTATTCCTTCCCCACTTCCTCCGCGGACTGGGTTTTCCACTCCACCCATTTGTCCGGGGGCTCATGTTCTACTACGGCCTGGATTTCCACGATCTGGCCCCGAACTTCGTCCTCAACATCTCGGCGTTTATCGTCGTGTGCGAGGCTTTCCTCCGCATCCGCCCCCATTTCGGCCTCTGGCTCAAGACCTTCAACGCCAAGCCCAAGGTGGTGCGCGGCAGCCAGGCGGAGTGCGGAGGCGCCATGGCGGGCAAGATGGCCAACGACCTATGGCTCGAGGGCTCCTTCGTGGAGACCCTAAAGGGGTGGAAATCCGGGTTGTTTTACATCACCGAGCCACGCGATCCGAAATGGATCGCAGCCCCCGAGTTCCGATCCGGACCCCCCACGCGGCTGATGTCCTGGAAAGAGACGGGCCTGTCGTGGGGTGACGAAAAAGAGGTGACTGGACTGCAGACATGCATCCAGTCCCTGGTGAACAAGCCGATCAAGCTTGTTAATGTAGTCCAGGTTATGCTCGTCCGCCGGATCCTCCCGTGTCAACAACGGGACTTTATTCTGTGGGAGTTCGACCCGGCGTAGCACCAAACCCTTAACAGGCTCTTCGACACGACGTATGAAGATGTCTGGAAGGTGTTGACCAAAGGCGCCGAGGCTCCTGCATCCGCTTCCGAGGACCGCGGATACAGCTCACAGCGTCACGCTAGCGAGGTAAGCTATTTTCACCTTTTACAGGATGTTAAGTTTTTTCATAGTTTGACTCTATGCGGGATCTAAACTCCCTCACCTTTGACAGGATTGGCAGGCGAAGTCCGGACCGATTAACTGTCTGGCTCCCTTGCCCGAAGACCCAACCCCTGCTCTCCTAGTGAAGCTGCTGGTTCCGGCGCCTTATGTGGTGCCGGAGAAGAAGGCCAAGAAGAAGAAGAAGGCCACGGGGACTCGAAAGAGTGCCCGTCATATGGTGGTGTCGGACTCGTCATCCGACGAGTCCAAGACGCTCTCCTCCCGTGAAAACGAGGAGGAAGAAGAAACCTCTCCCTCTCTAGCGGGGGGAGGAAAGAAAAGGAAGGCCGCCCCAACGGGGGAGGCCGAAGGGTCCAGGAAGAGGAAGACCCCTCCGCCGGACTACTCCCCCGACGCCGAAGAGGACGAAGAGGAGTGGCCAGACAGGGCCAAGCGTCCGGCGAAATCGTAAGTATTCAGATATCAGAGTGACTCATGACGTTCCTTTGTTGCACAGTTTTTCCTAATGTCGAACATAATTATGCAGCCCGCCCCGGGTCGGACTCGACGAGTCATCGAGCGGCTCCCTGGATTCATCGAACGTGAACTCAGTTCCGCCCGCTGCCTTCCCCCGCACTGCGGACGATGCCAAAGTGGCGTCGCGACAAGCTCCGGGGCAGGAGGAGGTGGTCCTGGAGGAGCCGCAAGGCGACCTCCCGGACTCCAGGAGTAAAGGGGACAAGACCCCCCAGGGCTCCAAGTCCGGCTTTGAGCCGGACACCGCGCCGGAATCTTGAACAGTTCCGGACCACAGTAGGCGAACTCCTTCCAAGAGGAGCAAGCCTTCTGAGCCGGCGGCCTCCGTCCAACCGGAGGTGCCGGACAATCTGCTGGAGATGCTTGACAGCGCCTCTATCGACGAGGAGCACCGTACTATCATGAGTACGGTGATCCAGAAGGTTCAGTCCGCCAAGAGCGGACTGACTGAGGCTTGTGCTAGCCTTCTAACAGGCTTCGAGGTAAGCAAAAATATGTAAAAATATTACCACATAGATAGTAGCCCCTGATGCTCTGTTTGGCGTTCGGAAAGAAAAGCCGAATAGAGGATCTATCAATTTTCGCAGGAGTCTAATAAAAAAGAGTCGATATGTGTATGCAGGCTTCGCTCCTAGTCACCGCCGCACTAACTGCAGAGGTGGGTGCCCTGAAATAGGGCCTCGAGCGGACCGAGCAAGAGCTCGGCCTTGCCAAGCGGTAGCTCGAGGAGAGAGAGGGTAAGAGATACCTTACAGAAAAAAGTGTCTATAAAAAGACGCAATTGCAAAAAATGACAGGATTGTAATGCTTCTTGTAGGGGCCACGACTGAGGTGGCGACCCTCAAGCAGGCGCTGTCCGAGGCCGAAAAGAAAGCGGCCGCGGAGCGCACCGAGCGAGAGAAACTTGAGGCTCAGGTCGGCGAGGTGCAGCAAGAGCTTCAGGCTCTCATGAAAAAACATGAGAGTTTGGAGCTTGAGTCAAAGACGCAAGCGTCCGAGCTCGTGGCGGCCGTTGAGACTGCCAAGTCTGCCAAGGCCGAATCCCAGAAGGCCCTCCAAGAGTTGGAGGAGATGAAAAGGATAGCGGTGGGTAAGGCATTCTTTATGCAAAGCAGAAATATAAAAGTAAACTACTTGTTACTTACCCGAATCCGGAGCTCTCCAGGGGAATTCGCAGATCTTCCGCACAGCGTATCCGATGCCGCCGCATTCTACCGAGCCGAAGAGGGCAGCTCAACGGAGAAGGTGTTCTGGTCTCAGTATGCTGAGGCCGGACACCCTGTGCCCTTGAGCGACCAGCTGAAACAACTGGTCGAGCTCCACAAGGCGGCCGAACAGGCCATGAAGGGCTTCATAGTTCGACTGTAGCCTGGAGAGGCCCTGCCTGGGAGCTACTTCGGGCTGGTGCGGCGGCTGGTGGAGGCATGTCCAAGGTTCGAGGTCATCAAGCGCTCCGTCTGCATCGAAGGTGCCCGTAGGGCCCTTGCCCGTGCAAAGGTGCACTGGGGTAAGCTGGACGGTGAGAAGCTTGTGAGGGATGGGCCGCCGCCGGGGAAGGAGCATCGCAAGCTCGAGAACTACTATAAGGATGTTCTTGCTAGTGCCCGCCTTGTGGCGGATGAATCTACCAAGGATGTAATTTTTGAATGAAGTCGCTCGTGTTTATCCTGTGCACTGAAAACTTGTTCATATGCGCTAAGCAATGCTTGTTGAATTTAAAATATTACTTTCTGTGCGGCCGTTTATCAAAAATTGAGAGATGGCTAGTCGTCGGCTTGTGCCCCCATGCCACTAGTGCTGGGGTGTTCGGGATAAACCTGAGCGCTCTTTTTCCCATATTTGGGTCCTTCGAGGGAGGCGCTCAGCACAACGAACCAGGCAATCGGACTATAATGCTTGAACACTCTCACTTAGCCATAGAACTCAATAATTTTAAATTTCGGCGAAGCCCCTAGTTCGGAAGACCGAGTTCGGGGTGCTATCCACGCCTTGGCCGGACAAAGCTGGCTCCTCGCTCGAAGCGGCATAAGTCTTTAGGGACTCGAAAAACCTCTTGAACAGCGACCGATCTCTTGCCTCATCATGACAGTCAGTTTTAGCTTTCTCCACTGAGGTGCTTAGCCCAGCTCAACTGGGGCACAATCGCAGTGGTTCTCCTAGTGCTACCTTAGCCGATATAGCGGAACGTAAGGCACCAAAACATAGGAGCCGGGCAAACCCAACTATTCACCCAAATCATGATTCGGAGCCGATGCATATAGTGCTATAAGTTCGGGGTGCCGCACTTGTGAAAGTGTACGGAATTCTCATGCCATATTGATGGGTACCAAAGCCCCTGGCGTATTTTGCCGTACCATAGTGTACGGGTGCAACATGTCATTAATGAACATATATAAAAGAGAGGATAATGCAAAAAATAGACAAAAAACTATGCATTGTTTATAAACAGGCTGCTATCAAAGCAGAACGATACAAGTACTGCGATAAGCAAAAGATATTGAACTATTTAACATGTCCTGGCCAGGGGCAGGCCGCGGAATTGTATTCAAAACAGGTATACGGCTCGTAACAGAGACCACCTGGGAGTTCCATAATGCGGCATGGATTGTCTGCTTCCCTGGATCTTGCATCGTTTGTGTGGCAGTTGAATTGCCGAAAAGGTCGTCCGAAGTATGGAGTCCTGAAAGTAAGAAAAAATTAAAAAAAGGAATTCGGCAGCCCCTAGTACGTTTTAGGCCGTATTTTGGGCTTGCCGTTATTGTGCCCCTTCCCCTGCGCCCATATTATTTCAAGAGCGTAGTTACGTACGCTAAGCACTGGTTTCTCTATGTCGCGAGGGCTGGGGTTGGGGCCGCCTTGCTACGCCTGCTCAGAACATGCCAGGCGATCTTGTTGTAGGTTACTCCGGGCGCGCTTGGCAGTGTCTGGCTTTTTAACGGCCGGACTGGAGAATTGCCTAAGAAGGCTGCTTTGTACTTCCGCTGCGAGATCCGCCGTGTGCTCCTCTGTTCGGAGGGAGCGTTTGGTGTTTCCGTTGACCGTAATTACTACTCGAGGTCCTGGCATCTTGAGCTTGAGATATGCGTAGTGCGGCACCGCATTGAACTTTGCAAATGCGGTTCGCCCGAGCAGGGCATGATAGCCACTACGAAACGGGACTATATCGAAGATTAACTCTTCGCTTCAGAAATTGTCCGGAGATCCGAAGACCACTTCAAGTGTTACTGAGCCTGTACAGTTGGCCTCTACACCTGGTATACCGCCATTAAAGGTCGTTTTTGTGGGCTTAATCCTCGAGGGATCTATGCCCTTTTTCCGCACTGTATCCTGGTAAAGCAGGTTCAGGCTGCTTCCGCCGTCCATGAGGACTCTTGTGAGATGAAATCCGTCGATAATTGGGTCGAGAACCAATGCGGCGAAGCCGCCGTGACGGATGCTAGTGGGGTGGTCCCTTCGATCGAAAGTGATCGGACAGGAGGACCTTGGGTTGAATTTTGGGGGCGGCTGGCTCCATCGCGTATACGTCCCGTAGCACACGCTTCCGCTCCCTCTTGGGAATGTGGGTTGCGTATATCATGTTCACCGTCCGCACTTGTGGGGGAAAACCCTTCTGTCCACTGTTGTTCGGCGGCCTGGGCTCCTCCTCGTCATCGCTATGCAGACCCTTGTCTTTATTTTCGGCTCTTAGCTTGCCTGCCTGCTTGAACAGCCAATAATCCCTGTTGGTGTGATTGGCTGGCCTTTCGGGGGTGCCATGTATTTGGCACAAGTGGTCAAGTATTCGGTCCAAACTGGACGGGCCCTGAGTATTCTTTTTTAACGGCTTTTTACGCTGACCGGATTTATAGCCTCTGAATCCGGCATTAACTGTCGTGTCTTCGTTGATGTCGCTGTTAACGCGGCGCTTTTGCTTGTTCCAACGTGTCCTGCCACTTTTGTCCTTGGTATCCGAATTACCAGGGTTCTTCGATAAGTTGTTACTGCGAGCTAGCCATCTGTCTTCTCCCACGCAAAAGCGGGTCATGAGTGTCGTGAGGGCTGCCATGGATTTCGGCTTTTCCTGTCCCAGGTGTCGGGCAAGCCACTCGTCGTGGATATTATGCTTGAAGGCTGCTAGGGCCTCTGCGTCCGGACAGTCGACTATTTGGTTTTTCTTTGTTAGGAACCGTGTCCAGAATTGCCTGGCCGATTCCTCTGGCTGCTGAATTATGTGGCTTAAGTCATCGGCATCCGGTGGTCGCACATAAGTGCCCTGGAAGTTGTCGAGGAATGCGGCTTCCAGGTCCTCCCAAGAACCGATTGAGTCTGCTGGCAAGCTGTTAAGCCAATGCCGGGACGGTCACTTAAGTTTGAGCGGGAGGTATTCGATGGCGTGTAGATCATCACCGCGGGCCATGTGGATATGAAGGAGATAATCCTCAATCCATACCGCTGGATCTGTTGTGCCATCATATGATTCGATGTTTACGGGTTTGAAACCCTCTGGGATTTTATGACCCATTACTTCATCTATGAAGCATAGTGGGTGTGCGGTGCCTCTGTACTGGGCTATATCATGACGCATCTCGAAGGAGCTATGTCTGTTGTGTTTGGCCCGGCCGGATTTGTTGTATCCGGAATGAAGATCACCGTGACGTGCCGTGGGGCGCCTGCGCGATCCGTAGATCGATCTTGTTTGCCTTGCTTTTTCTTCCAGTACGTCTCACAGGTCTGGCGCGTTTTCCCGTGCCTTAGTTGAACGGCGTCGGGGCATGGCTTGGTTGGAGGGCCGAGAGGCCTCTCTGTCGCGGCCGCGAGGTGGCCAGTCGGCCATGTCATGCGCTAGTGATGTAGGTGCTTCCTCCTCTGATCGGGGTAGCGGCCCGCGCTTTGGGTAACTCTTGGAGGGGCATTCGAGTTCATACTCTTCGGCCACAAGGACTTCAGTCCATCTGTCAGCTAGCAAGTCTTGATCAGCTCTAAGCTGTTGTTGCTTTTTCTTGAAGCTGCTTGCCATATCTAAAAGCCTGCATTTGAAATGCTCTTGTTCGGCGGGGTCTGATGGTACGACGAATTCATCGTCGTCGAGGCTTGCCTCGTCTTCGGAAGGAGGCATATAGTTATCATCCTCAACCTCTTGGTCTGCCGCTCTCTCATGAGGGCTGGCTTCTCCATCTTCCTTTGCCGAATCTTGCTGGAGGGGGTGTTCTTCGGCGCTATCCGGGGTAGTATTATCTCCCGTGCCGGAATCACCATTTTTGCTTTGGCAGGATATAGAGCGGCGCCGCTGGCGCCGGCGCTTTGGCTGTTTCTTGGAGGTGTCATCCCCCGCTGTTCCATCGCCATCTCCGTCTTTTGGAGTATCCACCATGTATATGTCATATGAAGAGGTGGCCTTCCAGTGCCCTACAAGTGCTGGTTCTTGTTCGTCTCCTGCATCGTCGTCCATACCGTCGATGTCTTCGGAGTCGAAGTCAAGCATGTCGGTTAAATCGTCGACAGTGGCTACAAAGTGGGTGGTGGGTGGGGTTTGAATTTCTTCATCGTCTGCATCCCATCCTTGCTGAATATAGTCCGGCCATGTCTCTCCTGATAAAGAGAGAGACTTTAGTGAGTTCAGGATGTTGCCAAAGGGCGAGTGCTGAAAGATGTCCGCGACGGTGAACTCCATTATCGGCGCCCAACCGGATTCGATCGGCAGGGGCGTGGGGGGTTCGGAGTCCGGAGAGGAATCCAGCTCCTCGGAGTCACGGGCCGTGCGGAACGCGGGACTGACGTTCGGCTCGATCTCCTTTGAGATCGCAGCCCCCGAGGTGACGTCCAACCGCTCATCCTCGATTGGCGCAATAGGCTCCAAATTAAGGGTCGGAACCGGTGCGTGTGCGGCCTCCAGGGCACTGTTCGACGGCAGAGCTAGATCATGCCTCTCAAAACAGTGCGGCGCGCTCGGCTGTGGCTCGAATCCGTCGAAGATCAAATCCCCGCGGATGTCAGCCGTGTAGTTTAAGCTTCCAAACCGGACCTGATGGCCAGGGGCATAGCTTTCGATCTGCTCCAGGTGGCCAAGCGAATTGGCCCGTAGTGCGAAGCCGCCGAAGACGAAGATCTTTCCGGGGCGAAAAGTCTCGCCCTGGACCTCGTCATTATAGATGATCAAAGGAGCCATCGAGCCCAAAAGTGACGACACATAGGAACTCTCAATGAAAGCACCAATGTCGGTGTCAAAACCGGCGGATCTCGGTTAGGGGGTCCCGAACTGTGCGTCTAGGTGGATGGTAATAGGAGACAAGGGACACGATGTTTTTACCCAGGTTCGGGCCCTCTCGATGGAGGTAAAACCCTACTCCTCCTTGATTAATATTGATGATATGGGTAGTACAAGAGTAGATCTACCACGAGATCAAGGAGGCTAAACCCTAGAAGCTAGCCTATGGTATGATTGTTGTATGATGAAGTTATCCTATGGACTAAAACCCTCCGGTTTATATAGACATCGGATAGGGTTAGGGTTACACAAAGTCGGTTACAATGGTAGGAGATCTTGAATATCTGCATCGCCAAGCTTGCCTTCCACGCCAAGGAAAGTCCCATCCGGACACGGGACGAAGTCTTCAATCTTGTATCTTCATAGTCCTGGAGTCCGGCTGAAGGTATAGTCCGGCTACCCGAACACCCCCTAATCTAGGACTCCCTCAACTGCGATGGCCTCTCTCTCTCCCCCCTCACAGCTGGTGAAGGAGGCGTCCGGAACCCGTCGCACCGTGCAGCGTTCACTCTATCGCCTTCGGCGAGTGAGGAAATCCACTACCGGCTACTGTGTTCTCTTTCACCCAGCACGTGTGCTGGAGGGATACCGACCCCTTCTTCCTCGTTGCCGTACATAGTGTGGGCAGATTCGGCCTCCCGCCACACGCCTTGCCACATCCAGATGACCCTAAGGTATAAGTTTCTTTGAAACCGTCATTGCTCTAGCTGCATGCGGATCTTTTTCGATTATGTAGTCGAATCTAGGTCTTGGTTCAAAGAGGAAAGAAGGGTGCGGTGGGGTGGAGCATGAATCTAGGACGTGGTTCAATGAGGAAAGGAGGGAGGGAAAGTAGTATAGACTGGCTATCCAGCCGCTTTGTTGGTCGAAAAGGGAAAAGGGGGTTAACCCAGTACACACATCTGTAAGGAATTGTCGGGGGAAATCTGCCTCCACGAACACCTATTTGGACCGAGCCCCTTTCTGGTTCGGCGGGAGGCGGAGGTCGCGCGAAGAGTGGATCGAGGCGATGCACACAAGGGGTTTACCCAGCTTCGGGCCGCACGCATGCGTAAAACCCTATTGCTGCTTTGTGGTTTGTATTGTGTTCTTGCTCCGGAGCGCTGAGTGCTACAGTACGCTCAGGCAACTAATCAGACCGGGCGTGAGTGGCCTCCCCCCCTCTACGTTGCGCATGGAGCCTCATTTTATATGTGTAAGGGGTTTCCCACAGGTGGCAACGCAGGCGGGGGTAAAACTGGAAAACGCTATGTTGGGTACAGTTGTTTGCACAGTGCTATCAAACCTAACTCTGACGGCAGGGGACAAGGGCATTAAATGCCCGTCTAGGTCGCCCAGACAGTGCAGAAAAGGGGCCGTCAGGGGCGCCACCGTTTGCCACGACGGCTATCCTGTCAGCGTTGCTTCGCCACCGCATGCCCCTGGCTGTGCAGCCTCCCGCCACGTACGCCTGGAATGGCCCCAGAGCGACACGTGGGTGGATGAGCTGGAACGCAGGCGCGGGGTGGTGACTTGCCGCGGCAAGCGCCTTGCCGCGGTTGATGCCTTGTCGCGCCCGGGAGCTCGTCGCTCACCGGTCCTTGCCGGGACGCGTGGCGCGTCGCAGCATGTCTCTTGTCGTGCCTTGGTCGGCCTTCCTGGCAAGCTCCTCTTGCCGGGGCTTTGTGCTTCGAGCGGTCGTCCCGGCAAGCTCCTCTTGCCGGGGCCTTGCTCTCTTCGGGTGGCCTTCCTGGCAAGCTCCTCCTGCCGGGGCCTTGGCTCAAATACTCCCTTCTTGGATGGCCCAAGAAGGGACCACGGAGGGTTTTGGTGATCACCTGGCAAGCCTTGCCGCGGGGTGCTACGACTGCCCGTGCACAAGTTCGGGGTACTAAGGTACCCCTACTTTAGTACACCGACAGGAGCCCCCGGGCCTGGGCCATACACGGTGCCAAGCACTGTTGGGCCAGGCCCAAAACAGTGCACGGGCACGCGCGGCCTGGGTCACGCTGCATCTTTTTCTGCATCCACCACGCCCTCCCCGAATGGCACGCGTCGAACACGGCATCGTGGGGAGAGGTGTGCGTGACATGGGCGGCGTGACGTGGGCGGCGTGCGCGGGGCTGAGCCCCGCAGGCACGCATCACGTCGCAATAAAGGGGGGACGGTTCGCGTCATCTCCATAAGTGGAGGGAGGCGTGGAGGTGTGGCTCGTTTGCTGGACGGGGTCGAGGCACGGTTTTCGAGGCGTCCGCTCCCCACGATCACGGGGTGGGGGGATGTAGCCTCATCCGTCGCCTCGGTCCTGCACGCCAGCCACGCAGCTTCCATGCACTTGGAGTCGCAGACGGTGGAGGCAGGAAACCGGGCCATCGCGGGTCGAGGCAGCAGGCTGGTCCCAGTCGCCTGCTCTTCCTGCGTCTTGATTGGCTGAGCGGGGCGGCCGAGACCCCACCCTGCTCCTTTATAAGGAGCAAGAGGGGGCGACGAAAATCCACGCTCCTTCATCTTTTCTTCCCTTCAGCTTCTGATCCCCTCTCCCCATTCGCCATGGAGAAAGGGAACCCTGGTCCTTCATCGGTGGCGGCGAGGGTCGCCTCTAGGCAACGCGCCCCTCCTCCCCATGCACCCGCGGTGGCGGAGCCAGCCGTAAGGGGAAGGGGGAGGGGGCGAGGTCGTGGACGAGGTCATGGACGAGGCCGAGGCGCTCGGGGACGAGGCGGACGGGGTGACGCGCCGGCCTCGCCTCCGCCAGCAGCTCCTCTTCTCACGGCGGTCCACATCGGGGACGACCCCTGCGAGTTCTTCGTCAGGCTGCGACGGGCGCCTCGTCGTCGCCTCCGTCTCCCAGCTCCCTTCACAAGCGTGATGGAGATGGAACAACCCGAGACGCTAAGACCGCGCATGAGGGGCTGCGGGATCAGCGGCACGCGGGTCCACGTTGAGTCCCCAGCCCCCGGCGTGATGTATCTTGGTCGAGGGTGGAAGACGTTCGCCCGTATCCACAGCTTGATGGAGGGGTTCACCCTCCATTTTATGTTGATGGAGGGCGATCTCCTCTCCATCAAGGTCTTCGGGTGCTACGGGACCCGGGCCGGGTGCTGCGTGGATAGCTCCTCCGACAGCGAAGGCTCCTCCTCGAGTGAGAGTGACGAGGAGGGGAGCGACAGTGACGACGAGGGTAGCGGTCGTCGGGATGACGGGTCCGACTAGGCGCCGGTCGCGGCTCCGTGTGGCACCGGCGACCCCATCATCCGTGTCGCCGGCTCCTTGAGCTTCTCGGGGTCGTCTCCTTGGCGGCTGGCATAGGGAGGCTGCGGAAGAGGAAGAGGGCGGGCGGCAAGGCCGTCAACTCGGAGTACGGGGGCATGGTGCCCTCGATAGCGTGCTGACGTCCTTCCGCCTCATCGAGCCCTGCTTCCGGCGTCGCCGTCACCATCCAGCTTTCAGACGGCCCCCGGGGTGATCTCTTGGTGTCTTCTCCCACCCGTAGCTCGCCTAGGCGCCCCTTTTGCCCTTCTCGCCTCCTTGTCCTACCTCCTGAGGAGAGAGAAAAGAAAGGGATTACGGGCACCTTATCTCTTTTTAACTTGTAAGCCCCCGGGCTTTAGTTGCATTTAAAGCTTGTAATCCCATCTCTTATGTTTTTCATTCTCTCTGAACTGTACCTGAGCGGAATGTTTTTTAATGAAAAGGGGATGTTTGCCGGGCCATTTGTCCCGTGGGTAAAACCCACACCAAGGAGCGAATCCTTTATATCGTTAAGATAGACACTTCTTTGCCCGGCAACAGGCCCTGCCGTCTTCCCGCGCCACTCGACCTTTCTCACGCCTTTGGCGGAGGTAGGGATGAGGCGGGTTCGGGCTCCTCATTCCGTCCCTTTGCCGCCGCGGCTACTACCAAAACTGGGCCCAGGAACGCGCTCCGGGGCCCAGAGTTAAGGGAGCATGGTAGCTTTTTAGGATGAAACAAGGTTTTCGCATTCCTCGGTCCATAAGAGAATGCATGATAAGCGATGAAAAACTTATCTGGGATTGCAGCCCCCGGCAACTTTGGCTTGCCGCGGGTGAATCTTTATACTTGCAGCCCCCGGCAATACTGGTTTGCTGGGGACCAGATGCTGGTCCGCCCTTCTTCTCTTCTTCGTCCTTAAGCGGTCTGGCCAGGATATGCAAAACCCTGCGAACCAAGGGAAACGAAGGAACAGGAAAAAGGGACGCAGACCCGACCTCTAAGCTAGGGGTTAGCAGTTGTTAGGCACTATCAGCCCTAACCAAGGACGAGACTCGACTCAGCATGCATGCTAAAACTTAGGGCGCCAGCGCTTCATTTACTGCTGCTCAGGGTCTGCGCCTGGCTTTGTACAAAGGATTACATGCAACAGCGGCAAGACTTGTACAAAAGGGTGGTTGCCTGACGGGGCCCGACAACCGCGCCTTACGGGTAAAACTTACGAAGATGCTCAATATTCCAGGAGTTGCTCACCGGAGTGCCATCTTCGGTCTCGAAGCGGACAGCGCCGGGCCTCGTGACTCGTCTCACCCGGTAAGGGCCTTCCCACTTCGGCGTCAACTTGTTGTGATTCTTGGCGGACGGAGCGCGCCGAAGAACAAGGTCGCCTTCCTCGAAGCTTCTGGCTTTAGCTTGCGGCTATGGTAGCGACGCAAAGCTTGCTGGTAGCGAGCGGCTCGCACAACAGCCTGAAGACGATCTTCCTCAAGGAGCAGCGCGTCATCTTCACGCAGCCGCTCTTGCTCAAGCTCATCATAAGCGAGCACTCGAGGTGACCCGTATACGAGTTCCGTGGGGGTAACTGCTTCTGCTCCATAGACTAGAGCAAATGGTGTCTGGCCAGTGGCTCGATTTGGCGTCGTTCTGATCGACCAAAGAGCCACTGGCAGCTCCTTGATCCAGTTTCTTCCGCA
This sequence comes from Aegilops umbellulata, assembly GCA_032464435.1. Classification (NCBI taxonomy): domain Eukaryota; kingdom Viridiplantae; phylum Streptophyta; class Magnoliopsida; order Poales; family Poaceae; genus Aegilops; species Aegilops umbellulata. The sequence goes on from CP136058.1 coordinate 81,629,728, forward strand.
CTTGTGCAGCCTGTCGAAAGTTCTGGTCTTGAGCCCGCGCAGCACTTCGGCATTGGCCCTCTCCGCTTGGCCGTTGCTTCTAGGATGAGCAACAGAAGCGAAGCAGACCTTGGCGTCGAGATCTTGGATGTATTGCATGAAGGCGCGACTCGTGAATTGCGTACCGTTGTCGGTGATGATCCTGTTGGGGATCCCGAAGCGGCAAACAATCGACCTGAAGAACTTGACTGCTGATTGTGCTGTCACCTTCCTCACTGGTTCCACTTCCGGCCACTTTGTGAACTTGTCGATTGCAACGTACAAGTACTCAAAGCCCCCGACAGCTCGGGGGAAGGGGCCGAGGATGTCGAGTCCCCAGACCGAAAATGGCCAGCATAAAGGGATCGTCTAGAGAGCTTGAGTTGGCTGGTGTATCTGCTTGGAATGGAACTGGCACGCTTCGCACTTGGTTACTTGTGCAGTTGCATCCTGGAGGGCGGTCGGCCAGAAGAAACCTTGCCGGAACGCTTTGCCGGCAAGTGCTCTTGCGCCAATGTGGTGGCCACATATGCCTCCATGTATCTCTGCCAACAGCTTTTGTCCGTCTTCCCGGGGAATACACTTCAATTTCACACCGTTGCGCTCTCTTCTGTACAGTGTGTTGTCGACGAACTGGTACATACTTGAGCGCCGGGCTACTCTTTCCGCTTCTTCTTGTTCTTCGGGAAGTTCTACGTTCTGGAGGAAACGGACAGTCTGTTGCGCCCATGCTGGAGCCTGTGGCTCGACAACAAGGACTGAAGGCGCATCTGCTGCTGCGGGAACGTCCTCTTCTACGGTGAGGATCTGGGGCTCAGCCGGAGCTTGACGTTCCCCGGCAAGCTTGCCGGAGCAAAACTTGTCGGGAGCGCCTGCTCCTACGGAACAAACCCTGGGGTTTGCCGGAGCAGACTGCTCCTCAGCACTCTTGGCGTCGATCTTGGGGACCTTCTTGGCGGCGGCTCCGGGGAGCTCTGCCGGAATATAGTCGCCGGAGACCAACTTCCTCTTCTTGCTCCGTACGGTTGATGGTGTTACGGATGGCTAAGTCAGCTTGAGCACAAAGGTTCCTGGCTCCACAGGTAACTTGAGTGCCGCGCACTTTGACAGGCCATCAGCGATGTCATTCTCAGCTCTTGGAATGTGTTCCATTTGCAGGCCGTTAAAGTGCTCCTCTATCTTCCTCACTTCATCAACGTACGCTTCCATCAACGGACTCTGGTAATCTTTGTTCACTTGGCGGACGACAAGCTGCGAGTCACCCCTGACAATGAACTTCTAGATCCCAAGTTCTGCCGCGATCCTGAGACTGGCAAGCAAACCTTCATACTCGGCAGTATTGTTAGTTGCTTGCTCCTTGGGGAAGTGCATCTGGACTATGTACTTGAGGTGATCTCCGGTGGGCGCGATAAGCAACACGCCAGCACCGGCGCCTTGCAGCGAGAAGGCACCATCAAAATACATCAGCCACTCTTTGCTTGCTTCTTTGACGGGGATGCTCGTCTCTGGGTTTTCTTCGTCTGGTGTCGGTGTCCACTCCGCTATGAACTCCGCCAATGCTCTGCTTTGGATAGTCGAAGTGCTCTTGAATTTGAGACCGAAGCTTGACAGTTCCAGTGCCCACTCGACAATCCTGCCTGTTGCTTCTGGATTCTGCAGTATCCTCTTCAGCGGAAAGCGGGTGACAACTGTAATCTCATGTGCTTGGAAGTAATGGCGCAGCTTTCTCGAGGCCATGAGAAGGCCGAAAAGCAATTTCTGCACACCAGAGTACCTTGACCTAGCCCCCTGCAGAAGGGAGCTGACAAACTAAACTGGGCGCTGCACCATTTTCTTCTTCTGCATCTCTACTCGCTCCTGCGGAGATCCATCCTTGTCGGGGCCAGAGCTTGTCGGGGAAGCCCCCTGCTTGTCGTTGGACGCGCTTGCCGCGGTTGCTGGCTCATCATCCGCCTCCCTCTCCGCTACTAACGCAGCACTAACCAATTGATTGGTCGCCGCCAGGTATAGCAGCAACTTCTCTTGTGGTCTAGGCGCGACAAGTATTGGAGCGGAGGACAGGTATTTCTTCAAGTCCTGCAGTGCAGCCTCCGCTTCTGGAGTCCATTTCACTGGACCCGCCTTTTTCAAAACTTTGAAAAAGGGCAGGTCGCGTTCTGCAGACTTGGAAATAAACCTGCTGAGAGCCGCCACGCAGCCGGCAAGCCTTCGTACATCCTTGACGTGTGTTGGTGCTTCAATCTGCTCGATGGCCTTGATTTTGTCTGGATTGGCTTCGATTCCCCGCTGAGACACGAAGAACCCGAGAAGCTTGCCGGAAGGGACTCCAAACACGCACTTCTCGGGGTTGAGCTTGAGACTGATCCTGCGCAGGTTCGTGAAGGTCTCTTCTAAATCTTGAATCAGGGTTGCCATGTTCCTGCTCTTGACAACTATGTCATCCATGTAGGCTTCCACATTTCTGTGGATTTGTGGCTCAAGAGCGGTATGGACAACCCTCGCAAACGTCGAACCAGCATTCTTCAAACCGAAAGGCATCCGTACGAAACAGTACGTGCCACATGGAGTGATGAATGCGGTCTTTTCCTCATCTTCTTAAGCCACGAAGATCTGATGGTATCCTGAGTATGCGTCAAGAAATGAAAGCAGGTCACATCTGTCCGTGGAGTCAACAATCTGGTCGATGCGCGGCAAGGGAAAGGGATCTTTGGGGCAAGCTTTGTTAACATCAATAAAGTCGATGCAAAGCCTCCATTTCCCATTTGCTTTGCGCACGACAACAGGATTGGCCAACCACGTCGGATGGAGCACACCTCTGACAAGGCTTGCCGCTTCCAGCTTCTTGATCTCTTCCGCGATGAACTCTTGGCGCTCCACCGCTTGCTTCCTGACTTTCTGCTTGACGGGCCGCGCATGAGGACAGACGGCGAGGTGGTGCTCAATCACTTTGCTGGGAACGCCGGGGATGTCAGATGGTTGCCAGGCAAACACATCGACATTCGCCCGCAGGAAAGCAATGAGCGCGCTTTCCTATTTGGGGTCGAGGGTGGCACTGATGGTGAAGGTACCACCAGTGCCGTCCTCCTTGGCGGACACCTTCTTGGTCGTTGGCGGGGCTGCCATTGACTTCTTACTCTTGCCGGTGGAGCTCGATGGCGCGTCCTCGACGGTAGCGCAGCACTCCGAAGAGGCGCGCTTGCCGGAGTGGGCACCAAAGCACTTGTCGGGCTTGGTCTTCTTCTTCCCTCCGGGAGCTTCAGCGGCAAGTGGCTTGTGATCCGCTGCGGCTGCTGCTTCCCGGTAGATCTTGTCAGCACAGATAAGGGCATCCTTCTTGTCGCCGGGGACAGAGATGACGCTTATCGGGCCTGGCATCTTGAGCATGTTGTATGCGTAGTGAGAGGCCGCCATGAACTTGGCGAGCGCTGGACGGCCGAGAATTCCATTATAGGGCAATGGAAAATCGGCGACGTCAAAAGTGATCCTCTCTCTCCTGAAGTTCAGCTCGCTGCCAAATGTCACTGGCAATGTTATCTTCCCCTTCGGCTTGCTCCTTCCCGGGTTGATTCCTTGGAACGTGCCGGTCTCTTCGAGCTCGCTGTCGGGGACCTGGAGTCTCTGGAGCACAGCGGAGGAGATCAGGTTCAAGCCGGCCCCGCCGTCGACTAGCATCTTAGTGACCTTGAGGTTGCGGACTGTTGGTGAGACCAACATCGGCAAGCACCCGATCGCAGTTGTGCGGTCAGGGTGGTCCTCAATATCGAAGATGATAGGCGTGCTGGACCATTTCAGAGGCTTGCGTGACTCGACGGGTGGTTCTGCTGCATTGACTTCCCGCACCCACTGCTTGAACTGGCGGCGAGAAGTATGCAGAGAAGCACCGCCGTCTATGCACAAGGCCTCTGTGGCTTTCTGAAACTCCTGCTCACTGGTCTCGACATCATCCATGTCTTCGTCTTCGTCGTCGTCTTCGTCCTTGTCGCGGCCGCGGGGAGGTCTGTCTGCTTGTTGGAAATATGCCCTAGAGGCAATAATAAAAGCATTATTATTATATTTCCTTATTCATGATAATTGTCTTTATTCGTGCTATAATTGTGTTATCCGGAAATCGTAATACATGTGTGAATAACAGACAACAATATGTCCCTAGTGAGCCTCTAGTTGACTAGCTCGTTGATCGACAGATAGTCATGGTTTCCTGACTATGGACATTGGATGTCAGTGATAACGAGATCACATCATTCGGAGAATGATGTGATGGACAAGACCCAATCCTAAACATAGCATAAGATCGCATAGTTCGTTTGCTAGAGTTTTCCAATGTCAAGTATCCTTTCCTTAGACCATGAGATCGTGTAACTCCCGGATACCGTAGGAGTGCTTTGGGTGTGCCAAACGTCACAACGTAACTGGGTGACTATAAAGGTATACTACGGGTATCTCTGAAAGTGTCTGTTGGGTTGACATGGATCGAGACTGGGATTTGTCACTCCGCTTGACGGAGAGGTATCACCGGGCCCTCTCGGTAATGCATCATCATAATGAGCTCAATGTGATCAAAGTGTTTGATCACGGGATCATGCATTACGGTACGAGAAAAGTGACTTGCCGATAACAAGATTGAACGAGGTATTGGGATACCGACGATCGAATCTCGGGCAACTAAAATACCGATTGACAAAGGGAATCATAGACGGGATTAATTGAATCCTCGACATCGTGGTTCATCCGATGAGATCATCATGGAGCATGTGGGAGCCAACATGGGTATCCAGATCCCGCTGTTGGTTATTGCCCGAGAGCCGTCTCGGTCATGTCTGCATGTCTCCCGAACCCGTAGGGTCTACACACTTAAGGTTCGGTGACGCTAGGGTTGTGAAGATATGTATATGCAGTAACCCGAATGTTGTTCGGAGTCCCGAATGAGATCCCGGACGTCACGAGGAGTTTCGGAATGGTCTGGAGGTAAAGAATTATATATAGAAAGTGTTGTTTTGGCCATCGGGACAAGTTTCGGGGATATCGGTATTATACCGGGACCACCGGAGGGTCCCGGGGGGTCCACCGGATGGGGCCACCTGCCTCGAGGGGGCCACATGGGCTGTAGGGGGGGCGCCTTGGCCTTCTTGGGCCAAGGGGAACCAACCCCAAGAGGCCCATGCGCCTAGGGTTCCAAAGGGGAAGAGTCCCACTTGTGGAAGGCACCTCCTAGGTGCCTTGGGGGGGAGGAAATCCTCCCTGGCCGCCGCCCCCCTTGGGAGATCAGATCTCCCAGGGCCGGCGCCCCCCCCAAGAGGCCTATATAAAGTGGGGAGGGGAGGGGGGAAGCCGCACCCTTTGCCCTGGCGCCTCCCTCTCCCTCTCCAACACCTCCTCCTCCTCCGTAGAGCTCGGCGAAGCCCTGTCGGAGTACTGCGGCTCCACCATCACCACGCCGTTGTGCTGCTGCTGGAGTCTTCTTCCCCAACCTCTCCTTTGCCTTGCTGGATCAAGAAGAAGGAGACGTTACGCTGACCGCACGTGTGTTGAACGCGGAGGTGCCGTGCTTTCGGTGCTAAGATCTCCGGTGATTTGGATCACGGTGTGTACGACTACTTCATCCCCGTTCGTTGAACGCTTCCGCTCGCGATCTACAAGGTGGTATGTAGATGCAATCTCTCTCTCCCATGACTCGTTGCTAGATGAACTCATAGATGGATCTTGGTGAAACCGTAGGAAAAATTTTAATTTTCTGCAACGTTCCCCAACAGTGGCATCATGAGCTAGGTCTATGCGTAGTTCTCTATTGCACGAGTAGAACACAATTAGTTGTGGGCGTAGATGTTGTCAACTTTATTGCCGCTACTAGTCTTATCTTGCTTCAGCGGTATTGTGGGATGAAGCGGCCCGGACCAACCTTACACGTACGCTTACGTGAGACCGGTTCCACCGACTAACATGCACTAGTTGCATAAGGTGGCTGGCGGGTGTCTGCCTCTCCCACATTAATTGGAGCGGATTCGATGAAAAGGGTCCTTATGAAGGGTAAATAGAAGTTGACAAATCACGTTGTGGTTTTCACGTAGGTAAGAAAACGTTCTTGCTAGAACCCTAATTCAGCCACGTAAAAACTTGCAACAACAATTAGAGGACGTCTAACTTGTTTTTGCAGCAAGTGTTTTGTGATATGATATGGCCAAAGTTGTGATGAATGATGAATGATCTATATGTGATGTATGAGATGTTCATGCTATTGTAATAGGAATCACGACTTGCATGTCGATGAGTATGACAATCGGCAGGAGCCATAGGAGTTGTCTTTATTTTTTGTATGACCTGCGTGTCATTGAGAAACGCCATGTAAATTACTTTACTTTATTGCTAAACGCGTTAGCCATAGTAGTAGAAGTAATAGTTGGCGAGCAACTTCATGGAGACACGATGATGGAGATCATGATGATGGAGATCATGGTGTCAAGCCGGTGACAAGATGATCATGGAGCCCCAAGATGGAGATCAAAGGAGCTATGTGATATTGGCCATATCATGTCACGTTTATTATTTGATTGCATGTGATGTTTATCATGTTTTGCATCTTGTTTACTTAGAACGACGGTAGTAAATAAGATGATCCCTCATAATAATTTCAAGAAAGTGTTCCCCCTAACTGTGCACCGTTGCGACAGTTCGTTGTTTCGAAGCACCACGTGATGATCGGGTGTGATAGATTCTAACGTTCACATACAACGGGTGTAAGACAGATTTACACACGCAAAACACTTAGGTTGACTTGACAAGCCTAGCATGTACAGACATGGCCTCGGAACACAGAAGACCGAAAGGTCGAGCATGAGTCGTATAGAAGATACGATCAACATGAAGATGTTCACCGATGTTGACTAGTCCGTCTCACGTGATGATCGGACACGGCCTAGTTGACTCGGATCATGTAATACTTAGATGACTAGAAGAGGGATGTATATCTAAGTGGGAGTTCATTAAATAATTTGATTAAATGAACTTTATTATCATGAACTTAGTCTAAAGATTTTACAATATGTCTTGTAGATCAAATGGCCAACGTAGTCCTCAACTTCAACGCGTTCCTAGAGAAAACCAAGCTGAAAGACGATGGTAGCAACTATACGGACTGGGTCCGGAACCTGAGGATCATCCTCATAGCTGCCAAGAAAGATTATGTCCTACGAGCACCGCTGGGTGACGCACCTATTCTCCCTGCAGAACAAGACGTTATGAACGCTTGGCAGTCACGCTGCGATGATTACTCCCTCGTTCAGTGCGGCATGCTTTACAGCTTAGAGCCGGGGCTCCAAAAGTGTTTTGAGAGACATGGAGCATATGAGATGTTCGAAGAGCTGAAAATGGTTTTCCAAGCTCATGCCCGGGTCGAGAGATATGAAGTCTCCGACAAATTCTTTAGCTGTAAGATGGAGGAAAATGGCTCTGTCAGTGAACACATACTCAAGATGTCTGGGTTGCACAACCGCTTGACTCAACTGGAAGTTAATCTCCCGGATGAAGCGGTCATTGACAGAATCCTCTAGTCGCTTCCACCTAGCTACAAGAGCTTTGTGATGAACTACAATACGCAGGGGATGGTAAAGACCATTCCTGAGGTATATGCTATGCTGAAATCAGCAGAGGTAGAAATCAAGAAGGAGCATCAAGTGTTGATGGTGAATAAAACCACTAAGTTCAAGAAGGGCAAGGGTAAAAAGAACTTCAAGAAGGACGGCAAGGAAGTTGCCGCGTCGGTAAGCAAGTTGCCGAGAAGAAGCCAAAGAATGGACCCAAGCCCGAGACTGAGTGTTTTTATTGCAAGGGAAGTGGTCACTGGAAGCGGAACTGCCCCAAATACTTAGCGGACAAGAAGGCCGGCAAAACAAAAGGTATATGTGATATACATGTAATTGATGTGTACCTTACCAGTACTAGTAATAGCTCTTGGGTATTTGATACCGGTGCAGTTGCTCACATTTGTAACTCAAAACAGGAGCTGCGGAATAAACGGAGACTGGCGAAGGACGAGGTGACGATGCGCGTCGGGAATGGTTCCAAGGTCGATGTGATCGCCGTCGGCACGCTGCCTCTACATTTATCTACGGGATTGGTTTTAAACCTCAATAATTGTTATTTAGTGCCAAGTTTGAGCATGAACATTGTGTCTGGATCTCGTTTAATTCGAGATGGCTACTCATTTAAATCCGAGAATAATGGTTGTTCTATTTATATGAGAGATATGTTTTATGGTCATGCTCCGATGGTTAATGGTTTATTCTTAATGAATCTCGTACGTGATGATACACATATTCATAGTGTGAATACGAAAAGAGTTAAAGTTGATAACAATAGTCCCACATATTTGTGGCACTGCCGCCTTGGTCACATAGGTGTCAAACGCATGAAGAAGCTCCATGCAGATGGACTTTTAGAGTCTCTTGATTATGAATCATTTGACACGTGCGAACCATGCCTCATGGGTAAAATGACCAAGACTCCGTTCTCAGGAATAATGGAGCGAGCAACCAACTTATTGGAAATCATACATACCGATGTGTGCGGTCCAATGAGTGTTGAGGATCGCGGTGGCTATCGTTATGTTCTCACCCTCACTGATGACTTGAGTAGATATGGGTATGTCTACTTAATGAAACACAAGTCTGAGACCTTTGAAAAGTTCAAGGAATTTCAGAATGAGGTTGAAAATCCACGTGAGAGAAAGATCAAGTTTCTACGATCAGATCATGGAGGAGAATACTTGAGTCACGAATTTGGCACACACTTAAGAAAATGTGGAATAGTTTCACAACTCACGCCGCCTGGAACACCTCAGCGTAATGGTGTGTCCGAACGTCGTAATCGCACTCTATTAGATATGGTGCGATCTATGATGTCTCTTACCGACTTACCGCTATCTTTTTGGGGCTATGCTTTAGAGACTGCCGCATTCACTTGAAATAGGGCTCCGTCGAAATCCGTTGAGACGACACTGTATGAATTATGGTTTGGGAAGAAACCTAAGCTGTCATTTCTAAAAGTTTGGGGATGCGATGCTTATGTCAAGAAACTTCAACCTGAAAAGCTCGAACCCAAGTCAGAAAAATGCGTCTTCATAGGATACCCTAAAGAAACTGTTGGGTATACCTTCTACCTCAGATCCGAAGGCAAGATCTTTGTTGCCAAGAATGGATCCTTTCTAGAGAAAGAGTTTCTCTCGAAAGAAGTAAGTGGGAGGAAAGTAGAACTTGATGAAGTGTTACCTCTTGAACCGGAAAATGGCGAAACTCAAGAAAACATTTCTGAGGTGCCTGCACCGACTAGAGAGGAAATTAATGATGATGATCAAGATACTTCTAATCAAGCTCCTACTGAAATTCGAAGGTCCACAAGGACACGTTCCGCACCAGAGTGGTACGGCAACCCTGTCTTGGAAATCATGTTGTTAGACAACGGTGAACCTTCGAACTATGAGGAAGCAATGGCGGGCCCGGATTCCGACAAATGGCTGGAAGCCATGAAATCCGAGATAGGATCCATGTATGAAAACGAAGTATGGACTTTGACTGACTTGCCCGTTGTGCGGCGAGCCATAGAAAATAAATGGATCTTTAAGAAGAAGACAGACGCGGATGGTAATGTGACCATCTATAAAGCTCGGCTTGTCCCTAAGGGTTATCGACAAGTTCAAGGGGTTGACTACGATGAGACTTTCTCACCGGTAGCGAAGCGGAAGTCCGTCCGAATCATGTTAGCAATTGCCGCATTCTATGATTATGAAATATGGCAAATGGACGTCAAAACGGCATTCCTTAATGGTTTCCTTAAGGAAGAATTGTATATGATGCAGCCGGAAGGTTTTGTCGATCCTAAGAATGCTGACAAGGTGTGCAAGCTCCAACGCTCGATTTATGGGTTGGTGCAAGCATCTCGGAGTTGGAACATTCGCTTTGATGAGATGATCAAAGCGTTTGGGTTTACACAGACTTATGGAGAAGCCTGCGTTTACAAGAAAGTGAGTGGGAGCGCTGTAGCATTTCTCATATTATATGTAGACGACATACTTTTGATGGGAAATGATATAGAACTCTTGGACAGCATTAAGGCCTACTTGAATAAGAGTTTTTCAATGAAGGACCTTGGAGAAGCTGCTTATATATTAGGCATCAAGATCTATAGATATAGATTGAGACGGCTCATAGGTCTTTCACAAAGCACATACCTTGATAAGATATTGAAGAAATTCAATATGGATCAATCTAAGAAAGGGTTCTTACCTGTGTTACAAGGTGTGAAATTGAGCTCAGCTCAATGTCCGACCACGGTAGAAGATATAGAAGAGATGAGTGTCATCCCCTATGCCTCAGCCATAGGTTCTATTATGTATGCCATGCTGTGTACCAGACCTGATGTAAACCTTGCCGTAAGTTTGGTGGGAAGGTACCAAAGTAATCCCGGCAAGGAACACTGGACAACGGTCAAGAATATCCTGAAGTACCTGAAAAGGACTAAGGAAATGTTTCTCGTTTATGGAGGTGATGAAGAGCTCGTCGTAAAGGGTTACGTCGACGCTAGCTTCGACACAGATCTGGATGACTCTAAGTCACAAACCGGATACATGTATATTTTGAATGGTGGGGCAGTAAGCTGGTGCAGTTGCAAGCAAAGCGTCGTGGCGGGATCTACATGTGAAGCGGAGTACATGGCAGCCTCGGAGGCAGCACATGAAGCAATTTGGGTGAAGGAGTTCATCACCGACCTCGGAGTCATACCCAATGCGTCGGGGCCAATCAAACTCTTCTGTGACAACACTGGAGCTATTGCACTTGCCAAGGAGCCCAGGTTTCACAAGAAGACCAGGCACATCAAGTGTCGCTTCATCTCCATTTGTGAAAATGTTCAAGATGGAGACATAGAGATTTGTAAAGTGCACACGGATCTGAATGTCGCAGATCCGTTGACTAAACCTCTCCCTAAGGCAAAACATGATCAACACCAGAACTCTATGGGTGTTCGATTCATCACAATGTAACTAGATTATTGACTCTAGTGCAAGTGGGAGACTGTTGGAAATATGCCCTAGAGGCAATAATAAAAGCATTATTATTATATTTCCTTATTCATGATAATTGTCTTTATTCGTGCTATAATTGTGTTATCCGGAAATCGTAATACATGTGTGAATAACAGACAACAATATGTCCCTAGTGAGCCTCTAGTTGACTAGCTCGTTGATCGACAGATAGTCATGGTTTCCTGACTATGGACATTGGATGTCATTGATAACGAGATCACATCATTAGGAGAATGATGTGATGGACAAGACCCAATCCTAAACATAGCATAAGATCGCATAGTTCGTTTGCTAGAGTTTTCAAATGTCAAGTATCCTTTCCTTAGACCATGAGATCGTGTAACTCCCGGATACCGTAGGAGTGCTTTGGGTGTGCCAAACGTCACAACGTAACTGGGTGACTATAAAGGTATACTACGGGTATCTCTGAAAGTGTCTGTTGGGTTCACATGGATCGAGACTGGGATTTGTCACTCCGCTTGACGGAGAGGTATCACTGGGCCCTCACGGTAATGCATCATCATAATGAGCTCAATGTGATCAAAGTGTTTGATCACGGGATCATGCATTACGGTACGAGAAAAGTGACTTGCCGATAACGAGATTGAACGAGGTATTGGGATACCGACGATCGAATCTCGGGCAAGTAAAGTACCGATTGACAAGGCGAATCGTATACGGGATTAATTGAATCCTCGACATCGTGGTTCATCCGATGAGATCATCGTGGAGCATGTGGGAGCCAACATGGGTATCCAGATCCCGCTGTTGGTTATTGCCCGAGAGCCGTCTCGGTCATGTCTGCATGTGTCCCGAACCCGTAGGGTCTACACACTTAAGGTTCGGTGACGCTAGGGTTGTGAAGATATGTATATGCAGTAACCCGAATGTTGTTCGGAGTCCTGGATGAGATCCCGGACGTCACGAGGAGTTTCGGAATGGTCCGGAGGTAAATAATTATATATAGAAAGTGCTGTTTTGGCCATCGGGACAAGTTTCGGGGATATCGGTATTGTACCGGGACCACAGGAGGGTCCCGGGGGGGTCCACCGGTTGGGGCCACCTGCCCCGGGGGGGGGCACATGGGCTGTAGGGGGTGCGCCTTGGCCTTCTTGGGCCAAGGGGAACCAACCCCAAGAGGCCCATGCGCCTAGGGTTCCAAAGGGGAAGAGTCCCACTTGTGGAAGGCACCTCCTAGGTGCCTTGGGGGGGAGGAAATCCTCCCTGGCCGCCGCCCCCCTTGGGAGATCAGATCTCCCAGGGCCGGTGCCCACCCCAAGAGGCCTATATAAAGGGGGGAGGGGAGGGGGGAAGCCGCACCCTTTGCCCTGGCGCCTCCCTCTCCCTCTCCAACACCTCCTCCTCCTCCGTAGAGCTCCGCGAAGCCCTGTCGGAGTACTGCGGCTCCACCATCACCACGCCGTCATGCTGCTGCTGGAGTCTTCTTCCCCAACCTCTCCTTTGCCTTGCTGGATCAAGAAGAAGGAGACGTTACGCTGACCGTACGTGTGTTGAACGCGGAGGTGCCGTGCTTTCGGTGCTAAGATCTCCGGTGATTTGGATCACGGTGTGTACGACTACTTCATCCCCGTTCGTTGAACGCTTCCGCTCGCGATCTACAAGGTGGTATGTAGATGCAATCTCTCTCTCCCATGACTCGTTGCTCGATGAACTCATAGATGGATCTTGGTGAAACCGTAGGAAAAATTTTAATTTTCTGCAACGTTCCCCAACAGTGGCATCATGAGCTAGGTCTATGCGTAGTTCTCTATTGCACGAGTAGAACACAATTTGTTGTGGGCGTAGATGTTGTCAACTTTATTGCTGCTACTAGTCTTATCTTGCTTCAGTGTTATTGTGGGATGAAGCGGCCCGGACCAACCTTACACGTACGCTTACGTGAGACCGGTTCCACCGACTAACATGCACTAGTTGCATAAGGTGGCTGGCGGGTGTCTGTCTCTCCCACTTTAGTTGGAGTGGATTCGATGAAAAGGGTCCTTATGAAGGGTAAATAGAAGTTGACAAATCACGTTGTGGTTTTCACGTAGGTAAGAAAACGTTCTTGCTAGAACCCTAATTCAGCCACGTAAAAACTTGCAACAACAATTAGAGGACGTCTAACTTGTTTTTGCAGCAAGTGCTTTGTGATATGATATGGCCAAAGTTGTGATGAATGATGAATGATCTATATGTGATGTATGAGATGTTCATGCTATTGTAATAGGAATCACGACTTGCATGTCGATGAGTATGACAACCGGCAGGAGCCATAGGAGTTGTCTTTATTTTTTGTATGACCTGCGTGTCATTGAGAAACGCCATGTAAATTACTTTACTTTATTGCTAAATGCGTTAGCCATAGTAGTATAAGTAATAGTTGGCGAGCAACTTCATGGAGACACGATGATGGAGATCATGATGATGGAGATCATGGTGTCAAGCCGGTGACAAGATGATCATGGAGCCCCAAGATGGAGATCAAAGGAGCTATGTGATATTGGCCATATCATGTCATGTTTATTATTTGATTGCATGTGATGTTTATCATGTTTTGCATCTTGTTTACTTAGAACGACGGTAGTAAATAAGATGATCCCTCATAATAATTTCAAGAAAGTGTTCCCCCTAACTGTGCACTGTTGCGACAGTTCGTTGTTTCGAAGCACCACGTGATGATCCGGTGTGATAGATTCTAGCGTTCACATACAACGGGTGTAAGACAGATTTACACACGCAAAACACTTAGATTGACTTGACGAGCCTAGCATGTACAGACATGGCCTCGGAACACAGAAGACCGAAAGGTCGAGCATGAGTCGTATAAAAGATACGATCAACATGAAGATGTTCACCGATGTTGACTAGTCCGTCTCACGTGATGATCGGACACGGCCTAGTTGACTCGGATCATGTAATACTTAGATGACTAGAAGAGGGATGTCTATCTAAGTGGGAGTTCATTAAATAATTTGATTAAATGAACTTTATTATCATGAACTTAGTCTAAAGATTTTACAATATGTCTTGTAGATCAAATGGCCAACGTAGTCCTCAACTTCAACGCGTTCCTAGAGAAAACCAAGCTGAAAGACGATGGTAGCAACTATACAGACTGGGTCCAGAACCTGAGGATCATCCTCATAGCTGCCAAGAAAGATTATGTCCTACGAGCACCGCTGGGTGACGCACCTATTCTCCCTGCAGAACAAGACGTTATGAACGCTTGGCAGTCACGCTGCGATGATTACTCCCTCGTTCAGTGCGGCATGCTTTACAGCTTAGAGCCGGGGCTCCAAAAGCGTTTTGAGAGACATGGAGCATATGAGATGTTCGAAGAGCTGAAAATGGTTTTCCAAGCTCATGCCCGGGTCGAGAGATATGAAGTCTCCGACAAATTCTTTAGCTGTAAGATGGAGGAAAATGGCTCTGTTAGTGAACACATACTCAAGATGTCTGGGTTGCACAACCGCTTGACTCAACTGGAAGTTAATCTCCCGGATGAAGCGGTCATTGACAGAATCCTCCAGTCGCTTCCACCTAGCTACAAGAGCTTTGTGATGAACTACAATATGCAGGGGATGGTAAAGACCATTCCTGAGGTATATGCTATGCTGAAATCAGGAGAGGTAGAAATCAAGAAGGAGCATCAAGTGTTGATGGTGAATAAAACCACTAAGTTCAAGAAGGGCAAGGGTAAAAAGAACTTCAAGAAGGACGGCAAGGAAGTTGCCGCGCCCGGTAAGCAAGTTGCCGGGAAGAAGCCAAAGAATGGACCCAAGCCCGAGACTGAGTGTTTTTATTGCAAGGGAAGTGGTCACTGGAAGCGGAACTGCCCCAAATACTTAGCGGACAAGAAGGCCGGCAAAACAAAAGGTATATGTGATATACATGTAATTGATGTGTACCTTACCAGTACTCGTAATAGCTCTTGGGTATTTGATACCGGTGCAGTTGCTCACATTTGTAACTCAAAACAGGAGTTGCGGAATAAACGGAGACTGGCAAAGGACGAGGTGATGATGCGCGTCGGGAATGGTTCCAAGGTCGATGTGATCGCCGTCGGCACGCTGCCTCTACATTTACCTACGGGATTAGTTTTAAACCTCAATAATTGTTATTTAGTGCCAAGTTTGAGCATGAACATTGTGTCCGGATCTCGTTTAATTCGAGATGGCTACTCATTTAAATCCGAGAATAATGGTTGTTCTATTTATATGAGAGATATGTTTCATGGTCATGCTCCGATGGTTAATGGTTTATTCTTAATGAATCTCGTACGTGATGATACACATATTCATAGTGTGAATACCAAAAGAGTTAAAGTTGATAACAATAGTCCCACATATTTGTGGCACTGCCGCCTTGGTCACATAGGTGTCAAACGCATGAAGAAGCTCCATGCAGATGGACTTTTAGAGTCTCTTGATTATGAATCATTTGACACGTACAAACCATGCCTCATGGGTAAAATGACCAAGACTCCGTTCTCAGGAACAATGGAGCGAGCAACCAACTTATTGGAAATCATACATACCGATGTGTGCGGTCCAATGAGTGTTGAGGATCGCGGTGGCTATCGTTATGTTCTCACCCTCACTGATGACTTGAGTAGATATGGGTATGTCTACTTAATGAAACACAAGTCTGAGACCTTTGAAAAGTTCAAGGAATTTCAGAATGAGGTTGAAAATCAACGTGAGAGAAAGATCAAGTTTCTACGATCAGATTGTGGAGGAGAATACTTGAGTCACGAATTTGGCACACACTTAAGAAAATGTGGAATAGTTTCACAACTCACGCCGCCTGGAACACCTCAGCGTAATGGTTTGTCCGAACGTCGTAATCGCACTCTATTAGATATGGTGTGATCTATGATGTCTCTTACCGACTTACCGCTATCTTTTTGGGGCTATGCTTTAGAGACTGCCGCATTCACTTTAAATAGGGCTCGGTCGAAATCCGTTGAGATGACACCGTATGAATTATGGTTTGGGAAGAAACCTAAGCTGTCGTTTCTAAAAGTTTGGGGATGCGGTGCTTATGTCAAGAAACTTCAACCTGAAAAGCTCGAACCCAAGTCGGAAAAATGCGTCTTCATAGGATACCCTAAAGAAACTGTTGGGTATACCTTCTACCTCAGATCCGAAGGCAAGATCTTTGTTGCCAAGAATGGATCCTTTCTAGAGAAAGAGTTTCTCTCGAAAGAAGTAAGTGGGAGGAAAGTAGAACTTGATGAAGTGTTACCTCTTGAACCGGAAAATGGCGAAACTCAAGAAAACGTTTCTGAGGTGCCTGCACCGACTAGAGAGGAAATTAATGATGATGATCAAGATACTTCTAATCAAGCTCCTACTGAAATTCGAAGGTCCACAAGGACACGTTCCGCACCAGAGTGGTACGGCAACCCTGTCTTGGAAATCATGTTGTTAGACAACGGTGAACCTTCGAACTATGAGGAAGCAATGGCGGGCCCAGATTCCGACAAACGGCTGGAAGCCATGAAATCCGAGATAGGATCCATGTATGAAAACGAAGTATGGACTTTGACTGACTTGCCCGTTGAGCGGCGAGCCATAGAAAATAAATGGATCTTTAAGAAGAAGACAGACGCGGATGGTAATGTGACCATCTATAAAGCTCGGCTTGTCGCTAAGGGTAATCGACAAGTTCAAGGGGTTTACTACGATGAGACTTTCTCACCGGTAGCGAAGCTGAAGTCCGTCCGAATCATGTTAGCAATTGCCGCATTCTATGATTATGAAATATGGCAAATGGACGTCAAAACGGCATTCCTTAATGGTTTCCTTAAGGAAGAATTGTATATGATGCAGCTAGAAGGTTTTGTCGATCCTAAGAATGCTGACAAGGTGTGCAAGCTCCAACGCTCGATTTATGGGTTGGTGCAAGCATCTCGGAGTTGGAACATTCGCTTTGATGAGATGATCAAAGCATTTGGGTTTACACAGACTTATGGAGAAGCATGCGTTTACAAGAAAGTGAGTGGGAGCGCTGTAGCATTTCTCATATTATATGTAGACGACATACTTTTGATGGGAAATGATATAGAACTCTTGGACAGCATTAAGGCCTACTTGAATAAGAGTTTTTCAATGAAGGACCTTGGAGAAGCTGCTTATATATTAGGCATCAAGATCTATAGATATAGATCGAGACGCCTCATAGGTCTTTCACAAAGCACATACCTTGATAAGATATTGAAGAAATTCAATATGGATCAATCTAAGAAAGGGTTCTTACCTGTGTTACAAGGTGTGAAATTGAGCTCAGCTCAATGTCCGACCACGGCAGAAGATATAGAAGAGATGAGTGTCATCCCCTATGCCTCAGCCATAGGTTCTATTATGTATGCCATGCTGTGTACCAGACCTGATGTAAACCTTGCCGTAAGTTTGGTGGGAAGGTACCAAAGTAATCCCGGCAAGGAACACTGGACAACGGTCAAGAATATCCTGAAGTACCTGAAAAGGACTAAGGAAATGTTTCTCGTTTATGGAGGTGACGAAGAGCTCGTCGTAAAGGGTTACGTCGACGCTAGCTTCGACACAGATCTGGATGAATCTAAGTCACAAACCGGATACGTGTATATTTTGAATGGTGGGGCAGTAAGCTGGTGCAGTTGCAAGCAAAGCGTCGTGGCGGGATCTACATGTGAAGCGGAGTACATGGCAGCCTCGGAGGCAGCACATGAAGCAATTTGGTTGAAGGAGTTCATCACCGACCTCGGAGTCATACCCAATGCGTCGGGGCCAATCAAACTCTTCTGTGACAACACTGGAGCTATTGCACTTGCCAAGGAGCCCAGGTTTCATAAGAAGACGAGGCACATCAAGCGTCGCTTCAACTCCATTCGTGAAAATGTTCAAGATGGAGACATAGAGATTTGTAAAGTGCACACGGATCTGAATGTCGCAGATCCGTTGACTAAACCTCTCCCTAAGGCAAAACATGATCAGCACCAGAACTCTATGGGTGTTCGATTCATCACAATGTAACTAGATTATTGACTCTAGTGCAAGTGGGAGACTGTTGGAAATATGCCCTAGAGGCAATAATAAAAGCATTATTATTATATTTCATTATTCATGATAATTGTCTTTATTCGTGCTATAATTGTGTTATCCGGAAATCGTAATACATGTGTGAATAACAGACAACAATATGTCCCTAGTGAGCCTCTAGTTGACTAGCTCGTTGATCGACAGATAGTCATGGTTTCCTGACTATGGACATTGAATGTCATTGATAACGAGATCACGTCATTAGGAGAATGATGTGATGGACAAGACCCAATCCTAAACATAGCATAAGATCGCATAGTTCGTTTGCTAGAGTTTTCAAATGTCAAGTATCCTTTCCTTAGACCATGAGATCGTGTAACTCCCGGATACCGTAGGAGTGCTTTGGGTGTGCCAAACGTCACAACGTAACTGGGTGACTATAAAGGTATACTACGGGTATCTCTGAAAGTGTCTGTTGGGTTGACATGGATCGAGACTGGGATTTGTCACTCCGCTTGACGGAGAAGTATCACTGGGCCCTCACGGTAATGCATCATCATAATGAGCTCAATGTGATCAAAGTGTTTGATCACGGGATCATGCATTACGGTACGAGAAAAGTGACTTGCCGATAACGAGATTGAACGAGGTATTGGGATACCGACGATCGAATCTCGGGCAAGTAAAATACCGATTGACAAGGCGAATCGTATACGGGATTAATTGAATCCTCGACATCGTGGTTCATCCGATGAGATCATCGTGGAGCATGTGGGAGCCAACATGGGTATCTAGATCCCGCTGTTGGTTATTGCCTGAGAGCCGTCTCGGTCATGTCTGCATGTCTCCCGAACCCGTAGGGTCTACACACTTAAGGTTTGGTGACGCTAGGGTTGTAAGATATGTATATGCAGTAACCCGAATGTTGTTCGGAGTCCTGGATGAGATCCCGGACGTCACGAGGAGTTTCGGAATGGTCCGGAGGTAAAGAATTATATATAGAAAGTGCTGTTTTGGCCATCGGGACAAGTTTCGGGGATATCGGTATTGTACCGGGACCACCGGAGGGTCCCGGGGGGTCCACCGGGTGGGTCCACCTGCCCCGGGGGGGCACATGGGCTGTAGGGGGTGCGTCTTGTCCTTCTTGGGCCAAGGGGAACCAACCCCAACAGGCCCATGCGCCTAGGGTTCCAAAGGGGAAGAGTCCCACTTGTGGAAGGCACCTCCTAGGTGCCTTGGGGGGGAGGAAATCCTCCCTGGCCGCCGCCCCCCTTGGGAGATCAGATCTCCCAGGGCCGGCGCCCACCCCAAGAGGCCTATATAAAGGGGGGAGGGGAGGGGGGAAGCCGCACCCTTTTCCCTGGCGCCTCCCTCTCCCTCTCCAACACCTCCTCCTCCTCCGTAGAGCTCGGCGAAGCCCTGTCGGAGTACTGCGGCTCCACCATCACCACGCCGTCGTGCTGCTGCTGGAGTCTTCTTCCCCAACCTCTCCTTTGCCTTGCTGGATCAAGAAGAAGGAGACGTTACGCTGACCGTACATGTGTTGAACGCAGAGGTGCCGTGCTTTCGGTGCTAAGATCTCCGGTGATTTGGATCACGGTGTGTAAGACTACTTCATCCCCGTTCGTTGAACGCTTCCGCTCGCGATCTACAAGGTGGTATGTAGATGCAATCTCTCTCTCCCATGACTCGTTGCTAGATGAACTCATAGATGGATCTTGGTGAAACCGTAGGAAATTTTTTAATTTTCTGCAACGTTCCCCAACAGTGGCATCATGAGCTAGGTCTATGCGTAGTTCTCTATTGCACGAGTAGAACACAATTTGTTGTGGGCGTAGATGTTGTCAACTTTATTGTCGCTACTAGTCTTATCTTGCTTCAGCGGTATTGTGGGATGAAGCGGCCCGGACCAACCTTACACGTACGCTTACGTGAGACCGGTTCCACCGACTAACATGCACTAGTTGCATAAGGTGGCTGGCGGGTGTCTGTCTCTCCCACTTTAGTTGGAGTGGATTCGATGAAAAGGGTCCTTATGAAGGGTAAATAGAAGTTGACAAATCACGTTGTGGTTTTCACATAGGTAAGAAAGTGTTCTTGCTAGAACCCTAATTCAGCCACGTAAAAACTTGCAACAACAATTAGAGGACGTCTAACATGCTTTTGCAGCAAGTGTTTTGTGATATGATATGGCCAAAGTTGTGATGAATGATGAATGATCTATATGTGATGTATGAGATGTTCATGCTATTGTAATAGGAATCACGACTTGCATGTCGATGAGTATGACAACCGGCAGGAGCCATAGGAGTTGTCTTTATTTTTTGTATGACCTGCGTGTCATTGAGAAACGCCATGTAAATTACTTTACTTTATTGCTAAATGCGTTAGCCATAGTAGTAGAAGTAATAGTTGGCGAGCAACTTCATGGAGACACGATGATGGAGATCATGATGATGGAGATCATGGTGTCAAGCCGGTGACAAGATGATCATGGAGCCCCAAGATGGAGATCAAAGGAGCTATGTGATATTGGCCATATCATGTCACGTTTATTATTTGATTGCACGTGATGATTATCATGTTTTGCATCTTGTTTACTTAGAACGACGGTAGTAAATAAGATGATCCCTCATAATAATTTCAAGAAAGTGTTCCCCCTAACTGTGCACCGTTGCGACAGTTCGTTGTTTCGAAGCACCACGTGATGATCGGGTGTGATAGATTCTAACGTTCACATACAACGGGTGTAAGACAGATTTACACACGCAAAACACTTAGATTGACTTGACGAGCCTAGCACGTACAGACATGGCCTCGGAAC
Source organism: Aegilops umbellulata (assembly GCA_032464435.1). Taxonomy (NCBI): domain Eukaryota; kingdom Viridiplantae; phylum Streptophyta; class Magnoliopsida; order Poales; family Poaceae; genus Aegilops; species Aegilops umbellulata. Next base: position 81,650,663 of record CP136058.1, read on the forward strand.
ACAGAAGACCGAAAGGTCGAGCATGAGTCGTATAAAAGATACGATCAACATGAAGATGTTCACCGATGTTGACTAGTCCGTCTCACGTGATGATCGGACACGGCCTAGTTGGCTCGGATCATGTAATACTTAGATGACTAGAAGAGGGATGTCTATCTAAGTGGGAGTTCATTAAATAATTTGATTAAATGAACTTTATTATCATGAACTTAGTCTAAAGATTTTACAATATGTCTTGTAGATCAAATGGCCAACGTAGTCCTCAACTTCAACGCGTTCCTAGAGAAAACCAAGCTGAAAGACGATGGTAGCAACTATACGGACTGGGTCCGGAACCTGAGGATCATCCTCATAGCTGCCAAGAAAGATTATGTCCTACGAGCACCGCTGGGTGACGCACCTATTCTCCCTGCAGAACAACACGTTATGAACGCTTGGCAGTCACGCTGCGATGATTACTCCCTCGTTCAGTGCGGCATGCTTTACAGCTTAGAGCCGGGGCACCAAAAGTGTTTTGAGAGACATGGAGCATATGGGATGTTCGAAGAGCTGAAAATGGTTTTCCAAGCTCATGCCCGGGTCGAGAGATATGAAGTCTCCGACAAATTCTTTAGCTGTAAGATGGAGGAAAATGGCTCTGTCAGTGAACACATACTCAAGATGTCTGGGTTGCACAACCGCTTGACTCAACTGGAAGTTAATCTCCCGGATGAAGCAGTCATTGACAGAATCCTCCAGTCGCTTCCACCTAGCTACAAGAGCTTTGTGACGAACTACAATATGCAGGGGATGGTAAAGACCATTCCTGAGGTATATGCTATGCTGAAATCAGCAGAGGTAGAAATCAAGAAGGAGCATCAAGTGTTGATGGTGAATAAAACCACTAAGTTCAAGAAGGGCAAGGGTAAAAAGAACTTCAAGAAGGACGGCAAGGAAGTTGCCACGCCCGGTAAGCAAGTTGCCGGCAAGAAGCCAAAGAATGGACCCAAGCCCGAGACTGAGTGTTTTTATAGCAAGGGAAGTGGTCACTGGAAGCGGAACTGCCCCAAATACTTAGCGGACAAGAAGGCCGGCAAAACAAAAGGTATATGTGATATACATGTAATTGATGTGTACCTTACCAGTACTCGTAATAGCTCTTGGGTATTTGATACCGGTGCAGTTGCTCACATTTGTAACTCAAAACAGGAGCTGCGGAATAAACGGAGACTGGCAAAGGACGAGGTGACGATGCGCGTCGGGAATAGTTCCAAGGTCGATGTGATCGCCGTCGGCACGCTGCCTCTACATTTACCTACCGGATTAGTTTTAAACCTCAATAATTGTTATTTAGTGCCAAGTTTGAGCATGAACATTGTGTCTGGATCTCGTTTAATTCGAGATGGCTACTCATTTAAATCCGAGAATAATGGTTGTTCTATTTATATGAGAGATATGTTTTATGGTCATGCTCCGATGGTTAATGGTTTATTCTTAATGAATCTCGTACGTGATGATACACACATTCATAGTGTGGATACCAAAAGACTTAAAATTGATAACAATAGTCCCACATATTTGTGGCACTGCCGCCTTGGTCACATAGGTGTCAAACGCATGAAGAAGCTCCATGCAGATGGACTTTTAGAGTCTCTTGATTATGAATCATTTGACACGTGCGAACCATGCCTCATGGGTAAAATGACCAAGACTCCGTTCTCAGGAACAATGGAGCGAGCAACCAACTTATTGGAAATCATACATACCGATGTGTGCGGTCCAATGAGTGTTGAGGCTCGCGGTGGCTATCGTTATGTTCTCACCCTCACTGATGACTTGAGTAGATATGGGTATGTCTACTTAATGAAACACAAGTCTGAGACCTTTGAAAAGTTCAAGGAATTTCAGAATGAGGTTGAAAATCAACGTGAGAGAAAGATCAAGTTTCTACGATCAGATCGTGGAGGAGAATACTTGAGTCACGAATTTGGCACACACTTAAGAAAATGTGGAATATTTTCGCAACTCACGCCGCCTGGAACACCTCAGCGTAATGGTTTGTCCGAACGTCGTAATCGCACTCTATTAGATATGGTGCGATCTATGATGTCTCTTACCGACTTACCGCTATCTTTTTGGGGCTATGCTTTAGAGACTGCCGCCTTCACTTTAAATAGGGCTCCGTCGAAATCCGTTGAGACGGCACCGTATGAATTATGGTTTGGGAAGAAACCTAAGCTGTCGTTTCTAAAAGTTTGGGGATGCGAAGCTTATGTCAAGAAACTTCAACCTGAAAATCTCGAACCCAAGTCAGAAAAATGCGTCTTCATAGGATACCCTAAAGAAACTGTTGGGTATACCTTCTACCTCAGATTCGAAGGCAAGATCTTTGTTGCCAAGAATGGATCCTTTCTAGAGAAAGAGTTTCTCTCGAAAGAAGTAAGTGGGAGGAAAGTAGAACTTGATGAAGTGTTACCTCTTGAACCGGAAAATGGCAAAACTCAAGAAAACGTTTCTGAGGTGCCTGCACCGACTAGAGAGGAAATTAATGATGATGATCAAGATACTTCTAATCAAGCTCCTACTGAAATTCGAAGGTCCACAAGGACACGTTCCGCACCAGAGTGGTACGGCAACCCTGTCTTGGAAATCATGTTGTTAGACAACGGTGAACCTTCGAACTATGAGGAAGCAATGGCGGGCCCGGATTCCGACAAATGGCTAGAAGCCATGAAATCCGAGATAGGATCCATGTATGAAAACGAAGTATGGACTTTGACTGACTTGCCCGTTGAGCGGCGAGCCATAGAAAATAAATGGATCTTTAAGAAGAAGACAGACGCGGATGGTAATGTGACCATCTATAAAGCTCGGCTTGTCGCTAAGGGTTATCGACAAGTTCAAGGGGTTGACTACGATGAGACTTTCTAACCGGTAGCGAAGCTGAAGTCCGTCCGAATCATGTTAGCAATTGCCGCATTCTATGATTATGAAATATGGCAAATGGACGTCAAAACGGCATTCCTTAATGGTTTCCTTAAGGAAGAATTGTATATGATGCAGCCGGAAGGTTTTGTCGATCCTAAGAATGCTGACAAGGTGTGCAAGCTCCAACGCTCGATTTATGGGTTGGTGCAAGCATCTCGGAGTTGGAACATTCGCTTTGATGAGATGATCAAAGCGTTTGGGTTTACACAGACTTATGGAGAAGCCTGCGTTTACAAGAAAGTGAGTGGGAGCGCTGTAGCATTTCTCATATTATATGTAGACGACATACTTTTGATGGGAAATGATATAGAACTCTTGGACAGCATTAAGGCCTACTTGAATAAGAGTTTTTCAATGAAGGACCTTGGAGAAGCTGCTTATATATTAGGCATCAAGATCTATAGATATAGATCGAGACGCCTCATAGGTCTTTCACAAAGCACATACCTTGATAAGATATTGAAGAAATTCAATATGGATCAATCTAAGAAAGGGTTCTTACCTGTGTTACAAGGTGTGAAATTGAGCTCAGCTCAATGTCCGACCACGGCAGAAGATATAGAAGAGATGAGTGTCATCCCCTATGCCTCAGCCATAGGATCTATTATGTATGCCATGCTGTGTACCAGACCTGATGTAAACCTTGCCGTAAGTTTGGTGGGAAGGTACCAAAGTAATCCCGGCAAGGAACACTGGACAACGGTCAAGAATATCCTGAAGTACCTGAAAAGGACTAAGGTAATGTTTCTCGTTTATGGAGGTGACGAAGAGCTCGTCGTAAAGGGTTACGTCGACGCTAGCTTCGACACAGATCTGGATGACTCTAAGTCACAAACCGGATACGTGTATATTTTGAATGGTGGGGCAGTAAGGTGGTGCAGTTGCAAGCAAAGCGTCGTGGCAGGATCTACATGTGAAGCGGAGTACATGGCATCCTCGGAGGCAGCACATGAAGCAATTTGGGTGAAGGAGTTCATCACCGACCTCGGAGTCATACCCAATGCGTCGGGGCCAATCAAACTCTTCTGTGACAACACTGGAGCTGTTGCACTTGCCAAGGAGCCCAGGTTTCACAAGAAGACCAGGCACATCAAGCGTCGCTTCAACTCCATTTGTGAAAATGTTCAAGATGGAGACATAGAGATTTGTAAAGTGCACACGGATCTGAATGTCGCAGATCCGTTGACTAAACCTCTCCCTAAGGCAAAACATGATCAGCACCAGAACTCTATGGGTGTTCGATTCATCACAATATAACTAGATTATTGACTCTAGTGCAAGTGGGAGACTGTTGGAAATATGCCCTAGAGGCAATAATAAAAGCATTATTATTATATTTCCTTATTCATGATAATTGTCTTCATTCGTGCTATAATTGTGTTATCCGGAAATCGTAATACATGTGTGAATAACAGACAACAATATGTCCCTAGTGAGCCTCTAGTTGACTAGCTCGTTGATCGACAGATAGTCATGGTTTCCTAACTATGGACATTGGATGTCATTGCTAACGAGATCACATCATTAGGAGAATGATGTGATGGACAAGACCCAATCCTAAACATAGCATAAGATCGCATAGTTCGTTTGCTAGAGTTTTCCAATGTCAAGTATCCTTTCCTTAGACCATGAGATCGTGTAACTCCCGGATACCGTAGGAGTGCTTTGGGTGTGCCAAACGTCACAACGTAACTGGGTGACTATAAAGGTATACTATGGGTATCTCTGAAAGTGTCTGTTGGGTTGACATGGATCGAGACTGGGATTTGTCACTCCGCTTGACGGAGACGTATCACCGGGCCCTCTCGGTAATGCATCATCATAATGAGCTCAATGTGATCAAAGTGTTTGATCACGGGATCATGCATTACGGTACGAGAAAAGTGACTTGCCGATAACGAGATTGAACGAGGTATTGGGATACCGACGATCGAATCTCGGGCAAGTAAAATACCGATTGACAAAGGGAATCGTATACGGGATTAATTGAATCCTCGACATCGTGGTTCATCCGATGAGATCATCGTGGAGCATGTGGGAGCCAACATGGGTATCCAGATCCCGCTGTTGGTTATTGCCCGAGAGCCGTCTCGGTCATGTCTGCATGTCTCCCGAACCCGTAGGGTCTACACACTTAAGGTTCGGTGACGCTAGGGTTGTGAAGATATGTATATGCTGTAACCCGAATGTTGTTCGGAGTCCTGGATGAGATCACGGACGTCACGAGGAGTTTCGGAATGGTCCGGAGGTAAAGAATTATATATAGAAAGTGCTGTTTTGGCCATCGGGACAAGTTTCGGGGATATCGGTATTGTACCGGGACCACCGGAGGGTCCGGGGGGGTCCACCGGGTGGGGCCACCTGCCCCGGGGGGGCCACATGGGCTGTAGGGGGTGCGCCTTGGCCTTCTTGGGACAAGGAGAACCAACCCCAAGAGGCACATGCGCCTAGGGTTCCAAAGGGGAAGAGTCCCACTTGTGGAAGGCACCTCCTAGGTGCCTTGGGGGGGAGGAAATCCTCCCTGGCCGCCGCCCCCCTTGGGAGATCAGATCTCCCAGGGCCGGTGCCCACCCCAAGAGGCCTATATAAAGGGGGGAGGGGAGGGGGAAGCCGCACCCTTTGCCCTAGTGCCTCCCTCTCCCTCTCCAACACCTCCTCCTCCTCCGTAGAGCTCGGCGAAGCCCTGTCGGAGTACTGCGGCTCCACCATCACCACGCCGTCGTGCTGCTGCTGGAATCTTCTTCCCCAACCTCTCCTTTGCCTTGCTGGATCAAGAAGAAGGAGACGTTACGCTGACCGTACGTGTGTTGAGCGCGGAGGTGCCGTGCTTTCGGTGCTAAGATCTCCGGTGATTTGGATCACGGTGTGTACGACTACTTCATCCCCGTTCGTTGAACGCTTCCGCTCGCGATCTACAAGGTGGTATGTAGATGCAATCTCTCTCTCCCATGACTCGTTGCTATATGAACTCATAGATGGATCTTGGTGAAACCGTAGGAAAAATTTTAATTTTCTGCAACGTTCCCCAACAGTGGCATCATGAGCTAGGTCTATGTGTAGTTCTCTATTGCACGAGTAGAACACAATTTGTTGTGGGCGTAGATGTTGTCAACTTTATCGCCGCTACTAGTCTTATCTTGCTTCAGCGGTATTGTGGGATGAAGTGGCCCGGACCAACCTTACACGTACGCTTACGTGAGACCGGTTCCACCGACTAACATGCACTAGTTGCATAAGGTGGCTGGCGGGTGTCTGTCTCTCCCACTTTAGTTGGAGTGGATTCGATGAAAAGGGTCCTTATGAAGGGTAAATAGAAGTTGACAAATCACGTTGTGGTTTTCACGTAGGTAAGAAAACGTTCTTGCTAGAACCCTAATTCAGCCACGTAAAAACTTGCAACAACAATTAGAGGACGTCTAACTTGTTTTTGCAGCAAGTGCTTTGTGATATGATATGGCCAAAGTTGTGATGAATGATGAATAATCTATATGTGATGTATGAGATGTTCATGCTATTGTAATAGGAATCACGACTTGCATGTCGATGAGTATGACAACCGGCAGGAGCCATAGGAGTTGTCTTTATTTTTTGTATGACCTGTGTGTCATTGAGAAACGCCATGTAAATTACTTTACTTTATTGCTAAACGCGTTAGCCATAGTAGTAGAAGTAATAGTTGGTGAGCAACTTCATGGAGACACGATGATGGAGATCATGATGATGGAGATCATGGTGTCAAGCCGGTGACAAGATGATCATGGAGCCCCAAGATGGAGATCAAAGGAGCTATGTGATATTGGCCATATCATGTCACGTTTATTATTTGATTGCATGTGATGTTTATCATGTTTTGCATCTTGTTTACTTAGAACGACGGTAGTAAATAAGATGATCCCTCATAATAATTTCAAGAAAGTGTTCCCCCTAACTATGCACCGTTGCGACAGTTCGTTGTTTCGAAGCACCACGTGATGATCGGGTGTCATAGATTCTAACGTTCACATACAACGGGTGTAAGACAGATTTACACACGCAAAACACGTAGATTGACTTGACGAGCCTAGCATGTACAGACATGGCCTCGGAACACAGAAGACCGAAAGGTCGAGCATGAGTCGTATAGAAGATACGATCAACATGAAGATGTTCACCGATGTTGACTAGTCCGTCTCACGTGATGATCGGACACGGCCTAGTTGACTCGGATCATGTAATACTTAGATGACTAGAAGAGGGATGTCTATCTAAGTGGGAGTTCATTAAATAATTTGATTAAATGAACTTTATTATCATGAACTTAGTCTAAAGATTTCACAATATGTCTTGTAGATCAAATGGCCAACGTAGTCCTCAACTTCAATGCGTTCCTAGAGAAAACCAAGCTGAAAGACGATGGTAGCAACTATACGGACTGGGTCCGGAACCTGAGGATCATCCTCATAGCTGCCAAGAAAGATTATGTCCTACGAGCACCGCTGGGTGACGCACCTATTCTCCCTGCCGAACAAGACGTTATGAACGCTTGGCAGTCACGCTGCGATGATTACTCCCTCGTTCAGTGCGGCATGCTTTACAGCTTAGAGCCGGGGCTCCAAAAGCGTTTTGAGAGACATGGAGCATATGAGATGTTCGAAGAGCTGAAAATGGTTTTCCAAGCTCATGCCCGGGTCGAGAGATATGAAGTCTCCGACAAATTCTTTAGCTGTAAGATGGAGGAAAATGGCTCTGTCAGTGAACACATACTCAAGATGTCTGGGTTGCACAACCGCTTGACTCAACTGGAAGTTAATCTCCCGGATGAAGCGGTCATTGACAGAATCCTCCAGTCGCTTCCACCTAGCTACAAGAGCTTTGTCATGAACTACAATATGCAGGGGATGGTAAAGACCATTCCTGAGGTATATGCTATGCTGAAATCAGCAGAGGTAGAAATCGAGAAGGAGCATCAAGTGTTGATGGTGAATAAAACCACTAAGTTCAAGAAGGGAAAGGGTAAAAAGAACTTCAAGAAGGACGACAAGGAAGTTGCCACGCCCAGTAAGCAAGTTGCCGGGAAGAAACCAAAGAATGGACCCAAGCCCGAGACTGAGTGTTTTTATTGCAAGGGAAGTGGTCACTGGAAGCGGAACTGCCCCAAATACTTAGCGGACAAGAAGGCCGGCAAAACAAAAGGTATATGTGATATACATGTAATTGATGTGTACCTTACCAGTACTCGTAATAGCTCTTGGTATTTGATACCGGTGCAGTTGCTCACATTTGTAACTCAAAACAGGAGCTGCGGAATAAACGGAGACTGGCGAAGGACGAGGTGACGATGCGCGTCGGGAATGGTTCCAAGGTCGATGTGATCGCCGTCGGCACGCTGCCTCTACATTTACCTACGGGATTGGTTTTAAACCTCAATAATTGTTATTTAGTGCCAAGTTTGAGCATGAACATTGTGTCTGGATCTTGTTTAATTCGAGATGGCTACTCATTTAAATCCGAGAATAATGGTTGTTCTATTTATATGAGAGATATGTTTTATGGTCATGCTCCGATGGTTAATGGTTTATTCTTAATGAATCTCGTACGTGATGATACACATATTCATAGTGTGAATACCAAAAGAGTTAAAGTTGATAACAATAGTCCCACATATTTGTGGCACTGCCGCCTTGGTCACATAGGTGTCAAACGCATGAAGAAGCTCCATGCAGATGGACTTTTAGAGTCTCTTGATTATGAATCATTTGACACGTGCGAACCATGCCTCATGGGTAAAATGACCAAGACTCCGTTCTCAGGAACAATGGAGCGAGCAACCAACTTATTGGAAATCATACATACCGATGTGTGCGGTCCAATGAGTGTTGAGGCTCGCGGTGGCTATCGTTATGTTCTCACCCTCACTGATGACTTGATAAGATATGGGTATGTCTACTTAATGAAACACAAGTCTGAGACCTTTGAAAAGTTCAAGGAATTTCAGAATGAGGTTGAAAATCAACGTGAGAGAAAGATCAAGTTTCTACGATCAGATCGTGGAGGAGAATACTTGAGTCACGAATTTGGCACACACTTAAGAAAATGTGGAATAGTTTCACAACTCACGCCGCCTGGAACACCTCAGCGTAATGGTTTGTCCGAACGTCGTAATCGCACTCTATTAGATATGGTGCGATCTATGATGTCTCTTACCGACTTACCGCTATCTTTTTGGGGCTATGCTTTAGAGACTGCCGCATTCACTTTAAATAGGGCTCCGTCGAAATCCGTTGAGACGACACCGTATGAATTATGGTTTGGGAAGAAACCTAAGCTGTCGTTTCTAAAAGTTTGGGGATGCGGTGCTTATGTCAAGAAACTTCAACCTGAAAAGCTCGAACCCAAGTCGGAAAAATGCGTCTTCATAGGATACCCTAAAGAAACTGTTGGGTATACCTTCTACCTCAGATCCGAAGGCAAGATCTTTGTTGCCAAGAATGGATCCTTTCTAGAGAAAGAGTTTCTCTCGAAACAAGTAAGTGGGAGGAAAGTAGAACTTGATGAAGTGTTACCTCTTGAACCAGAAAATGGCGAAACTCAAGAAAACGTTTCTGAGGTGCCTGCACCGACTAGAGAGGAAATTAATGATGATGATCAAGATACTTCTAATCAAGCTCCTACTGAAATTCGAAGGTCCACAAGGACACGTTCCGCACCAGAGTGGTACGGCAACCCTGTCTTGGAAATCATGTTGTTAGACAACGGTGAACCTTCGAACTATGAGGAAGCAATGGCGGGCCCAGATTCCGACAAACGGCTGGAAGCCATGAAATCCGAGATAGGATCCATGTATGAAAACGAAGTATGGACTTTGACTGACTTGCCCGTTGAGCGGCGAGCCATAGAAAATAAATGGATCTTTAAGAAGAAGACAGACGCGGATGGTAATGTGACCATCTATAAAGCTCGGCTTGTCGCTAAGGGTAATCGACAAGTTCAAGGGGTTTACTACGATGAGACTTTCTCACCGGTAGCGAAGCTGAAGTCCGTCCGAATCATGTTAGCAATTGCCGCATTCTATGATTATGAAATATGGCAAATGGACGTCAAAACGGCATTCCTTAATGGTTTCCTTAAGGAAGAATTGTATATGATGCAGCTAGAAGGTTTTGTCGATCCTAAGAATGCTGACAAGGTGTGCAAGCTCCAACGCTCGATTTATGGGTTGGTGCAAGCATCTCGGAGTTGGAACATTCGCTTTGATGAGATGATCAAAGCATTTGGGTTTACACAGACTTATGGAGAAGCATGCGTTTACAAGAAAGTGAGTGGGAGCGCTGTAGCATTTCTCATATTATATGTAGACGACATACTTTTGATGGGAAATGATATAGAACTCTTGGACAGCATTAAGGCCTACTTGAATAAGAGTTTTTCAATGAAGGACCTTGGAGAAGCTGCTTATATATTAGGCATCAAGATCTATAGATATAGATCGAGATGCCTCATAGGTCTTTCACAAAGCACATACCTTGATAAGATATTGAAGAAATTCAATATGGATCAGTCTAAGAAAGGGTTCTTACCTGTGTTAGAAGGTGTGAAATTGAGCTCAGCTCAATGTCCGACCACGGCATAAGATATAGAAGAGATGAGTGTCATCCCCTATGCCTCAGCCATAGGTTCTATTATGTATGCCATGCTGTGTACCAGACCTGATGTAAACCTTGTCGTAAGTTTGGTGGGAAGGTACCAAAGTAATCCCGGCAAGGAACACTGGACAACGGTCAAGAATATCCTGAAGTACCTGAAAAGGACTAAGGAAATGTTTCTCGTTTATGGAGGTGACGAAGAGCTCGTCGTAAAGGGTTACGTCGACGCTAGCTTCGACATAGATCTGGATGACTCTAAGTCACAAACCGGATACGTGTATATTTTGAATGGTGGGGCAGTAAGCTGGTGCAGTTGCAAGCAAAGCGTCGTGGCGGGATCTACATGTGAAGCGGAGTACATGGTAGCCTCGGAGGCAGCACATGAAGCAATTTGGGTGAAGGAGTTCATCACCGACCTTGGAGTCATACCCAATGCGTCGGGGCCAATCAAACTCTTCTGTGACAACACTGGAGCTATTGCACTTGCCAAGGAGCCCAGGTTTCACAAGAAGACCAGGCACATCAAGCGTCGCTTCAACTCCATTCGTGAAAATGTTCAAGATGGAGACATAGAGATTTGTAAAGTGCACACGGATCTGAATGTCGCAGATCCGTTGACTAAACCTCTCCCTAAGGCAAAACATGATCAGCACCAGAACTCTATGGGTGTTCGATTCATCACAATGTAACTAGATTATTGACTCTAGTGCAAGTGGGAGACTGTTGGAAATATGCCCTAGAGGCAATAATAAAAGCATTATTATTATATTTCCTTATTCGTGATAATTGTCTTTATTCGTGCTATAATTGTGTTATCCGGAAATCGTAATACATGTGTGAATAACAGACAACAATATGTCCCTAGTGAGCCTCTAGTTGACTAGCTCGTTGATCGACAGATAGTCATGGTTTCCTAACTATGGACACATAGCATAAGATCGCATAGTTCGTTTGCTAGAGTTTTCCAATGTCAAGTATCCTTTCCTTAGACCATGAGATCGTGTAACTCCCGGATACCGTAGGAGTGCTTTGGGTGTGCCAAACGTCACAACGTAACTGGGTGACTATAAAGGTATACTACGGGTATCTCTGAAAGTGTCTGTTGGGTTGACATGGATCGAGACTGGGATTTGTCACTCCGCTTGACGGAGAGGTATCACCGGGCCCTCACGGTAATGCATCATCATAATGAGCTCAATGTGATCAAAGTGTTTGATCACGGGATCATGCATTACGGTACGAGAAAAGTGACTTGCCGATAACGAGATTGAACGAGGTATTGGGATACCGACGATCGAATCTCGGGCAAGTAAAATACCGATTAACAAAGGGAATCGTATACGGGATTAATTGAATCCTCGACATCGTGGTTCATCCGATGAGATCATCATGGAGCATGTGGGAGCCAACATGGGTATCCAGATCCCACTGTTGGTTATTGCCCGAGAGCCGTCTCGGTCATGTCTGCATGTCTCCCGAACCCGTAGGGTCTACACACTTAAGGTTCGGTGACGCTAGGGTTGTGAAGATATGTATATGCAGTAACCCGAATGTTGTTCGGAGTCCTGGATGAGATCCCGGACGTCACGAGGAGTTTCGGAATGGTCCGGAGGTAATGAATTATATATAGAAAGTGCTGTTTTGGCCATCGGGACAAGTTTCGGGGATATCGGTATTGTACCGGGACCACCGGAGGGTCCCGGGGGGTCCACCGGGTGGGGCCACCTGCCCCGGGGGGGCCACATGGGCTGTAGGGGGTGCGCCTTGGCCTTCTTGGGCCAAGGGGAACCAAACCCAAGAGGCCCATGCGCCTAGGGTTCCAAAGGGGAAGAGTCCCACTTGTGGAAGGCACCTCCTAGGTGCCTTGGGGGGAGGAAATCCTCCCTGGCCGCCGCCCCCCTTGGGAGATCAGATCTCCCAGGGCCGGAGCCCACCCCAAGAGGCCTATATAAAGGGGGGAGGGGAGGGGGAAGCCGCACCCTTTGCCCTGGCGCCTCCCTCTCCCTCTCCAACACCTCCTCCTCCTCCGTAGAGCTCGGCGAAGCCCTGTCGGAGTACTGCGGCTCCACCATCACCACGCCGTCGTGCTGCTGCTGGAGTCTTCTTCCCCAACCTCTCCTTTGCCTTGCTGGATCAAGAAGAAGGATACGTTACGCTGACCGTACGTGTGTTGAACGCGGAGGTGCCGTGCTTTCGGTGCTAAGATCTCCGGTGATTTGGATCACGGTGTGTACGACTACTTCATCCCCGTTCGTTGAACGCTTCCGCTCGCGATCTACAAGGTGGTATGTAGATGCAATCTCTCTCTCCCATGACTCGTTGCTAGATGAACTCATAGATGGATCCTGGTGAAACCATAGGAAAAATTTTAATTTTCTGCAACGTTCCCCAACACTGCTTGCCGCTGCTTGTCCTTGTCGCGGCGTCCTCCCTGGCCGGGGCGCTTCGTGCCAGATCCTCCGCCACCTCCCTGGGCTTTCTCCTTGTCGCGTCGCTCGTGCTCGGCCTTTTGCAGCTCGATGAGCCGCTCCACCTGCTTGCAGCTCTGGAGGTCATGGCCCTTGGTGCGGTGGATCTTGCAGTACTGTTTGTTGGTGCCGTCCCGCTTGTCGGCGACCGCCACAGCCTGGCAGTTGGTGCATCCGGCAAGCTCCTTGCTGGAGCTACCAGCCTGGGCCTTCTTGGCGGCGCCTTCATCGCCGGACTGCTCAATAGCCAATACTTCTTGGCTCTTCTTCTTCCTGTTGCTCCGCCGCCGTTTCTTCCTTGCCGGGGCGGTATCCTCACTATCAGATTCTCCTGCTCTAGTGTTCTCTCCGGGGAGCTTCCTCCCTTCCTCAGCACATGCACACTTGTCGGCCAGGGCGTATAGCTCGCTGACGTCTTTAATTTTTCACATCGCCATCTCCTCCCGCATCCTGCGGTTACGCACGTTCTGATGGAACGCGCTGATGACCGCGGCAGGGTGGACGTCTGGGATGTTGTAGTGTACGCGGCTGAATCTCTGGATGAACTTGCGCAAGGGTTCCCCTTCCTTCTGGACGAGCAGATGAAGGTCGCTCGCTTGGCCATGGGGTTTGTGGCCGCCTGTAACGGCACCAACAAACTGATGGCACAAGTCTGTCCAGGAGGTTATGGGGTTGTCCGGCAAGTTCATGAGCCAGGATCTGACGTTGGATTTGAGTACCAGCGGGAAGTAGTTGCCAAGGATCTTGTCGTCCCGCCCCCCAGCTGAGGAACTCCGACGGATGTGACTTGCCGTCGTACTTCTCCGGTACGTCTGGCTTGAAATTCTTCGTGCTGGGCCACTGGACTTGCCGCAGCTGACGGGTGAACGCAGGGCAGCCTACCGCGTATGGCAGGTCGCCTGGTCCCCCCGGCGCATGCATGTCGACAGAGGGCTCGGCGCGCTGGTCTGATTGACGCCGCACTTCTCTTCGACGCTCGATGCGAGTACGAGCGTCCTCTTGCTTTCATTCGTGAAGAACTTGGCGTTGATCGCGACGAGTTCGCGGATTTGACGACGCGGTGGAGTCGTTGTCGTGATGGTTCCGGCGAGTCGGCGATCTTGGCCTTTGGGGCGGGGAATGCATGGTGGTTGCACCCCCGCCGGTCTTGGCGCCACCGGTTCTCGCCTGGACGACCTGCCGCGGCTGCGACGCACTGTGCTGCCGCGGGGTGTTGCCGTTAGCGAAGCCGATGAGACTCTGTATCGTGGCCCTCCAGTCGTCGAGCTTGTCCGTCGTTGGAGGGTAGTCTAGGAGTAGTTGAGCTCGTGCTAGAGCTTCTGCTGGAGTGGCGGGCAGTGGTGGCGAACGGCGCGTGGAGCGGGATGTGCTCGAACTTCTAACTATGTTAGAAGGAGCAGCACCCGGCCCAGGCAGTCGCGCCACGCTCGCGCCAGCACGTTGGTGTGCATGCTGGCCTTGAGCACCCTGGGATCCGCCAGCTCGATCCGGGTCCAGCGAGCGTATGGTACCGTGAGTGCCAAGACGCTGCTGGTCCCGTGTCTCCTGAGAGGGGCGCGGTGCATGTTCGGACGCCGTGGCACCATGAGCAGGCTCGGCGACGCCCGTTCCGCCGCCGGTGCCGTCCCCACCGCCCGTTTGCTCAAGGGGCGGTGGGTTCGACGCGGACGGACCAGCCACCTTCGGAGCCTTCTTCTTCGGTGGCATGTCGATGAAGATGATGGAGATCTAGCCTGTGCAGAAGCCGGATCAGGTTCACACAACCTCGGCGCCCCCTACCTGGCGCGCCAAAGATGTCGGGGGAAATCTGCCTCCACGAACACCTATGGGGACCGAGCCCCTTTCTGGTTCGGCGGGGGGCGGAGGTCGCGCGAAGAGCGGATCGAGGCGATGCACACAAGGGGTTTACCCAGCTTCGGGCCGCACGGATGCGTAAAACCCTACTGCTGCTTTGTGGTTTGTATTGTGTTCTTGCTCCGGAGCGCTGAGTGCTACAGTACACTCAGGCAACTAATCAGACCGGGCGTGAGTGGCCTCCCCCCCTCTACGTTGCGCATGGAGCCTCCTTTTATATGTGTAAGGGGTTTCCCATAGGTGGCAACGCAGGTGGGGGTAAAACTGGAAAACGCTGTGTTGGGTACAGCTGTTTGCACAGTGCTATCAAACCTAACTCTGACGGCAGGGGACAAGGGCATTAAATGCCCGTCTAGGTCGCCCAGACAGTGCAGAAAAGGGGCCGTCAGGGGCGCCACCGTTTGCCACGACGGCTATCCTGTGAGCGTTGCTTCGCCATCGCATGCCCCTGGCTGTGCAGCCTCCCGCCACGTATGCCTGGAATGGCCCCAGAGCGACACGTGGGTGGATGAGCTGGAACGCAGGCGCGGGGTGGTGACTTGCCGCGGCAAGCGCCCTGCCACGGTTGATGCCTTGTCGCACCCGAGACCTCGTCGCTCACCGGTCCTTGCCGGGATGCGTGGCACGTCGCAGCATGTCTCTTGTCGTGCCTTGGTCGGCCTTCCCGGCAAGCTCCTCTTGCCGGGGCCTTGTGCTTCGAGCGGTCGTCCCGGCAAGCTCCTCTTGCCGGGGCCTTGCTCTCTTCGGGTGGCCTTCCCGGCAAGCTCCTCCTGTCGGGGCCTTGGCTGAAATACTCCCTTCTTGGATGGCCCAAGAAGGGACCACGGAGGGTTTTGGTGATCACCTGGCAAGCCTTGCCGCGGGGTCCTACGACTGCCCGTGCACAAGTTCGGGGTACTAAGGTACCCCTACTTTAGTACACCGACAGGAATCAATCTCTTTGTTGAAAAAGGAAAGAAACTGGGTGGTCAGGTAGTTTGTGCAGGACTAGATTTGCTGCCTTCACATAGGAAAAAGGTTCAAAGAGAACAAATATGAGACCAACGCAGATGTGCTTGTTTGCTACATACTCTGCATCACCCATTTATACGTGTAGACGCACATGTTGCTAGCATGTCCCATGTCCCATGTCCCATACAACTATTTTGTTGTTGTTAATCTAAGAATGGTGCTGGAAAATTGAAGCAATGCCACTGTTAAAAGTAAATTACATTTTTAACGAATGTTGTTTTAAGAGAATGTCTGTGTTAATATGAATCAACTCATCGCGAGTTGCTTCAAATCTTGGTCGACTTTCATCCACATGATGGTGCAGTGTGCTTTGAGATGTTTTGCTACTTTTATTGGTACTATTTTGGATAAATGTTGAATTGAAGCTATTGAATTGTTGTCTTTTACCATTAAGTGAGCAAAAATTGTTCCAACCCACACATGATGCTTGTTTGTTTGTTACAACAAACTCTGCATCACCCCCTTTATAAGTAGATGGAAGCACATGGTGTTATTGCACCCACTCTCCCCTCGAACTGTTTATGCTTTTTCTTAATCTAATGTCGTTGGTAAAATTAAGCAATGCCACTCTTAGAATTAACTACTGAACTGCTTTAAGAGAATTTCTCTGTTAATATGAATAAATGCAATCGTTTTAGAAATGCTACTGTCATATACTTTGTTTTCCATCAAGATAAGGTAGATGCTTCTTTTTGTGGCCGCATGTTTGATACGTCTCCGTCGTATCTATAATTTTTGATTGTTCCATCCCAATATTATTCAACTTTTATATACTTTTTGGCAACTTTTTATACTTTTTTGGGGATTAACATATTGATCCAGTGCCCAGTGCCAGTTCCTATCTGTTGCATGTTTTATGTTTCGCAGAAACCCCATATCAGACGGAGTCCAAACTGGATAAAACGGACGGAGAATTATTTTGGAATATTTGTGATCTTTGGGAAGTAAAATCAACGCGAGACGATGCCCGAGGTGGCCATGAGGGTGGGGCCCACGCCCTCCCCAGGAGGACGCGCCCCCACCCTCGTGGGTTGTGACACCTCAAAATTTTGACCTTGTTTTATTAATTAAAATTTTGCGAGGAAATAAAAATTTTATTTTTTTGGATCTTCCTTTTGATTTCAGAACCATTCTTTTCTTGGTTATTATGGAGTTTTTACCCCAAGTGAAAACTTTCCAAATGTTTTATTGGACTTGTATACCCTCTCAAGAAAAACTTTTCTTTTTATCAGTGGAATTAATTATATAATTATTTTCCTGATCTTTATTTCTTTAATAATTGTTTCCCATGGTTTTAGGGTCCTATTTGAACTACAACCATTTGATAAATTTATTTAAAATTCCAACCAAAATTTGGAGATGTCATGTGATGTTTTTAAACTACTTTTACGCAAAAATATCTTCTGTTCATTGGATATTTTGAGCTCTACAACAAATTTTCAAATCTGGTCCAGTGGGCAATTTTGCACTACAACCTATTTAAATATTTATTTAAAGCTTCCACCAAAATTATGGGATATCAGTGGCAGTATATAATTCAACTTTTTGCAAAAATCCACTCATGTTCTTTGAAAAATTTGAGTAAATCAACCTCATTTTCATACTGGTCCAACTTGATGATTTGTACTGCAACCATATTTTAACTTACTCCTTTACCCATGATTCTTTTTCGTGTTTTTAGACCACCCTGTAAAACCCTTAAGTCCAGGAGAGTGGACCCATTGGAGGATTTTAAGTGCATGCAAAAATACCTTTTTCTTTCTGTCCAGATTTGACTTTCTCAAAAACTTGCACTATCAAGTTTTGATTTTTCCAAAGTCAACCATGCCATGTTTTCTAGTATCTAAAGAGACCCCAAACTGGAGTTTTTGGCCACCCCAAGAGTTTCTTAGATGCCCTTGGCAATTTATCAAACACCTTGTGTGCATGGCCAGTTTTGGCATAATTTTTAGTTTGCACATTGAACCTGCTTGTTTTGCCAAACCAAGTTGTCTAGTAGCCTTATTACTGTATGTGACCTAGGTCTGTTGATTTGCATTGGCATCCAAGCAAGTTTGGTCTCTCTGGCATTTCGTCGAACGATTGCCATGCGTGCCCGGAGCGCGGCCAGAGTGCGCGTTTTGCACGTGCCGCGCCCGAGCCGCCGCGCCCCTGGTCTGTTCCTCGAGCTTATCCTAACCCTCTGCCGCTCGCAGCATAGGGCCAAGCCCCGGCCTGTACCCCCTCACGAGCACCACAGCCCCTCGCCATGTCTCCGGTGAGCCAGAAGCTAGCCGCCATCGCCGCCTGCTGTGGTCGGTGCCATACGGGCCACCTGGCGCGTCCCCGAGTACCCCCGCCCGCCGTGCTCATCGATAACCCCGTCGCCTACCTCTGCATGCCCTGCCAGCCAACCCCCACCTCCCCTACTCTGCAATAGTGTTGTCATCGTCATGCTTATCCTCGAGCAGCCGACGAACCGACCTTTGGCGCCTACAAAACGAACCCCCCTCACTCCATCAGCCCCAAGTAGCACCGTACCTTCCCCTTAGACCAATCCCGCGCATCAATTTGTCCTGCAGCGGCCACTTCCCTCCCCTCCAGCAATGGTGGCCACCGCGGCCGCGCTGTCATGTTCGTTGCAGTGCCCTCCCCAACCCCACAATCCACAGAGCCAAGAGACCACCACAACCTCGCGGAGGCACCCCAGCCCCTCGGGAGAGCCTCTGTCTTGGGTAGACACGAGCTTGTCTCCGGTCTTCGTTGAGACGGTTGTGTCCGGTACGGCAAAGTGAGGCATGACGAGTGGTGACTTTGTCTGTTGGTTGAAACATATTTGTTACGCTAACCATGCAGGAAATACTTAAACCTCCTGAGTCGACCATAGATCGAGTCTTTTTCCGGTAACCCCCATACTTGTTTCATACTACCACTTGTCCCTGCCACAGGGAGGATACGGTTCAGTAAGTTGTCAACCCCTTTCCTAGCACACACCATACAGAGAGGCCATGGTGGAAGATACCGGAGGCCTCCGGTAGGCATGCCACCTGGTCCGGGGCCATGGGTGTTTTCGGTTGTAGCCGAAGGGGGTAGCTCCCCCAGTTTGCGCGCGGTATAAATTTTGTGATCCCATGCTAAGTCGAGGTTGTAGCCTCCCCACTTAGAGTTTTGCTTAACGGGCGTTAAGGGTGATTCCAGACACCGTGAGCTCGGCTGGTGTGTGCGGTTAGGTGTGTTTTCAATCAAAAGACCGTAGACGAATAAGTCCCGATGGACTAAAGGAATCCGTTACTCGTGGGCAAAGAGTACACCCTCTGTAGAGATATTAAACCTGTTCGACTAGCCGTGTCCATGGTTAAGGACTACAGTCTGGGATGGGTCAAGTGTCAGTCTTAGTGTCGGTCTTCGGAGGAGAAACTACTAAACCAGAACATTGATTATGACCTGTGCCATATGATGATTATGATTATTATTGTGGACTAATAATTTGTATTATTTGAAATTAATGTGTATCCCTGGGACGGTTCTACCTCCTGCATATTCACTGTGATTTCTCTTATATATATAAGCCCTTTATGTGGTGTCGCACAGACGCCCGACTATGGCATGCTTGTTATTCCTTTTATATATAAGCCCTTTATGTGGTGTCACACAGACGCCCGACTGTGGCATGCTTGTTATTCCTTTTATATATAAGCCCTTTATGTGGTGTCGCACAGACGCCCGACTGTGGCATGCTTGTTATTCCTTTTATATATAAGCCCTTTATGTGGTGTCGCACAGATGCCCGACTGTGGCATGCTTGTTATTCCTTTTATATATAAGCCCTTTATGTGGTGTCGCACAGACGCCCGACTGTGGCATGCTTGCTGTTCCTTTTATATATAAGTCCTTTATGTGGTGTCGCCCAGACGCCCGACTGAGGCATGCTTTATATTATTTTCCTTTCGAGGCGTCACTTCAGACACCCGATCGGTGCATTCTACTTCTACTATGTGATTGCATAGTCATGTTTGACATGATTAACCTGCTTGCATGCATCATGATTTTCATTTATGACTGGCGTAGTAATCACGGCATATTTTAGAGCATGATTATCTTTTGTTATATTATACCAGTGTTCATGATGTTTGCGAGTACATTCAAAGTACTCACTGGCTTGTCCCTGGATATTGTCTTGGCCAGATTTCTTGCGTGGAAAGGAGCGTTGCTATGACAGCCCCGGAACCTACACAATGGAGATAGCAGCCTCGCGAAGATAGGAGTTACCCTGGTCAGCTGTTCCTGTGGGAAATGGAGTCCCATAGACGCTGATGATCCCCAAACCGCTTCCGCCATCAACCACTAGAAACCATTTGTTGTACTGATAGGCCAGAATGGTCTTGTACTACATATTTTTTATTTTGCTTGGAGTTTCTGTATCAAGTTGGTGCCTAATCAGCTAACAGTAATCCTGGGGCTGGTGAGCACAAGGGCCGCTTTTGGGAAATTAATATCCCAAAAAACCGGTCCTGACAAACTTGGTATCAGAGCCAGGCTGACCATTGGCTAATCCTATCTTAGCCAGGTCGAAAAACCTAGGTAAACCAACCCACCAGACCAGAAACCAACCCTGACGACACCCACAGTAACACGTCACTTTTGTGGGATGTGTGTATCTGTGGCTTTGACCCCCAACCCCCATGAGAGCAGAACCGACAAATTAGTGCCTCTCACCGTGGTAAATAACCCAGCCTGGATGCTATATAAAAGGCCACCTCGTGACCTTGCCAAGTACCCATCACCCTGTGCACAACTCTCACAGCTATTCCTTCGACATGCCGAGCCCTAGTATTTATCTGAGGACCCCAGTCGCAACCCCAGGCAGTTTTGTTAAAATATTGTGGGACTTTACCTGCAGTACCATGAGTGCTACCCGTCCACCCCAGCACTGGCCAACCTTGCCTAGTATGTCATCACTCAAGAGCATCTGACCCTGCGGGTAATGGGTTATCTCCAGAGCCTCGCTGATTTAAATCCTCAGATCGCCATCGGCAAACCACTGAGACCCGACCAGGAGAGACGCATTCATCGACTAGTCAATCCACTTTCCCCGATGGAAGAAGAGTGTGCCCCAGTACCAGAGACATTTTCTCAGGACCCTGTCCTTTTACCATTTTCTTTGTAAATGTCATGGCCATGTTTATTTATGTGTTGCAACTTATGCGATGTACCCAAGCTGGTGCTATGAGTAAGCTGTTTGGTTTCAGCTGATAGGAGCAATTTTTTTTTTAAAACGGCCCTTAGCAAGTCTCGAGCATGAGATTTTTTCTTAAGGGGGGTAGTGTTGTGACACCTCAAAATTTTGACCTTGTTTTATTAATTAAAATTTTGCCAGGAAATAAATTTTTTATTTTTTTGGATTTTCCTTTTGATTTCAGAACCATTCTTTTCTTGGTTATTATGGAGTTTTTACCCCAAGTGAAAACTTTCCAAATGTTTTATTGGACTTGTATACCCTCTCAAGAAAAACTTTTCTTTTTATCAGTGGAATTAATTATATAATTATTTTCCTGATCTTTATTTCTTTAAAAATTGTTTCCCATTGTTTTAGGGTCCTATTTGAACTGCAACCATTTGATAAATTTATTTAAAATTCCAACCAAAATTTGGAGATGTCATGTGATGTTTCTAAACCACTTTTACGCAAAAATATCTTCTGTTCATTGGAGATTTTGAGCTCTACACCAAATTTTCAAATCTGGTCCAGTGGGCAATTTTGCACTACAACCTATTTAAATATTTATTTAAAGCTTCCACCAAAATTATGGGATATCAGTGGCAGTATATAATTCAACTTTTTGCAAAAATCCACTCATGTTCTTTGAAAAATTTGAGTAAATCAACCTCATTTTCATACTGGTCCAACTTGATGATTTGTACTGCAACCATATTTTAACTTACTCCTTTACCCATGATTCTTTTTCCTGTTTTTAGACCACCCTGCAAAACCCTTAGGTCCAGGAGAGTGGACCCATTGGAGGATTTCAAGTGCATGCAAAAATACCTTTTTCTTTCTGTCCAGATTTGACTTTCTCAAAAACTTGCACTATCAAGTTTTGATTTTTCCAAAGCCAACCATGCCATGTTTTCTAGTATCTAAAGAGACCCCAAACTGGAGTTTTTGGCCACCCCAAGAGTTTCTTAGATGCCCTTGGCAATTTATCAAACACCTTGTGTGCATGGCCAGTTTTGGCATAATTTTTCGTTTGCACATTGAACCTGCTTGTTTTGCCAAACCAAGTTGTCTAGTAGCCTTATTACTGTATGTGACCTAGGTCTGTTGATTTGCATTGGCATCCAAGCAAGTTTGGTCTCTCTGGCATTTCGTCGAACGATTGTCATGTGTTCCCGGAGCGCGGCCAGAGCGCGCGTTTTGCACGTGCCGCGCCCGAGCCGCCACGCCCCTGGTCTGTTCCCCGAGCTTATCCTGACCCTCTGCTGCTCGCAGCATAGGGCCAAGCCCCGACCTGTACCCCCTCACGAGCACCACAGCCCCTCGCCACGTCTCCGGCGAGCCAGAAGCTAGCCGCCATCGCCGCCTGCTGTGGTCGGTGCCGTACGGGCCACCTGGCGCGTCCCCGAGTACCCCCGCCCATCGTGCTCATCCACAACCCCGTCGCCTACCTCTGCAAGCCCTGCCAGCCAGCCCCCACCTCCCCTGCTCTGCAATAGTGCCGCCGCCGTCGTGCTTATCCTCGGGCAGCCGATGAACCGACCTCTGGCGCCTATAAAACGAACCCCCCTCACTCCATCAGCCTCAAGTAGCACCGTACCTTCCCCTTAGACCAATCCCGCGCATCAATTTGACCCGCAGCAGCCACTTCCCTCCCCTCCGGCAATGGTGGCCACTGCGGCCGCGCTGTCATGTTCTTTGCAGTGCCCTTCCCAACCCCACAACCCACAGATCCAGGAGACCACCACAACCTTGCGGAGCCACCCCAGCCCATCAATTTCTCTGAAGATGGACCATAGAGTGATGCTCCATTTTGGACCCGCCGAAGCTCTTCGGGGGGAGCTCGTCGCCGACGACTCCGTCCATCGCAGCGGCCTTGTAGGGTACCAACGGGTTCACCTCGAGCTCCTGATCATGCGTGCATGGTCAAACCCGTGGGGGACACCGGCATTCGCCGGTGTTGATCGTTCCTCTTGTCCGCGGGTCCCACCGTCAGTCCCTCTTGTCCCCGCCCACTAGTTTAAGCGAAGACACATTCCCCGAAGTACGTCTCCCCTTTACTAGAAACGTATTCTGAGCTGATGCGTTTTCCTTTTTCTGGTTTTTATTAAAACAGACTTTGACTGAAACTTTGACTGGCTATATCTTTTTGAATAAAACTCCAAATGACTTGATTCTTTTTCTATTGTTTCCCAAGTATTGTCTAGTTTATTTTCATATTTATTTCAAAATTTTCCAAACAACTTTTTTGTACTGTTTTTAAAGTATGTGTTGATTTAAAATAGGATTTTGGAAAGGGAGAAGAAAACTTTCAAAAGTTTTGGAGAGCACGTCACCTCTCCACACCTTGAAGGCAAGCATTTTTTAACCCTGGCATAACATTATTGTCTGTTGTTCGATACAATCGCAACACCACATCGACACGAAGTTTCCGTTACTTCATGTGATGATATGATTATACTCACAAGTGCATATTGATGATTTTGTGTTGTTGGCATTCGATATATTGTGATAGTAGACACCCTCGTATACCTCTCTTGCCTATCGGGAGGAGGTCGGGAGAGCCTCTGTCTTGGGTAGACACGAGCTTGTCTCCGGTCTTCGTTGAGACGGTTGTGTCCGGTACGGCAAAGTGAGGCATGACGAGTGGTGACTTTGTTTGTTGGTTGAAACATATTTGTTACGCTAACCATGCAGGAAATACTTAAACCTCCTGAGTCGACCATAGATTGAGTCTTGTTCCGGTAACCCCCATACTTTTTTCGTACTACCACTTGTCCCTGCCACAGGTAGGGTACAGTTCAGTAAGTTGTCAACCCCTTTCCTAGCACACACCATACAGAGAGGCCATGGTGGAAGATAACGGAGGCCTCCGGTAGGCATGCCACCTGGTCCGGGGGCATGGGTGTTTTCGGTTGTAGCCGAAGGGGGTAGCTCCCCCAGTTTGCGCGCGGTATAAATTTTGTGATCCCATGCTAAGTCGAGGTTGTAGCCTCCCCACTTAGAGTTTTGCTTAACGGGCGTCAAGGGTGATTCCAGACACCGGTGAGTTTGGCTGGTTTGTGCGGTTAGGTGTGTTTTCAATCAAAAGACCGTAGACGGAATTAATCCTGATGGACTAAAGGAATCCGTTACTCGTGGGTAAAGAGAACACTCTCTGCAGAGATATTAAACCTATTCGAATAGCCGTGTCCATGGTTAAGGACTACAGTTTGTGTCGTGGGTTTGTCACGGCAGATGTCCTAGCGAAAGGACTTAGTCGTGGAGCCATCGCAACGGGTTAACTCGAAGGGGTTAAAGCGGACACAGGGACACAGAGGGTTTATACTAGTTCGGCCCCTTCGATGAAGGTAAAAGCCTACGTCTAGTTTGTGATGGAATTGATGGGATTTCGATGACTAGGGAGCAAACAAGCTTCGCCTAGGTCTCGAGTTGTGGTTGTCTGTCTTTGAACCGCTATCGAGTCGTCCCCTTATATACACGGGTGACGCCCGTCGGTTCATAGAGTCCCAATCTCCGGTTCATACTCGTATCCTGGTTGGTCTCTCCCTATTCTTAACTTACAATACAAGTTCATACACACGTCGGTTTACGGCTACACGTGCTGAACCGACTATGGCCTTGGGCCTTTATCTAGCTTCTGGGCTTTAACACCTTTGGACTACTGATGAAGTTAACCCGGCCCAGGTAGGCCGGTTTACGCCCAGTAGTAATATCCCCAACATTAGGCCCCAGATTGATTTGAATGGGTTCATGTCAATCCTTAGCAGAAATCTTCACCTTCAGCATCTTCTCGTAATTGTTGAACCGTCGTGTCGTCATCTTCTCTGGTCGCTGTAAACCGGAATGACGTCATCTGCCACTATGAAGTGATACTTTCTTATTTAATAGATCTGCGACAATCGAGGCGTCAGCTCCGCTTCGTGGCTCCTTGATTCTCGCGCCTGACACATATCCCTTTTCCTTATAAATAGGACCGAGGGGTCATTTCCTTTTTCCCTTGTGTGCCCTTCTGCTTCATCTTCCTCAAGCCATCCCGCTCCAGAGCTCCGCCGCCGTTGTCAACTTCTGCATCGACCTAGGCCGCTGCATCATCCTGAACGTACCAGAGCACCGCGGCGATCTCCCGCATTCCCATAGCTCCAGTAAGTCTTCTTCTCTTTTCAGCTCAGATCTGTTCTTTGGGTTTCCATGTTCTTCTAGTGTTCTTCGTCTGCTTCGGGCTCAAATGAGATAGATCTTCAGATGAATCTATGAACCTTTGCTCCGTACAGCGGTAGTTTTTAGCATCCGCCTTTACTGTAATATTTTTGGACCGTAGATCTGATCCATGACTGCACAACTCCTTCTAGGTCGTGAATATTTATCCCTTCTACGAGCACGCTCCAGATCCAACGCTATAATAGAATCTTGTGAAATATGTTTCTGCACACTTGTTCGTCCGCAATCCCAACTGTTTCCTCATGTAGACCCAGCGGTTTAACCTTGTAGAAGAGAATTACCAAACCGGTATATACCATTAGTCCCCTTGTTGAACCGCCAGAATTCCTTAATCAATTATGCTGCATTGCAAACTCCGATCTATAATTAGCTCCTCCGATTTAACATTAATAATATCAGCACATAACCTGTACTCAACACAATCTTGAACCGGAATCGCTTTGTTCTGTAGACTCCATCATGGCTAAACAAGTGTACGAGTGCAACTGGGCTCCTTCTCGGGTTACAGAAACGCAGCTGAACAACTTGGTCTTGACCGGCGCTTTAAGCAGTAAAAACACCATCCACTGGAGGGTCCCAGGCAAAGAGTGTCCTCCAACACCTCGAGAAGGAGAGGTTGTAGTCTTTGCGGATCACCTAGCCCGAGGTTTTAATCCGCCCGGTTCAAAATTCTACCGGGATGTCTTAGCCAACTTCCAGCTTCATCCACAAGATATTGGCCCCAATTCTGTCACCAATATATGCCATTTCCAAGTGCTCTGCGAGGTGTTCTTTCAAGAGGAACCTACAGTGGAGCTGTTCCGAGATTGTTTCCATTTGAACCGCCGTACATAATTTCCTGACGGTTCCAATATGGAGCTGGGCGGCGTGGCGATTCAAAAAAGGAAAGAGGTCACTTATCCTCATGCGAAACTGCACAGTCATCCTCAGGAGTGGAACAACACCTGGTTCTATTGCAAAGACACCTCCCCTACTAATGAGAATCCCTTGCCTGGTTTTCGTCCGGAATGGCTTAGCAACACACACCCCTTTCCTCAGAGGCTGACTGGCAAAGAGAGGATGAAGTACGCTCCCCAACTGTCCAAGCTCAGAGCCTTTATGGCCAACGGTTTAACAGGAGTTGATCTTGCCCGTTGATGGATATCCTGGAGTATACTGCCCCTCAGCCAACGCTCCGGTTTGATGTGTGAATATACGGGCAGTGTTGACGATCCGCTGCGGCATGTAAACATCCAGCTTACTGATGAAGAAGTCACAGAAGCTGTGAAGAAAATTTTGAACGAACCGGAGCACGTCTGCGCCCGTACCGGCCTGCTTCCTTTCTGCGCCATCAACAAACCGCCAGCTGTAAGTCTGAATTTTCCCTTTCACTAGCTCTGATACTATTGTACTTGCTTATTACTGATACCAATATCGGTTTGACGCAGGGCGATGATCCATTTTGGAGCAAGAAGCTCCCACAAGAGAAGGCAGAAAAACCAACCCGGCCTAAGAGAAGGGTCGTTAAGAAATCTGCCCACAAAAGGAAGACCACCGCATCTTCTGATCCGCCTGTTGATGACGATGTGGGTAATCCGGACCTTGAGGCAGAACTTGATTCCCTCGGTTTACTTTTTATGCACCTTATTGATGATAATATTTGTCAGGACGATGCCGAAGCTAGCCATGCTGATGATGCAGAGGTAATTACTCTTTCTTCCGATTCAAGTCCTCTGCCTTCACAAAAAATCCGTCAGGCAAACCGAAAAATTAAATTTTCTCATCCTCTTGCTTACTTGGATCCCAACTTTCTTATGAAGACCCGACAGCATGAGGTGCGCCGCACGACTCGGCACAGTGGCCAGGTAGTTACCTCCACCGGTTTACCGAACAATCCGGTTCGGAGACGTCACTCAGAGGTCTCTGATTTCCTTGTCAGTATTTGTCCTAAAGCTGGCTGTTTTCGTCAACCGCTTAACCCACCTGACTCCGATTATCAGGTTACCTCCCACTCATCCTCTGGCGAGTCAACTGGCACCCAGCTGCCTCCACTAAAAACCGTGCTTGGGTAAACTTGCACTTATCATAAGGTTCCAGGTATTTTATCTTGCAACATAAACCGTTTTTAACTTTGCATATCCTTTCAGGGCTAAACCGAGGCCGAGCAAAAAAGCCCGCCTGGATAAAGCGGCTGGAGAAGAAACTGCTCCTGAACCGAGTGCCACCCCAAATGTTGAAGCGGTCATCCAGGAAGATGTGTCCAATGACCCGCTAGTGCATGATGAAGTTGTTACTGCTGAAGAAGGTTTTGTTAATGCCTCCGGTCCTGCTGACCAGCCTGCTAGCCCCATCCGGATTGAGAGATCCACCAGTCCCTCCAAACTTGCAGACAAATCGACTGCGCCAGTACAAACCAGTGAGTCTAAGGATGATGAAGTCGTAATTACTGGCATTGGTCGTTCCGAGCCAGGGAATCCCGTCGCTCTAGCCAAGCATACTGCCAAAGAAGAATTTTCTGCCATGAGCAAAGGCAAATGGGATGTTGATCTGGCGACATATACTGCTCTAAGCGCCCAAGATGTTCATTCTGGTTATTTGAACCGGCTATATACTAGCCGTGATTATGAAGCTAGTCTGGTAAAGATGATGAAGGAAAAACTTGAGGTAACTTCCATGAGCTTGTTCCTACTTATCACCATTGTAGCCCCCAAGGGCCGGTCCAACCTATTATAGTTGAATCGGGTCTTGACATCAAACTCAATGCTCCAAAGTTCACTGATGTAGCCCCCAAGGGTCGGTTCAACTTGCTGTAGTGAAACCGAGACTTTAATCTTCATACAGTAGCATCAGAAATATTATCAGAGCAAATAGCCATTAGCCCCCAAGTGCCAAGTTGAATACTTGTATTGAGCTTGGGACTTTGACAATTAATTGATAGCTGTAGATCAAATAGGCATTAGCCCCCAAGTACAAAGTGCATAACTTGTTGTGTGGTTGGTACTTCATTGTCTGCATCATTTGTTAAACCGTATAACTGTCGGAATGCAGGCTGAACTTAAGGCCAAAGAAAACCAAGTCGCCGACCTTCAAGAGAATTTGAAAACCCAACAAGCTGAAACCTCCAAGGCAAAGGAGGAGTTAACCAGCGCTTTAAGCACCGTGGAACAGCTGAAGGAGGGCTTCAAGAAGGAACGGGCTGATTGGGCCACAGAAAAAGCCGCTTTAACCAAGAAGATTGAAGACACTGAGGCTGCCCTTAAACCGGTAACTGATGAATTGACCAGCGTGAAGCGACAAGTGCATGCAATGACTGCCGCCATCTTTGGTAAGCATCTTATGACTTCTATGACAATCTTGATCCTCTTATAATAGGTCCGGTTTGTGAACCGCTCTATCATGTTGCAGGCACCCGCATTAGCCACTTGGGGTCAGATGTGCGAACGAAGCTGAAAGCTGCCTACACCTTAATCGAGCAGCTATACACTGGAGCGCAGCGGATTATCTCAACTGCGTCACATAATAATCCAGCACCCTTGACTCAAGATACGCTGAAGAGATTGTCAATGCTTCCTGCTCGGATTGAGGAGCTAAAAAAGTCTGCTGCTCGAACCGAAGCCATCAATGCCTTAATCCGGGCCAAAGCATGGGTGCCTGATTTGGATCCTATTGAGGCAGCTCAAGGCTATCCAAGCTTGAAAGAAGATGGCTCAGAATTCAATGAAGAGGATCTAAGAGCGATAAACCGGGCGGTGCGCCCTCTGGCCTGCCAATTGGCAGAAGAAGCTGATTTGTCGCATTATCAAGCTCAGTACAATGATCAGAACAAACGAGTGGCTGCACCAATCCCCGAAGCAGAGAACCTAGTTCCTCCAATCCGTAAGCATACTTACGCTCTTGATATTGAACCGTCTTCCCTGATCCATGAGGAGGCTGTCTTTCAAGCATTAATGGGAATCGACTGGACCACTATTGACTTTCAGCCACTGGGTAGGGATGAGGAAGCTGAAGCGGCACAGGATGATCCACAACAGTCAAACCGGGGCGGCGAGCAGGCATGAACCGGAAGCAGACTTATCCAGCTGCCTTATTATATTCCGCCAAGAAAACAATGATCTTATTTGGGCACCATGCTGCCTTGTAATAGGATAGATAATACTTTTGCTTCTGAGATGCCTTCGTGCATCTATGCTGATACTTTTATGTGGAAGATCGACATTGCCATTTATATCTCCTGCAATCATAAAATCTCAAACTACCAGGGCGGTTGTACCGCCAGCCGGTTTATGAATCTATATATATATATATATATATATATATATATATATATATATATATATATATGTACGCAAGTAGATTGATAGGTATGATCAAAATTTTGTGTGATACAAAATACCTGCCATCATTGGGCATGAAGTAGGCTTTAGCCGATCTTGAAACGGCGGTTTGATAAACCTGCACTGTTTGTAGGAGAAACAGCTCCTGTATAATGCCGATTTACTGTGTAAACCGTGATTGAATCATAATAATCCTTTGTTACTCCAAAAAAGGATGTTAACAGGAAAAAATTAAACCGAGTAAATAATCTCCGGTTTAAAAATGGACCGTGTTCTGCCAAATTGGCTATTTGAACCGGTATAAAACATTGTCAGTTGAAAAACGCAACCAAGATAAAACAACAACTTATCAAGAAAAGATATTGAAGCAAAGGCAATGACAAAACCTTTTGCAAAAAGAGAGGCTTTACTGAGCCGATCAGATGGTGTTACCATGGTCGGACATGACCAAGCTCCCCAAAGGTGTAGCTATGGTTCAAGTCAACCAGGTCCCCAAATGAAACCGTGGCATTACGCCGATCAAGTGGCATGGCAATGGCTCGGGTTCGACCAAGCCCCCAAGTGACTCTAAGGCCTTTAGGCCGATCAAGAGGCGTGACCGGTTCAGACTTGACCGTGTCCCCAAGTGATCTGGTGGCTTTCGCCGATCAAAAGGTGTTGCATCGGTTCGGACACGACCGAGCCCCCAAGTGATCTGGTGGCTTTCGCCTATCAAAAGGTATTGCATCGGTTCAGACATGACCGAGCCCCCTAGTGATATTGATAAGTTTTGCAAGGGGTAAACCGGAGGTCGCTTTAAAACAGAACAACTCCATGTAACCACACATGATAAAAACGAACAGATACCCCGCTTTAGCTGAGGATCCGGTTTATTGCATTTATAATATATACATTGTCATAATATGTACATAAGCAGAGCCAATAGCTCAAGTATAGTAAGGCCGAAGATGAGCTATGTTCCACGGCCTGTTGGTCTCCTCCTCTGACTTACGTGAGTCTTTATGCTCTCGAATATCAATCAGATAGTATGACCCGTTGTGCAGATTCTTGCTGACCACGAAAGGTCCCTCCCAAGGCGGAGATAACTTATGCATATCGGTTTGATCTTGAATGAGTCGAAGCACCAAATCTCCTTCTTGAAAGGTTCTGGTCCTGACCCGACGACTGTGATAGCGACGAAGATCTTGTTGGTAAATCGCCGAGCGGGCAGCTGCTATGTCTCGCTCTTCATCCAACCGGTCCAAAGCGTCTTGTCGAGCCGTCTCGTTGTCCGCTTCAACATAAGCCGCAACACGAGGTAAATCGTGACGGATATCACTTGGGAGAACCGCCTCTGCTCCATAAACCATGAAGAACGGCGTGTACCCTGTCGATCTGTTGGGTGTAGTATTGATACTCCATAACACGGATGGTAACTCTTCAACCCAACAACCCGGCGTCCTCTGCAAAGGAACCATAAGACGGGGCTTGATGCCTCTCAAGATCTCCTGATTAGCTCTTTCTGCTTGACCATTGGACTGTGGGTGCGCCACTGATGACACGTCAAGGCGGATGTGCTCTCGTTCGCAGAACTCTTTCATGGCACCCTTGGACAAATTGTTACCATTGTCTGTGATGATACTGTGTGGAAAGCCAAACCGGAAAATCACCTTTTTGATGAACTGAACCGCGGTGGCTGCATCACACTTGCTAACTGGTTCTGCCTCACCCACTTTGTAAATTTATCAACCACCACCAGGAGGTGGGTCTTCTTGTCCTTGGACCTTTTGAAAGGCCCAACCATATCCAGCCCCCAGGTTGCAAACGGCCAAGTGATTGGAATCATCATCAATTCTTGAGCCGGAACATGAGCGCATCTTGAAAACTTTTGGCAACCATCACATCATCGGACCAGATCTTCCGCATCAGCATGGGCAGTTAACCAATAGAAGTCGTGGCGGAATGCTTTAGCCACCAGAGATTTTGAACCGGCGTGGTGACCACAATCCCCTTCATGGATCTCACACAAAATTTCACAGCCTTCCTCAGGAGACACACAGCGTTGAAATGCTCCTGATACACTGCAATGATGCAACT
Source organism: Aegilops umbellulata (assembly GCA_032464435.1). Lineage (NCBI taxonomy): Eukaryota > Viridiplantae > Streptophyta > Magnoliopsida > Poales > Poaceae > Aegilops > Aegilops umbellulata. The sequence continues at coordinate 81,682,389 of CP136058.1, forward strand.
CGCCATTGACGATTGTCATGGATTTGGACCGCCGTATTATTTGTCTGGCCAGAGTCTCATCCTCTGGTAACTCGCCCCGGTTCATGTACGCCAGGTAGGGAAGTGTCCAATCCGGAATGACGTGGAGTGCTGCCACCAACTGAGCTTCCGGATCAGGAACAGCCAAATCTGCTTCCCCTGGTAATTGAACCGATGGGTTGTGCAGTATATCAAGAAAAACATTGGGCGGAACCGGTTTACGCTGTGAGCCTAGCCGTCTCAAAGCATCCGCCGCTTCGTTCTTCCGATGGTCCACGTGGTCCACCTGATAACCCTTGAAATGACCTGCAACAGTATCAACCTCACGACGATATGCAGCCATGAGTGGGTCTTTAGAATCCCAAGTACCAGACACCTGTTGAGCCACCAGGTCCGAGTCACCGAAGCACTTAACCCGGCTTAAGTTCATCTCTTTAGCCATCCGGAGACCATGGAGTAAGGCTTCGTACTCAGCTGCATTGTTAGTACAAGGGAACATTAAGCGGAGAACATAACAAAACTTGTCACCTCGTGGGGAAGTTAATATGACTCCAGCCCCCGAGCCCTCCAATTGCCGTGATCCGTCAAAATGGATAGTCCAATATGTGTGATCCGGCTTCTCTTTAGGGGCCTGCAGCTCCGTCCAGTCATTGATGAAATCGACAAGTGCTTGGGACTTCACCGCCGTCCGAGGCACGTATTTCAAACCGTGCGGCCCAAGCTCTATATCCCACTTGGCAATCCGACCTGTTGCTTCTCGGTTCTGGATGATATCGCCCAAAGGGGCAAATCTGACCACTGTGATGGGATGCCCTTGGAAATACTGCTTCAGTTTCCGGCTTGCCATAAAAACTCCGTATACCAGCTTCTGTCAATGCGGATATCTTTGTTTGGATTCAATAAGCACCTCGCTGATATAATAAACCAGACGCTGAACCGGGTACTCTTTGCCCGCCTCCTTCCGCTCCACCACAATAGCTACACTGACCGCGCGAGCATTGGCAGCAACATACAGCAGCAACGATTCTTTGTCAATGGGAGCGGCGAGCATGGGCGGATTGGCCAATTGCCGCTTTAATTCCTCCAACGCCTGATCAGCGGCAGAACTCCAGGCGAACTGATCCGTCTTCTTCAACATCTGATACAATGGGATCGCCTTCTCACCAAGGCGGCTGATAAACCGGCTCAACGCGGCAATCCGGCCAGCCAAACGTTGAACATCATTAATACATTTCGGTTTAGCCAGAGAAGTGATAGCCGTGATCTTCTCTGGATTAGCCTCAATTCCCCTGTTGGACACCAGAAAACCCAATAACTTGCCTGCCGGTACACCAAAGACACATTTGGCCGGATTGAGCATCATCTTGTACGTCCTTAGGTTATCAAAGGTTTCCTTCAAATCATCGACCAAAGTTTCCTTCTTCCTTGACTTAACCACAATATCATCCACATAAGCATGCACATTACGGCCAATCTGCTTGTGGAGACAATTTTGCACACATCGTTGATAGGTTGCCTGGGCACTTTTGAGCCCGAAAGGCATAGATACATAGCAGAAGGCTCCAAAGGGAGTTATGAACGCTGTCTTCTCCTGGTCCTTAACTGCCATTTTGATCTGATGATAGCCGGAATATGCGTCCAGGAAACATAAACGCTCGCAACCCGCTGTAGCATCAATAATCTGATCAATATAGGGGAGGGCAAAAGGATCCGCAGGACAGGCCTTATTAAGATTAGTATAATCCACACACATGCGCCAGGTGCCGTTTTTCTTAAGGACCAGCACCGGATTAGCAAGCCACTCAGGGTGGAAAACTTCAACAATGAAGCCAGCTGCTAAGAGCCTGGCCACCTCTTCTCCAATAGCTTTTCGCCTCTCCTCGTTGAACCGACGGAGGAACTGTTTCACCGGTTTGTATTTAGGATCCACATTAAGAGTGTGCTTAGCGAGTTGCCTCGGTACACCTGGCATGTCAGAAGGCTTCCATGCAAAGATGTCCCGATTCTCACGGATGAACTCGATGAGCGCGCTTTCCTATTTCGGATCCAGATTGGCACTGATGCTGAACTGCTTGGACGAATCGCCAGGTACGAAGTCAACAAGCTTAGTCTCAGCGGCTGATGTAAACTTCAGGGCCAGATCATGCTCCGTAGTAGGCTTCTTTAAAGGAGTCATATCTGTCGGATCAACATTGTCTTTATAATACTTGAGTTCCTCGGTGGTACAAACCGACTCTGCGTAAGCCGCATCTCCTTCTTCACATTCCAAAGCGACCTTGCGGCTTCCATGAACCGTGATGGTCCCCTTATGACCTGGCATCTTGAGCTGCAGATACACATAGCAGGGTCGTGCCATGAATTTGGCATAGGCCGGTCTACCGAACAGGGCGTGATACGGGCTTTTGATTTTCACCACCTCGAACGTCAGTGTCTCTGATCGGGAATCGTGATCATCTCCAAAGGCCACTTCCAACGCTATCTTCCCAATGGGGTATGCTGACTTGCCAGGTACCACACCATGAAAAACCGTATTCGAAGGTCGGAGTTCTTTATCTGTTAGCCCCAATCGACGAAAAGTCTCATAGTACAGGATGTTAATGCTGCAACCTCCATCCATGAGTACCTTAGTGAACTTATAACCTCCCACCTGAGGCACCACCACTAAAGCCAGCTGATCCGGATTGTCAACCCGGGGAGGGTGATCCTCTCTACTCCATATGATTGGCTGCTCTGACCAGCGCAGATACCGGGGCACGGCCGGTTCAACAGAATTAACTGCCCGCTTCTGGACCTTCCGGTCCCACTTGTCCAAGCTAGTGGTGAATACATGATACTGCCCACTATTTAGTTGCTTTGGATTGCTCTGGTAACCCGACTGCTGTTGTTGCTGATTGTAACCACCCTGGTTATTCTGATTATGTTGATTGTTATGTCCGCCCGGATTACCATTAAATCCTGAACCGGAATTTTCTCCACCGTGACCCGGCCCGGATCCAGAACCACCACCAGAGTCGGGGTCATACCGGAAGGCACTAGAGCTCTTGAACTCCTGCATAATATAGCAATCCTTCCAAAGGTGGTTTGCTGGTTCCTCCCTTGTCCCATGCTTTGGACAGGGCTGGTTCAACAGATAGTTTAGGCGTTCTGGATTAGGACTAGGCGCTCCACTGCGGATTTTGCCCTTACGTCGCTGGCCCCTGTTCTGCACGTTAGTATTAGCCACAAAATCCATGCTGCCATCCGCTTTACGCTTGCCTCCACCACCGTTTCCTGCTGAGTGATGCTGCTGACCTTTGAAGTTGTCGTTCTTCTTTCCCTTCCCTGTCTTTTCATCGTCAGACTCGGGATCCTTGGTACTATCAGAATCAGCGTACTTTACCAAAGCGCCCATGAGGGTCCCCATGTCAGTACAATGGCGCTTCATCCGTCCTAACTTCAGCTTCAAGGGTCCAAACCGGCAATTGCCTTCCAAGGTTATAACTGCGGTGCCCGCATTGATGCGGTCTGAGAATGCAGAACTCGTGAGACCCTACGCACCCAATGAGTCGTTGATTCTCCTTCCTCCTGGACACAGGCATCTAAATCCACTATCGACATGGGCTGCTTACACGTGTCTTTGAAATTATTGATGAACCGGGCTCGCAACTGGGCCCATGAACCGATAGAATTGGGCGGCAGGCTTTTTAACCAAGTACGGGATGTCCCTTCCAGCATCATGGTGAAATATTTTGCACACACCGCCTCATCCACATCAAGCATCTCCATGGCCATCTCATAACTCTCCACCCATGTCTCTGGGGGTTGATCCGCCGTATAGTTCGGCACCTTGCGCGGGCCTTTAAAATCCTTAGGCAGGCGCACATTGCGTAAAGCGGGGACAAGGCAAGGCACTCCCAAAGCGCTAGAAGTGAGTCCCAGTTCAACCGAAGTGGTTGGACGAACCGGCGTGAGCTGACGAGTCTGATGCTGTGCTGCTAACTCGGCTTCCCTGCGCGCTCGGGCCCGGTCTACCACCTCCTGGGCATGGGGAGCCGGATTGTTGCCACGGGGCGCTTCATGCCGTGCATTACTTGACTCAGCTGGCTCCTCCATACGTCGTCTATAACTCCGGCTTGGACGTGGGGTAGAATGAATCCGCTCACAACTGTATGAATACGCTTCCTGTTGGACCAACGCCGTCCTGAGGAGCTCCTTGACCCGGCGTGTCTCTATCGCCTGCAATGAATCCCCCTCGACTGGAATAGCCTCCAACTGTGTTGCCGCTGCAACAAGGTTATCCAGCGGATTGGAATAGTGATCCGGAGGTGTGGGCACAACCGGCGGTACTCCAGTGTTATGACGGGGTATATCTATTACACGGGGCTGAACCGGCGCGCCCGTCCCGGGCGCCTCCGCCCGGTTTACCACTGGTAGATTACCGGTCCCCGCTCCAGGGGTGTTGAAAAGGTTCCTTCCTTCAAAAACTGAGGGCAAACGAGATTGGTAGTTCCTCCTCATGACTTCCTGTGAAGCGTTCTGGTCCAGCATGAGTTTATAGGCTTGCGCGTCCAAAGCGGCCCGCTCCGCAGTCATCCTGACCTCTTCAACTGCCAGATCCGCCTTGGCCTGAGTAATCTGCTCCCTCACCTTTGCGATCTCTGCGTTATGAGCATCCTGATCCGCCGGATTAGCTTCCGCCATGAGTGCAGCCAATGCGTCGAACAGATCGGATAACACTTGAGCCGGCGGGCGCACAGAGCCTCCTGCTCCGGCAGCCGTTGCCGCTGCTGAACCAGAAACCAATGCCGCGGCCGTCGATGAGTGAAGCGCCGCTTGTGTACCGACCATGAATATCCCAACCCGGTTGGGCAGATCAGAAGGGTCCGGAATACTGTCGCCATCGGAACAGCCCCCAATTCGGCCATCTTGTAGCTGATACAACGACTCAGTTTCTCCGGTCGATGACTCGTCGCCAGAGTAAACGACGGTTTCACCACCATATCCTGATCCGTCCTCATAGTTTCCTCCATGGATGACTCCCACGAAGGCACGTTTCACGGCCGGTTTAGCCCGGGCGGGTCGCGCGCGCTGAGCTGTCTCGACGAGGTTGGTGCAGGTGTCGAGCTCAGGGCCCGGTTCATCGATCTTGCCGATGAAGACGTGTATGCCACCAAAGGGGACCCGGTACGCGTACTCAATTGAGCCGGCCTCGGGGCCCCAGTCTGCGTCGTCGATGTAGATCTTGCCGCGACGACTCTTGGTCATCCGGCCCACGGCGTATCCCTCGAGTCCTTCAAAGCGGCCCTCCAAGAACTTGAAACCATCATGCGATGGCCCCACGGTGGGCGCCAACTGTCGTGGGTTTGTCACGGCAGATGTCCTAGGGAAAGGACTTAGCCGTGGAGCCATCGCAATGGGTTAACTCGAAGGGGTTAAAGCGGACACAGGGACACAGAGGGTTTATACTAGTTCGGCCCCTTCAATGAAGGTAAAAGCCTACGTCTAGTTTGTGATGGAATTGATGGGATTTCGATGACTAGGGAGCAAACAAGCTTCGCCTAGGTCTTGAGTTGTGGTTGTCTGTCTTTGAACCGCTATCGGGTCGTCCCCTTATATACACGGGTGACGCCCGTCGGTTCACAGAGTCCCAATCTCCGGTTCATACTCGTATCCGGGTTGGTCTCTCCCTATTCTTAACTTACAATACAAGTTCATACACACGTCGGTTTATGGCTACACGTGTTGAACCGACTATGGCCTTGGGCCTTTATCTAGCTTCTGGGCTTTAACACCTTTGGACTACTGATGAAGTTAACCCGGCCCAGGTAGGCCGCTTTACGCCCAGTAGTAATATCCCCAACAGTCTGGGATGGGTCAAGTGTCGGTCTTAGTGTCGGTCTTCGGAGGAGAAATACTAAACCAGAACATTGATTATGACCTGTGGCATATGATGATTATTGTGGACTAATCATTTGTATTATTTGAAATTAATGAGTATCCTTGGGACGGTTCTACCTCCTGGATATTCACTGTGATTTCTCTTATATATATAAGCCCTTTATGTGGTGCCGCACAGACGCCCGACTGTGGCATGCTTGTTATTCCTTTTATATATAAGCCCTTTATGTGGTGTCGCACAGACGCCCGACTGTGGCATGCTTGTTATTCCTTTTATATATAAGCCCTTTATGTGGTGTCGCACAGACGCCCGACTGTGGCATGCTTGTTATTCCTTTTATATATAAGCCCTTTATGTGGTGTCGCACAAACGCCCGACTGTGGCTTGCTTGCTATTCCTTTTATATATAAGCCCTTTATGTGGTGTCGCCCAGACGCCCGACTGAGGCATGATTTATATTATTTTCCTTTCGAGGCGTCGCTTCAGACACCCGATCGGTGCATTCTACTTCTACTCTGTGATTGCATAGTCATGTTTGACATGATTAACCTGCTTGCATGCATCATGATTTTCATTTATGACTGACGTAGTAATCACGACATATTTTAGAGCATGATTATCTTTTGCTATATTATACCAGTGTTCATGATGTTTGCGTGTACATTCAAAGTACTCACTGGCTTGTCCCTGGCTATTGTCTTGGCCAGATTTCTTGCGTGGAAAGGAGCGTTGCGATGACAGACCCGGAACCTACGCAATGGAGATAGCAGCCTCGCGAAGATAGGAGTTACCCTGGTCAGCTGTTCCTGTGGGAAATGGAGTCCCATAGACGTTGATGATCCCCAAACCGCTTCCGCCATCAACCACTAGAAACCATTTTTGTACTCATAGGCCAGGATGGTCTTGTACTACATATTTTGTATTTTTGCTTGGAGTTTCTGTATCAAGTTGGTGCCTCATCAGCTAACAGTAATCCTGGGGCTGGTGAGCACAAGGGCCGCTTTTGGTAAGTTAAAATCCTGAAAAACCGGTCCTGAGATGGGCCCCTTGTAAGGCGGGTGATGCTCTACTTTTGCCACAAGAAAGATAATTTTTGGAAAAAGATCTGGGCAAAGGTTTCAATCCAATCAGAGTTACGGATCTCCACATATAAAAGAAATGGTGCCAGGGCAGAATCGCAGAACGCAGAAACAGAGAGAAACAGAGAGACAGGGGCTCTTGCCCCTCCCACGCCATGGAGGCCAAGGACCAGAGGGGAAACCCTTGTCCCATCTAGGGAGGAGGTCAAGGAAGAAGAAGACGAAGGGGCCCCCTCTCCCCTTCTCTTCCGGTGGCGCCGGAACGCTGCCGTGGCCATCATCATCACCGCAATCTTCACCAACAACTTCACCGCCATCATCACCAACTCTTGCCCCCTCTATGCAGCGGTGTAACCTCTCTCTTACCCGCTGTAATCTCTACTTAAACATGGTGCTCAACGCTATATATTATTTCCCAATGATGTATGGCTATCCTATGATGTTTGTGTCGATCTGTTTTGTCCTATGGGTTATTTGATGATCAAGATTGGTTTGAGTTGCATGTTTTATTATTGGTGCTGTCCTATGGTGCTCTCCGTGTCGCACAAGCGTGAGGGATTCCCGCTGTAGGGTTTGCAATATGTTCATGATTTTCTTATGGTGGTTGGCGTGAGTGACAGAAGCACAGACCCTAGTAAGTAGGTTGTTTGCGTATGAGATAAAGGGGACTTGATACTTTAATGCGATCGTTGGGTTTTACCTTAATGATCTTTAGTAGTTGCAGATGCTTGCTACAGTTCCAATCATAAGTGCATACGATCCAAGTAGAGAAAGTATGTTAGCTTATGCCTCTCCCTCAAATAAAATTGCTATAATGATTACCCGTCTAGTTATCTATTGCCTAGGGACAAATAACTTTCTCGTAACAAAAAGTTCTCTACTAAAACTAATTTAGTTGTGTCTTCATATAAACAGCCCCTAGCGTTTATTTACTCACTCTTTACTTTCTTGCAAACCTATCCAAAAACACCTACAAAGTACTTCTAGTTTCATACTTGTTTCCGGTAAAGCGAACGTCAAGCGTGCGTAGAGTTGTATCGGTGGTCGATAGAACTTGAGGGAATATTTGTTCTACCTTTAGCTCCTCATTGGGTTCGACACTCTTACTTATCGAAAGAGGCTACAATTGATCCCCTATACTTGTGGGTTATCAAGACCTTTTTCTGGCGCCGTTGCCGGGGAGTTATAGCGTGGGGTGAATATTCTCGTGTGTGCTTGTTTGCTTTATCACTAAGTAATTTTTATTTGATGTCCTTAGTTGTTCTCTATCTTTCGTTATGGATATGGAACACGAAATACCAAAAAAATTAGGTGTACTTGCTACTCATGGAGATGGGGAACCTCCTAAAACCCTCGATGCTCAATATGTGAAAAATATTATGTACCACTTTGATAATCCTTAGAAAACCTCATTCAATTTGGTAATGGTAGTAACGTTGGATCAACGTGAATACTTTAGAGATTATTGCTTGACACAAAAAGGGAAACTATTATGGGATCGTTATGTGATGAAGTCGGAGCATGATTTATTTATTGATTGTCTTCCTTATGAGTGGCGGTCAGGGACGAGCGATGGTCTTTTCCTACCAATATACCCCCCTAGGAGCATGCATGTAGTACTTTGTTTCGATGACTAATAGATTTTTGCAATAAGTATGTGAGTTCTTTATCACTAATGTTGAGTCCATGGATTATACGCACTCTCACCCTTCCATCATTGCTAGCCTCTTCGGTACCGTGCATTGCCGTTTCTCACCTCGAGAGTTGGTGCAAATTTCGCCGGTGCATCCAAACCCCGTGATATGATACGCTCTGTCACACATAAGCCTCATTATATCTTCCTCAAAACAGCCACCATACCTACCTATCATGGCATTTCCATAGCCATTCCGAGATATATTGCCATGCAACTTCCATCATCATCATATACATGACTTGAGCATTCATTGTCATATTGCTTTGCATGATCGTAAGATAGCTAGCATGATGTTTTCATGGCTTGTCCGTTTTTTGATGTCATTGGTACGCTAGATCATTGCACATCTCGATACACCGCCGGAGGCATTCATATAGAGTCATATCTTTGTTCTAGATGTCGAGTTGTAATATTGAGTTGTAAGTAAATAAAAGTGTGATGATCATCATTATTAGAGCATTGCCCCAGTGAGGAAAGGATGATGGAGACTATGATTACCCCACAAGTCGGGATGAGACTCCGGACTTTATGAAAAATAAAAGAGGCCAAAGAAGCCCAAAAGAAGAGAGGCCAAAGAAGCCCACCAAAAAATGAGAGAAAAAGAGAGAAGGGGCAATGTTACTATCCTTTTACCACACTTGTGCTTCAGAGTAGCACCATGATCCTTCATATAGAGAGTCTCTTCAGTTATCACTTTCATATACTAGTGGGAATTTTTATTATAGAACTTGGTTTGTATATTCCGATGATGGGCTTCCTCAAATGCCCGAGGTCTTCATGAGCAAGCAAGTTGGATGCACACCCACTTAGTTTCCAATTTGAGCTTTCATACACTTATAGCTCCTAGTGCATCCGTTGCATGGCAATCTCTACTCACTCACATTGATATCTATTAATGGGAATCTCCATAGCCCATCGATACGCCTAGTTGATGTGAGACTTTCTCCTTTTTTGTCTTCTCCACACAACCTCCACCATCATATTCTATTCCACCTATAGTGCTATGTCCATGGCTCACGCTCATGTATTGCGTGAAAGTTGAAAAGGTTTGAGAACGTCAAAAGTATGAAACATTTGCTTGGCTTATCATCGGGGTTGTGCATGATTTGAATATTTTGTGTGGTGAAGATGGAGCATAGCCAGACTATATGATTTTGTAGGGATAACTTTCTTTGGCCATGTTATTTTGAAAAGACATGATTGCTTTATTAGTAGGCTTGAAGTATTATTGTTTTTATGTCAAAGGATAGACTATTGCTTTGAATCACTCGTGTTTTAATATTCATGCCATGATTAGACATATGATCAAGATTATGCTAGGTAGCATTCCACATCAAAAATTATCTTTTTTGTCATTTACCTACTCAAGGACGAGCAGGAATTAAGCTTGGGGATGCTGATACGTCTCCGTCGTATCTATAATTTTTGATTGTTCCATGCCAATATTATTCAACTTTCATATACTTTTTGGCAACTTTTTATACTATTTTTGGGGACTAACATATTGATCCAGTGCCCAGTGCCAGTTCCTGTCTGTTGCATGTTTCATGTTTCGTAGAAACCCCATATCAGACGGAGTCCAAACGGGATAAAAACCGACGGAGAATTATTTTGGAATATTTGTGATTTTTGGTGTAACATCCCAAATTTTCAATTTGGAATGTTATACATTAGATCATCATGCATATCATATTTTATTTTGCTTTTGGTTTTGATCCTAGAAAATCCTAAGCAACTCAAGGACCCACGGAGAGAGTTGGGGATTTCGTTGTTTTCATATTTGAGTTTTCTCAAATTTTGAAAATAGGATCACGTGATTTTATTTATTTTATCATCAATTATTTCTATTACAAAAATATGAGAGAGGGAATAAAATTACTTTCCCAAAATATAGAAATATTGAGGATTTAATAAGAAAATCAAATAAGATTTATTTCGGAGTTTTTAGGTATTTTTAATTGAATTTACGAAAAATACGCGTTTTTCAAAATTGTATTTTGGGCCCAAATAAATGTCCACTTTATCGGGCTCGATTTTAGAAACCCGGGAAAATTTATTGCACAATTTTTGGAGTCCGTTTGGTACTCTTTTTCATTTTCTTTTCTGAGCGTAATTATTTAAAAAAAACGGAACCGACCTTGGGCCGTACCCGAGCGGGACTCCGCCCGGGGGGCGCCTTTATATATCGAGCGCCCGAGCCCCCAGAGCACCCCAGCCCACCCGAGCCCGCCGCCGCCGCCCGCCGCCGCCGAGGTTCGCCGCCGCCTCGAATTCCGTGCCAAAAATTATTTTATTTTTTAAAAAATAATATTTTCTTCCAAATTATTTTCGATTTTTTTTATTATTTTATTATTTCATTATTTTTTAAAATTATTTTCGGATTAAGTTAATTAACGATTAATCTGTTCGTCATTTTTCTTTTTCGTCGGATTTTCCGTGGTTATTTTCTGATCGCGATTTCTGATCCGATTTTCGTTTTAGTATAACTTTTAGCTTGTTTATCGGAATCAGGCGATTCAAGCGCCTGGAGTTTCGTCTCGAAACCCTCTTTCCGAATAATCAACTTAAACAAGTTTTTGCTACTGTAAAATTTGAGTTAGATCCAGATTACTAGAACGAAGTTGATTTCTTTCGCCGTTTGACTTTCTTTGCTTTGTTCGATTTGATTCTTTTTGCAAACCAGGGTTCTTAAGTTGAACTTTCTGGTTAGATCTCTTATTTGAGTTTTACCTGTGCATTAGATGAGTACTTATTGTATGCTTGCTTGTTTGTCTGCGATAAAATACCCGGAGTGCGCCGCCTGTTACTTCGAATCTCTAGGTTTCGCGGATCATCAGCAAGACAAGTAACACTTTGATCATACTTTTTCTACTATCCAGTTTGATTGCATTAGATCAATCCTCAAACACTGCATGATTAGGATCTAATCAAATTGTGGGATGGGAAGTAGATGAGGTAGTACATATTACCTGTTTTATTATGAGACCCTTGGGAGTTACTCTACGTTGCTTATTATGCCATGCTGTGCTAGTAGACGTGGATTGGGTGAGTGATATCCATGACAAATGTGAGTTTGTTAATTTTAATGGTTTACTTAAGGTGGCAACTTAAACACACATCTGGGTGGATTGAGGCACCTGGTTTCTATCAGGACTTGCCTGTTTTTCTTTTGGACCGCCACCCAGGCTCAAAGGGATCATAAGATTATTCATGATAGAAACTTCCGTGTGCAGCCACAAGCCATTATGGGCTCTGGCATAGTTGACTAAGTCGTGCGAACTCTTACAGTGGTAGACTAGCTGATGTAGGGGATGTAGGTTGGTACGGTCTATCACGACGTAAGGTGCTAGCGCTTCCGAAAGACTATGTCTCGGTCATCCGTTTCTCAAACACCATGTAGTGCGAGAATCCAAACGGAGGCGATCGAGTCTTGTGGGGAAAAGTGCGCAAACCTCTGCAGAGTTTACAATCTAATCATGGTTAGCCATGTCCCCGGTTATGGACGTCTTGAGTATCTAGTACTTGGATATCATGTGAATCTCATCATGTTACTTCTAAATTAATATTGTTGGGTTAATGATGATTAGTTTTAATTGGGATTGAGGATGCTGTCAACCATTCTCAATGTTTAACAACCACCATGATAGTTAAATAAATTTATTCCTTTGCAGTAGGGAAAAATTGGCTTTACGCAAAACTGTAACCATAGAGCTTTTCCACCAGCCATATATGCATGTAGTATAGGCGTATCATTCATTATTCTCTATGTGTTACATTGCCAGCATATTCCATGTGCTGACCCGTTTTTGGGCTGCAACGTTTCATGTTGCAGACTTTTCAGACGACGAGTAAGGTGCCTTTTAGGTCGTAGTTCTATACTTAGTGATGCCGTTGGAGTTGATGGACTCACTTATCTTACAAGCCTTCCGCTGTTATCGATATTAGATGGCCTTAAGCCATATTTATTGTAATAAGTTCTCTTTGAGACATCGATGTAATAAGTGTGTGATTGCTACTCTGTTATAAATCCTTCGAAGTACTGTGTGGTGTCAGCATTACTGATCTAGGGATGACACTTGAGCACAGAGATCAGACTGTTTGAGGTCTGGTCGCTACAGAGATGGTATCAAAGCACACGCTGACTGTAGGACACGACCACTAAGCTAAAGCCCTAGTTCACTACTCTCTTCTCATTTCTGACTCCTCATCTTTTCTACTCTTTTAGGATGACGGAAGCAAGGATCAAGTTCACTCAGCCAGATGAAGATACACCTTTTGGACGACACCTAAAGGAAGTCACTAAGTATTTGAACATTGGAATACCAAGTTTCACCGGGACTTACAACGCCACTTTACCCGAAGAGGAGCGTTGGAAGATTCAAGCTATAGTTCCAGGAAGGACGTTCGCGCCAATCACGGAGCCTATAGAGTGTGTTTTCAATGCACCAACTTGGAGTCTGGGAAAGAGCATGGCAGCTCATATCACCATGGGACGCATTGGAGAAGTTTACCAAGAAGACCTCAAGGATACTATTTACCAGATTTGCGGACGCCGAGATGAACAATGGGAGATAGTTAGCACCAAGAAGGATAGATCCATTGCAGCTCTCATCCAGGAGTTAAACCAGCACATTCGACGCCAGGAGAATCAGATGTGCGCAGACATGATGGAGTTGAAGAAAGCCAAGACCAAGATTATTGAGCTAAAAGGAGAACTGAAGGCCACTCGTAAGGACTACATGGATGAGATTGTAGCTCTAGTGAGACAAAATGGCGATCTTAAGGAGAAGATTAAAGAGCTCATGGGGAATTCAGCACCCAGAAGAGAAGATGAAGACTACACTTGTCCTGATAACTACATCATCATCGACGACACCGATTTCGAGCCTAGTGATGATGATTTCGAAGACGAAGCTGGAGCAGATATCATGGAGTCTTCATCGGAGCAGTTTTTCTAGTTGACTACCATAACAGTAGTAGTGTTCCACCATGTACATATTATAGTCCACGCACTTTTGCGATAGTTCTAGACCGTTTGTATGCCTCTGTTTGATTGAATGAAGTGATTTTGTGTGCATTTGTCTCATGTGCATTTGGGTAGTGTTTTCTCTTTACACCTCATTCTATTCTCAATTCTCACCTTTTCTAAACCTCAGATGCCTCCGAGACGTGACAATGGATTCGTTTTCCCGCCAGAGATCACTCAGTTGATTCAGCAGCAGAATGCCTTGATCCAAACATTGGTGCAACAACAACAACAACAACAACAACAACAACAACAACAACAACAACAACAACAACAACAACAACAACAACAACAACAACAACAACAACAACAACAACAACAACAACAACAACAACAACAACAACAACAACAACAACAACAACAACAACAACAACAACAACAACAACAACAACAACAACAACAACAACAACAACAACAACAACAACAACAACAACAACAACAACAACAACAACAACAACAACAACAACAACAACAACAACAACAACAACAACAACAACAACAACAACAACAACAACAACAACAACAACAACAACAACAACAACAACAACAACAACAACAACAACAACAACAACAACAACAACAACAACAACAACAACAACAACAACAACAACAACAACAACAACAACAACAACAACAACAAGAACAACAACAAGAACAACAACAACAACAACAACAACAACAACAACAACAACAACAACAACAACAACAACAACAACAACAACAACAACAACAACAACAACAACAACAACAACAACAACAACAACAACAACAACAACAACAACAACAACAACAACAACAACAACAACAACAACAACAACAACAACAACAACAAACAACAACAACAACAACAACAACAACAACAACAACAACAACAACAACAACAACAACAACAACAACAACAACAACAACAACAACAACAACAACAACAACAACAACAACAACAACAACCCACCACCACCACCTGTTGATCATTTGACTCGTTTCCTTAGGCTGAATCCGTCGGTGTATTCCAGTAGCACCGAGCTGATTGTAGCAGATGATTGGCTCCGCAAGATAGGAAGGGAGTTGACCACTGCAGGATGTACAGATGGTGAAAAAGTGAAGTTTGCTGCACACCAGCTTGAAGGACCCGCAGCAGCATGGTGGGAGAGTTTTACAGCCACTTACCCTGTAGACACTGTCACATGGGATCAGTTTCAGCAAGCTTTCCGTACTGCCCATGTTTCAGCAGGAGCTATGGCCATGAAGAAGCGTGAGTTTCGCAACCTGCGCCAAGGAGGATGGACAGTTGGCCAGTATGTGGATGATTTTAGTAAGTTAGCACGTTATGCCCCAGATGACGTTGCTACAGACGCAGCTAAGCAGGAGAAGTTTCTGGAAGGACTGAATGACGAGTTGAGCATGCAGTTGATGGTAGCAAGTTTCGACAACTACCAGGAGTTGGTAGATCGTGCTCTTATGATTGAGGGGAAGCAGCAGCAGATTGACAGCCGCAAGAGGAAGTATGGACAGGGGAAGTATAATTCAGGAGCTCAGCAGAAGCCCTGTCTTACCCCTAAACCGGGAGTTCATTTTCAGCATACCCATGGAGGAGGTAGCTCGCACAACCATAATGGCTCCAAGAATGGTAATGGGAATGGAGGAAGCAACGGCCAGAATCGGACCATCCCATCAACCCCAGCCAAGAAAGACCTGAGCCATATCACCTGTTACAAGTGTTCCAAGACAGGACATTATGCCAATGAATATCCTGAAGGCCAGAATGGCAATGGAAGCTCTTGAAAGAAGCCGAACCCTTTCAACAGGGGACAAGTGAACCACGTTATTGTGGAGGAGGTTGAAGCTCAGCCCGATGCAGTAATCGGTAAGTTTTTGGTTAAGTCATTTACTGCACTCGTTCTTTTTTATACTGGTGCATCACATTCATACATATCAAGGGGATTTGTGGATATGTATAACCTGCCAACCCAAGCCCTTAGGTCACCCATGTTAGTAACCTCGCCTGGAGCAGAATATATGGCTAGTCGATGGTGTGATCGGTTACCATTAAGGATTGGTAACTATGTGTTTCCCTCAGACCTAATAGTATTGGAATCTCAAGGATTGGATGTGATATTAGGCATGGATTGGTTGTCAAAGTATGAAGGGAACATTGAATGTGCCAGTAAGACAATTTTGCTTACAACGCCCGAAGGAAGAAGGATCAAGTATGTACCCCGACATGCGCCCAACAGGACACAATTAAATTCCTTATCAGGAGTTGTATAGGAGGAAGTACTAGTAGTAAAGGATTTTCCTGACGTATTTCCAGAAGAGTTGCCAGGCATGCCACCGGATAGAGACATTGAGTTTTTGATTGAGCTTTTGCCAGGCACTGGGCCAATATCGAAGAGACCGTACAGGATGCCCGCACAAGATTTGGTGGAAATTAAGAAGTAGATCAAGGAGTTACTGGAAAAAGTTTATATTCGCCCAAGTTCTTCGCCTTGGGGATCACCAGTACTTCTAGTGGAGAAGAAGGATGGATCGTTAAGGATGGTTGTTGATTATCGTGGTTTGAACGAAGTAACAATCAAGAACAAGTACCTACTACCGATGATCAACGATCTGTTTGATCGATTGCAAGGAGCTAAAGTGTTTTCCAAGATCGATTTGCGATCAGGGTACCATCAATTGAAAATTCGAGAGCAGGACATACCTAAGACGGCATTTACCACCAGATATGGACTATATGAGTATACCGTTATGTCATTTGGACTGACTAACGCACCTGCCTATTTCATGAACCTGATGAACAAAGTGTTTATGGAGTTTTTGGATAAGTTCGCCGTGGTTTTCATCGATGATATTCTGGTATTTTCAAAGAATGAAGAGGAGCATAAAGAACATTTGCGATTGGTACTGGAGAAGCTCAGGGAACATCAGTTATATGCCAAGTTCAGCAAATGTGAGTTTTGGTTGAAGGAAGTAGGATTCCTCGGACATGTTATATCCGGAGAAGGTATAGCAGTTGATCCCACAAAGGTTATCACTGTGACCAATTGGGAAGCACCAACAACAGTTGGAGAGATCCGGAGTTTTCTTGGACTCGCAGGATACTACCGGAGATTTATTGAGAACTTCTCAAAGATTGCAAAGCCTATGACGGAGTTGCTGAAGAAGGATACTAAGTTCAAATGGACTAAGGAGTGTGAGGCTAGTTTTCAGGAATTGAAGAAACGTTTGGTTACCTCACCAGTGTTAATTTTGCCAGATCAAACCAAGGATTATGAGGTGTATTGCGACGCTTCACGTCGAGGACTTGGAGCAGTGCTTATGCAGGAGGGAAGAGTTGTTTCATATGCTTCACGACAACTGAAGCCTCACGAATTGAATTATGCCACGCATGATTTGGAGTTAGCAGCCGTAGTGCATGCATTGAAGACATGGAGACATTTCCTCATTGGAAATCATTGTGAGGTGTACATGGATCACAAGAGTTTGAAGTACATTTTCACGCAGAAGGAGTTGAACCTCAGACAAAGGAGATGGTTGGAGCTCATCAAGGATTATGATATGAGATTGCATTACCATCCCGGAAAAGCTAATGTAGTAGCTGACGCATTGAGCCATAAGAACCATGTCAATACACTGATGACGGGAGAAATACCAAAGGAGTTAGCAGAAGATCTTCGTGAGCTATGTTTGGAGATAGTTCCGAGAGGCTATGTAGCAGCCTTGGAGGTTCAGTCAACATTGATGGATAAAATCAGAGAGGCTCAGAAATCTGACAAGGAGATTGCTTCTATAAAGGAGAAAATGAGCCAAGGAAAAGCTAAGGGATTTCGTGAGGATGAGCACGACACCCTATGGTTTGAAGACCGTGTCTATGTACCCAATGACCCGGAGATCAGGAAGTTGATTCTTCAAGAGGCACATGATTCACCCTATTCGATTCACCCAGGGAATCCCAAGATGTACTTGGATCTGAAGGATATTTTCTGGTGGACCGGAATGAAGAAGGATATTGCGGAGTATGTAGTAGTTTGTGATGTATGTCAGAGAGTAAAGGTAGAGCATCAGAAGCCAGCAGGATTGTTGCAACCATTGCCGATACCCGAATGGAAGGCATGGATTTTATCACGGGATTACCAAGGACTCGTTCAGGCTATGACTCGATTTGGGTTGTAGTTGATCGATTGACGAGGGTAGCTCATTTCATCCCAGTAAAGACCACTTACACCAGTGCTAAGTTGGCAAAGATATACATGACCAGGATCGTATGTCTGCATGGAGTTCCGAGGAGTATCGTATCGGATAGAGGAACCCAGTTTACCTCAAAGTTCTGGAAGCAGTTGCATGAGACTTTGGGTAAGAGGCTAGAATTCAGTATAGCTTTTCATCCGCAGACAGATGGACAGACCGAGAGAGTCAATCAGATTTTGGAGGATATGCTGAGAGCTTGTGCACTAGATTACGGATCTAGTTGGGACGACAATTTGCCATATGCAGAGTTCTCTTACAATAACAGCTATCAGACCAGTTTGAAGATGGCCCCTTTCGAAGCTTTGTACAGAAGGAGGTGCAGGACACCGTTGTCATGGGACGAAATTGGAGACCGTCAGTTGTTTGGACCTGATTTGATTAAAGAGTCTGAACAGAAGGTGAAGTTGATTCGCGATAGGCTCAAGGTAGACCAATCCAGGCAGAAGAGTTACGCAGATTCTAAACGCAAGGAGACAGTTTACGAAGTCGGAGACAGATTTTATCTTCGAGTATCCCCACTTCAAGTGATTAAGGGCTTTGGAGTTAAGGGAAAGTTAGCGCCACGATTTGTAGGACCATATCGAGTTTTGGAGCGTATGGGAGAAGTGGCCTACAAGTTGGAATTGCCAGAAGGATTGTTAGGAGTTCATGATCTATTCCACGTTTCTCAGTTGAAGAAGTGTCACGCGGAGATGGCTGACATACCTTTGAGAGACACAGTGCCCTTGGAAGCAATTCAGTTGGACAACAATTTGACCAATGAGGAGAAACCAGTTAAGATTCTCGAGTTTGCCAGCCGAGTCACTCGAAGCAAGGTTATTAAGTTCTGCAAGGTTCAGTGGAGCCACCACACGGAGGATGAAGCCACCTGGGAGCGAGAGGAAGATTTGCTCAAAGACCACCCTCACCTATTTTCTAGCCAACCCGAATCTCGAGGGCGAGATTCATCTTAAAGGGGGTAGGTTTGTAACATCCCAAATTTTCAATTTGGAATGTTATACATTAGATCATCATGCATATCATATTTTATTTTTATTTTGGTTTTGATCCAAGAAAATCCTAAGCAACTCAAGGACCCACGGAGAGAGTTGGGGATTTCGCTGTTTTCATATTTGAGTTTTCTCAAATTTTGAAAATAGGATCACGTGATTTTATTTATTTTATCGTCAATTATTTCTATTACAAAAATATGAGAGAGGGAATAAAATGACTTTCCCAAAATATAGAAATATTGAGGATTTAATAAGAAAATCAAATAAGATTTATTTTGGAGTTTTTCGGTATTTTTAATTGAATTTAGGAAAAATGTGCGTTTTTCAAAATTGTATTTTGGGCCCAAATAAATGTCCACTTTATCGGGCTCGATTTTAGAAACCCGAGAAAATATATTTCACAATTTTTGGAGTCCGTTTGGTACTCTTTTTCAATTTTTTCCGAGCGTAATTATTTTTAAAAAAAACGGAACCGACCTTGGGCCGTACCCGAGCGGGACTCCTCCCGGGGGGCGCCTTTATATACCGAGCGCCCGAGCCCCCAGAGCACCCCAGCCCACCCGAGCCCGCCGCCGCCGCCTCGAATTCCGTGCCAAAAATTGTTATTATTTTTAAAAAAAAATATTTTCGTCAAAATTATTTTCGATTTTTTTATTATTTAATTATTTAATTATTTTTTTAAAATTATTTTCGGATTAAGTTAATTAACGATTAATCTGTTCGTCGTTTTTCTTTTTCGTCGGATTTTCTGCGGTTATTTTCTGATCGCGATTTCTGATCCGATTTTCGTTTTAGTATAACTTTTCGCTCGTTTATTGGAATCAGGCGATTCAAGCGCCTGAAGTTTCGTCTCGAAACCCTCTTTCCGAATAATCAAGTTTTTGCTACTATAAAATTTGACTTAGATCCAGATTACTAGAACGAAGTTGATTTCTTTCGCCGTTTGACTTTCTTTGCTTTGTTCGATTTGATTCTTTTTGCAAACCAGGGTTCTTAAGTTGAACTTTCTGGTTAGATCTCTTATTTGAGTTTTATCTGTGCATTAGATGAGTACTTATTAGATGCTTGTTTGTTTGTCTGCGATAGAATACCCGGAGTGCGCCGCCTGTTACTTCGAATCTCTAGGTTTCGTGGATCATCAGCAAGGCAAGTAACACTTTGATCATACTTTTTCTACTATCCAGTTTTATTGCATTAGATCAATCCTCAAACACTGCATGATTAGGATCTAATCAAATTCTGGGATGGGAAGTAGATGAGGTAGTACCTATTAACTGTTTTATTATGAAACCCTTGGGAGTTACTCTACGTTGCTTATTATGCCACGCTATGCTAGTAGACGTGGATTGGGTGAGTGATATCCATGACAGATGTGAGTTTGTTAATTTTAATGGTTTACTTAAGGTGGCAACTTAAACACACATCTGGGTGGATTGAGGCACCTGGTTTCTATCAGGACTTGCCTGTTTTTCTTTTGGACCGCCACCCAGGCTCAAAGGGATCATAAGATTATTCATGCTAGAAACTTCCGTGTGCAGCCACAAGCCATTGTGGGCTCTGGCATAGTTGACTAAATCGTGCGAACTCTTACAGTGGTAGACTAGCTGATGTAGGGGATGTAGGTTGGTACGGTCTATCATGACGTAAGGTGCTAGCGCTTCCGAAAGACTATGTCTCGGTCATCCGTTTCTCAAACACCATGTAGTGCGAGAATCCAAACGGAGGCGATCGAGTCTTGTGCGGAAAATCAACGCAAGACGGTGCCCGAGGTGGCCATGAGGGTGGGGCCCATGCTCTCCCCAGGAGGGCGCGCCCCCCACCCTCGTGGGCCCCTCGTAAGGCGGGTGATGCTCTACTTTTGCCGCAAGAAAGCTAATTTTTGGAAAAAGATCTAGGCAAAGGTTTCAATCCAACCAGAGTTATGGATCTCCACATATAAAAGAAACGGTGCGAGGGCAGAATCGTAGAACGCAGAAACAGAGAGAAACAGAGAGACGTGTCCAATCTCGGAGGGGCTCTCGCCCCTCCCACGCCATGGAGGCCAAGGACCAGAGGGGAAACCCTTGTCCCATCTAGGGAGGAGGTCAAGGAAGAAGAAGACGAAGGGGCCCCCTCTCCCCTTCTCTTCCGGTGGCGCCGGAACGCTGCCGTGGCCATCATCATCGCCGCAATCTTCACCAACAACTTCACCGCCATCATCACCAACTCTTCCCCCCTCTATGCAGCGGTGTAACCTCTCTCTTACCCGCTGTAATCTCTACTTAAACATGGTGCTCAACGCTATATATTATTTCCCAATGATGTATGGCTATCCTATGATGTTTGAGTAGATCTGTTTTGTCCAATGGGTTATTTGATGATCAAGATTGGTTTGAGTTGCATGTTTTATTATTGGTGCTGTCCTATGGTGCTCTCCGTGTCGCGCAAGCATGAAGGATTCCCGCTGTAGGGTTTGCAATATGTTCATGATTTGCTTATGGTGGGTGGCGTGAGTGACAGAAGCACATACCCGAGTAAGTAGGTTGTTTGCGTATGGGATAAAGGGGACTTGCTACTTTAATGCTATGGTTGGATTTTACCTTAATGATCTTTAGTAGTTGCGGATGCTTTCTAGAGTTCCAATCATCAGTGCATACGATCCAAGTAGAGAAAGTATGTTAGCTTATGCCTCTCCCTCAAATAAAATTACAATAATGATTACCGATCTAGTTCTCGATTGCCTAGGGACAAATAACTTTCTCATAACAAAAAGCTCTCTACTAAAACTAATTTAGTTGTGTCTTCATCTAAACAGCCCCTAGCTTTTATTTACTCGCTCTTTTCTTTCGTGCAAACCTATCCAAAAACACCTACAAAGTACTTCTAGTTTCATACTTGTTTCCAGTAAAGCGAACGTCAAGCGTGCGTAGAGTTGTATCGGTGGTCGATAGAACTTGAGGGAATATTTGTTCTACCTTTAGCTCCTCATTGGGTTCGACACTCTTACTTATCGAAAGAGGCTACAATTGATCCCCTATACTTGTGGGTTATCAATGTGTCATCCTTCTTTATTGGCCAGTAATTGTTTCCTTTCTTGCCTCTGTTAAAACAGAGATATCTATTCAACTTGTTGCTATAGCGAACTTAAATGTCACACCGGCAAGTTTGCTTGATTTTAGTGCAACTGCACAAAACAAGATTGGATTTCCTATTCGTGTTGGTAGATTCGTATTTTATGTTGATCGTCTCATGAATGGTCAGTACAGGCCTTAATCCACATGACTGTGCACTGTGCTTTGAGATGCTATGCTACTTGTATTGTTACTGTTTTATATAAATGATGAATTGAAGCTATTGTATTGCTGTCTTTTCCCATTAAGTAGTGAACAAAAATGGGACCAACCCAGACATGTTGCTTGTTGCTTTGTTACAACAAACTCTGCGTCTCCCCCTTTATTAGTAGATGGAAGCACATGTTGTTGTTGCGCCCACTCTCCCCTGGAACTCTTTATGCTTTTTTTAATCTAATGCCGCTGGTAAAATTAAGCAATGGCACTCTCAGAATTAACTACTGAATCTTAGTTCAAAACTTCAACACTTGTTAGGGATTGGCGGGATTACCATTTTTGTGGCCGCATGTTTCATCCTCCTTTATTGGATAGTAATTGATTCCTTTTTTGCCTCTGTTAAAACAGGGATATCTATTCAACTTGTTGCTACTGCGAAATTTTCTTCGCTACGTGAAACACTTATGTTTTAAGAGTGTTTTGTGCAGTTCAACTTGAATGTCACACCGGCGACTTTGCTTAATTTTGGTTGAACTACACAAAAGGAGATCAGATTCCCATGTATGTGTTGAGAGATTTCATGCAAATCCTCCTCGCGAGTTGTTTCAAATCTTGGTCGACTTTCATCCACATGATGGTGCAGTGTTCTTTGAGATGTTGTGCTACTTTTATTGGTACTGTTTTGGATAAATGTTGAATTGAAGCTATTGAACTGTTGTCTTTTACCATTAAGTGAGAAAAAAATGTTCCAAACCCACCCATGATGCTTGTTTGTTTGTTACAACAAACTCTGCATCACCCCCTTTATAAGTAGATGGAAGCACATGGTGTTGTTGCGCCCACTCTCCCTGGAACTGTTTATGCTTTTTCTTAATCTAATGCCGTTGGTAAAATTAAGTAAGGCCACTCTTAGAATTAACTACTGAACTATTTTAAGAGAATTTCTCTCTTAATATGAATCAATGCAACCGTTTAGAAATGCTACTTTCCTATACTTTGTTTTCCATCAATATGAGGTAGATGCTTCTTTTTGTGGCCGCATGTTTCATCCTCCTTTATTGGCCAGTAATTGTTTCCTTTATTGCCTATGTTAAAACAGGGATATCTATTCAACTTGTTGCTATAGCGAACTTAAATGTCACACCGGCAACTTTGCTTGATTTCAGTGCAACTGCACAAAACGAGATTGGATTTCCTATTCGTGTTGGTAGATATGTATTGTATGTTGGTCGTCTCATGAAAGGGCAGTACAGGCCTTCATCCTCATCCACATGATTGTGTAGTGTGCTTTGAGATGATGTGCTACTTGTATTGGTACTATTTTAAATAAATGATGAATTGAAGCTATTGTATTGCTGTCTTTCCCCTTTAAGTAGTGAACAAAAATGGGACCAACCCAGACATGATGCTTGTTGCTTTGTTACAACAAACTCTGCATCACCCCCTTTATAAGTACATGGAAGCACATGTTGTTGTTGCGCCCACTCTCCCCTAGAACTATTTATGCTTTTTGTTAATCTAATGCCGCTGGTAAAATTAAGCAATGCCACTCTCAGAATTAACTACTGAATCTTAGTTTAAAACTGCAACACTTGTTAGGGATTGGCGGGATTAGCATTTTTGTGGCCGCATGTTTCATCCTCCTTTATTGGCCAGTAATTGATTCCTTTTTTCCTCTATTAAAACAGGGACATCTATTCAACTTGTTGCTATTGCGATATTTTGCTTTGCTACGCGAAACACTTATGTTTTAAGAGTGTTTTCTGCAATTCAACTTGAATGTCGCACTGGCGACTTTGCTTAATTTTGGTGGAACTGCACAAAAGGAGATGGGATTTTCATATATGTATTGGGATATGTTTCCAGTCCTCCTCGCGAGTCAATACCGACTTTCATCCACATGATGCTACAGTGTGCTTTGAGATGTTGTGCTACTTGTATTGGTACTGTTTTGGATAAATGTTGAATCGAAGCTATTGAACTGCTGTCTTTTAACATCTTGGTCTTGAAAGGTCAGTACCGACTTTCCTCAGAATTAACAACTGAATCTTAGTTCAAAACTGCAACACTTGTTAGGGATCAGCGGGAGTACCATTTCTTTTAGGGATCCGAAGGAGTACGTGTTTAAGAACTGTATTGTTCAGATAATATATCTGTTATTATATATCAGTTACAGTGTTTTACAAATGGTACTATCCTGCTTTGTAGTTCTTTCTACATGTTTAACCAAGGTATTGTTAAGATAATGTCTCTGTTAAAATGAATCAGTCGCATTGCTTTAGGGATGGTACTTTTCTGCTTACTCGTTCTTTATACATGTTGAAACAAGGCATTGTTAAGATAATGTCTCAGTTAATATGAATGAATCACACTGATTGAGAATTTGCTACTCTCCTGTGTTGTTTCCCATTAAGATAAGGTAGATTAGTAGATGTTTTTCTTATGGGAGTACAAGTCATCAACCGTTATTTCTCAGTAATTGTTTCCCTTATAGCTATTGTTGCTTACAGGGATATGAAAATTAAAGCTCGGTTTTATTCCGACTTTGATTTTAGTTGAACTGCACAAAAGGAGCTAATGTGTCTAAGGGAAACTGCTGGATTAGCGGGTCCAGTTGGTCTTACCACTTTGTAGAATGAAGTAGTCACTATTTGCGCTACATTACAGAAGGGATGACCGAGAAGCTTTACAGAGTATTAGTAGACGATGGTGACATGACTAGTCCGTAGAGAGGACAGGCAACTCTAGAACACGTGGAGTGCACTGGGCAAAAAGTGCCCAAACAAGTACAAGAAGCGAGGACATGACTCCAAGTCTGTCGATGTCATTCTAATCAACAAATGATGGGGCATCTAGGTATGGTAATCTATTTATCGTACTTTCAGTTTGTTAGCCCACCAATTGGTGGGTTGACACTGGGGCCAATATTCATGTGTGTGCTGATGTGTCTTTGTTTTCTTGCAGCCTATAAATACGAAATCCACATCGATGCTCAGCTTGATTTTAGTGGAACTGCACAAAATGTTCAGATGGTTCGTGTCCTCCATAATACTTCATCATGCACAATACATCGAATGGTTCTCTAATCTTTCGTTGTCACCTTGAGCCACCAGACTATCAGATGACAAACTGATGACAAACCCTGCCCGTTCCACAATCATAGGCATTACATATTTTGAATGGGAAGAGCTTGTCAAAGTTTAATCATTGATGTTAGCAAGAAGACATTAGTTTAATATATTGGAATTGGAAAACCTTGTCAAAATTTTCTCATTGACGTTAGCCAGAAGACATGCATTTGATAGTTTTGAGTGGGACGCCCTTTGTTGTGAGCAGCGTCGGTCATTTTTTCCTATTCCTGTCTTCAGTTCAGAAGTAAATATTTACTCTGCTGAGATGCATAGTCACATGAATGTTGACTTGTGTAAGGTATTTTAAGAGTTTGTTCTGAATGTTGTCTATGTAATGCCAGGCCTTGTGAGTTTGATTGCAAAGTTGAGCTTGGAATGCCGTGGCATGCGGCATCATGAGCTGTTCACCATGCCTCCTGAGAATAATGCTTCATATTGTTTTGCATGTTGAGCTAATGCATGTGATTTGCATGTTCAGAAGATCATCCTCTTCTATTGTTTCTGTGCTTAAGAAGTTCATTGTCATATGTTTCATTCATAGCCTATACGACAACTCGAGTAGGTTAGAGGTGAAACCATATGATCTCCTGACCAACTCATCATCTTAGGACGTGATTGGATCGTTGTTTTCCAACCAAAACCGCTTGTAAAACTGATGCTTGTAAATAAAAGCAAATGGTCTCGGGCGAAGCGCTTGGTTGGTTGATTTCGACTAGTAAAATATACACCGATCTCTCAAATTACACGCATAACACGCCGATTTTCGTTATAGACCTCGCGCCCTCAGTTTCATTACGCCTGTATTTTACGCGTTGTTTTTGATGACGAGTAAATTACACTTGTATCTTAATACAGGTGTGAAATAAACCAGAGCTCCCAAGCGTGGACTTACCGTTTCATGTCGTCTCGGTCTCTCGAAGGTGCTCATACGTGTCCGATGATCCTGGCTTCCTGAATGAGGAGCGGACGCTGTATCAGACCATCTGTAGGGCCCACGAGGCCCTCTCCGTCGTCTTTCGAGTTGTTACGCTCGCCGTGGCGCCGAGCATTGTCAACATGGTCAACAAACATGAGGATTCAGGAGATGACTTTATTTTGACTGGATGACAGCAGGGACCCACTAGGGCCATAGCCGCACGTACGCAAGTTCCTCCTTATTATATACGACTATATAACTTTTTTTACTTCCTCCTGGTTTCCTGACATCACGGTCCCACACCATCATCAACCTATATAGTCAATAAATGAGAGAATTGCACAAGGAGCGGCCGACAGTTGGGACCCAGCAGCTCGAGCAATATTTGTTTTTTTAGGTGTAAGCGGAGTTTTTCTTGAGCGATGTTTTTGTTGTTGTTCAGAGGAGCAGGGTATGAACTGGGCGAGCTATGGCCCGTCTAGCCCATGATATTATTTTATGTCGACCAAATATCCAACCCTGATATTATTTTTTCAAGGTGAAAATGGCTAGCCCAGCTATACTTTTTTGTGGAATACCCAACCCAGGTCAACTTGTTATTATCCGCCCAGCTGGGATGTAAATCTTTCCTATTAGGCCTAACAAGAAAATGGGGTTTAAGAAATAATAAAAGGGATGTAATTATAAAAACTGGGCTGTAAATATACAAAAACGCACCAAGCATGTAATTAGTTTCAAAAAAATTATTGTTTGAATTTGGAAATTTTCATTTCATTACTTATTGCGCATGCATTATTTTTTTAGATTTTTACCTAATACAAATTCGTTTTGAAATTATATTTAATCCGACTCGAAATTTCGGATTAATTTTTTCTCGGATCCCATCAAAATGTGGGATTTTTGGTTGAATTCTGTTTTGAGAGGTTGGTTTAAATTATTAATCGTTGTCCTGGCTAGAAAATGGGCTATAATTTTAACAGACAATAAATGGGTTGTAGTAAATTCCATTAGAGTTCAAAAATGGGTTGTACACTATTACAAATCGCAAATGGGCTATATGTTCTTTGCCACAGATGTGATGCTCACTTGTGGGCCTACTATTTTTTTGAGAATTATAGTCAGTGACGCGTACGGAAGGCTTGTGGGACTACTAAGGTGTACGGAAGGCTTTGTAAACTTATAGTCAAGACACGATTCTAGCAGCATGGCCGTTGGGTGTCCATCCAACGGCTATAGTGCTTCTTCAATCTCGGATATTCTTGCTTCAGCCGCCCAAACCACCGCCGGCGGTGCCGCCTGCTACCGCCTCCCGTGGCCGGCTGTGCTGCCGCGCAGGCTTCACCGGCCCTCTCTAGTTCCAAACACCGTCCAGGCCATTCCTCTACTCACCAACAGCTCATGTTCTTCACCGGCGGCGGCAGCCTCACACCACAGCGGAACCAGTGAACCCTTGTACTCCCCTCTGCGTGGGCATCCACTGTTGTGTCTTCGCCGGCTCCGTGTCGTTCCCTTAGTAATACTCGCCATCGTTCACTGCGTTGGTTCTCTCGGCATGGCGTGGTCAACTTTGTCAACAAACGACAGCCTTCGGGGACATAGATCTAGTGCATTGCCCACAGCAAGGCACGGCGTAACTGGCGGCCAGCCATCCGTTGGATCAGGGGGGGCTCAGATGAGGCATGTACGTGGATTGGCTGACAGTAGGGACGCACATGGCCCATGGCCGCATGCAGCAAGTGCCCCCGTATTATGCGAAAACAAATAATTTCGCCTCCTGACAGGTTTGACCCACCAGCTACATCTTTGCATGCAAGGAAGTGCTTCCTTTATTACGCGGAAATAAAAAGTTTCCTCTCCATGACAGCTGGGGCCCACGAGCTTTATTATGATCCTTTTCGTGAAAATTTAGATTGTACCGAAGATCCTGAATTGTTTTCTTTTTATCCTAACTCGAAAAAGAAGAAATAAAAAAACTAGAAAACATCTTCGCACGCAAGGAAGTGCCACCTTATTACGCGAAGAAAATTGATTCCCCCTACTAGCTGGGACCCGCCAGATTTGTAGGCTGACTTGTGTTCCTACTAAGTTAACGTGTACGCGGGGCTTTGTCAACTTAGTCAATAAACGATTCTAGCTGCACTGACCGTTCAATGTTAATCCAACGACCAAGCTGCATCTTAAACCTCTGGTCTTGTCACTCCAGCCGCCCAAACCTGCGCCCACTGTACCGCCTGCTCCAGCCTCCCGTGGCCGGCTGTGCTGCGGCGCAGGCCTCACCGCCCGACCATACTACTACTAGTCAGGCCTTCCCTCTACTCACCCACACCCCCTGTTATTCTCCAGAGACGGCAGCCTCAAACCACAGCCGAAGCAGTCAACCCTCATACTCCCCTCCGCGTGGTCATCCACTGCTGCATATTCCTGGGCTTCGGGTTGTTCCCTTCCTAGGTCGCGCCGTCGTCCACCACCTTGGTGCTCTCGGGCGGTACAGCGTCGTCAACATGGTCAACGAACGACAACCATTAGAAGAGGACTGTAAGTGGAGAGGCTGACAGCTGGGTCCATGGCCGCACGCAAGGAAGTGCCTCCTTATTACACACAAAATAATGATTCCTCCACCTGACACCTCGGACCTACCAGAAGGGCCTTTGTATTTTGCGAAAAAAACGTTTCCTCCTGACTGCTGGGACCCACCAGCTACATATTCACACACAAGGAAGTGCGTCCATATTATGGGCAAAAAAATGATTCGCCCCCTGACTGCTGGGACCCACCAGCTACATCTTCGCACGCAAGGAAGTGCATGACAGTCGGGACCCACCTGGTCGAAGTGTACGTAGTTGTCATTCTGGTTGTGAATGTGTACGTACATACTGGTCGATCGGTCTGTCTGCAGGCTGCAGCGATGAACCGTGGCCGTGTAAGGAAGGGCATGTGTCGTAGTAGAGGCGCGCACGTAGCATGTACATGTACGTATAGCTAGGGTGCAAGAAAGTAAATATGGCCACATATGTACATATGGGCGAGGTCTCGAACGCCTACTCGCGCATACATACGGCCAGGTCTCGTGTACATGGCTCGGTCGGAACGGAGAAACTGCGTCGTCGTTGTGTTCATGGGGAGGCAACGGAATGCGTCGTGTTCATCGAGAGGCAATGGAATACGTCGTGTTCATTAGGAGCCAACCGGCTTGGACGGAACAGCCGATCGAAACAAGGCCTGGCGTACAGTAGAACGAAGGAAACACCCTTGTGTCGACACCGCCGACCGCCTCCACGGGCTACTCTTCATCACCGTCAACCTCCTCCAGCCTCCACCTGCGACTGTTCATCCACGGGCTCCTGTTCATCCAGCCTCCACCACTCCTCCACCGGCAACTATTCAACTAGCCCTCTCCACGGGGTCCTATTCAACCACCCCTCCACGGGATACTGTTCATCCAGCCCTCCACTATCTACTGTTCAACCAGCCCTCCACGGGGTCCTGTTCATCCAGCCCTCCACGGGGTCCTGTTCATCCAGCCCTCCACAGGGTCCTTTCATCCACCCCCAACTGGCTCGATTGGGGTCCTGTTCATCCAGCGGCAACGACCTCTACTACCACGGGGTCCTATTCATCCACCCCCACCGGGAACTGTTCATCCAAACCCCCCCCCCCCAACAACGCTGACTGTTCATCAAGGGAAGGAGGCAGCAGGGTTTGATCGGCTTCAGTTAGAAGCAGTGGCGAAGGAATCACTCGGGTTCAGTTAATAGCAAGGGATCGATCGCTCGGGTTTAGTAACGTAGCTAGTGCAATTGCTCGGGTTCAGTTAGAGCCCAACGCCTCGCTCGGGTTCAGTTAGAGCGCAACGCCTCGCACACACGCGCGTACGTGTACGAGAGAAACGCGCATCGCTCGGCCCCCGACCACCCACCGTAACTGGGAACTCCCCTATATTTTCCTCGCCCTCGCTTCTACCACGGTTTTTCCTGTCATGCATGGCCCAAAGAATGTCATGGAGCTGTGTCTCCGGCCCGGCCAGGATGAAAAGCCCATTTTCTGTCATCATTTTTTGTCATAGAAGTAGGAGCCCACCACATCTATGATGATATTGGGTTTTGTCACAATTATCATCATAGAAGTGTCATAAGCATGACATAATTTTTTTCGTTCGGCCCAAAATGTCAGGGATGTGTCTTTTTTTGTATTGTTAGCTCATGCCTTAACTCGCGAAATCTTGCTTCATCCAAGGGCTTCATGAAGATAACTGCAAGGTTATCATGAGTGTTGACATACTTGAGCTTGATCTCCCCTCGCCTAATATGACCCCAGATAAAGTGATACCGAATCTCAATATGCTTCGTCTTGAAGTGTTGCACCGGGTTGAGAGGGATCTTGATGGCACTTTCATTGTCACACCGAAGAGGCACTTTGTCACAAATGGCACCGTAACCCTTTAAAGTTTGCCTCATCCAAAGGAGTTGAGCACAACAACTACCGGCGGCCACATACTTTGCTTTGGTGGACAAGAGAGATACACAACTTTGCTTCTTAGAAGACCAACTCACCAAAGAGCAACCAAGAAATTGGCACCCTCCGGAAGTTGACTTCCTATCCACTTTGTCTCCCGCCCAATCCGAGTCTGAAAAGCCCACAAGGTTGAAGTTTTCTCATGTTGGGTACCATAAGCCAAAGTTTGGGGTATGAGCCAAATATTGAAAGATTCGCTTGATTGACACATAGTGGATTTCCTTAGGTGCGTCTTGAAACCATGCATAAATTCCCACACTCAACATGATATCCGGTCTGGATGCACAAAGGTAAAGCAAGGAGCCAATCATGGAGCGATATACCTTTTGATCCACCGCTTTACCATTGGGATCTATGTCAAGTTGGCATTTGACGTTCATTGGAGTGGAAGCCGGCTTGACATCACTTAGCTTGAATCTCTTGAGCATGTCTTGAGTGTATTTGGCTTGGTGATGAAGGTTCCTTCTCTTCTTTGCTTGATTTCGAACCCAAGAAAGAACTTTAACTCTCCCATCATGGACATCTTGAACTTTGAGGTCATGAGAGCGGCAAATTCCTCATTGAAAGCTTTGTTAGGGGAACCAAAGATAATATCATCAACATATAGTTGGCATACAAACAACTCCCACTTTGACCTTCTTAGTAAAAAGAGTGGGGTCGATTTTCCCAATTTCAAACCCACGATCTTGCAACAACTCGGTAAGGTGCTCATACCACGCACGCGGGGCTTGTTTAAGGCCATATAGTGCCCTATCGAGTTGGTACACATGATCAGGGAAATAGGGATCCTCGAACCCTGGGGGTTGTTTGACAAAAACCAACTCATTGATAGGACCGTTAAGAAAAGCACTCTTCACATCCATTTGTTGCAACTTGAAGTTATGATGTGTAGCATAAGCAATCAACAAACGAATAGATTCAAGGCGAGCAATGGGAGCAAAGGTTTCACCATAGTCGATACCCTCGAATTGGGAGTAGCCTTGTGCTACCAAACGAGCCGTGTTGCGAGCGATAATTCCATGAGCATCTTGCTTGTTCTTGAATATCCACTTGGTTCCAATGACATTATGGTTCCCCGTTGGCCTTGGCACCAATCTCCACACCTTGTTGTGCTCGAAGTTGTTGAGTTCTTCATGCATGGCATTAAGCCAATCCGGATCATCAAGCTCCTCATAGACCTTTTGGGGTTCAACACAAGAAACAAAGGTGTGATGTTCACAATAGTTTGCTAATTGTCTACGAGTGCTTACCCCCTTTCTTAAGCTTTCAAGAACATTCATCATGAGATGATCTTTGGTAGTGAGCTTGGATGCAATCTTGGCAGCACGATGCTCCCATTCCTCCTCAGGAGTGAGTTGAGGAGCGGAAACTTGATCACCTTGAGCGTCGTCTTGAGCTTGTTCTTGATCTTGAACTTCCTCGTGGTGAGAACTTGACCTTGGGCATCACTTGGTGGTTCACCACCATCTAGAGGTTGATCTTGCCCTTGACCTTGTTCATTTGGTTGAGGGCCTTCATTTTGTTCTTCGGAAGCGTGTGGGTCTTGGGTTGGTGATGGTTCCACTTGAGTGGAACATTGTCCTTCTCATTCGGCCACAAGGGGTTCCTCAATGGGTAGGATATGACCACCCATTCTTCTTATGACTTGGGGAGGAATTTCATCACCTACATCACAAGTACCACTTTGCTCCACTTGGGAGCCGTTATTCTCATCAAACTCCACGTTACAGGTCTCCTCAATAAGTCCCGTGGATTTCTTGAGGACACGATAAGCATGAGAGTTTGTAGCATAACCAACAAATATGCCCTCATGAGCTCTAGCCTCATATTTAGACAAACGAACACCTTTCTTGAGAATGAAACACTTACACCCGAACACCCGGAAGTACTTGAGGTTGGGCTTGTTACCGGTGAGTATCTCATATGGAGTCTTGTTCAAGCCTTTGCGGAGATAGAGCCGATTGGATGCATGACAAGCAGTGTTGATGGCTTCGGCCCAAAAGTTGTATGGAGACTTGAACTCCGCCAACATGGTCCTTGCCGCATCCATCAACGTCTGGTTCTTCCTCTCTGCTACACCATTTTGGTGAGGGGTGTAAGGTGCGGAATATTGATGCTTGATCCTGAAAGTGCAACTATCCCTGGGTGGTTTTTGTAATTACTAACAACATAGAGCTCATTGAACTAATGCTATTTCAAGATGATCATTTCAGAAAGTTCAATGATTGTCATGGCATGGATCAGGAATGTGGACCCCTCAAAATGCTAAGGGCTCTTATTGGCTCAAGCTCAAGACTCTACATTTTCATTTTAGTGATCTAAGATCACATTGAGTCCATAGGAAAAACCAATACTATTAAAAGGGGATCAGGTGTTGCTTAATGGCTTGCTTGCTCAAAATGCTTAGAGATATGCTCCAAAGCCCTCAACCACTTTCTCATATCCACACATGTCCCAAACCAAAAGTCAAACTCGGTCCTACCGATTTGATCTATCTGGCGCCACCGAGTTCACTTGACATAGCCACTGCCAGAAACCTTAGTCACTTCGGTCTCACAGATAGGTATCTCGGTCTCACTGAGATGGGATTGCAAACTTTCTGTTTCCCTTCATAACGTTTCGGTCCAACTGAGATGAGCGATCGGTTCCACCGAGTTCGCAATGCAAACTCTCTGTTTCCTTTTCGTAATGTTTCGGTCTCACCGAAATGAGCGATTCGGTCCCACCGAGTTTGCCTGACCAACTCTCTGTTTGCCTATTACAGAAATCGGTCCCGCCAAGTTTATGTGATCGGTCTCACCGACATTACGTTATACCCTAACCCTAATGAAATCGGTCTTACCGAGTTGACATGTCGGTCCCACCGAAAAGCTTAACGTTCACATTTGGAACTAAACCGGTCTGACCGAGTTTTGTGATTCGGTCTCGCCGAGTTTGGTAAATTGTGTGTAACGGTTAGATTTTGTGTGGTGGCTATATATACCCCTCCACTGCCTCTTCATTCGTGGAGAGAGCCATCAGAACATGCCTACACTTCCAGCATACATTTTTTAAGAGAGAGAACCACCTACTCATGTGTTGAGACCAAGATATTCCATTCCAACCACAAGAATCTTGATCTCTATCCTTCCCCAAGTTGCTTTCCACTCAAATCTTCTTTCCACCAAATCCAAATCTGTGTGAGAGACTTGAGTGTTGGGGAGACTATCATTTGAAGCACAAGAGAAAGGAGTTCATCATCAACACACCATCTATTACCTTTTGGAGAGTGGTGTCTCCTAGATTGGTTAGGTGTTACTTGCGAGCCTCCGTCAAGATTGTGGAGTTGAACCAAGGGGTTTGTACGGGCAAGGAGATCGCCTACTTCGTGAAGATCTACCCTAGTGAGGCAAGTCCTTCGTGGGCGATGGCCATGCTGGGATAAACAAGGTTGCTTCTTCGTGGACCCTTCATGGGTGGAGCCCTCCATGGACTCGCGCAACCGTTACCCTTCGTGGGTAGAAGTCTCAATCAACTTGGATGTACGATAGCACCACCTATCGGAACCATGGAAAAAGTCTCCACATCTACATTGCGTTTGCTCCCTCCAAACTCCACCCTTTACCTTCATACACTACAAAAAAAGACACTTACGTGATGATACATGTTTGTCACAGTAGGTCACGTTTTCTATCATGCATGTACATCCATGACGATTTTATGACAGAATGATGTCTACTACACAACCTTCTTCTTGTAGACGTTGTTGGGTCTCCAAGTGCAGAGGTTTGTAGGACAATAGCAAATTTCCCTCAAGTGGATGACCTAAGATTTATCAATCCATGGGAGGCGTAGGATGAAGATGGTCTCTCTCAAGCAACCATGCAACCAAATAACAAAGAGTCTCTTGTGTCCCCAACACACCCGATACAATGGTAAATTGTATAGGTGCACTAGTTCGGCGAAGAGATGGTGATACAAGTGCAATATGGATGGTAGATATAGGTTTTTGTAATCTGAAAATATAAAAATAGCAAGGTAACTAATGATAAAAGTGAGCGTAAACAGTATT
The DNA here is from genome assembly GCA_032464435.1 of Aegilops umbellulata. Classification (NCBI taxonomy): domain Eukaryota; kingdom Viridiplantae; phylum Streptophyta; class Magnoliopsida; order Poales; family Poaceae; genus Aegilops; species Aegilops umbellulata. The sequence goes on from CP136058.1 coordinate 81,717,199, forward strand.
GCAATGGTAAGAAACAAGGCCTAGGGTTCATACTTTCACTAGTGCAAGTTCTCTCAATGATAATAACATAATTGGATCATATAAATATCCCTCAACATGCAATAAAGAGTCACTCCAAAGTCACTAATAGCAGAGAACAAACGAAGAGATTATGGTAGGGTACGAAACCACCTCAAAGTTATTCTTTCCAATCAATCCATTGTGCTATTCCTATAAGTGTCTAGAGTTCATACGAGAATAACACCTTAAGATACAAATCAACCAAAACCCTAATTTCACCTAGATACTCTAATGTCACCTCAAGTATCCGTGGGTATGATATACGATATGCATCACACAATCTCAGATTCATCTATTCAACCAACACATAGAACCTCAAAGAGTGACCCAAAGTTTCTACTGGAGAATCATGACGAAAACGTGTGCCAACCCCTATGCATAGGTTCATGGGTGGAACCCGCAAGTTGATCATCAAAACATACATCAAGTGAATCACATGATATCCCATTGTCACCACAGATATGCATGGCAAGACATACACCAAGTGTTCTCAAAACTTTAAAGACTCAATCCGATAAGATTACTTCAAAGGGAAAACTCAATCCATTACAAGAGAGTAGAGGGGGAGAAACATCATAAGATCCAACTATAATAGCAAAGCTCGCGATACATCAAGATCGTATCACCTCAAGAACACGAGAGAGAGAGAGAGAGAGAGAGAGAGAGATCAAACACATAGCTACTGGTACATACCCTCAGCCCCGAGGGTGAACTAGTCCCTCCTTGTCATGGAGAGCGCCGGGATGATGAAGATGGCCACCGGTGAGGGTTCCCCCCTCCGGCAGGGTGCCGGAACAGGGTCCCGATTGGTTTTTGGTGGCTACAGAGGCTTGCGGCGGCGGAACTCCCGATCTATTTTGTTCCCCGATCGTTTTAGGGTATATGGATATATATATATAGGTGAAAGAAGTACGTCAGGGGAGCCACGAGGGGCCCACGAGGGTGGAGGGTGCGCCCCCCTACCTCGTGGCTCCCTCGTTTCTTTCCTGACATGCACTCCAAGTCTATCGGGTAACTTTCCTTCCAAAAATAACTTCTCCAGAAGGTTTCATTCCGTTTCGACTCCGTTTGATATTCCTTTTCTTTGAAACACTGAAACAAGGGAAAAACAGGAACTGGCACTGGGCTCTGGGTTAATAGGTTAGTCCAAAAAATAATATAAAAGTGCATAATAAAGCCCATAAATATCCACAACAGATAATATAATAGCATGGAACAATAAAAAATTATAGATACGTTGGAGACGCATCAGCATCCCCAAGCTTAATTCCAGCTCGTCCTCAAGTAGGTAAATGATAAAAACAGAATTTTTGATGTGGAATGCTACCTAACATAATTCTCAATGTAATTTTCTTTATTGTGGCAAGAATATTCAGATCCATATGATTCAAAACAAAAGTTTAATATTGGCACGAAAACGATAATACTTCAAGCATACTAACAAAGCAATCATGTCTTCTCAAAATATCATGGCCAAAGCAAGCTATCCCTACAAAATCATATAGTCTGGCTATGCTCTATTTTCACCACACAAAATATTTAAATCATTCACAACCCCGATGACAAGCCAAGCAATTGTTTCATACTTTTGATGTTCTCAAACTTTTTCAATCTTCACGCAATACATGAGCGTGAGCCATGGACATAGCACTATAGGTGGAATAGAATGGTGGTTGTGGAGAAGACAAAAAGGAGAAGATAGTCTCACATCAACTAGGCTTATCAACAGACTATGGAGATGCCCATTAATAGATATCAATGTGAGTGAGTAGGGATTGCCATGCAACGGATGCACTAGAGCTATAAGTATATGAAAGCTCAACAAAAGAAACTAAGTGGGTGTGCATCCAACTCACTTGCTCACGAAGACCTAGGGCATTTTGAGGAAGCCCATCATTGGAATATATAAGCCAAGTTCTATAATGAAAGATTCCCACTAGTATATGAAAGTGACAACATAGGAGACTCTCTATCATGAAGATCAGGGTGCTACTTTGAAGCACAAGTGTGGTAAAAGGATAGTAGCATTGTCCCTTCTCTCTTTTTCTCTCATATTTATTTTTTTTGTTTGGGCCTTATCTTTTTTTTATGGCCTCTTTCTTTTCAAGTCCGGAGTCTCATCCCGACTTATGGGGGAATCATAGTCTCCATCATCCTTTCCTCACTGGGACAATGCTCTAATAATGAAGATCATCACACTTTTATTTACTTACAACTCAAGAATTACAACTCGATTCTTAGAACAAAATATGACTCCATATGAATGCCTCCAGCGGTGTACCGGGATGTGCAATGAATCAAGAGTGACATGTATGAAAGAATTATGAATGGTAGCTTTGCCACAAATACGATGTCAAGTACATGATCATGCTAAGCAAGACAGTGATGGAGCGTGTCATAAACGGAACGGTGGAAAGTTGCATGGCAATATATCTTGGAACGGAAATGCCATGATAGGTAGGTATGGTGGCTGTTTTGAGGAAGGTATATGGTGGGTTTATGATACCGGCGAAAAGTGTGCGGTATTAGAGAGGCTAGCAATGATGGAAGGAAGAAAAGTGTGTATAATCCATGGACTCAACATTAGCCATAAAGAACTCATATACTTATTGCAAAAATCTGTTAGTTATCGAAACGAAGTACTACGCGCATGCTCCTTGGGGGATAGATTGGTAGTAAAAGACCATCGCTCGTCCACGACCGCCACTCATAAGGAGGACAATCAATAAATAAATCATGCTCCGACTTCATCACATAACGGTTCACCATACGTGCATGCTACGGGAATCACAAACTTTAGAACAAGTATTTCTCAAATTCACAACTACTCAACTAGCATGACTCTAATATCACCATCTTCATATCTCAAAACAATCATAATCAATCAAACTTCCCATAGTATTCAATGCACTTTATATGAAAGTTTTTATTATACCCATCTTGGATGCAATTTATTTCGGGATTTTTGGAGTCCGTTTAGTATTTCTTTTATTTGTTTTTCTGCGTGAAACTATTTTAAAAAAACGAACTGACCTAGCCGGGCCGTACCAGACCCGGACTCTAGCCCGGCCGGCCATTATAAGCTGGGGGAGCCCAGCCCGAGCCGCCCAGCCCCGCCCTAACCCTAGCCGCCTTCGCCCCGAGCCGCCGCTGCCGCCGCCGCTCGCGCCGCGCGCCGCCGCGCGTCGCCGCCGCCGAGCCACGCCGCCACCCCGCCACCTTGCCTCCGACCGCCACTGCCCTGCTGGAGTTCGCCGCCGCCAAAGGTAGCCGCCGCCGCCGGTCTTCATCGGTCAACCGCCTGGTTTTTTTAAAAAAAACCGCGGTCGTTTTTTATTTAGATCGGTTTTTTTCTGGTTTAGTTTATTTAGCTGACGTTCGTCCGTACGTTCGTTTAACGAACAGTTTTCGTCATTTAGTCGCAGACAGCGAACATTCGTTCATTAGCCTGTTCATCCTTTTTTCTTTTTCTTGGATTTTCCGTGATTATTTCTGATCGCGATTTCTAATCCGATTTTCGTTTTAGTTTAACTTTTCGCTCGTTTATCGGAATCAGGCGAGTCAAGCCCCTAGAGTTTCGTCTCGAAACCCTCTTTTTGTTTAACCAACTCAAACAAGATTTTGCTTCTCTAAAATTTTATTTAGATCCAGATTAGTAAACGAAGCTTGTTTCTTTCGCCGTTTGACCTTCGTCGCTATGTTTGATTTGATTCTTTTTGCAAACCGGAGTTCTTAAGTTGAACTTTCTGGTTAGATCTCTTATTTGAGTTTTACCTGTGCATTAGATGAGTACTTATTATATGCTTGTTTGTTTGTTTGCGATAGAGTACCCAGAGTGCGCCGCTTGCTACTTCGAATCTCTAGGTTTCACGGATCATCAGCAAGGCAAGTAACACTTTGACCATACCTCTTACTACCCAATTTTATGCATTAGATCAATCCTCAAACATTGCATGATTAGGATCTAATTAAATTGTGGGTTTTGGGAAGTAGATGAGGTACTACCTATTACCTGTTTTATTATCAAACCCTTGGGAGTTACTTCTACGTTTGCTTATATTGCCATGCTATGCTAGTAGATGTGGATTGGGTGAGTGTATCCATGACAGATGTGAGATTGTTAATTAATGGTTTATTTAAGGTGGCAATTTAATACACATCTGGGTGGATTGAGGCACCTGGGTATTCCAGCGATTGCCTGTTTTTCTTTATGGACCACCACCCAGGCTCAAAGGGATCATGAGATTATTCATACTAGAAACTTTCGTGTGCAGCCACAAGCTACTATGGGCTCTAGCATAGTTGATTAAGTCGTGCGAACTCTTACGGTGGTAGACTAGGATATGTAGGGGAAAGTAGGTGTAACGGTCTACCCGATCGTAAGATGCTAGCGCTTCTGAAAGACTATGTCTCGGTCATCCGTTTCTCAAACACCATGTAGTGCGAGAATCCCAACGGAGGAGATCGAATCTTATGGGGAAAAGTGCGCAAACCTCTATAGAGTGTGTAAACTAATCATGGTTAGCCGTGTCCCCATTTATGGACAACTTGAGTATCTAGTACTTGGATTATCATGTGAATCTCATCATGTGACTTTAATTAATTTTGTTGGGTTTTAATGATGATGTTTAATTGGGATTGAGAGGGTGTCTACGCTCTCAATGTTTAACAACCACCATGATTGTTAAATAAAATTTATTCCTTTGTAGTAGGGAAAAATTGTCTTTACGCAAAACTGTAACCATAGAGCTTTCCACCAGCCATATATGCATGTAGTATAACCTATTTCTGTTCATTACTCTCTACGTGTTACATTGCCAGCATATTCCATGTGCTGACCCGTTTACGGGATGCAACGTTCATGTTGCAGACTTTTAAGACGACGATTAAGGAGCCTTTAGGTCGTGGTTCTATACTCAGTGATGCCGTTGGAGTTGATGGACTCGCTTATCTTCCAAGCCTTCCGCTGTTATCGTTATTAGATGGCCTTAAGCCATATTATTTGTAATAAGTTCTCTTTTGAGACACTCGATGTAATAAGTGTGTGATTGCTACTCTGTTATAAATCCTTCAAGTACTGTGCGTGTCAGCATTACTGATCCAGGGATGACACTGATGCACAGAGATCAGACTGTTTGAGGTCTGGTCGCTACAAGATGGTATCAGAGCACACGCTGACTGTAGGACACGACCACTAAGCTAAAAGGCCCTAGATCACTACTCTCTTCTCATTTCTGACTTCTCATCTTTTCTACTCTTTTAGGATGGCGGATGCAAGAAACAAGTTCACGCAACCGGATGAAGATACACCCTTTGGACGCCACCTGAAGGAAGTCACTAAGTACCTGAACATCGGAGTACCAAGCTTCACCAGGACCTACAACGCCACTTTACCCAAGGAGGAGCGCTGGATGATTCAAGTTCAAGTTCCAGGAAGGACATTCGTGCCAGTCACTGAACCCATAGAGTTTTCCTTTGATGCACCAACCTGGAGTCTAGGAAAGAGCATGGCAGCCCACATCACCATGGGACGTATTGTAGAAGTTTACTGCAATGATCTCAAGGATACTATCTACCAGATTTGTGGGCGCCGAGATGAGTATTGGGAGATGATCAACACAAGGAAGGATAGATCAATCGCATCTTTTATCCAGGAGTTAAACCAGCACATTCGACATCAGGAGAACCAGATGTGCGCAGGCAAGATAGATCTGAATAAGGCAATGACAAGAATCACGGAGCTGGAGGAAGAACTCAAGGCTACACGCAAAGATTATATGGAGGAAATCGAAGTATTAGTGGAGAAGAATGATGACCTGACCAGGAAGCTAGGAGTTTTCATGGGAGATCCCGTGCCAGGAGGAGGAGATGACGATTCCACTTGCCCAGAGAACTACATCATCATCGACGACACCGACTCAGACCCAGATGACATCGATGATGACTATGTTGATGAAGTTGGAGCGGATATCATGGAGTCTTCATCGGAGCAGTTTTTCTAGTAGACCACCATAACAGTAGTTGAATTCCACCATGTATATAGCATAGTCCAAGCACTTTTATAACGATAGTTCTAGACCGATTGTATGCCCTTGTTTGAATTGAATGGAGTGATTTTGTTTGCATTTGCCGCATGTGCATATGGGTAGTGTTTTCTCTCTAGACCTCAATCTATTCTATATTCTCATCTTTTCTAAACCCTCAGATGCCTCCAAGACATGACAATGGATTTGCTTTCCCACCGGAGCTCACTCAGTTGATCCAGCAGCAGAATGCATTGATGCAGTTGCTAGTCCAGACTCAAAATCAGGGGAACAACAAAAATAACAAACCACCACCACCACCTGTTGATCACTTAACCCGTTTTCTTAGATTGAATCCGTCGGTGTTCTCCAGTAGCACCGAGCCGATAGTGGCAGATGATTGGCTCCGCAAGACAGGGAGGGAATTGACCACAGCAGGATGCACAGATGTGGAAAAGGTGTGTTTTGCCGCACATCAGCTTGAAGAACCCGCAACATCATGGTGAGAGAATTTCACAGCCACTTATCCTATAGACACTGTCACATGGGATCAGTTTCAGCAGGCTTTCCATACTGCCCATGTTTCAATAGGAGCTATGACCATGAAGAAGCGTGAGTTTCGTAACTTGCGCCAAGGAGGACGGACAGTTGGCTAATACGTGGATGACTTTAGCAAGTTAGCACGTTATGCCTCGGACGATGTTGCTATGGATGCAGCTAAGCAGGAGAAGTTTTTGGAAGGACTGAATGATGAGTTGAGCATGCAGTTGATGGTAGCAACTTTTAACAACTACCAGGAGTTGGTAGATTGTGCTCTTATGATAGAAGGGAAGCAGCAGCAGATTGAAAACAGCAAGAGGAAGTATGGACAAGGGAAGTACAATTCAGGAGCTCAGCAGAAGCCACGTTTTACCCCGAAATCGTGAGGACATTTTTAGCATACCCATAATGGCCACAAGAATGGTAATGGGAATGGGGGAAGCAACGGACAGAAATGTACCAACCCATCAACCCCATCCAAGAGAGACCTAAGCCAAGTCACTTGTTATAAGTGTTAGAAGACCGGACATTATGCCAAAGAATGTCCTGAAGCCCAGACTGGAAATGGCAATGGAAGCTCTGGGAAGAAGCCGAACCCTTTCAACAGGGGACAGGTGAACCACGTTAACGTGGAGGAGGTTGAAGCCCAACCAGATGCAGTAATAGGTAAGTTTTTGGTTAAGTCATTTACTGCAATCGTTCTTTTTGATACTGGTGCATCGCATTCATACATATCAAGGGGATTCGTGGATAAGTATAACCTGCCCACCATGGTTCTTAGAACACCTATGTTAGTAAGCTCACCAGTGGAGTATATGGCCAGCTGAGGATGTTTTCAAGTGCCATTGAGTATAGGTAGGCATGTGTTTCCATCGGATTTAATCATTTTGGAACCGCAAGGTTTGGATGTAATTCTGGGTATGGATTGGCTATCGATGTATGGAAGAAACATCGATTGCGCCAGTAAGTCGATTTTGCTTACCACCCCAGAGGGAAGAAGGATCAGGTATGTATCACGGCATGTGCCGAATAGGACTCAAGTAAATTCCTTATCAGGAGTTGTACAGGAGGAAGTACCGGTGGTAAAGGATTTTTCGGATGTATTTCTAGAAGAGTTGCCAGGCATGCCACCGGATAGGGACATTGAGTTTTTGATTGAGCTTTTGCCAGGCATAGGACCGATTTCTAAGAGACCGTATAAAATGCCTGCAAAGGATTTGGAGGAGATTAAGAAGCAGATTAAGGAGTTACTGGATAAGGGATATATTCGCCCAAGTTCGTCACCTTGGGGATCACCAGTACTTCTAGTGGAAAAGAAGGATGGATTGTTAAGGATGGTTGTTGATTATCGAGGATTGAATGAAGTGACGATCAAGAATAAGTACCCACTGCCGATGATCAATGATTTGTTTGACCAATTGCAAGGAGCAAAGGTATTTTCCAAGATCGATTTGCGATCAGGATACCACCAGTTGAAGATTCGAGAGCAGGACATGCCTAAGACAGCTTTTACCACAAGGTATGGGCTGTATGAGTATACCGTTATGTCATTTGGTCTGACTAACGCACCTTCTTATTTTATGAACATAATGAACAAAGTGTTTATGGATTTTTTGGATAAATTCGTCGTAGTGTTCACTGATGATATTCAGATTTACTCGAAGAATGAAGAAGAACATAAAGAACATTTGCGTTTGGTACTTGGTAAGCTGAGAGAACATCAGTTATACACCAAGTTCAGCAAATGTGAGTTTTGGTTAAAGGAAGTTGGATTCCTCGGACATGTTATATCCGGAGAAGGAATAGCGGTATATCCCACCAAGGTTGTCACTGTGACAAATTGGGAAGCCCCAACAACAGTGGGAGAGATTCGAAGTTTTCTTGGACTCGCAGGATACTACCGGAGATTCATTGAAAATTTCTCGAAGATTGCAAAACCTATGACAGAGTTGTTGAAGAAGGATACCAAGTTCAAATGGACTGAGGAATGTGAGGCCAATTTCCAGGAGTTGAAGAAACCTTTGGTTACCTCGCCAGTGTTGATTCTGCCAGATAAGCGCAAGGATTATGAGGTGTATTGCTACGCTTCACGTCAAAGACTTGGAGCAGTGCTTATGCAGGATGGAAGAGTTGTTTCGTATGCTTCACGACAGCTTAAGACCCATGAGTTAAATTATGCTACACATGATTTGGATTTAGCAGTCGTAGTGCACGCCTTAAAGACGTGGAGACATTTTCTCATCGGAAACCATTGTGAGGTGTACACGGATCACAAGAGTTTGAAGTACATCTTCAAGCAGAAGGAGTTGAATCTCAGGCAAAGAAGACGGTTGGAGCTCATCAAGGATTATGACATGAGATTGCATTATCACCCCGGAAAGGCTAACGTAGTAGCCGATGCGTTGAGCCGCAAGAGCCATGTCAATGCACTCATGACCGGAGATTTACCAAAGGAGTTAGCCGAGGATCTTCGCGAGCTATGTTTGGAGATAGTTCCGAGAGGCTATGTAGAAGCATTGGAGATTTCAGTCTACTTTGATGGATAAGATCAGAGAATCTCAGAAGACTGACAAGGAGATTGCCTCTATTAAAGAGAAAATGAGCAAGGGAAAAGTTAAAGGATTTCGTGAGGATGAACACGATACCTTATGGTTCGAGGACCGTGTTTATGTGCCTAATGATCCGAAGATCAGGAAGTTGATTTTGCAAGAGGCCCATGATTCGCCATACTCGATTCACCCAGGAAATACCAAGATGTATTTGGATTTGAAGGATACTTTCTGGTGGACTGGAATGAAGAAGGATATTGCGGAGTATGTAGCAGTTTGTGATGTATGTCAGAGAGTAAAGGCAGAGCATCAGAAGCCAGCAGGATTGCTACAGCCATTGCCGATACCTGAATGGAAGTGGGATAAGCTACGCATGGATTTTATCACGGGATTACCCAGGACCCGTTCAGGCTATGACTCGATATGGGTTGTAGTCGATCGTTTGACGAAGGTAGCTCATTTCATCCCAGTGAAGACTACTTACAGCAGTGCCAAGTTGGCTAAGATATACATGACCAGGATTGTATGTCTGCATGGAGTTTCGAGGAGCATTGTATCAGATAGAGGAACTCAGTTTACCTCAAAGTTCTGGAATCAGTTGCACGAAAATTTGGGTACCAGGCTAGAGTTCAGTACAGCTTTTCATCCGCAGACCGACGGAAAGACCAAGAGAGTCAATCAGATTTTGGAGGATATGCTAAGAGCTTGTGCGCTAGATTATGGATCTAGTTGGGATGACAACTTGCCATATGCGGAGTTCTCTTACAACAATAGTTATCAATCCCGTTTGAAGATGGCCCCTTTTGAAGCCTTGTACGGAAGAAGGTGCAGAACACCATTGTTGTGGGATGAAGTTGGAGATCGCCAGTTGTTTGGACCGGATTTGATTAAGGAGTCTGAACAGAATGCAAAGTTGATTCGTGATAGGCTCAAGGTAGCCCAGTCCAGGCAAAAGAGCTATGCAGATTCTAAATGCAAGGAGGCAGTTTACGAAGTCGGAGACAGAGTTTATCTTCGTGTATCCCCGCTTCGAGGAGTTAAGCGTTTTGGAGTTAAGGGAAAATTAGCGCCACATTTTGTGGGACCATACAAAGTTTTGGAGCATATGGGAGAAGTTGCTTACAAATTGGAGTTGCCCGAAGGATTGTCAGGAGTTCACGACGTGTTCCACGTTTCCCAGTTGAAAAAGTGCCACACAGAGATGGCTGATATACCGCTAAGAGATACAGTGCCGTTGGAAGCGATTCAGTTGGATAGTGATTTGACCTATGAGGAGAAACCAGTTAAGATTCTCGATTATGCCAGCCGAGTAACCCGCAACAAGGTTATCATGTTTTGCAAAGTTTAGTGGAGCCACCACACCGAGGATGAAGCCACCTGGGAGCGAGAGGAAGATCTGCTGAAGAACCACCCTCACCTATTTTCTAGCCAATCCGAATCTCGAGGGCAAGATTCATCTTAAGGGGGGTAGGTTTGTAACATCCCAAATTTTCAATTTGGAATGTTATACATTAGATCATAATTGCATATCATATTTTATTTCATTTTGGCTAGATCCTAGAAATCCTACGCAACTCAAGGACCCACGGAGAGAGTTGGGGATTTCGTTATTTTCATATTTGAGTTTTCTCAATTTTTGAAAATAGGATCTTTTGATTTTATTTATTTATCTTCAATTATTTCAATTATAAAAATAAGTGAGAGGGAATAAAATGACTTTCCCAAAATAAAGAAATATTGAGGATTTAATAAAAAAATCAAATAAGATTTTTATTTTGGAGTTTTCGCTGTTTTATTTGAATTTAGGAAAAATGCGCGTTTTCCAAAATTGCATTTAGGCCCCAAATAAATGTCACCTTGTCCGGCTTGTTTTAGAAGTCGGGGAAAATTTATTTCGGAATTTTTGGAGTCCATTTAGTATTTCTTTTATTTGTTTTTCTGCACGAAACTATTAAAAAAACGAACCGACCTAGCCGGGCCGTACCCGACCCGGACTCTAGCTCGGCCGGCCTTTATAAGCCGGGGGAGCCCAGCCCGAGCCGCCCAGCCCCGCCCTAACCCTAGCCGCCGCCGCCACGAGCCGCCGCCGCCTCGCCGAGCCACGCCGCCACCCTGCACCTCGCCGCCGACCGCAGGTAGCCGCCTCGCCGAGCCACGCCGCCACCTGGCCGGAGTTCGCCGCCGCCGCAGGTAGCCGCCGCCGCCGGTCTTCACCGGTCAATCGCCCGGTTTTTATAAAAACCGTGGTCATTTTTTATTTAGATCAGTTTTTTTCCGGTTTAGTTTATTTAGCGGACGTTCGTTCGTACGTTCATTTTAACAAACGGTTTTTGTCGTTTAGTCGCAGACAGCGAACGTTCGTTCGTTAGCCTGTTCGTCATTTTTTCTTTTTCTCGGATTTTCCGCGGTTATTTCTGATCACGATTTCTGATCTGATTTTCGTTTTAGTTTAACTTTTCGCTCGTTTATCGGAATCAGGCGATTCATGCACCTAGAGTTTCGTCTCGAAACCCTCTTTCCGTTTAACCAACTCAAACAAGATTTTTCTTCTGTAAAATTTGACTTAGACCAAGATTAGTAAACGAAGGTTGTTTCTTTCGCCGTTTGACTTTCGTTGCTTCGTTTGATTTGATTCTTTTTGCAAACGGGAGTTCTTAAGTTGAACTTTATGGTTAGATCTCTTATTTGAGTTTTACCTGTGCATTAGATGAGTACTTATTGTATGCTTGTTTGTTTGTTTGTGATAGAGTACCCGGAGTGCGCCGCTTGCTACTTCAAATCTCTAGGTTTCACGGATCATCAGCAAGGCAAGTAACACTTTGATCATACCTCTTACTACCCAGTTTTTATGCATTAGATCAATCCTCAAACATTGCATGATTAGGATCTAATTAAATTGTGGGTTTTGGGAAGTAGATGAGGTAGTATCTATTACCTGTTTTATTATCAAACCCTTGGGAGTTACTTCTACATTTGCTTATATTGCCATGCTATGCTAGTAGACGTGGATTGGGTGAGTGTATCCATGACAGATGTGAGATTGTTAATTAATGGTTTATTTAAGGTGGCAACTTTAATACACATCTGGGTGGATTGAGGCACCTGGGTATTCCAGCGATTGCCTGTTTTTCTTTATGGACCGCCACCCAGGCTCAAAGGGATCATGAGATTATTCATACTAGAAACTTCCGTGTGCAGCCACAAGCTACTATGGGCTCTAGCATAGTTGATTAAGTCATGCGAACTCTTACAGTGGTAGACTAGCAGATGTAGGGGAAAGTAGGTGTAACGGTCTACCCGATCGTAAGGTGCTAGCGCTTCTGAAAGACTATGTCTCGGTCATCCGTTTCTCAAACACCATGTAGTGTGAGAATCCCAATGAAGGAGATCGAGTCTTGTGGGGAAAAGTGCGCAAACCTCTGCAGAGTGTATAAACTAATCATGCTTAGCCGTGTCCCCAGTTATGGACAACTTGAGTATCTAGTACTTGGATTATCATGTGAATCTCATCATGTGACTTTAATTAATTTTGTTGGGTTTTAATGATGATGTTTAATTGGGATTGAGAGGGTGTCTACGCTCTCAATGTTTAACAACCACCATGATAGTTAAATAAAATTTATTCCTTTGCAGTAGGGAAAAACTGGGTTTACGCAAAACTGTAACCATAGAGCTTTCCACCAGCCATATATGCATGTAGTATAGCCTATTTCTATTCATTACTCTCTATGTGTTACATTGCCAGCATATTCCATGTGCTAACCCGTTTATGGGATGCAACGTTCATGTTGCAGACTTTTAAGACGACGATTAAGGAGCCTTTAGGTCGTGGTTCTATACTCAGTGATGTCATTGGAGTTGATGGACTCGCTTATCTTCCAAGCCTTCCACTGTTATCGTTATTAGATGGCCTTAAGCCATATTATTTGTGATAAGCTCTCTTTTGAGACACTCGATGTAATAAGTGTGTGATTGCTACTCTGTTATAAATCCTTCAAGTAGTGTGCGTGTCAGCATTACTGATCCAGGGATGACACTGATGCACAGAGATCAGACTGTTTGAGGTCTAGTCACTACAACTATAAATTGTTTCCACATTAAAAGAGTAATGTTCAGGAAAAGGGGAATCATAATCATGACAAGTTTTATAAATATAATCATCACTACTTTTTATAGCATAAGATTCATCACAATAATCATCATAAGTAGCAACTTTGTTCTCATCATAATCGATTGAAACCTCTTCCAAGATAGTGGATACATCACTAAATAAAGTCATGACCTCTGCAAATCCACTTTCATAAATATTATAAGATTCAACATCCTCCAAAATAGTGGGATCATTACTTCCTAAAGTTGACACTCTTCCAAACCCACTTCCGTCAATATAATCATCATAGGTAGAAGGCATGCTATCATCATAACAACTTTGCATATCAAAACTTGGGAGGCTAAAAATATCATCTTCATTAAACGTAGCATCCCCAACCTTGGGACAAACATTAGTTGCAGCAAATATATTCTCAAAAACATCATCTTCATCAAACATAGCATCCCCAAGCTTGGGCCTTTTCATATCATAAACACAATCACTCTCATCATTAATAGTATGGAGAGCACCGATATTATAGCAATTATCATATTCTTCCAAGCAAGTGCCAAAAAGATTTTCAAGATCATAAGAAGTATCATTATCTTCCCAATCATGATCATCACAACAAGCAATAGGCATAACGAGATCATCATCAAGTGCATCATCTTCCACAATTGTTTTTGATTCATTTTCATGAGGCATAACCATAATAGGAGCAACATTATTTGGGAGAGATATATTTTTACCTCTCTTCCTTTTTATTTTCTTCTTATTCACCACATCATGTGTGGGTTCAATCCTCTTTTTGGAGCTCCTTATTGATGAGATTGGTTGAAATAGAAGGTTCCTCCTCATTACCTGATTCATCATAAGAAATAATAGGAGGATACTGGGAAGTCTCTTCCCTTTCATTAGTATTATATTCATCTTCTATTTGTTTTCTTTTATTTATGTAATTGGCAATATAAGGATTTTCAATGCAATTGACAGCGCAATACATATAAATTTCCTCTAGATCAAAATGAAGACCTCTATCAAGGGCAAATTTTGGAATATCCTTAGTTATACGTTTCATTTCTTCATAACCCAACAGCAAACTAAGTTCATTATGATGTGCAAGGGAAATCAAGTCATCACAATTTTTGGACATGATACGGTCATGAAACAATTTGCATTGGGTACTGAAATGATCATGTTCATTGCAAAGTTCACATGTATGGCTAAGAAAGTTTAAATTTTCAACACACACATCTAGCCTTTCTTGCAACCATTTATTTTCTAAATGCTTATGCCTCTTCCAATATCTATCTTCCCTATTTGGTGTGTACTTGCAAACCCAATGTTCTCCACAAAAATTGACATGTTTATAGGAGACATTTTCATCATAACTAGTGCAATCATCATTAGTACTATGGATATTCAAGGAGTTCATACTAACAACATTGGAATAATGCTCATTGTTCAAAGATTAAGTGCCAATCATTTTAATGAATTCTTCTTCTAACACTCTGGCACAATTTTCCTTTCCATCATACTCATGAAAGATATTAAAAAGATGAAGCGTATGAGGTAAAATCAATTCCATTTTTTGTAGTTTTCTTTTATAGACTAAACTAGTGATAAAACAAGAAACAAAAAGATTCGATTGCAAGATCTAAAGATATACCTTTAAGCACTCACCTCCCTGGCAACGGAGCCAGAAAAGAGCTTAGTTGATGGGGTGTGAGTGTCGCTTACCTAGCCTCCCCGGCAACGGCGCCAGAAAAGAGCTTGATGTATACTACACAACCTTCTTCTTGTAGACGTTGTTGGGCCTCCAAGTGCAGAGGTTTGTAGGACAGTAGAAAATTTCCCTCAAGTGGATGACCTAAGGTTTACCAATCCGTGGGAGGCGTAGGATGAAGATGGTCTCTCTCAAGCAACCCTGCAACCAAATAACGAAGAGTCTCTTGTGTCCCCAACACACCCAATACAATGGTAAATTGTATAGGTGCACTAGTTCGGCAAAGAGATGGTGATACAAGTGCAATGTGGATGGTAGATATAGGTTTTTGTAATCTGAAAATATAAAAACAGCAAGGTAACTAATGATAAAAGTGAGCGTAAACGGTATTGCAATGGTAAGAAACAAGGCCTAGGGTTCATACTTTCACTAGTGCAAGTTCTCTCAATGATAATAACATAATTGGATCATATAAATATCCCTCAACATGCAACAAAGAGTCACTCCAAAGTCACTAATAGCGGAGAACAAACGAAGAGATTATGGTAGGGTACGAAACCACCTCAAAGTTATTCTTTCCAATCAATCCATTGGGCTATTCCTATAAGTGTCACAAACAGCCCTAGAGTTCGTACTAGAATAACACCTTAAGATACAAATCAACCAAAACCCTAATCTCACCTCGATACTCCAATGTCACCTCAAGTATCCGTGGGTATGATTATACGATATGCATCACACAATCTCAGATTCAGCTATTCAACCAACACATAGAACCTCAAAGAGTGCCCCAAAGTTTCTACCGGAGAATCACGACGAAAACGTGTGCCAACCCCTATGCATAGATTCATGGGCAGAACCCGCAAGTTGATCACCAAAACATACATCAAGTGGCACATGGTATCCCATTGTCACCACAGATACACACGGCAAGACATACATCAAGTGTTCTCAAATCTTTAAAGACTCAATCCGATAAGATTACTTAAAAGGGAAAACTCAATCCATTACAAGAGAGTAGAGGGGGAGAAACATCATAAGATCCAACTATAATAGCAAAGCTCGCGATTCATCAAGATCGTATCACCTCAGGAACACGAGAGAGAGAGAGAGAGAGAGAGAGAGAGAGATCAAACACATAGCTACTGGTACATACCCTCAGCCCCGAGGGTGAACTACTCCCTCCTTGTCATGGAGAGGGTCGGGATGATGAAGATGGACACCGGTGAGGGTTCCCCCCTCCGGCAGGGTGACAGAACAGGGTCCCGATTGGTTTTTGGTGGCTACAGAGCCTTGTGGCGGCGGAACTCCCGATCTATTACGTTCCCCGATCGTTTTAGGGTATATGGATATATATATATATATAGGTAAATTATGTGGGGCACCTAGGTGCCTGGGCTCCTTGTTTAGATCCAACCCGTTAACGCATTTCCTACATATAAATAATCATTTGTGCCTTCCAAATAATTTACTTTCCATTTTGTGCTTGCATGCACTAGTACTCACGACCATTGATTACATATTGGTTTCCAAAACAAATGCATGTGATTGATTGCCTCATAAAGGATTTATTAAATTAAGAATTTTAAATACTCTGAACACTCATACTTGGGTACATATATACCAAATAGTTTATTTTAGACTTTTGATACCTACAAACGTAGTTAATATATTTTAAAGTGTATATACTCGATCAAATCCCCGCAAAAAAATAGTGCATACTCAAGAAGTTTCTCTGTATGTATATACCTCGATGCGAATTTTCTTTGTATATACCCATACATGTCAGATTTTTAATAGGTTGTACATGTAACCGAGATACCCACGTGTACATATTATTAGACCGTGATATTATAGTTGGTGGGTATTTATACATAATATTACGGTCTAATAATAGATACCCATGTGTACATACTATTAGACCGTGATAAAAATATATATGTGTTGGTGTTATACCCAATGAAAATACACAGAACTAATGTATTATACCTAATGAAAATATACACATACCCGGGGCCATGTACCTGAGGTATTATATGTACTGAAAATGTAAACATAGTCGAGGTATTATAACTAATAAAAATTGGATATATCTCGGTCATTCCAAACGAAACAAAGGTTGAATACCCAACCGTGATATCTGTTGGTGCATACCCAAATCCCTGAAAAAAAACGCATACTCAAAATATTTGTGTATGTACATACCTCGATGTGAAATTTATTGATATATATCCATAAATGAAACTACCTTTTGATAGGTGGATACATGTACGTAAACTAAATACCTTGACAGATGATACGTACATTACAATAAATATGAACTATATAACATTACCCGATGGAGATATATTTGAGGTACGGATACTCGAGTAATATAATAACATATATGATTATCACATACCTCCAACAATTTTTACCTTTCTACTTTTGAAGCGTTTTCCCTATACCATACTACACGTACATGCACTATAATTTGGTAACTTTTTAAACATTGATGAGTATCCATTAGTATTGAAACCATAAATAGTTTCCATTAGTATTGAAACCATAAATAGTTTCCATGCATGCACGCATCCTTGACATTACTTTTGCTAACTGCCATATATATACTCATAATGGGTTTACCCACTAGTACTTGAACCAACGGTAGCAAGTAACCATCTAACGGCTAGGAGGTAAGGTGCCCAGGCACCTAGGTGTCCCAAATGGCCGTCCTATATATATATAGGTGAAAGAAGTACGTCAGGGGAGCCACAAGGGGCCCACGAGGGTGGAGGGCGCGCCCCCTACCTCGTGGCTCCCTCGTTTCTTTCCTGACGTGCACTGCAAGTCTATCGCGTAGCTTTCCTTCCAAAAATAACTTCTCCAGAAGGTTTCATTCCGTTTCGACTCCGTTTAATATTCCTTTTCTTCGAAACACTGAAACAAGGGGAAAAAATAGGAACTGGCATTGGGCTCTGGGTTAATAGGTTAAGTGCATAATAAAGCCCATAAACATCCAAAACAGATAATATAATAGCATGGAATAATAAAAAATTATAGATACGTTGGAGACGTATCACAGAATCAAGATAGTCATACCTGTGCTGTCGTAGAAGTGTTCCATGACATTACCAAAATTATCATCACGGAAGTGTCCACTTCCATGACGATAAATCGTGCGTCATAGAAGTGCTTTCGTCAAGGGTGACCGACACATGGCATCCATGGTAATGGGGCACCGTTAAGCTATCGGGTCCGGTTTTGGATCCGATAACCCGTTAACTGCCCGGACTAATGAGGATTTTCCACGTGTAAAATTGTCATTGGCCGTAGGAAACACGTGTTGGCCCACCGTTGAGACAGATGTCATCCATTCATTGGACAGGAGGCGCCTATGATACGTCGACACGTGGCACGGGCCAACAAAGGCCCATATAGGTTAAAAAGGCCGGCCCAGTTAAAGGCCCGTAGTACTTACTCAGGTACTAGTGGGACAGCCCAATAACGACTTGTTTAATTAGGCCCATTATGGCCCGAAGCCAGATCTGGGTTGTTAATTGTTCACCAAATATTTGGGCCCAATTATGGCCCAGTGACTTTTGGCCTGTTAGAGGCCCGATGTAGACATGGGCCCATTTCAGCTCGGTGTGTCTTTCGTCCTGGGAATGGCCCGTACTGCCCAAGCGCCATATATGGTCCGACGCTACATCTGGCCCACTAACGGCCCATGATAAAGGTGGCAACAGTTCAGCCCAATGTGACTTTGGGCCTGTTAATGTCCTATCGTATAATTCGGCCCGTTGATGCCTGTACTAAGCTTTCGGCCTCTTAAAGGCCCATGATATCAGTGGGCCAACTCAGGCCCGAAATATGGTTCGGCCTAGTAACGGCCCGTCATATAACTGGGCTAAAAAAGGCCTGGTCTACCTTTCAGCCTACTAGTAGGAATTTAGAACAAACCTACTCTATACAATAAAGAAATTACTACATAGTAACTTAGAATAAACCTACACTATACAATAAAGGATTTATGGTATATTACATCCACTAGGCATCAAAGTTCGCCACTTGTGATCATAAAGCGCAATGAAGAAGCAGATTACAAAAATTGGGCACCATTGCAGCGTAACAAAATAATACTGAACCGAGACCACTTCCAAGACAGTTCAAGAAAGGTTAGCCTTGCGCGGGAACTACTGCGCAAGCTCCTGAGCAAGGCTGTGAGACCGGCCTAACATGTCGGTCATAGCTTCCAGGTGTAGTTGTTTAGCAATGAGGTTCTCATTGGTTTTCTCCGCAATTTTTCTCATAGATAGGACTTCAAGTCGAAGTTGAGTTGCAGAATGCCTTTCTGCTAGAACTTGGGACTGAAGAAGTCGAACTGATTCAGACAATGAATTCTGTGAGCTTGTCTGACTGCTAGTCTCAAGTAAATTGAACACTTCATTAAGACAATACTTTGGGGTTGTCTCCCTATCTTCAAGATGTTCTGCCTTCTTTGCCGCAATATATGTTGGGTTTTTGTCACAGCCTTCAGAAGACTTGTGCATGCCATCAGGCATATCACCCTGAAACAAGCAGAGAGATGACAGGTTTTGCACGTGTATAAACAAAGATGATAACCGTGCTGTCAATTCCGTCCAATTTCAAATTATAAAATAAAGAGTATGTTCAAAATATCAATAGCATAATTTGGCATTATTCATAATGCGGGGAGCTTCACTACATTATTGGATTACCATGTCAACAGAACAAGCATAGATGAAGGGCAAAGACAATCATTGTATCTATTTTGGTTAATGTGCATGGCATGTTGTTCATATCATCAGCCACATCGCTAAGACAAAACAGGAGATGACAAGGTGCAAACGTGGGCTGCTTCACCACACACTGGATTATAGATCCACAAAAACAAGCATACATATAGGAAGTATTGAGTAATGTGCATGGTATGAATAAGGAATTTGGTTTTACAAGTAAAACTTGGAACTTATGGTTGTTGCGAACATGAATTTTGAAAGAAACAGCAAACTAAACAACAGTAAACGATAGGAAGTATGAGCAAATTAAACAGAAGTTGAGGATAAAGGCTTTAGAAGGACTGACTTACATTAACAGTTAACACCGGCTTTATAATGCCCTTCTCCATGTCAAGGGAAGGATAACTCAAGAATTTCAGCACATAATCTTCTTCATAAGCATTGTCTGTACTCTACATTTTGTAGAGAGTAATTACAGATATGATAATACTGGAAGGGATAGAGGATAATGAAGATAAGATGCAGATTGATGCTACATAATCAACTACCAATCCCTGGAAGTACAAGCGTTACAGGACAAAATGTACTGACAAGAGCAATGGGCTACACTTTTGCACTGGCATTGTCTGTGTATTCAAGTTTTTGGTAAGATTAAATATAGATCTGATATTTTTTAGTAAATGGTGGGTGAGGGAGATAAGATACAGAATGCTACACAATGAACAAATCCTTCTTTCCATAATATAAGAGTGTTTTGAACACTGGTGTACTGTACAAAACGTTCTTATATTATGGGACAGAGGGAGTAGCTGTTAATGTAAGTACAGCGATAGACGGCGTTCAATGCTTACAAAAGGACTGTAGAGCTAAACCTCTTCAAAATAATTGGGTTGATTCTAAATTTATGTAAGAGTCCATACGGATCTTATAATGTCCACCAAATGGACGATAACGAGGCTAACATGTGCAATTATGCTACATAATCAAACAGCTATGAAAGTAAGTATGGTCATACTGGGCAAGAGGTACTCACAAGAGCAATGAAGTGCGCAGTATAGTTGCGAGATTCTGTGATCCCTTGAGAATGAATTTTCTTCTGCTAACAGTTTTCATACAAGTGAGACGTTAAGGCAAATGCAGAAATGTAGTTCAAATTGTGATGTGATATCATAGACAGTACCTTACGCTGCAGACGAGACCAATGTTTAACAAGATTATTCCAGTCACTGTCTAATAAATGTAGCACCGAAGACTTTACAGAAATTTCGTTTAGAGGCTTGCCATCAAAGTGCGCTTGCCTCTGGTAGGAACGATACTTCATCAATGAGTGCTTGAAAAGTGCATCCAACCCTTGCTCGTCTTGACAATCTAGTTTGGTCCTCGCCTATTTAAAAGAATGAAATCTTGTTTCTGCTGTCAGCAGAAACATATGCGATAATTACCATGAATAACATTAGTACATTACTTACGCGTAAGTTGTGGAGGAAGACTCGAAATTGTTCTGTGTCTGCGGTATAATCTTTCCATGAAGGAAAGATGCGCACAAAGTTCCTCACAACAATACAAGCTTCATCTTGTAAACTGGAAAGAAATGGAACAGGGGTCCTATTTGTTGCAATTGGGGCACTCTCTGGTTTGAAAAGGGATTTGGCAACTAGATTTGGTGTACTCTTTGCTGGAAGGGGGGTTTTGCGTCGTAGAGCTAGTGCTATGTCAACTGGCATCATCCTACTGTTTTCTGTAGTTGGGGTCTGCTGGGTTGGGGCATCAGAAATGACCAGTGTAGTAGGGCTAGAGTCTGCTAGAGTTGGGGTGTTTTGTGGGTCAGGTGATATTGCAACTACACCTAATGGGCTATTTGATTTATCAGGTGTCACTACCTTTTCCAAATACTTTGCTCGTGCTCCTCCGTGATCAGCAATCGCCCTCTTCCTTTTGAACATTTGATACACAAGAACATCATTTGAATGGATAAATATGGTATGATTTCTGAAAATGGATAGGCAGGGCGTATTCACATGCACGATGTGTAAACTAAGCTAATGGCAGTGCAACAAAGTAGAAACAATGCAAAGCATCAGTTGTAAGATATGTTCGACCAATATAACCTTGGAAAGTTAGAGCAAGCACCTTGATGGATGAATAAGATAGGGCATCTGCCTCTGAATCCTCCACTAGGGAGCTACATTGACTTAGGTCTCCCTCTAGCTTAGAATCACTGTTAGGATCATATTCTGAGCATGAATCTGTAGGTGGAGAACGTTTGGATTGCATTGCATCCAGATTTGATTTCAGTCCCTTAATGCCAAGTTTGACAGCCATGGCATTGTTCTACTTTATTCTTTTCATGCGCGCAAGCTCATAATCATTATGAAGCTGTTCAGAATATGAGATTCATGAAAACATAAAAAGTAGTCAGATTATCTATGGAATGCATTGCGGATTCAACTCGAAGAGTGTCTCCCTATAAACCCCTGCATATGCAAAGTTCACCCCCAACCGTGTTGACCACCACACACAGAAATACAAACCTCTTATGTCTCTATAACAGGCAGACACACATTTCTAAACTGAAGTAGGAACATTAGAATCATATCAAATTCGTATTTGAACAAATAAACTAAGGAATTATCAGTGGCATAATGTTTAGCTTCAAGGGTGGAGTGCTGGTAGTGCGACACAAAGCAAGT
Source organism: Aegilops umbellulata (assembly GCA_032464435.1). Lineage (NCBI taxonomy): Eukaryota > Viridiplantae > Streptophyta > Magnoliopsida > Poales > Poaceae > Aegilops > Aegilops umbellulata. The sequence continues at coordinate 81,739,619 of CP136058.1, forward strand.
AGGCAGATTGTATTCCATGTAAAAGATCGTAGTCTATGTAAAAGCTGGAAATGACATTTTCCTTCTATACAATGAAGTGCTCGTTGCCCACACATGATGGAAGAGATCACACAGAGAAATACTATTCACTCATGTCTACGGTTCCAGTATTTTAAAACAGGGTGGTCCACCCTAAAAGAATATTGACAACAAATATGGCAAGGAAAGCATTGATGTAGCGAATCAATCATTTACTTGTGAGCTTACTAGGACAGGTATGCAGAATTGTAACTGCAGTAAGAGACAGTCCAAAATCCGAATCAAGAAGTTTGTCTAGCACTTATTGTTTGCAAATAATCGACATGAATAGTTGGATATCATATCGAATGAGTAAGAAAGACAAGTAAAATTGTCAACAAACCTGGCCTGCAGTAGTAATCTTGGTCAATGTCACTACGACCAACAATCCAAAATGACTAGTGTCTATTCCTAGGGCCGGAATTTTGAAACCCTGTAAACTTTACAGGTACTAAAGATTACTGAAATACATCTGAACCATTAAGTGTAGGTAGCACTCAGCACACAACAAACCCTAATGACAGTCTTGCCTAATGAGTAATGAATAAATTAGAAAATGGGTGATGAGGAGTGGCTACTGTAAGTGCATCTAGTGCCCCTTAGTGATTTTGGTGTATTGAAGACTTATAGGTTAAGGGACTAATGAGTTTATAAGTGCACACAGGTCTATAAGTCTATGAGGAGTTTGATATTTACAGAGAAAGTCGACCCCTAAAAATGAAGTTCTTCGACTGAAGACTTTGGTATTCTGAAGACTTTCTGAAGACTTTGAAAGTGAAGAAATTGGTGTGACCTTGAAGACTTAGTATTCATTCGAGGAACATGAAGCGTGAAGACTTTTGTTTTCGTAGTTTCATTTTCTCTTTCTTGAATCATAGGAAACACCGTACTGTTAAAGGGGGTCGAGGAAATACTAAGGAAAAATTTCCATGTGATGCTCAACTCAAAATCCTACACCTACCAATCCCTTCGAGTGAAGCCATTGGAAATCTCAAACAGTTCAGTCAATTTCGTCAGTGACAGAGACGCAGTTCTTCTGGTCACTGAGGACTTTGTTCTGACTGAGGAGTTAGGAATTCGCCAGTGCGGATTGCCTACACACTGAGGAACATGATAGCCCTGAGGAATTAGTACCTCAAATTTCCGACCGTTGCCGTGCTATGCGCCAGCTGTCCCAAAATATCTTATCCATCCAACGGTCATATCATTGAAGGGCATTTATGTATTATCATGTCGGGCTGCTCCCTAGGCTATAAATAGCCGCCCCCTACAACCACTAGCTGGTTGGCTGCTCCGCAAGAAACTGACACTTGTCATTTGAGAGCATCCCATCCTCTGAGGACTTTGAGCGAAAATCATCAAGTGAGGAAAATCCAAACCCAAACCCAAACACCTAGAAACCTAAAGTGATTGAGCATCACTGAAGAGATTGATCCTGCGTGGATCCGATGCTTGTTACCTTTGAAGACTGTGCTTCTTCCAGACGGTTAGGCGTCATGGTCTAGAGCGTCCAAGCGGAATTGTGGACCGCCGAGTGACCGAGTTTGTGAAGGTTCGGAAGTCACCTGAAGACTTACCATGAGTGATTGGCGAGGACTGTGTGTCCTTAGCTCAAGGAGAATACAGTGAGGACTGTGTGTCCGGGACTGTGTGTCCTCAGGTTTAAATACCTAGCCGCTCCAACTAGATGTACAACTGAGACAGCAGTTGGAACTGGTCTACCAAATCATTGTCTTCACTAAGCCAACTGTTTCTATTTCCTCAACTCTTTCATTTCCTCATTACTGTGTTGTGTGTTTGTTCATATCCGTGTTTGAAGACTTTGACTTAAGACTTTCTCAATTTCCTTAGTTCAATTTCTTCAGTCTAATTGTCTTCATCTTGTGCTATCCTGTGCTTACGCTTTCTATACTCTGTGTTTGTCTTCATTTCTTCATGATGACCATGCATGTATTCTGTTATGTTTACTTATGAGTACTTATTCCGCTACATGTAGTTCTTCGCTAAGGAATTTCCTCACTAGCAAATTCCTCAGTGAAGAATTTCATAAAAATCACCTATTCACCCCCCTCTAGTCGATATAACGCACTTTCAATTGGTATCAGAGCAAGGTACTCCCTTGTTCTGTGTGATTTTGGTTTAACCGCCTGGAGTTTTAGTTATGTCGACCGCAGGTATGATCAAGGTCTCTGCTGGGTGTCCTACCTTCGATGGGACTGACTACCCCTACTGGAAGAACAAGATGCGAATGCATCTTGAGGCAATTGATAACGATCTCTGGTACGTTGTGGAAAATGGTGTTCCCTCTGTCTCACCCTCACTGAACGCTACCGATGTGAAGAGATTCAAGCAACTCGATTCCCAAGCAAAGAATATCATATGTGGCCATCTGAGCAAAGGGCAGTATGGTAGAGTGAGTGCTTTGGAAACTGCTAAGCTTATCTGGGATAGGCTGTCCAAAGTCAATGAAGGAGTTTCAACTCAGCATGACTCTCGAGTTGATGTTCTTCGCAATCTCTTCAACCGCTTCAAAAGACTCGACAATGAAAATTTTCAGCAAACCTTCGATCGCCTCACTGACATCTTAAATGAGCTTCAAGCACTTGGTGCCACTGATATCACCGACCATGAGGTGGTGAAGAAATTGCAGAGATCGCTTGATTCCTCATTTGATATTGTGGCATTGATGATACAAGAACGTGCTGATTACAAGTCACTTGACCCCGCTGATATCCTCGAGAGGCTAAACACTCATGAGTTCCAGCTTGCTGAAAAGAGAGATCTCTATGGTTCGAGTTATGGCAGATCACGTGCACTGAAGGCCAAGGCAGTATCAGAATCCGAAGATGAAGACTCTGGTAGCAGCCTTGGTGACCCTGAAGAACTGAGTCATGATCTAGCACTGCTTGTGAAGAAATTCCAGAAGTTCTCAAGACGTGGTCGCTTTGGAAAACCCTCAAGGAGCAATGATTCCTCATCCAGTGACTACAAGAAGAGGCTGTGTCACAAGTGCAAGAAACCTGGACACTACATCCAAGATTGTCCACAGTGGGAAAAGGAATCAAAGAAGAAGAAATATAAGGATTACAGTTCTAATGATGCGAAGAAAAAGAAGAAATCCTCAAAATCTTCATCATCAAAATCCTCAAAGTCTTCATCTCACAATAAGAGCAGCTCCAAGAAGGCTCGGGCATTCATTAGCAAGGAAATGGACTCTGAAGCTGAATCTGAGGAACAAGATGAAGAGGAGGCATCTGAGGACTCTGAGTCTGGTGTGGCGAGCCTAGCCCTCGCTACTACATTTGTCAGCAAGTCTATCTTCAACTCTGAAGAAAATGACCTCACCAACAAGGCTGATGAAGGCAACGATGACTACGCTCCCACCTATTGCTTCATGGCAAAGGGTGCCAAGGTACCTAGATATACCTCCTCTGAGTCTAGTGAAGATGAATCTGATGACAATCTTAAGCCTAGCTACTCTAAACTTGCTAAGATTGCTGTGAAACAACAAAAGGCTTTTGAAAATGTTCAAAACATGCTAGACAAAAGTGATGATATGTTGGGTGAAGAAATGGATCGCACTAAAGCCTTGACTGAAAATCTTCAGAGACTTCAGACCAGGTTTGACAACCTTCAAGGTCATCATAACACTCTTCTGTCTGATCATGACAAGCGTTCTTATGAATTTCTTCAAAGAAAGCAGGATCTTGAGAAGCTAAGAGTGAGTTATGAAGATCTTAAGAAGGAGCGCGATTCATTACTTGCTCAACAAATCAGCGCTGCTCAGGAAGAATTTGTTCCTCCATGTTTGAAATGCATTGAACGAGAATCTGCTAATTCTTCACCTGAATGTTCAAATGCTTCTAATGTTACAAATTCTTCACCTGCCTCTGCTATCACTAATTCCTCATCTGAGGAAATTGCTAGTATCACTGACGATGCAGGGATGAAGGAATTGTACATGAAAGGCATGTACAAAAGCCTCAAAGGGTATCAGACTCTTTGTGATGTGCTAAAAAAGCAGATCCTCAACAGGAACCCTAGGAAAGAGGGTATTGCCTTTGAGAGGAAACTCAATGCTGATGGTACATATTGGAAGCCTGAGCAGTACCCCAAAACCTCATGGGTTGCTGCAAAGGGACCTCCAGTTGATCCGTCTAATTTATTTGGATATAGATGTGAATCTTCTCATTCTTCTGATGAGTCATTTGACTCCAACTATAAACTGTTCAAAAATCAGAATGGTGAAGTATTTGCTAGATATGTTGGCACTAACTGCAGGAACGGTTCCCCTATGAAGAAAATCTGGGTTCCCAAAAAGTGCCTTGAAAGTCTTCAGGTGAATGTCCTCATGACACCACCTGTGAAGAATAGGAACCCCAGATCAAATTCTTCATATGGATCCAAGTCCTCATACGGACCAAATTCCTCACGTGGATTAAATTCCTCATATGGATCAAAGTCCTAATATGAACATCATCGTGCTAACAACTCTGTTTCACAGGGAAGAGCCAAGGGCTATGAATATGAACATTATTCCTCAAATCATTATGTTCATAAGTCCTCGAATAATTTCTCTGCTTATTCATATGCTTACCCTAACCCCTCTTATGTGAAACGAAATGGTTTGGCCGCTATGCCACCATTCTCATATGGAGCTCGCAGAGTGATGAACTCTTTGCTACCCCTTCAGATGTGGGTGGTGAAGAAAAGGAACTAATCTCTTATGCAGGGTCAGGTCTCCAGACGCACTGTAACATCTGAAGAATTTGCTGGGGACCTGACAAAATTGCCTGAAAGGACGCAGGCTAATCATGAAGAAATGAATTTTCATTTCTCACGTCCTCACACTATTTTATCTGTCTTACTGCTTGATGAAATTGATCTAATGAATTGTGATATCATATTCTTCACTGCTGAAGTATATGAGGTTCGTAAGTTGCACTAATTCATCTGCAGGATGATCAACCCAAAGCCACTGAGTGGGTCCTCGATAGTGGATGTACAAATCACATGACTGGTGACAAGAATCTATTGATGGATGCTCCCTTATCGTCATCGCATCTGAAGCATATCATCTTCGCTGACAAAAGCAAAAGTCAGGTATTGGGTCTACGTAAGGTTTCTATCACAAAGGATCGATAAAGTCATGCTTGTTGAGTCCTTAGGATACAACCTTATGCCTCTCTCAATGCTTTGTGATCTTGATATGGTTGTTGTCTTTGGCAAGTATCGTTGTGTTGTGATTATGGAAGCTGACAATTCCAAAGTCTTCGAAGGCTTTAGGAGAGGAGACTTGTATATTGTTGATTTCTCTACAGATTCACAACCAGCTGTGTGCCTACTTGCAAGAGCTTCAGAAGGATGGCTATGGCATCGACGACTTGGTCATACAGGCATCAGGAATTTGCACACGCTTGCGAAGAAGAAGCATGTCATTGGCATTGAGAATGTCAAATTCCTCAAGGATCACTTATGCGGTGCCTGTGAAGCTGGAAAGATGACAAAGGCCAAGCATCCAGCAAAGACTATCATGACCACCACTCGTCCATTTGAATTGCTTCACATGGATCTCTTCGGTCCAAATCATTACTATTCTGTTTCAAATGAAGCATCTCAATATGGCTTTGTTATTGTTGATGATTACTCTCGCTACACATGGGTACACCTTGTTACTTACAAACATGAAGTGCAGGAAGTCTTCAAACGATTTTCCTCGAGGGCTTCAACCAACTTTGGTCTGAAGATCAAGCACATCAGAAGTGACAATGGCACTGAGTTCAAGAATTCGGGTCTTGATGATTATCTTGATGAAGTTGGTATTACTCATGAGTTATCTGCCCCTTATACTCCTCAACAGAATGGCGTCGTGGAGCGCAAGAACAGGACTCTAGCTGAGATGGCTCGCACTATGCTTGACGAGTACAAAACCCCTCGTCGTTTCTGGGTTGATGCAATTGATACTGCGTGCCACATCATCAATAGAGTATATCTTCACAAATTCTTCAAGAAGACTGCCTATGAACTCCTCACTGACAAGAAACCCAATGTGAGTTATTTCAAAGTCTTCGGTGCTAATGCTGGATTAGAGATCCTCATCACAACTCTAAATTTGCACCGAAAGCACATGAAGGTTTTATGCTTGGTTACGGAAAGGACTCGCACACCTACAGAGTCTTCAACAATGTTCTTCACAAGATTGTTGAAACTGTAGATGTGCGGTTCGATGAAACTAATGGCTCGCAAAGAGAGCACCTACCTTCTGTGTTAGATGAACCAGCACCTGAGGATTCTATCAAGCACAAGGCTACTGAAGATGTCATTCCTACTGAAGAATCTGCTGAAGAATTCATTCCAGAACATGAAGAACGTCAAGCTGATGTACCTGAAGAAAATGTTGAGGAAATTGATGCTGAAGAAAATGCAGATCAAATTCCTCAACGACAACCAGCTCATCCTCGCGTTGCAAAAGAAGTGCAAGTGGAGAAGATCATCGATGACATTAGATCACCAGGTCCTCTCACCCGCTCAAAAGCTTCACATCTATCTAACTTTTGTGGGAACTTTGCTTTTGTCTCTATCACAGAGCCCACTAAGGTAGATGAAGCATTTTTGGAGCCTGAGTGGATTCAGGCCATGCAAGAAGAATTACATCAGTTCAAGCTCAACAATGTCTGGGAACTAGTCAATCGTCCAGATCCTCGCAAGCATAATATCATTGGCACAAAGTGGATTTACCGCAACAAGCAAGATGAAAACAGCCTTGTGGTGAGGAATAAGGCATGTATAGTAGCTCAAGGCTACACACAGGTTGAAGGAGTTGATTTCGATGAAACTTTTGCACCTGTTGCTAGACTTGAGGCTATTCGCATATTGCTTGCTTATGCTAACCATCATGATATCATCTTATATCAAATGGATGTGAAAAGTGCATTCCTCAATGGTAAGCTTGAGGAAGAAGTATATGTTGCTCAACCCCCAGGTTTTGAAGATCCAAAGCATCCTGACAAAGTCTTCAGACTCAATAAGGCCCTCTATGGCCTCAAGCAGGCCCCACGGGCGTGGTATGATACTTTGAAGGAATTCTTCATGAAGAAAGGCTTCACACCCAATTCACTCGATCCCACTCTCTTTACTAAATCTTATGATGGTGAACTGTTTGTGTGCCAAATATATGTTGATGATATCATCTTTGGCTGTACTGACCAACGTTATAGTGATGAATTTGCCTATATGATGAGTGAAGAATATCAAATGTCTATGATGGGAGAGTTGAAATTCTTCTTAGGTATTCAAATTCATCAACAGCGCAATGGCATATTCATATCTCAGGAGAAATACCTCAAGGATGTCCTGAAGAAATTCGGCATGCAAGATTGCAAAGGCATCAAAATTCCTATGCCCACAAATGGTCAACTATGCACTGATGAAAATGGTATTGACTTCGATCATAAGGTATACCGCTCCATGATTGGTTCTTTATTGTACTTATGTGCATCTAGGCCAGATATAATTCTTAGTGTTTGCATGTGTGCCCGATTTCAAGCTGCACCGAAGGAATCCACCATAAGGCTGTGAAGCATATTCTTCGATATCTAGCTCACACACCAACACTAGGATTATGGTATCCCAAGGGCTCGGATTTTGATCTCATTGGATATTCTGACTTTGACTATGCTAGTGATCGTGTGGACCGCAAGTCAACATCTGGTACATGTCATTTCCTCGGACGATCCTTGGTCTGTTGGTCCTCAAAAAAATAGAACTGCGTATCACTGTCTACTATTGAAGCTGAGTACATTGCTGTTGGTTCTTGCTGTGCTCAACTGCTGTGGATGAAGCAAACACTCAAGGACTATGGCATCAACGTGAAGAATGTGCCTCTCCTCTGTGACAATGAGAGTGCCATCAAGATTGCTCACAACCCAGTTCAGCACTCGAAGACAAAGCACATTCAGATTCGTCATCATTTTCTTCGTGATCATGTGTTGAAGGGCGACATTTCTATTGAGCATGTGAAGACTGAAGAACAGCTAGCCGATATCTTCACAAAGCCCTTGGACGAGAAGAGATTTAGCAAGTTGTGGTGTGAGCTAAATATCTTAGAGTCTTCGAATGTACTTTGAAAAGGCACTCATCCTAACACTTACGCAAAATTGATGACTTAAATGTGCAACACATGAAGAAACGTTTTTCTTCAATCAATGAAGAATAACACTCTAAGTGTGAAGAAATTAATGAAGAATTTGATTCTCAGAACCCTACGACAATTGTACGCGGTGTTGAAATCATCATTCTTATACGGTGGGTCACGCCACCACAAAAAGTTGAAAATCTTCAATTTGAGTTTTTCCTCGATTTTTGAAATTCCTCAGTTGTTCAAATTCTTCAACTTTTCAAAATCTTCACTGTTTCCGTCATTTTTCTTCATTGGCTATATATATATATGAGTTTATGTCCTCTACAGCATTCACTTATGGCTATTACTTCAAGCTGGTGTTTTTCTGCTAAGTGAATGTGATCGGACCCTTCCCCCTCTATGCTAAAATCAATCCAATCTATTCACAAATTCTTCATGTGCGTTCTATTTGAAACTCGTTCAAAATCTTCACTGTGTCCTTGTCAGCTGAAGAAATTGTGAACGGAACTTTAAAACTAATCTTATCCAATTTTCGGTTTTGCCGCTCAAACCGTTCCGCATCCCACGATGCATTTTTTATTCACCCACGATCTTACACGATCTCCACCTCTCTGTACATGGGTGACACATGTCGTGCGAAGGAGAAGGGTCAGGGGCACGTTCGTCCCAAATCTTCGGGCGAACCGTTTTTCACTGCCACTATAAATACCCCCTCACCCCTTCCTCACTTCCTTTACTCCGCTCGATCTCTCTCTCCCGCTCGAGCTTCCCAAACCCTAGCGCCGCCGCTACTCCATCATCGCCGGTGAGGAAGAGCTTCACTGCCTCGACCTCGTCGCCCTCGTACTCGCGCCGACCGCGGATATCTTCACCTCTGCCGCCGCCGTAGCCGTATTCCTCCGCCGAGTTAGGGCGTGGAAGATCTAGACCGACGTACTTCACTGTTTCACCTCTCTGTTCGTCGTGTTCTTCATTCAGGGTAATTAAAAGTTACTTTTACTGCCCTCTTTGATTCGAAATTTTGTCTACAAAATCTTCAAAGGTGTTTTATTCTTCAAATCTTCACACACTAAAACACCTCACACGTCATCTGTTCTTGATTCATTTCTCTAAGCATCATTTTCTTCAAGATTCCTCAATTGTGTGGATCCTCGATCTATACAACTCTGCAACCTAAGACAAAGCACGCTTAGTGAAATTCTTCAAGACACATCTGGTCAAATTCCTCAAACTTGTTCTTTTTGAAAAACCTTCTGAGAATGCATATGACCTCTCCAAATTCCTCGCAACTATACTCTGTTCACAGGTACTCATGTCCGTTGTTGAATCACTAGGTTCTCATCAACTTAACTCATTTGCAACGTTCCTCGAAGAAAAACTGCATACTTCTTCAGAGAATTCGATTGTTCAAATTCCTCAGATGAAGAATATGGCAGATGGTAAGAAGCCGCAGAAAGGAGGAAAGAAACCTGAGGTCATGACTACTTTTGAGATCCCTGAGGACATTTACAAAGAATACTGCACACCTGATGAAGCCAAGTTTGGCAAAGAGAACAAAAATGAGCGCAAGGTGCGCATTCAGAGGATAGAAAGGAGATGGGCAAGAGAATGGAAGGAGTACAGATACGTTACTCCAAAGTATATGAAGAAATTCGCTCTCAACCCTCCATGCCCAAGACTTCCAATGGCACCTGGCCAAGTGGCTGATCCCACTAGCGTCAAACACGGTGAGGACTTTCCTAAAGAATGGGCCAGACGTCAAGCCAAGTTGGCAAGACAAGCCAGAGAAGCAGTGAGGAAATTCAACGAAGATTCTGTTGCTACTGCTGCCACTGAGGCCTCTGTCAAGCCGAGGAAATCAATGGCAAAGAAGCCTGCTCGTAAGCCAAGTGCTTCACCAATAGTACCCTCACGGCCAAGTTCCTCAACTGCGCCCTCACGACCAGGAACTTCAAAATCTTCAAAATCAATACCTCAAGCTGCTCCTGCTCCTCCAAAATCCTCGGCACCACCTCCACAGTCCTCAACTGTTCCGTCAAAGTCCTCAGCACCTGTGCATCTGGCCTCGTGTCAAAGGACTACAGGCATTTCAATTGCCTCTGGTGTCTCAGCAAGTTCCACAGCTGCACCAAATTCTTCATCTGGCCCCACTCTGCTGAAGACTAAGGCAACTGCTGGACGAGGTCCTCGGCCAAGTCCCAGGAGGAAACAGGTCGCCTTCCAAGAGCCACCTGAAGATGATGAGGCTGATGATGATGAACTTGCAGAAATCATCAGAGATAGACAACAAAGGGCCTCTAGAGCCAAAGGCACACCTGTGCCATTGCTTTTGGATCCAAGGGCGATCCTCGATTACATTGATCTCTGGCACAAGGATCCAAATATGCCTATGCCTGACTTCAAGTTGACACCTGGTCAAAATCACATGCTGACTCACTTCATCCAAGAGGATAAATGGAAGTATGACCAGGCCAGGCAAATCAAGAAGGCACAGTACAAGAAAGAGAAGTTTCTGAAGACCAGCGTGGTCAAAATGTCGACTGATGAACTCATCAAAATCCAGTCTGATATCAAATCCCTTAGCGAAAAATTCGACTCATACTATGCTGACTGGAAAGGAGCCAAAGTCAGGTTTGTGAAACTGACTGAGAAGTTCACCAATGTTGCGGCCCCATCGCAACAAGAAGTTCCTCAAGCTGAAGCTTCTGCTCAGCCCACTGAAGAACATGCCAGCACCGCTGATGATTTTCAGGCTGCTGAAGAAAATGCTAGTTCCAGGGCTGATGACTCCATTCCAGCCGCTGAAGAAATTGCCAGGGTATCCACTAGTGGTACGCCTGAAGAAACTGAAGAAGTCAGGGAAACTGCATCAGTTGCGCCTGAGGAAATTCAAAAAGATTCCTCAGCTCCACCTGCGCCTACACCAACTCCTATCCTTCCATCTGCATCAGATGTGAAGAAGATCAAGGCTGCAGAGCGAGCTGCAGTGAAGAAAAGGAAAGCATCAAGTGCTTCAGAATCTTCAGCTCCAAAGAAGATGAAGCCTATGACCAGCTCTTATGAAAATCCTATCGATGTTGTTCCGATTTCCACCATGCCATCAAAGGACCTTGTTCCTTTTGGTGAAGAATATGAGATCCCAAGCGGATCTGATGAAGAAACTCAATCTGCTGCTTCGTCAGAGCAGATTGATGAGTAAATTGAAGTGGATACGATCCCTTCAACCCCAGTGGTATCCTCACCAATGCCTCAGTTCACTGCTGAAGAGGCTGGTGTTGAAGAATTAGAAGATGAAGATGTGGACATTGGAAGTGCAACACCAGTGATGAATGATGACTTTTGGGAAAGTCAGCATCCAAATTCTCCACTCTTCACCCCACTACAGCAAATTCCTCACTCCCCTGCACCAACAGTTCAATTGGGCTCTGAAGAAACTCATCCCACCTTATCTGTCCGTGAAGACATTCCAGCCACTAGTGCTAAAGAAACTGCTGCTGCTGAAAATGTGACAACTCAGACTGCACCTGAGGAGGAACCAGAAATTCCTCAGCCTGAAGAACCTGAGCTCGCGATTCCTGAGGTTGTGATGCAACTCACTGACACTCCTCTGCCAAAGCCAAAGGATCCGTTCTCAAGGAAACAAAATTTCAAGGCTGAAGACTTCTTTGGTGAGCATGTATTCTTCACAGATTACAACCCATATGACTCTCCTCGCATAAGGAAGAGGCGTTTCTGGACTGCTAGTCAAGCCAACTTCTATTCCTCAGTGTTGTTCAACAAAGACAAAGTCTTCGATCATGCACATATTCCTCACGTGGACATGGAGTCTCTGCCGTGCTTCCAGCCAATCCTCAGTGTTCTTCACGACGCTGGGCTGCTTAACGTCTGCACTGACATCTATGATTGGAATGAAGAACTCATTCTTCAGTTCTATGCAACGCTGCACATCATAGGAGATTCTGAAGATGTGAATTCATGGGTGCTCGACTGGATGTCTGAAAATACTCATCACAAGGCACCGACGTCTGAATTGCTTCGTGCCCTACCACTCAGTCCTCCCATTGAAGATGCACGTTGTGTTTACAATGAACCTGAGCTTTCAAATCACTACATGCAAGTGTTAATGAAGCCTTTGAAGCCAGGACAGGCCCCTCGAACCTTTCCTCATCAAGGAATTATTGTATGTGCCTCGGACTGTCTATCGCATTTTGTCGAAGACAATGAGTCCTATCAAAGGCCACGACTCAAATGATGAAAAGTCGTTGGCATCATGAAGAACATGCTTTTCAACATCTGTCATGGCGTTCCCGTCAACTTCCATGATTTCTTCATGAGGACTCTGGCCAATATTGCTATGTCACCATTTGAGCTGAAGCCTTATGTGTCATGGATTATGAGATTCATCAGGACAAGGTCTTCACTCAACTACAAAGCTGACACTCTGAACCACTACAGCTACTTGCCTCTAATTGAAGTCCTCAAACGGACATTTTCCTCAGCTGATGACAAAGGCAAGGCCGCTGCTGTTATAGATGAAGGCATTCGTCCATTGGATGGTCAATTTCGCAAGGCTGCATCCTACTCCACCAATGATGACTCTGCCACTCATGACTCTGCCGCCAATAACACCAAGCAAAATCCTTAGGGCACAGCACCCAGGGTGATGACTGATCGTGAGTTACTCCTCAGTCTTCATCAGAAGGTTGATCACAACCATAAATGGGTCAAGCGTCAGTTTGGTTCAATTCTTCACAACATGACCTCAACCCATAATGCAGTGAAGAAAAATCAATACTACCTCCATGAAACTTTCAACCGTACCTGGGCTGTTTTTTCTCATGTCTACAGCGCTGAAGATCTGAAGGAAATGGGTCTCAAAGAAGAATTTGACTGGTCTGCACCTCCTCCGAAGAAATACAAGAAGGTCAAGGTTCCTTCCTTGGTGGCCAGCTCCTATTCTTCATCACGCGACACTGATGAACATGAAGACTTGGACGACACTGCGGCAGGCCCTACTTCAACAACCGACCCCGACAACGCTGGCGCTCCTCCATCCACTTGATTATCTTCAGGGGCGTTAGTCCTCAGTTTCGACCCTTTTGGTCATTCGATGACAAAGGGGGAGAATTTTGAGTTAGTCTTCAAGCGGGTCTATTTTAATGCCTATATACAACTTTTTTTGCTAAGTTACAACTCTCGCTCTTCTGAAACCTTTATTGGATCGAGTTGTAAACTTAAACCCGATGGTGGTCTGATACTTCTGCTACGTTATTCTACATGCTTATTCCTCGTTAATGTCATTGCACGCATGCTGAATTACATCAATCACCATATTTCATCATGCATTTTCAAATTCTTCATATATATGTCAAATGCGTGTATGAATTACAAGATATAGGGGGAGATCTCCATGATTCAACTCTTCAAGTGTGCATTGCTTCAAAAGCAAATTCCTCACTATGCACATCTTCAGGGGGAGTTCTTCTATATCTTGCAATCAAATTCCTCAATATCAGTATTTACACTTCATATGTGTATCCCCGTTGAAAACTTAACCTATATTGTCATCAATCACCAAAAAGGGGGAGATTGTAAGTGCATCTAGTGCCCCTTAGTGATTTTGGTGTATTGAAGACTTATAGGTTAAGGGACTAACGAGTTTATAAGTGCACACAGGTCTATAAGTCTATGAGGAGTTTGATATTTACAGAGAAAGTTGACCCCTAAAAATGAAGTTCTTCGACTAAAGACTTTGGTATTCTGAAGACTTTGAAAGTGAAGAAATTGGTGTGACCTTGAAGACTTGGTATTCATTCGAGGAACATGAAGCGTGAAGACTTTTGTTTTCGTAGTTTCATTTTCTCTTTCTTGAGTCATAGGAAACACCGTACTGTTAAAGGGGGTCGAGGAAATACTAAGGAAAAATTTCCATGTGATGCTCAACTCAAAATCCTACACCTACCAATCCCTTCGAGTGAAGCCATTGGAAATCTCATACAGTTCAGTCAATTTTTTCAGTGACAGAGACGCAGTTCTTCTGGTCACTGAGGACTTTGTTCTGACTGAGGAGTTAGGAATTCTCCAGTGCGGATTACCTACACAGTGAGGAACATGATAGCCCTGAGGAAGTAGTACCTCAAATTTCCGACCGTTGTTGTGCTACGCGCCAGCTATCCCAAAATATCTTATCCATCCAACGGTCATATCATTGAAGGGCATTTATGTCTTATCATGTCGGGCTGCTCCCTAGGCTATAAATAGTTGCCCCCTACAACCACTAGCTAGTTGGCTGCTCCGCGAGAAACTGACACTTGTCATTTGAGAGCATCCCATCCTCCGAGGACTTTGAGCGAAAATCATCAAGTGAGGAAAATCCAAACCCAAACCCAAACACCTACAAACCCAAAGTGATTGAGCATCACTGAAGAGATTGATCCTGCGTGGATCTGACGCTTGTTACCTTTGAAGACTGTGCTTCTTCCAGACGGTTAGGCGTCATGGTCTAGAGCGTCCAAGAGGAATTGTGGATCACCGAGTGACCGAGTTTGTGAAGGTTCGGAAGTCACCTGAAGACTTACCATGAGTGATTGGCGAGGACTGTGTGTCCTTAGCTCAAGGAGAATACGGTGAGGACTGTGTGTCCGGGACTGTGTGTCCTCAGGTTTAAATACCTAGCCGCTCCAACCAGATGTACAACTAAGACAGCAGTTGGAACTGGTCTACCAAATCATTGTCTTCACCAAGCCAATTGGTTCTATTTCCTCAACTCTTTCATTTCCTCATTACTGTGTTGTGTGTTTGTTCATATCTGTGTTTGAAGACTTTGACTGAAGACTTTCTCAATTTCCTTAGTTCAATTTCTTCAGTCTAATTGTCTTCATCTTGTGCTATCTTGTGCTTACGCTTTCTGTACTCTGTGTTTGTCTTCATTTCTTCATGATGACCATGCATGTATTCTGTCATGTTTACTTCTGAGTACTTATTTCGCTGCAAGTAGTTCTTCGCTAAGGAATTTCCTCACTAGCAAATTCCTCAGTGAAGAATTTCATAAAAATCGCCTATTCACCCCCCTCTAGTCGATATAACGCACTTTCAGCTACTGAGTGTTGAGGACGTATCTCAAGATAAATCGGGTTGGCTTAGTGGGTGCTCCACGCCTGAGCCCTTAATGGACTGGGAAGGTACGCACGGCGGCGCGCCCGGGCAGCGGTGACTCTATTGGGCGAGCGGCTCCTAACCTCCTATTAGTCTAGCGCCTCCTCCTAGAGTCATGCCGTCCGGGGACGGCAAGTCACCGGCGAGGCAGGCGGCTGGGGCGAGTAGAGATCGGAAGCGCGCAACAGAACATAGGGGAATCGGGGCCCGGGCTGACCCAAAATCCCAGGGTGGGCCTCGGCCTACCGTGGGCACCCTGTAGAGATACACACCCGAGCGGCGAACATGCATATTCGAAACTAAATTAGGAACATTTAGCTGACCAATTAAATGACTCTATTTTAATAATATCATAATCGTATTTGAACAACTAAGCTTGTTTAGCTTGATGGGTGGAGCAGTGCTATTATGACATGTATAGTGATCATAAAAGGGGGAAACCCTCAGCATTTTTCGAGCAAAAGAGGTTTCCCCTCCGATTTCTATTAAAGAAACCATCACGGAACCAACATGATCAATTAAACCCTAAGCATGATCAATTAAACCCTATTATGATTGTGCCATGGCAGATTTAAAGCTGCAAACCGAGGAAATGCTATTTAGCATACATTGTTTGCTTCAAACTAAGAAATAAATTCTAAGAGTTGGAAAGAAAGTACAGTAACCAAGTTACGATCTATTTTCTGGTTGAGGTCAAAAAGTTGTGGAGATATGAAGTACCACCTCTCTTGCGGCGCCGTGTAGGCATCGGGGGTGCGATGGTTGTCGGTGGCGTTGAAGCAGATCTGCGACGGTAGACGGGTGCATCGGGGGATAACTCCCGTTGCGGTGGAAGAGAAGGTCGTGTGAGCGGCTGATACGTCCATTTTGCATCATGCTTTTATGTCGATATTTATTGCATTATGGGCTTTTACTACACGTTATGTCATAATACTTATGCCTATTCTCTCTTATTTTACAAGGTTTACATAAGGAGGGAGAATGCCGACAGCTGGAATTCTGTGCTGGAAAAGGAGCAAATATTAGAGACCTATTCTGCACAACTCCAAAAGTCCTGAAACACCACGAAAGTTATTTTTGGAAATAATAAAAAATATTGAGCGAAAGAAGTACGCCAGAGGGGGACCCACCTGGCCAGGAGGGTGGGGGCGCGCCCTACCCCCCAGGGTGCGCCCCCTGCCTCGTGGGCCCCCTGTTGGCTCTCCGGTGGCCATATTCTGCTATATGAAGTCTTTCGTCAAGGAAAAAATCATAAGCAACCTTTCAGGACGAGACTCCGCCGCCACGAGGCGGAACCTTGACGGAACCAATCTAGGGCTCCGGCAGAGCTGTTCTGCCGGGGACACTTCCCTCTGGGAGGGGGAAATCATCGCCATCATCATCACCAACGCTCCTCTCATCGGGAGAGGGCAATCTCCATCAACATCTTCACCAGCACCATCTCCTCTCAAAATCCTAGTTCATCTCTTGTATCCAATTCTTGTCTCCAAGTCCGGGATTGGTACTAGTAGGTTGCTAGTAGTGTTGATTACTCCTTGTAGTTGATGCTAGTTGGTTTATTTGGTGGAAGATCATATGTTCAGATCCTTTATGCATATTAATACCCCTCTGATTATGAACATGAATATGCTTTGTGAGTAGTTACGTTTGTTCCCGAGGACATCGGAGAAGTCTTGCTATTAGTAGTCATGTGAATTTGGTATTCGTTCGATATTTTGATGAGATGTATGTTGTCTAGCCTCTAGTGGTGTTATGTGAATGTCGACTACATAACACTTCACCATTATTTCGGCCTAGAGGAAGGCATTGGGAAGTAATTAGTAGATGATGGGTTGCTAGAGTGATAGAAGCTTAAACCCTAGTTTATGCGTTGCTTCGTAAGGGGCTGATTTGGATCCATATGTTTCATGGTATGGTTAAGTTTACCTTAATACTTTTGTTGTAGTTGCGGATGCTTGCAATAGAGGTTAATCATAAGTGGGATGCTTCTTCAAGTAATAACAGCACCCAAGCACCGGTCCACCCACATATCAAATTATCAAAGTACCAAACGCGAATCATATGAACGTGATGAAAACTAGCTTGATGATAATTCCCATGTATCCTCGGGAGCGCTTTTCTCCATATAAGAGTTTGTCCAGGCTTGTCCTTTGCTATAAAAAGGATTGGGCCACCTTTCTGCACTTTATTTAATTTTGTTACTTGCTGCTCGTTACAAATTATCCTATCACAAAACTATTTGTTACCACTTATTTCAGTACTTGCAGAGAATACCTTGCTGAAAACCGCTTATTATTTCCTTCTGCTCCTCGTTGGGTTCAACACTCTTACTTATCGAAAGGACTACGATAGATCCCCTATACTTGTGGGTCATCAAGACTCTTTTCTGGCACCGTTTCCGGGGAGTGAAGCGCCTTTGGTAGGTGGAATTTGGTAAGGAAAAATTTATATTGTGTGCTGAAATTTACTATCACTTGTTACTATGGAAAGTAATCCTCTGAGGGGCTTGTACGGGTTATCTTCACCCCGACCAGTAGAGCAAAGAGTTGCTCCTCAACCTACTGAACCTACTGAAAATAAAAATGTTCCCTTTGAAGTTCCTTCGGGTATGTTAGAAAAACTGCTAGCTAATCCTTTTGCAGTAGATGGAACAAAGCATCCTGATGAGCACCTAATCTATGTGGATGAAGTTTGTGGATTATTTAGGCTTGCAGGTATACCCGATGATGTTTTTAAGAAGAAGGTATTCCCTTCATCTTTGGTTGGATATGCATCGACATGTTATAGGCTATGTGATGATACGGGGTCATGGAACTACAAACGATTGAAATTGGAATTTCATCAAAAGTTTTATCCTATGCATCTTGTTCATCGTGATCGCAATTATATATATAATTTTTGGCCTTGCGAAGTAGAAAGCATCACTCAAGCTTGGGGGAGGCCTAATTCAATGTTATATTCATGCCCCAATCATGAGCTCCCAAGAGAAATAATCATTCAAAGTTTTTATGCTCGGCTTTCTGATAACAATCGCACCATGCTCGATACTTCTTGTGCTGGCTCTTTTATGATGAAGACTATTGAATTCAAATGGAATTTATTGGATAGAATTAAATGCAACTCTGAATATTGGGATCTCGACGAAGCTAAGGAGTCAGGTATGACACCTAAGTTTGATTGTGTTAAATCTTTTATGGATACTGATGTTTTCCGTAAATTTAGCACTAAATATGGACTTGACTCTGAGATAGTAGCTTCTTTCTGTGAATCTTTTGCTACTTATGTTGATCTCCCCAAGGAGAAGTGGTTTAAATATCATTCTCCCATAGAAGTAAAAGTACCTGCACCTATTAAAGTTGAAGAAAAGATTGTCACTTATAATGATCCTGTTGTTCCTACTTCTTATGTTGAGAAACCACCTTTCCCTGTTAGGATAAAGGATCATGCTAAAGCTTCAACTGTGATTCGTAAAAGCAATAGTAGAACTTATACACCTCCTGAGCAGATTAAAGTTGAACCTAATATTGCTATTGTTAAAGATCTCTTGACTGATAATATTGGTGGGCATGTTATTTATTTCTGCGGTGAAACTGCTAGAATTGCCAAACCTTGTGCTAAAGATAAACATAGACCTGTGGTTGGCATGCCTGTTATTTCTGTTAAAATAGGAGATCGTTGTTATCATGGCTTATGTGATATGGGTGCTAGTGCTAGTGCTATACCTCATGACCTATACAAAGAAATTATGCATGAAATTGCACCTGCTGAGATAGAAGGTATTGATGTTACCATCAAACTTGTTAATAGAGATACAATATCACCCATTGGAATTGTTAGAGATGTTAAAGTATTGTGTGGGAAAACTAAATATCCTGCCGATTTTCTTGTTCTTGGTTCCCCACAAGATAGCTTTTGTCCCATTATTTTTGGTAGACCCTTCTTGAACACTGTCAATGCTAGAATAGACTGCGAAAAGAGTGTTGTTACTATTGGCTTGGGTGATATTGTAACGCCCTCGATGCGGCTATATCTCCTACGTGTCGAGGCAGGACTTAGAGGCATAACCGCATTGAAAGCAATGTCGCAAGTGAGGTAATCTTCACACAATCCATGTAATAAATAAGGGAAAAGATACATAGTTGGCTTACAATCGCCACTTCACACAAGTACATAAATAACATCCATCATACAGATTACACTCAAGGTCCGACTACGGCACCAAAATGAAAGAAGACTACCCCAAATGCTAAACAGATCCCCGGATCACCCAACTGGGCTCCACTACTGATCATCTGGAAAAGAAACATAGTAACGGCCACGTTCCTCGTCGAACTCCCAAGTGAGCTCGGTCGCGTCATCTGCACTGGCATCGTTGGTACCTGCAACTGAGGTGATAATATCTGTGAGTCACGGGGACTCAGCAATCTCACACCCGCGAGATCAAGACTATTTAAGCTTAAAGGTGGGAAAGGGGTTTATGAGGTGGAGCTGCAGCAAGCGACTATCATATGGTGACTACAGCGCAAAAGAGAGCGAGAAGAGAAAGCAAAGCACGGTCGTGAAGCTAGAAGTGATCAAGAAGTGATCCTGAAATGACCTACGTCAGACATAACTCCAACAACCGTGTTCACTTCCCGGACCCCGCCGAGAAGAGACCATCACGGTTACACACGCGGTTGATGTGTTTTTAGTTAAGGTCAACTTCGGGTTTTCTACAACCGGACATCAACAAATTCCCATCTGCCTCATAACCGCGGGCACGGCTTTCAAAAGATAATACCCTGCAGGGGTGTCCCAACTTAGCCCATGATAAGCTCTCACGGTCAACGAAGGATATTCCTTCTACCGGGAAGACCCGATCAATCTCGGAATCCCGGACTACAAGACATTTCGACAGCAACAAAACAAGTCCAGCAAAGCCGCCCGATTGTGCCGACAAATCCTGATAGGAGCTGCACATATCTCGGTCTCAGGGCACATCCGGATAAGTCAAGCTACGAGTAAAACCAGGCCTCGAGTTTCCTCGAGGGGGCCCCGCAGGCTGCTCGGTTCGAACCAGCACTTAGAGAGAAGCACTGGCCCGGGGGGGCTAAAATAAGGATGACCCTCGGGCTCGCGAAAACCCGAGGGAAAAAGAGTAGGTGGTGGCAAATGGTAAAACCAATGTTGGGCCTTGCTGGAAAAGTCTTATTCAAAGCGAACTGTCAAGGGGGTCCCATAAATCACCCAACCGTGTAAGGAACGCAAACTCCGGGAACATAACACCGGTATGACGGAAACTAGGGTGGCAAGAGTGGAACAAAACACCAGGCATAAGGCCGAGCCTTCCACCCTTTACCAAGTATATAGATGCATTAATTAGATAAGAGGTATTGTGATATCCCAACAAGTAAACATGTTCCAACAAGGAACAACAAGATCATGTTCCAACAAGGAACAAACTTCATCTTCACCTGCAACTAGCAACGCTATAAGAGGGGCTGAGCAAAGCAGTAACATAGCCAAACAACGGTTTGCTAGGACATGGATGGTTAGGGGCTGACATGGCAATATAGGAGGCATGATATAGCAAGTGGTAGGTATCGCAGCATAGGCATAGCAAAAGAGCGAGCAATCTAGCAAGCAAAGATAGAAGTGATTTCGAGGGTATGGTCATCTTGCCTGCAAGGTTCTCAGAGTTGTCGAAAGCTTGGTCCTCGTAAGCGTTCTCAACGGAATCCTCGTTCACGTACTCGTCTGCCGGCTCTACCCAAGACAAGAGAACAAGCAAAGGAACCAATATCAACCACGATGCAATGCGCAAGCAACATGATGCAAAACATGGCATGATATGCGAGAGGTGATATGCAATGCGTATGCATGCTCCGGAAGGACAAGGATGAACAGGGCATAATCTTGGCAAACCAAGCATGCCACTGGATAGATGAGGTGATTCCGGTTGAAATCGACATAAAATACACCGGAATCGGATGCACTGTTTGCAAATGGCAAGCAATACAAGAATGACACGAAACTGCCATAATCAGCATGATGCTACTTAGCAAGCAACAAATAATTAAGTTACTGCACCCAAACATGGCAACAAAGCATATGACAGTAATCTAGTCAAGATGCTCGACAAAAGATGAACACTGAGCTACGGCTAATTCACATCATAACAGGTTCAAACAAGCATGGCAAAAGTGCAAACGATAACAAGTTCCCAGACTTAGTGAAATTATCAACAAGCAGAAACTAACATCAGGGTGACATGTTCGGAGCAACGAAACAACATGCTACAGGTTCAGAACATAGCAAAGAAATGCATGGCATGAATCTACTCATAGCAGTTGACAAAAATCCCTTACTGGCCATAAGCCAAAAAGGATCAGAGAATATGATTACACCCATGACAATTAAGCAAGTTTCATTACAGGTTCCAGACTTAGCAGAAAACTGGACATGGCAGAAAACTAATAACGACTAGGCATGTTCGTGAGCTCGATGCACTCACTACAGAGAAATTCATGATAAACTAAGCATATATACATCAAGAAGACATGGCATAGTAACAACACATAGCAAGAATAACATCATATCATGCAAGGATCAACTACACTAAGCTTGGCAAAATCGAATAACACGTAAACAATCTGCCAGCAACATTTTGAAGCCAAAGTAGAGCTCGATTGACTCGAGCTATGGCACTCCATAATTGCAAAAAATGGCATGGATGGATTAAGCAAATACTCAAGTTAAAAACTCCCTTACTGACCATACTCAAATTATGCATGGATCTCTCAGAAACAGCAAGAATACATGGCATAAAAATAACAGCAGTCGGGGACTTGGTGAAATCACTAAGTCTCTGAAATCAGCAGCATCAAGACACCTAGTTTGCATGCTTGTGCTAGTCACCACATAGATCATAAAAATACATGGCAAAATCCTCTGGATAGGTAACATGGCATATTACAAAACTCATGTAGGACTCAACTTCATAGGAGGTACACATCAATCATGGCAAAAATGACAAAAGTGCATGTTCAGATAAGATTCAGCAACTAACATCAACTAGCCCTCTTCTAACAGCATTTCGGGCATCAAGATGACCTCAAATGAAAATGACGCAATGGGACAAAATGATGTACTCTTCGAGGCGAACAAACATACATATTATACGCGTGAAACGGAGCTACAGATGCAAAGTTATGGCACTGGGAATATGGCATGATGATGATGAGATTAAAGACTTTGAAATAAAACGAGGGGAGGAAGAAGTCAACCGATCCGGGATCCAGATTGGATCTGGCGACTCCGGCGACGGCGCGGAAGCCGAGGCGGCGACGGCGAGGTGGGGAGTCACCACAGGGGCGCCGGGACGGCGGGGACGGCGCGGGCGCGGCGCGGCGACGCAGGGAGGCGACGGCGGCGGCGGGGCGAGGCGGCGCCGGCGCGGGGGCGGCGGAGAGGCGCGGCGCGGGCGAGCTCCGGCGACGGCGGGGCGCGGCGCGGAGGGAGGAGCGGCGGGGTGCGGCGCGCGGGGCAGAGCCGGGCGGGCGGCGGCCGCGCGCGGGCCGGGAGGGCCCGGTCCGGGCCCCGGCGGGCTTCGGCGGCGGTGGGGAGGCGCGGGCGCCACGTGGCAGCTCGCCACTGGCTGCGGGCGGCGGCGGCGATTCGTCCGGCGCGCCCGGACACGTCCGGCGGCGCGTGGGCGACGGGGATCTAGGGTTAGGGGTGTTTTTGCCCGGATTTGGAGGAGGGGGCACATATTTATAGGTAGAAGGAGCTAGGAAGCTCCAAATGGAGAGCGGTTTTCGGCCACGCGATCGTGATCGAACGGCGGAGGACATGGGAGTGTCTTAGATGGGTTATTGGGCTGTTTTGAAGGGGTGTTGGGCTGCAACACACACAAGGTCTTCACGGTTACCCGGTTAACCGTTGGAGTACCAAACGAACTCCGATTGACCCGAAACTTGACAGGCGGTCTACCGGTGCTATACCAAGGCCACATGTCAAACCTCGGTCCATTCCGAGAATGTTTAATATCCGCTCACGAAGAAATGTAAAAGGGGACGCCGGGAGGCATAGGAGCGCCGGATTGCAAAACGGACAACGGGAAAGATGCTCGGATTTATGAGACGAACACGTATGCAAATGCGATGCACATGATGACATGATATGAAATGCATGACATGACCAAAATGCAAAACGGAGAGAACCCAACCACGGAGGGAATATCATAGCACATAGCCGGAAATGGCAAGAGTTGGATTACAAATATGGCAAGTTACATCGGGGCGTTACAACACACCACCACTACGAGAGGATCTCGTCCCGAGATCTAGGACCGAAAGAACTCCGGATACTCAGAACGTAGGTGGTCTTCACGCTCCCAGGTGGCCTCTCGATCTGAATGATGTGACCATTTCACTTTGAGGAATTTGATTGACTTGTTGCGAGTCTTGCACTCAGTTGTCTCAAGAATAGCAACTGGGTGCTCATGATAAGACAAATCTTCTTGAAGATCAATCTCTTCGAAGTTGATGGTGCGCTCAGGCGTCTTGAAGCACTTGCGAAGCTGTGACACGTGGAAGACATCGTGCACATTTGCAAAGTTGGAGGGGAGCTCAAGTTGATAGGCGAGATCGCCTCGTTTGCCGATGATCTTGAAGGGACCGACGTATCGCGGAGCAAGTTTCCCCTTGATACCGAAGCGACGAGTTCCTTTCATTGGAGAGACGCGGAGGTAAACATGGTCTCCGATCTCAAATGCCACATCTCGGTGTTTGCTATCGTAATAGCTCTTCTGGCGCGATTGCGCGGCTTTGAGGTTCTCACGAATGACCTTGCACATGGCCTCAGCCTCTGAGATCAAATCATTGCCGAGCAATTGACGTTCACCGGTTTCAGACCAGTTGAGAGGAGTACGGCACTTTCTGCCATAGAGAATCTCGAATGGGGCTTTGCCCGAGCTGGCTTGAAAACTGTTGTTGTAAGAGAACTCAGCATAAGGAAGACAATCCTCCCACTTCATGCCGAAAGAGATAACACAGGCTCTGAGCATATCTTCAAGAATTTGGTTGACACGCTCGACTTATCCACTAGTCTGAGGGTGGAAAGCTGTGCTGAAGCGAATGTTGGTGCCCATGGCCTTTTGAAAAGAATCCCAAAATTTGGAGGTAAAGATGCTGCCACGGTCTGAAGAGATCAATTGTGGAATGTCGTGCAAAGAGACAATTCTGGAGGTGTAGAGCTCTGCCAGCTGCGCTGCTGTGATAGACTCTTTGATAGGAAGAAAATGAGCCACTTTGGTGAGCTTGTCGATGACGACGAAGATAGCATCATTTCCACGCTTGGACTTAGGAAAACCAGTCACGAAGTCCATTTCGATATGATCGAACTTCCATTCAGGAATAGCAAGAGGTTGGAGAAGTCCAGCTGGTCGTTGGTGTTCTGCTTTCACCCTTCTGCAGACATCACACTCATTCATGAACTGAGCGATCTCACGCTTCATTCGAGTCCACCAATACGACTGCTTGAGGTCATGGTACATCTTCGAACTTCCAGGATGAATTGACAGAAGAGAATTGTGCGCTTCGTTCATAATGACTTTACGAAGATCACCCTTTGGAACCACGATCCGGTCCTCGAAGAAAAGAGTATCTCTGTCATCAACTCGATAGCACTTGTATTTGGGGATGCTCTTTTCAATACCACGTTTCACCTTCTTCACCATGGTATCCAACAATTGTGCCTCACGAATCTGATCCTCCAAAGTAGGAGAGACAACGAGGTTGGCAAGAACACCTTGAGGAACAACTTGGAGATTCAACTTGCGGAAAGCTTCACAGAGATCTGGTTGAAAAGGCTTGAGGATTAAGCTGTTGCAGTAAGCCTTTCTGCTCAAAGCGTCTGCAACCACATTAGCCTTGCCTGGAGTATATTCGATACTCGGATTATACTCTTGAATCATTTCGACCCATCGAGTTTGCCTGAGGTTGAGATGAGGCTGAGTGAAGATATACTTGAGGCTCTTGTGATCTGTGAAAATGTCCACTTTCCTTCCCAACAGGAGATGTCTCCATGTTATTAGAGCGTGGACCACTGCCGCCAACTCAAGATCGTGAGTGGGGTAGTTCCTTTCATTGGGCTTCAACTGGCGAGAGGTATAGGCAACAACCTTCTTCTCTTGCATTAACACAGCACCGAGGCCCTGGAGAGAAGCATCATAGAATACTTCATAAGGCTTGGATTCGTCAGGAGGAGTCAAAACTGGAGCAGTGACAAGTTTCTCTTTGAGAGTGTTGAAAGCAACATCACACTCAGGAGACCAGACATATTTCACATGCTTCTGGAGGAGGTTGGAAAGAGGCTTGGCAATCTTGGAGAAATTCTCAACGAATCTTCTGCAATAGCTTGCAAGTCCAAGAAAACTGCGAAGCTGCTTGACATTCTGAGGAGGATTCCAATTCAAAACTGCAGACACCCTCTCTGGATTAACAGCGATGCCCTTGGCAGAGATGATATGGCCAAGATAAAGAACTTCATCAAGCCAGAATTCACATTTGGAGAACTTCGCATATAATTGATACTCTCTGAGCTTGTCGAGTACCAATCGCAAATGTTCGGCATGATCCTTCTTATTCTTGGAGAAGACCAAAATATCATCGAGATAGACCAAGACAAATTCGTTGATGTAGGGGTTGAAGATGAAATTCATCAAGCGAGTGAAATACGGAGGAGCATTGACAAGGCCGAAAGACATGACAGTGTATTCATAAGAACCAAAGCTTGTTCTGAATGCTGTCTTGGGAATATCTTCTTCACGAATGCGAATCTGGTGATAACCCATACGAAGGTCAAGCTTGGAGAACACCTTAGCACCTTTGAGTTGCTCAAATAGCTCATTGATGTTGGGAAGTGGGTACTTGTTCTTGATGGTCTTCTTGTTCAATGGACGGTAATCGACGCAAAGTCGGTCCGTGCCATCCTTCTTCTTGACAAAAAGAACACCACAACCCCAAGGAGAAGAACTCGGTCTGATCAGACCCAGACGTTCTTGTTTATCGAGTTGAATCTTCAATTCCTTGAGCTCATCTGGTCCAAGCTTGTAAGGACGCTTGCAAACGGGTTCCGTGCCAGGCTCAAGCTCAATAACGAATTCAACTGGCCGACGGGGAGGCATACCCGGAAGCTCTTCTGGAAAAACATCTTGGTACTCACATACGACTGGAATCTGAGAGATAGCCTCCATTTCACCCATCTCACTGAGAGAAAACAACCGAATGGTATCATCACGAGAAGCATAGATGATCACATCGTTCGAAGTGTGAGTCAATTTGATTTCCCTGGCAGCACACTCAAGCTGAGCCTTGTGCTTAGAAAGCCAGTCCATCCCGAGAATAAGATCAATATCAGAATCACCAAGCACCATTGGAGAAGATAGAAATTTATAGTCACCCATCTTGATAGAAACATCCGGAACCACCAAACTAGAGCTCAAACGCTTGCCCGGAGAAACGATATCCATGGGTTTACCCAAATTTGAAGAAGAGAACTCATGCTTGGCAAAGAATGGTCTTGACATGAAACAATGCGATGCACCAGTATCAAATAAGACTTTTGCAGGAATATCATTAACAGGAAGATTACCCATGATCACTTCAGAAGACTCCTCTGCTTGAGCTGCATTCAACATGTTCACCTTGACATGCTTAGGATTATGCTTGACCACTGCATTGCTGGAAGATTTCACAGGAGGAGGAGGCGGAAGGCGCCTTTGATTGAAGCACTTATCCGCATAGTGACCCTTTTGCTGACATTTCCTGCAAGTCACCTCTGAGAGCGGACGATGATAAGGAGCACTTGGCCTTGGAGCTTGATTCTGAGACTTGTTCTGATAGCCAGGGTTGGGTGGGTGGGAAGATCCACGGCCACTTGAGTTCTTCTGTTGATAAGGCTGACGGAACGGAGGAGGAGGAGGCAACCAGAACTTCTGTTGCTTAGCTGCCACAAGTGAAGAAGAAGAAGACTGAACTGCGTCTCTGACTCTCTTCTTAGAAGCCTCACACTTGAGCTGAGCAGCTTCTTGTTTCAGTGCCATGTTGTAGAATTCATCATACTTTAATGGCTCGAAAAGCACGAGAGCAAGCTGCAGATCTTCTCTGAGACCACGCCTGAACTGGTAGATCATACTCTTCTCATCAGGGATGTCTTGCCTTGCAGAACGAGAGAGCTTCTGGAACTGAGTGTTGTATTGATAGACAGTCATGTTGCCTTGCTTGAGATTGCGGAATTCCTCACGCTTAAGCTCAACAACACTTTCTGGAATGTGGTGCGCTTTGAAGTCACGACGGAAATCATCCCAAGTGATCACACGACCTCCTCTGGAATCTTTGTATTGCTGGAACCACTCAGCAGCTTGATCTTTGAGTTGAAAAGAGGCAAACTTGACAAAGTCCTCAGGTCTGACATTGCTGCACTCGAAATGCTTGCTGATGTCCACGAGCCAATCATCAGCGTCAGTGGCCTCGACACAGTAGCTGAAGGTCTTTGGCTGATTAGCAAGGAACTGGTTCAGTGAAGCGAAATGCGGCTGATTGTTGCCTTGGCCTTGATTCTCTTGATTAGCTTGCCCTTGGTTGCGATCTTGCAAGAGCTGAATCAAAATCTGAGCATTGGCATTTGTGGCAGTCATCAAGGCTTGCCAAGCTTCCGGAGGCGGAGGTGGTGGCGGAGGGTTAGCCTGATTCTCGTCATTGCGTTCCGGATTCTGACGCGTTGGTGGAGCCATCCTGAAGAGGGTGACATCCATTAGCATCTTGACAGAGATATAATGAAGCTGAATCAAAGGAACGAAATTGCAACATATAGTCTTCACAAATAACATTCGAACGAGAATGAACGAATGAATTCCAATGTAAATCATCACACTTCCAAAACTGAGAAGCCACTTAGGACATGGTAAGGAATAAAATCAACAAGGTACGGAAGTGAACAAATACTTGGTAAGGATTACCCAATCACAAACCAAATATCTGCGGAAGAAATACTAAAGCTACAAGAATTCCCACTTATAAACTCCTGAAACTTTCCGGTTATGCAATCAGGTGTTGGGGATACAGGGGAAGCATAATATCTCACCCAAACTAGCAAATCCTACAACCAGCTGTATCCATCCTTCAACACATAACCAAGAAACCTTCGAAAATCGTCTACCTCAACCTTCGAAAACACATCCGTTATACAAGTCATGGCAATACCCCTGCACTCGCCACAGTACTGGGCTATCAGGGTTATCTCACCAACAACTGTACAAAAGAGATTTTCGATGTCGGTCGTACTAGACTCAGGTATTCCAAAACCGCAACGATAAAATTATGACGACAACACCTCGGAGCTCAACTCCCCGGGACACTGCCACAACCCCTAAATGTCAGGAGGCAACCAAGACAATGTTGTCATCATAAAACCATCGGAACGATTGTAATATACCCGCGTGATCCTAAAAAAAATTTAGTGAAATTTGAGAAGAGAAGAGTCAAAACTCTACGTCAGGAAGCCTTACCAGAAGGTCGAAGGGACTGGGAAGTAAAAAAGAATTCCTAATCTCTCCGATATATAATTCCAAAAAGACTCAAAACATTTTACTAGACACAACTCGGCCACTAAAGACGATCAAACAGTGGGGGCTCCTAAGGTCGGGAAAGGCTCTGATTACCAACTTGTAACGCCCTCGATGCGGCTATATCTCCTACGTGTCGAGGCACGACTTAGAGGCATAACCGCATTGAAAGCAATGTCGCAAGTGAGGTAATCTTCACACAATCCATGTAATAAATAAGGGAAAAGATACATAGTTGGCTTACAATCGCCACTTCACACAAGTACATAAATAACATCCATCATACAAATTACACTCAAGGTCCGACTACGGCACCAAAATGAAAGAAGACTACCCCAAATGCTAAACAGATCCCCGGATCACCCAACTGGGCTCCACTACTGATCATCTGGAAAAGAAACATAGTAACGGCCACGTTCCTCGTCGAACTCCCAAGTGAGCTCGGTCGCGTCATCTGCACTGGCATCGTTGGTACCTGCAACTGAGGTGATAATATCTGTGAGTCACGGGGACTCAGCAATCTCACACCCGCGAGATCAAGACTATTTAAGCTTAAAGGTGGGAAAGGGGTTTATGAGGTGGAGCTGCAGCAAGCGACTATCATATGGTGACTACAGCGCAAAAGAGAGCGAGAAGAGAAAGCAAAGCACGGTCGTGAAGCTAGAAGTGATCAAGAAGTGATCCTGAAACGACCTACGTCAGACATAACTCCAACAACCGTGTTCACTTCCCGGACCCCGCCGAGAAGAGACCATCACGGTTACACACGCGGTTGATGTGTTTTTAGTTAAGGTCAACTTCGGGTTTTCTACAACCGGACATCAACAAATTCCCATCTGCCTCATAACCGCGGGCACGGCTTTCGAAAGATAATACCCTGCAGGGGTGTCCCAACTTAGCCCATGATAAGCTCTCACGGTCAACGAAGGATATTCCTTCTACCGGGAAGACCCGATCAATCTTGGAATCCCGGACTACAAGACATTTCGACAGCAACAAAACAAGTCCAGCAAAGCCGCCCGATTGTGCCGACAAATCCTGATAGGAGCTGCACATATCTCGGTCTCAGGGCACATCCGGATAAGTCAAGCTACGAGTAAAACCAGGCCTCGAGTTTCCTCGAGGGGGCCCCGCAGGCTGCTCGGTTCGAACCAGCACTTAGAGAGAAGCACTGGCCCGGGGGGGGCTAAAATAAGGATGACCCTCGGGCTCGCGAAAACCCGGGGGAAAAAGAGTAGGTGGTGGCAAATGGTAAAACCAATGTTGGGCCTTGCTGGAAAAGTCTTATTCAAAGCGAACTGTCAAGGGGGTCCCATAAATCACCCAACCGTGTAAGGAACGCAAACTCCGGGAACATAACACCGGTATGACGGAAACTAGGGTGGCAAGAGTGGAACAAAACACCAGGCATAAGGCCGAGCCTTCCACCCTTTACCAAGTATATAGATGCATTAATTAGATAAGAGGTATTGTGATATCCCAACAAGTAAACATGTTCCAACAAGGAACAACAAGATCATGTTCCAACAAGGAACAAACTTCATCTTCACCTGCAACTAGCAACGCTATAAGAGGGGCTGAGCAAAGGAGTAACATAGCCAAACAACGGTTTGCTAGGACATGGATGGTTAGGGGCTGACATGGCAATATAGGAGGCATGATATAGCAAGTGGTAGGTATCACAGCATAGGCATAGCAAAAAAGCGAGCAATCTAGCAAGCAAAGATAGAAGTGATTTCGAGGGTATGGTCATCTTGCCTGCAAGGTTCTCAGAGTTGTCGAAAGCTTGGTCCTCGTAAGCGTTCTCAACGGAATCCTCGTTCACGTACTCATCTGCCGGCTCTACCCAAGACAAGAGAACAAGCAAAGGAACCAATATCAACCACGATGCAATGCGCAAGCAACATGATGCAAAACATGGCATGATATGCGAGAGGTGATATGCAATGCGTATGCATGCTCCGGAAGGACAAGGATGAACAGGGCATAATCTTGGCAAACCAAGCATGCCACTGGATAGATGAGGTGATTCCGGTTGAAATCGATATAAAATACACCGGAATCGGATGCACGGTTTGCAAATGGCAAGCAATACAAGAATGACACGAAACTGCCATAATCAGCATGATGCTACTTAGCAAGCAACAAATAATTAAGCTACTGCACCCAAACATGGCAACAAAGCATATGAAAGTAATCTAGTCAAGATGCTCGACAAAAGATGAACACTGAGCTACGGCTAATTCACATCATAACAGGTTCAAACAAGCATGGCAAAAGTGCAAACGATAACAAGTTCCCAGACTTAGTGAAATTATCAACAAGCAGAAACTAACATCAGGATGACATGTTCGGAGCAACGAAACAACATGCTACAGGTTCAGAACATAGCAAAGAAAGGAATGGCATGAATCTACTCATAGCACTTGACAAAAATCCTTTACTGACCATAAGCCAAAAAGGATCAGAGAATATGATTACACCCATGACAATTAAGCAAGTTTCGTTACAGGTTCCAGACTTAGCAGAAAACTGGACATGGCAGAAAACTAATAACGACTAGGCATGTTCGTGAGCTCGATGCACTCACTACAGAGCAATTCATGATAAACTAAGCATACATTACATGGAATAGTAACAACACATAGCAAGAATAACATCATATCATGCAAGGATCAACTACACTAAGCTTGGCAAAATCGAATAACACGTAAACAATCTGCCAGCAACATTTTGAAGCAAAAGTAGAGCTCGATTGACTCAAGCTATGGCACTCCATAATTGCAAACAAAGGCATGGATGTATTAAGCAAATACTAAATTTCAAAACTCCCTTACTGACCATACTCAAATTATGCATGGATCTCTTAGAAACAACAAGAACACATGGCATAAAAATAACAGCAGTCAGGGACTTGGTGAAATCACTAAGTCTCTGAAATCAGCAGCATCAAGACACCTAGTTTGCATGCTTGTGCTAGTCACCACATAGATCATAAAAATACATGGCAAAATCCTCTGGATAGGTAACATGGCATATTACAAAACTCATGTAGGACTCAACTTCATAGGAGGTACACATCAATCATGGAAAAAATGACAAAAGTGCATGTTCAGATAAGATTCAGCAACTAACATCAACTAGCCCTCTTCTAACAGCATTTCGGGCATCAAGATGACCACAAATGAAAATGACGCAATGGGACAAAATGATGTACCCTTCGAGACAAACAAACCGATATATTATACGCGCCAAACGGAGCTACAGGTGCGAAGTTATGGCACTGGGAATATGGCATGATGATGATGAGATTAAAGACTTGGAAATAAAACGAGGGGAGGAAGAAGTCAACCGATCCGGGATCCAGATCGGATCTGGCGACTCCGGCGACGGCGCGGAAGCCGAGGCAGCGACGGCGAGGTGGGGAGGCACCACAGGGGCGCCAGGACGGCGCGGGCGCGGCGCGGCGACGCCGGGAGGCGACGGCGGCGGCGGGGCGAGGCGGCGCCGGCGCGGGGGCGGCGGAGAGGCGCGGCGCGGGCGAGCTCCGGCGACGGCGGGGCGCGGCGCGGAGGGAGGAGCGGCGGGGTGCGGCGCGCGGGGCAGAGCCGGGCGGGCGGCGGCCGCGCGCGGGCCGGGAGGGCCCGGTCCGGGCCCCGACGGGCTTCGGCGGCGGTGGGGAGGCGCGGGCGCCACGTGGCAGCTCGCCACTGGCTGCGGGCGGCGGCGGCGATTCGTCCGGCGCGCCCGGACACGTCCGGCGGCGCGTGGGCGACGGGGATCTAGGGTTAGGGGTGTTTTTGCCCGGATTTGGAGGAGGGGGCACATATTTATAGGTAGAAGGAGCTAGGAAGCTCCAAATGGAGAGCGGTTTTCGGCCACGCGATCGTGATCGAACGGCGGAGGACATGGGAGTGTCTTAGATGGGTTATTGGGCTGATTTGAAGGGGTGTTGGTCTGCAACACACACAAGGCCTTCACGGTTACCCGGTTAACCGTTGGAGTACCAAACGAACTCCGATTGACCCGAAACTTGACAGGCGGTCTACCGGTGCTATACCAAGGCCACATGTCAAACCTCGGTCCATTCCGAGAATGTTTAATACCCGCTCACGAAGAAATGTAAAAGGGGACGCCGGGAGGCATAGGAGCGCCGGATTGCAAAACGGACAACGGGAAAGATGCTCGGATTTATGAGACGAACACGTATGCAAATGCGATGCACATGATGACATGATATGAAATGCATGACATGACCAAAATGCAAAACGGAGAGAACCCAACCACGGAGGGAATATCATAGCACATAGCCGGAAATGGCAAGAGTTGGATTACAAATATGGCAAGTTACATCGGGGCGTTACAGATATGTCCCATGAGTTTAATTTCTCTAAATTTAGTAGACCACACCGTGAAGAAGAATTGCCTAGTAAGGATGAAATTATTGGTCTTGCTTCTATTGCCGTACCTCCTAGTGATCCTTTAGAACAATATTTGCTAGACCATGAAAATGATATGTTTATGAATGAAAGAAGGGAAATCGATGAAGTATTCTTTAAACAGGAACCTATTCTGAAACACAATTTCCCTGTTGAAATCCTAGGGGATCCTCCTCCACCCAAGGGTGATCCCGTGTTTGAGCTTAAACCGTTGCCTGATACTCTTAAATATGCTTATCTTGATGAAAAGAAGATATATCATGTTATTATTAGTGCTAACCTTTCAGGGCATGAAGAAGAGAGATTACTGAAAACTCTGAGGAAGCACAGTGCTGCCATTGGATATACTCTTGATGATCTTAAGGGCATTAGTCTCAATCTATGTCAACATAAAATAAATTTGGAAGAAGATGCCAAACCAGTTGTTGATCATCAATGAAGGCTGAATCCTAAGATGAAAGAAGTGGTAAGAAAGGAAATACTAAAGCTCCTTGAGGCAGGTATAATTTATCCCGTTGCTGAAAGTCAGTGGGTAAGTCCTGTCCATTGTGTCCCTAAGAAGGGAGGTATTACTGTCGTTCTTAATGATAAAGATGAATTGACTCCGCAAAGAATTATTACAGGTTATAGGATGGTAATTGATTTTCGCAAATTGAATAAGGCTACTAAAAAGGATCATTACCCCTTACCTTTTATCGATCAAATGCTAGAAAGATTATCCAAACATACACATTTTTTGCTTTCTAGATGGTTATTATGGTTTCTCTCAAATAGCTGTGTCAGCCAATGATCAATCAAAGACTACTTTTACTTGCCCTTTTGGTACTTTTGCTTATAGACGTATGCCTTTTGGTTTATGTAATGCACCTGCTACCTTTCAAAGATGCATGATGGCTATATTCTCTGACTTTTGTGAAAAGATTTGTGAGGTTTTCATGGACGACTTTTCCATCTATGGATCCTCTTTTGACGATTGCTTGAGAAACCTTGATCGAGTTTTGCAGAGATGTGAAGAAACTAATCTTGTCTTGAATTGGGAAAAGTGCCACTTTATGGTTAATGAAGGTATTGTCTTAGGGCATAAAGTTTCTGAAAGAGGTATTGAGTTTGATAAAGCCAAGGTTGATGCTATTGAAAAGATGCCATGTCCCAAGGACATCAAAGGTATAAGAAGTTTCCTTGGTCACGTCGGATTTTATAGGAGGTTCATTAAGGACTTCTCAAAAATTTCTCGGCCTCTGACTAATTTATTACAAAAAGATATACCATTTGTCTTTGATGATGATTGTGTAGAAGCATTTGAAATACTTAAGAAAGCATTGATCTCTGCACCTATTGTTCAACCACCTGATTGGAATTTACCCTTTGAAATTATGTGTGATGCTAGTGACTATGCTGTAGGTGTTGTTCTAGGGCAAAGAGTGGATAAGAAATTAAATGTTATTCAATATGCTAGTAAAACTCTAGACAATGCTCAGAGAAATTATGCTACTACTGAAAAAGAATTCTTAGCAGTTGTATTTGCTTGTGATAAGTTTAGACCTTATATTGTTGATTCTAAAGTAACTATTCACACGGATCATGCTGCTATTAAATATCTTATGGAAAAGAAAGATGCTAAACCTAGACTTATTAGATGGCTTCTCTTGCTACAAGAATTTGATTTGCATATTGTTGATAGAAAGGGAGCTGAGAACCCTGTTGCAGACAACTTGTCTAGGTTAGAAAATGTTCTTAATGACCCACTACCTATTGATGATAGCTTTACTGATGAGCAATTAAATGTCATAAATGCCTCTCATAGTACTCTGTGGTATGCTGATTATGCTAATTACATCGTTGCTAAATTTATACCACCTAGTTTCACATACCAGCAAAAGAAAAAGTTTTTCTATGATTTGAGACATTACTTTTGGGATGACCCACATCTTTACAAAGAAGGAGTAGATGGTGTTATTAGACGTTGTGTACCTGAGCATGAATAGGAACAGATCCTACGCAAGTGTCAGTCCGAAGCTTATGGAGGACACCACGCTGGAGATAGAACTGCACATAAGGTATTGCAATCCGGTTTTTATTGGCCTACTCTCTTCAAGGATGCCTGTAAGTTTGTCTTATCTTGTGATGAATGTCAAAGAATTGGTAATATTAGTAGACGTCAAGAAATTCCTATGAAGTATTCACTTGTTATTGAACTATTTGATGTTTGGGGCTTTGATTATATGTGACCTTTTCCTGCCTCTAATGGATATACACATATTTTAGTTGCTGTTGATTATGTTACTAAGTGGGTAGAAGCTATTCCAACTAGTAGTGTTGATCATAACACTTCTATTAAGATGCTTAAAGAAGTTATTTTTCCGAGGTTTGGAGTCCCTAGATATTTAATGAATGATGGTGGTTCACATTTTATTCATGGTGCTTTCCGTAAAATGCTTGCTAAGTATGATGTTAATCGTAGAATTGCATCTCCTTATCACCCACAGTCTAGTGGTCAAGTAGAATTGAGTAATAGAGAGCTGAAATTAATTCTGCAAAAGACTATCAATAGGTCTAGAAAGAATTGGTCCAAGAAACTTGATGATGCATTATGGGCCTATAGAGCTGCATATAAAAATCCTATGGGTATGTCTCCGTATAAAATGGTTTATGGAAAAGCATGTCACTTACCTCTCGAACTAGAACATAAGGCATATTGGGCTATTAAAGAGCTCAACTATGATTTCAAACTTGCCGGTGAGAAGAGGTTATTTGATATTAGCTCACTTGATGAATGGAGAACCCAAGCTTATGAAAATGCCAAGTTGTTTAAAGAAAAGGTTAAAAGATGGCATGACAAAAGGATACAAAAGCGTGAGTTTAATGTAGGTGATTATGTATTGCTATACAACTCTCGTTTAAGATTTTTTGCAGGAAAACTTCTCTCTAAATGGGAAGGCCCCTACGTTATCAAGGAGTTCTATCGTTCCGGTGCCATAAAAATCAACAACTTTGAAGGCACAAATCCGAAGGTGGTGAACGGTCAAAGTATTAAACATTATATCTCAGGTAATCCCATAAATGTTGAAACCAATGTTATTGAAACCGTAACCCCGGAGGAATACATAAGGGACACTTTCTGGAACATTTCAGACTCCGAAAAGGAATAGGTATGTGGTACGGTAAGTAAACCGACTCCAAAACAGTTTTAAGGCAATATTTCTCCGTTTTGGAATATTTAGAAAAATAGAAAAATAAGAAGCAGTCCGGGAAGGACACGAGGCCTCCACAAGGGTGGAGGGCGCGCCCTACCCTACTAGGCGCGCCCCCCTACCTCGTGGGCACCTCGTGTGTTCTCCGGACTCCGTTTTCTTGCACAATATGTATTTTGGTCGGTAAAAATTCATTATATAATCTCCCGAAGGTTTTGACTCCTATATCACGCAATCATCCTCTGTTCTTGTTTCGAGCTGTTCTTTGTCAGGGTTGTCAAGGCCAGGCATCATGTCGTCCCCCTCCTCCAACAATGGTGACAATGATGCTTGGCTAATGAAGATAGAGCTGAAGAGGGAAGAACCCATGGAGATCAACAAGGATGAAGGGATCAAGAAGGCCACGGAGGACCAAGTTTCGGCAACAGAAGACATCCTTCAACTTGATCATAATCTTCTTAGCCCAACTGAGATCGAAGCTTTCAAGATGATTGAGTTAGCTCGTATACAGAACATGTATCTCACAAGTGAAAATATTTTGTTGAAGGAGCATATTGTTGCACTCAAGGGAATTATCCGCAAGCTGGAGGACCTCTTACGCTCGATGTGCGACTATCCATCATCACCACCACCTTCTTCACCAACAAAGAAGGAGATATAATCACATGGGTATGGGCACTCCCCTTGGCAACTGCCAAGCTTGGGGGAGGTGCCCCGGTATCGTATCACCATCACACTCCTATTTTTACCCTTTTTCTTAGTTCGATCCTATTGGTAGTATCTTGATCTAGTAGAATGAAGTTTATGGTATGATCTAGTTTTGAGTTTTAGCTTTATGATCCCTCTATGTAATCGAGTCCGTGAGCTATATAATAAAGATTAGTGTTGAGTCAAGGGCTTGATTATTTTGCCATGATCTTGAGTGAATAAAAGAGAATAGAAAAAGAATAAAAAGAAACAAAGAGATCATATTGATCTTATTGAGAGTAATGACTTCACATAGAAAGAGTATGATGATTAAAAATTGTTGAGAGTTGGCAAACATAGCTTTGGTCATTGTTGCAATTAATAGGAAGTAATAAACAAAGGGAGGTTTCACATATAGATATACTATCACTACAAAAAAAATACACTTCCTCGATGATACGTGTTTGTCACAGTAGGTCGCGTTTTTTGTCATGCATGTACATCCATGACAAATTTATGACAGAATCAAGATAGTCATACCTGTGCTGTCGTAGAAGTGTTCCATGACATTACCAAAATTATCATCACGGAAGTGTCCACTTCCATGACGATAAATTGCGCGTAACAGAAGTGGTTTCGTCAAGGGTGACCGACACGTGGCATCCACCATAACGGAATGCCGTTAAGCTATCGGGTCGGGTTTTGGATCCGATAACCCGTTAACAGCCCCGACCAATGGGGATTTTCCACGTGTAAAATCATCATTGGCTGGAGGAGACACGTGTCAGGTCCACGTTGGCACAGGTGTCACTCATCCAATGGGAGAGACGCGCCTATGATATGTTAACACGTGGACCGGCCCATCAAGTTTAAATGGGCCGGCCCAACTGAAGGCCCACAAGATTTTGCGGACCATAATGGGCCGGCCCAGCTAAAGGCCCACGAGATTTTGCGGACCATAATGGGCTGGCCCAGCTAAAGGCCCACAAGATTTTGCGGGTCATAATGGGCCGGCCTGAAGGAAATATGCCCTAGAGGCAATAATAAAGTTATTATTTATTTCCTTACATATCATGATAAATGTTTATTATTCATGCTAGAATTGTATTAACTGGAAACATAATACATGTGTGAATACATAGGCAAACAGAGTGTCACTAGTATGCCTCTACTTGACTAGTTCATTAATCAAAGATGGTTATGTTTCCTAACCATGAACAAAGAGTTGTTATTTGATTAACGAGATCACATCATTAGTTGAATGATCTGATTGACATGACCCATTCCATTAGCATAGCACCCGATCGTTTAGTATGTTGCTATTGCTTTTATCCATGACTTATACATGTTCCTTTAACTATGAGATTATGCAACTCCCGTTTACCGTAGGAACACTTTGTGTGCTACCAAATGTCACAACGTAACTGAGTGGTTATAAAGGTGCTCTACAGGTGTCTCCAAAAGTACTTGTTGGGTTGGCGTATTTCGAGATTAGGATTTGTCACTCCGAATGTCGGAGAGGTATCTCAGGGCCTTCTCGGTAATGCACATCACATAAAGCCTTGCAAGCATTGCAACCAATGAGTTAGTTGCGAGATGATGTATTACGGAACGAGTAAAGAGACTTGCCGGTAACGAGATTGAACTAGGTATTGGATACCGACGATCGAATCTCGGGCAAGTAACATACCGATGACAAAGGGAACAAACGTATGTTGTTATGCGGTCTGACCGATAAAGATCTTCGTAGAATATGTAGGAGCCAATATGGGCATCCAGGTCCCGCTATTGGTTATTGACCGGAGACGTGTCTCGGTCAGGTCT
Organism: Aegilops umbellulata; assembly: GCA_032464435.1. Taxonomy (NCBI): domain Eukaryota; kingdom Viridiplantae; phylum Streptophyta; class Magnoliopsida; order Poales; family Poaceae; genus Aegilops; species Aegilops umbellulata. Next base: position 81,778,718 of record CP136058.1, read on the forward strand.
ACATTGTTCTCGAACCGTAGGGTCCGCACGCTTAACGTTACGATGACAGTTATTATGAGTTTATGCATTTTGATGTACCGAAGGAGTTCGGAGTCCCGGATGTGATCACGGACATGACGAGGAGTCTCGAAATGGTCGAGACGTAAAGAATGATATATTGGAAGCCTATGTTTGGACATCGGATGTGTTCCAGGTGAAATCAGGATTTTACCGGAATACCGGGAGGGTTACCGGAACCCCCCGGGAGCATAATGGGCCAACATGGGCCTTGGTGGAGAGGTGAGAGGGCTACCCTCATGGGCTGCGCGCCTCCCCCCTTCCCCTAGTCCTATTAGGACTAGGAGAGGTGGCCGGCCCCCTCTCTCTCTCTTCCCCTTGGAGAATCCTAGTCCAACTAGGATTGGGGGGGGGAATCCTACTCCCAGAGGGAGTAGGACTCTCCTGGCGTGCCAGGCTTGGCCGGCCAGCCCCTCCCCCTTGGCTCCTTTATATACGGGGGCAGGGGGCACCCCATAGACACACAATTGATCATTGAGATCTTTCCTTAGCCGTGTGCGGTGCCCCCTTCCACCAAATTCCACCTCGGTCATATCGTTGCAGTGCTTAGGCGAAGCCCTGCGCTGGTAACACATCGAGATCGTCACCACGCCGTCGTGCTGACGGAACTCTTCCCCGACGCTTTGCTGGATCGGAGTCCGGGGATCATCATCGAGCTGAACGTGTGCCAAGAACTCGGAGGTGCCGGAGTAACGGTGCTGTGATCGGTTGGATCGCGAGGAGAACGTACGACTACTTCCTCTATGTTGCGTCAACGCTTCCGCTTCGGTCTACGAGGGTACGTAGACAACACTCTCCCTCTCGTTGATATGCATCACCATGATCTTGCGTGTGCGTAGGAAATTTTTTGAAATTACTACGTTCCCCAACAGTGGCATCCGAGCCTAGGTTTTTATGGTTTGATGTTATTTGCACGAGTAGAACACAAGTGAGTTGTGGACGATACAAGTCATACTGCCTACCAGCATGTCATATTTTGGTTCAGCGGTATTGTTGGACGAGACGATCCGGACCAACCTTACGCGTACTCTTACGCGAGACCGGTTCCCTCGACGTGCTTTGCACATAGATGGCTTGCGGAAGACTGTCTCTCCAACTTTAGTTGAACCGAGTGTGGCTACGCCCGGTCCTTGAGAAGGTTAAAACGGAGTCTATTTAACAAACTATCGTTGTGGTTTTGATGCGTAGGTAAGATGAGTTCTTGCTTAAGCCCGTAGCAGCCACGTAAAACTTGCAACAACAAAGTAGAGAACGTCTAACTTGTTTTTGCAGGGCATGTTGTGATGTGATATGGTCAAGACATGATGCTAAATTTTATTGTATGAGATGATCATGTTTTGTAACCGAGTTATCGGCAACTGGCAGGAGCCATATGGTTGTCGCTTTATTGTATGCAATGCAATCGCGATGTAATGCTTTACTTTATTACTAAGCGGTAGTGATAGTCGTGGAAGCATAAGATTGGCGAGACGACAACGATGCTACGATGGAGATCAAGGTGTCGCGCCGGTGACGATGGTGATCATGACGGTGCTTCGAAGATGGAGATCACAAGCACAAGATGATGATGGCCATATCATATCACTTATATTGATTGCATGTGATGTTTATCTTTTATGCATCTTATCTTGCTTTGATTGACGGTAGCATTATAAGATGATCTCTCACTAATTATCAAGAAGTGTTCTCCCTGAGTATGCACCGTTGCGAAAGTTCTTCGTGCTGAGACACCACGTGATGATCGGGTGTGATAGGCTCTACGTTCAAATACAACGGGTGCAAAACAGTTGCACACGCGGAATACTCAGGTTTAACTTGACGAGCCTAGCATATAACAGATATGGCCTCGGAACACGGAGACCGAAAGGTCGAGCGTGAATCATATAGTAGATATGATCAACATAGTGATGTTCACCATTGAAACTACTCCATCTCACGTGATGATCGGACATGGTTTAGTTGATTTGGATCACGTGATCACTTAGAAGATTAGAGGGATGTCTATCTAAGTGGGAGTTCTTAAGTAATATGATTAATTGAACTTAAATTTATCATGAACTTAGTACCTGATAGTATCTTGCTTGTCTATGTTGTGTAGATAGATGGCTCGTGCTGTTGTTCCGTTGAATTTTAATGCGTTCCTTGAGAAAGCAAAGTTGAAAGATGATGGTAGCAATTACACGGACTGGGTCCGTAACTTGAGGATTATCCTCATTGCTGCACAGAAGAATTACGTCCTGGAAGCACCGCTAGGTGCCAGGCCTGGTGCAAGAGCTACGCCAGATGTTGTGAACGTCTGGCAAAGCAAAGCTGATGACTACTCTATAGTTCAGTGTGCCATGCTTTACGGCTTAGAACCGGGACTTCAACGACGTTTTGAACACCATGGAGCATATGAGATGTTCCAGGAGTTGAAGTTAATATTTCAAGCAAATGCCCGGATTGAGAGATATGAAGTCTCCAATAAGTTCTATAGCTGTAAGATGGAGGAGAACGGTTCTGTCAGTGAGCATATACTCAGAATGTCTGGGTATAACAATCACTTGATTCAACTGGGAGTTAATCTTCCGGATGATTGCGTCATTGACAGAATTCTCCAATCACTGCCACCAAGCTACAAGAGCTTCGTGATGAACTATAATATGCAAGGGATGACCAAAACTATGCCCGAGCTCTTCGCGATGCTGAAAGCCGCGGAGGTAGAAATCAAAAAGGAGCATCAAGTGTTGATGGTTAACAAAACCACTAGTTTCAAGAAAAAGGGCAAAGGGAAGAAAAAGGGGAACTTCAAAAAGAACAGCAAGCAAGTTGCTAATCAAGAGAAGAAACCCAAGTCTGGACCTAAGCCTGAAACTGAGTGCTTCTATTGCAAGCAGACTGGTCACTGGAAGCGGAACTGCCCCAAGTATTTGGCGGATAAGAAGGATGGCAAGGTTAACAAAGGTATATATGATATACATGTTATTGATGTATACCTTACTAATTCTCGCAGTAGCACCTGGGTATTTGATACTGGTTCTGTTGCTAATATTTGCAACTCAAAACAGGGGGCTACGGATTAAGCGAAGATTGGCTAAGGACGAGGTGACGATGCGCGTGGGAAATGGTTCCAAAGTCGATGTGATCGCGGTCGGCACGCTACCTCTACATCTACCTTCGGGATTAATATTAGATCTAAATAATTGTTATTTAGTACCAGCGTTGAGCATGAACATTATATCTGGATCTTGTTTGATGCGAGACGGTTATTCATTTAAATCAGAGAATAATGGTTGTTCTATTTATATGAGTAATATCTTTTATGGTCATGCACCATTAAAGAATGGTTTGTTCTTACTTAATCTCGATAGTAGTGATACACATATTCATAATGTCGAAGCCAAAAGATGCAGAGTTGATAATGATAGTGCAACTTATTTGTGGCACTGCCGTTTAGGTCATATCGGTGTAAAACGCATGAAGAAACTCCATACTGATGGACTTTTGGAGTCACTTGATTATGAATCACTTGGCACTTGCGAACCGTGCCTTATGGGCAAGATGACTAAAACACCGTTCTCCGGTACTATGGAGAGAGCAACAGATTTATTGGAAATCATACATACTGATGTATGTGGTCCAATGAATGTTGAGGCTCATGGCGGATGTCGTTATTTTCTCACCTTCACTGATGATTTAAGCAGATATGGGTATATCTACTTAATGAAACACAAGTCTGAAACATTTGAAAAGTTCAAAGAATTTCAGAGTGAAGTGGAAAATCATCGTAACAAGAAAATAAAGTTTCTACGATCTGATCATGGAGGAGAATATTTGAGTTACGAGTTTGGTCTACATTTGAAACAATGCGGAATAGTTTCGCAACTCACGCCACCCGGAACACCACAACGTAATGGTGTGTCCGAACGTCGTAATCGTACTTTACTGGATATGGTGCGATCTATGATGTCTCTTACCGATTTACCGCTATCGTTTTGGGGTTATGCTTTAGAGACGGCCGCATTCACGTTAAATAGGGCACCATCAAAATCCGTTGAGACGATGCCTTATGAACTGTGGTTTGGCAAGAAACCAAAGTTGTCGTTTCTTAAAGTTTGGGGCTGCGATGCTTATGTGAAAAAGCTTCAAACTGATAAGCTCGAACCCAAATCGGAAAAATGTGTTTTCATAGGATACCCAAAGGAGACTGTTGGGTACACCTTCTATCACAGATCCGAAGGCAAGATTTTTGTTGCTAAATTCGGAAACTTTCTAGAGAAGGAGTTTCTCTTGAAAGAAGTGAGTGGGAGGAAAGTAGAACTTGATGAGATAACTGTATCTACTCCCTTATTGAGAAGTAGTACGTCACAGAAATCAGTTTCTGTGACACCTACACCAAATAGGGAGGAAGCTAATGATAATGATCATGAAACTTCAGATCAAGATTCTACTGAACTTCGTAGATCAACCAGAGTAAGATCCGCACCAGAGTGGTACGGTAATCCTATTTTGGAAGTCATGTTACTAGACCAAGATGAACCTACGAACTATGAAGAAGCGATGGTGAGCCCAGATTCCTCAAAGTGGCTTGAGGCCATGATATCTGAGATGGGATCCATGTATGAGAACAAAGTGTGGACTTTGGTTGACTTGCCCGATGATCGGCAAGCAATTGAGAATAAATGGATTTTTAAGAAGAAGACTGACGCTGATGGTAATGTTACTGTCTATAAAGCTCGACTTGTTGCAAAAGGTTTTCGACAAGTTCAAGGGATTGACTACGATGAGACTTTCTCACCCGTAGCGATGCTTAAGTCTGTCCGAATCATGTTAGCAGTTGCCGCATTTTATGATTATGAAATTTGGCAAATGGATGTCAAAACTGCATTCCTGAATGGATTTCTGGAAGAAGAGTTGTATATGATGCAACCAGAAGGTTTTGTCGATCCAAAGGGAGCTAACAAAGTGTGCAAGCTCCAGCGATCCATTTATGGACTGGTGCAAGCCTCTCGGAGTTGGAATAAACGCTTTGATAGTGTGATCAAAGCATTTGGTTTTATACAGACTTTTGGAGAAGCCTGTATTTACAAGAAAGTGAGTGGGAGCTCTGTAGCATTTCTGATATTATATGTGGATGACATATTACTGATCGGAAATAATATAGAATTTCTGGATAGCATAAAGGGATACTTGAATAAGAGTTTTTCAATGAAAGACCTCGGTGAAGCTGCTTACATATTGGGCATTAAGATCTATAGAGATAGATCAAGACGCTTAATAGGACTTTCACAAAGCACATACCTTGACAAAGTTTTGAAGAAGTTCAAAATGGATCAGGCAAAGAAAGGGTTCTTGCCTGTGTTACAAGGTGTGAAGTTGAGTAAGACTCAATGCCCGACCACCGCAGAAGATAGAGAGAAAATGAAAAATGTTCCCTATGCTTCAGCCATAGGCTCTATCATGTATGCAATGCTGTGTACCAGACCTGATGTGTGCCTTGCTGTAAGTTTAGCAGGCAGGTACCAAAGTAATCCAGGAGTGGATCACTGGACAGCGGTCAAGAACATCCTTAAGTACTTGAGAAGGACTAAGGATATGTTTCTCATTTATGGAGGTGACAAAGAGCTCGTCGTAAACGGTTACGTCGATGCAAGCTTTGACACTGATCCGGACGATTCTAAATCGCAAACCGGATACGTATTTACATTAAACGGTGGAGCTGTCAATTGGTGCAGTTCTAAACAAAGCGTCGTGGCGGGATCTACATGTGAAGCTGAGTACATAGCCGCTTCGGAAGCAGCTAATGCAGGAGTCTGGATGAAGGAGTTCATATCCGATCTAGGTGTTGTACCTAGCGTATCGGGTCCAATGAAAATCTTTTGTGACAATACTGGTGCAATTGCCTTGGCAAAGGAATCCAGATTTCACAAAAGAACCAAACACATCAAAAGACGCTTCAACTCCATCCGGGATTTAGTCCAGGTGGGAGACATAGAGATATGCAAGATACATACGGATCTGAATGTAGCAGACCCGTTGACTAAGCCTCTTCCACGAGCAAAACATGATCAGCACCAAGACTCCATGGGTGTTAGAATCATTACTTTGTAATCTAGATTATTGACTCTAGTGCAAGTGGGAGACTGAAGGAAATATGCCCTAGAGGCAATAATAAAGTTATTATTTATTTCCTTACATATCATGATAAATGTTTATTATTCATGCTAGAATTGTATTAACTGGAAACATAATACATGTGTGAATACATAGGCAAACAAAGTGTCACTAGTATGCCTCTACTTGACTAGTTCATTAATCAAAGATGGTTATGTTTCCTAACCATGAACAAAGAGTTGTTATTTGATTAACGAGATCACATCATTAGTTGAATGATCTGATTGACATGACCCATTCCATTAGCATAGCACCCGATCGTTTAGTATGTTGCTATTGCTTTTATCCATGACTTATACATGTTCCTTTAACTATGAGATTATGCAACTCCCGTTTACCGTAGGAACACTTTGTGTGCTACCAAACGTCACAACGTAACTGAGTGATTATAAAGGTGCTCTACAGGTGTCTCCGAAAGTACTTGTTGGGTTGGCATATTTCGAGATTAGGATTTGTCACTCCGAATGTCGGAGAGGTATCTCAGGGCCTTCTCGGTAATGCACATCACATAAAGCCTTGCAAGCATTGCAACCAATGAGTTAGTTGCGAGATGATGTATTACGGAACGAGTAAAGAGACTTGCCGGTAACGAGATTGAACTAGGTATTGGATACCGACGATCGAATCTCGGGCAAGTAACATACCGATGACAAAGGGAACAAACGTATGTTGTTATGCGGTCTGACCGATAAAGATCTTCGTAGAATATGTAGGAGCCAATATGGGCATCCAGGTCCCGCTATTGGTTATTGACCGGAGACGTGTCTCGGTCATGTCTACATTGTTCTCGAACCGTAGGGTCCGCACGCTTAACGTTACGATGACAGTTATTATGAGTTTATGCATTTTGATGTACCGAAGGAGTTCGGAGTCCCGGATGTGATCACGGACATGACGAGGAGTCTCGAAATGGTCGAGACGTAAAGAATGATATATTGGAAGCCTATGTTTGGACATCGGATGTGTTCCAGGTGAAATCAGGATTTTACCGGAATACCGGGAGGGTTACCGGAACCCCCCGGGAGCATAATGGGCCAACATGGGCCTTGGTGGAGAGGTGAGAGGGATGCCCTCATGGGCTGCGCGCCTCCCCCCTTCCCCTAGTCCTATTAGGACTAGGAGAGGTGGCCGGCCCCCTCTCTCTCTTCCCCTTGGAGAATCCTAGTCCAACTAGGATTGGGGGGGGGGGATCCTACTCCCAGAGGGAGTAGGACTCTCCTGGCGCGCCAGGCTTGGCCGGCCAGCCCCTCCCCCTTGGCTCCTTTATATACGGGGGCAGGGGGCACCCCATAGACACACAATTGATCATTGAGATCTTTCCTTAGCCGTGTGCGGTGCCCCCTTCCACCAAATTCCACCTCGGTCATATCGTTGCAGTGCTTAGGCGAAGCCCTGCGCCGGTAACACATCAAGATCGTCACCACGCCGTCGTGCTGACGGAACTCTTCCCCGACGCTTTGCTGGATCGGAGTCCAGGGATCGTCATCGAGCTGAACGTGTGCCAAGAACTCGGAGGTGTCGGAGTAACGGTGTTGTGATCGGTTGGATCGCGAGGAGAACGTACGACTACTTCCTCTACGTTGCGTCAACGCTTCCGCTTCGGTCTACGACGGTACGTAGACAACACTCTCCCTCTCGTTGCTATGCATCACCATGATCTTGCGTGTGCGTAGGAAATTTTTTGAAATTACTACGTTCCCCAACACGGCCCAGGTAAAGGCCCACAAGATTTTTGTGTGCCATAATGGGCCGGCCCAGGTAAAGGCCCACAAGATTCTTATGGATCATAATGGGCCGGCCTAGCTAAAGGCCCACGAGATTTCGCCGACATTAATGGGCCGGCCCACCTATAGGCCCACAAGATTTTGAGGACCCTAGTAGGCCGGCCCATTAACTGGCTGCCTTGTTTTGGGCCAAATGCCGGCCCATATTTTGATCCGGTCCATTAATGGCCTACCATGCTCCGGGCATAATAGTGGCCCATATGAGATCCGGCCCGTTAAAAGCCTACCACGTTCTGGGCCAAATTACGGCCCAAATCAGCTCCGGCCCTTTAAGAGGCTTTGGGCTCAATTATGGCCCATATCAGATTCGACCCGTCAACTGGACACTATGCTTTTGGGCCCACTTGCTAAAGGCCCACTTAGTAATTCGGCTTGATATTAGTTATGGCCTGTTAAGGGCCCGTTTAACATTTCGGCCCTATATTAATTTATGCCTGTTAAAAGCCCGTCATATAGTTGGGCCTAACTACGGCCCGGTTTGCATCCGGCCTGCTCGCAGCCGATATCTGATTGGGCCAAACAAGGACCGAGAAAATTTTGGCCTGTTAAAAGTCCATGATTTGATTCGCACAATGTTATGATGCTCGGAAAAGTGATTGAAATTATCATTGATCAAACTTATGCACTTTGCTAGCATTCACACTTCATAAATTATTTCTTTTATCATTTACCTACTCGAGGACGAGTAGGAATTAAGCTTGGGAATGCTGATACGTCTCCAACGTATCTATAATTTATGAAGTATTCATGCCAATATATTATCATTCTTGGATGTTTTACAATCATTTTATAGCAACTTTATATCATTTTTTGGGACTAACCTATTGACCCAGTGCCTAGTGCCAGTTGTTGTTTTTTGGTTGTTTTTTACATCGCAGAAAATCAATATTGAACGGAGTCCAAACACCGTGAAACTTTTTGTGGATTTTTTATGGGCCAGGAGACTCCCGATGGGCCAGAGCAGCACCTGGGGGGTGCCCCGAGGGGGGCACAACCCACCAGGGTGCGCCAGGCCCCCCAGCCACGCCCAGGTGGGTTGTGCCCACCTCGGTGGCCTCCCGCACCCCCTCTTTGCACTATAAATTCCCAAATATTCCGAAACCCCTCAGGGTTAACCTAGATCAGAAGTTCCGCCACTGCAAGGCTCTATAGCCACCGAAAACCAATCGGGAGCCCGTTCCGGCACCCTGTCAGAGGGGGGAATAATCTCTGGTGGCCATCTTCATCATCTCGGTGGCCACCACGATGAGGAGGGAGTAGTTCACCGTCGGGGCTGAGGGTTTGTACCAGTAGCTATGTGTTTAATCTCTCTCTCTCTCTCTCTCTCTCGTGATCTATATCATGGGCTTTGTTAATATAGATGGATCATATGATATTTCTCCCCTCTATACTCTTGTTGTGATGAATTAAATCTTTACCCTTTGAAGTTTTGTCATGTCGGATTGAATATTCAGATTTGATAACATATGATGTATGTATTGCGGTATGAATACTTTAGGTGACAATGGGGCATCATATTGATTCACTTGATATACGTTATGGCACTCAACTTGCGGATTCTCGCGGTGATATTGGGGTCATCTATGCATAGGGGTTGATGCACGTTTTTATTATATTTTCTCCGTTAGAAACTTTGGGGTCTCCTTGTAGTTCTTTGTGTGGATTGAGTATTATGAATATGAATTTTCTTTGGTGTTATTTTAGTACGAACTCTTGATTAGATCGATCGGAAAGAATAGCTTGCGTTATTTTAGTACGAACTCTAGGATAGATCGAACGGAAAGAATAGCTTTGAGGTGGTTTCGTACCCTACAAACAATTTCTATCTTTTGTTCTCCTCTAATAGGAACTCGGGAGTGATTCTTTATTCCACTTTGAGGGATAATCATATGATCCAACAATGTTAGCATTGTTGAGAGGTTGCACTTGTGAAAGTATGGACCCTAGGCCTTGTTTTCAAGCATTGGAACACCATTTTTATGCCCGTTTACTATTTGCTACCTTGCTGTTTTTATTTATTCTGATTATAACAATATATTTCTACCATCCATATTACACTTTTATCACCATCTCTTCGTCGAACTAGTGCACCTATACAATTTCCATTGTATTGGATGTGTTGGGGACACAAGAGATTTCTTGTATTTAGTTGCAGGGTCATTTGAAAGAGACCATCTTCATCCTACACCTCTCACGGATTGGTAAACCTTAGGTCATCCACTTGAGGGAAAATTGCTATTGTCCTACAAAACTCTGCGCTTGGAGGCCCAACACGTGTCTACAAGAATAAAGCTGCATAGTAGACATCAATGTGCACTAGATTGACATGGTTCATATGAGGAAGGACAGCAACCGGGCATACTTTGGTCAAACTTTGGATCCGATAGAGCAGTTTGGCATTAAGGACTTGCTCACGTTCCACATGGACTTTGACCCAGAGATTGTGGCTTAGTTCTTTGCGTCAGTTCACTTCCATACGGATCAGGAGCGGACCATGACATGGATGACCAGTGGGAAGAGGATGTCTGCTAAGTGGAAGGAGTTCATGGCGATGCTACACGTTCGTGATGAGGGGCTCAATGCACCCGTTGGTGTCCGCCCACATGGCAACCCCGAGTCGACCAACAAGAACAAGCTTCAGCCCTACCTTATTGAGAAGAAGCTAGCCAATGAAAAGAAGACTTGTGTACTGAATCCATTCCTTGACATCATGCACCGGATCTTCCGCAACACACTTTTTCCTCTCATAGGTGACAAGGATATGGTGCATGCTTATCTAGTGGACATGATGCTCATCTGCGAGGTGGACCGTCTCCGACAGACGCAACCACTTGATGTCTCACATATCATGTGGTGTGAGTTGCAGTTTGCGGTGTTCAACCGTAAAGTACCCATCTATGGACCTTACCTGTTTCTGTTGATCTCGAAGACTTGGGAGCGGCTCTTCCCCAATGAAGAGTTTGTTGCTCCCAACTGGATTCACCATGAGCCCATCAAGCTACGCATCAAGAGAAAGTGGGCCAACACCACTACCAGGGCTGAGGTAGAGGCTGCTAGGATGGCCGTGGATGAGGATGAGTTTGAGGAGGAGGAAGCGGCTGAGGACAGTTCTGAGGGATACACTCCTCCCTCTACTGAGCCCACCTGGGCTAAGAAGCTCAAGGCCAAGATGAAGGCTCTGTTATGCACACAGGCCAAGGGACAGTACCGGGCTCATGTGAACACCAAGATGGCTCGTCGTCACGACAAGGCCATTATGAGGCAGGTTGGCCTTGAGGTCCAGGATGGCTCTGAGGAGAGGATCACAGATGAGGAGCCATGGATCAGACATCATTGTCGGTGGAGCGAGTCAGAGGAGGAGACTCGATTTCCATCTACATCCCGTGCTGCTGAGGAGTATCCGGAGGATGATCATGACTGGTGATGCCTTGGAGTTATACCGTGTCCTGTCTGCCTTTTTGGTGTCTCGACGCCAAAGGGGGAGAGAGTGTAGGATCTACGAGTCTTGTGTCGAGTCTTGTTTTGATTTGCTTTCGCCTTGTTGAACCTTTGTTTGCTTTGGCTTGTCGGTTTGTGTTTGTGTTCGTGTGAGTCCAGGAGACTATCATATGGTGTAAGACATATGTCCTAATCTTATCTTACTGTCTTATCATATTGTCTAGTATGTTTTGTAGATTATGAGCTTGCTATGTCTTGTGTCGTTTACTTCATGCTCATTTCTATATCTTGCCTCCATATTAGTGTTATTCATATTGTTGCAAGAATTGCCTTGTCTATAAAATATAGGGGGAGTGTTGATCCTAGTATGTGTGTGTCACATCCCTAGTTTGGTAATGCTTAGTGCTAGAATCTTGTGTTGCATCATGTTTAAGTTCCAATTAAAGTTGAAATGGGGATGACAGAAACCCCCAGCACCACTGAATCCAACTAGGGTTATTCAAATACTTTTCCAATGAACCTGAAATGCCCTTCTAAAATGTTCATCACCTCTGCCTTGGTCTTAAATCACTGCCAAAAGTGATGCACAGATTTCTAGGTCACTCTAAGGTCACTGGATTAAATCTTTAGCATTTGAGTTTGGGCATTTAAAATTATATAAAATATTTCAAATGCTCAAATAACCCCAAACTAAAATGTTCCATGTTGGATATATTCCAAGTAGTGGGTATGTTCAGTTTGGTGATTTTTGAAAGGGTCTAGATATTTTTAGAAAAGCCACAAAGATTACAGAAAAATAGAAAAGAGAAATAAAATTAGGAAAAGACCAGAGGCCCACCTGGAACTTACCTGGCGCCACCAAAGCCACCTGGCCGGCCCGGTTGGCCAGCCCATCCCAGCACCGCCTCCCCCCCCCCTCTCTGTCGTCTTCCTCCTCTGCCAGGAGGATGCGCGCGTGCCCGACCCGAGCACGGCCACGCGCCTCGCCAGCTCCTGCTTGCCGCTCTCCCTCGTCGCTCTGGACCCTCCCCGCGACGCCACGCAACCTCCCCGACCCCCCTTGAGCTCTCTCTCGTGCCTCTCCCCTCCTCTGCTTCTCTCCCTCTCGCGCCCGAGCGCAACCGTCGCCGCCGTTCGCCACCACCGCGGCCACCGCCTCCCCCTCGTTCCCTCGGCATGCCCACGAGCTCCGCCACGGCGTCTTCGTCCTCCCCACCGACTCAAGCGACGCCGGACGCCTCCAAGCACCGTCCCCGACCCCTTCTTCCTCCTCGGTCACTGGAGATCCCCCTCGTCGCCCCGATCACTCCAGAGCGCCCCCGAGCCCACTGACCTACTGCGCCGCCTCCCAGTGAGCTTCTGATCTCCCCCCTTTGCTCGTCCCCTCCGTTCTCGCCCTCTAGGCCGTAGCCCCGCCATGACCGTGAGCTCACCGCCGTCGCGATCATCACTGCCGCAGCTAGCAACCCTGCCTGACCCAACCGAGCATGTAGTTGTGCTCAGCGTGCTCACAGGAGGCCATAGCACCGCCTGCCTCGCTTTTCCGTACACCGTAGCCTCGACCCCAAGCTCACCCGAGCTCCGGCCGCCGCTAAAGCTCGTCGCCGGCCACCCTCCGGCCACTCCCCGGCCGTGCCACCACCCTGGTTGGATGCGGACGAGCGTCCGCATCCCGTAGTTGTGCTCCGCGCGCCAAACGGCGCTCTATAGGCCATTTCCGCAGCGCACCGCCGCGTCGGGACTTGCCGGCAGCTAAACGCTGGTGACCGCTGACCATTGACCGGCATGGGTTGACCCCACTGCCCGGGTTGACTTCCCCCTCTCCCTCACTGACATGCGGGCCACGCCGTGCTAACTAACCTAGATTAGTGTTAACTAAACCTAAACCTAGTTAGTTTAGTTTAGTTACTGACACATGGGACCCACAAGTCAGGGTTGACCTGGAGCGTCTCAGTTGACTTGCTGACGTCACTGTGATGTCATGCTGACGCAGTAAATAATTTCTGTATTTAAAATAATTCAGAAATTCCAGAAAATATTGCAAACTTCAAAAATTCATAGTAATTCAACCGTAACTCCAAATCAAACAAATTATATATGAAAAATTATCAGAAAAATTCAAGGAATCCATCTGTACCATTTTCATGCATGTTTGAACAATGTTTGTCCTCTGTTTTGGACAAAATAAATAAAGGGCATTTAAATAATCATATATGGAGTTGGAATTTGAATCATGTATTCAAACCAACTTCATTTAAATCATAGCTAGATGCATTAGCTCAAATCACAGCATATTGCTATGTCATGATCATGCATCATATTGTTGCATTGCATTGATTGTGTTCTTCTCTATTTGCCGGTAACCGTCCCCTCTCAGTCGATGATGTTTTCGACGATCTGATCGATGACACCGATGAAGAGCTATATTATCTTCAGAAGTGCCAGGCAAGCAAAAACCCCTTGTTCATTCTGATACAATCCTACTCTCTCGCTTCTTCTCTCTTTTACTGCATTAGGACAACAACGATTGAATTGTTACATGATGCGGTAGTTGAACCCCTTATCCTCTGCATGACCTGTCATTGCCACAGTAAATAGATGAAACCCACTAGTATGAGTAGGAGTTGTTTGAGCCCTGATGTGCCTACTCATTCATGTTTGTTGTCATGCCTGCTACTGCTTAGAGTTGAGTCGGGTCTGATTCATCGGGGATGAATTGGAATAGTGATGAACATGTCCTACTGTGTGTGAGCTAAGTGTGTGAATACGATTTGGTAAAGGTAGCGGTGAGAGGCCATGTAGGAGTACATGGTGGGTTGTCTCATTGAAGCCGTCCTCAGGAACTGGGTTCTGTGTTTGTGATCCATGGAACAGCTACTACCACACATTGGGATCCTTAATTGACTCTCTCGGCTTCTTAATCACCCTTGTCCTCTGTCCAGGAGTTGCAAGTAGTTTCTGGTGTTTGTAGTATGCTGGGGGCCGCACGCAGTGCTGACCGTAGGGGTGGGCTGTGTTGCGGTAGGCACGTGGCACGGTGTACCGGGCGCCCGTTTGGTGCCTCGGGAACCCTGCACACATCGTTCGGGGCCGTATGTGGAAACCTCGGCCGGACTCCCTGCGGATGGAACCTGAATAGGCGATAAACCTGGACTAGAGACTTGAGTGTTTAGGTAGGCTGTGGCCGACACCCTCGCTGGGCTTCCGCTTGAAGGTTGCCGAGTACATGTCGTGTAAACGACGATAAGTGGTGAGAGCGTGTGTGAAGAAGTACACCCCTGCAGGGTTAACATCATCTATTCGAATAGCCGTGTCCGCGGTAATGGACTTCTGGGTTGTCGATAACAGTTCATAGACAAGTGAAAGTGGATACTCTAAAATGCGCAAGATAAGCGTGAGTGCTATGGATGGCGTTCTCGTAGGAAGACGGGAGCGGATCCATAGTGGTGTATTGAAATGGTGAATATGTGGACTCGTGTGCGCCACCTCAAGAGAGTTGCTTGCAGTCGTAGTTCAGGATAGCCACCGAGTCAAAGCTAGCTTGCTGCAGTTAAACTCCACCACCCCCTTTATTGAAACTAATGCATATGTAGTTAGTTCTGATGTAAGTCTTGCTGAGTACGTTTGTACTCACGTTTGCCTATTTTATGTTTTTGCAGAGAGACTTCAGTCTCGCTAGTAGTACCGCTTGGACTTCGACGTTTAGCTTGATACCTCAGCTACGATCTTGTGCCCTCGGCAGGATCTGGTAGATAGTCAAGCTTCTCAGCCTTTTTCATTTGTAGATGTCTGTACTCAGACATGTTGAGCTTCCACATGTGCTTGTTGCTTGTATGCTCTGAATGCTGGGTCATGAGACCCATGTTTGTAATATCTCGCTCCTCGGAGCCTAATGAATAAATACTTTGAGTCGTAGAGTTATGTTATGATGCCATGTTGTATTTACTCATATCGGGCATATTGTGTGTATGGTTGAAATGCTTGGTATGAGTGGGATCCGACTATCTAGTTGTTTATCCTTGGCAGCCTATCATATGGGGAAATGTAGTCTAGTGCTTCTGAGCGATAGTAGTCCGCTACAGCCCGGATCACCAGAGTCCTGCTAGCCCAGCACTACTGCTTGGAACACTTGGCTGGCCGGCATGTGATTCACGTCGTTCCTGTGTCTGTCCCTTCGGGGAAATGTCACGCGGTGTTATCCGGAGTCCTGCCTAGCCTGCTACAGCCCGGTTTACCGGAGTCCTGTTAGCCCAGTGCTACAGCCCGGATTTATATGTTGTTGACCGACATGCTCGATGTGATTCATGTATGCCTGTCCTCATGGGTTAGTGCCGCCTTGGGTTCACGACTAGCCATGTCGGCTCAGGTTCTTTGTCATATGGATGCTAGCGACACTATCATATACGTGAGCCAAAAGGCGCAAACGGTCCCGGGCCAGGTAAGGTGGCACCCGTGGGAGTACCGTGCGTGAGGCCGCAAAGTGATATGATGTGTTACATGCTGGATCGATGTGGCTTAGGATCGGGGTCCTGACAGTGTGTCGTGCAGTCCAAAGCATTTCTATAGAGTGCACACATCTAGGGGAGCCTGTCTATATTTTATAGATGTTGGGTTTGCTTATGTTTCATTTTATATCCCTATGTGCAAATCCTGTATTGTCATCAATCCACCAAAAAGGGGGAGATTGTAAGGGAATATTTCTCCCTAAGTGGTTTTGTTGATTGATGACAATGCATTTGCGGACTAATCGTGTGCATTGAGCATTTTAGATATCTCATGTCTAGGCACAAGACGATTGGGTGCCCCTCGGAACCTATCGAAGACAGCGTTTCTCTATGTTTCTTTTCGGTGGATTTGAGTCATAGGAAAGCCGTACTATTAAGAGGGGGTCCGCTTCGGAAAGGTTAGGGTGGAATCAACACGTACACATTTGTTCCTTTGCACCACCTTTCCTTGCTTCATTGGGGCACCGGTTCTTCCCCTTGTCATTGAGAAGATGAAGGCTTCCGAGTGCTATTGGTCTGAGGCGTGCGGTAGTACTGCTCCATGGAGCAATAGTATCGCAGCTCCCATGGTAGTACCGCAGATGCGGTAGTACTGCTCCTAGCTCGTGGTAGTACCGTGGCATCTGGCCCTGCACGGTGGCATGAGCGGAAGTAGGGGCGGAAGTAATTTTTACTTTCGCACCCTACACGGTAGTACCGCTCCCTGTGAGCTGTAGTACCGTGCCGGACTTTTGCACTGACCAAAACTCAGCGGAAGTAGCCACGGATGTAATTTTATTAGTCTGTGCCTTCCCAGCCTAGAATGAGCCCTGCCTTGTGGTAGTACCGCAAGGGTGCGTGGTAGTACCACTCCGGCGGTTCTACCGCTCGTTGCCTTGTGCAACAGGGCCTCAACTGGCTCCTGCCGCGCGAGCGGTAGTACCGCATGCCTGTGCGGTAGTACCGTGGTTATGTGCGTAGTACCGCATGCCGCGAGCTGAGTAGGTGGGTAAGGTTGGATCTTTCCTCTCACTATATAAGGGGGGTCTTCTTCCCCAAGTTGACCACCTCTTCCCTTCCCAAGCTCCATTGTTGCTCAAAGCTCCATTTTCGCCCGATCTCTCTCCCTAGCCAATCAAACTTGTTGATTTTCTAGGGATTGGTTGAGAAGGCCCCGATCTACACTTCCACCAAGAGAAATTTGATTCCCCCCACTAATCCCTTGCTGATCTTGTTACTCTTGGGTGTTTGAGCACCCTAGACGGTTGAGGTCACCGCGGAGCCATATTCCATTGTGGTGAAGCTTCGTGGTGTCGTTGGGAGCCTTCAATTAAGTTGTGGAGATTGCCCCAACCTTGTTTGTAAAGGTTCGGTCACCGCCTCCAAGGGCACCAATAGTGGAATCACGGCATCTCGCATTGTGTGAGGGCGTGAGGAGAATACGGTGGCCCTAGTGGCTTCTTGGGGAGCATTGTGCCTCCACACCACTCCAACGGAGACGTACTTCCTCTCAAAAGGAAGGAACTTCGGTAACACATCCTCGTCTCCACTGGATCCACTCTTGGTTATCTTTTACCTTTACTTGTGCAAGCTTAGATTGTGTTGTATCCCTTGCTTGCTAGTGTGCTTGTTGTTGTTGCATCATATAGGTTGCTCACCTAGTTGCGTATCTAGACAACCTAATTTGATGCAAAGTTTAAATTGGTAAAGAAAAGCAAAAAATTATTAGTTGCCTATTCACCACCCCCCCCCTCTAGTCAACTATATCTATCCTTTCACTTTTCCCTAGTAGTGACCCCATGAAAACCTATGGAGCTAACAGTGAGATCTTCATCTTCTCTAGGATGTTAGTGAAGATAATATTGAGGTTGCTGCCTCCATCCATTAGGACACATGAGAGGCGGCACCCCCCCCCCCCCATGATTGGATCTAGCACCAGGGTACTTGCCTGGATGTACGACGTCCTCGGGGTGATCCCCGACGTCGAATGTCGTCATTTCCTGGGACCACGCAAGCCTTTCGCTGGTTGCGTTTTCTACTGCGTAGATCGCGCGTAGCGCGTGTTGTTGCTTTTGGCGAGTATCCACTATCGTGAATATCATATTCACACAGGTCTCGCGAGTGGGCTGACCGCTTTGCGGAGCCCACACAACACCCCTCTCGCATTCCCTTGCAAGTTAGTTAGGGCCAAGGTAGACCCGCAAGGCCTTCCCTTGCTCATCGTACGTGTGATCGACGAGGTGTGGGGGCGAGATGTCGAAAATTCGCCTTGGTCCGTCGACGACCAGTTCAAAAGAGCCGAATGTAAGGGATTGACCTGGCGGGAGCTTGCCGACCTCTTCTGATTCTCCGCACCAGGTTAGGTCTCTGATCATCTTGCATGTGTCTGGTGCGCCAACTGACGGAGCAAAATACTGTCAATCCCTCGTTAGGGTTCATGACAAGATCGGAAGTACCAGAACGGAGTCTACACACACACACACACACACACACACACACACACACACACACACACACACACACACACACACACACACACACACAATTTACCCAGGTTTGGGCCCCCTAAGAGTAATACCCTACATCCTCCTTCTTCTTGTTATTCATGGTGAGGGGTTACCTCGTGCAGAGGATTAAAATGATGTATGGGATTGCTACTGAGAGTTTGGATCTAAGATTGGATGATGAATGAGGACCTAGACCTTCATTTATATAGGTAGGAGAGTTCTAGGATTTACATGGGGGGTAGATGTGATCTACGGCGCCATCGCCCTCTAGTCTTGGAGAACACGAAGGTTGCCTTCACCTTTTAGGGCTCCCTTCTAGTCTTGGGCCTAGCGGGCCCTGTGTATTTGACGAGGCCGGGCTCCCTTACGTGAGGAACCCTGGGTATAGGACCACGTCAGTCATCCATCATGTTGACTGTTATTGGTGTTATCTCCAACTTCTATGTCGGATTATCCAGCAAGTAGGAAACTGATGGGAAGACCTAGAGAAGAGAAGGTAGTGGAAGTCAGGCTAACCAGTAGAGGACTGGGAGGAGGTGATGCGGCAATTGTGTTTGCCATGTAACGTCGTAGTGGAAAGCTCCAATTTCTCGTTGTAAGGTTGCAAATATGCGAAATCTCAAGGAATTATGATACAGTTGTAAGGTTGTAACATTGCAATTGTGCAAATCCAGGTAGGCTACATGCTCATTGGTAAGAATTGTACAATTCGAGACAAGGCAACTTTTTCTTCCTTACATCTCAAGGATTTTTGTGTCTCTTAGTTGCTTTTCCTATACAGGCAAACCTGAACTAGCTTCTCCCTCTTTTTTGTTGAGAAACCAGCTGAAATACATTGAGCAAGAAGGTAAAAGAGTTGCCTGCAGAAGCTACTTGTTTTGCATGGCGATCAAGATACAACAAGGCATCATAAGGAGACGAAATAAACAACTGAATATCATACAGAAATAACTAAAAACTATGCAAAGTTTTTCATGCAGCAAGTGGAAGGAGGGGAATTACAATTTATTGTTGTATGCTTTGTATATGTATCAAGAAGAGCCATGCGTGGTTTTGTTGCTTCAGTTTAACAGTTTTCTTGATTGATATTTTATCTGCCTAAGACCAGCTTGTTATATTTCAAAGGGAGCTAATATATCAAAACTTACCGTTTCTGAAACTGGGGATGAATGGACCACATGCCTTTCCTAAAGTAGTCCGGCGCTTGATAAGTCTAGGAAGCAAGTGCTTGTACCTAGCAGCGTCCGTCATTGTTTGTTTCAATCAGACATTTAGGTTTTGCCAATGAAATGCATGATAATTTTTGTCAAATCATCACCGTCAATATTTTTAATGTGCATGACAGCCATATTTTATTTCCGTTGTGGGTATATATTTTCCCTAGCACCATGTCATGAGAAAGAAAAAAACAGAAGAGAAATGTATTTTATTCTTTTTTTAGGGAATGTTTTTTATTCTTTTTCGAGAAAGAGCAGAAGAGAAATGCATGTTTTGGGCCTTTCCAGTGAAGCGGGTCCGTTCCTCTCCGCCTCTCGACTACTCTCACTCGCCCGTCCACCCCTCGAGAAAAAAAAGGCTACTCGCCCGTCCTCTTCCGTTTCCACCCAACCAGACCGCCGGCGGGCGGCCTCCACATCCCCGCCTCCCACTTCTACCTCCCTTGCTCGGCCGGCTCCGGCGACTCCCATCCGCATGCCCGGAGCCCCCATGCGTTCCTTCTCCCCCAACACTGACCCCCTCGAGTCTCGACTGAAGCAAACCCTAGCCTCCCGTGCGCCTCGTGCAAATGGATGCGGGGGGTCCTAGCCCGAAGCGGAGGAGATCGGCCTCGCCCGGTGTGGAAGAAGACGGAGGATGTGCCGACTACATCAGCTCCCTCCCCGACGCCGTGCTCGGCGACATCATCTCCCTCCTCCCCACCAAGGAAGGCGCCCGCACCCGAATCCTCGCGTCCCGGTGGCGCGACCTCTGGCTCTCCGCCCCACTTAATCTCGACTGCCGTGAGCTCACCGCCGGCAGGAATGAAGTCCGCTCTGACGTCGTCTCACGCATCCTTTCCTCCCACCGGGGACCCGGCCGTCGTCTCTACATCAACACCTGCATCCACTGGATACCAGCAGACACCGTGGAAGCTTGCCTCCGATCCGCTGCTCTGGACAACCTTGAGGAGCTTGATTTCATCAACCATCTGTTAGAGAAACCACAGCGGGCATTGATCCTCCGCTTCTCGCCCACCCTCCGTGTTGCCAACATTGGTGGATGCAACCTCTCGGACGTCAACTTCCATGAGCTTCACCTTCATTTCCCCCTGCTTAAGCTGCTCGGTCTTGTAAATGTCATGATCTCGGAGAGCTCGCTGCATAGCCTGATTGCCGGGTGCCCAGCTCTCGAGTGCTTGCTGATTGACATGTGCTCTGGCTTCCGCCGCATCCGAATAAACTCCCCAACTATTAGATGCATGGCTGTGAGAGAATATGGGATACCGATAGAGTCACTGCTGCTTGAACAAATCGTCATTGAGAAAGCTCCTTGTCTTGTGAGGCTGCTCTTTGAGAGGGGCAGTATTCTGCAGGTAACCGTACTCGCAGCTCCTAAACTGGAGACTTTAGGCTTCATTAGTGATAAGTGCAGGTCAGGTGAATTGTCCAGACTCATGATTGGCTCCACTGTTATTCAGGTATGCCCTGTGGCTTCTCAGTTGCATTTCTATGCGCAGAAAAATTGCCTATCACCTGACCTGTGCACTGGCCTAATATTGTGGCTTTCATACTTGATAAAGGGATTGCGTGTTGATAACCTGATAACAGTGGTACAAACTGTCAAGATTTTGGCTCTTGATATGCACAATCTTAGTTTGGATACTGTTATTGAATTGATGAGATGCTTTCCGTGCTTGGAGAAGTTGTACATTCAGGTGATGTTTCTTCATTGATAGTTCAGCAACCTTTTTGATCTACTTTTGGTCTGAACTTGTTGATTTGATTATTTGTGTATGTTCTTTCAGTCATTTCAATCAAGACCGGGGAATTTGTGGCGTCGTAAACACCGGAATCTGTTAAAATGTTTTGACATGAGTCTGAAGACGTTAGTGTTACAACTATATCGGGGGAAGAAGTCGCAAATTAACTTTCTTACATTCTTTGTATTGAATGCGAAAGTTCTAGAGTCAGTGACACTTGGCATCACAACCAGGAATAACAATGAGAAGTTCTTGGCAGAACAACGCAGGAAGCTTCAGCTGGAGAACAGGGTTTCCAGAGATGCTCAGTTTCATTTTAGAACTGGTAGTTGTGTCCGCAGTTCTTATGATATCAAGCATATTGGTGATTTGGATTTAACTGATCCATTCGCACATATGTAGCTACTTGTTCTCGTCGGTTGCCTATTTCCTTTTGTGTCTTGTCAAACCTGAGTAGTTAGCGTGTTTGTAGTACCTTTTGAGTTTGTATCATCTGGTACCTTAGTAGAATTTGAAAGACTATTGTTTATGATACTTTTGTCAGACGGGGCACATGTTTGCAACCCTGTGCTAGTTTACATGAATTCCGGTGTTGGTGTTATTCCACCTTATGTTTTATTGGCATTGTTCTCCGAGTCTCTTTCTTGTTGCCTGTTGCCACTGAATACTTGCCTGATTTTCCTGAATAGTACCGTTAAAGTTCACGTTTGCTCAACAGCGCAGATTCTCGGTAATCACTGAACTCTATGCTGAATGTAAATCTTACCATTAAAGTTCAACTCTGCTGATTGCTGTAATGATTTTGAATACCATTATCTGAGTAATACTTGGCACATATTTTCGAACTCATTATATGCTCGAGATGAGAAATCTGAAGACTTGCTGCTAAATTGGAACTTTGTTTAAAAACTGAAACAATATGTTGTAGATAGATTACTGCTAGCAGCAGGATTTGGATGATTCTGAAACACTCTCTATAGAAGCTGCAGATCATCATTTGTTGTATCCTTCACAAGATACTCAAATGGTTCCATGCAATGTACCTTTGTCATGTATACTATCTGCACCTGCTTCGATCTGAGCCACAAAAGAAACAGCAGGCTCGAGACCTCCCGATTGTATGCTTATATATATATAACTATGATACCTTTTGTCATTTAAACAAGGCAGGTGTATCTCTACGCCGTCGATCTTAGCTGCCACTCCCTCTGCCCCACAATATAAGACATGGTTAATTGTCGATGACTTCACCAAGCCACTCACTATGAGAGGACTAATGAATTCAAGTACAATCTCAACCTAAACAAAGTTCCATAGGTACAGATTGAGCGAGATGAATCCATGAGAGGACTAATGAATTCAAGTGCAATCTCAACCTAAACAAAGTTCCATAGGTTCGGATTGAGGGAGATGAATCCTAGTGATCATTTAATCTTGTAAGCCACGGCATTGTCTCTACAAATAAACGTATGTGGCCCTCGGGGATTATACGCTCCCCGCAAACTTACAGGCTACGCACGGGCGCTCCTATACCTCGCTCAATACGAGTTGTATGCTAGCCTCACCCGAGGGAGCGCCCTACTGGACCGCCCTAGCTCGCAGGAGGCCGCAACCTCGTTTTTTTTCTAGTTTTTTTTCATGTTTTTCCTTTTCTTTTTTTGCTTTGTAATTTTTTACTTTGTTTATATTTCCAAATATTCTAAATGTATATATGGAAAAAACACTCTATATAAATTATTTGAAAAATGTTAATCTAGCATTTGAAAAAAATATGTTAATCATCTATTTAAAAAATTAATGTTTTTTTTAATTTCTGATAATGTATGACCTAATTCAGAAATATCAAAAATATGACCCCATCGACCTCTCTCAGGCCGAAGAGGACCTTTTTGGTCTTCCTTAGGCCGAAGACATCATTTCAGTCTTACTTAGACCGAAAACCGTTTGATTATGGATGAAGAGGCTTCTTTGGTTTTCGCCAGGCCGAAGATTGTTGCAGGGCCCACCTCTTCGCGTAAACGTTAGACTGAAGTTGCATGTCGGCCTAAATTAGGCTGAAGAGGCTCTTTGGATTTCCTGTGGTCGAAGAGTCTTTTTTTTTCTTTCTCTATCCACCCGGTTATCTTCCTGCCCTTAACCAATTCAACGTTTCCGTTCTTTTTTCCCGCCATTATTCCCGCTCAGTTTTCCTGCCAACCCCTTACCCTCATTCTATAACCCCTCCCCCCCCCTCGCATGTTGTCTTCTGCATCTTTCCTTAGCAATTTTTCCAGTCATTTCAAGTGACAATTCCCGTGGTTTTACTCCATTGATGTCTCATTTGATTTTATGCAATGTCGCACGAATGCAGATGCCTAGTTTGGAAGGTGTGCGTTTTGAAGAATTAGTTAGTAGTGATAGCCATATGACGGAGTTGGGTAAGTGTTTCTTGAGGCCCGGGCTCCCGGAGAAGCTCCATGTAAGGAACCCAGAGGAAATTCAACAAGATTTTTTTCCGGTTGTGTGGAAGGTGGGATTGGATTTGAACTCAAATACATGAAAGCCGGGGTTTTGGATCACCTGTTCTTACCGAGTGTCCAAAATTAAAATTTCAGCAGAAGCAATAAGATGACCACGTTAAGGTAATTGATATTTCAGATTGCACCTAGTTAGACCATTTGTTTGTCATTCTAATTTTGTTTCATTGTTATTTTTATTTTCCAGAGATACCTCGACGACACGGAATTTTTTAACAGGAATATCTACAACTTTGGGTGGATGAAGTCTCTCTGGGGCCCTATACCAGCTGAGTGAGCACCACGATATTGCACAACATCGGCGAGGAGTGGCGCAAAAGAAAGTGAGTGAAGACGGCGATGACTTTATGCCAAGCAAATGAGGTCAGGACTGAGGCAAAGGCTCATGTTGCATCTGACAAGGGTGGCTGTAGATCTAAGAAAGTGAGAGCGACGACGATGACTTTATGCCAAGCAAAAAAGTTCATAACAGATCGAAGGGTTGTGCAAGCTCAAAGAATGGTAGACTAAGTAAGAGTGTAGCGTCATCGAAGGGCGCCGATGCCGATTACGATTCCGCTGATGAGTGTGCAAGCCTAAGGAAGACCGAAAAGGTCCTCTTCGGCCTAAGCGAGGCCTACAGGGTCATACATATTATAGGAAGTTGTTGAAAAATATATATTAAAAAATCTTTAGAAAATGTTAACAGTCAAAAAAATTGTTCCTGGTGTACACAAAAAACGTAGGAGTGTATTAAATTTTTTGAACATAGAAACATATAATTAAAAAATATGTTCCTGATATATGCTTAAAATGTAGATTGTGTATGGAAAAAGTAGTTATCAAACACAATTTTTTAATTGTAGGGCCTCTTTTATTCATAGGATTGCAAAAACACAAGAATAGTTAAAACATAGGATTGGAATGACATGTCCATTCGATCCCTATAGAATTTGAGTTTGTTTGATTGTGCCACGGGAAAAATAAAGGATTTCTTTCAAGAGGTTGGTAGATGTTAAAATTCCTGTGAAATGTAGTACAAATGAATCCTTAGGAAAAAATCCTACAGGATTCAATCCTACAAATCAAACGACCAATATAGGAAAAATTTCTAAGGATTCTAATCCTTTAAAGATCCTATGAAAATCCTTTGAATCAAAGAGACCCGTAATCATCTATTTCAAAAATGTTAAATGTGTACCAAAAAATGTCCTGCTGTATAAAAATGTAGAACGTGTCTTAAATATTCCAACATAAAAACATAAATGTCGATCATGTATAGAAAATGTTAATCATATATTTGAAAAATGTTAACATGTATTAAAAAATGATCCTGATATACATAAAAATATGAACAATGTGTATTAAAAAATTAGTCATAAAACATAATTTTAAAAATGTTAAAAAAGTATAAAAGGTATTCCTGATGTATAAGTAAAATGTACTAATGTGTATAAGTTCAAAAATAAATAAAGAAAATGTACAAATGTGTATGAAAAAAGTCGACACGCAATGAAGAAAAAAAACAAAGAAACATCTCATAAATGAAGCAACAGGAAAACCCAAGAAAAATATAAAAACACTTGTGAGAACTAAAAATAGAAGAAAACAAGCACAAAACCAAAAATGAAGAAAATGCTGAAAACTAAGAAAGAAACAGAAACAAAGAAAAATAAGGAAAATACGAAAGAAAAGTAAAAAATGAAGAAAATAAAAAGTCCGAGAGAGACGATAAAGCAATGAAAAACCCGGTGAAAACTAAAGTTATGAAAAAGGTAAAATGAAAGGAAAAAAGTGAAAGAACAGAAAAACCAAAGAAAAAAAAGAGGAAAGCAAAGAAAACCTACAGCGAGCGAACCTACACTAATTCGCCGGCTCATATTCACGCACCATTAGTGAGCTTCCACCCTCGACACAAGAGAAGCCCGTGGAGATGGCAGATCCTATTTGACGCCCGCAGGCGTCAAAAGGGGGAGATCCTATATGCCGCTAACTGCGGCAAACAGGCTGCCTCATGCATAGGAGTTTCTCCGACTGGGCCGGCCCATCTATCGCGGGGGGAAACTCGCAACCTCACAATTACATCACGCTGCTAGCCACTAGGCCTTATGGACGACGTTGACAACTCACAGCGTCAACCCTTTTTAACTATAACGTGATATTCACTCTAGCGTCCTTTTTTTTCGATGGAACACTCTAGCGTCCTATTTACTATAGCATGCAGATTATTCAATTGTTTTAAACAGATTTTTGAAAACATGAACAAATTTTGGAAAATGTGAGAAAATTTTGAAATTCTAAAATAGTTTATAAATTATAGGAACAAAATTTAGACTTTTGACATATTTTGAAAATATCTAAACATTATTTGTAATAGAAGAACAGATTCTTTTAACTCGGACATTTTTTTGAAACATGGGAACATTTTTTTAAAATTCAAACAAAATGTTGAAACCACTAACATTTTATGAAATTCCTACAAAAATTATTAATCATGAACATTTTTATGAAATTTGAGCATTTTTTGAAAAGAGCTTTTTCTGAAACACAAAACATTTCCTGAAATTGTGAACAAATTTTGAGAATGGGAACATTTTTGTGAAACAGATTTTTTTTGAAATTATAAACAAATTTTGAAAAGGGGAACATTTTTTAAACTGTAACATTTTCTTAAACTCCTCGAAAAATGAAAATATGAATATTTCTGGAAATTGTGGTCAATTTTCTAGAGCAGGAACATTTTTTCAAAAATTGGTAAAACTTTGAACAAAATTATCCCAAACATTTTTATAAAAAAACAACATTTTCTAAAATTCCCAGACCATTTTTTTAAATGCGAACATCTTTATAATTTATAATTTATGAACAATTTTTCTAAACACTAACATTTTTATAAAAATTGAACATTTTTTAAAAACACTAAAATTTTTGAACTTTCCGAACAATTTTCAAAAGAAACAAAATAGAAAAAAGGAAAAGGAAGAAGAAACAGAAACAGAAAAACGCAAAAAAAAGAAATGAAACAGAAAAGTAAAACTAAAAACAAAATAAAACCATAAAACAGGTATAAAAATAGAAAAACCTGTTCAGGGAACCGTCTCAAAGGGGGACCTCCTATTCAGCACGTTCGGCGCCGCTGAACCAAACTGGCGCTCGCTGCGGCACCTTAGTGGGCCGGCCCACGAACACGCGGCAGCAGCAGCGAAAAAATCCCTAAAACAATTAGTCGAGCCGAGCAATTGAACTCGCGTCGCTGCACTGCTGTACGCACTTCACTAACCAGTAGAGCCACATCACTACAATGATTAATAATACCGCGAAGTATTTAAGGACAGTTGCAGCTTTGAATTTGTTTCAAAAAGAAAAGGTTCACTTATTCAAAAAAGCTAACGAAATCCCAAACCATTTTTTAAATGCGAACATCTTTATAATTTATAATTTATGAAAAAAATTTCTAAACACGAACATTTTTAAAAAAATTGAACATTTATTAGAAACACGAACAAATTTTGAACTTTCCGAACAATTTTCAAAAGAAACAAAACAGAAAAAAAGTTCACTAATTCGAGAAAAAAGTTCATAAATTTGAAAAAGTTCACAAAGTTCGAAAAAGTTCACTAATTCCATATTTAACAAACTAAAAAAGTTCACGAGTTTGAAAAAAATCATGAAAATTTTCAAAAAGTTCATGAAATACAAAATAGTTCAAAAAATTGAAAACAATTCATCAATTACAAAAAGAGTTCATACATTTGAAAAAAGTTCATGAGTTTTGGAAAAGAAGTTCATGAGTTTTGGAAAAGAAGTTCATGAGTTTTGAAAAAAACTTCATGAGTTTTGGAAAAGAAGTTCGTTGATTTGGATAATAGTTCATTAATCTTAATGATAGTTCATCAACATAGAAAAAAGTTCGCTGAATTTCAAAAAGAATCATCGAATTAGAAAAAATAGTTCATTGATTTAAATAGAAGTTCATCGAATTCAAAAAAGGTTCATGAATTGAAAAATAGTTCATAGATTTTACTAAAAGTATAGTAAAAATGACAAAAGTTCGCGCATTTATCATTTATCAAAAAATGTAAGAATAAAAAAAGAAAAAACCAAACAAAATCGTTCGAAAAAAATAGAAGTAAATTAACTTACAAGAAGCTAATCAGTCACGTCCAAAGGAAGTGACTCAGTGGTTATGGCGGTGTTCTTGCAACCATCAAGTCGCCGGTTCGAATCGATTTATCAAAAAGAGAACACAATTAAATGGGCCAGCCCAGGTCGCGGTAGGTGGTGTGCGCTGCAGACGCCTGTTAGGAAAATGCACGTTAACGGACGCCTGCAGCGCAAAATAGGATTTGCCTCTCAAAGTTCCTAAAAACGGATACCTCGCTTTGGGAAGTGGGCCGGCCCAATGATGGTAAAATAGAGGGGGGGGGGGAAGAATAACTATTCCTCACCCAGGGTGACGAATAGTCAATCCGTATATATATATATATATATATATATATATATATATATATATATATATATATATATATATATATATATATATATATATATATATATATAATCCATCCTACCACCCGGTGGTAGTTACCCCACATATCTCATATACTATCATGTGGTACTATATATATACTATTTTATTATTTTAAATATGTTCATATACTATATCTAAGATATTTCAAAGCAAGTTACATGAAAAAATTGCATATGAGCTGTGAAATACGTATATATTTGTACGTAAAAAAGTGCATACTCAAAACATGGTACATACTACCTAAAAATTAGTATATATACTACCGAATCATTGTTATATACTACATACTACACGTACATACTCTCGGTTTCGATAGATACTACATACAACATAGAAAATGCAAGTGGTGGTAACTACCACTGCTTGTAGGAAACATTTGTCCTATTTATATATATAGTACTAAAAATTGTTGATTCCTTCTTCTCTACAGAAGTCACGAAACTATTCAGGAAACAGTCACGAAACTGCCATGATTTGGTTCGGGATACAACAACGTTCACATTCCCAAAATATTCAGGAAACAACCACGTGAAAGTTCGAATCACACCCTTTCTACGTTAGCGGGCCACGAAGAAGCCAGCCCACAAACAACTACTAATAGCGAAAGGACCTCATTTTGATGCTCACGAGCGTCGAGCAGGACTTCTCCGTGGAGACTATATCTCGGTTAGCATGAGTGCTCCTTCCGTCTCATTTAAGGATTCCGGGCATAACTATTTCTCGCGTTCAGCGAGTAAGTGTTCCGACTTGCTGGAGCCAGCGAGCATATGGGGCCGGCCCACGTGCGCGGGTAAGCACTTGCATGTTTCATGTTTCGTTTATTTTCATGTTTTTTCTTTCTTCCTTTCTTATATACTTTAAAATATTCTAAATACATATATTACAAAAGACTCTCCCAAAAACACATTAGAAAAATGTTGAATAAGGATTAAAAAATGTTGAACAAGAACTTGAAAAATGTTGAACAAGTATTTAAAGAAATGTTGAATAAGTATTAAAAATGTTGAACACGTATTTGAAAAATGTTTAATAAGTACAAAAATGTTGAACGGGTATATAAAAAATGTTGAATAAGTATTTAAAAATGTTTAACGAGTGTTTGTGAAATGTTGAACAAGTATTTGAAAAGATTTTGAACAAAGTATTTGAAAGTTTTTTGATCATGTACTTGAAAAATATTGAACAAGTAGTTTAAAAATGTTGACCATGTATATAAGAATGTAGAATGAAAACAAACATAAACAAAAACAAAAACCAAAAAAAATGAAAAGCCAAAAAAAGAAACAAAAATCAAAGAAAAAGGAATATAAAAAAATGAAAAACAAATGAAAAATCCTGGAGAACAAAAAATAAAAGCAAAAAGAAAAGAAAGAAAAAAAAAATAAAAAAAAATGGAGAATCAGAAGAAAAACAAAAAAACTGCTTTTCTCCTTCTTGAGCACTTCTAGCGTAGTTGCAACGCTGATGCGTCCCAAACGAGACCTCCTATATGGGGCTTTAAGCGCCCGTTCAGGGTACTGGCGCTCGCAGCCACACCTGATAGGCCGGCCCAAAACAGCGAGGTGCAGCGAAAAATGAATTTATTGCGCGTAAAACCCTTGAAAAAAGAAGCTGAATAAGTATTTAAAAATGTTTAACAAGTGTTTGTGAAATTCTGAACAAGTATTTGAAAAGATTTTGAACAAAGGATTTGAATTTTTTTTTGATCATGTACTTGAAAAATATTGAACAAGTAGTTAAAAAATGTTGACCATGTATATAAGAATGTAGAATGAAAACAAACATAAACAAAAACAAAAACCAAAAAAATGAAAAGCCAAAAAAAGAAACAAAAATCAAAGAAAAAGGAAAATAAAAAAACTGAAAAACAAATGAAAAATCCTGGAGAACGAAAAATAAAAGCAAAAAGAAAAGAAAGAAAAGAAAATGAAAACAAATGGAGAATCAGAAGAAAAACAAAAAAAACTGCTTTTCTCCTTCTTGAGCACTTCTAGCGTAGTTGCAATGCTGATGCGTCCCAAACGAGACCTCCTATATGGCGCTTTAAGCGCCCGTTCAGGGTACTGGCGCTCGCAGCCGCACCTGATGGGCCGGCCCAAAACAGCGAGGTGCAGCGAAAAATGAATTTATTGTGCGTAAAACCCTCGAAGAAAGATGCTCCCGGCAGGAATCAAGCTTGCGCTGTTTAGCTGATACACAGGTCGCATTGCCACTACTCCACCTACGCACATGTGAGATAATTCAGCGCGAGATGTTTAAGAACAAATTGTAGCTATACATACTAGGAAAGCGTGAACTTTTTTGAAAAAGATGTGAACGAAATTTGAAAGTTCACAGATTTCAGAAAATCACGCATTAGAAAGAGTTCACCGATTTTGAAAAAGAGTTCACTGATGTTGAGAAAAAGTTCATCGATTTTCAAAAAGGTTCACAAATTTAAAAAAAGTTCATCAATTTTGAAAAAAGGTTCATAGATTCTAAAAAAAAGTTCACAAATTTGAAAAATGTTCATCGACATTGAAAAAAGTTCATCTATTTTCAAAAAGAGTTCACAAATTCGGGGAAAAGTTCATCAATTCTCGAAAAAGTTCACAAAGTTGGAAAGAACAGTTCATCTATTTTGAAAAACAAAAATCAACGACTTGAAAAAGGTTCACGGATATATAATAGAGAAAAAAGGAAGAGAATGGAAAAAACAGAACAACACAAGAGGCGTAAAAGGAAAAAGTTATCATTAGCGCTGTTTTGGCCTGGTGGCTACTGCATGTTATCTGCTTCAGTGAGATCGCGGGTTCGAATCAGCGCGAACGCACCTCCTGTTCTCATTTTTGCGCAGCTTTAGCGAGAAA
Organism: Aegilops umbellulata; assembly: GCA_032464435.1. NCBI lineage: Eukaryota > Viridiplantae > Streptophyta > Magnoliopsida > Poales > Poaceae > Aegilops > Aegilops umbellulata. The sequence continues at coordinate 81,809,975 of CP136058.1, forward strand.
AGCACGCATTAGAAAGAGTTCACCGATTTTGAAAAAGAGTTCACTAATGTTGAGAAAAAGTTCGTCGATTTTCAAAAAGGTTCACAAATTTTAAAAGAGTTCATCAATTTTGAAAAAAGGTTCATAGATTCTAAAAAGAAGTTCACAAATTTAAAAAATGTTCATCGACATTGAAAAAAGTTCATCGATTTTCAAAAAGAGTTCACAAATTCGGGGAAAAGTTCATCAATTTTGAAAAAGTTCATCGATTTTTTAAAAAAGTTCATCAATTCACGAAAAAGTTCACAAAGTTGGAAAGAACAGTTCATCTATTTTGGAAAACAAAAATCAACGACTTGAAAAAGGTTCACAGATATATAATAGAGAAAAAAGGAAGAGAAAGGAAAAAACAGAACAACACAAGAGGCGTAAAAGGAAAAAGTTATCATTAGCGCTGTTTTGGCCTGGTGGCTACTGCATGTTATCTGCTTCAGTGAGATCGCGGGTTCGAATCAGCGCAAACGCACCTCCTGTTCTCATTTTTGCGCAGCTTTAGCGAGAAAAAAAACTAAACGGGTCGGCCTGGCTTGTAGCGAGGGTGTGCGCCTGTTTGCGTTTAACACAATAACGGGCGCACCGGGCGCCAAATAGGAAATGTCGTCCCAAACAGCTGATTACGAGATCGATCCCCTGTGGGAACACTTCCTCTTTTTTACCTATTTCATTAAAAATATCGCAAAATAGGCCGGCTCAATAGCTCCAGATGCTTCAGCGAGGGAAACTTTGTAGCTCGGTTGAGGGGATAAATAGAAGCCGCGAAAGATTCCCTCCCACATGTAACTACTGGGCCGGCCCATATTCGCTTTTTTTACGTTTGCTGGATTTCAATCATCGTTGTGTTCGTTCACTGGGCTGGTTTCCCACGTTTTTTCTTTTCTTGTTCTTTACGTTTTTCTCTGTTTTCATCGTTTTCTTCAGTTTTTTCACGGTTCTTACAAGTTTACTTTGTTTCTTCATGTTTTATTGTGTGTTTTCTTTGTTTTTTTGTTGGTTTTTGCCTTTATTTCTCGGTTTTCACTGAGGTATTTCTTCTTCTTGTTGTTGTTTTATTTTGTTTTTGGTTTCTTATTTTATTCACTTTTGTTTTTTCGGTTTTCTTTGTTTTTTTTTCATTTTTAGATTTTCAGTACACATTCAACATTTTACGTATATATAAAGAACATGTTTCGTATACATGAATTCCATTTTTTAATCTTACCTTTTTTTCGTATACTTTTTTATACAAGTACATTTTTTGTATATGTTTTACTAATACACATTTAACATTTTTTCATACAAGGGTAACACTTTTTAATAGAAGGTCAACACTTCTTTATACACATTTTAAACATTTTTCAAATGGTTGATTAATGTTTTTCAAATACAAGGTTAATATTTTTTAAATGGAAAAAGCTTCCGAACAGCCGGCTAATTTTGCGTGTTTGTCCGCCACGCACTGCACCGTCGGAGGGCGCCTGGTCACGATTTTTGTTGGGTGTGCGTTGTGTAGCGTTCACATGGGCATGCTACCTTTTCAGTTGTATGGCCCTGTGCAGAGTGATCACACCACTTTGTCTTGAATTTCAGCACTTCACGATACTAACTAGCCACCAAGTGAACTTGAGGAGAGAAGTAGCTTCCCCCATGGCTGACCTTGTGTTGTTGTTGCCATGGCCGGCATGAGTCACTCATGCTGTGAGCATGCGGGTGGTTGTTGAGTGAGCTGGCCTATGATGTTGCGGCAACGGCGAGGCAATATTGTGACGCCCCCGATTCAATCATACATGCAAATATATACGATCAAGATCAGCGACTCACGGAAAGATATCACAACATAACTCTAGACACAAATTAAAATAATACAAGCTTCATATTACAAGTCAGGGGCCTCGAGGGCTCGAATACAAAAGCTCGAAAACACAAGAGTCAGCGGAAGTAACAATATCTGAGTATAGACACAAGTTAAACAAGACTGCCTTAAGGAGGCCAACACAAAAGCAACTACGATGGAAAAGGCAAGGCCTCCTTCCTGGGACCTCCTAACTACTCCTGGTCATCGGCGGTCTCCACATAGTAGAAGGCACCCTCGGGGTAGTAGAAATCGTCGGTGGTGGCATCTGACTCCTGGGATCCACCATCTGATCGCAGCAACCGGGTATAGGGGAAAAAGAAGTAGCCAAGCAACCGTGAGCACTCATCCAAAGTACTCGCAAGACTTACATCAGATCTAAACTAAGTATGCATCAGCGTCAAAGGAATGGGTTGTATCTGTAGACTGAACTGCAGAATGCCAAAAGAGAAGGGAAAACCTAGCCTATCGAAGACTAGCATCTTCAAGCATCTTGCAGCATTCAGAAGAGTATAGAATATCATTTTATAAAGCAAGCATGTTGTAGCATTAATGCCCAGAGATTCTTCCTCGACTCCCGGCGAGGAAGCAATCCTAGAGCCAACATATCCATATCATGTCTCAAGTATCCAATTCTAGTTGTAACAGATCGGGATACAACTCCGAGCGTCTGTTACCGTGAACACGGCTATTCGAATAGATAACTTCCCTGTAGGGGGTGCACCACATTACCCAACACGCTTGATTACTCTCACCGGACACACTTTCCTGGGTCATGCCCGGCCTCGGAAGATCAACACGTCGTAGTCCTACCTAGGCTCCACAGAGAGGTCCCCGCCCATCTACATCCTAAGCGCTCCGGGGTCTTGGGCCCATCGCCCTTGCACTCCGGGTCGTTGTGCACAGGGGAATACTAGCGTCACCTCTGTCTGGATGGCATGATCTGGCCCGACCACAATGCTGAATTGGACGCCTGACAGAGCTTTCGGAAGAAACGTACAACGCCGATTGCCCATAACTGTTCCCGCATGGCGGTTAGTGCGTATAGGCCAGTGGCCAACTTAGATCAAATACCCAAACCTTTAGTGTATTGGGAGTTCGTGGTAACAAGCAGAGACTCACGAGCATGTGACTCTGTCACCCCATCTCAAGGAAATACGGCAAGGGCTAGCCCAACCCACTCCGGGGCGGTCTACCTGCCTGGCCGTGCCTTGTAATTATCTCGCGGGTACCCTCTAGGCCAACCTGACTAACAAGAGACTGTCGGGAACTCAGGTCCACCTCTACCGGGCTGGTACCGCATGTCCCTTCAGTCCCGCAATAACAGTAACTCTCGCGGGTACCCCCACGGTCAACCCGACTTCACATATCTCGCGGGTACCCCTCAGGGCCGACCCGTCTTTAACATGGGCCTAGGGTAAAGCAAGGTAACCGTGTGTCCACAAAATCAAGGGGGAAATCTGAGGAATCACCCTTGATGGATTCCTTCTCGATGTAACCGTCAATGTGAACTAGGAGGAATCACCCTCGAGGTTCACACTTGAGGTGTTGCACGACAGAGACGTCAACGAGAGTGGTGAAGGAGGAATCACCCTCGATAGAACATGACCGAATAGCTACACTACAGAGTTATCACCAGGAGTGCGTTAGGAGGTATCACCCTCGGCACTCAATAGTAGCCCTGCAGAGTCGTACAACTAAAGGGGGTGAGGTGATGTGTTAGGCTCTGGACGTCGATCACGTTGATTGAGTCATCGGTCATCAAGCCGAGGCAACTAGGACAAGGTGAGGGGTCACTGATGGATCACTAACCAACCTATACTAAGCAGTTTAGGATAAGCAGGTAAGGTACAAGAGCAGGTTACAAAAGCAGGATATGCATCAGAATAGGAGCAATCATTACAGTAGAAAAGTCTAATGCAAGCATTAGAGAGAATGGAATGGGCGATATCGGAATGATCAAGGGGGGTTTGATTGCCTGGAAGCTCCGCTGAAAAGGGAGAAGGGTCGTCAATGATGTTGTCGATCACAGGGGTAGCATCAGTCTCGGGGTCTACAGGAGAGAAGAGGGGGAAGAAACAATAAATACATAGCAAACAAGTGCATCACTAAGCATGACATGATGATATGCGGTGCTAGGGGTGTTATATCGCAGTGCTACATGATACCGACGAAGGGGGGAAACATCCGGGAATGTTTTCCCGGAGTTTGACATTTTTTGGACAGACAAACAGAGGGGACGGTTCCATGTTCGCTATGCTAGGGGCATGTGAGAGATGAATGGAGGGCATATTCAGAATCGTCAGATTATTCTGAGCAACTTTCATGTATAAAGTATTTTCTTCCGAGTTACAAATTATTTTATATTAATTTTCAAAGTTTTAATCATTTTCTAAAATTGTTATTATTTAATTTAATTGAAAAACAGAATTATGACATCATCATGAGGTCAGCATGACATCAGCAGTCAAAGTCTGTTGACTTGGTTAAATTGACGTGCGGATCTCGTCTGTCATTGACTGATTAACCTAATTAACATATTAATTAATATAATTAGATAATTAGGTTAATTAAGTTTAATTAGTTTAATTAAACAGAATTAATTATGACATTTTCAAATTGCTAGAGTTTGTGTCGTTGGGGAGGCACTACCGACGAGGTGAGCCATTGCCGAGGAGACGCCATGGACACCCCTGGAAACCACCGCAGGGGAGGAACCACGGGTCCCCATCTACATGGGGATGACTAGAGGAGCAGTGGACGCAAATGTCCCTAGCGGACAGTCGGCCATCCGCGAGCGCGATGGAGCCACACCGCCCATGGGAAATAATATGGGAACTTCGACAGTGGCAACGGCTATCGGCAGACAGGAATCTTCTCCTAAGCCTGTGGTGGTCAGCTTGATGTGGCTTGTGTCGAGAGGAAGGGGAAGGAGATATGTGAAGGACTAGAGGCTATTTTCAATGAATATGGTAGTGTTTCTCAATATCGGTTGGTATTGAGATCCGTTTCGACATCTCAATTCAAAGGCCATCAAAACAGTCATATTCGGGAGGCCCAATACCAATTCCGAAATCCGAGCCTCAAAACAAACATCCAAACGGGGCCTTAGGCTATTATTTTGTATGTGTGATTTCAATCCTTGGGTAGATGCATTTGTACGGCTGGAACCATCAACTCTCATGCAATGCTAAAAAAGGAAACCGAGAAGACTTTGGTATTTTTATGTATAACATTGAAAAATTGTTTTGAGAAACCACTGAATTTTTCATGTCTTTGAGGTGGGAGTGTCTAATGTTGCAAGCCATCCGAAATTGGTGAAAGAAAACTAAAGCAGAATTGGAGCAGGGTGTAACATAGCAAAGCGACACGATGACCGAAGAGCTAAATCCGAGAGGCTCGTTATAGTTTCATTTGTTGGCTGGTGGCAATGCATGGGCATTTAATTATTAACATACTAGTGGGTTCTCTATCCACACTTGTCGTATTCATAATTCAGGCTGCATCCCACCAATATTCACTTAGCCACGATGACATGGTAAGAATAGTTTGTCCTGCTCGAAAACAATCTCCATTACTGGTTACATGATGTAAATCTACCATGAAAGAATGTGAGAGAACTAAAACAAAATGAACTGAATGAGCAACCACCTAAATATCAATAGGATACATTACTACAAATGCAGGTAATAGTGAATCAAAATGATAGGCCGATGGTGCCACATGAATTAAATCAAGTTCAAATGTAGTATAAAAAATCATGAAAAAACCCTCTACCGATTGTATAGCATCACTTCCACCAAGGTGGTTGGTGGACCTCATCACTATGTGGCCTAGATGCCTGATGACGTATCACTTTTTTCTAGATTCTGCCCGACCGTTGCTCGGGTCTGGTAAACTCTTCTTTCATTTGTCACTTAGAAAGTACCAACAAATTGCGCTTTGTGGAGACCCAAGAAGAACACCATCCACGAGGGGAATGCAAGGTGTTGACTTGCCAGTCTTCATGTCAAAAACCATGCCATGGTCCCTACCCCTCCCACCGATCCAGTACACACAATCACCCTTGAGTCCCCGAATGCCTTCCACGTTTATCAACACTGAATTGTTCCTCCCAATAAACACTGAGTATCCCCTTAAGTCAGACACAACGTCCCAACATGGTTGATGTTGGGGGTCATACCTCAGAACAAATATTTCATCATGTGCTACACGACATCGGCCCCCTTCCGGCAGCTGCAAAGTAATCATGCACGACGCATTCCTCCAGATTTGGTATAGGTTACCATCACACAACACTAGGTTCTCGACACTAGTGAAAGTCAAGAATGTGTTGTATGGCGGGGCGAAACTAGTGGTGGCGTCGAACGATAGTTTGCTTCCCATAGACGACAACAGTGCCTTGATGGTGGACGGTGCCTTTAGATCCGGCCCTGTCGCATGCATCTGGATGATTTTCCTATTATGCACTACAGGATATGCTGATTTGTCGCCCTCGAGGATGATAGGTTCCCGGCGGCGGCGCTGTGGTAGGAAGAGCACATGAACATCTCCAAACCGAGTGAGGCAGTAGACCCTACCATTTTCATGGTAGAGGAGGTCGGAGAGCTGCTCTCCAGCGGTGAGGCGGATGGAGTCGAGGATGGCCCACCTCCTGGCCCCTGCAGTGACATAGGCAACTGCATTGATGTCACAGATCACAACGGCCACGAAGTCGCCAGTGGTAGGGTTGGGCGCGAAGACGATCTTGGAGACGAGGCGGCTGTCATAGACAAGCGGGGGTAGGAGGATCTCAGCGGCTGTGATGGGGTGGAAGAGGCTGAGCAGGCTACGGAGGTCATCAATGTGGACGGAGAGGGCGAGCCATCCGCTACAACAGCCGAGACAAGTCCCGACCGATGGGATGGTGGTGAGCTTGAATGAGCGACGCGCGGCGGGGCAGAGCTTGCCCGAAGGGATGGCTTTGAGCTCAAAGGAGCGACGCGTGAGGATTGAGGCTGTGGTGGTACAACGCTTGACAGCAGCGGCGGTGCAGCGCTTGGCAGGGTCGTTGATAACCCACAAGTATAGGGGATCGCAACAGTTTTTGAGGGTAGAGTATTCAACCCAAATTTATTGATTCGACACAAGGGGAGCCAAAGAATATTCTCAAGTATTATCAACTGAGTTGTCAATTCAGCCACACCTGGATAACTTAATATCTGCAGCAAAGTATTTAGTAGCAAAGTAATATGATAGTAGTGGTAACGGTAACAAGAGTAATGATAGCAAAAGTAATATTTTTGGTGTTTTGTAGTGATTGTAACAGTAGCAACGGAAAAGTAAATAAGCGAAGAACAATATGTGAAAAGCTCGTAGGCATTGGATCGGTGATGGAGAATTATGCCGGATGCGGTTCATCATGTAACAATCATAACATAGGGTGACATAGAACTAGCTCCAATTCATCAATGTAATGTAGGCATGCATTCCGAATATAGTCATACATGCTTATGGAAAAGAACTTGCATGACATCTTTTGTCCTACCCTCCCATGGCAGCGGGGTCCTAATGGAAACTAAGGGATATTAAGGCCTCCTTTTAATAGAGTACCGGACCAAAGCATTAACACATAGTGAATACATGAACTCCTCAAACTACGGTCATCACCGGGAGTGGTCCCGATTATTGTCACTTCGGGGTTGCCGGATCATAACACATAGTAGGTGACTATAGACTTGCAAGATAGGATCAAGAACTCACATATATTCATGGAAACATAATAGGTTCAGATCTGAAATCATGGCACTCGGGCCCTAGTGACAAGCATTAAGCATAGAAAAGTCATAGCAACATCAATCTCAGAACATAGTGGATACTAGGGATCAAACCCTAACAAAACTAACTCGATTACATGATAAATCTCATCCAATCCATCACCGTCCAGCAAGCCTACGATGAAATTACTCACGCACGGCGGTGAGCATCATGAAATTGGTGATGGAGGATGGTTGATGATGACGATGGCGACGGATTCCCCTCTCTGGAGCACCGAACGGACTCCAGATCAGCCCTCCCGAGAGAGTTTAGGGCTTGGCGGCGGCTCCGTATCGTAAAACGTGATGAATCTTTCTCTCTGATTTTTTTCTCCACGAACACGAATATATGGAGTTGAAGTTGAGGTCGGTGGAGCGTCAGGGGGCCCACGAGGCAGGGGGAGTGTCGTGGTTCTAAGTCTGACAGTGAGAATAGGGGGTAAGTATGGAGAGGCAAGATCCTAGCTATGGAGTAGTTGTATGCGCAAGGAGTTTTACGAGTTCGGGCCCTTCTCTGAGGAAGTAACAGCCCTACGTCTCGGAGCCCGGAGGCAGTCGACTGGATTATATGTGTGTGTGTTACAAAGTTGCCAACCCTTGTCCTAGTGGAGGGGGGTGGCTTATATAGAGTTTGCCAGGACCCCAGCCAGCCCACGTTACAAGGAGTTTAATGTACATAAAGAGAGGGGGTTACTGGTAACGCCTGTAATAAAGGACCATGAAGGCCATAAAAGCTACTTATGAGGTGACCGTTTGTAGGCAGTGCCTTTAGGTCTTCTTATGGTCGAGTGGTTGCCTTCATGGTCGACTGCTTGTGCTTCTGGTCGAGTACGCTTGTGTCCGTCGACTGGGCTGACCAGGTCGACTGACCCGTCGACACTTCTCAGAATGTCTTTCATTGTAGGAGTCATGTCCTTGATTGGGTACCTCAGGTATGATAAGTTACCCTACCCTAGGTACGTATCCTCGTCATTAGCCCCCGAATGGGTCAGGGGTTAAGTGAGAATGGGGTCGAGCCTACGCTTCCGACTCAACCTCCATGCTTCGGTTGCATCTGTCTTCGGATAGCTGGAAGTTACGGTGGGACCTCATTCTTCAGTTGCCTTGATCCATTCAGATGCCCGTCGAGTGGTTTCGGATTACTGTCGAGTGCGTTTACGTGACGAGTCCCTTGGGAGACTTAAGGAAACGGATCTTTTTGTCTGACAACCCGTCCTGTCGATCGCGGATCTTGCGGGATTTGAAAATTGAGAAGCGCACCGGACGGAGAAAATCGCGCGAATCGGCTGGATAAGGCAAGGGCGCCTCGATCTCCGCGCCACCTTTTTCGCCACGTACTGCGCGCGCGCCTGTTGCGGGATCTGACTGGGAGGCGCAGGCCCACTGATCAGCCACTCGGGTGTGACCTTATATAAAGCGATGACTCTGATTTTTTACTGTGCGCCCTTGTTCTTCCTCCCCCTTCCTCCGTAAGCTTCCGCCTCGCTCTCCGCCGCAACCTCGACACCGCCGCTCGGCCAAGACCTCGTTCAAGACGATGGGGACGGACAAGACGGCGGCGGCGGAACGGGCGAAGAAGGCCGCGGCGAAGGGCAAAGGGAAGAAATCCGGCCGAGGCGGGTCGTCCTCGCGGGCCGCTCTGCCGTCCGGCTGGTTGCAGGGGGATTGGATGCCCTCCATCCTTACTCAGGCGGATATCGACGACATGGTGGAGGAGGGACTCATTCCTCACAAGGCCGCTCGCCTTCCTGGGAAGGAGACGGAGCCGAGACCTCGCGAGGGTGAGCGCGTCCTGATAGCCACCCATGTCGACCGGGGGTTTTCCCTGCCCCCGAGTCCTTTCTTTAGGGCTTTCCTGAACTTCTTCGGAGCGCAGCTCCACCATTTCACGCCCAACTCCATAGTCTATCTTGCTGCGTTCGTGTCTCTGTGTGAGTGTTTCTTAGGTTGTCGACCCCACTGGGGCCTCTTCAAGCATATCTTCACTTGCCGATCCCAGTCGGTTAAAAAGCTTAACCCGGACGGGGAGAGGACGCAGGTGATCCAGATGTGCGGGGGCCTCGGGATCCAGACGAGGGGTAAGAGTTGTTTTCCTCCCATGACACTTCCCGATTCCGTGCGTGGGTGGCAGTCGACTTGGTTCTACTGCAAGGACCAGCCGACTCCTGGACACTCGACCGGCCTTCCTCCTTTTACCTTGGACCGAGTGCAGAAACCTGCTTCTTTGAAAGTGGTTCCAGAGGAGAAGGCTCAGGTGAAGGTACTAGTCAGTCGAGTGGTTGAGTTGGTTCGGGAAGGCGTGACCGGCATGGACTTGCTCGAAGTCTTTCTCCAGCGACGAATCCAACCTCTCCAGGCTCGGGATCACCCGATGTGGTTGTATTCCGGGCCCGACGACTCCACTCGGATCCACCCGGAGGGGGTCGAGGCTTCTGTGCTGGAGAGCTGGCTGACCAGCATAACCGGGAATAAGGACAACCCCAGGGGTTCCAGGAGGATTGCTCCGCTTGATGGGATGATGGACACAGACAAGGTACATTTTGCTTCTTCCGACTGAAATTTTCACTCTGCCTAGTAACTGGCTCGCGATAAGTCGACTGATCCTCGTTCTGCCTGTTGTTTCGTAGGAGATCAACGACATGTACTCGATGCCGAATGGGAACCAGGAGCTAGTATCTGAAGGAGGAGGGAGTGGAGGCGAAGGGAGTGAGAATGAAGTTGAAGTCGAGGGTGAAGTCGAGGAGTGGGAATCTGACGATGACGTAGAGGGGGAGGCCGGCGACGACTCGGGCGACGAAGATGAAGAGGTGGAGGTCGACCTTCCTCGACGCGAGAGACGCTCCAAGAACGCTCAGGATCCCGCCGTGGAGCGCGGTCAGTCGAGTGCTCCGGCGGGCCAGTCGTCCAAGCGCCCTCGGACCGCGTCGCCGGCCCCAACTGAGAAGGCGCCCAAGCAGCCTAGAGCCATCCCGACCAAGCTACCCAAGGCCTTGCCCAAGATCAGGGTCGCCATCCCGGTCATCTCTGGGTAAGTGACTGTTTTCACCTTTCTTGAGTCGACTAGAACGGATTCTTAGTCGATTCACTTTCAAATTATTTGCTTGGAATCGTGCAGCGCCGCTACCTCCGAAACTTCCATCCAGAATGCTGATGAGACGATGGAGGACGCCGTTACTTCCAACTTAGGTATAATCTTTGACATGATCCGACTGTTTAACTGCTGAGTCGATTGGATATTCATTTCTGAATTTTTGTAGCTCCGACCAACATCATTGACCTTCCGGATGACGAGGAGGAGGCGGAAGTGCCGCTCAGGCCTTTTGGGAGGAGAGGCCGGAGGGTCCCGGTCGACAAGGCTCCTCAAACCGCGTCGACTGCCGAGGCGGTGGTCCAAGGGGGTGACAATACCGCCCGGACTACTGTGACTTTTGCTGAGCCATTGACGACTGCCCGGCCTTCGTCGTCGACTGCCCCTCCACCGGTCGACCCGCCCTCGTTCTTCACCGCCTACCAGACCCCGGAGGATCAAGTGAGCGCTGCCAAGGAGGCTATACGTCAGGCGGGGCTCGTGATGGAGCAGACCAAGGCGGCTCGGGACGCCAGTCAAGCGGCTTATGACATCAGCTCGGCGTTGCAGCAGAACGTCCAGGTTAGTTGATCTTCACTTGCGTTGTACACCCACTGGGTGCCGTTGGTCCAAAATTTCTCATTGGTGGGGGCACGCTGAGTGCACCCACTGGGTGTAGTCCCCGAGGCCACGGTCGACTGCTGGCAGTCGACTGTGGTCTTTATACTGCCTTTCTGTAGTTGTACTTTTCCACTCGATAGGGTTTTCTGAGGACGTTTTGGTCAGGCCATGTCGGATGATACTGTATCCGGTCGACTGCTGGCAGTCGCCCTTTTTTTTTTTTTTTTTGAAAACCAGTGGGGGCACGCTGAGTGCACCCACTGGGTGTAGTCCCCGAGGCTACTGTCGAATGTTTTGATTCGGCTGTAGTCTTAGAAGTGTTGTGCTCTTTCTTTCAGTCACTCGGGAGTAACTTATCTTTGATACCCTTTGTCGATTGACTCTTTGCAGAAGTCTTGTGAGCTTGTTGCTCAGCTCGCCGATCTGAAGAATAAGCAAATCCAGCTCAACCTTGATTTACAATTTGCTCAGGAAAACGTGCAGAAGGCGAAGGATGAAGCAAAAGGTATGGCTGGTGAGGACTCGACGGCTGTCTCTGTACTCCTGCCTGTTCTCAACTCTGTGCTCATTGTTGTTTCGCAGACGAACTGGAAAAGGCCCTGAAGAAGAAAGATCTTGACCTTGCGGAGGCACAAAAGGCGGCTGCGGAGAAGCTGAAGCTTGCTGAAGAGAAACTTGCTTCAGCCGACCAACTTGAGAGCGAGAACGCTAGGCTGAAGTCTGCTCTTGACTCGGCCAACAAGGAAGCGAGTCGACTGAAGACTGACAAGAGCACTCTGAACAACAAGCTCGGCCAGCTGGCGGGGAAGCACAAGGACTTGGGGGATTATCTTGGGGGTCTTGCCAAGAAGCTATACCTCATGCTTGAAGGTAACCCTCTTTGTGCGATTAATCTTGTTGTTGTCGACTCACCATTTGGTTACAGTTTTGACCTGTCGAAACTTCTTTCAGAATTCTGCCGGAACTTTGAGGAAGAGACCAGTCGAGTGGAGACCCGCTTGGACCCTATCAACTCTCCTGTGAAGGACGAAGTGGCCATGAATGTCTTCCGGTTGGAATCCCGTGTCGCTGGTGTGGTGGACTACCTGGCTCGACTGAAAGCTGCAGTGTCACGGATCGACTCTGCACTCTGGCCCAAGGAGACGCTTCAGAACGACCTTGAATCCCTGGTCACTCGACTAAGTGAGGTTCCAGGTCGAGTGCAAGAATGGAAGAAGTCTTCTGCCAGGTGCGGTGCTGACGTGGCTCTGTCACTGGTTCGCGTCCACTGCAAGGAGGCGCGCGAGGAGAAGCTGGCCGCTCTCCAGGTTGCTAATACCAGGAAGCATAACTTTCAGGACTTCATGGAGACCTTCATCGCTGCTGCCACTCGGATCTCTGATGGGATCGACTTGGACGAGTTTGTTGCACCATCCAGTCCTCCGCCGGAGGAGTAAAAAACTGATGTTCTTTGCCTTAAATTTGCCTCGGAATGCCGAGTGGTTTATGTAACCGATAAACTCCGTCGAGCTTATAGCTCGAGTACTTTTATTTGCGATCTAGGATCTTTTGGTTTTGTCTGAACTTGGCTCGACGTTGAATGTCTTCGTGACTTGATCCGCCGATCTACTATTCGTTGTTCCCTCAGAGGCTATCTGGTTTGCACGATGCTTATCGCCGCGATGGTGTCTGTCAACCTGGCTTAGGCGAGCATTGGGCTGCAGCTAAGTCCCCGAGTGGGAGGTTCGCTCTCCACTCGGTAGAATTTCAATTACTTAGGCGAGTACTTGGACTGCAGCTAAGCCCCCGAGTGAGAGGTTTGCTCTCACTCAGTAGGATTTTTTCAAACTTAGGTGAGTACTTGGACTGCAGCTAAGCCTCCGAGTGGGAGGTTTGCTCTCCACTCGGTAGGATTTTTCCAAACTTAGGCGAGTACTTGGACTGCAGCTAAGCCTCCGAGTGGGAGGTTTGCTCTCCACTCGGTAGGATTTTTTCAAACTTAGGCGAAACGGATTCGCAGCTAAGCCCCCGAGTGGGAGGCTGGCTCTCCACTCGGTAGGATTTTTTCAAACTTAGGCGAGTACTTGGACTGCAGCTAAGCCTCCGAGTGGGAGGTTTGCTCTCCACTCGGTAGGATTTTTTCAAACTTAGGCGAGTACTTGGACTGCAGCTAAGCCCCCGAGTGGGAGGTTTGCTCTCCACTCGGTAGGATTTTTTCAAACTTAGGCGAGTACTTGGACTGCAGCTAAGCCCCCGAGTGGGAGGTTTGCTCTCCACTCGGTAGGATTTTTTTCAAACTTAGGCGAGTACTTGGACTGCAGCTAAGCCTCCGAGTGGGAGGTTTGCTCTCCACTCGGTAGGATTTTTTCAAACTTAGGCGAGTACTTGGACTGCAGCTAAGCCCCCGAGTGGGAGGTTTGCTCTCCACTCGGTAGGATTTTTTTTCGAACTTAGGCGAGTACTTGGACTGCAGCTAAGCCCCCGAGTGGGAGGTTTGCTCTCCACTCGGTAGGATTTTTTTCAAACTTAGGCGAGTACTTGGACTGCAGCTAAGCCCCCGAGTGGGAGGTTTGCTCTCCACTCGGTAGGATTTTTTCAAACTTAGGCGAGTACTTGGACTGCAGCTAAGCCCCCGAGTGGGAGGTTTGCTCTCCACTCGGTAGGATTTTTTTCGAACTTAGGCGAGTACTGGACTGCAGCTAAGCCCCCGAGTGGGAGTTTTGCTCTCCACTCGGTAGGATTTTTTTCGAACTTAGGCGAGTACTGGACTGCAGCTAAGCCCCCGAGTGGGAGTTTTGCTCTCCACTCGGTAGGATTTTTGAAACTTAGGCGAAACGGATTCGCAGCTAAGCCCCCGAGTGGGAGGCTGGCTCTCCACTCGGTAGTAGGATTTTCTGAAAACTTAGGCGAAGCGGATTCGCAACTAAGTCACCCACTGGGGGAAATTTAGATAAACAGAAAAAGAAATAGCAGTCTTTTGCTTGAAACAAAAGAATTACAGAGGTACTTTTATTACATCTCAGCCGAGTGAGTTTTTAAGTGTAAAAAGGACGGAGCAGGTCCGCGTTCCATGCTCGAGGCTCGTTGATCCGTCGATCGATGTTGTAGAGGTGATACGCTCCGTTGTGCAGGACTTTGGTGATGATGAAGGGGCCTTCCCAGGTCGGGGCAAGTTTGTGAGGTTTTTGCTGATCCACGCGGAGGACCAAATCTCCTTCCTGAAAGGCTCGACCCTTCACATTTCTGGCGTAAAACCGACGCAACTCTTGCTGGTAAATGGTCGAGCGGATTAGAGCCATCTCTCTTTCCTCCTCTAAGAGGTCGACTGCATCCTGCTGGGCCTGTTCTGCTTCTGCTTCGGAATATAACTCGACTCGAGGCGCGTTGTGGAGCAAGTCGCTTGGCAAAACCGCTTCGGCTCCATAGACCAGAAAGAATGGCGTTCTTCCAGTCGACCGGTTAGGGGTGGTCCTCAACCCCCATAGAACTGACGGAAGTTCGTCGACCCAGGCGCCTGCTGCGTGTTTGAGATCACGCATCAGTCGGGGTTTTAGTCCTTTGAGGATGAGACCATTCGCGCGTTCGGCCTGTCCATTCGACTGAGGATGAGCAACTGAAGCGTAGTCGACTCGAGTGCCCTGAGAGGCGCAGAAGGCTTTGAATCTGTCATTATCAAAGTTCGATCCGTTATCTGTGATGATGCTGTGCGGAACTCCATATCTGAATATCAATCCCCTGATAAAACTGATGGCAGTGCTTGCGTCGAGGTCCTTTATGGGTTTGGCTTCTATCCACTTCGTGAACTTGTCGACTGCGACCAACAAGTGGGTGAAGCCACTCCTACCAGTTCTCAGTGGTCCGATCATATCTAGACCCCAGACAGCGAAAGGCCAGACGAGTGGAATGGTCTTCAAGGTGGAGGCGGGCTTGTGAGACATGTTGGAATAAAACTGGCACCCTTCGCACTTGTCGACTATATCCTTTGCCATTTCGTTCGCCTTTGGCCAGTAGAAACCCGCTCGGTATGCTTTAGCCACAATGGTCCGAGAGGACGCGTGATGGCCGTAGGTCCCCGAGTGGATGTCCTCGAGAATTATCTGTCCTTCTTCAGGCGTGATGCACTTCTGACCAACTCCAGTCACGCTTTCTCTGTATAGCTGCCCTTTGATTACTGTAAAGGCTTTGGATCGACGGACGATCTGCCGAGCCTCTTCTTCATCTTCTGGGAGCTCTTTTCTTATGATATACGCAATGTACGGCACTGTCCAATCGAGAGTGGTGGTCATAACTTCCATAATCAGGTCGACCACAGCTGGTATCTCCACTTCGGTCGAGTCGGAGGCGCTTTTCGGTTGTGGAGGCTCTTCTGTGAAAGGATCTTCTTGCACTGATGGTGTGTGGATGTGCTCTAAACACACATCTTTGGGGATGGCCTCCCTTTTGGACCCTATCTTCGCCAAATCATCTGCAGCTTGATTTTTCAGTCGGGGTATATGATGGAGCTCCAACCCCTCGAATCGTTTCTCCAGCTTTCTTACTGCGCTGCAATATCCCGTCATGGATGGGCTTCGGACGTCCCACTCCTTCATCACTTGATTAACAACCAGATCTGAGTCGCCGTAGACCATGAGGCGACGGACGCCTAGCGAAATGGCCATACGTAATCCGTATAGAAGCGCTTCATACTCTGCCTCATTGTTGGAGGAATCAAAGTGAATCTGGAGGACATACTTGAGCTTATCTCCTCGGGGGGAAACCAGCACAACCCCCGCACCGGATCCGTTCAGCATCTTGGAGCCATCGAAAAACATAGTCCAGTGCTCCGAGTGAACTTGAGTCGGAAGCTCCTGCTCGGTCCACTCGGCGAGGAAATCAGCTATTGCTTGGGACTTAATAGCTTTCTTTGCCTCGAACTTGATATCAAGGGGAAGAAGTTCAATTGCCCATTTCGCCACTCGACCGGTTGCATCTCTGTTATGAAGAATCTCTGATAATGGAGCGTCGCTGACGACTGTGATAGAGTGATCGGAGAAATAATGAGCAACCTTCTTCGTGGTCATGTAAATCCCGTAAACGAGCTTCTGATAGTGGGGATATCTTTGCTTCGACGGGGTCAGAACTTCAGAGAGATAATACACTGGGCGTTGAACTTTGAAGGTCTTTCCTTCCTCTTCCCGCTCGACCGTAAGAACGGTACTAACGACTTGTCCCGTGGCTGCTATGTAAAGCAACAATGGCTCTTTGCTGACAGGAGCAGCAAGCACCGGCTGGGTGGAGAGCAGAGCTTTTAGCTCTGCGAAGGCTGCATCAGCTTCTGGAGTCCATTCGAACGTGTCTGACTTCTTCATCAGTCGGTAAAGAGGCAGCGCCTTTTCACCGAGCCTGGAGATGAATCGACTTAGGGCGGCCAAGCATCCAGTAAGTTTCTGGACGTCGTGCACACGCACGGGGCGTTTCATCCGGAGTATGGTGCCAACTTTTTCAGGGTTAGCGTCGATTCCTCGTTCGGAGACAAGGAAACCGAGTAACTTTCCTCCAGGGACTCCAAATGTGCACTTCGACGGATTGAGCTTGATATCATAACTCCTGAGATTGGCAAAAGTTTCGGCTAGGTCAGTCAGCAGGTCGGAACCTTTCCGTGACTTGACCACTATGTCATCCATGTATGCTTCTACATTCTGACTGATTTGAGTGATTAAGCACTTCTGAATCATTCTCATGAATGTAGCTCCGGCGTTCTTGAGACCGAAAGGCATGGTAACATAGCAGAAACACCCAAAAGGGGTGATGAAGGCTGTTTTTATTTCATCGGGTCCATACAGACGGATCTGATGGTATCCAGAGTAAGCATCTAAAAAGGATAACCTCTCGCATCCTGCAGTCGAGTCGACTATTTGATCGATGCGAGGAAGAGGAAAATGATCTTTCGGGCAGGCCCGATTGATATGCTTGAAATCGATGCACATGCGCAACGATCTGTCCTTCTTAGGGACCATCACAACGTTAGCGAGCCACTCGGAATGGTAGATCTCGCGAATGAATTCTGCTGCTAGGAGTCGGGCCACTTCTTCGCCAATGGCCTTTCTCTTCTGAACGGCGGACCGTCGGAGATGCTCCTTGACTGGTTTGGCCTTCGGGTCGACTCGGAGGCGGTGCTCGGCCAGTCCCCTGGGCACACCTGGCATGTCAGCAGGCTTCCATGCAAAGATGTCCCAGTTCTCACGGAGGAACTGGACGAGCGCTTCTTCCTATTTGGGGTCGAGTGTAGTGGAGATGTTGGTTGGAGCCGCATTTGGATCGGTCGGGTGGATGTGGACTTGCTTGGTCTCACCAGTCGACTGAAATGCTGATTCCGTGGCGGGCTTCTTGGCTCGTAACAATTCACTCGGGTCCGCAGTCTTCTGGTACTCTTGCATCTCTATCCTGGCCATCTGAGCGTCGGCAATTTTGGCGCCTTTCTGAAAGCACTCCTCTGCCTTCTTCCGATTGCCAACGATGGTGATTACGCCTTTGGGGCCAGGCATCTTCATCTTGAGGTATACGTAGCATGGTCGAGCCATGAAGCGAGCATAGGCTGGCCTCCCAAGAATGGCGTGGTACGCACTCTGAAAATCCACGACCTCAAAGGTTAATTTTTCTTTCCGGAAATTCTTCGAGTCACCAAAGACGACGTCGAGAGTGATTTGACCGAGTGACTCAGCTTTCTTCCCAGGAATGACTCCGTGGAAGCTCATGTTGCTGGGGCTGATCCGGGACATCGGAATGCCCATCCCCTTTAACGTCTCTGCATACAACAAGTTTAGCCCACTGCCACCGTCCATCAGAACCTTGGTCAGTCGAGTGCCTTCAACAATTGGGTCGACCACCAACGCTTGCCTCCCTGGGGTGGCAATATGAGTCGGATGATCGGACTGGTCGAAGGTGATGGCGGTTTGGGACCACTTCAGGTAATGGGGTGTCACCGGAGCGACCATGTTTACTTCGCGATTGATGACCTTCAGTCGACTCTTACTTTCGACATCAGCGAAAATCATCAGAGTGGAATTGATTTGGGGGTATTCTTCACCGCTGTCTTCTCTGTCTTCAACTTTGTCTGACTCTTTCCCTTTGTCCTTGGCTTGCTTCCCTTGGAACTGTTGCATCAGGAGTCGACATTGTCGAGTGGTATGCTTAGGGTAAATGAGATTTCCCTCTTCATCTTTCTTCGTGTGAATGTGGCATGGTAAGTCCATCACATCGTTTCCGTCCTGGTCTTTCACTTTCTTGGGGTTCCAAGGACCCTTGGGTTTCCCCTTAAACTTCCCTGGGGTCACAGCTAAGGCTTCCCCGGGGGCGACTGGCTCGGCCTTGCGCTTCTGCTTCCGACTGGAGTGTCCTCCGCCGGCCTCATTAGCGGCTGCCTTATACTTGCCACTCCGGAGTCTATCTTCTTCTTCTCCGTTCGCGTACTTGGTGGCGATTTCCATCATTCGACTCAGGGTCATATCTCCGGTTCGACCAAACTTCAAAGTTAACTCCCTGTTTCTGACACCTTCCTTGAAGGCGCAAACTGCCTGATGATCGGATACATTCTCGACCGTGTGATTCAGAGTGATCCACCTCTGGATATAATCCCTCAGGGTTTCACTCGACTTCTGAACACATGACTGCAATTCTGTCAACCCTGCCGGTCGCTTGCAAGTCCCTTCGAATGTCCTGACAAACACCTGGGCTAGATCTTCCCAAGTATAAATACTGCTGGGAGCCAACTGATTCAACCATGCTCTGGCTGATCCCTCCAACATGAGGGGCAAATGCTTCATGGCCACCTCGTCATTGCCGCCTCCGATCTGAACGGCCACTCGGTAATCCTCGAGCCATGTGTCCGGCTTGGACTCTCCGGTGAACTTGCTGACTCCAGCCGCCAACCTGAAGTTGGGAGGAATCTGTCACATCCCTAGTTCTGGTGATGCTTAGTGCTTGCATTAGAGTGTTGCATCATGATTAAATTCTATTAAATTTGAAATGGGGAATGTTTCAAACCCTGGCACTAAAGCAAATTCAAATAGATGCAAATTAAAATGGAATTTCAACTAACCCAAAATGCTTTTCAAAAATGTTCATGGCCTTTGGAAAATGTTGCAAACAACAACCAGAGGTGATGCACATTTTTGCTATACATTTTGGATTTTTGAATGAACCCATATGTATTTGAATTGGAGCTGTTTAAAATAATATAAATATTTTGAAGGCTCCAAAAATGTTGGAAATTGGTGAGGGCCTTTGGTATATTATAACCAGTGGCCACAAGGAATCTCAACATTTTTATAATTGTGCTAGTATTTATTTTAAGTCAAAAACAAATGTCAGAAATAGAAAAGAAAACAAAAATATGGAAAACCCTCACCTGGGCCTTACCTGGCTTACCTGCAGCCCACCTGGACAGTACACTTGGCGGCCCAGCCCACCAGGGGCAGCACTGTCTTCCTCCTCCTGCCAGGAGGAGAAGCAGCTGCGTGCCCAGCGCACAGCCGAGCCGCGCCAGCTCCTGCTTGCCGCTCCCCCCTCGTCGCCCTGGACCTCCCTCGCGACGCCACGCACCTCCCCGACCGCCCCTCACTCTCTCCTGTGCCTCTCCCCTCCTCTGGTCCTCTCTTCCTCTCGCGCCGAGCGGGTCCGTCGCCGCCGACAAGCCCCACCGCGGCCACCGCCTCCCTCTCGCCTCCCTGACCAGCCCAGAGGCTCCGCCTCGACTCCCTCTTTCTTCCACCCCGAGCCACGCCACCGCGGGAGCCCCACATCGCCGCCACGAGTCGTCTTCCCCGAGCACGGCCGCCGGACTCCATCGACGGATTCGTCGCCTTCCGGTCGTCCCCGAGCCCGCCGAGTCCTTCCTCGAGATCGTTGTGAGCTCCCACATCTTTCCCCTCTCTCCCCGTGCTCGTCCGCGCCCTCTAGCCCCGCTGTCCATCGGAGCTGAAAGCTCACCGCCGCCGTGGTTCCTCGCCGCCGTGGCCAGGGCCACCGCAGCCCGCGCCTGAGCACGTCACCGCGTTCGGTGAACTCCCAGGAGCACGTAGAACCCACTGGCTCCTCCTCCCGTGCACCGCAACGCCAAAACCGCAGGTGCCGAACTCCGGCCGCCGCCGGACTTGTCGCCGCTGTCGATCCCGACCACCGCAGCTCCTACCACCGCCACCAATGGATGCGCCTCACTCCCAGGAACCCATAGGTGCAACCCGCGCATCGAATGGTGCCCTGTAGAGCAGTTCCGAGCCGCGCCGCCGTCTCGGGCCTCGCCGGCGTCGAGTCGCCGGTGGGTTTGACCCCACCGGCCTGGGGTTGACCCCGCTGACCGGGTTTGACCCCGGCTGGGCCCAGTTGACCCCTCTGGCTCAATGACAGGTGGGCCCGGCCCTGCTAATTAATTAGGATTAGTATTAACTATTTTAGTTAAACTAATTACACTGACACACGGGACCCACAGGTCAGATTTGACCTGGACCGCGCCCCGTTGACCTGCTGATGTCGTGATGATGTCAGGCTGACGCAGTAATCCTTTTCTGAATTTAAATAAATCTTAAATGATTTGTTTAATTCAGAAAATATCCAAAACATTGAAAAATCATAGAAAATTATCTATAACTCCAAATAAGATAATTTATATATGAAAAATTATCAGAAAAATTCAAGGAATCCATCTGTACCATTTTCATGCATGTTTAAACAATGTTTGTCCTCTGTTTTGGACAAAACACATAAAGGGCATTTAAATAATCATATATGGAGTTGGAATTTGAATCATGTATTCAAACCAACTTCATTTAAATCATAGCTAGATGCATTAGCTCAAATCACAGCATATTGCCATGTCATGATCATGCATCATATTGTTGCATTGCACTGAATGTGTCCTTCTCTATGTTGCCGGTACCTGTCCCCTCTCGATAGACGTGATACCGACGATGAGATCGATGACATCGATGAAGAGCTATATTATCTTCAGAAGTGCCAGGCAAGCAAAACCCCCTTGTTCATTCCGATACAATCCCACTCTCTCGCTCCTCGGAGCCTAATGAATAAATACTTTGAGTCGTAGAGTTATGTTGTGATGCCATGTTGTATTTACTCATACCGGGCATATTGTGTGTATGATTGAAATGCTTGGTATGAGTGGGATCCGACTATCTAGTTGTTTATCCTTGGCAGCCTATCATATGGGGAAATGTAGTCTAGTGCTTCTGAGCGACAGTAGTCCGCTACAGCCCGGTTCACCGGAGTCCTGCTAGCCCAGCACTACTGCTCAGGACACTTGACTGGCCGGCATGTGTTTCACTTCGTTCCTGTGTCTGTCCCTTCGGGGAAATGTCACGCGGTGACTTCCGGAGTCCTGCCTAGCCTGCTACAGCCCGGGTTACCGGAGTCCTGTTAGCCCAGTGCTACAGCCCGGATTCACACGTTGATGACCGACATGCTCGATGTGATTCATGTATGCCTGTCCTCATAGGTTAGCGTCGCTTTGGGTTCACGACTAGCCATGTCGGCCCGGGTTCTCTGTCATATGGATGCTAGCGACACTATCATATACGTGAGCCAAAAGACGCAAACGGTCCCGGGCCAGGTAAGGTGGCACCCGTGGGAATACCGTGCGTGAGGCCGCAAAGTGATATGATGTGTTACATGCTAGATCGATGTGGCTTAGGATCGGGGTCCTGACAGCGTTGGTATCAGAGCCTGACTGCCTGTAGGATTACCAAGCCAAACTGGTCGAAGTTGTGTCTAGAAATGCTTTAGTTATATAAGGGAATTGATTGTGGAAGGGAACGTAAGGCTCTTTTTACTCCTTATACCTCATGCCCTTCTAATCTGAGTCAACCTCTTCTCTTCTACGGGGATTAAGAACTAGGCTTCTCTTCTATCTCTCAGGATGACGTGTTACTAAACCGTAGTTGCCTAGGATTGCAGAGTTCAAGCCCCAGTTCTGTTTCTACTACTTCCATGTGTTCTTAGCTGGCCTCAGAACCTTGATATTGTGATGTTGAGTGGCTATGCCACCATTTTTGCAGGATGTCTCAAATATTTTTGAGCATTTACAGCCGTTATGCTGTCCGAGTCATCCCAGGTTTCTAACTAGTCTGATGCATTTGCAAATCCTTTCATTCCATTTCCGATGTCCTTTTGGCCAGATTAAGCACACTAATCGGTCTGTTGAGGTACTCCGATGCCTTGACATATATGTTGGAGCTACTATTATGACCCTAGGTGTCTTATGAAACTATCTAGTAATCTGTCCATGTTTTGTGTTTCCAGTGTGATGATTCTGGCCGTCATTTTCGAAAGCATCCCGTGATGCCATTTAGTAGTAGGCATTCTATTTCTGGGTTCTTGAACCCAAGATTCACCCTACTTGCTTCATGTTGATAGCGTTGCTAGTTCCTTTAGGACATTAGTAACCTTTGCGATAGTCATCGAGGTCCGTGGTATATCATTCTTCCATATACCATGAACTGCTTATGGCAGAAGTTCTGTTGAACCAAAAGATCACAACCAGAGTACTCTTGAGGAGTTCTCCATCCATAATTGTGAATCTGCCCGTCCTACCTCTCCGCATGGATTATCCGGAAGAAATTCGTTGAACTCGTTTGACATACTAATCCGTGCATCCACAACTCAGAAGATCATATGTTCCTTGAGTTGTCCCTCCTTAGTCGTTTTCTGACCTTCGTCTATCAATTGATAGTCAAGAGCATGCGTGCATTCGTTCATCGATGCCTACTATTCTTGTGGCCCGTCAAGTCGTTCTATTCCGGAATGACTAGGAGAAACAAACTCCAGTACCTCATCCATATCTAGGATTGGGTCAAAGCAATTGTACTTCGCAGATCAAAATGCCAATCCAGCTTTTGTTCTGTTCTACCTTGGAGTGTCACCATCTTTATGTCAAGAGTGTCATGAGAATTGCACCACCTCTTATAAATTCTTGACGCAGTAATACTTCTTGCCATCATTGCTCATTCCTCGGTTTCCGTGTTGCCACAGCCGGAATGCCGACAAGTGAACCATGATGTGTGAAATCAATACTCCTAGCAACTTTGTTGCTTGGTAGTAAATGGACAATATTCTCATTCTTAGCGTGTTGGTTATGGAGTCATCATTATAAGATTGATTGTGCTACCTAGTCCTTATTTCTGGTGCACTCTTTGATCAATGAGTTAGGATTGTGTCAATCCCTCACTCTGTTGATCATATCATCTTGCCCTGAAAAGCAAGGTTGTTCTCGAGCTTAGTAACATACCGGTGGTTCGTGATATTCTGAATATCTTCTCGGAAGTATCACCAGGTTGTCACCTGACCGTTATGTTGAGTTCATGATCAAGTTGGTTTCCCTCTAAACCACACCTTCTCCAAGAATCTGTGTTGGATACCCCTGAGCTAGTTGGTCGAGCTAAACAACAACTTGGAGAGTTGGAAGATAAAAGCTTGCCTGACTTAGTTTTTCACTAAGGGATATCTTGTGTGTGTGTGTTGAAGAAAGATGATATCTTCACCAATTGATCCTCGTGATCAGTTGCTGGATTTATTACCTTGTCAAAACTTTGACTTGAGTATGGGCTATCGTCAAGTCAAATCAGAACCAACGATATTCGTAATGTTGTCATACTCGTGGTTCATCCCTCGAGCATACCCCATTACACCTTTTGGTCTGACCAATGCTATCACCGTGTTCACATGATGGTGGAAGTCCAGTGATATGGAAATACTGATGAGTTGTTGTTGAACCCATCAGCAACATTTTGTCTCCCCCCATGACTCATGTTGAACATCAACCTAGTGTTGAAAATTTTATAAGCAACGCCTCCGTGTTCCGTTCATGAGGCATATGTCTGGATGAAAGTAGTGACTTCCTTTAGTTCACGTGCATTTGATGAAAGTTGCCGCCGTGAATTTGAAAAAGGTTTGTTTTGTTTCCCTTGGAATCATCCCAAGTCAGTCATGCATATGTGCGAAGTATTCCATGGTTTGATAGGCTCGCTACCTCCAGTCCGTGTGTAATCCCTAGCACACCAAGCCACTGATTGATTTGTTCAAGGAAAAGAAGTCTATGCTTGGGATCTGATCCATGGACTTGTGTAAAGACTTCGAAATCCTTGACGATGGTTCCCAATCTGAACTCGGTAGTGTTTCATTGTAAGACTACCATGTGGTCATGCTTGTCTTGGGCAGCATGTTCACAGGTTTGTAGCAGAACCAGCTCATGTTTTGGAGCTTGCTATCGTAGTTCATTCCCTGAGAATCTTGTGACATCATCTCGTCGATTTGTGCTGCAAACTTTCTTCTCCAGGCATGATGTCTGAAGTATCCTGTTTCTAACTAGATCTGAATCTCAGGCAGATATGATGGTTGGAACGTTTTCCCAAGAACTATAATATTGGTCTCTTCATAACCCGATAAAGTGGAGGTTGTGGCCAACACACCAGCCGGAAGACCTATTATTGTAGTATCTCGATTGAGGAAGTTGGCCACCTCCCCATAAGGATCTCGCAGGATTTACTTCCATAGTTTTTCCTTGTGTATTTTTGTGTTCCGAAGTCCGACCTTTTACTTGATGTTCTAGATACCAAACCTTACCTATAAATGGGTTACGCTAGTACATCAAGGAGAACATTAGAAGCGGAGTGCTAAATGTCTCTCGGTCAATCATCCAGGTTTTGTTTCCTTGGCCTCGCTAAGGTGAAATCTGAGAAGGTGTTATCTTCCTTTGCATCTGCATCGTCCATCACTATTCATCATGGTAGTATGTTGTGTTGCCAAGATCCTTGACACGGATGTTGGTAGAACCTTGATGAATATGGAAATGCTCAAGTTCTTGAGAGCACGCGCAAGCAAATCATCCCTTGCGTTGTCTTCAACAAGGTAGTTCACATCATCCATTCTAAACCGAGTGTGTCGTCCTCTCGAACTCCGTCAAACGAATGTTTGTAAATTGCCTTAGGCTGGTATAAAGAGTTTCAATGATCTCCGAATCAAAAGTAATTCTTTTTGCCACTTAAGGGAAAAGTTCTACGAGTCACCTCCCCCAAGGTGCCCCATTTCGTAATCATGGAAAACTCCCTCGCTACTTTGAACCTTCGTCATCTGTTTCTTTTCCATCATCCCTGATGTGTGTTTTCTGTCTCAACTCAAGAGATGTTCTTACGTCTCACTTCATGAACTAATCTTGAGTTGCTCGATCTTCAAGGATCAAATCCTATAGGGTTTCCCTCTCTTTCTGTTGTCGTGTCGAGTGAAGATCTCGAAAGCAAGGACGTCAAGATCAATATGATGCAATGAAGCTACTTCTACGAGAAGGGCAGTTGGATCGAGGAGACCATGATAGTTGTGACCTCCTTTCTTCTAACCTCACGACTTGAATCTCGGGACGAGATTCTTGTTTAGTGGGGGTGAGTTGTCACATCCCTAGTTCTGGTGATGCTTAGTGCTTGCATTAGAGTGTTGCATCATGATTAAATTCTATTAAATTTGAAATGGGGAATGTTTCAAACCCTGGCACTAAAGCAAATTCAAATAGATGCAAATTAAAATGGAATTTCAACTAACCCAAAATGCTTTTCAAAAATGTTCATGGCCTTTGGAAAATGTTGCAAACAACAACCAGAGGTGATGCACATTTTTGCTATACATTTTGGATTTTTGAATGAACCCATATGTATTTGAATTGGAGCTGTTTAAAATAATATAAATATTTTGAAGGCTCCAAAAATGTTGGAAATTGGTGAGGGCCTTTGGTATATTATAACCAGTGGCCACAAGGAATCTCAACATTTTTATAATTGTGCTAGTATTTATTTTAAGTCAAAAACAAATGTCAGAAATAGAAAAGAAAACAAAAATATGGAAAACCCTCACCTGGGCCTTACCTGGCTTACCTGCAGCCCACCTGGCCAGTACACTTGGCGGCCCAGCCCACCAGGGGCAGCACTGTCTTCCTCCTCCTGCCAGGAGGAGAAGCAGCTGCGTGCCCAGCGCACAGCCGAGCCGCGCCAGCTCCTGCTTGCCGCTCCCCCCTCGTCGCCCTGGACCTCCCTCGCGACGCCACGCACCTCCCCGACCGCCCCTCACTCTCTCCTGTGCCTCTCCCCTCCTCTGGTCCTCTCTTCCTCTCGCGCCGAGCGGGTCCGTCGCCGCCGACAAGCCCCACCGCGGCCACCGCCTCCCTCTCGCCTCCCTGACCAGCCCAGAGGCTCCGCCTCGACTCCCTCTTTCTTCCACCCCGAGCCACGCCACCGCGGGAGCCCCACATCGCCGCCACGAGTCGTCTTCCCCGAGCACGGCCGCCGGACTCCATCGACGAATTCGTCGCCTTCCGGTCGTCCCCGAGCCCGCCGAGTCCTTCCTCGAGATCGTTGTGAGCTCCCACATCTTTCCCCTCTCTCCCCGTGCTCGTCCGCGCCCTCTAGCCCCGCAGTCCATCGGAGCTGAAAGCTCACCGCCGCCGTGGTTCCTCGCCGCCGTGGCCAGGGCCACCGCAGCCCGCGCCTGAGCACGTCACCGCGTTCGGTGAACTCCCAGGAGCACGTAGAACCCACTGGCTCCTCCTCCCGTGCACCGCAACGCCAAAACCGCAGGTGCCGAACTCCGGCCGCCGCCGGACTTGTCGCCGCTGTCGATCCCGACCACCGCAGCTCCTACCACCGCCACCAATGGATGCGCCTCACTCCCAGGAACCCATAGGTGCAACCCGCGCATCGAATGGTGCCCTGTAGAGCAGTTCCGAGCCGCGCCGCCGTCTCGGGCCTCGCCGGCGTCGAGTCGCCGGTGGGTTTGACCCCGCCGGCCTGGGGTTGACCCCGCTGACCGGGTTTGACCCCGGCTGGGCCCAGTTGACCCCTCTGGCTCAATGACAGGTGGGCCCGGCCCTGTTAATTAATTAGGATTAGTATTAACTGTTTTAGTTAAACTAATTACACTGACACACGGGACCCACAGGTCAGATTTGACCTGGACCGCGCCCCGTTGACTTGCTGACGTCGTGATGATGTCAGGCTGACGCAGTAATCCTTTTCTGAATTTAAATAAATCTTAAATGATTTGTTTAATTCAGAAAATATCCAAAACTTTGAAAAATCATAGAAAATTATCTATAACTCCAAATAAGATAATTTATATATGAAAAATTATCAGAAAAATTCAAGGAATCCATCTGTACCATTTTCATGCATGTTTAAACAATGTTTGTCCTCTGTTTTGGACAAAACACATAAAGGGCATTTAAATAATCATATATGGAGTTGGAATTTGAATCATGTATTCAAACCAACTTCATTTAAATCATAGCTAGATGCATTAGCTCAAATCACAGCATATTGCCATGTCATGATCATGCATCATATTGTTGCATTGCACTGAATGTGTCCTTCTCTATGTTGCCGGTACTTGTCCCCTCTCGATAGACGTGATACCGACGATGAGATCGATGACACCGATGAAGAGCTATATTATCTTCAGAAGTGCCAGGCAAGCAAAACCCCGTTGTTCATTCCGATACAATCCCACTCTCTCGCTCCTCGGAGCCTAATGAATAAATACTTTGAGTCGTAGAGTTATGTTGTGATGCCATGTTGTATTTACTCATACCGGGCATATTGTGTGTATGATTGAAATGCTTGGTATGAGTGGGATCCGACTATCTAGTTGTTTATCCTTGGCAGCCTATCATATGGGGAAATGTAGTCTAGTGCTTCTGAGCGACAGTAGTCCGCTACAGCCCGGTTCACCGGAGTCCTGCTAGCCCAGCACTACTGCTCAGGACACTTGACTGGCCGGCATGTGTTTCACTTCGTTCCTGTGTCTGTCCCTTCGGGGAAATGTCACGCGGTGACTTCCGGAGTCCTGCCTAGCCTGCTACAGCCCGGGTTACCGGAGTCCTGTTAGCCCAGTGCTACAGCCCGGATTCACACGTTGATGACCGACATGCTTGATGTGATTCATGTATGCCTGTCCTCATAGGTTAGCGTCGCTTTGGGTTCACGACTAGCCATGTCGGCCCGGATTCTCTGTCATATGGATGCTAGCGACACTATCATATACGTGAGCCAAAAGACGCAAACGGTCCCGGGCCAGGTAAGGTGGCACCCGTGGGAATACCGTGCGTGAGGCCGCAAAGTGATATGATGTGTTACATGCTAGATCGATGTGGCTTAGGATCGGGGTCCTGACAGAATCACTGCAGCTCTGATTGCTCTGCTGAAACACTCGGGACCTGAGACGCGAACTCTGCTGCTGGACGGGGCGTCTCTGTCACGATCTTCTCGGTGAGCTCTATTTCGGTCGACCAGACCTTGAACGATGATGGATCTTGCATCAAAGCCTGGTTCCCTGGGGTCGACTGGGACCTTTCGACCAGCACTGAACTGGCGTCTGTCTTCTTGCCGTCGAGGAATGTACGACCCGGCTCTTGGGGGAGGAGAAGGCACTCGACATTGATCGTTGCGATCGAATCGGTGCTCATATCGCTCGTGCCCTCGGTACTGATCCTCGTGCCGGCCTCTGTGTCCTTCACGCCTCGGGGGCGACCTCGGACTGTGAGCCGACTGAATGTAATTCGCAGTGACGGATCGACTGTGAATCCTGTTGCGCGACTGAGACACGGCTGAATTCTGGTCACCCGCTGCACGAAGCAAATCCCTGATCTGCAACAGACCTCTCCCTGCCTCTGACTGTGAAGGCTGGATCGACTCCGCTATGCGAGCCGCAGCCGCCAAATTCTGAATCGGGGTACGGTATACCTGGGTCGGCGGCTGGAAGACGCGACGACGACTGGACTCGGGAGCGGGCGGTCGTGCGCGCTCGTCGAGTGCCCTCTGGAGATTCTCCAGTCGAGTACGTTCAGCCAAATTGGCCAAGCGCGCCTCCTCCAGGGCTCGCGCCTCTGGGGTTTCTCCAACGATAGGAGTGTGAAGGGCGTCCATGTTCCGGCGACGGAGTTCCTCCCTCTGCACTGAGGTATGGGGCTCGGGCCTGTACTCTTCGTGACCCCGCGCCGGAATTCCCCCTGCGGCAACCTCTTCGGTATGGGGGAATCCGGGGGGGCTACGTGGTCCGTCGACCATTAGTACTTCCGCCGCTGGGTCACTGCTGTCGCACTCGGACGCAGTCTCTACGGAGCCAGTCGACAGGTCGAACATGCCGTAGAGTGACTCGTCGGGCTCGATCGCCGCGACTTGGGGGATGGCTGACTGGCGGGCCAGTGCATGCTTCACCCACCGCTGGAGTCTCGACCGACCGATGCGCTTGCGCCGGTGGGAAGCCGATGACGATGATGACGATGATGACGATGACGGCGCAACGAATGCCGACCTGTACTGGGTCGACGGTTGCCGCAGGAGGACGCCGCGGACGCATGCGCGAAAATGCGTGGCTCCGCGGGCGGGAAGCGCGTCCACGTCGAGTGGAGCCTCCTGCAGCCAAGCAGAGTTGTCAACGACGAAGGAGAGAGCGCCGAGACGGATCTCGCAGCTCTCGACCATGACTCCGCTCGAAAACATGATGTGGGTTGAAAGAATCCCAACTCCTCCAACAAATCGCTAGAACACCTGCCCCACGGTGGGCGCCAACTGTCGTGGTTCTAAGTCTGACAGTGAGAATAGGGGGTAAGTATGGAGAGGCAAGATCCTAGCTATGGAGTAGTTGTATGCGCAAGGAGTTTTACGAGTTCGGGCCCTTCTCTGAGGAAGTAACAGCCCTACGTCTCGGAGCTCGGAGGCAGTCGACTGGATTATATGTGTGTGTGTTACAAAGTTGCCAACCCTTGTCCTAGTGGAGGGGGGTGGCTTATATAGAGTTTGCCAGGACCCCAGCCAGCCCACGTTACAAGGAGTTTAATGTACATAAAGAGAGGGGGTTACTGGTAATGCCTGTAATAAAGGACCATGAAGGCCATAAAAGCTACTTATGAGGTGACCGTTTGTAGGCAGTGCCTTTAGGTCTTCTTATGGTCGAGTGGTTGCCTTCATGGTCGACTGCTTGTGCTTCTGGTCGAGTACGCTTGTGTCCGTCGACTGGGCTGACCAGGTCGACTGACCCGTCGACACTTCTCAGAATGTCTTTCATTGTAGGAGTCATGTCCTTGATTGGGTACCTCAGGTATGATAAGTTACCCTACCCTAGGTACGTATCCTCGTTAGGGAGCGCCCCCACCCTCGTGGACAGGTGGAGGCCCCCCTGACGTGGATTCTTCTTCCAGTATTTTTAATATTTTCCAAAAATACGTTCCGTGGAGTTTCATGTCATTCTGAGAACTTTTGTTTCTGCACATAAATAACACCATGGAAAGTCTACTGAAAACAACGTCAGTGTGGGTTAGTTCCATTCAAATCATGCAAGTTAGAGTCCAAAACAAGGGCAAAAGTGTTTGGAAAAGTAGATACAACGGAGACGTATCAACTCCCCCAAGCTTAAACCTTTGCTTGTCCTCAAGCAATTCAGTTGATAAACTGAAAGTGATAAAGAAAAACTTTTACAAACTCTGTTTGCTCCGGTTGTTGTAAATATGTAAAGCCAGCATTCAAGTTTTCAACAAAGATTATGACTAACCATATCCGCAATAACACTTAGGTCTCATGTTTACTCATATCAATGGCATAATCAACTAGCGAGCAATAATAATAAATCTCGGATGACAACACTTTCTCAAAACAATCATGATATGATATAACAAGATGGTATCTCGCTAGCCCTTTCTGAGACCGCAAAACATAAATGTAGAGCACCTTTAAAGATCAAGGACTGACTAGACATTATAATTCATGGTAAAAGAGATCCAGTCATAGTCATACCAAATATAAATTAATAGTAATGGATGCAAATGACCGCATCGCTCTCCAGCTGGTGCTTTTAATAAGAGGGTGATGACTCAACATGAAATTAAATAGATAGGCCCTTCGCAGAGGGAAGCAGGGATTTGTGGAGGTGCGAGAGCTCGATTTTGAAATAGAGATAAATAATATTTTGAGTGGCATACTTTCATTGTCAACATAACAACCAAGAGATGGCGATATCTTCCATGCTACACACATTATAGGCGGTTCCCAAATAATGGTAAAGTTTATACTCCCCCTCCACCAACAAGCATCAATCCATGGCTTGCTCGAAACAACGAGTGCCTCCAACTAACAACAGTCCCAGGGGGAGTTTTGTTTGCAATTATTTTGATTTAGTTTGCATAAAGCATGGGACTGGGCATCCCGGTGACCAGCCATTTTCTCGTGAGTGAGGAGCTGAGTCCACCCCTCTTGAGAATAACCCGCCTAGCATGGAAGATACAGACAGCCCTAGTTGATACATGAGCTATTCGAGCATACAAAACAGAATTTCATTTGAAGGTTTAGAGTTTGGCACATACAAATTTACTTGGAACGGCAGGTAGATACCGCATATTGGAAGGTATAGTGGACTCGTATGGAATAACTTTGGGGTTTAAGGGATTGGATGCACAAGCAGTATTCCCGCTTAGTACAAGTGAAGGCTAGCAAAAGACTGGGAAGCGACCAACTAGAGAGCGACAACAGTCATGAACATGCATTAAAATTAATAAACATTGAGTGCAAGCATGAGTAGGATATAATCCACCATGAACATAAATATCGTGAAGGCTATGTTGATTTGTTTCAACTACATGTGTGAACATGTGCCAAATCGAGTCACTTAAATCATTCAAAGGAGAATACCACCCCGCTATACCACATCACAACCATTTTAATAGCATGTTGGCATGCAAGGTAAACCATTATAACTCATAGCTAATCAAGCATGGCACGAGCCACTATGATCTCTAATTGTCATTGCAAACATGTTTATTCATAATAGGCTGAATCAGGAACGATGAACTAATCGTATTTACAAAAACAAGAGAGGTCGAGTTCATACCAGCTTTTCTCATCTTAGTCAGTCCATCATATATCGTCATAATTGCCTTTCACTTGCATGACCGAACGATGTGAATAATAATAAGAGTGCACGTGCATTGGACTAAGCTGGAATCTGCGAGCATTCAATAAACAGGAGAAGACAAGGCAATATGGGCTCTTGGTTAAATCAACAATAATACATGTAAGAGCTATTTCAACAATTTAATCATGGTCTTCTCTTATCGACCCCCAAAGAAAAGAAAAGAAATAAAACTAGTTACACGGGAAAGCTCCCAACAAGCAAAAGAAGAACGGGAAATCTTTTTGTGTTTTCTTTTTAATTATTAGTACTATAGCAAGAAAAGTAAACTAGCTGAAGCTATTACTAATTTTTTTTGTTTTTCTTAAAATTTATCAAACACACAAGAAGAAAGCAAGAAAAATAAACTAGCATGGATATTACAGTGAAAGAGTATGAGCACCGACATCTAGCAATGAGTGTGTTTGAACATAAATGTAATGTCGGTGGGAAATACGTACTCCCCCAAGCTTAGGCTTTTGGCCTAAGTTGGTTTATTGCCACGGATGGCCTGGCGGATATCCATAGTTGTAGCTGGGGTTGTACTGAGATGCAGCGGCTATTGCTTCCTGAGATGCAGCGTGGCGGCGAGCTGCCTTTGCCCTCCTCTCGTACTCATCTGCCTCCTCAATGGTAATAACATGTCTTCCTTTTGCCTGATAATCAAAGAAGGCAGGAGCAGGGACAGTAATATGGACAGCACGACGTCTGTCAAAAATTAAGCGATACTGGAGGGACTGCTCATTCCTCTCAAGAAAATGATGATGAACCATGGCATTATAATCTAAATAAACATTAGGCAGCTCAACATCATACTCATGTATAGGGACCTCAAGAAAATTAGCTAGACGGGTTGCATAAATTCCTCCAAAGAAATCTCCATTAATTTTATTATTATGCAACCTACGTGCAACAACCGCTCCCAAATTATAAGATTTATCTCCTAACACAACACTCCTAAGAATACTGAGGTCAGGGACACACATGTGACATGCTTCATCCTTACCATTTATGCACCTACCTATGAGGAGAGCAAAATAATGTATAGCAGGAAAATGAATACTCCATATGGTAGCTTGTGTTATGTCTCTAGATTCACGCACATTTATACTGGCAAGAAAATCTCTAAATTCAGATTTGCGAGGTTCACGAGGACTACCCCATTGTGGAAGTTTGCAAGCAGTGGTAAAATCCTCTAAGTCCATGGTATAAGAATTTTCATAAAGATCAAACAGGACAGTTGGAGAATTACGTGAAGATGAATATTCAAACCTCCTCACAAAGGAACTAGTGAGCTAATGGTACTGGGGGCACTTTTCTGTCTCGAAGCTCACAAGATCGGCGTTACGCAAATATGCGTTAAATTCTTCCTTGATTTCTACTCGATCCATAAAGTTTTCTGAAGGCCATTCACAAGGCCGCACTGGGGCGTCCCTTGGTGGCTCATCGTCAGCATCGCACATTGCAAGCCTGGGTCCTTGCTTCCTTGAAGAACCACCTTGGTACATTTTCCTAAGCATATTTCTTCCTCTGAAAAATTTCTGAAATTTTTAGTAACTTCAAATAAAAGTGAATCAAGCTCAACAAAATTGATAGCAACTACTCCTACAAGTCCCTAGAGCCTATATCATGCTGTCGGATCATGGGTTCCGGCAGACCCTTAAGGTTCGAACTCTAGGGTGCGCGCGGAGATCGTGCCCACTACCTCTCCGCCTCACAAAGATCTAAACTACTGCAAGAACAACATAAGAGACACAAGGTTTATACTAGTTCGGGCCACCATTGTGGTGTAATACCCTACTCTAGTTTGTGGTGGGTGGATTGCCTCTTGGGCTGATGAGGAAGAACAGTACAAGGAAGAACGACCTCGCGAGGGTCAGTTCTTGGCTGGGGGATGAACTTCTAGGGGGAGTTCGATCGCCCTTCTCTCTCTCTCTGGATGCTGGATTCGATCCTCCCTTTACCTCGGGGGTGGCTAGTCCTATTTATAGGCAAAGGCCCTGGGCCTCTTCCCAAATATTGAGCGGGAAGGGCGCCAACAGTTGGCCAATTTGAAGGGGAACATCCGGTACACTTATCCTGACGAAAGTTGGTCTTCGCCTGCCAAAGGCCCTGCGGTGACGCCGTCCTGGGCTCCATGGTGACCTCCTTCCCACCGTTGGACTGGTCTTGGTCTCGTTGCACCGAAATGGGTGCCTTTGCTTGATCCCCTCGCCTGCGCTTGCTCCCTTTGCACCAAAGAGGAAAGGGGGACGCTGCGCGGGCTGGCGCCTGCCTGGCGCCCCTGGTCGTCATGGCTTGCGTCAGGGGCACCTCGTGAGGTACCCGCCTTGATCTCTCCGCCTCCTCGCGAGCCAGCCTAAGGAGGCCGTGCTTGAGGAAGCGCTGTGTTGTCCGCCTCGCGAGGCTTGGCCCCTCGCAAGGGTCTTGAACCTTGTGCTGATGAAGATGGGCCACGCCGGGCCCCCATTTGAGCCACGCCGCAGGCAGGCAAGTCTGGGGACCCCCGTTCCCAGAACGCCGACAGTAGCCCCCGGGCCCAAGGCGCGCACGGACTTGGCCGTGCCGAGAGGCGAAAGGGCAAGGGCGAAGCGCCGCGGGCCCTAACAGCCTGCGGCCTTGGGCGCCGCGTGGCGGTTGATTGGATGTGGGCGCTTCCACTTCCCCACGACGCCTCGACAATCGCGCGGATTGGACAAGTCCCTGTATGCAAATCGTGTCATGATTACCTGTGATCATGGAGGCCGACGGTTGGCCTCCGCCGGCTATAAGTACGGCACAACACGTTCCTTCCAGTCCATCCCTCCTTGCTTCCTCCTTCGCCTTGATTCTTGCTCCGCCTTGGTGTGATGGCTCCGATTCGCCGATTCTCAGCAGCGGAGAAGGGAAAGGCTCCTCAAGAGGTACCTGACCCGCTCCCGCCGAAGAAACGACCTGCCCTGCGCGGCCGAGACGAGGAGAATCGCCTGGTGGTGCTGAGGCCTTGGTACGAGCGGCCTCCGCCGGGGTTCCCGCTTCCCTTGTATGCCCACGCCGAGGGCTCTGGAAGAGGAGATGCCGATCTCCTCGGCCAGCGTCGTCGCCGGTGTCGGAGGGTCACGAAGGCGTTGGTCGTTCCTCCCGGAGTCCATACCGAGAGCTCCTCCCGCGAGCTTGTGCTCCACGCCGCCATGCCTCCGCGGACTTGGATTCGCTTTCCTCCCTTCTTCGCCTCTGTCTTCCAGCAGGGGAGACTCCTGGAGTTGTGGCTGCAGCACGCCGACTGCAGCACTCCTGCGACTGGGGCAGAGGTTGCGATCACTGCCCCGGGCGAGGTCTTCATGAATCGCGGCTGGGGTGAAATCGCTCGGTGCTGCAGAATGAAGGGCGCCCTCACGATCCACCTGGAGTACGACGGTGCTTCGGTGATGTTCTTCAAGGTCTTCGACGCGAACGGTCGCCGGCTGGAGTGCTGCCCCGGGGGAGGCGGCCAGGACCTCGCCACGGCGACGGCTGGGCCCGCCAACCGCCCCCTGGACAGCTCCACAAGCGACAGGAGCGCCGGAGGATCCAGCGATCCCAACGAGGTCTTCGCGACGCCGGAGACGAGCGACAACAGCTACGAGCCCGCGGGCCAACGCCGCTCCCGGAGCAGGGCGAGCTCGCTTGGTCGCCGCCGATCCTGATCTGGATGGGGTTGGCGCCGGTGCTTGACGGCCCACTGTTGATGATGGCATCTTTTGCGAAGGCGCGTGTAGTTAGCACCTTTTAGGATCCGTTCCCTGCGAGGAGTCACATTGTGCCCCACAGGGGCTTGTAAGGCGACTGTGATCCTTGTTGTTAATATGTAACCCTTGCTACGGATTTTTGCGAATCGCGAATTCCGTCATAGTTTGGTTCTCCCTTTTGCACCTCGCGAGGGCTTTGTGCTCTGCGTCGACAGGTCCCAGTCCCAAGGTGGCGTCAGCCGTCGGTGGTATGCCAGGTCACGATGTCGTGGTCAAGGCTAGGAGGTGAGCGACCCGGGGTTCGGTAAGAGCCCCTGAGTCGCGATGCTCAGGAGGTCCCCTTTGGTGCCCAAGCAGCTGTCCCTTAGTGAGAAAGAGAAGCAACGTCGCTAGTACGGAGTCACTTTAGGTGCGGGGGTAGTGACATGGCATCCAATGCTTCGGATGGTGACTTATCTTGTTAACCAGGGGTTACTCCTGTGTGATGACGGGTCCGCGCGGCAGCGGGAACGGAGTTGCATGGCGAGGTCCTCGCGTGCCCCTTCTCCCTCACCTCTGCTCCCCTTTCTGCTCTACGTCCTTGGGTCCCAGCCCTCGAGCTTGTCTCAGCCGTCGCTGGTATGCCAGGTCGCGATGCCGTGGACAAGGCCAGAGGGTGAGGGCTGGAGAGCCAGTAAGAGCCCTGAGTCGCAATGGTCAGGCACCCCCCTTTAACGTGCAAGCGGTTCGCGCGGACGAGGGTGAAGGGAACCCCGCGAAGGACTCGGCCGACGCAGCTCCCTCAGGAGGTCCTGCAGATTCATCACAAAAAGAAGACGGGGTTGCCATAGCGGCAATTAGTTGATTGTTAGTCGCTCAGGAGCTCGCTGGTTGGAGCGGGCGAGGTGTATCTGGGCACCCGTGAGCCAGCACGGGACTCACGAGGCCCTACCTCTAGGCGGGTTGCGCCTGGCACTGGGCCGTATCTTGAGATGTGTTCCTGCAAAATCTGGTTAGATGCCGGCACTCTACGTCCTCGGGTCTCGGCCCTCGAGCTTGTCTCAGCCGTCGCTGGTATGCCCGGTCGCGATGCCGTGGACAAGGCCAGAGGGTGAGGGCTGGAGAGCCAGTAAGAGCCCTAAGTCGCGATGCTCAGGCACCCCCCCTTTAACGTGCAAGTGGTCGACATGAAGAAGAAGAGGTGCCGCGGGCGGCATCAAGTAATCAAGCATGATGCATAATTGGAAATAAACGCGGAAGGGATACATGCCGCTGGGCCTGGCCCGAGTGGCCTGGGGATGATGCAGCCCGAGGGGCGCCCCCAGCAAAGCAAGCTAGCAACTGAAAAGATAAAAAGGGATACATGCCACAGGGACGGACCCACGCGGCCTGGGAATGACGCAACCCTAGGAGGGTGCTCCCAGCTGGGAATGAAACTTGGAAGATGTCACCTGGAGATGTCGTCGGTGCAGTGGCGTTGGTGCAGCAGACTCGGTGGGCTGCGGAAGCCGATCCTCACAAGCCCCCAGGCCCAGGGGCCTCGGGAGGCTCCGGAGGCACTGGTGGCTCCTCGTGAGCAGCCTCCATCTCCGCCAGGGCCGTGGAACGCCTGTCCTCTTGCGCCTCCAAGATGCTCCTCATGATGCGCTGGTACGCCGCAGCCACGCTCGGCAGGCCATAAGGCATGCGAACATAGCTGTGGGGTGGTCCTCCGCAGCGCCCCACTTGTGAGGGCCAGAGGCGCTCCACCGTGGCGATCTGATTGAGCCCTGGCACGTCGACGCAGACGCGCAGCCCACCATCCTCGCCTGGATGGGGAGCCACAGCTGGTGGGCGACGGCAACCTCTCATGATCCTTGACTCCTGTAGTTCTTGAATGGCCTTGCTAACAAACTCCTGCTGGTCCGACCTTCCTTCCCTGGCTTCCTTTCGAGGGAAACGTGCTTCGAAACACGCCTCCACGTGGTGCCCAAGCGCCTCCCTCGTGACCTTGGCGAGGTCGGTGGCCCTCCAGGTGAGAGCCCCCGAGCCCTGCCTGAGGAGGGTGCCGGGCGCGCTTTCCTATGCGATTGAAGGAGGGTCCCCCTGGGCAGACGCGGGCCTCGAAGGGCCTGCCTCCTGAGGGTCTGAACCTGACGTTGTCTTCTTCTTCTTGGGGGTGGTCTCAAGAAGCCTCCTGCTTCTGCGATTTGGGTCTTCGAGTGACGCGGCCTGAAAGGCTCGCTCCAGGGCACACACTGCTTCCTTCTCCTGACATGGCATCGTGATGACGCCGCCGCTTCCTGGCATCTTGAGGATGTTGTAGCCATGGTGAGTCACGACCATGAACTTAGCCAGCGTCGGGTATCCGAGGATGGCATTGTACGGCAGGCGGATGTGAGCGATGTCAAAGTTGATGAGCTCGGTGCGGTAGTTGTCGTAGGTGCCGAAGGTGACTGGGAGGCGGACCTGCCCGATCGGGACCGTGGAACCGTCGGTGACTCCGGAGAAAGGCTTGGTTGGCTGAAGCTGGTCATAGGGCACTTGGAGGCTGTTGAATGTTTCCACGGACAAGACATTGAGCCCTGCCCCTCCATCGATGAGGGTCCTGGTGACTAGAACGTTGCTGATGACTGGGGAACAAAGCATTGGGAGGACTCCGGCTGTGGCCGCGCACTTGAGCTGGTCTGCTGAGCTGAACGTGATAGTGCAGGCCGACCACCTGAGGGGACGCGTTGCTTCGAGCTTGGGGAGAACTGCATTCACTTCGCGAGCAAACTGCTTGAAGATACGTTGAGAGGCTGGGGCTTGAGCTCCGCCCAGGATGCAGGGATGGCGCGGGGCTCCTGGAAGCCCCCAGCCCCCTCGTCTTGGTGGCGGTCTTCATTCCTTCTTGGCTGAGGCGGCAACGGTGGTAGGCCTGGGTTGCCATGAGGGTGATCCTCACGAGGCTGATCCCTCCAGTCTCCCTCGCGAGGCTGGTCGCGCCAGCGGTCCTCACGAGGTTGGTCACGCCAGCCTTGACGTGGACCACGATCTTCCCAGCGTCCCGGGTTCCTTCCTCCTCCTCGGCCGTAGCCCCGGTCAGCATGGTCAGGGCGTCGGCCGACTCTTCCTTCTCGTACGGCGCGGAGTTCTTGACATTCATTGGTGTTGTGGGTGTGGAGGTCGTGGTACACACAGTACCGGCTGCCCCTGGAGGATTTAGGCAGATCCTTGCCCCGCTTGGTGTCCGGCTCTGCCGCGAGCACGACAGCCCCCTTGCGCTTCACGTCCTTGACCTTGGGCTTCTTCTCTTCTGAGTCTGCGACAGGTAGCTCGAGGAGGGAGAGGCGTCCCTCCTCAGCTCTGGCGCACTTGGTCGCCAGATTGAACAGCTCCAGGGAAGTGCAGAGGTCTTCGTGCATCGCTAACTCCTCCTTCATCTTGACGTCGCGCACGCCGTCGGAGAAGGCCGAAATGATGGCTTCTTCAGACACCCTGGGGATCTTGAGGCGCGCACTGTTGAAGCGCTGGATGTACTTTTGCAGGGTCTCTCCAGGTTGCTGCTTGATGCGCCGCATGTCGCTCACGGCGGGAGGCCGGTCGCGGGTACCTTGGAAGTTGGCGATGAAGCGAGTACGCATCTGGTCCCAAGAGGAGATCGTGCCTGGGGCCAGGTTCAGGAACCAAGTGCGAGCACCTTCCTTCAGCGCCATGGGGAACCAGTTCGCCATGACCTTTTCGTCCCCGCTAGCAGCTTCAATTCCTAGCTC
Source organism: Aegilops umbellulata (assembly GCA_032464435.1). NCBI lineage: Eukaryota > Viridiplantae > Streptophyta > Magnoliopsida > Poales > Poaceae > Aegilops > Aegilops umbellulata. Next base: position 81,849,688 of record CP136058.1, read on the forward strand.
GTAGAGCTGGAGGAACTTCGTGGGATCAGTTGTGCCGTCGTAGCGAGGAGGCAGGTCCGGCTTGAACTTGCTGGGCCACGCGACGCTACGCAGCTCGGGGGTGTAGGAGCGGCAGCCAGCGGTGACCGCGGGAGGTTTTGGTTGAGGGAGAGCTTGGCCTTGCGGGTCCCCTTGCGCTGCAGCTGGGAGCAGCGCGGGGTCTTGACGTGCCGGAGCCGGAGCAGGGTCTCGGCGAACCGGGGCTGGGAGCGCCCGGGCTGCCTCTTGCGGTCGCGGGACTTCTTGGCAGCTTCGTTCCTGCTGGGCCGGCGCATGACGGAGCGGGTTCCGCCCGGGAGCTGCGCGCCTTGGGGCCATGTCATCTTCTTGGAAAGGAGGCGGCTGGAATGCCCCCGTGGCTTCATTGCCCACACGGGGCGGAGTGCGGCGCAGCGGTGCGGAAGGCGCGGGAGAGCCCCCTGCGGCGCGGACGAGCTCAGCGACGCGGTCGAGCCACTCCTCGTAAACATCGTCGACGGGGCGGTAGCGCAGGAGCTCGTTCGCCGCGATAAGCGCAGCCCGAGCCTCCAAGGGCGCGTGAAGCGCGTGCGATGAAGAACCGGCCGGGGTGAGTGACGGAGTGGCGGTGCAGCCATCCCGTCGCACGGACGGGTGCTGAGAGGATGCTTGCTGCTCGTTCCCCGCCGGGCCGGTGGCGGCGTTGACGGCGGGCGACGGGGAACGACGAGGACGCCCACCGACGGGAGCCTTCTGGACGACGCGGGAAGCAATGGCGGCCCGGCGCTCGGCGCGGGCCCGACGAGCGTCAGACATGGATGTGGTGGTCGGAGGATAGCGGAGCGGTGGCAGGCAGATTCCGGCGCACCCCTACCTGGCGCGCCACATGTCGGGTCACGGGTTCTGGCAGACCCTTAAGGTTCGAACTCTGGGGTGCGCGCGGAGGTCGTGCCCACTACCTCTCCGCCTCGCAAAGATCTAAACTACTGCAAGAACAACACAAGAGACACAAGGTTTATACTAGTTCGGGCCACCATTGTGGTGTAATACCCTACTCTAGTTTGTGGTGGGTGGATTGCCTCTTGGGCTGATGAGGAAGAACAGTACAAGGAAGAACGACCTCGCGAGGGTCAGTTCTTGGCTGGGGGATGAACTGATAGGGGGAGTTCGATCACCCTTCTCTCTCTCTCTGGATGCTGGATTCGATCCTCCCTTTACCTCGGGGGTGGCTAGTCCTATTTATAGGCAAAGGCCCTGGGCCTCTTCCCAAATATTGAGCGGGAAGGGCGCCAACAGTTGGCCAATTTGAAGGGGAACATCCGGTACACTTATCCTGACTAAAGTTGGACTTCGCCTGCCAAAGGCCCTGCGGTGACGCCGTCCTGGGCTCCATGGTGACCTCCTTCCCACCGTTGGACTGGTCTTGGTCTCGTTGCACCGAAATGGGTGCCTTTGCTTGATCCCCTCGCCTGCGCTTGCTCCCTTTGCACCAAAGAGGAAAGGAGGACGCTGCGCGGGCTGGCGCCCGCCTGGCGCCCCTGGTCGTCATGGCTTGAGTCAGGGGCACCTCGTGAGGTACCCGCCTTGATCTCTCCACCTCCTCGCGAGCCAGCCTAAGGAGGCCGTGCTTGAGGAAGCGCTGTGTCGTCCGCCTCGCGAGGGTCTTGAACCTTGTGCTGATGAAGATGGGCCACGCTGGGCCCCCATTTGAGCCACGCCGCAGGCCGCAGGCAGGCAAGTCTGGGGACCCCCGTTCCCAGAACGCCGACACATGCATTAGAACTACTTAGAACCATATAAATTTGACATACAAGCTCAAGAACATGGTCACCTAGGCAGCACAAATTTTTAATGAATAAAGCACTAGAACAAAAACTAATTGGACCAATGGAGGATTCACATACCAAGGAACAATCACCCCAAGCAGTTTTGTGAGAGGTGCTTTGAGCAAGGAGATCGAAAATCGCAGCAAAATGAGCTAGAACTCATGCTTGAGCTGGATGGTGATTTTTGGGAGGAAGAAGAAGTTTGTGGGTGCAGGAATAAGTGGAGGGGAGCAACCGTGGGCCCACGAGGCAGGAGGGCGTGCCCTGTAGGGATGGGTGCGCCCTGGACCCTCGTGGCCAGGTGCTTGCTCCCCCTGCTGTTTTCTCAGTGCCAGATATTCTCAAATATTCCAGAAAAAATCATATTAAATTGGCAGGGCATTTGGAGAACTTTTATTTTCGGGGCATTTTTATATTGCATGGATAATTCAGAAAACAGATAGGAAAAAACTATTTTTACTTTATTTCAACTAAATAACAGAAAGTGGAGAGAGGGTACAGAAGGTTGTGCCATCTAGTTTCATCCATCTCATGCTCATCAAAAGGAATCCACTAACAAGGTTGATCAAGTCTTGTTAACAAACTCATTCCGAATAACATGGAACCGAAGAAATTTCGAATAACACTATGTTACCTCAACGGGGATATGCACATCCCCAATAATAAGAATATCATATTTCTTCTTGACAGTAGGAAGAGGAAAATCAAAACCTCCAAAAATAACCGACGGAATTTTTCCAATAGAGTTGATACTATGAACTTGAGGTTGTTTCCTCGGAAAGTGTACTATATGCTCATTACCATTAACATGAAAAGTGACATTGCCTTTGTTGCAATCAATAACAGCCCCTGCAGTATTCAAAAAGGGTCTTCCAAGAATAATAGACATACTATCGTCCTCGGAAATATCAAGAATAACAAAGTCTGTTAAAATAGTAACGTTTGCAACCACAACAGGCACATCCTCACAAATACCGATAGGTATAGCAGTTGATTTATCGGCCATTTGCAAAGATATTTAAGTAGGTGTCAACCTATTCAAATCAAGTCTACGGTATAAAGAGAGAGGCATAACACTAACACCGGCTCCAAGATCACATAAAGCAGTTTTAACGTAGTTTCTTTTAATGGAGCATGGTATAGTTGGTACTCCCGGATCTCCAAGTTTCTTTGGTATTCCACCCTTAAAAGTGTAATTAGCAAGCATGGTGGAAATTTCAGCTTCCGGTATCTTTCTTTTATTAGTAACAATATCTTTCATATACTTAGCATAAGGGTTCATTTTGAGCATATCAGTTAATCCCATACGCAAAAAGATAGGTCTAATCATTTCAGCAAAACACTCAAAATCCTCATCATCCTTTTTCTTGGATGGTTTGGGAGGAAAAGGCATGGGTTTCTGAACCCATGGTTCTCTTTCTTTACCATGTTTCCTAGCAACAAAGTCTCTCTTATCATAACGTTGATTCTTTGATTGTGGGTTATCAAGATCAACAGCAGGTTCAATCTCTACATCATTGTCATTAGTAGGTTGGGCATCATCATTGACATTATTACTAGGTTCATGTTCATTACCAGATTGTGTTTCAGCATCAGAGATAGAAATATCATTTGGATTCTCAGGTGGTTCAGCAATAGGTTCACTAGAAGCATGCAAAGTCCTATCATTTTTCTTTTTCTTCTTTTTAGAAGGACTAGGTGCATCTAAATTATTTCTCTGAGAATCCTGCTCAATTCTCTTAGGGTGGCCTTCAGGATACAAAGGTTCCTGAGTCATTTTACCAGTTCTAGTAGCCACTCTAACAACATAATCATTATTCTTACTATTCAATTCATTGAGCAAATCATTCTGAGCTTTAAGTACTTGTTCTACTTGAGTGGTAACCATAGAAGCATGTTTACTAATGAGTTTAAGTTCACCTTTAACTCTAGACATATAATCATCCAAGTGTTCAATCATATAAGCATTTTGTTTTGTCTACCAAAATAATCATTAAAATCTTATTGCTTAACCATAAAGTTATCAAACTCATCCAAACATTGGCTAGCCAACTTAGTAGGAGGGATTTCAGCTTTATCATATCTATAGAGAGAATTTACCTTTACTACCTGTGTCGGGTTATCAAGACCATAAGTTTCTTTAATAGGTAATGGATTGAGATCATATATTTCTTCAACAGGCGGTAAATTAAGACCATGCATTTCTTCAATAGGAGGTAAATTCTTAACATCTTCAGCTTTAATACCTTTTTCTTTCATAGATTTCTTTGCCTCTTGCATATCTTCAGGACTGAGAAATAGAAAACCCCTCTTCTTCGGAGTTGGTTTAGGAATAGGCTCAGGAAGTGTCCAATTATTTTCATTTGTCAACATATTATTCAATATAATTTCAGCTTCATCCGGTGTTCTTTCCTTGAAAACAGAACCAGCACAACTATTCAGGTAATCTCTGGAAGCATCGGTTAGTCCATTATAAAAGATATCGAGTATTTCATTTTTCTTAAGAGGATGATCAGGCAAAGCATTAAGTAATTGGAGAAGCCTCCCCCAAGCTTGTGGGAGACTGTCTTCTTCAATTTGCACAAAATTATATATTTCCCTTAAAGCAGCTTGTTTCTTATGAGCGGGGAAATATTTAGCAGAGAAGTAATAAATCATGTCCTGGGGACTATGCAACTAGGATCAAGAGAATTAAACCATATCTTAGCATCACACTTTAATGAGAACGGAAATATTTTAAGGATATAAAAGTAACGAGTTCTCTCATCATTAGTGAACAGGGTGGCTATATCATTTAATTTAGTAAGATGTGCCACAACAGTTTCAGATTCATAGCCATAGAAAGGATCATATTCAACCAAAGTAATTATATCAGGATCAACAGAGAATTCATAATCCTTATGAGTAACACAGATAGGTGAAGTAGCAAAAGCAGGGTCAGGTTTCATTCTGGCATTAAGAGATTGTTGCTTCCATTTAGCTAATAACTTCTTAAGATCATATCTATCATTGCAAGCTAAAATAGCTCTAGCGGCTTCTTCATCCATAACATAGCCCTCAGGCACAACATGAAATTCATATTTATTAGGGGGAGAGTCTTCATCATCACTATCTTCAATATTATCAGTTTCAATAATTTCATTCTCTCTAGCCCTAGCAAGTTGTTCATCAAGAAATTCACCAAGTGGCACAGTAGTATCACGCATAGAAGTAGTTTCATCATAAGTATCATGCATAGCAGAAGTGGCATCATCAATAACATGCAACATATCGATATGAATAGCAGAAGCAGGTTTAGGTGTCACAAGCTTACTCAAAACAGAAGGTGAATCAAGTGCAGAGCTAGATGGCAGTTCCTTACCTCCCCTCGTAGTTGAGGGATAAATTTTTGTTTTCTCGTCTTTCAAGTTCTTCATAGTGACGAGCAGATATAAATCCCAAGTGACTCAAAGAATAGAGCTATTCTCCGCGGCAACGGCGCCAGAAAATAGTCTTGATAACCCACAAGTATAGGGGATCGCAACAGTTTTCGAGGGTAGAGTATTCAACCCAAATTTGTTGATTTGACACAAGGGGAGCCAAAGAATATTCTCAAGTATTAGCAACTGAGTTGTCAATTCAGCCACACCTGGATAACTTAATATCTGCAGCAAAGTATTTAGTAGCAAAGTAATATGATAGTAGTGGTAATGGTAATAAAGGTAACGGTAGCAAAAGTAATATTTTGGTGTTTTGTAGTGATTGTAACAGTAGCAACGGAAAAGTAAATAAGCGAAGAACAATATGTGAAAAGCTCGTAGGCATTGGATCGATGATGGAGAATTATGCCCGATGCGGTTCATCATGTAACAATCATAACATAGGGTGACACAGAACTAGCTCCAATTCATCAATGTAATGTAGGCATGTATTCCGAATATAGTCATACGTGGTTATGGAAAATAACTTGCATGTCATCTTTCGTCCTACCCTCTCGTGGCAGCGGGGTCCTAATGGAAACTAAAGGATATTAAGGCCTCCTTTTAATAGAGTACCGGACCAAAGTATTAACACATAGTGAATACATGAACTCCTCAAACTACGGTCATCACAGGGAGTGGTCCCGATTATTGTCACTTCGGGGTTGCCGGATCATAACACATAGTAGGTGACTATAGACTTGCAAGATAGGATCAAGAACTCACATAAATTCATGAAAACATAATAGGTTCAGATCTGAAATCATGGCACTCGGGCCCTAGTGACAAGCATTAAGCATAGCAAAGTCATAGCAACATCAATCTCAGAAAATAGTGGATACTAGGGATCAAACCCTAACAAAACTAACTCGATTACATGATAAATCTCATCCAACCCATCACCGTCCAGCAAGCCTACGATGGAATTACTCACGCACGGCGGTGAGCATCATGAAATTGGTGATGGAGGATGGTTGATGATGACGATGGCGACGAATTCCCCTCTCCGGAGCCCCGAACGGACTCTAGATCAGCCCTCCCGAGAGAGTTTAGGGCTTGGCGGCGGCTCCATATCGTAAAACGCGATGAATCTTTCTCTCTGATTTTTTTCTCCCCGAACACGAATATATGGAGTTGGAGTTGAGGTCGGTGGAGCGTCAGGGGGCCCACGAGGCAGGAGGGCGCGCCCAGGGGGCAGGCGCCCCCCCACCCTCGTGGACAGGTGGAGGCCCCCTTGACGTGGATTCTTCTTCCAATATTTTTAATATTTTCCAAAAATACGTTCCGTGGAGTTTCAGGTCATTCTGAGAACTTTTTTTTCTGCACATAAATAACACCATGGAAAGTCTGCTGAAAACAGCGTCAGTCCGGGTTAGTTCCATTCAAATCATGCAAGTTAGAGTCCAAAACAAGGGCAAAAGTGTTTGGAAAAGTAGATATGACGGAGACGTATCAGTCGTCTCCGTGGTCGATGAGCAGCGACGGTGATGGCGGCGCGAGCGTGCGACGCCATCTCGTGCTGGCGCCCCACACACTCGCGTAGCACTTGAGGTTATCAAGGTCATCGGCAATGTGGCAGACAAGCTCCGATGGCAGGTCCGCCCAGGCCGGACCTGGCGGCATGGCGGGGCTAGGATTCCGGCGAGGTTGGGAAATTTCTAAATGAATAATGAGGGGCTTTCACTCACAAAAACAAAGAAAGAAAGAGAGAAGCTATGTGCCCTGGCTTACGATGGAAATCTTTTAAAGCGTTCGACTGAGCCACAGAAACGTTCATGCGAAAAACTGCTTCCAGAAATTGCGGTAACAACTCTATTTTCTGCTGTTTTTGGTAAGTCGTGATTTGCTTCCACGAAAGGAATATAAATTTACTTAATGGTTCCAGAAATTACGTAAAATACTCAAATTTTCTTTCCTTGGCAATTCATGATTGCTTCATGTTTTTTCTGTTACTTTTGGTAAGTCGTGATTGCTTGAAATAGACATATACTCCCAAAGTCCCGAATTAGTTGACTCAGATTTGTCTAAATACGGATGTATGTAGACACATTTTAGTGTTTGATACATCTATATCTGAATAAATCTAAGTCAATTAATTTGGGACAAAGGTTGTACATAAGATTAATGCTTTCCAGAAATTACAGATTTGCTTCCAACAAACAACTACAATGTTTTTTTCTTGTAGCACTAGGGTGGCATGGACACTTTAGTTTTGGCCAACGCTCAGCGTGAGCCCAGTGACGCACTCGATCATCATTGTGTGGGCCGTCCGTTGTGAGTCATGTGGGATGTTTCAATAGTAAAAGCTTTGCCCCAACTCTATCTGCTGTAGGTCCCTCAAAAAAATTAAGGTGGAAAAACATTGTTGAAACGCGGGTTCTCGCCGCAGTAATGTACCTCGCATCTAGCAGTAGATCGCCATCCCCTCGCTCCAACACCACACTCTCCACCTCGCAACCATGATGGTTATGGTCGTAGCATCTCCGTAGGCTGGCCCAGCATCCCATTTGTGAGTTGCAACATTGACGGGTGGCGTCGCAACAACATTTTTGCTAGTCACAACACATAGCGACATTGGTTCCAGCACATCAAGGTGCCCATCCCAGCACGCCGACCATGGTAGTAGCACGCTGAGCTGTCGTTCCCACCATGGGGTGACCATGGTCGCATACCCCCCCCCCAATTTTGCTGTCTGGTTGTCGTCACCGTATCATCATAGGCACACAAGAGTTCACTACCTTGCATAGTGGTCATGGCCAGTCATCGGAGGCAGTAGCGTGTGTTTCGGCTTGCAGCTTTGACACCACGACAATGACGGGGGAGGTGGAGAAGGAGGTCGATGAGGAGCATGGGAGGGGGAAATTGAAGCCATCGTGATCACCACCACTTTGTTCATCATCGGGATCATCATCTCCATCAACATCTTCACCCACACCATCTCATTTTCAAACTCTAGATCATCCCTCTTGCTCAATCTTTGTATCAAAGCTTAGATTGGTACCTGGGAGTACTTGTATGTGTTGATTACACCTTGTAATTGAGTCATAGGAGAATTATTGGTGAAAGATTGTTATGTTCAGATTGTTCTTCGTATATTCATACATACTAATCATGATCCATATGATGTCTTGTGAGTAGATTCATTAGTTCTTGAAGACATGGTATAAGTATGGTGGCCAGTAGTCATGTGAAGTTGATTACCATTTGTCAGTGGGTGTCCTCGAAAGCACGCGACACAAGGAGTAGAGGCAACCCCTTTTGCTGGTTCGAGGACGGCGCGGAGAAAAAAACTAAGATATTTGCTCCGATAGTGCTACTAATGTCTAATGAATGCAAAGGAATCCAAATATGCGATATTTATTTTGTTTCCGTAGGAAATGGGCTATTTGTTGACGAAATCAAGTCAATATACGTAAAGAAGTAAAGAGGAGATAAAGGAGATCAAGTGGGAGGTGCACCAGAGAAGATAGAGCAAACGACGATGTTCCATATGACCAGACACGCTCGTATGCCCGCTCATATGGACTGCCAAACGCGCCACCTGCTCCACCTGAATAGACTATATTAAAGGCCCCATGCTAGAAGAGCAGCAGAACATACACAAAAAACATCGAGACCCTCATCCTCATCAGGAACCTTAGGCACCGCCATTTCCCATCGCCATAGTTTCCGCCATCTCCACTACCATAGCACTCATTCATCTAGCCTTAGTTTGTAATCGTGTATCACATCAGGCAACTATTGTAAGACATATTTGTTGGGGAACGTAGTAATTTCAAAAAAGTTCCTACGCACACACAAGATCATGGTGATGCATAGCAACAAGAGGGGAGAGTGTGCCCACGTACCCTCGTAGACCGAAAGCAGAAGCATTCACTACAAAAAAAAGACACATCCGTGACATTTTGGGCCGAACGAATTTTTTTCTGTCATACATATGACACTTCTATGACGATAATTGTGGCAAAACCCGGTATCATTATAGATGTGGTGGGCTCCTACTTCTATGACAAAAAATCATGACAGAAAATGGGCTTTTCATCCTGGGCGGTCCGGAGACGCAGCTGCATGACATTCTTTGGGCCGTCCATGACAGAAAAAACCGTGGTAGAAGCGAGGGGGAGGAAAATTTCGGGGAGTTCCTGGTTATGGTGGGAGGTCGGGGGCCGAGCGATGCGCGTTTCTCTCGTACACGTACGCCCGTGTGTGCGAGGCATTGGCTCTAACTGAACCCGAGCGAGGCGTTGGGCTCTAACTGAACCCGAGCGATTGCACTGCAGGCTACGCGTTACTGAACCCGAGCGATCGATCGATGGCTGTTAACTGAACCCGATCAAGCGATTCCTTGGCTATTGCTGCTAACTGAAGCCGATCAATGGGATGAACAGTGAGCGTTGCGGGGGGTTTGGATGAACAGTGAGCTGTGGCGTTGCCTCTGGATGAACAGGACCCTGTGGTGTGGTGGAGGGCTGGATGAACATTAGACGGTGGAGGGGTGCCTGTGGAGGGGTGGATGAACAGGACCCCGTGGTGTGGAGGGCAGGATGAATAGTAGACAGTGGAGGGGTGCCCGTGGAGGGGTGGTTGAACAGGACTCCGTGGTGTGGAGGGCTGGATGAACAGTAGACGGTGGAGGGGTGGTTGAACAGTAGCCGGTGGAGTAGCGCGCGGTGGAGGCTGGATGAACAGGAGCCCGTGGAGGCTGGAGGAGGTCGACGGTGGATGAAAAGTAGCTCGTGGAGGCTGGAGGGGGTCGACGGTGGAGATGAACAGTATCTCGTGGAGTCCCGTTTTGCGGTACGCCACACCCCTCCCGATGAACAGGACCCCGTTTCGACCGTAGCGCTCCAACACAAGTCCGTTTCCTCCGTTTTGCGGTACGCCACACCCCTCCCGATCAACAGGACCCCCGTTTCGACCGTAGGAGGTCCGTTTCCTCCGTTTTGCGGTACGCCACACCCCTCCCGATCAACAGGACCCCCGTTTCGTCTGTAGGAGGTCCGTTTCCTCCGTTTTGCGGTACGCCACACCCCTCCCGATCAACAGGACCCCTGTTTCGACCATAGGAGGTCCGTTTCCTCCGTTCTGCAGTACGCTAGGCCTCCTTTCCATCGCTTGTTCCGTCAAGCCCTCTCGATGAACACGACCACGCATTCCGTTGCCTCCCCATGAACACGAAGACGACACTGTTTCTCCATTCCGACCCAGCCATGTACACGAGCCCTGGCCGTATGTATGCGCGAGTAGGCATTCGAGACCCTGCCCGTATGTACACATACATGGCCGTATTTTCTTTCTTGCACCCTGGCCGCCTCTACTACGACACGTGCGCGCCTCTACATCCACCAGTATATATGTACGTACACGTTCGCGACCAGAATGACAACGCTACGTACGCTTCGATCAGGTGGATCCCAACTGTCAGGCACTTCCTTGCCTGCGAAGATGTAGCTGGTCGGTCCCAGCAGTCAGGGGGCGAATCGTTTTTTTTGCCCGGACGCACTTCCTTGCGTGCGAAGATGTAGCTGGTGGGTCCCAGCAGTCAGGGGGGAACATTTTTTTCCGCAAAATACAGTGGCCCGTCCGGTGGGTCCCAGCTATCAGGTGGAGGAAACATTATTTTCCGCGTAATAAGGAGGCACTTCCTTGCTGCGGCCGTGGACCCAGCTGGCAGCCTCTCCACGTACAGTCCACGTCCGATGGAAGTCGTTCCTTGACGACGTTGACCACGCCGCACCGGGAGCACCAGGGCAGTGGACGACGGCGAGGCCTAGGAAGGGGACGACACGGAGGCAGGGAAGACTTGGCAGTTGTTTCCCACGCGGAGGGGAGTATGACTGTACAAGGGTTTACTGGTTTGTCTGTCGTCGCTGGAGAATAACAGCAGGTGTGGGTGAGTAGAGGGATGGCTAGGCCAGCGATGGGAGTATGGTCGGGCGGTGAGGCCTGCACGACAGCACAGCCGGCCGCGAGGAGGAGGGAGCAGGCAGTCCTGCCGGCGCTTGTTTGAGCGGCTGGAGCAGGAAGAGCAGAGATTGAAGAAGCACGACGGCCGTTGGATGGACATCCAACAGTCACTGCTTGTGCGTCAACCTTTTTTTAGGAAAGCCTCAAATCTGTGGAAAACAACATACAACCCATCTGCCATTATTTCTAATAATTTGCAACCCATTTGCTAATTCTTAAGGTTTTTTTGGAGCCCATATTCTTTTTGTTAGCATTGCAGCCCATATTGTGGCAACAGTTAAAAAATTGTACGAAATTTTGCATATTTTGATGCGGTCCGAACTGTTTTTAATCCCGAAATTTCGACTCACATTCAAACTGATTTTAAAAATAAATGTATAACAATATAAAATCCAACAAATTCTCCACGCATAAAAATTAATGTAATTTAAAATCTTGAAATGAGAAAAAAGATATTTGAAACTAATTGCCGGTTTGATGTGTTTTAAAAATGTACAACCCATTTCTCATTACTGATGGGTCATTTTCTCGGCCAGCTGAATGAAAACTCTCCTCGTCTTGAAAGATTTGCAGCCCAAGAGGCCTAACAAAGCGACTTACTTGGCAAATCACAAAAAAACTGGGCTGTGGCCATGGACACAGCTATCAGCCTCTCCACGTACATTAATCTTCCGATGGAAGTCGTTCCTTGGCCACGTTGATCATGCCGCGCGGAGAGCACCACAGCGGTGGACGACGGCGAGGCCTAGGAAGGGGACGACGCGGCAGTGGAAGCCCGCGCAGAGAGGACTACGAGGGTTCACTGGTTCGGCTGTGGTGTGAGGCTGCCGTCGCCGCAGGGCCTGGCCAGCGGTGGGAATAGTAGGGGGTGTCGTGGTTCTAAGTCTGACAGTAAGAATGGGGGGTGAGTATGGAGAGGCAAGATCCTAGCTATGGAGTAGTTGTATGCGCAAGGAGTTTTACGAGTTCGGGCCCTTCTCTGAGGAAGTAACAGCCCTACGTCTCGGAGCCCGGAGGCAGTCGACTGGATTATGTGTGTGTGTGTTACAAAGTTGCGAACCCCTGTCCTAGTGGAGGGGGGTGGCTTATATAGAGTTCGCCAGGACCCCAGCCAGCCCACGTTACAAGGAGTTTAATGTACATAAAGAGAGGGGGTTACTGGTAACGCATGTAATTAAGGACCATGAAGGCCATAAAAGCTACTTATGAGATGACCGTTTGTAGGCAGTGCCTTTAGGTCTTCTTATAGTCGAGTGGCTGTCTTCATGGTCGACTGCTTGTGCTTCTGGTCGAGTACGCTCGTGTCCGTCGACTGGGCTGACCAGGTCGACTGAAATGTTGATACTTCTTAGAATGTCTTTCATTGTAGGAGTCATGTCCTTGATTGGGTACCTCAGGTATGATAAGTTACCCTACCCTAGGTACGTATCCTCGTCATTAGCCCCCGAATGGGTCAGGAGTTAAGTGAGAATGGGGCCGAGCCTATGCTTCCGACTCAACCTCCATGCTTCGGTTGCATCTGTCTTTGGATAAATGGAAGTTACGGTGGGAACCCATTCTTCAGTTGCCTTGATCCATTCAGATGTCCGTCGAGTGGTTTCATATTACCGTCGAGTGTGTTTATGTGACGAGTCTCTTGGGAGACTTAAGGAAACGGATCTTTTCGTCTGACAAACCGTCCTGTCGATCGCGGATCTTGCGGGATTTGAAAATTGGGAAGCGCACCGGACGGAGAAAATCGCGCGAATCGGCTGGATAAGGCAAGGGCGCCTCGATCTCTGCGCCACCTTTTTCGCCACGTACTGCGCGCGCGCCTGCTGCGGGATTTGACTGGGGGGCGCAGGCCCACTGATCAGCCACTCGGGTGTGGCCTTATATAAGGTAATGATTCCGATTTTTTTTTCATTGTGCGCCCTTGTTTTTCTTCTCCCTTCCTCCGTAAGCCTCCGCCTCGCTCTTCGCTGCAATCTCGACACCGCCGCTCGGCCAAGACCTCGTTCGAGACAATGGGGAAGGACAAGACGGCGGCGGCGGAACGCGCGAAGAAGGCCGCGGCAAAGGGTAAGGGGAAGAAATCTGGCCGAGGCGGGTCGTCCTCGCGGGCCGCTCTGCCGTCCGGCTGGTTACAGGGGGATTGGATGCCCTCCATCCTTACTCAAGCGGATATCAACGACATGGTGGAGGGGGGACTCATTCCCTACAAGGCTGCTCGCCTCCCTGGGAAGGAGACGGAGCTGGAACCTCGCGAGGGTGAGTGCGTCCTGATAGCCACCCATGTCGACCGGGGGTTTTCCCTGCCCCGAGTCCTTTTTTTAGGGCCTTTCTGAACTTCTTCGGAGCGCAGCTCCACCATTTCACGCCCAACTCCATAGTCTATCTTGCTGCGTTCGTGTCTCTGTGTGAGTGTTTCTTAGGCTGTCGACCTCACTGGGGCCTCTTCAAGCATATCTTCACTTGCCGATCCCAGTCGGTTAAAAGGCTCAACCCGGACGGGGAAAGGACGCAGGTGATCCAGATGTGCGGGGGCCTCAGGATCCAGACGAGGGGTAAGAGTTGTTTTCCTCCCATGACGCTTCCCGATTCCGTGCGCGGGTGGCAGTCGACTTGGTTCTACTGCAAGGACCAGCCGACCCCCGGCCACTCGACCGGCCTTCCTCCTTTTACCTTGGACCGAGTGCAGAAACCCGCTTCTTTGAAAGTGGTTCCAGAGGAGAAGGCTCAGGTGAAGGTATTAGTCAGTCGAGTGGTTGAGTTGGTTCAGGAAGGCGTGACCGGCATGGACTTGCTCGAAGTCTTCCTCCAGCGATGAATCCAACCTCTCTAGGCTCAGGATCACTCGATGTGGTTGTATTCCGGGTCCGACGACTCCACTCGGATCCACCCGGAGGCGGTCGAGGCTTCTGTACTGGAGAGCTGGCTGACCAGCATGACCGGGAATAAGGACAACCCCAGGGGTTCTAGGAGGATTGCTCCGCTTGATGGGATGATGGAGACAGACAAGGTACGTTTTACTTCTTCCGACTGAAATTTTCACTCCGTCTAGTAACTGGCTTGCGATAAGTCGACTGATCCTTGCTCTGCCCGTTGTCTTGCAGGAGATCAACGACATGTATTCGATGCCGAATGGGAACCAGGAGCAAGTATCTGAAGGAGGAGGGAGTGGAGGCGAAGGAAGTGAGGATGGAGGTGAAGTCGAGGAGCGGGAATCTGATGGTGACGTAGAGGAGGAGGCCAGCGACGACTCGGGTGATGAAGATGAAGAGGTGGAGGTCGACCTTCCTCGACGCGAGAGACGCTCCAAGAACGCTCAGGATCCCGCCGTGGAGCGCAGTCAGTCGAGTGCTCCGGTGGGCCAGTCATCCAAGCGCCCTCGGACCGCGTCGCCGGCCCCAACTGAGAAGGCACCCAAGCAGCCCAGAGCCATCCTGACCAAGCCACCCAAGGCCTTGCCCAAGATCAGGGTCGCCATCCCTGTCATCTCTGGGTAAGTGACTGTTTTTATCTTTCTTGAGTCAACTAGAACGGATTCTTAGTCGATTCACTTTCAAATTATTTGCTTGGAATCGTGCAGCGCCGCTACTTCCGAGACTTCCATCCAGAATGTCGATGAGATGATGGAGGACGCCGTCACTTCCAACTTAGGTATAATCTTTGACACGATCCGACTGTTTAACTGCTGAGTCGATTGGATATTCATTTCTGAACTTTTGTAGCTCCGACCAACATTATTGACCTTCCGGATGATGAGGAGGAGGCGGAAGTGCCGCTCAGGCCTTTTAGGAGGAGAGGCCGGAGGGCCCCGGTCGACAAGGCTCCTCAGACCGCGTCGACTGCTGAGGCGGTGGTCCAAGGGGGTGACAACACCGCCCGGACTACTGTGACTTTTGCTGAACCACTGACGACTGCCCGGCCTTCGTCGTCGACTGCTCCCCCACTGGTCGACCCGCCCTCGTTCTTCGCCGCCTACCAGACCCCGGAGGATCAAGTGAGTGCTGCTAAGGAAGCTATACGTCAGGCGGGGCTCGTGATGGAGCAGACCAAAGCGGCTCGGGATGCCAGTCAAGCGGCCTATGACATCAGCTCGGCGTTGCAGCAGAACGTCCAGGTTAGTTGGTCTTCACTTGCGTTGTACACCCACTGGGTGCTGTTGATCTGAAATTTTTCATTGGTGGGGGCACGCTGAGTGCACCCACTGGGTGTAGTCCCCAAGGCCACGGTCGACTGCTGGCAGTCGACTGCGGTCTTTATGCTTTCAAACTTCCTCACTCGACTGATCGGATTGGGTCGAGTGGAAATCAAGGAAAACCGGTGGGGGCACGCTGAGTGCACCCACTGGGTGTAGTCCCCAAGGCCACGGTCGACTGCTGGCAGTCGACTGCGGTCTTTATGCTTTCAAACTTCCTCACTCGACTGATCGGATTGGGTCGAGTAGAAATCAAGGAAAACCGGTGGGGGCACGCTGAGTGCACCCACTGGGTGTAGTCCCCGAGGCTACTGTCGAATGTTTTGATTCGGCTGTAGTCTTAGAAGTGTTGTGCTCTTTCTTTCAGTCACTCGGGAGTAACTTGTCTTTGATACCCTTTGTCGATTGACTCTTTGCAGAAGTCTTGTGAGCTTGTTGCTCAGCTCGCTGATTTGAAGGATAAGCAGATCCAGCTTAATCTTGATTTACAGTTTGCTCAGGAAAACATGCAGAAGGCGAAGGATGAAGCAAAAGGTATGGCTGGTGAGGACTCGACGTCTATCTCTGTTCCTCTGCCCGTTCTGAACTCTGTGTCTGTTGTTGCTTTGCAGACGAACTAGAGAAGGCCCTGAAGAAGAAAGATCTTGACCTTGCGGAGGCGCAAAAGGCAGCTGCGGAGAAGTTAAAGCTTGCTGAAGAGAAACTTGCTTCAGTCAGCCATCTTGAGAACGAGAACGCTAGGCTGAAGTCTGCTCTTGACGCGGCCAATAGGGAAGCGAGTCGACTGAAGACTGACAAGAGTACTCTGAACGACAAGATCGGCCAGCTGGCGGGGAAGCACAAGGACTTGGAGGATTATCTTGGGGGTCTTGCCAAGAAGCTATACCTCATGCTTGAAGGTAACCCCCTTTGTGCGATTAATCTTGTTGTTGTCGACTGACCATTTGGTTACAGTTTTGCTCTGTCGAAACTTCTTTCAGAATTCTGCCGGAATTTTGAGGAAGAGACCAGTCAAGTGGAGACCCGCCTGGACCCTATCAATTCTCCTGTGAAGGATGAAGTGGCCATGAATGTCCTCCGGTTGGAATCCCGTATCGCTGGTGTGGTGGATTACCTGGCTCGACTGAAAGCTGCTGTGTCGCGGATCGACTCCGCACTCTGGCCCAAAGAGACCCTTTAGAACGACCTTGAATCCTTGGTCACTCGACTAAGTGATGTTCCAGGTCAAGTGCGAGAATGGAAAAAGTCTTCTGCTAGGTGCGGTGCTGATGTGGCTCTGTCACTGGTTCGTGTCCACTGCAAGGAGGCGCGAGAGGAGAAGCTGGCCGCTCTCTAGGTTGCCAATACCAGGAAGCATAATTTTCAGGATTTCATGGAGACCTTCATCGCTGCTGCCACTCGAATCTCAGACGGGATCGACTTGGACGAATTCGTTGCGCCATCAAGCCCCCCGCCAGAAGAGTAAAAAACTGTTGTGCTTTACCTTAAATTTGCCTCGGGATGCCGAGTGGTTTATGTATTTGATAAACTCCGTCGGGCTCTCAGCTCGAGTACTTTTGTTTGCGATCTAGGATCTTTTGATTTTATCCGAACATGGCTCGACGTTGAATGTCTTCGTGACTTGATCCGCCGATCTACTATTCGTTGTTCCCTCAGAGGCTGCTATTCGTTGTTCCCTCAGAGGCTGCCTGGTTTGCACGATGCTCATCGCCGCGATGGTGTCTGTCAAAATGGCTTAGGCGAGCACTGGGCTGCAGCTAAGTCCCCGAGTGGGAGGTTTGCTCTCCACTCGGTAGGATTCCAATTACTTAGGCGAGTGCTTGGACTGCAGCTAAGCCCCCGGGTGGGAGGTTTGCTCTCCACTCGGTAGGATTTCAATTACTTAGGCGAGTGCTTGGACTGCAGCTAAGCCCCCGAGTGGGAGGTTCGCTCTCCACTCGGTAGGATTTCAATTACTTAGGCGAGTGCTTGGACTGCAGCTAAGCCCCCGAGTGGGAGGTTTGCTCTCCACTCGGTAGGATTTCAATTACTTAGGCGAGTGCTTGGACTGCAGCTAAGCCCCCAAGTGGGAGGTTTGCTCTCCACTCGGTAGGATTTCAATTACTTAGGCGAGTGCTTGGACTGCAGCTAAGCCCCCGAGTGGGAGGTTTGCTCTCCACTCGGTAGGATTTCAATTACTTAGGCGAGTGCTTGGACTGCAGCTAAGCCCCCGAGTGGGAGGTTTGCTCTCCACTCGGTAGGATTTCAATTACTTAGGCGAGTGCTTGGACTGCAGCTAAGCCCCCGAGTGGGAGGTTTGCTCTCCACTCGGTAGGATTTCAATTACTTAGGCGAGTGCTTGGACTGCAGCTAAGCCCCCGAGTGGGAGGTTTGCTCTCCACTCGGTAGGATTTCAATTACTTAGGCGAGTGCTTGGACTGCAGCTAAGCCCCCGAGTGGGAGGTTTGCTCTCCACTCGGTAGGATTTCAATTACTTAGGCGAGTGCTTGGACTGCAGCTAAGCCCCCGAGTGGGAGGTTTGCTCTCCACTCGATAGGATTTCAATTACTTAGGCGAGTGCTTGGACTGCAGCTAAGCCCCCGAGTGGGAGGTTTGCTCTCCACTCGGTAGGATTTCAATTACTCAGGCGAGTGCTTGGACTGCAGCTAAGCCCCCGAGTGGGAGGCTGGCTCTCCACTCGGTAGGATTTTTTCAAACTTAGGCGAGTGCTTGGACTGCAGCTAAGCCCCCGAGTAGGAGGCTGGCTCTCCACTCGGTAGGATTTTTTTGAACTTAGGCAAGTCCTTGGACTGCAGCTAAGCCCCCGAGTGGGAGGCGGGCTCTCCACTCGGTAGGATTTTTTCAAACTTAGGCGAGTGCTTGGACTGCAGCTAAGCCCCCGAGTGGGAGGCTGGATCTCCACTCGGTAGGATTTCCTGAAAACTTAGGCGAAGCGGATTCGCAGCTAAGTCACCCACTGGGGGAAATTTAAACAAACAGAAAAAGAAATAGCAGTCTTTTGCTTGAAACAAAAGAACTACAGAGGTACTTTTATTACTGAAGGAAATATGCCCTAGAGGCAATAATAAAGTTATTATTTATTTCCTTATATCATGATAAATGTTTATTATTCATGCTAGAATTGTATTAACTGGAAACATAATACATGTGTGAATACATAGACAAACAGAGTGTCACTAGTATGCCTCTACTTGACTAGCTCATTAATCAAAGATGGTTATGTTTCCTAGCCATGAACAAAGAGTTGTTATTTGATTAACGAGATCACATCATTAGTTGAATGATCTGATTGACATGACCCATTGCATTAGCATAGCACCCGATCGTTTAGTATATTGCTATTGCTTTTATCCATGACTTATACATGTTCCTTTAACTATGAGAATATGCAACTCCCATTTACCGTAGGAACACTTTGTGTGCTACCAAACGTCACAACGTAACTGGGTGATTATAAAGGTGCTCTACAAGTGTCTCCGAAGGTACATGTTGAGTTGGCATACTTCGAGATTAGGATTTGTCACTCCGATTGTCGGAGAGGTATCTCAGGGCCTTCTCGGTAATGCACATCACATAAAGCCTTGCAAGCATTGCAACCAATGAGTTAGTTGCGAGATGATGTATTACGGAACGAGAAAAGAGACTTGCCGGTAACGAGATTGAACTAGGTATTGGATACCGACGATCGAATCTCGGGCAAGTAACATACCGATGACAAAGGGAACAACGTATGTTGTTATGCGGTCTGACCGATAAAGATCTTCATAGAATATGTAGGAGCCAATATGAGCATCCAGGTCCCGCTATTGGTTATTGACCGGAAACGTGTCTCGGTCATGTCTACATTGTTCTCGAACCGTAGGGTCCGCACGCTTAACGTTACGATGACAGTTATTATGAGTTTATGCATTTTGATGTACCGAAGGAGTTCGGAGTCCCGGATGTGATCACGGACGTGACGAGGAGTCTCGAAATGGTCGAGACATAAAGAATTATATATTGGAAGCCTATGTTTGGACATCGGATGCATTCCAGGTGAAATCAGGATTTTACCGGAATACCGGGAGGGTTACCGGAACCCCCCGGGAGCATAATGGGCCAACATGGGCCTTGGAGGAAAGGTGAGAGGGCAGCCCTAGGGGCTGCGCGCCTCCCCCCTTCCCTAGTCCTATTAGGACTAGGAGAAGTGGGGCGCCCCCTCTCTCTCTCTCTCCCCCTTGGAGCAATCCTAGTCCAACTAGGATTGGGGGGGGGGGGAATCCTACTCCCAGAGGGAGTAGGACTCTCCTGGCGCACCAAACCTGGCCGGCCAGCCCCTCCCCCTTGGATCCTTTATATACGGGGGCAGGGAGCACCCCAAAGAGACACAAGTTGATCTACGGATCGTTCCTTAGCCGTGTGCGGTGCCCCCTTCCACCAAATTCCACCTTGATTATATCGTTGCAGTGCTTAGGCGAAGCCCTGCGCCGGTAACACATCAAGATCGTCACCACGCCGTCGTGCTGACGGAACTCTTCCCCGACGCTTTGCTGGATCGGAGCCCGGGGATCGTCATCGAGCTGAACGTGTGCCAAGAACTCGGAGGTGCCGGAGTAACGGTGCTGTGATCGGTTGGATCGCGAGGAGAACGTACGACTACTTCCTCTACGTACGACTACTTCCTCTACGTTGTGTCAACGCTTCCGCTTCGGTCTACGAGGGTACGTAGACAAACACTCTCCCCTCTCGTTGCTATGCATCACCATGATCTTGCGTGTGCGTAGGAAATTTTTTGAAATTACTGCGTTCCCCAACAGTGGCATCCGAGCCTAGGTTTTATGGTTGATGTTATTTGCACGAGTAGAACACAAGTGAGTTGTGGACGATACAAGTCATACTGCCTACCAGCATGTCATACTTTGGTTCAGCGGTATTGTTGGATGAGACGATCCGGACCAACCTTACGCGTACGCTTACGCGAGACCGGTTCCCTCGACGTGCTTTGCACAGAGATGGCTTGCGGAAGACTGTCTCTCCAACTTTAGTTGAACCGAGTGTGGCTACGCCCGGTCCTTGAGAAGGTTAAAACGGAGTCTATTTGACAAACTATCGTTGTGGTTTTGATGCGTAGGTAAGATGAGTTCTTGCTTAAAGCCCGTAGCAGCCACGTAAAACTTGCAACAACAAAGTAGAGAACGTCTAACTTGTTTTTGCAGGGCATGTTGTGATGTGATATGGTCAAGACGTGATGCTAAATTTTATTGTATGAGATGATCATGTTTTGTAACCGAGTTATCGGCAACTGGCAGGAGCCATATGGTTGTCGCTTTATTGTATGCAATGCAATCGCGATGTAATGCTTTACTTTATTGCTAAACGGTAGTGATAGTCGTAGAAGCATAAGATTAGCGAGACGACAACGATGCTGCGATGAAGATCAAGGTGTCGCGCCGGTGACGATGGTGATCATGACGGTGCTTCGAAGATGGAGATCACAAGCACAAGATGATGATGGCCATATCATATCACTTATATTGATTGCATGTGATGTTTATCCTTTTATGCATCTTATCTTGCTTTGATTGACGGTAGCATTATAAGATGATCTCTCACTAAATTATCAAGAAGTGTTCTCCCTGAGTATGCACCGTTGCGAAAGTTCTTCGTGCTGAGACACCACGTGATGATCGGGTGTGATAGGCTCTACGTTCAAATACAACGGGTGCAAAACAGTTGCACACGCGGAATACTCAGGTTTAACTTGACGAGCCTAGCATATACAGATATGGCCTCGGAACACGGAGACCGAAAGGTCGAGCGTGAATCATATAGTAGATATGATCAACATAGTGATGTTCACCATTGAAACTACTCCATCTCACGTGATGATCGGACATGGTTTAGTTGATTTGGATCACGTGATCACTTAGAGGATTAGAGAGATGTCTATCTAAGTGGGAGTTCTTAAGTAATATGATTAATTGAACTTAAATTTATCATGAACTTAGTACCTGATAGTATCTTGCTTGTCTATGTTGTGTAGATAGATGGCTCGTGCTGTTGTTCCGTTGAATTTTAATGCGTTCCTTGAGAAAGCAAAGTTGAAAGATGATGGTAGCAATTACACGGACTGGGTCCGTAACTTGAGGATTATCCTCATTGCTGCACAGAAGAATTACGTCCTGGAAGCACCGCTAGGTGCCAGGCCTGGTGCAAGAGCTACGCCAGATGTTATGAACGTCTGGCAAAGCAAAGCTGATGACTACTCTATAGTTCAGTGTGCCATGCTTTACGGCTTAGAACCGGGACTTCAACGACGTTTTGAACACCATGGAGCATATGAGATGTTCCAGGAGTTGAAGTTAATATTTCAAGCAAATGCCCGGATTGAGAGATATGAAGTCTCCAATAAGTTCTATAGCTGTAAAATGGAGGAGAATGGTTCTGTCAGTGAGCATATACTCAGAATGTCTGGGTATAACAATCACTTGATTCAACTGGGAGTTAATCTTCCGGATGATTGCGTCATTGACAGAATTCTCCAATCACTGCCACCAAGCTACAAGAGCTTCGTGATGAACTATAATATGCAAGGGATGACCAAAACTATGCCCGAGCTCTTCGCGATGCTAAAAGCCGCGGAGGTAGAAATCAAAAAGGAGCATCAAGTGTTGATGGTTAACAAAACCACTAGTTTCAAGAAAAAGGGCAAAGGGAAGAAAAAGGGGAACTTCAAAAAGAACAGCAAGCAAGTTGCTACTCAAGAGAAGAAACCCAAGTCTGGACCTAAGCCTGAAACTGAGTGCTTCTATTGCAAGCAGACTGGTCACTGGAAGCGGAACTGCCCCAAGTATTTGGCGGATAAGAAGGATGGCAAGATTAACAAAGGTATATGTGATATACATGTTATTGATGTGTACCTTACTAATTCTCGCAGTAGCACCTGGGTATTTGATACTGGTTCTGTTGCTAATATTTGCAACTCAAAACAGGGGCTACGGATTAAGCGAAGATTGGCTAAGGACGAGGTGACGATGCGCGTGGGAAATGGTTCCAAAGTCGATGTGATCGCGGTCGGCACGCTACCTCTACATCTACCTTCGGGATTAATATTAGATCTAAATAATTGTTATTTAGTACCAGCGTTGAGCATGAACATTATATCTGGATCTTGTTTGATGCGAGACGGTTATTCATTTAAATCAGAGAATAATGGTTGTTCTATTTATATGAGTAATATCTTTTATGGTCATGCGCCATTAAAGAGTGGTTTGTTCTTACTTAATCTCGATAGTAGTAACACACATATTCATAATGTTGAAACCAAAAGATGCAGAGTTAATAATGATAGTGCAACTTATTTGTGGCACTGCCGTTTAGGTCATATCGGCGTAAAGCGCATGAAGAAACTCCATACTGATGGACTTTTGGAGTCACTTGATTATGAATCACTTGGCACTTGCGAGCCGTGCCTTATGGGCAAGATGACTA
The DNA here is from genome assembly GCA_032464435.1 of Aegilops umbellulata. NCBI lineage: Eukaryota > Viridiplantae > Streptophyta > Magnoliopsida > Poales > Poaceae > Aegilops > Aegilops umbellulata. The sequence continues at coordinate 81,872,589 of CP136058.1, forward strand.
AAACACCGTTCTCCGGTACTGTGGAGAGAGCAACAGATTTATTGGAAATCATACATACTGATGTATGTGGTCCAATGAATGTTGAGGCTCGTGGCGGATATCGTTATTTTCTCACCTTCACTGATGATTTAAGCAGACATGGGTATATCTACTTAATGAAACACAAGTCTGAAACATTTGAAAAGTTCAAAGAATTTCAGAGTGAAGTGGAAAATCATCGTAACAAGAAAATAAAGTTTCTACGATCTGATCGTGGAGGAGAATATTTGAGTTACGAGTTTGGTCTACATTTGAAACAATGCGGAATAGTTTCGCAACTCACGCCACCCGGAACACCACAACGCAATGGTGTGTCCGAACGTCGTAATCGTACTTTACTGGATATGGTGCGATCTATGATGTCTCTTACCGATTTACCGCTATCTTTTTGGGGTTATGCTCTAGAGACGGCCGCATTCACGTTAAATAGGGCACCATCAAAATCCGTTGAGACGACGCCTTATGAACTGTGGTTTGGCAAGAAACCAAAGTTGTCGTTTCTTAAAGTTTGGGGCTGCGATGCTTATGTGAAAAAGCTTCAACCTGATAAGCTCGAACCCAAATCGGAAAAATGTGTCTTCATAGGATACCCAAAGGAGACTATTGGGTATACCTTCTATCACAGATCCGAAGGCAAAATTTTTGTTGCCAAAGTCGGAAACTTTCTAGAGAAGGAGTTTCTCTCGAAAGAAGTGAGTGGGAGGAAAGTAGAACTTGATGAGATAACAGTATCTGCTCCTTTATTGAGAAGTAGTACATCACAGAAATCTGTTTCTGTGACACCTACATCAAATAGGGAGGAAGCTAATGATAATGATCATGAAACTTCAGATCAAGTTTCTACTGAACTTCGTAGATCAACCAGAGTAAGATCCGCACCAGAGTGGTACGGTAATCCTATTTTGGAAGTCATGTTACTAGACCATGATGAACCTACGAACTATGAAGAAGCGATGGTGAGCCCAGATTCCGCAAAATGGCTTGAGGCCATGAAATCTGAGATGGGATCCATGTATGATAACAAAGTGTGGACTTTGGTTGACTTGCCCGATGATCGGCAAGCAATAGAAAATAAATGGATTTTCAAAAAGAAGACTGACGCTGATGGTAATATTACTGTCTATAAAGCTCGACTTGTTGCAAAAGGTTTTCGACAAGTTCAAGGGATTGACTACGATGAGACTTTCTCACCCGTAGCGATGCTTAAGTCTGTCCGAATCATGTTAGCAGTTGCCGCATTTTATGATTATGAAATTTGGCAAATGGATGTCAAAACTGCATTCCTGAATGGATTTCTGGAAGAAGAGTTGTATATGATGCAACCAGAAGGTTTTGTCGATCCAAAGGGAGCTAACAAAGTGTGCAAGCTCCAGCGATCCATTTATGGACTGGTGCAAGCCTCTCGGAGTTGGAATAAACGCTTTGATAGTGTGATCAAAGCTTTTGGTTTTATACAGACTTTCGGAGAAGCCTGTATTTACAAGAAAGTGAGTGGGAGCTCTGTAGCATTTATGATATTATATGTAGATGACATATTACTGATCGGAAATAATATAGAATTTCTGGATAGCATAATGGGATACTTGAATAAAAGTTTTTCAATGAAAGACCTCGAGGAAGCTGCTTACATATTGGGCATTAAGATCTATAGAGATAGATCAAGACGCTTAATAGGACTTTCACAAAGCACATACCTTGACAAAGTTTTGAAAAAGTTCAGAATGGATCAGGCAAAGAAAGGGTTCTTGCCTGTGGCACAAGGTGTGAAATTGAGTAAGACTCAATGCCCGACCACCGCAGAAGATAGAGAGAAGATGAAAAATATTCCCTATGCTTCAGCCATAGGCTCTATCATGTATGCAATGCTGTGTACCAGACCTGATGTGTGCCTTGCTGTAAGTTTAGCAGGCAGGTACCAAAGTAATCCAGGAGTGGATCACTGGACAGCGGTCAAGAACATCCTTAAGTACTTGAGAAGGACTAAGGATATGTTTCTCATTTTTGGAGGTGACAAAGAGCTCGTCGTAAACGGTTACGTCGATGCAAGCTTTGACACTGATCCGGACGATTCCAAATCGCAAACCGGATACGTATTTACATTAAACGGTGGAGCTGTCAGTTGGTGCAGTTCTAAACAAAGCGTCGTGGCGGGATCTACATGTGAAGCTGAGTACATAGCCGCTTCAGAAGCAGCCAATGAAGGAGTCTGGATGAAGGAGTTCATATCCGATCTAGGTGTTGTACCTAGCGTATCGGGTCCAATGAAAATCTTTTGTGACAATACTGGTGCAATTGCCTTGGCAAAGGAATCCAGATTTCACAAAAGAACCAAACACATCAAGAGACGCTTCAACTCCATCCGGGATTTGGTCCAGGTGGGAGACATAGAGATATGCAAGATACATACGGATCTGAATGTTGCAGACCCGTTGACTAAGCCTCTTCCACGAGCAAAACATGATCAGCACCAAAACTCCATGGGTGTTAGAATCATTACTTTGTAATCTAGATTATTGACTCTAGTGCAAGTGGGAGACTGAAGGAAATATGCCCTAGAGGCAATAATAAAGTTATTATTTATTTCCTTATATCATGATAAATGTTTATTATTCATGCTAGAATTGTATTAACTGGAAACATAATACATGTGTGAATACATAGACAAACAGAGTGTCACTAGTATGCCTCTACTTGACTAGCTCATTAATCAAAGATGGTTATGTTTCCTAGCCATGAACAAAGAGTTGTTATTTGATTAACGAGATCACATCATTAGTTGAATGATCTGATTGACATGACCCATTGCATTAGCATAGCACCCGATCGTTTAGTATATTGCTATTGCTTTTATCCATGACTTATACATGTTCCTTTAACTATGAGAATATGCAACTCCCATTTACCGTAGGAACACTTTGTGTGCTACCAAACGTCACAACGTAACTGGGTGATTATAAAGGTGCTCTACAAGTGTCTCCGAAGGTACATGTTGAGTTGGCATACTTCGAGATTAGGATTTGTCACTCCGATTGTCGGAGAGGTATCTCAGGGCCTTCTCGGTAATGCACATCACATAAAGCCTTGCAAGCATTGCAACCAATGAGTTAGTTGCGAGATGATGTATTACGGAACGAGAAAAGAGACTTGCCGGTAACGAGATTGAACTAGGTATTGGATACCGACGATCGAATCTCGGGCAAGTAACATACCGATGACAAAGGGAACAACGTATGTTGTTATGCGGTCTGACCAATAAAGATCTTCGTAGAATATGTAGGAGCCAATATGAGCATCCAGGTCCCGCTATTGGTTATTGACCGGAAACGTGTCTCGGTCATGTCTACATTATTCTCGAACCGTAGGGTCCGCACGCTTAACGTTACGATGACAGTTATTATGAGTTTATGCATTTTGATGTACCGAAGGAGTTCGGAGTCCCGGATGTGATCACGGACGTGACGAGGAGTCTCGAAATGGTCGAGACATAAAGAATTATATATTGGAAGCCTATGTTTGGACATCGGATGCATTCCAGGTGAAATCAGGATTTTACCGGAATACCGGGAGGGTTACCGGAACCCCCCGGGAGCATAATGGGCCAACATGGGCCTTGGAGGAAAGGTGAGAGGGCAGCCCTAGGGGCTGCGCGCCTCCCCCCCTTCCCTAGTCCTATTAGGACTAGGAGAAGTGGGGCGCCCCCCCTCTCTCTCTCTCCCCCTTGGAGCAATCCTAGTCCAACTAGGATTGGGGGGGGGGGGAATCCTACTCCCAGAGGGAGTAGGACTCTCCTGGCGCACCAAACCTGGCCGGCCAGCCCCTCCCCCTTGGATCCTTTATATACGGGGGCAGGGAGCACCCCAAAGAGACACAAGTTGATCTACGGATCGTTCCTTAGCCGTGTGCGGTGCCCCCTTCCACCAAATTCCACCTCGATTATATCGTTGCAGTGCTTAGGCGAAGCCCTGCGCCGGTAACACATCAAGATCGTCACCACGCCGTCGTGCTGACGGAACTCTTCCCCGACGCTTTGCTGGATCGGAGCCCGGGGATCGTCATCGAGCTGAACGTGTGCCAAGAACTCGGAGGTGCCGGAGTAACGGTGCTGTGATCGGTTGGATCGCGAGGAGAACGTACGACTACTTCCTCTACGTACGACTACTTCCTCTACGTTGTGTCAACGCTTCCGCTTCGGTCTACGAGGGTACGTAGACAAACACTCTCCCCTCTCGTTGCTATGCATCACCATGATCTTGCGTGTGCGTAGGAAAATTTTTGAAATTACTGCGTTCCCCAACAATTACATCTCAGTCGAGTGAGTTTTTAAGTGTAAAAAGGACGGAGCAGGTCCGCGTTCCATGCTCGAGGCTCATCGATCCGTCGATCGATGTTGTAGAGGTGATACGCTCCGTTGTGTAGGACTTTGGTGATGATGAAGGGCCTTCCCAGGTCGGGGCAAGTTTGTGAGGTTTTTGCTGATCCACGCAGAGGACCAAATCTCCTTCCTGAAAGGCTCGACCCTTCACATTTCTGGCGTAGAACCGACGCAACTCTTGCTGGTAGATGGTCGAGCGGATTAGAGCCATCTCTCTTTCCTCCTCTAAGAGGTCGACTGCATCTTGCCGGGCCTGTTCTGCTTCTGCTTCGGAATATAACTCGACTCGAGGCGCGTTGTGGAGCAGGTCGCTCGGCAAAACCGCTTCGGCTCCATAGACCAGAAAGAATGGTGTTCTTCTAGTCGACCGGTTAGGGGTGGTCCTCAACCCCCATAGAACTGACGGAAGTTCGTCGACCCAGGCGCCTGCTGCGTGTTTGAGATCACGCATCAGTCGGGGTTTTAGTCCTTTGAGGATGAGGCCATTCGAGCGTTCGGCCTGTCCATTTGACTGAGGATGAGCAACTGAAGCGTAGTCGACTCGAGTGCCCTGAGAGGCGCAGAAGGCTTTGAATCTGTCATTATCAAAGTTTGATCCGTTATCCGTGATGATACTGTGCGGAACTCCATATCTGAATATCAATCCCCTGATAAAACTGATGGCAGTGCTTGCGTCGAGGTCCTTTATGGGTTTGGCTTCTATCCACTTCGTGAACTTGTCGACTGCAACCAACAAGTGGGTGAAGCCACTCCTACCAGTTCTCAGTGGTCCGATCATGTCTAGACCCCAGACAGCGAAAGGCCAGACGAGTGGAATGGTCTTCAAGGCGGAGGCGGGCTTGTGAGACATGTTGGAATAAAACTGGCACCCCTCGCACTTGTCGACTATATCCTTTGCCATTTCGTTTGCCTTTGGCTAGTAAAAACCCGCTCGGTATGCTTTGGCCACGATGGTCCGAGAGGACGCATGATGGCCACAGGTCCCCGAGTGGATGTCCTCGAGAATTATCTGTCCTTCTTCAGGTGTGATGCACTTCTGACCAACTCCAGTCGCGCTTTCTCTGTATAGCTGCCCTTTGATTACTGTAAAGGCTTTGGATCGACGGACGACCTGTCGAGCCTCTTCTTCATCTTCTGGGAGCTCTTTTCTCATGATATACGCAATGTACGGCACTGTCCAATCGGGAGTGGTGATCATAACTTCCATAATCAGGTCGACCATAGCTGGAACCTCTACTTCGGTCGAGTCAGAGGCGCTTTTTGGTTGTGGAGGCTCTTCTGTGAAAGGATCTTCTTGCACTGATGGTGTGTGAATGTGCTCCAAACACACATCTTTAGGGATGGCCTCCCTTTTGGACCCTATCTTCGCCAGATCATCTGCAGCTTGATTTTTCAGTCGGGGTATATGATGGAGCTCCAACCCCTCGAATCGTTTCTCCAGCTTCCTCACTGCGCTGCAATATCCCGTCATCGATGGGCTTCGGACGTCCCACTCCTTCATCACTTGATTAACAACCAGATCTGAGTCGCCGTAGACCATGAGGCGACGGACGCCGAGTGAAATGGCCATACGTAATCCGTATAGAAGCGCTTCATACTCTGCCTCATTGTTGGAGGAATCAAAGTGAATCTGGAGGACATACTTGAGCTTATCTCCTCGGGGGGAAACCAGTACAACCCCCGCACCGGATCCGTTCAGCATCTTGGAGCCATCGAAAAACATAGTCCAGTGCTCCGAGTGAACTTGAGTCGGAAGCTCCTGCTCGGTCCACTCGACGAGGAAATCAGCTATTGCCTGGGACTTAATAGCTTTCTTTGCCTCGAACTTGATATCAAGAGGAAGAAGTTCAATTGCCCATTTCGCCACTCGACCGGTTGCATCTCTGTTATGAAGAATCTCTTATAATGGAGCGTCGCTGACGACTGCGATAGAGTGATTAGAGAAATAATGAGCAACCTTCTTCGTGGTCATGTAAATCCCGTAAACAAGCTTCTGATAGTGGGGATATCTTTGCTTCGACGGGGTCAGAACTTCAGAGAGATAATAAACTGGGCGTTGAACTTTGAAGGTCTTTCCTTCCTCTTCCCGCTCGACCGTAAGAACGGTACTAACGACTTGTCCCGTGGCTGCTATGTAAAGCAACAATGGCTCTTTGCTGACAGGAGCAGCAAGCACCGGCTGGGTGGAGAGCAAAGCTTTTAGCTCTGCAAATGCTGCATCAGCTTCTGGAGTCCATTCGAACGTGTCTGACTTCTTCATCAGTCGGTAAAGAGGCAGCGCCTTTTCACCGAGCCTGGAGATGAATCGACTTAAAGCGGCCAAGCATCCAGCAAGTTTCTGGACATCGTGCACACGCACGGGGCGTTTCATCCGGAGTATGGTGCCAACTTTTTCGAGGTTAGCGTCGATTCCTCGTTCGGAAACAAGAAAACCGAGTAACTTTCCTCCAGGGACTCCAAATGTGCACTTCGACGGATTGAGCTTGATATCATAATTCCTGAGATTGGCAAAAGTTTCAGCTAGGTCAGTCAGCAGGTCGGAACCTTTTCGTGACTTGACCACTATGTCATCCATGTATGCTTCTACATTCCGACTGATTTGAGTGATTAGGCACTTCTGAATCATTCTCATGAATGTAGCTCCGGCGTTCTTGAGACCGAAAGGCATGGTAACATAGCAGAAACACCCAAATGGGGTGATGAAGGCTGTTTTTATTTCATCGGGTCCATACAGACGGATCTGATGGTATCCAGAGTAAGCATCTAAAAAAGATAACCTCTCGCATCCTGCAGTCGAGTCGACTATTTGGTCGATGCGAGGAAGAGGAAAATGATCTTTCGGGCAGGCCCGATTGATATGCTTAAAATCGATGCACATGCGCAACGATTTGTCTTTCTTAGGGACCATTACAACATTGGCGAGCCACTCGGAGTGGTAGATCTCGCGAATGAATTCTGCTGCTAGGAGTCGGGCCACTTCTTCGCCAATGGCCTTTCTCTTCTGAACGGCGGACCGTCGAAGATGCTCCTTGACTGGTTTGACCTTTGGGTCGACTCGAAGGCAGTGCTCAGCCAGTCCCCTGGGCACACCTGGCATGTCAGCAGGCTTCCATGCAAAGATGTCCCAGTTCTCACGGAGGAACTGGACGAGCGCTTCTTCCTATTTGGAGTCGAGTGTAGTGGAGATGTTGGTTGGAGCCGCATTTGGATCGGTCGGGTGGATGTGGACTTGCTTGTTCTCACCAGTCGACTGAAATGCTGACTCCGTGGCGGGCTTCTTGGCTCGTAACAACTCACTCGGATCCGCAGTCTTCTGGTACTCTTGTATCTCTATCTTGGCCATCTGAGCATCAGCAATTTTGGCGCCTTTCTGGAAGCACTCCTCTGCCTTCTTCCGATTGCCAACGATGGTGATTACACCTTTGGGGCCAGGCATCTTCAGCTTGAGGTATACGTAGCATGGTCGAGCCATGAAATGAGCATAGGCTGGCCTCCCAAGAATGGCGTGGTACGCACTCTGAAAATCCACGACCTCAAAGGTTAACTTTTCTTTCCGGAAATTTTTCGAGTCACCAAAGACGACGTCGAGAGTGATTTGACCGAGTGACTCAGCTTTCTTCCCAGGAATGACTCTGTGGAAGCTCATGTTGCTGGGGCTGAGTCGGGACATCGGAATGCCCATCCCCTTCAATGTCTCTGCATACAACAAGTTTAGCCCACTGCCGCCGTCCATCAGAACCTTGGTCAGTCGAGTGCCTTCAATAATTGGGTCGACCACCAACGCTTGCCTCCCTGGGGTGGCAATATGATTCGGATGATCGGACTGGTCGAAGGTGACGGCGGTCTGGGACCACTTCAGGTAATGGGGTGTCACCGGAGCGACCATGTTTACTTCGCGATTGATGACCTTCAGTCGACTCTTACTTTCGACATCGGCGAAAATCATCAGAGTGGAATTGACTTGGGGGTATTCTTCACCGCTGTCTTCCCTGTCTTCAACTTTGTCTGACTCTTTCTCTTTGTCCTTGGCCTGCTTCCCTTGGAACTGTTGCATCAGGAGTCGACATTGTCGAGTGGTATGCTTAAGGTAAATGAGATTTCCCTCTTCATCTTTCTTCGTGTGAATGTGGCATGGTAAGTCCATCACATCGTTCCCGTCCTAGTCTTTCACTTTCTTGGGGTTCCAAGGACCCTTGGGTTTCCCCTTAAACTTCCCTAGGGTCACAGCTAAGGCTTCCCCGGGGGCGACTGGCTCGGCCTTGCGCTTCTGCTTCCGACTGGAGTGTCCTCCGCTGGCCTCATTAGCGGCTGCCTTATACTTGCCACTCTGGAGTCTATCTTCCTCTTCTCCGTTCGCATACTTGGTGGCGATTTCCATCATTCGACTCAGGGTCATATCCCCGGTTCGACCGAACTTCAAACTTAACTCCCTGTTTCTGACGCCTTCCTTGAAGGTGCAAACTGCCTGATGATCGGACACATTCTCGACCGTGTGATTCAGAGTGATCCACCTTTGGATATAATCCCTCAGGGTTTCACTCGACTTCTGAACACATGACTGCAATTCTGTCAACCCTGCCGGTCGCTTGCAAGTCCCTTCGAATGTCCTGACAAACACCTGGGCTAGATCTTCCCAAGTATAAATACTGCTGGGAGCCAACTGATTCAACCACGCTCTGGCTGATCCTTCCAACATGAGGGGCAAATGCTTCATGGCCACCTCGTCATTGCCGCCTCCGATCTGAACAGCCACTCGGTAATCCTCGAGCCATGTGTCCGGCTTGGACTCTCCGGTGAACTTGCTGACTCCAGTCGCCAACCTGAAGTTGGGAGGAATCACTACAGCTCTGATTGCTCTGCTGAAACACTCGGGACCTGAGACGTGAACTCTGCTGCTGGACGGCGCGCCTCTGTCACGGTCTTCTCGATGAGCTCTATTTCGGTCGACCAGACCTTGAACGATGATGGATCTCGCATCAAAGCCTGGTTCCCTGGGGTCGACTAGGACCCTTCACCCAGTACTGAACTGGCGTCTGTCCTCTTGCCGTCGAGGAACGTACGACCCCGCTCTTGGGGCAGGAGAAGGCACTCGACGTTGATCGTTGCGATCGAATCGGTGCTCATATCGCTCGTGCCTCTGTGTCCTTCACGCCTCGGGAGCGACCTTGGACTATGAGCCGACTGAACGGAATTCGCAGCGACGGATCGACTGTGAATCCTGTTGCGCGACTGAGATACGGCTGAATTCTGGTCACCCGCTGCACGGAGCAAATCTCTGATCTGCAACAGACCTCTCCCTGCCTCTGACTGTGAAGGCTGGATCGACTCCGCTATGCGAGCCGCAGCTGCCAAATTCTGAATCGGGGTACGGTATACCTGGGTCGGCGGCTGGAAGAGGCGACGACGACTGGACTCGGGAACGGGCGGTTGTGCGCGCTCGTCGAGTGCTCTCTGGAGATTCTCCAGTCGAGTACGTTCAGCCAAGTTGGCCAAGCGCACCTCCTCCAGGGCTCGTGCCTCAGGGGTTTCTCCAACGATAGGAGTGTGAAGGGCGTCCATGTTCCGGCGACGGAGTTCCTCCCTCTGCACTGAGGTAAGGGGCTCGGGCCTGTACTCTTCGTGGCCCCGCACCGGAATCCCCCCTGCGGCAACCTCTTCGGTGTGGGGGAATCCGGGGGGACTACGTGGTCCGTCGACCATTAGTACTTCCGCCGCTGGATCACTGCTGTCGCACTCGGACGCAGTCTCTACGAAGCCAGTCGACAGGTCGAACAGGCCGTAGAGTGACTCGTCGGGCTCGATTGCCGCGACTTGGGGGATGGCCGACTGGCGGGCCAGTGCGTGCTTCACCCACCGCTGGAGTCTCGACCGACCGGTGCGCTTGCGCCGGTGGGAAACTGATGACGACGACGGCGAAACGAATGCCGACCCGTACTGGGTCGACGGTTGCCGCAGGAGGACGCCGCGGACGCATGCGCGAAAATGCGTGGCTCCGCGGGCGGGAAGCGCGTCCACGTCGATTGGAGCCTCCTGCAGCCAAGCAGAGTTGTCAACGATGAAGGAGAGAGCGCCGAGACGGATCTCGCGGCTCTCGACCATGACTCCGCTCGAAAACATGATGTGGGGTGAAAGAATCCCAACTCCTCCAACAAATCGCTAGAACACCTGCCCCACGGTGGGCGCCAACTGTCGTGGTTCTAAGTCTGACAGTAAGAATGGGGGGTGAGTATGGAGAGGCAAGATCCTAGCTATGGAGTAGTTGTATGCGCAAGGAGTTTTACGAGTTCGGGCCCTTCTCTGAGGAAGTAACAACCCTACGTCTCGGAGCCCGGAGGCAGTCGACTGGATTATGTGTGTGTGTGTTACAAAGTTGCGAACCCCTGTCCTAGTGGAGGGGGGTGGCTTATATAGAGTTCGCCAGGACCCCAGCCAGCCCACGTTACAAGGAGTTTAATGTACATAAAGAGAGGGGGTTACTGGTAACGCCTGTAATAAAGGACCATGAAGGCCATAAAAGCTACTTATGAGATGACCGTTTGTAGGCAGTGCCTTTAGGTCTTCTTATAGTCGAGTGGCTGTCTTCATGGTCGACTGCTTGTGCTTCTGGTCGAGTACGCTCGTGTCCGTCGACTGGGCTGACCAGGTCGACTGAAATGTTGATACTTCTTAGAATGTCTTTCATTGTAGGAGTCATGTCCTTGATTGGGTACCTCAGGTATGATAAGTTACCCTACCCTAGGTACGTATCCTCGTCAGGGGGCGGTGAGGCCTCTGCGGCAGCACAACCGACCACGAGAGGTAGGAGCATGCGGCACGACCAGCGCTGCTTTGGGCAGCTGGAGCAAGAAGACGAGAGGTTGAAGAAGCACTACGGTCGTTGGATGGACATCGTACGGTCACGGGAGCTAGAATCATTCATATTGACAAAGTTCACAAAGCCCTTCGTCCCCGTCAACTTAGTAGGCCCACAAATCAGCCTCCCAGCAAGGTGGGTCCCAGCTAGCCGGGGGAGTATTCATTTTTTTGTGCGTAATAAGGAGGCACTTCCGCTTGGGTATGAGCTGACAGCGGGGGGAACATTTTTTTCACGAAATACGGTGGCTCGTCTGGTGGGTTCCAACAGTCAGGGGGAAACGATTTTTTTTGCAAAATACTGGTGGCCCGTCCGGTTGGTCCTTGCTGTCAGGTGGAGGAATAATTATTTTCCGCGTAATAAGGAGGCACTTCCTTGCGGCTGCCATGGACCCAACTGTCAGCCTCTGCACGTACAGTACTCTTCCGATGGAAGTCGGTCGTTGACCATGTTGACCATGCCGCGCCGAGAGCACCAGGGCGATGGACGACAGTGAGGACTAGGAAGGGGACGACTCGGAGCCGGGGAAGACGCAGCAGTGGATGCCCACGCGAAGAGGAGTACGAGGGTTCACTGGTTCGGCTGCGGTGTGAGGCTGCTGTCGCCGCAGAATAACAGGGGGTGTGGGTGAGTAGAGGGATGGCCTGGCCAGCGGTGGGAGTAGTAGGGGGCGGTGAGGCCTCCGCGGCATCATAGCCGACCACGGGAGGCAGGAGCACGCGGCACGACCGGCACTGGTTTGGGCAGCTGGAGCAAGAAGACCAGAGGTTGAAGAAGCACTATGGCCGTTGGATGAACATCGTACGGTAACAGGAGCTAGAATCATTCATATTGACTAAGTTGACAAAGCCCTCCGTCCCCGTCAACTTGGTAGGCCTACAAGTCAGCCTCCCACTATGCTGGGTTCCAGCTGGCAGGGGGAATATTCATTTTTTTGTGCATAATAAGGAGGCACTTCCTTGCGTGCGAAGATAGCTGGTGGGTCCGACATGTCAGCGGGGGGCACTTTATTTCGCGAAATACAGAGGCCCTTCCGGTGGGTCCCAGATGTCAGGTGGAGGAATCATTATTTTGCGCGTAATAAGGAGGCATTTCCTTGTGTGCGGCCGTGGACCCTGCTGCCAGCCTCTCCACGCACAATCTACTTCCGATGGTGTCGTTCGTTGACCACGTTGACCACGCCATGCCAAGCGCATCCAAGGTGGTGGACGACGGCGAGGCCCCAGACAGCAACGAGCCGGAGATGGGAAGACGCGGGAGTAGAGTCACAGACGGAGAGGTGTACGAGGGTTAACTGGTTCTAGTGCGGTGTGGTTCAGCAGTCGGTGGAGAAGAACATGAGGTGCGGAGGGGTGGAGGGATGGCCTGGCCAACGGTGGAGTAGCGCTTCATAGCGAAGCGTGCTAAGCAGAGCTGCTAGCAGCAGGAGGCGGGAGGTGGTCCCGGTGGCGCTGGAGGAAGAAGACGAGAGATTGAAGATGGATGCCTGTCGTTGGATGTAAATCCAACGGCTAACATGTCAAAAATCATTTGTTGACTAAATTGACAACGACTTGCATTGGCTCGACCTATTGGCCCACATTTCAGCCTCCAAAAATGTGGCACGTATTCAACCCATTTTTTTCAGAATTTACAGTCTTTTTTTTGCACGGTAGAATTTACAGTCAATTTGATCTATTTTTTTTGAATTACAACCATTAGCTGGGCTGGGTGAACAAATAATGTAGCGTCCATGCGGCCCGTTTATTTCATTTCCTAGAAAATTACATGCCATTTGCACTTTCTCGAAATACATGATTTTGCTGGGCTGATTCTAATTATAATGTTGGGTTGGGCCAGCAATGTTAACAAAAAACAAAAAGGGGCTGAGCATTTTGTTTTTGGAGAGAAGCCAGAGAAATACATGAATTTTAGGGGAAACTCTCAATTTCCAGATAGCAGGGATAAACACGGGTTGAACCCCTCTAAAGTTGATAACATGATAGAGGGAGCTGGAGGAATACTTCCCCTTATTGTCCAGCTGCCAAATCAGGGCATCCAGCTTGGCAGTAAAGGTAATGCTTTTGTTAAAGAGAGTTTTAGGCATTGACCGTCCCAAACTTAATTGACACTTTTGTTGAGCTCATTGCGGACAGAGTAAATAGGCCAAAATTGGACTGCTAGGGGGGATGTGCCAAACCAACTATCTTCCCAGAACCTGGTTCTGCTCTCATCCCCTATGTTCCATCTGTAGCCAAATTTCACAGCATGCATAATAGATTTTAATCCTTTCCAGAATCTAGAGGTCTTAGGGTTGGAGGAAGGGACAAAAATATTAGGTTTATTTCCTAGGTATTTATGGGCAATAAGAAGCTTCCAGGGTTTCAGGTCTTCCTCATAGAATCTTTTACTCCAAGACCCTAGAAGACATATGTTAATTTCTTGGAGGTTAGGTATGCCTAGGCCTCCAAAATCTTTTTTCATAGAGAATAGGGCCCAATTAGCAAGGTGTAGCTTTCTATTTCCCTCAAAATCATTCCACAAGCAGTGATACATCTGATAATTGATGAGGTTCACTGCCCATTTAGGGAACTTGAAGAAGGAGAGGAGATACACTGGAATGCTAGCCAAACAAGCTTGTATGAGGATCAATCTACCTCTGTAAGAGAGAAGTTTGCCCCTCCACCCAGCAATCCTTTTAATGATTTTATCCAGAAGGGGTTGGATATCCTTGCTCCTCAGTTTATCATAGTGGAGAGGGATACCTAGGTACTTAATGGGGAAGTTACCTTTATTACAGACTAGAATAGAGAGGAAGTCAGCTAACTCCTGATCATCCATGTTGATAGGGATGAGTTCACTTTTAGAGTAGTTGATTCTCATGCCTGAGACTTGTTCAAACCAGGTTAGAACAGTTTTCAGATTGCTAGCATGTGTGGAGTCATTGTCTAAGAAAACGATGGTATCATCTGCATATTGAAGGCAGATGATGCCACCAGGGTAGACCTCAGGACAGAGCCCTGCAATCAGACTATGATTAGCAGCTTTGCTCAACATTTTAGTAAGAACGTCCACTACTAAATTAAACAAAAGCGGGGAGATGGGTTCACCTTGACTAAGGCCTTTACTAGCAAGGAAAAAATCACTTTCATAATTATTTAACTTGACCCCAACAGACCCCCCATGAGTAAGTTGCTGGATCCAACTCTCCTCTATGAAAGGCTTGGAAAAGATCTAAGAGATCATTTTTCACCAAGTCCCAAAAACGCTAGTAAAACAAGAAGGGAATCACATCAGGACTAGGAGCCCCACCAGGATAAGAGCTAAAAATGGTTTCCTTCACCTCTGTCTCTGAAAAAGGGGCTTCTAGCAGCTCATTTTCAGCAGGAGAGACTTTTTCAGAAGCAGAGAAAAAAATGTTTTGTAGAGAGAACCCAGAAGGGTTTTCTTTCTTAAATAGGTCTTTGTAGAAGTCACTAGCCACTTTCAGTATCTCATCTACCTCAGTAACAGGGCCATTAGGGCCATCAAGGGAGTGAATGAGGGTTTTCCTCCTCCTCTTGTTAGCTACTGCATGGAAGTAAGCAGTATTTCTATCACCCTCCTTAATGTTCCTATCTCTAGACCTTTGTTTGGCTTTGATTTCTTCTTGAAGCCAAATTTTCTTGAGCTCTCCATGGACAAAGTTTAATATATTAGTCTCAGCCTCAGAGAGGTCAGTGGTTTCTGCCTTAATATCTAGAGAATCAAACTCAAGGAGGAGAAGCATTTTGTATCTTCTAAGATTAGCTTCCTCATTGGAGTTCCACCCTTTGCTAGTTCTTCTAAATCTCCTGATTTTGATCTGCCCTGGTTCCCCACAGTTGTAGCAGATCACCTCAGAGTATGCCATAAGGCCCAAAGCAGGGGCAGGAGCAGTTTTCTGGATGTCCTATCTCTTCTTTTGCTGATTCTTTCCTTGAGATTTCCCACTGATCTGAGAGTCAGAACCACCAGTAGATTGATCTTGGGCAATTACAGGAGCGTTCCCAGATTGTGCCCCCATTTGGGGCGGAGGTGGGCCGTACCACTGCCCAACCGGCGCTCCCCCCATTGTGATAGGGGAAATTCATCGGAGTTCCTGGTTCTTGCTCATCCTCCAGCCAGATTTTGTCTCTCAGGAAGCAGAAATAACCACCAGACAGCTCAATTGAAGCATATTGCAAGCCTAATTTCAATCTTCTGCAGGTTTGGGGGAGAGGTAAGGTAGGGGATCCACCTGCTCCGGCTCCGGTGGCGTGCTGGTGGGCAGGAGTCCAGTAAAGCATTCCCATCTCACAGCACGGCGTGGATCTCCTGAATTCACTTCTCCTTTCGCCCATCGAATGAACGCAATCGGCGGCTCACTAGGGTGGGGCATCCTGTGCTTCTCCGAGAAATCTCCTTCGAAGTAGATCCGCAGGGCTAGATTCAGCAGCTCCCAATCCACATGATCCTTGCACATCCGAGCATACCTGCGTGAGTGAGAGAACGGATTCGGTCCCTCCTCGGCTTCCTCCCTCGCAGCTTCCTCCTCTGCTTCCCTCCATTCGCGCGTGCACTGGGTCCAGGAGAGAGCGTCGTCGCGGATCTGCATCGCCCGCTCTCTCCATCTCCTCCCTCGAGTCTCCCGCAGCATCGCCGGCGCGACGGAGTCGAGCGGCTGGAGTATCCGTGGAAGGCTTTGTAGACATGTGGGAGATGCATCTTGTACATCTACCTGTCTTCCAGCCATTCCCCCGTGGATATGGCCGGCGACTCCATGGGGCGCGCGAGCGGACTTGCTGAGGGGGGCAGGCGCGCCCGGAGTCAGGAGGCGGGGGGTGGCGGCGAGATCTATTTGCCAATTACTCCCTCCTTTTCGGTATATAGGGCTCAATTCAAAAATCTCACCAACCAAGGTAGATGATGAATGGTGGAATACTTTTTGTAGTTTGCAAAAGCACCTAATTAATGCACTTGTTTTCCTCAAAAATTTATGTTTATCAATGCATAAATTCCAATGCATGCATGCATAAAGTACATGCATTGGTCAATTTTCTCTTAATACTTGCATGCAATGATTTAATGCACCTTGGTATCTGAACATGTGATGGAAAACAACCAAATTGAGCCTTATAAAATGGAAAAACTAAAATTTCGAGATAAGCCCTATAAACCGAAAAGGAGGGAGTATGTGAACTAAACAGTCAACATATAAAATAATTTAAATATATATAATATAGTTAGAAGGGAAACATAATTTGGACCTGGCGTTCCTATTCTTATATAAAAAATAGAACAGACCTCTGCGTTTTCTTCAAAAAAATACATAAATTGGGCTGCCAAAAATAAAACCTCGGATGGGAGGTCCATAGGCCGGTCGATACATGACGGCCCTAAGAAAATACAAACAGGCCTATGGACCTCCAAAACCACGTCCAACACTTGCCAAAACTTCGTCCCTCATTTTCTCTGTGTTTCGCACACTCGACATTGTGTGGGAATTTTGACTGTGCATCATATGAAGATGTGCTATGCATGAATGTTGATCAGCATGATGTTAACTGGCCGGTAATTCCATTTTCGACCATGAAAAAAATTCCAACATGATGTTAACCCTGTTTGAAAAGGCCGTGTTAATATAAATGCTCTGCCTCTGAAAGTTGCAGTTTCTTATCTGAAACTGAACTTGCAGTTTCTTATCTGAAACTGAAACTTGCAGTTTCTTCTCTGAGAATCACATTGTCTGCACTTTTATACTCCTATAAAACTACATTTTTTTAAGTGCTAAAAATAGATCTCTAGAATTCATAAAATACTTTATATGCTCAATACTGCAAATCTGAAATTCAAAAGACATTCATATCTAAAAGTACTCTCAAAATACACAACACAAAACGCAATTCACAACCTGCAAATACCGGCAACCCTAAGCTCCTCCTGACAATTCACAACCTGCCCGACTATTAGGCTGGGGGGGGGGGCAGCCCCCTCCTATTCCTCGGCGGCAGACAGCCGCCCCGTGAAATGATGTGAACGGTGAGGGAGACAATGGCGGGGAAGCGTCGTCGGGCCAACTGCTTTTCTCCTCTTGCAGTTGGGTTCGGTCGACGAAGACTCCACCGGCTCGCTCTGGCAGGACACCCTCACAAACGGCACCCTGTAGATGCTCGATCCTTCAAACTCTGGTGGATGCTCCATCTGGGATCGATACTCCCACCACCGCTCCCTCACGATCGGATTCGGTGAATCTGTTTGCTCCATGGCCCAGAGGAGCAGCTCTATGTACTTCGGCGCGACTCTCTTCGGGAGTATCGCCGCCTTTTCGCTCTGTTGCAGATATTTGGCCATGGATGTCGCCGTCGCCGCTAGTTGGTCCTTGTTGTCAAACCAAGACTGTATCTCCAACATCCTAGCTAGCTTCACAGGGTCGCCGTCTGCGATCCTCACGTATCGGTTGTACTCCTCCATCGATCTACTTCTCCACAGCACCTTCACTCGCCGGCGGTGGTTTTTGAATGGAAGAGGAGAGAAGCAGCACTGGTTTTGGATTAGAACGGGAGAGGAGCGACGCTGGTTTTGGACTGGAACAGGAGAGGAGGGGCTGTGGTTTTGAAATGGAAGAGGAGAGGAGCGGTGCTGCATTTAGATTGGAACAGGAGAGGGGCGGCGGTGGTTTAAGAGGAGAAGAGAGGAAGAGCGGCGCTGGTCTTGGAAGTATTTTTTTGTTGTTTCGCGTATTTTGGGTCAAAGTTTGACCACGTACTGTATTTGACAAGCAAAATGTGAATGCATGTGACCAAAAATTGTATCGTTTGGTTCGTATCTGAATGTACTTTCAAATTATACTCCCTCCATTTTTGTATACAAGGCCACAAACTCATATTACAGGTACCAAGGTAAAAATCAATGCTATGTTTATGTCAATGTTGCAAGCTAGCTTGTCACCTTGATTGTCATGTTAATTAATGTAGTTTTTCTCTCCCAAGCACAACAAGCCAACCCTCTTACTCCTCATTGGTTGATTAATGTTGGGAATGCAAGCTAACCTTCTCACTCCCGCATGCACACAAGGGATATTAATGTCCTCGGGTGCTAGTACGAGGCAAACGCCATCAATTTTGCCTCGATTGATGTTGGTGGCCTTGTATAGTTGCAAATTGTAATTTTGATAGTGGCCTTGTATACAACGTATAACATATATTTTATGTGCGAAAATCATGGTCAATTATGACCCAGAATAAAAGGGAGACTAGTTAATGTGGGGTCGCTTTCTTAATTGAAGGGTAAATTGATTTTGATTTTGATCCAGTCAAAGCGCGCCGACCCTCTTGTCCAATCCTAAATCGCTGCCGCACGCTCCTCTCCCTCTTCTCCATTGCAAAACCACCTCCTCTCCTCTCCATCATCTCCATTCCAAAACCACCCTCTCGCCTCTCCCTCTTCTCTATTGTAAGACCATCGTCTCTCCTTCGTTTTCTAGACGCTTTGCTCCACGGCGCGGGCACAATCCATGGATACAAAATTAGTATATTGTATACTATTTAAAAGTCGAGGGCAGGGCTTTTCCTGTGCGGTAGGCGGTGGGGCAGTTCTACCTAGTCGGTCCGACACAGACGCGAGAAGACGAGGGAGTAGGCTGCTGCAAACGTAGGGCTGTGTGATTTGACAGCGAGTTACTGCTGGACAGGTGGGGCCCCGTGATTTGTCTCGCCATTATCATTTTAACTGCAGTGCTATGACCGGCGTGAGTCTCCCAGATTCCTGACCACCTCCATACAAGTGCCTCTCCCAATGCTCCACCATGTAGTAGAGGCTGGCTCTTGCATGAGAGCCCACTTATCCACTTTTTCCTTGCCTCTCTTTCCTCCACATATGCAAAAATGCCATGTAAAGCGCACTATTTTACTTACTTTTACTTGCTCCTACAGGTGCTTAAGCTTGCCACATAGGCATAAAGTCTGATGTGGCAAGTTAATCAAGAAGAGAGAGACTAGTTTGGTGACCCAAGGAAGAAACGGTGCTAAGCGTGTGTACCTAGGTGAAAAGACAATTTTGAGTCTATGGCTAATTAAATGAAGCAAACTTAGCAACACCATTTCATTGGAAGAGGTCACTCCATGGCAAATGCAATAAATACACGCGCTTACTAGCACCGTTTCTTCCTTGAGTACGAAGAAAGAGATAGAGAGGAGTAACAAAAAAAATACACTTATAGCCAACCTTGTTGTAGTATGAGTGACTAAGTGATGACTATGTATGACATGCCAACATCAGATAGCCTAACGCACCATGTTAAATCTCCAAGGGCGCGACCGCGCGAGCGACGCGACGGTCATGGTAGGCGCGACCATGATACGGGCTGTTGGCAGCCCTTGGATTTGAGATCAAATGGTCACGTGCTAAGTTGCTGAAACTTTGTAGAATAACCCTCCAGGATAGGATATTCACCCATAGGTCTAGAATCACGCCATGCAACCATTCGATCTTAGATCCAAGGGCTCTCGGAAGCCCGTATCATGGGAGAATGGAAAGCCACTACCCTGCCGTTCGCACGCTGGCAGTTCACTCCTACTCGTCCCCGCACGTCCTTCAATACTATGGCGGTTCGCTCCTAGTCGTCCCATCCATTCACATTACGGCAGTTCCACTAATCCTAACCCTCCTCCCAAATCCATGGCGTCCCAAATCTCCAGGATTGGCGGTGAGTACAAGGTTAGAACCATCACCGGCGATGAGTTCGACATCATCTACACCCGTTCTTCCGCGACGGTGAAAGGATGCCTTTCTCGCTTCAGACGCATGTTCAAAAACTCAGATGATGAGTGGGTCGCTGGGCTAGATGTTGAGTACACCATAGTCCTGGGACGAGAGAAGGATCTAAAGGACGAAGAGAGGAAGAAGCCCGCCATGATCCAGGTTTGCGTGCATGACTTATGCTTGGTGTACCACATATGCCATGCCGACGTTGAGTTCCATGATTTTAAGGACTTCCTCGGGAGCAACCTAGTCAAATTCGTTACTGTAGACTTTGGTAACGACAAAGAAATCCTTGGTCGGATAGGACTCGTTGTAGGCAACCCCTTCGACCTCCAGAAGAATCGGCTGGTGCCCTCTCGTCAGCCTTCAATGTTGACCCTGGCAGGAGCCATGGTTCATCCTTCGTACGGTAAACTGGTGAAACCTCCATACATGTTTCATCGTCATGCATGGCAGCGGAATGTACTAGATATAGACCACATCTAGTACGCTGCAATGGATGGCTACCTTTGCTTCAATATCTACAAGGGTTGGATGAAGAGCAACAGCCAAGTGTGCGGTTCAAGCAAAGAAGTATCGACCAAGAGGAAGAGGGACAAGGACGAAGTCGAGAACGTGGACGAGGACTCCGAGTAAGGTGGCAGTGTCGTTGCTCATGGTGGTTCTAATGCAGTGTCTACCGGAATAGTTGCAAAGTTTAATTTCAGGTGTGCTTAATTTAATTTGAGGGGTATGTTGTGCTGAGCCCCCAGCAGAACTATGTTATGTTTCTTCTCGTTACTTTAACTCTTCAGTACGTACATACTAGTATTTATTACATTTCATCTTTTAGTTGGTATAGTACTGCCACTCGTTTCTTCACATTATATACGTACAATATATATGGCCAACATCATATAGCCAGCAGTTTAGTTGTCAAAGAATTTTAGGGTGCTTAGTTTTGTCAAAGAATTCCAGGATGCTTAGAGGGTGCTTGGATCCAAGGGACTTATTTTAGTATGAATAAAAATAGTCTCTTTAAGAGGCTAAAGTTCCAAGCACCCCTGACTAAAGAGGGGCTAAAACTAGTCTTGAGACTAAATTTTTTTAGTCAGGGGTACCCCTACTAAAATGTGGATTAATCCTCTCTCTACTCATTTAACTCCTCTCCTTTAACACAGGCGAGTTCTGGATTGGAGGGTTTGGAGGATAATAAATGCTCATTAACTTGATTTTAGCCTTTTTAGTATTTGGATCCAAGCATGGGTGAGGCTAGCATGTTTTAGTCCCACTACTTTTAGTCATGGGACTAAAACGTATCCAAGCACCCTCTTAGTTTTATTTGAGGGGCGGGTTGTGCTGGACACCATTATTGTGACTAGCCTTTTTAATAGTACTATATGCATAGTTTGGCGACGAGCGCTCTCTATATGTACCACCTTTTTTTAATTTCAAGTTTTGCTCCATGGCGCAATCCATCGATACTAGTGCTGTACAAAAGTATACATTTTTTAAAAGGCTAGAGGGTGGGGCAGTCTAGCTTGGTCGGTTTCACGAGAGGCGAGGGCCTTTGTGATTTGACGGCTCATTACTGCTGGAAGGCGGGGCCTTGTGATTTGACTGCTCATATAAATGCTCCGACGACCTGATCGAGGAGGAGCAAAGAACCGTGCGGTATACTCAAGTTTTCCACTGGAGTAGTACTGCGACAGTGGAGCACGAAACACGGCAGCCCAGTGCCATATGGCGATAAAAAATGATCTAATTTGCTAGTCATCTCATTGTTAGCATTGTTCTATTCATTCCCTCAAAAAGAAACATTGTTCTATTCATGCCTCGCAGAGAACGTGACACGTGCGGCGAAACACCCGAAGCAAAAGATGAAACACAGGAGCAAAAGAAGAAGGAAGATTATCACCCCAAATGATCTAATTCACCGCGGAGTCGTAACTGCTTCTTCATCGCCTCCATGACCTCCATCTCCTTGCGCGTCTCCTCCGCCATCTTCATCATTGTGTCCATGACGCGACATTTCTCGACGCGAGCCTTCATCATCTGTTCCACGGCCATATTACGTACCTTGACAGCAGCCGGGTGCTCGATGCGGAGCTTCGCCAACTCTTCCTTCTGTGGAGAGGGCCTACAACATCTTCATCGAGGAACTACCATTCTCATGCAGCTTCTTCCAGCCGGCGTTGTTCTCCTTCAACAGGTCGATCTCGTGGAAGAGCTTCACATTGTCCTCCCGAAGTCGCATGATTTTGCCGGTCGCCTTCTTCTCCGAGGCAATGCTCTTCTTCAGCAGCATCACCAAGCCGGTGGTTAACTCCCCCTGCTGATTGAGCTCAGCGGGCATGTCGTCGAGGCTCTCCTTCAGCAACTCCATCAAGCCTTGGATGACCTCCTTCTACTTATTGAGCTGATCGGGCATGCCGTTGAGGGATAACGACTCCAGCTCCGCCGGCTCGGCATGTTCACCTCCGCGGCTAGGGCACTCCTTGGAGCCATCGCCTGCCCGTGAGAGATCTTTCGAGGTCTCTGCGTGGCGGCGAGCCCTCTCTCTTTTTTCCGCAGCCTTAGTTGCTGCTCCCTTGTTACTAGTAGTTCTCGACCTAGAGCTCCGCTCACCGACCATGGCAACGACGGACGAAGAAGAAGCACTTATGAGGAGGAAAGGTAGAGTGATTTCCGGTTAGGTAGTTTCCCTTTTTATAACCTAAGTACTAGCACTAGTACTAATACCTGCATAGTGGGAACACGTTCAGGTTTGGTACGTACTACTAGTAGGTGTGAGCAGGCTTTCGAATGTGATGGGAACAAGGTAAAGATTAATTGATGGTTTTGGTTTCGAGGCCCGAAACGGCTCTCGATGAGTTTAGCGGAACATAAATTTCAAGTAGTACACTGCTCCAATGCGTAAATATTATGTTACTGTCAAAAATTGGCACAAATACGAAGGAGACAAATGGAAGTACTACTAGCAACCCATGATTTAACTACTCGCATGCGCGCAGTGGAGTAATAATGTCTTTCTTCCGCCCTCATGTCCACTCAATTTGCATGCGCTGTATTAATTGACCATCAATGAAGTGAACAACTTTACACACGTCAAATTATCACATGGGGTGGATCTTGGTACAAAATTGCGTCCGCCGTGTACCCGCGTGTGCATGCGAGGAATGAGTGCGTGCACATCTTCGCTTCGTGCATGTACCGTCAGTATGGCTCAGGGAGGACGAGTACATTCTTCTGGAACCAGCAGCATGTCACTGTGATCAATCCACGCAAGGAGGTCGCGACAACGCCTACACATGTGCCATGTGGCTTCATGAACTGTAAGAGAGACACTGTGTAGCATGCCATTGGTATTCTAATTTACGTGTTTTGCACAAACTCGAAGTACTAGTAAGGTATACGTGCATTGCACACATCAGATTTTGCAACCAAATTATGAATAAATACCTCACTATAGCATGTAAGCTCTGAGTCATATAT
The DNA here is from genome assembly GCA_032464435.1 of Aegilops umbellulata. Classification (NCBI taxonomy): domain Eukaryota; kingdom Viridiplantae; phylum Streptophyta; class Magnoliopsida; order Poales; family Poaceae; genus Aegilops; species Aegilops umbellulata. The sequence goes on from CP136058.1 coordinate 81,896,066, forward strand.
GCCTGATGTAGCCCTTCATTTAATTCTTATAGTTCATCTCATTCAAAATCAATTAGTTTTTATAAAAAAGCTAAGAACACGGGAACAGGAAAAACATGGGATTATAGTGGAATGTCGTCTTGAATCCTACAAGATTGTACGAGTGTTTGATTGTGCATAGAAAAACGCAGAATTCTTTCAAAGAGGTTTGAGTGGATGTGATGTTTCCTATGAAATCTAGTACAAATGAATCATATGGAAAAATTCCTATGGTTTACAATCCTACGAATCAAAGAACCAAGATAGGAAAAATTCCTAATGATTAGAATCCTCCAAAATTCCTTTGAGAATCCCTTGAATCAAAGAAGCCCTTAATATATTTTATGATTCATGGAATTGTGCGTTGTAAAGCATAAACTAAAAACAAATAATGGCAATTCAACTAGAAAAAAAGTTTGGGCAGTTATGATACGGAAGATTCTAGAACAAAAGAGAACCACTGTTGTTTTGAGGTTTGTGGATTATGCTTAAGTTCAACCATGGAGTCTGCTAGATTGTACATGTAGCAAAATCCGATGGGGGGGGGCTAGAAGATGGTGCGAGGGGCCCAGTGGAGGGAGACTATGAAGGAATGCACAAGTGGAGATCGATATTTAGAGAGAGGGGGCGAACACGTGCGCTGATGCGCACAGTGGCGGAGCCATGAAAAATAAATGAGCTAGGGGGCCAAGCATTGCTAATCCTTTACGAGGAGGGTCAATTCATGAACTTAAACCATTTTTAGCAGCAATTGTCTAATGATCACATTCATATTAGCCTTGATTTATAGTGATGTTAGGGGGGAGGGGGGCAGGGCCCTTATTGCCCCCTGTCTTCGCCATTGTGCACGTGTCTGAGAGATGAAGCGGAAGGCATGGATGATGAGAGGGGGACGTTGGATACATAATTAATGTGGGTGTATTAGCTATATATGTTAATCCTATATATAGAGGTATAGATTGATCGATGTGGACGTGGAAAAGAGGGTGAGACCTCACTGGATATATCGATTGATCGATTTGTGTGGAAAACTATGAAAGACCTAGCTATATACACACATACATAGAGGAACATTGATCGTTGCGCATGCACGCGTGAGAGATAATGAATGCCCGATATGATGGAGAGGGGGATGTGTGTTGGTGTGTGCCTTCATGGGAGACCGACCTGAAGAAAAAGATTGCATGCGTGCGATGGATAATGCCGACTGGTAGTGTGTGTGCATGCATGCACGAGAGAAAGTTAGTGGTACAATTATAAAGAGAACTACTATGTGGGTGTAAAAGAATAGCTGAATTGGTGAGGTCACAATCAATGTAAAGTTGAATTCAAATATTTGAATAAGAGATCCTGATGTTTGAAACCCATGCATACATGAATATAACGGAGATCTGCGCGGTGTGGTTTCGGAACGAGCATGTTGTAATGTATACACATTGAACAAGGTCAGACTGATTTGAATTTGAGATACCGATGGCAGACATCATTTGGCCACGTCGCATCCATGCATGGACACACTATTCTAATTGGAGATGATGGGCGGCTTTTGCATCACATATCTATATCTATACCCCTATATATATTATATTATATTTTTTTATTGTGTGCGGGTAACTTTAACTTTGAAAGATGGTCATTGGATGAGGCGAATCCGATGGTCCAAAGATGGCAAATTTGAGCACTACTGGCCGTTGTATACCATCTAGATTCCACCAGATTTTGCCACATGTATAATCTAGAAGACTCCATGGTTGAACTTAAGCATAATGCACAAACATCAAAACACAAGCACTTCTTATTTGTTCTAGAATCTTCCGTATTAGAATTTCCCAAATGTTTTTCTACATGATTTGCCATTATTTGTTTTTACTTTATGTCTTACGACGCACAATTCCATGAATCTTAAAATAGCTTAGCTTTCTTATAAAAACTAGATGATTTTGAATGAAATGAACTATAAGAATTAAACGAACATCTACATCATGCATATATGACTCAAAGCTTGCATGCTATAATGTGGTATTTATTCATAATTTGGTTGCCAAATCTCATGCGTGCAATGCACGTGTACCTTACTCTAGTCTAAATGGTGTTTGTGTGTGTGTTGTGCGTGTTGAGGTGCAAATTGTCTTTTTTTGGGTACACGTTAAGCTTGTTCTTCCGAAATTTCAAGCCGTGCCTTGTTATGCCGAAAATTCAAGCTAGCGTCTCTGTCTATCGTGCTGCGAAACTCCCGCCTCTTCAACCCGCGCCTTGTTAGCCCGAAATATTTAAGATATATCTTTGTCTCGTTGTGCTCCGACAACTCCCTCCATCTCAACCCGCGCCTTGCTATTCCGAAACTACAACGCGCGTGAAAACTCCCACCTCCTGTGAAATCCCGACATGTGAAATGCCCGTGGTACCCCTGAACCGAAAGAACCGCCTCAAATTGGTGGAGGTACTTTTGTAAATTACCCCACATTTCGGACAAGCGTGTCTCTAAGCCATGGTTCCCCACTGCCATCCCATCCGCCCACCCATTCGTACACCGAGGCCGCGAAAACCCGCGACGAAACCCCACACCCTGCTCCGTCCGCCACCCAGCCGGAGCCTCTTCCCCGACGACGTCGTCCACAGCAACACCTCGACGTCCCTCATCCACCGTACCGGATGAGAATCCGTCATCGATCTCATCGTCCCGCCGGTTCAGCCACCCCGTCCTCCACCTCCAAGGAGCTGTCCCGACGTTCCCCTCGTCTTTCGCGCCACCTCCATTCCCACACCGCCATCTTCACCTGCACCATCGGAAGAGCATCATTATCACCGTTTCCTCGGATGAAGCTGCGGCCTAATCGGCGCCACCAACGAGGTTGTACACTAATCGCCACATTTTCTTCTTGATTCGATCTCACGGTGCTGCCGGCGCTCGGTCCCGAGCCGACACGGCGCGGCTCCATCCACGGCAGTGTCGCCAGCCACTTCCTCCATGGCGTCGCTCCCTCGGCGGCGACGTCCACATCAGTAGGACCTGCTGCTGCTTTAGCTCTCGCTCGCGCTGCTGCTCTGCTCTTGCTCTCGGTCCCCTGCCTGGTCTGCTCTTGCTATTGCTCTTGCTTGCGCTGCTGCTCTCGCTCTTGCTCTTGCTTGCGATGCTGCTCCGATTTAGCTTCACTTCAGTCGACTGAATCGACTTTTGGGTCAGTCGATTTTCAGGGGTGGGGGGCTCACCGTGGTGAAGGAAGAACCAGCCGCAGCGGGGAGGGGGGCTCGCCGAAGAGGTACCCCACTATCTATCTTAGGGTTCAGGATGGGGGCGGTGGTCGCCGGCGGTGGCGGGGCGTTGGCGGGGCGGTGGCGTGGGGATCGCTGGAGAAAAAGCTCGGCACGGGGGGTGGGGCCTAGAGGGATGGCCGGGGCGACGGTGGGGAGTGTTTTCGGGGCGGGCGGGGCGGCGCACCGCCGGCCGCGGGCGGCGAGGGGCTGCTATTTGGCTGGCTCAGGGGGGTGGAGGTTGAAGATGAACCGCAGGCCCTTGATTTCGTATCCAACGGCTGCAAAATCGACTGACCAGAGATGAAAGAGTCAGTCGACCGACGTCTAGACTCACCTTGCTAGTGCGTTCAGTTTCGACAACAAAATTCAGTTTTGACAGTTAAGTTCAGTTTCGACAGTTAAGTTCAGTTTCGACAGTTAAATTCTGTTTCGACAGTTAAGTTCAGAGATGAGCGGCTGATGTATTTTACATCTAACACTTTGTGGTTATGTATTTTACGTCATGTATTGGAGATGCTATTAGAATTCCACTCAGGTTAATGTTGTTCGTTGTCTCTCTTGTCCTGCTTCAGCCTCGGCGTCGTACAACTCACCGGAGCTGCTCCAACGACGAAACCCTCCATCACAGCGGAGCAGTACCTCGGGCTCCATCTCCAGACGCCTAAGATCTTCTTCCCCTCCTCCGACAGCCAAGTCAGCCGGAGCATCCTCACCGGCCAACCCAATCACGCCGAGATCGACATGGCTTCGCCAAAGAGGTTGTACACTTGTTGCATCTCTTTTTTACTCTACATGTTATATATATTCTCCACTTAGCACTCGTAGTAACGGGAAATACGATTATTTTATCCTACTATATGACAAGCAGTGAGGTACCAGGCAACTTAGCTATCCGTGATGGACTCTCTTGAACGCCATCATTATTTATCTCTGCGCGTTTCAGCTGTGCATTTGTCGATGGGCCTGGGAGTTGAGCTAGTATGGCAGTGGCCTGGGTCTAAAGTAATAGAAGTAGCACAAAAACATTTTTTTAGTGTAGGATTTTCCTTGCTCAAGCCTGCCTACTAGAATCGCCAGTGCTTGAAAGGAAAAGTGAATGAAAAACATCGGAATTGGAAAGTTTCCTATGGTACTACTTTTCATGAATTTGGTGCAAAGGAATGGAGCAAAGGAAAACTGTAGGATTTGTTCCTTTAGTGTCTCCTTGAAAGAAAAACCGCAGGAATTCTAATTTCCACTTCTCCTCCTTTTCATATTCCTATTCATCAAGCACAAGACTAAGAGATAGTAGCATAATAGCATTATAACCGTACATTTTCTTGTGGTTTGACTTAATCTCACCATGCTTTTTTGCATCCTATGATCTTCCCATTGTTGTGAATCAAACACCTAGATTTGCAGAAATCCTGTGTTTTTAAATTCTCCGGTTTGCACGTGCATTCCTATCCTATTCTTGTCTATTTCCTATCCCTGCATTGTTAGAATCCTCAAATTCAAACAAGCCCTTACTCAATTACTTCTGTTACAGATATGTGTCAAAGAAAACCTTGTGTGGTTTGTCCTGCTCCTGCGGCGCTGTGTTCCACCCCAGCTCAGCTGCTCCAACGACGGAAGGGTTCACCACAGCAGGGATCCGCTCTCTAGACTGTCTTTCGCCGCCTCAGATCTTCTTCCCCGCCGCCGGCAGCCACGGCAACTGCATTACCATCATCAACTGAGCAGATGACCTTGAGGACTACACGGGTCCGCAAGAGAGGTCGCACTCTTCCATGTCTGCTTACGTTATGCGTCGCTTAATATGATGACATGCTACATTATCATCGTGTTCACCTATTAGACTCCGAGTCAGGTCCAAACTAATGCTGAAACTTGGGTTTTTAAATGGTTGTGGGGTACATATTGGGGCAGCAATCAGTACTATCTGTCTACTATCTGGTTAATCTCCGGTGTCTACTATGAGTTTCATGTTGGGTGCAAACAAACATTAAAGGAGCCATTATCTGTATTTTTTAACTAAAGCTATTATCTGCCTGCTATCATTGGTTTTGGGTCTATCCACAATTTGCTACCATCACTCTGGATTTGTGCATGCACTCCTTACATAATCTCACTATGTTTTATTCCTATGCATGCCAGTTATTGTACACAACGGAACTGATCATGTAGAGCAAAAGAGACGAGCCTTGCTTGGCAATAAAATTTCATGCAGACGTCGTTCCATGGTGGGCGCAAAGGCAGCCCCCCACCCATTTCGGATCGTAATCAAGAGGAAGATAACTGTTATGAGGGGGATTCAGAAGGAGAAGACCACTCCTATTTACCCCATGAGGTCTTCGCTCTAACTTGGCATGCTGATGTTGGTAATATCATGCATATGGTGCCTTGCATTGCTTACTATATACATTAAAGATGTCATCTGCTTAGTTTAGACATGCTTTGTGTCAATGCCATCTGTTTAGTTTCTTTATCGTATATGTGAATCATACAATGCCATCTTGTCTAGCCAGGCATCATATATGTGAATTTTGCAATGCCACCCTGGTTAGCCAGTCATCTTATATGTGAATTATATCATGCCATCATTTTTTATTATGTGTTAAATTTGTCAACAATTTTAGTACATTCAATTACTCTTCCTGTGCATCAGCCATTTGGCACGGTCATGGAAAAATCTGGAGTGGAAACAAGGTCTTCAGAGCAGACAATGCTATCTGACGAAGCGCATGTCTTGCTGGTTACCGATAGCTCCTCAGAGGAGGATTCAGAGACAGATAACCAGTCATATTCCCCCCCCCCCCCGAGGTGCATGCCCTAACTTGGCAGGGTTATGTTGATCATATCGTGCATATGGTATCTTGCATTGCTATGTCATTTGCTTAGTTTAGACATGCTTTGTGTGAATGCCACGTGTTTAGTGTCTAATTACCATATATGTGAATTATGCAATGCCATCTTGTTGCAAGACATTATATATGTGAATTATGTTGTTTAGGCAAGCGTCATATATGTGAATTATATCATGCCATCCTTTTTTTGTATTTCTCATTGCTTTTGTCGACAATGTTTGTATATTCAACTGCTCTTCCTGTGCATCAGCCATTTGAATTGGTGATGGAGAAATCTGGAGTGAAAACAAGGTCTTCAGAGCAGACAATGCTACCTGCTGAAGCAGATATCTTGCTGGTTACAGATAGCTCTTCAGAGGAGGATTCAGTGGCAGATGACCAGTCCTATTATCCCCCTGAGGTGTATCCTCAAACTTGGCAGGGTTATATTACTCATATAATGCATATGTTGTATTGCAATGCTTAGTTTTTACATCATATACACAATATTGAATGCCATCTCCTTAGTTGACACATCATATATGCGATTGCCCTCTGCCCACTTCCTTAGTATATAAATCATATATTTGACTTATGTCATGCTATGATGTTTACATAGACAGCATGTATCTGAATTATGGCATGCCAACCCATTTTCTAAAGACATAATATAGTTATATCATCTCATCCTGTTTACATAGTCATCATATTTAAATTATGTCATTCTATCCGTGAATTATATCATGCCATCATGTTTCCATCGACGGCATGTTTGTGATTTATGGCATGCCAACCACTTTAATAGACACATCGTATAGTTATATCATGTCATCCTGTTTACATAGTCATCATATTTTGAAGTATGTCATTCTATCCTGCTTAGTTAGCCATCATACATGTGAAATTGTGTCATGCTATCCTGTTTAATTAGCCATCATATATGTGAAATTATGTCCTGCTATTCTGTTTGCTTAGACAACATAAATGTGAATTATTTCATGCCCTGTTTTCTTCCCTACTATCCATTGCACATGTCTATCTTACAATGTTTGTACATTCAATTACTTCTCTTGTTTATCAGCCATTTCAATTGGAGAGAGTGATGGCAGTATCTGTGGGAGTAAAAACACGGTCTTCAGAAAAGATCGTGCTACCTATCGATGCAGATAGAACCACGGTTGTACTTGCCCAAGAACCAGCCCCACCACACATAACCCACACTCATGCAGATTGTACCCCTACCCAGTTGGATAGAGAACCAGCTACACCCCTTCTAACCCCAACCCCAACAGATAGACACCCAGTTCCTGTTGACACAACACCGTCTCCACCATAGAGCACCCAAACACGAGCAGTTAGTAAGGCAACTGCAGTGCCCAAATCACGAGGACCGCCACTCCGAACCCGAAGTCAACGCTTAAAGCAGAAGAAGAATTGTTCTCAGGTCAGGTTCCGTAGCTATGGTTCATACTACTTTGCTCTTGCATCACTGCATTTACTGGTACCAACTAATTTCAAATTTGAAGGATGCAATTGAAACTCCAATGGCGCAACAGGTATGTTTTAAACCTGTTTCTTCAACGTGTTTGGCTGTTTGCTGTTGTAACTTGCTCTATGTTAATTTTAGTTTCGATTGAATAAACAGTTATGTTCTCATGCCATGCACATTACAAGTGTTGTTATTGCTCTGTAGTTTCCCACACTTATATTCTGTCTATCCTGCTTTGTCTTAAATAGATATGATTCAAACTGTATGTATCTTGATTTGGCAACATAAACTAGAATGATATAAACCATACAGTGACCATACTACATAGATATATGTTTGTTTCATGCTGTTATCCTGTCCACCTTACTACTAAACTGGTAAAACTAAGACGTGTTTGTTTGTTTCTCTTTTAGAACGCGGATAAAATATTGGAGAAGAGTACCCTGTTATGCAATGGTAAAGGAAGTAATGCAGATAAGGTTCAAGATAGTGAGACATCCCTGTTGGTCTCCAAGAAAGCTGATAAAAACTATATTGAAGACACTGAGACAAACCCAAAGTCTTGTCTTGATGTAGTGTTCGAGTTACTGGCTACCACTGCTGGCACCAGCTCGTCGAACTCGTTGCCTGAATCAGTTCGGCTTCTTGAGTCTCAACATCAAGTTGAAAGACATCGATCAGATGTTATGCGACAGGAAGCCGAAGGACTGAGGAAGTCCCTGCATAATTCAGATGCATACTTTCTGGTGCAACAGCAAGCGCTGGAGGACTTAAGCGCCAAACAAGAGAAAGTTAATAAGCTTGCTAAGCATCTTGCCAGCATTATGGGTACCCAGGATATCGTTTCTTGAGCTCTTCTGAAGTTGTTTCAGTTCTGGACTTGTTTTGCTGTGGCGTTTATATGCTGCTAAGTTCCCTATATTTGCACTGGTGGCGAACTTTGATGCCCAGTGAATGTAATATGTGTAATAGCCATGATAGCCTAGTGTAAGTTGCTTGCTTATTTATTTCCTTGTTGTCTTGTTTATTTGTTTGCTTGTAGTCAGTGCAGTTCTTTTTCTGCGGTTTGCTAGTGGCTGCAATAACCTATTTTTTAAAACTAGGCCATAATAACCATGGGCTAATATTTACTGTAGTGACACTGGGCCTCCTACGGGCCGTAGAAACTATGGGCCTTCTACGGGCCATATAAACAGTGGCCTTCTACGGGCCGTAGAAGCAGTGGGCCTTCTATGGGCCATAGAAACAATGGGCCTTCTACGGGCCGTATCATCAATGGGCCTTCTACGGGCCGTATGATCGATTGGCCAAACATGGGCCAAACAGACCGCATTCTGGCCGTAAACGGGCTAGAGTTGGAATCGTCCGTTCATGGGCCGACCATAGCGGGCCATCGTTAATAGGCCGTATTTGATGACGCTATGAAAATGGCCCAACGTATTAATGGACCACAAACGGGCCGACTGTAACCATGGGCTGAATTTGGCCCACAAGCAGAAAATGACAGTAACGGGCCGTAAGTAAACGAATGCTCGAAATGAGCCCAAGAATAAATGGGCTCTGAGAAGGCCGAAAGATAACATGGGCTGGAAATGGCCCAACGGAATAACGGGCCGTTAATGGGTATAAATTGATACACTGTTCACCACGGGCCAGTTTCACCACGGGCCGTTAATGGGTGTAAAGTGATACACTGTTCATTACGGGCCAGTTTCACCACGGGTCGTTAATAGGCCAAGAGTTACATAGGGCCTCATATGGGCCGAAAGACGTCATGGGCCATACATGGGCCAGAAGTGAAAACGGGATGGTGTCGGTGTACTAAAGTAGGGGTAACCTTAGTATCCCGAACTTGTGCACGGGCAGTCGCAGCCTCCCACGGCAAGGTTTGCCAGGTGACCACCAAGGTCCTCCGAAGTCCTTTTGAAGCCATTCAAGAACAAAGTATTTAAGCCAAGGAGACAAGGCCCCGGCAAGAGGAGCTTGCCGGAAAGGCCAACCGAAGCTCAAGACCCCGGCAAGAGGAGCTTGCCGGGAATACCAACCAAGGCACTTCAGAGAACTTGCCGCGGCGCGCCACGCGTCCCGACAAAGAACTCCCAGATGAGACAAGACAACGACCACGGCAAGGCGCTTGCCGCGGCAAGCTACTACTCCGCAGCCCGCGCTCCAGCTCATCCACCAACGCATCACTCTGGGACCATTCCAGGCGTGCGTGGCGAGAGGCTGTGAAGCCAAGGGGATGCGGTGGAAAACGGCGATGACAAGATAGCCATCGTGGCAAACGGTGGCGTCCCTGACGGTCCCTTTTCACACTGTTTAGGCGACACAGACGGGCATTTAATGCCCTTGTCCCCTGCCGTCAGGGTTAGGTATGATAACACTGTACAAGTAGCTGTACCCAACACAGCGCTTTACATTTTTACCCTTGCCTATGTTGCCACCTGTCGGTGACCCCTTGAGCATATAGAAGGAGGCCCATGCGCAACGTAGAAGGGTAGAAGAACACTCACGCTCGGTCTCGCCAGCGGCTCGTGTGTACTATAGCACTCAGCGCTCCCGAGCAAGAACACAATACAATCCACAAAAGCAGCAGTAGGGTTTTACACATCCGTGCGGCCCGAAGCTGGGTAAACCCCCCCGCGTGCCTCGCCTCGATCTGCTCTTCGCGCGACCTCCGCCCCCCACCGAACCGAGAAGGGGCTCCGTCCCTATAGGTGCTCGTGGAGTCAGTTGTCCCCCGGCATCTTTGGCGCGCCAGGTAGGGGCGTCGAGGTTGTGTGAACCTGATCCGGCGTTCGCACGAGCTAGACCTTCATCATCATCATCGACATGCTGCCGAAAAAGAAGGCTTCAGAGGCGGCTGATCCGTCCGTGTTGAACCCGCCACCGCCGGAGCCAGCGGCTGGTGGGGTAGGCGCCGTCGGAGGAACGGGCGCCGGCGAGGAAACTCACAACGCCGCGGCGTCCGAGCACGCACCGCGCCCATCTCAGGGGGCGCGGGACCGGCAACGCCATGGTACCCACGGTACCATACGCGCGCTGGACCCAGAACGAGCCGGCGGATCTCGGGATGCTCAAGGTCAGCTTATGCGCATACATGTTGGCCCGAGCGAGGTGCGGTCGCCTGGACGGGGGACTGCTCCTTCTAACGTAGTTAGAAGTTCGAGCACATCCCGATCCTCGCACCGTTCGCCACCGCTACCCGCCACCCCAGCAGAAGCTTTGGCTCGAGCTCAACTGCTCCTAGATTTCCCTCCAACGCTGGACAAGATCGACGATTGGTGGGCCACCATTCAGAGCCTCATCGGCTTCACCAACGGCGACACTCCACGGCAGCCGACTACATCGCAGCCGCGGCGAGCCAGCCAGGCGCGAGCCAATGGCGACAAGACCGGTGGAGGTGCGACCACCGTCCACTCTCCGCCCCCAAGGCCAAGATCGCCGACTCGCCGGGTCCACCACGACGGCGACTCCACTGCTTCATCAGACCCGCGAGCTCGTCGCGATCAGCGCCACGTTCTTCACGAACGACAGCAAGAGGACGCTCGAACGCGCATCGAGTGCCGGAGAGAAGCGCGGCGTCAGTCAGACCGGCGCACTGGGCCCACTGTCGACATGCACGCGTCGGGGGAACCAGGCGAACTACCCTATGCGGTAGGTTGCCCTGCGTTTACCCCTGAACTACGGCAAGTCCAGTGGCCCAGTATGAAGAACTTCAAGCCAGACGTACCAGAGAAGTACGACGGCAAGCTGCATCCGTTGGAGTTCCTCAGCATCTACACCATCACGGTGCAAGATGCCGGGGGGCGAGACGACAAGATCCTTGCCAACTACTTCCCGCTGGTGCTCAAGCCCAACGTCAGATCCTGGCTCATGCACTTGCCGGACAACTCTATATCCTCCTGGGCAGACCTGTGCCATCAGTTTGTCGGCGCCTTTACAGGCGGCCACAAACCTCATGGCCAGGAGAGCGATCTTCATCTGCTTGCCCAGAAGGAAGGAGAGCCTCTGCGCAAGTACATCCAGAGATTCAGCCAAGTGCAACGCAACATCCCAGATGTCCACCCTGCCGCGGTTATCAGCGCGTTCCATCAGAACGTGCGTAATCGCAGGATGCGGGAGGAGATGGCGATGTGCAAGATCAGAGATGTCAGTGAGCTATATGCCCTGGACGACAAGTGTGCACGTGCTGAAGAAGGGAGGAGGCTCCCCGGAGAGAACACAGGAGCGGAAGGATCTGATAGCGACGATGCCGCCCCGGCAAATAAGAGCCGGCGGCGGAGCAACAGAAGGAAGAAAAGCAAAGAGGTGTTGGTTGTTGAGCAGTCCGGCAGCGAAGGTGGAGCCAAGCAAGCCAAGGATGGCGGCTCCGGCAAGGAGGTTGCCACATGCACCAACTGCCAGGCTGTGGCGGCCGCCGACAAGCAGGACGGCACCAACAAACAGTACTGCAAGATCCACCGCACCAAGGGCCACGACCTCCAGAGCTGTAAGAAGGTCGAGCAGCTCGTTGAGCTGCAAAAGGCCGAGTACGAACGACGCGACAAGGAGAAAGCCCAAGGAGGTGCTGGAGGATCTGGCACGAAGCGCCCGGCCCGGGGAGGACGCGCGGCAAGGAAAAGCAGCGGCAAGGAGACAGACCCCCCCGCGGCCGCGACAATGAAGATGACGACGACGACGAAGACATGGATGATGACGAGACCAGTGAGCAGGAGTTTCAGAAAGCCACAGAAGTCTTGTGCATTGACGGTGGTGCTTCTCTGCATACTTCACACCGCCAACTCAAGCAGTGGGTGCGGGAAGTCAATGCGGCAGAACCACCCGTCGAGTCGCGCAAGGTTCTGAAATGGTCCAGCACGCCTATCATCTTTGATATTGAGGACCACCCTGATCGCACAACTGCGGTCGGGTGCTTGCCAATGTTGGTTTCACCAACTATCCGGAACCTCAAGGTCACTAAGATGCTAGTCGACGGCGGGGCCGGCTTGAATCTGATCTCCTCCGCTGTGCTCCGGAAACTCCAAGTTCCTGACAGTGAGCTCGAAGAGACTGGCACATTCCAAGGAATCAACCCGGGAAGGAGCAAGCCAAAGGGGAAAATAACGTTGCCGGTGACATTTGGCAGCGAGCTGAACTTCAGGACAGAGAGGATCACTTTTGACGTTGCCGATTTTCCATTACCTTACAATGGAATTCTCGGCCGTCCAGCGCTCGCCAAGTTCATGGCGGCCTCTCACTACGTGTACAACATGCTCAAGATGCCTGGCCCGATAAGTGTCATCTCCGTCCCTGGTGACAAGAAGGACGCCCTTATCTGTGCCGACAAGATCTACCGGGAGGCAGCAGCCGCAACGGATCGCCAGACACTTGCCGCTGAAGCTCCCGGGGGGAAGAAGAAGACCAAGTCCGGCAAGAGCTCTGATGCCCACCCCGGCAAGCGCACCTCTTCGGAGTGCTGCGCTACCGTCGAGGACGTACCATCGAGCTCCACCGGCAAGTGCAAGAAGACGATGGCAGCTCCGCCAGCGACCAAGAAGGTGCCCGCCAAGGAGGACGGCACTCGTGGTACCTTCACCATCAGTGCCACTCTCGACCCTAAATAGGAAAGCGCACTCGTTGCTTTCCTGCGGGCGAATGTCGATGTGTTTGCATGGCAACCGTCTGACATCCCTGGTGTTCCCAGGAAAGTAATTGAGCACCACCTTGCCGTCTGTCCTCACGCGCGGCCCGTCAAGCAGAAAGTCAGGAAGCAGGCAGTGGAGCGCCAAGAATTCATCACAGAAGAGATCAAGAAGTTAGAGGCAGCAGGCCTCGTCAGAGGAGTGCTCCATCCCACGTGGTTGGCCAATCCTGTAGTCGTGCGCAAGGCTAACGGGAAATGGAGGCTTTGCATCGACTTCACTGATGTTAACAAAGCTTGTCCCAAAGATCCATTTCCCTTGCCGCGCATTGACCAGATTGTTGATTCCACGGCCGGATGTGATTTGCTTTCATTTCTTGATGCATACTCAGGATACCATCAGATCTTCATGGCAGAAGAGGATGAGGAGAAAACCGCATTTATCACTCCATGTGGCACGTATTGTTTCATACGGATGCCTTTTGGTTTGAAGAATGCTGGTTCAACATTTGCGAGGGTAGTCCATACCGCTTTCGAGCCACAGATACACATAAATGTGGAAGCATATATGGATGACATAGTGGTCAAGAGCAAGGACAAGTCAACTCTGATTCAAGATCTAGAAGAGACTTTTGCAAATCTGCGCAAGATCAGCCTCAAGCTCAATCCCGAGAAGTGCGTGTTTGGAGTCCCTTCCGGCAAGTTTCTCGGGTTCTTCGTGTCTCAGCGGGGAATTGAGGCCAATCCCGACAAGATCAAGGCCATCGAGCAGATCGAAGCACCAAACCGCGTCAAGGATGTGCGGAAACTTGCCGGTTGCGTGGCAGCTCTTAGCAGGTTTATCTCCAAGTCTGTTGAGCGTGCCCTGCCGTTTTTCAAAATCTTGAAAAAGGCAGGTCCAATGAAATGGACTCCGGAGGCAGAGGCTGCGCTGCGGGACTTGAAGAGATACCTGTCCTCCACTCCAATACTTGTTGCACCTAAACCACAAGAGAAGTTGCTGCTGTATCTGGCGGCAACCAATCAAGTGGTTAGTGTTGCGTTAGTAGCGGAGAGGGAGGCAGATGATGATCCAACAACCCCGGCAAGCGCATCCAGCGACAAGTAGGGGGCTTCCCCGACAAGCTCCGGTCCCGGCAAGGATGGATTTGCGCAGGTGCAAGAGGAGGTGCAGAAGAAGAAAATGGTGCAGCGCCCAGTTTACTTTGTCAGCTCCCTTCTGCAGGGGCTAGGTCAAGGTACTCTGGTGTGCAGAAATTGCTTTTCGGCCTTCTCATGGCCTCGAGAAAGCTGCGCCATTACTTCCAAGCACATGAGATCACAGTTGTGACTCGCTTTCCGCTGAAGAGGATACTGCAAAATCCGGAAGCAACAGGCAGGATTGTTGAGTGGGCACTGGAACTGTCAAGCTTTGGCCTCAAGTTTGAGAGCACTTCAACTATCCAAAGCAGAGCATTGGCAGAGTTCATAGCAGAGTGGACGCCAACACAAGATGAAGAAATTCCAGAAACGAGCATCCCCGTCAAGGAAGCAAGCAAGGAATGGCTTATGTACTTTGATGGTGCCTTCTCGCTGCAAGGCGCTGGTGCTAGTGTGCTGCTTGTCGCACCCACCGGAGAGCACCTCAAGTACGTAGTCTAGATGCACTTTCCCAAGGAGCAAGCAACAAACAATACTGCAGAGTATGAAGGTTTGCTTGCCGGTCTCAGGATCGCAGCAGACCTTGGGATCAAGAAGCTCATTGTCAGGGGTGACTCGCAGCTCGTCGTCCGCCAAGTGAACAAGAATTACCAGAGTCCGTTGATGGAAGCTTACGTTGATGAAGTGAGAAAGCTAGAAGAGCGCTTTGTCGGCCTACAGATGGAGCACATTCCAAGAGCACAGAACGACATCGCCGATGGCCTATCAAAGTGCGCTGCGCTTAAGTTACCTGTGGAACCAGGGATCTTTGTGCTCAAGCTGTCTCAACCGTCTGTTACACCATCAACTGGACAGAGCAAGAAGAGGTAGTTGATTTCTGGTGACTATCTTCCGGCAGAGCTTCCCGAAGCCGCCGCCACGAAGGTCCCCAAGATCGACACCAAGAATGCTGAGGAGCAGACTGCTCCGGCAAACCCCAGGGTTTGTTCCGTCGTAGCAGACGCTCCCGACAAGTTTTGCTCCGGCAAGCTTGCCGAAGGACATCAAGCTCCGGCTGAGCCGCAGATTCTCGCCGTAGAAGCGGATGTTCCCGCAGCAGCCAAAGCGCCTTTGGTCCTTGTTGTCGAGCCGCAAGCTCCAGCATGGGCACAGCAAATTGTCCGTTTCCTTCAGACATGAGAACTTCCCGAAGAACAAGAAGAAGCGGAAAGAGTAGCCCAGCAGTCAAGTATGTACAAGTTTGTTGACAACACACTGTACAGAAGAAGACTCAACGGTGTGAAATTGAAGTGTATTCCCCGGGAAGATGGACAAAAGCTGTTGGCGGAGATACATGGAGGCATATGTGGTCACCACATTGGCGCAAGAGCACTTGCTGGCAAAGCTTTCTGGCAGGGTTTCTTCTGGCCGACAGCCCTCCAGGATGCAACTGCACAAGTAACCAAGTGTGAAGCGTGCCAGTTCCATTCCAAGCAGATACACCAGCGAGCTCAAGCTCTCCAGACGATCCCTTTATCCTGGCCATTTTTGGTCCGGGGGCTCGACATCCTCGGCCCCTTCCCCCAAGCTGTCGGGGGCTTTGAGTTCTTGTACGTTGCAATCAACAAGTTCACAAAGTGGCCGGAAGTGGAAGCAGTGAGGAAGGTGACAGCACAGTCAGCAGTCAAGTTCTTCAGGTCGATTGTTTGCCGCTTCGGAATCCCTAACAGGATCATCACCGACAACAGTACACAATTCACGAGCCACACCTTCATGCAGTACATCCAAGATCTTGGCGCAAAGGTCTGCTTCGCTTCTGTTGCTCACCCCAGAAGCAACGGTCAAGCGGAGAGGGCAAATGCTGAAGTACTACGTGGGCTTAAGACCGGAACTTTCGACAGGCTGCACAACTGCGGAAGAAACTGGATCGAGGAGCTGCCGGTGGTTCTTTGGTCGATCAGGACGACGCCAAATCGAGCCACTGGCCAGACACCCTTTGCTCTAGTCTATGGAGCAGAAGCAATTACCCCCACGGAACTCGTATACGGATCGCCTCGAGTGCTCGCTTATGATGATCTTGAGCAAGAGCAGCTGCAGCAAGAGGACGCGCTGCTCCTTGAGGAAGATCGTCTTCAGGCTGCTGTACGAGCTGCTCGATACCAGCAAGCTTTGCGCCGCTACCACAGCCGCAAAGTTAATGCCAGAAGTCTCGAGGAAGGCGACCTTGTTCTTCGGCGCGTTCAGTCCGCCAAGAATTCCAACAAGTTGACGCCGAAGTGGGAAGGCCCTTACCGGGTGAAACGAGTCACTAGGCCCGGCGCTGTCCGCCTCGAGACCGAAGATGACACTCCAGTGAGCAACTCCTGGAATATTGAGCATCTTCGTAAGTTTTACCCGTAAGGCGCGGTTGTCGGACCCTGTTCCTGCAACCACCTTTTTGTACAAGTCTTGCCGCTGTTGCATGTAATCCTTTGTACAAAGCCAGGCGCAGACCCTGAGCATAAATGAAGCGCTGGCGCCCCGAGTTTTAGCATGCATGCTGAGTCGAGTCTCGTCCTTGGTTAGGGTTGATAGTGCTTGGCAGCAGCTAACCCCTAGCTTAGAGGTCGGGTGTGCGTCCTTTTGTCGTTCTTTCGTTTCCCTTGGTTCGCAGGGCTCGGACCACCAGAGGACGAGAAAGAGAAGAAGGACGGACCAGCATCTAGACCCCGGCGAGCCAGTGTTGCCGGGGGCTGCAAGTACAAAAATTCACCCGCGGCAAGCCAGAGTTGCCGGGGGCTGCAATCTCAGATAAGTTTTTCATCCCTTATCATTCGTTCTCCTATGGACTGAGGCATGCGAAACCTCGTTTCTTCCTAAAAGCTACCGTACTCCCATAACTCTAGGCCCTAGGGCTCATTCCTGGGGCCAGGTTTGGTCGCAGAAGACACCAAGAAGTCATCTCGGCGGTCGTCCAAGAGCTGGATGGTGATGGCGGCGCCGGAAGTAGGGCTCGAAAATGAAGCGGCAAGACGTCAGCAAGCTGTCGAGGGCGCCGTGCCCCCGTACTCCGAGTTGACGGCCTTTCCGCCCGCCCTCTTCCTCTTCTGCAGCCTCCCTACGCCAGCCGCCAAGGAGACGACCCCAAGAAGCTCAAGGAGCCGGCGACGCGGATGATGGGGTCGTCGGTGCCACGCGGAGCGGCGCCCGACACCTAGTCGGACCCGTCATCCTGCCGCCCGCCACCCTCATCGTCATTGTCGCTCCCCTCCTCGTCACTCTCACTCGAGGAGGAGTCTTCGCTATCGGAGGAGCTGTCCACGCAGCACCTGGCCCGGGTCCCGAAGCACCCGAAGACCTTGACGGAGAGGAGGTTGCCCTCCATCAGCTTAAAATGGAGGGTGAACCCCTCCATCAGGCTGTGGATACGGGCGAACGTCTTCCACCCTCGACCAAGATACATCACAATAGGGGCTGGGAAATCAACGCGGACTCGCGTGCCGCTGATCCCACAGCCCCTCATGTGCAGCCTCAGGGTCTCGGGCGGGTCCAACTCCATCTCACGCGCAAATGGAGCCGGGAGTCGGAGGCGACGACGGGGCGCCCGGCGCAGCCTGACGAAGAACTCGCAAGGGTCTTCCCCAATGTGGACCGCCGTGGGAAGAGGAATCACTGGCGGAGGCGAAGCTGGCGCGCCGCCCCGTCCACCTCTTCCCCGAGCGCCTCGGCCTCGTCCTCGACCTCGCCCACGACCTCGCCCCCTCCCTCTTCCCCTTACGGCTAGCTCTGCCGCCGCGGGTGCAGGAGAAGGAGGGACGCGTTGCCTAGCGGCGACCCTCGCCGCCACCGTTGAAGGACCAGAGTTCCCTTTCTCCATGGCGAATGGGAGAGAGGGGGAGCAGAAGCTGAAGGAGATGAAAGAATGCGGGCTTCCGTCGCCCCCCTCTCGCTTCTTATAAAGGAGCAGGGTGGGGGCTCGACCGTCCCGATCAGCCAATCAAGACACAGGAAGCGCAGGGGACTGGGGCCGACCTGCTGCCTCGACCCACGACGGCCCGGTTTCCTGCCTCCACTGTTCGCAATTCCAGGCGCATGGAAGCCGCGTGGCTGGCGCGCCGAGCTGAGGCGATGGATGAGGCGACCTTTCCCCACCCCGTGATCGTGGGGAGCGGACGCCTCGGAAACCGTGCCTCGGCCCCGTCCAGTAAGTGAACCACGCCTCCACGCCTCCCTCCATTTATGGGGAAGGCGCGAACCGCCCCCTTTACTATGACGTGACGCATGCATGCAGGACTCAGCCCCGCGCACGCCACCCACGTCACGCACGTCTCTCCCCACGACCCCGCAATCGACGCGTGCCGTTCGGGGAGGGCGTGGTGGGTGCAGAGTAAGATACGGCGTGACCCAGGCCGTGAGTGCCCGTGCCCTGTTTTGGGCCTGGCCCAACAGCGCTCGGCACCGTGTGTGGCCCAGGCCCGGGGGCTCCTGTCGGTGTACTAAAGTAGGGGTAACCTTAGTATCTCGAACTTGTGCACGGGCAGTCACAGCCTCCCGCGACAAGGCTTGCCAGGTGACCACCAAGGTCCTCCGAAGTCCTTTTGAAGCCATTCAAGAACAAAGTATTTAAGCCAAGGAGACAAGGCCCCGGCAAGAGGAGCTTGCCGGAAAGTCCACCCGAAGCTCAAGACCCCGGCAAGAGGAGCTTGCCGGGAATACCAACCAACGCACTTCAGAGAACTTGCCGCGGCGCGCCACGCGTCCCGGCAAAGAACTCCCAGATGAGACAAGACAGCGACCGCGGCAAGGCGCTTGTTGCGGCAAGCTACTACTCCGCAGCCCGCGCTCCAGCTCATCCACCAACGCGTCACTCTGGGACCATTCCAGGCATGCGTGGCGAGAGGCTGTGAAGCCAAGGGGATGCGGTGGCAAACGGCGATGACAAGATAGCCATCGTGGCAAACGGTGGCGTCCCTGACGGTCCCTTTTCGCACTGTTTAGGCGACACAGACGGGCATTTAATGCCCTTGTCCCCTGCCGTCAGGGTTAGGTATGATAACACTGTACAAGTAGCTGTACCCAACACAGCGCTTTACATTTTACCCTTGCCTACGTTGCCACCTGTCGGTGACCCCTTGAGCATATAAAAGGAGGCCCATGCGCAATGTAGAAGGGGAGAAGAACACTCACGCTCGGTCTCGCCAGCGGCTCGTGTGTACTGTAGCACTCAGCGCTCCCGAGCAAGAACACAATACAATCCACAAAAGCAGCAGTAGGGTTTTACGCATCCGTGCGGCCCGAAGCTGGGTAAACCCCCCCGCGTGCCTCGCCTCGATCTGCTCTTCGCGCGACCTCCGCCCCCTGCCGAACCGAGAAGGGGCTCCGTCCCCATAGGTGCTCGTGGAGTCAGTTGTCCCCCGGCAGATGGAATCATATTCGATGGCCCAGATGATGCTACTGTGCCTAATTCGGATAGGGCGTAACGGGCCTTGGGTTAGCGGGCTGTAAATGGGCTATATTTGAACAGGCCGTTAACAAGCTTTCCATGGGCCGGCCAGCCAGCTTTTGACCAAGTCAAATGGGCCGGCCTTTACACAGGAATGGGCCTCTGTTGGGCCGTGCCACGTGTCGACGTATCATAGGTGTCTATCTGACCCACTGATGAGCTGACACGTGTTTCGTCCGGCCAATAAGAATTTTACACGTGGAAATTTCCCATTGGTCGGTGCTGTTAATGGGTTATCGGATCCAAAACCCGACCCGATAGCTTAACGGCGTTCCATTACGGTGGATGCCACGTGTCGGTCACCCTTGACGAAAGCACTTCTATGACGCGCGATTTTTGTCGTCATGGAAGTGGACACTTCCGTGATGATAATTTTGGTAATGTCATGGAACACTTCTACGACAGCACAGGTATGACTATCTTGATTCTGTCATAAATTTGTCATGGATGTACATGCATGACAAAAAAGCGACCTATTATGACAAACACGTATCATCACGGAAGTGTATTTTTTTTGTAGTGATTAGCACAACGCGGTTGATGTAGTCGTACGTCTTCACGATCCGACCGATCAAGTACCGAACTCACGACACCTCCGAGTTCTGCACACGCTCAACTCGATGATGTCCCTCGAACTCTGATCCAGCCGAGCTTTGAGGGAGAGTTCCGTCAGCATGACGGCGTGGTGACAATGATGATGTTCTACCGACGCAGGGCTTCGCCTAAGCACCGCTACAATATTATCGAGGTGGATTATGGTGGAGGGGGGCACCGCACACGCCTAAGAGATCCAAGAGATCAACTGTTGTGTCTCTAAGGGGTGCCTCCCTCCCCGTATATAAAGGACTGGAGGATGGGGAGGGGGCCGGCCACCCTAGGCGCGCCCCATGAGGAGTCCTACTCCCACCGAGAGTAGGACTGCCCCCTTCCAAGTGGGAGTAGGAGAGGAGAGGGAAGGAGAGAAAGGGGGAAGGAAAGGGGGGCGCCGCCCCCCTCCTTGTCCAATTCGGACTGGGGGGGAAGGGGGCGCGCGGCTGCCCTTGGCCGCCCCTCCTCTTCTCCACTAGGGCCCAATAGGCCCATTAGTCTCCCCGGGGGGTGTCGGGTAACCCCCCGGTACTCCGGTATATGCCCGAAACTCCCCAAAACCATTTCGGTGTCTGAACATAGTCGTCCAATATATCGACTTTACGTCTCGACCATTTCGAGACTCCTCTCATGTCCATGATCACATCCGGGACTCCGAACAACCTTCGGTACATCAAAACACATAAACTCATAATATAACCGTCATCGAACTTTAAGCGTGCGGACCCTACGGGTTCAAGAACTAAGTAGACATGACCGAGACACATCTCCGGTCAATAACCAATAGCAGAACCTGGATGCTCATATTGGCTCCCACATATTCTACAAAGATCTTTATCGGTCAAACCGCATAACAAAATACATTGTTCCCTTTGTCATCGGTATGTTACTTGCCCGAGATTCGATCGTCGGTATCTCAATACCTAGTTCAATCTCGTTACCTTCAAGTCTCTTTACTCGTTCCGTAATACATCATTCCGCAACTAACTCATTAGTTACAATGCTTGCAAGGCTTATAGTGATGTGCATTACCGAGTGGGCCTAGAGACACCTATCCGACAATCGGAGTGACAAATCCTAATCTCGAAATATGCCAACCCAAGTACCTTCGGAGACACCTGTAGAGCACCTTTATAATCACCCAGTTACGTTGTGACGTTTGGTAGCACACAAAGTGTTCCTCCGGTAAACGGGAGTTGCATAATCTCATAGTCATAGGAACATGTATAAGTCATGAAGAAAGCAATAGCAGAATACTAAATGATCAAGTGCTAAGCTAACAGAATGGGTCAAGTCAATCACATCATTCTCCTAATGATGTGATCCCGTTAATCAAATGACAGCTCATGTCAATGGCTAGGAAACATAACCATCTTTGATCAACGAGCTAGTCAAGTAGAGGCATACTAGTGGCACTTTGTTTGTCTATGTATTCTCACAAGTATTATGTTTACGGTTAATACAATTCTAGCATGAATAATAAACATTTATCATGATATAAGGAAATAAATAATAACTTTATTATTGCCTCTAGGGCATATTTTCTTCAGTCTCCCACTTGCACTAGAGTCAATAATCTAGATTACATAGTAATGATTCTAACACCCATGGAGCCTTGGTGCTGATCATGTTTTGCTCGTGGAAGAGGCTTAGTCAACGGGTCTGCAACATTTAGATCCGTATGTATCTTGCAAATTTCTATGTCTCCCACCTAGACTTGATCCCGAATGGAGTTGAAGCGTCTCTTGATGTGCTTGGTTCTCTTGTGAAATCTGGATTCCTTTGCCAAGGCAATTGCACCAGTATTGACACAAAAGATTTTCATTTGACCCCATGCACTAGGTATGACACCTAGATCAGATATGAACTCCTTCATCTAAACTCCTTCATTTGCTGCTTCCGAAGCAGCTATGTACTCCGCTTCACATGCAGATCCCGCCACAACATTTTGTTTAGAACTGCACCAACTGACAGCTCCAGCGTTCAATGTAAACACGTATCCGGTTTGTGATTTAGAATCATCCGGATCAGTGTCAAAGCTTGCATCGACGTAACCATTTAAGACTAGCTCTTTGTCACCTCCATAAACGAGAAACATATCCTTAGTCCTTTTCAGGTATTTCAGGATGTTCTTGACCGCTGTCCAGTGATCCACTCCTGGATTACTTTGGTACCTCCCTGCTAAACTTATAGCAAGGCACACATCAGGTCTGGTACACATCATTGCATACATGATAGAGCCTATGGCTGAAGCATAGGGAACATCTTTCATCTTCTCTCTATCTTCTGCAGTGGTCGGGCATTGAGTCTTACTCAACTTCACACCTTGTAACACAGGCAAGAACCCTTTCTTTGCTTGATCCATTTTGAACTTCTTCAAAACTTTGTCAAGGTATGTGCTTTGTGAAAGTCCAATTAAGCGTCTTGATCTATCTCTATAGATCTTGATGCCCAATATGTAAGCAGCTTCACCGAGGTCTTCCATTGAAAAACTCTTATTCAAGTATCCTTTTATGCTATCTAGAAATTCTATATCATTTCCAATCAACAATATGTCATCCACATATAATATCAGAAATGCTATAGAGCTCCCACTCACTTTCTTGTAAATACAGGCTTCTCCAAAAGTCTGTATAAAACCATATGCTTTGATCACACTATCAAAGCATTTATTCCAACTCCGAGAGGCTTGCACCAGTCCATAAATGGATCGCCGGAGCTTGCACACTTTGTTAGCTCCCTTTGGATCGACAAAACCTTCCGGTTGCATCATATACAACTCTTCTTCCAGAAATCCATTCAGGAATGCAATTTTGACATCCATTTGCCAAATTTCATAATCATAAAATGCGGCAATTGCTAGCATGATTTGGACAGACTTAAGCATCGCTATGGGTGAGAAAGTCTCATCGTAGTCAATCCCTTGAACTTGTAGAAAACATTTTGCAACAAGTCGAGCTTTATAGACAGTAACATTACCGTCAGCGTCAGTCTTCTTCTTGAAGATCCATTTATTCGCAATGGCTTGCCGATCATCGGGCAAGTCAACCAAAGTCCATACTTTGTTCTCATACATGGATCCCATCTTAGATTTCATGGCCTCAAGCCATTTTGCGGAATCTGGGCTCACCATCACTTCTTCATAGTTCGTAGGTTCGTCATGGTCTAGTAACATAACCTCCAGAAAAGGATTACCGTACCACTCTGGTGCGGATCTTACTCTGGTTGACCTACGAGGTTCAGTAGTAACTTGATCTGAAGTTTCATGATCAATATCATCATCTTCCTCACTAATTGGTGTAGGTGTCACAAGAACCGGTTTCTGTGATGAACTACTTTCCAATAAGGGAGCAGGTACACTTACCTCATCAAGTTCTACTTTCCTCCCACTCACTTCTTTCAAGAGAAACTCCTTCTCTAGAAAGGATCCAAATTTAGCAACAAAAGTCTTGCCTTCAGATCTGTGATAGAAGGTGTACCCAACAGTTTCCTTTGGATATCCTATGAAGACACATTTCTCCTATTTGGGTTCGAGCTTATCAGGTTGAAGCTTTTTCACATAAGCATCGCAGCCCCAAACTTTAAGAAACGACAATTTTGGTTTCTTGCTAAACCACAGTTCATAAGGCGTCGTCTCTACGGATTTTGGTGGTCCCCTATTTAACGTAAATGCAGCCGTCTCTAAAGGATAACCCCAAAATGATAGCGGTAAATCAGTAAGAGAAATCATAGATCGCACCATATCAAGTAAAGTACGATTACGACATTCGGACACACCATTACGCTGTGGTGTTCCGGGTGGCGTGAGTTGCGAAACTATTCCGCATTGTTTCAAATGTTCTCGTAACTCAAATATTCTCCTCCATGATCAGATCATAGAAAATCTGTTTTCTTGTTATGATGATTCACCACTTCACTCTGAAATTCTTTGAACTTTTCAAATGTTTCAGACTTATGTTTCATTAAGTAGATATACTCATATCTGCTTAAATCATCTGTGAAGGTGAGGAAATAACGATATCCGCCGCGAGCCTCAACATTCATTAGACCACATACATCTGTATGTATGATTTCCAACAAATCGGTTGCTCTCTCCATAGTTCCGGAGAACGGCGTTTTAGTCATCTTGCCCATGAGGCACGGTTCGCAAGTACCAAGTGATTCATAATCAAGTGGTTCCAAAAGTCCATCAATATGGAGTTTCTTCATGCGCTTTACACCAATATGACCTAAACGGTAGTGCCACAAATAAGTTGCACTATCATTATCAACTCTGCATCTTTTGGCTTCAATATTATGAATATGTGTATCACTACTATCGAGATTCAACTAAAATAGACCACTCTCACTACAAAAAAATACACTTCCATGATGATACGTGTTTGTCACAGTAGGTCGTGTTTTTTGTCATGCATGTACATCCATGACGATTTTATGACAGAATCAGGATAGTCATACCTGTGTTGTCGTAGAAGTGTTCCATGACATTACCAAAATTATCATCAGGGAAGTGTCCACTTCCATGACGAGAAATCGCGTGTCACAGAAGTGCTTTCGTCAAGGGTGACTGACACATGGCATCCACCGTAACGGAACGCCGTTAAGCTATCGGGTCGGGTTTTGGATCCGGTAACCCGTTAACAGCCCCGACAAATGGGGATTTTCCACGTGTAAAATCATCATTGGCTGGAGGAAACACGTGTTGGCTCACCGTTGGGACAGATGTCATCCGCTCATTGGACCGAAGGCGCCTATGATACGACGACATGTGGCACGGCCTAACAGAGGCCCATTCCTGTGAAAAGGCCGGCCCGTTTAACTTGGTCAAAAGGTGGCGGGCCGGCCCACGGAAAGCCTGTTAAGGGCCTGTTCGCATATAGCCCATTTATAGCCCACTAACCCAGGGCCCGTCACGCCCTACTCGAATTAGGCCCAGTAGCATCATCTGGGCCGTCCAATATGATTCAGCCCGTTTTAACTTCCAGCCCATGTGTGGCCCTTGACTTCTTTCGACCCATATGATGACCTTTGTAACTCTTGGCCCATTAACGGCTCGTGGTGAAACTGGCCCGTAATGAACAGTGTATCACTTTATACCAATTAACGGCCCGTTATTCCATTGGGCCGTTTCCAGCCCAAGTTATCTTTCGGCCTTCTCAGGGCCCATTGATTCTGGGGCTCATTTGCAGCATTCGGTTACATACGGCCCGTTACTGTCATTTTCTGCTTGTGGGCCAAATTCAGCCCGTCGTTACAGTCGGCCCGTTTGCGGACCGTTAATATGTTGGGCCGTTTTCATGTAAAAAAAACCCGTTGGGCTGTTTTCATAGAGTTATCAAATACGGCCTATTAACGGGTCGTTATGGTCCACGAATAGTATGGCCCATGATTGGCGAAATGATGATATTGTAACACTCCAAATTTTTTGATTCGGTTTTACCAAATTCTTTATTTGATTTGAAGGGGGTTATTTAAATTTTTTCTAAAGGACTCTCCTTTTCAATTTTTTTCTCTTTTATGACAAGTATTTTGTTGGGGTTCATCCAAAATCTTGATCTTTGGGCTTAAGGATTTTTCATCTTGTGTTAGCTCAACCCAAATAACATTGGAAGGTTTTTGCAATACTTTTCATTAAAAAGAATTCCATTAAAACTTTTGGATTTATCCTTCCCCTTTCAAAAAGTATCCTCCCGCCATGGCCTTTGAAGAAAATCTTCTTCCAAAACTATCTCCCCACTTTGAGTCAAGCTAAGCATCCTATTCCAGCAAGTCTCAACCCCTTTTAAATTTTATTTCTATTTATTTTTGCCCTCAAAATCATTTTCTATCATTTATTTGGACTTTGGTGGTTTACAAAGGAACTGCCATTTTCCCTTTGAGTTTTGACTCCAATTAAACTCCTTTGACTAGTCCTTAGCACCCTCAACCAAGATCCATCAAGATCCACAGGTCCACAGTTTAAAATTTTCAAAATTTGCCCACTGCAAGTTTGGACCAGATTTGCCATTTTTGGTGAAATTCATTTGTTTTCTCTTCCTAAAAATCTGAGATAATTCAGGCAGCCCCTAGATGCATCAAGAGACCACCTCACCAAAGATCAGCTCCAGAAAATTTTTCCACATGCCAAGATCATTTCATCGAACAGTTGGCATGCACTGTTGCTGTTCAAATTCAGAAAATTCAGAGTTTCAGTGTTGGGTTCAGTTGACAGCGTCGTTTTCTTTAGAGCACGGCGTCGATCTCGCCAGTAACTGCAGTGGCGCCTTGCTCCCTGTTCCCCTTCCTTATCTAGAGCGCCGCACTATCGTTTGGACGGGCACAAGCGTCAGTGGCGACGTGTCCCGCCAACGTCGGCGTCTTCTGCGGTGGCAGAGCCACCCGTGGCGGCCAACAGGGGTCAGCCCTGCAGAACGGCGCAGTACGGTGCCGCCCACACCACCAGAGGCCTCCGCGTAGCCGTCTCCTTCCTTGTGCGTGCTGCAGCACAGTCACCGTGGCCAGAGAAGCGCAGAGCGCGCTCTCTGCCGCCGACGTGCCCGTGAGCCGTTCCATCGAGGGCTTGGAGTGTCGCCCAAGTCTGGCCAAGTTTAGCTATGGGATGAAGCCGGTGATCCAATCCGCAGCTGCCCCGGCTCCTAAACCCCCGGTTCGACCGTCGCCTCACTGTAATCATCGCCGGAGTTATCCCGTTCTTGGCAACCTCCTCGGGTCGGCTATAAAAAGAGGCCTCGAGCTCGCCTTCGACCCGGCACCACTCCTACACCTCACCAGAGCCACGCCTGGCTACTAGGAAGACCTCGGGGAGGCCTTCTTCCCCGACTCCGGCCGCCCCGGTCCGCTTCGGGCTCCGGCATGATTCCGTCTAGTGAGACCACCCCCGCCTCCCAAACCTTGCTAGAAGCCTCCTAGTGCACCCACTTCTCTGACCATAGGCTCAATTTGACATCTGCAGCCCACCCCGACGAGATCCACCACCGCCCGGACCACCGTCCGCCGGAGTAGAGGCCGCCGTCGATGTGGTACTCGCCGATGACCAACTCCACCACCCTCAGCTGCGGAAGGGCCCCGGGAACTCGTAGGTACCCTCCTTTCCCTCTACCTCGCCGTGGATCAACGCCGGCGACCACCGCGGTCCTTGGGCGCCGGCGTACTTTGTTTTCCTTTTCAAATATTTAAACCTCACGGGTGGGACCCCCTCGTCAGCCTCTCTTTTTCTATTCGAACCGTTTTCCTGGAAAACGCCTTCGGGCAAAGTACGCTTTCCCTTTGGGTTGGCATATTTCTTACTGAAACGTTTTCTGCTTTTATAAACAAACCCCTGGAAACTTTCTGTTTCATTACAGATAAGTCCCTGGGCTAAAACCTTTATAACTTTTTAACAGAAGATGATTTTTAATTAATTCTTTTTCTGTCATCTTTATTATTCCGTCTAGTTTTTTATCATTTTTATTTGAAAAATATTAGGAACAATTTTCATACACACACGGTATTTATGTTAGTATGCGATTTCTTTATACCGTAGATACCGGAGGAGGTGACGGAACCGCGAACTTCGCCGAGCTAGACTCCGACTACTCCGAACCAGGCAAGCATATTTGAACCTTTGATATGATGAGTGTTTTGCATGTTTGCTCGAGTAGCTTTTCTCATGGTATCTTTATATAAACATTAGTGAATGTTATGTTGCATGCAAGGCAAGCTACAGGTGAGCTTCGAAGGTTGATATGTTCATGTGATGATAAGATAACCTGATCATGTGGTGGCATGATAGGTTGTAAGCTGGTATTGTTGAAGCATGCAGTCTTACGTCAATCGTGTAACTCCAGTGTTAACATGGATCAAGTCTCAAACCCGTTCGTTTCCCCTTCGTGCTGCCACATGTTTTCTACAAAGAGTGCGGTTTAGTAAGTTGCAAACCTATTTCCTTGTACACACGAAACAGAGGGACCACGATGAGGGTTCCATGGCCCTAGATTAAAGCCCGTCATCCAGTCAGGGGGCATGGGTGTTTCCGGTTGGGACCGAGAGGGGGGCACCCCTTAGAGCGCGTGATATAAATTTGATCCCATGCTATTCGAGGTTGTGACCTCCCCGTCTTAAAGTTTTTCTTGAACGTTGCCTAGGGTGATTCCTGGCAGCAGAATGTGGAATGGGTGTGTACTGGTTAGATGTGTTCCTTCTGAAATACCGTAAACGGAACTAGTCCTTTGTGACTAATGAAATCCGTTGGCTGTGGTTAAAGAGTACAAACTCTGCAGAGTCAAACCATTCTAGTATCCATGTCCATGACCAGGGACTTGGACATCATCTCAGTGTCAGTGTCAGTCTCAGTATCGATCTCAGTGTCAACCCCAGTGACAGTCTCCGGAGAATAAGCATGAGACTGAGAGTGGTAAACTCGGCTGAATGTTATTCCTGTGAACGGACTAACCAATTTATTATTATGTGCTGAGTATTTCCTTGTGATGGTTTAAATTCATGAACTACTTGAATTCAAATGATAGACTATAAGCCCTTTATGTGATGTCGCTCAGACGTCCGACTGTGGCATTCTTGTTATTTACTGTCGATATGAGCCCTTTATGTGATGTCGCTCAGACGTCCGACTGTGGCATTCTTGTTATTTACTTTCGATATAAGCCCTTTATGTGATGTCGCTCAGACGTCCGACTGTGGCATTCATGTTATTTACTTTCGATATAAGCTCTTTATGCGATGTCGCACAGACGTCCGACTGTGGCACCCTTGTTATGTACTTTCATTATAAGCCCTCTTCGAGATGTCGCTTAGACGTACGACTGTGGCACGCTCTGTTATTTACGTTTGAATATAAGCCCTTTATGTGGTGTCGCCCCGACGCCCGACTGCGGCATGTTAATTTACCTTTACCTTCCGAGGCGTCACTTCAGACACCCGATCGGTCTTTGTTTATTTTATTGGGATTTCGGGAGGACTACCGCCTGACTTCCTTTTATTTATGGTGCAGTGCAAATTTATTATCAGAATGTGCACTACTAATCTGCTATGTGCATCATGTTTGCATTTGTTATATCTTATGTCCAAACTATCTTGCGAGTACATTCAAAGTACTCACCTGGCTTGTTGATTTGGCCAGATGTTAACGAAGGCGATCTTATGGATGAAGTGTTCGATAGCGAGTCCGACGCCTAGAGGAGTCCCAGTCAGTCACGTGCGATCCTGGAGTTGATCACTTGTATTATATACGCTTCCGCTACCCAAATAAAATCATCAAGCCTCACTCCGACGCTTGATGAGCTGTAAGATTTAGGAGTCATGTCACCCACTTCACTGTGACATATCCACCACCACTTTTATTACGAGTCAGTAGTTATGCCACCATACCCTTGTGACATATCCGCCTTTATGTATAATATCGGCGTGCTTGTAATAAATTGTTGAGCATCCTCAGCTCAACCTTGTATAATATTTAGTACTGCTGGATTTCTGTATCAAGGATTTGTCTACCGGTAAGAAGGATTCTTCTGTACTGGTCAACATAAGGGTCGGCTTTTCAATAAATGTTTTATTAGAAAACCGGTCCTGACAAACTTGGTATCAGAGCCAGGCTAACTGTAGGAAGCCACTAGGTGCGATCGCTAATCGGTTATTAGCGTAATAAGTACTATTTTTAGCATTTTGCAAATGTAGCAATTTTCTGTTAGTCATCATAAATTTATGATCTGACTATTCAGAATTTTTGCCTACTTTTGTAGATGGCTGGCAACGACTGTGAGTCACAGGTGTTCGCCAATGTTCCTGAGGGGTTCATCAAGCTTCTCGTCTCCATCACCAAAGTCGCGATCGGGCCATCGGCTCGTCCGGAGTTCACACTCTACCAGCACAAGCTCAGCAATAGCGTATCTATGCACCAGGCCTCGGTGCAATTCAAGGGAGGACGTTCTGAGTCACTCCGCTTCCGATTTGTAGGAAGGGCCATGCCTATGGAGAGGCATGCCATGCAGATGGCTTCCCGTGAGGCGATAGCTCGTCTCCAAGATGTGCTCCTTCAATGAAGACTCGTCGCTACCGCTACCTTCCCTGCCACGTTCCATACACTTGTCACTATGCATTCGCTTGCCCTAGAGGGGAGAGGGATGAGGCTATTGAGATGCTTGTTGAGTATCTCAAAGCTCTGGAGGCAGCTTTTGATAACCTCGTGGACGACTTTGTGGCTGCTCGTATGGACTTTGTTCAGGGCTGTTCCGCCAACAGGAGGGAGCTCCTCCGTACAGCACCACCACTGTCATACATATCGTCCTCAGCGTCCTATGCACCTGCCACCTTAGCCACCGCTCGCCGCCTGCCTACCACTGAGGAGTTTGACCAAGTCATTGCTCCAGATCCAGTCAGAGCTGCACCACCTACCGCGCTTGCACCAGTTCCTCAAACCAGTATTTCACGCCTGGAGCCTATTAGTGAGGAGGAGGTTGAGTCTCGAGCACCACTGGGTCTTTCCCTCGGCGGGTCAAAGGAAGTTTTCACCATCTCCGACTAAGTACGCATAGCAGCCATGCGATGTGCCAGCTTGTATGATATGTTTATATGTATATAGGTTTGGTGAGAAGTAGTTTATGTGCGCATCATGTAGGAACTCGGAGAAGTGCACTAGCCTAAATAACATGTCAGGAATGTGTAGGCACATCCTGAGTGATGTATTGTATAATTACGGCTTGCGTGTAAGATATGTACTGAGCGGTCCTTCTCCATGCGCAATCAAGCATTTTCTTGAAAAATGTTGGAGTTCTTAAAATTTCCGCCTTTTCAAAATTAATTATTTTTAGCACTCAGTTTTTCTCATGAGTTTTGCAAAAATACCCCAGAGTGGAATATGCCTCGTCCCTGGACTCGTTCCATGCCAAGCCCGCCGGAAGAAAATTATGGTACCCAGACAAGTAACAATTTCACACAAGGGCAGTCAAGTCAGCAAGGCAGTGAAGCAACATTTTCTCAAGTATGCCGCCTTTACGAGCAAAGCCAGCAGTAGCATCAAGAAATGACGAACCATGTTATCAATATGGGAAATCATCATGAACCATATCAGGAACATTCCAAATTGGCTGAACTACAAAAGACACGTCCCCCAACGTTCTCCCACACGGATAGACATCTTGAGGCCGATGATTGGCTTCGAGACATTGAAAGGAAGTTAATTATTGCACAATGTTCAGACCGTGAGAAGGTACTTTATGCACCTCACTACCTCACCGGAGCAGCTGCATCATGGTGGGAAAATTTCCTACACATGCATCCCAATGGGAATAACATCACCTGGGAAGAATTTAAAGAAGGTTTTCATGGGGCGCACATTCCAAGAAGCATTATGAAGATCAAGAAAAGGGAGTTTGACGACCTCAAGCAGAGAAGCATGACGGTGACTGAGTACAATAGTCACTTTACTCAATTATCTCGCTATGCCAACGAAGAGCATATGACTGAAAATAAAAAGATGGAAAAATTTCTGGACGGTCTGGCACCAGCACTCAAATGCCAACTGGTCGTACACACCTTTCCGGATTTCAAGACACTTGTGGACAAAGCTATTACATTGGAAAATGAGCGCCGCAGCTTGGAGGATTTTCGCAAGCACAAAAGGGACAAGACTACTCACGCTCGCAACAACCGGAACAAGACTGATTTTCAGAAGATTGGAGCAAACAAACCCACAACCAATGTTCCACACCCTAACAAAAAATTTCATGCAAGGGACAAGGATTTTACGTATCGCCCAGGTGTTACTTGCTATGCTTGTGGAGAGGAAGGACACTATGCTAAATAGTGCCCAAAGCCAAGAAACTTGGCCCCAAAACCGAACAACAATGGAAACAATTTAACACCCAAAGCGTAACAACTTCAACCCCAATAACAATCACAAGAAGGGTCACTTGAACCATGTGACCAAGGAGGAAGCACAGAATGCCCCGGATATCGTACTCGGTACGTTTCCTGTCAACACAATACCTGCCACGGTTTTGTTTGATTCTGGAGCTTCTCACTCGTTCATTTCAAAAAGTTTTGTTTTGCAACATGATTTTTCGATGCTTCCTTTGGAAAAATCCATGATCATCAAGTTCCCCGGGAATAAGCAAATCACTGAGAGTTACTGCCAAGGTGTGGATATTGAGTTTGAAGGACTAAAGTTTCAGGCAAACCTTATTGTATTGGAAAATAAAGGACTGGATGTTATCCTAGGAATGGACTAGTTAACCACCAACAAAGGATTTATCGACTGCTTCAATCGGACTGTAATTCTCACTCATCATCACAGGAAGACAATAAAAGTTGCAGCTCAAGAAAGACTAATATCACGGCAACCAAAGTTGAACAAAGTGGACATTTCAGAACTAAGGAAAGTTCCAGTGGTATGCGAGTTCCCTGACGTATTTCCCGAAGAACTACCAGGCATGCCACCAGACCGGGAAATAGAGTTCAGCATTGAAATAGCACCTGGAACCACCCCCATTTACAATAAACCCTATAAAATGGCACCCTCAGAGTAGGTAGAATTAAAGAAGCAAATAAAAGAGTTACTGGACAAAGGATTTATACGGGCCAGCTCCTCACCTTGGGGTTCACTAGTATTATTTGCCAAGAAAAAGGATGGGACACTAAGATTATGCATAGACTATCGAGCACTCAACATGGTCACCATCAAAAACAAATATCCGATGCCTCGGATAAATGATTTATTTGACCAGCTCGCACAAGCCAAAGTTTTCTCAAAAATTGATTTAAGATCGGGGTATCATCAATTAAAAGTACGGACTGAAGATATCCCTAAAACAGCATTCACCTCCAGATACGGATTATATGAGTTTACAGTAATGCCGTTTGGACTGAGAAACGCCCTCGCATATTTTGTCCATCTCATGAACAAAGTGTTTATGAAATTTATGGACAAATTTGTCGTGGTGTTCATTAATGATATTCTGGTATACTCTAAGACACCAGAAGAGCATGCTGAGCATCTCAGGATTGTACTGGGAGAATTAAGGAAACATCAATTATATGCCAAATTCAGCAAATGTGAATTTTGGTTAAGACATGTTGGTTTTCTAGGCCACGTTTTGACTCAAGAAGGTGTCGCCGTGGACCCAGAAAAGGTCAAGGCCGTACTTGGCTGGAAGCCACCAACTAACATAACAGATGTACGAAGCTTCCTAGGAATGGCTGGATATTACCGGAGGTTTATTGAGGGGTTCTCCACCATAGCAAAACCAATGACATAGTTACTCAAGAAGGATAAGAAATTTGTATGGACGGAAGCTTGCGAGAAAAGTTTCCAAGAACTCAAAAGGAAATTAACAACAACACCGGTATTGGTTGTACCATATATACACAAAAGTTTTGAAGTATATTGTGACGCATCCCGGAAAGGCCTCGGATGCGTACTAATGCAAGAAGGCAAAGTGGTCGCATACGCTTCCAGGCAACTACGAAAGCATGAAGAAAATTATCCTACTCATGATTTGGAATTGGCAGCAGTCATTCATGCACTCAAAGTGTGGAGGCACTTTTTGCTTGGAAATCATTGTGAAATATATACGGATCATAAAAGCCTCAAGTATATTTTCACACAACCCGAACTCAACTTACGGCAACGATGCTGGTTGGAATTGGTGAAAGATTATGATGTTGGCATTCACTACCATCCAGGAAAAGCAAATGTAGTGGCAGATGCTCTTAGTCGAAACCCCAGCTCGGGCAACGACAGTCTACAGAAGTTGAGACCTGAATTTCAGCAAGAATTCACCAAACTGAATTTGGTGATGGTCACTAAAGGCAATGTGTCAAATTTGGAAATACAACCCACCCTTGTGGAACAGATTAAGAAGGCTCAGCACGGACATCCCAGCATCGAAGGCATAAAAAGAAAAGTGAGCATGGGCAAAGCCTCAGGATTCGTCGTAGACGATGAGGGAATATTATGGTACGGAGACAGGCTCTGCGTGCCAAATATAGAGGACCTCAAACAACAAATTCTAGCTGAAGGCCACAACGCTCCATATTCAATCCACCCTGGAGGAACCAAAATGTATAAGGACATTCAGGAAACTTTTGGTGGCACGGTATGAAGAGAGATATAGCCACTTTCATTACGTGTTGTGATTCTTGCCAGCGCATTAAAGCCGAGCACCAAAAACCAGCTGGACAGCCCAACAGGATACCTGAGTGAAAATGGGACAAAATTGGAATGGATTTTATTGTCGGACTACCTCGGTCACAACACGGAAATGATGCCATATGGGTCATCACAAATAGATTAACCAAGGTGGCACATTTCATTCCCGTAAATACAACCTACACCACTCAGAAGCTTGCCAAACTTTATCTCTCTCGTATAGTTTGTCTGCATGGAATTCCAAAGACTATAATATCCGACAGGGGCACTCAATTCGTTTCTAAATTTTGGGATCATTTATAATAGGCTCTGGGAACTCAACTAGCATTCAGTACAGCATACCACCCCCAGACTAATGGACAAACAGAACGCGTGAACCAAATTTTAGAGGACATGCTGAGAGCATGTGTTCTCACCTATGGAACCAGTTGGGAAGAAAGCTTGCCATATGCCGAGTTCGCATACAACAACAGTTACCAAACCAGTCTACAAATGGCGCCTTTTGAAGCCTTGTATGGGTGGAGATGTCGTACTCCATTAAATTGGTCAGAAACAGGAGACAGTCGTATCTTCGGCCCAGACATGCTCAAGGAAGCTGAGGAGAAGGTTAGACTAATCAGGGACCATCTCAAGATAGCTCAAAGCCGACAAAAGAGTTATTATGATCGAAAACATCGTGAAGTCAGCTTTGAACCTGGTGAATATGTGTATCTACGAGTATCTCCTATGAGGGGCCTGCAACGGTTCAAAGTTAAAGGAAAGCTAGCACCAAGATTTATAGGACCCTTCGGTGTGGTTGCATGAAGAGGCACAATAGCCTACCAGCTAGACCTACCCAAAGAGCTGTCAGACGTCCACGACATGTTCCACGTCTCATAGTTGAGGAAATGCGTAAGCAACCCAGAGAAGCAAGTATCACATGAGAGCATTGACGTGCAACCAGACCTCACCAAAAGGGAACGTCCAATAAAAATATTAGAGGAGTCTGAAAGGAGGACCCGTCAGAAAACAATTAAGTTTTTCAAGGTTCAGTGGAGCAATCACACCGAGGATGAAGCGACGTGGGAAAGAGAGGACTTTCCTCGGGCAGAGTACCCACAGCTATTTGAGGATCAACTGAAATCTCGGGGACAAGATTTTTCCTAAGGGGGTAGGTGTTGTAACACTCCAAAAATTTTGATTTGGTTTTACCAAATTCTTTATTTGATTTTAAGGGGGTTATTTAAAATTTTTCTAAAGGACTCTCCTTTTCAAAAAAAAATCTCTTTTATGACAAGTATTTTGTTGGGGTTCATCCAAAATCTTGATCTTTGGGCTTAAGGATTTTTCATCTTGTTTTAGCTCTACCTAAATAACATTGGAAGGTTTTTGCAATACTTTTCATTAAAAAGAATTCCATTAAAACTTTTGGATTTATTCTTCCCCTTTCAAAAAGTATCCTCTTGCCATGGCCTTTGAAGAAAATCTTCTTCCAAAACTATCTCCCCACTTTGAGTAAAGCCAAGCATCCTATTCCAGCAAGTATCAACCCCTTTTAAATTTTATTTCTATTTATTTTTGCCCTCAAAATCATTTTCTAACATTTATTTGGATTTTGGTGGTTTACAAAGGAACTGCCATTTTCCCTTTGAGTTTTGACTCCAATTAAAGTCTTCTGACTAGTCCTTAGCACCCACAACCAAGATCCATCAAGATCCACTGGTCCACAGTTCAAAATTTTCAAAATTTGCCCACTGCAAATTTGGACCAGATTTGCCATTTTTGGTGAAATTCATTTGTTTTCTATTCCTAAAAATCTGAGATAATTCAGGCAGCCCCTAGATGCATCAAGAGACCACCTCACCAAAGATCAGCTCTAGAAAATTTTTCCACATGCCAAGATCATTTCATCGAACAATTGGCATGCACTGTTGCTGTTCAAATTCAGAAAATTCAGAGTTTCAGTGTTGGGTTTAGTCGACAGCGTCGTTTTCTTCAGAGCACGGCGTCGATCTCGCCAGTAACTGCAGTGGCGCCTTGCTCCCTGTTCCTCCTCCTTATCCAGAGCGCCGCACGGTCGTTTGGAAGGGCACAAGCGTCGGTGGCGACGTGTCCCGCCAACGCGGGCGTCTTCCGCGGTGGCAGAACCACCCGTGTTGGCTAACAGGGGCCAGCCCTGCAAAACGGCACCGTCGGGCGCTGCCGACACCACTAGAGGCCTCTGCGTGGCCGTCTCCTTCCCAGTGCATGCTGCAGCACAGTCACCGTGGCCAGAGAAGCGCAGAGCGCGCTCTCTGCCGCCGACGTGCCTGTGAGTCGTTCCGTCGAGGGCTTGGAGCGTCACCCAAGTCTGGAGAAGTTTAGCTATGGGATGAAGCCGGTGATCCAATCCGTAGCTGCCCGGCTCCTAAACCCCCCGTTCGTCCGCCGCCTCACCGTAATCATCGCCGGAGTTATCCCGTTCTCGGCAACCGCCTCGGGTCGGCTATAAAAGGAGGCCTCGAGCTCGCCTTTGACCCAGCACCACTCCTACACCTCACCAGAGCCACGCCTAGCTACTAGGAAGACCTCGGGGAGGCCTTCTTCCCCGACTCCGGCCGCCCCGATCCGCTTCGGGCTCCGGCACGATTCCCTCTGGTGAGACCACCCCCACCTCCCAAACCTTGCCAAAAGCCTCCTAGTGCACCCACTCGTCTGACCCTAGGCTCAATTTGACATCTGCAGCCCTCCCCGACGAGATCCACCACCGCCCGAACCACCGTCCGCCAGAGTAGAGGCCGCCGTCGACGTGGTACTCGTCGACGACCAACTCCACCACCCTCAGGTGCGAAAGGGACCCGGGAACCCGTAGGTACCCTCCCTTCCCTCTACCTCGCCGTGGATCGATGCCGGCGACCACCGCGGTCCTCGGGCGCCGGCGTACTCTGTTTTCCTTTTCAAATATTTAAACCTGACGGGTGGGACCCCCTCGTCAGCCTCTCTTTTTCTATTCGAACCGTTCTCCTGGAAAACGCCTTCGGGCAAAGTACGCTTTCCCTTTGGGTTGGCGTATTTCTTACTGAAACGTTTTCTGCTTTTATAAACAAACCCCTGGAAACTTTTTGTTTCATTACAGATAAGTCCCTGGGCTAAAACCTTTATAACTTTTTAACAGAAGATGATTTTTAATTAATTCTTTTTCTGTCATCTTTATTTTTCTGTATAGTTTTTTACCATATTTATTTGAAAAATATTAGGAACAATTTTCATACACACACGGTATTTATGTTAGTATGTGATTTCTTTATATTGTAGATACCGGAGGAGGTGACGGAACCGCAAACTTCGCCGAGCTAGACTCCGACTACTCCAAACCAGGCAAGCATATTTGAACCTTTGATATGATGAGTGTTTTGCATGTTTGCTCGAGTAGCTTTTCACATGGTATCTTTATATAAACATTAGTAAATGTTACGTTGCGTGCAAGGCAAGGTATAGGTGAGCTTCGAAGGTTGATATGTTCATGGGATGATAAGATAACCTGATCATGTGGTGGCATGATAGGTTGTAAGCTGGTATTGTTGAAGCATGCCAGTCTTACGTCAACCGTGTAACTCCAGTGTTAACATGGATCAAGTCTCGAACCCGTTCATTTCCCCTTCGTGCTGCCACATGTTTTCTGCAAAGAGTGCGGTTTAGTAAGTTGCAAACCTCTTTCCTTGTACACACCAAACAGAGGGACCGCGATGAGGGTTCCATGGCCCTAGATTAAAGCCCGTCATCCGGTCAGGGGGCATGGGTGTTTCCGGTTGCGAGCGGGAGGGGGCACCCCTTAGAGCGCGCGATATAAATTTGATCCCATGCTATTCGAGGTTGTGACCTCCCCGTCTTAAAGTTTTTCTTGAACGTTGCCTAGGGTGATTCCTGGCAGCGGAATGTGGAATGGGTGTGTACTGGTTAGATGTGTTCCTTCTGAAATACCGTAAACGGAACTAGTCCTTTGTGACTACTGAAATCCGTTGGCTGTGGTTAAAGAGTACAAACTCTACAGAGTCAAACCATTCTAGTATCCATGTCCATGACCAGGGACTTGGACATCATCTCAGTGTCAGTGTCAGTCTCAGTGTCGATCTCGGTGTCAACCCCAGTGACAGTCTTCGGAGAATAAGCATGAGACTGAGAGTGGTAAACTTGGCTGAATGTTATTCCTATGAACGGACTAACCAATTTATTATTATGTGCTGAGTATTTCCTTGTGATGGTTTAAATTCATGAACTACTTGAATTCGAATGATAAACTATAAGCCCTTTATGTGATGTCGCTCAGACGTCCGACTATGGCATTCTTGTTATTTACTGTCGATATAAGCCCTTTATGTGATGTCGCTCAGACATCCGACTGTGGCATTCTTGTTATTTACTTTTGATATAAGACTTTTATGCGATGTCGCACAGACGTCCGACTGTGGCACCCTTGTTATTTACTTTCATTATAAGCGCTCTTCGAGATGTCACTTAGATGTACGACTATGGCACGCTCTGTTATTTACGTTTCAATATAAGCCCTTTATGTGGTGTCTCCCCGACGCCCGACTGCGGCATGTTAATTTACCTTTACCTTTCGAGGCGTCGCTTCAGACACCCGATCGGTCTTCGATTATTTTATTGGGATTTTGGGAGGACTACCGCCTGACTTCCTTTTATTTATCGTGCAGTGCAAATTTATTATCAGAATGTGCACTACTAATCTGCTATGTGCATCATGTTCGCATTTGTTATATCTTATGTCCAAACTGTCTTGCGAGTACATTCGAAGTACTCACCTGGCTTGTTGATTTGGCCAGATGTTGACGAAGGCGATCTTATGGATGAAGAGTTCGATAGCGAGTCCGATGCCTCGAGGAGTTCCAGTCAGTCACGTGCGATCCTGGAGTTGATCACTTGTATTATATACGCTTCCGCTACCTAGATAAAATCATCAAGCCTCACTCTGACGCTTGATGAGCTGTAAGATTTAGGAGTCATGTCACCCACTTCACTGTGACATATCCACCACCACTTTTATTACGAGTCAATAGTTATGCCACCATACCCTTGTGACATATCCACCTTTATGTATAATATCGGCGTGCTTGTAATAAATTGTTGAGCATCCTCATGTTGGGGAACGTTGCAGAAAATTAAAATTTTTCCTACGGTTTCACCAAGATCCATCTATGAGTTCATCTAGCAACGAGTCATGGGAGAGAGAGATTGCATCTACATACCACTTTGTAGATCGCGAGCGGAAGTGTTCAACGAACGGGGATAAAGTAGTCGTACACACCGTGATCCAAATCACCGGAGATCCTAGCACCGAAAGCACGGCACCTCCGCGTTCAACACACGTACGGTCAGTGTAACGTCTCCTTCTTCTTGATCCAGCAAGGCAAAGGAGAGGTTGGGGAAGAAGACTCCAGCAGCAGCACGACGGCGTGGTGATGGTGGAGCCGCAGTACTCCGACAGGGCTTCGCCGAGCTCTACGGAGGAGGAGGAGGTGTTGGAGAGGGATAGGGAGGTGCCAGGGCAAAGGGTGCGCAGCCCCCCCTCCCCTCCCCCCTTTATATAGCCCCTTGGGGGGGGGGCGGGGGGCGGCGGCCAGGGAGGGGACTTGCCCCCCAAGCAAGGGGGGCGCCCCCTTTAGGGTTCCCCCCAACCCTAGGCGCATGGGCCCTTGGGGGGGAGGCGCACCAGCCCACTTTGGGCTGGTTCCCTTCCTCATACAGCCCATGGGGCCCCTCCGAGGCAGGTGGCCCCACCCGATGGACCCCCGGGACCCTCCGGTGGTCCCGGTACAATACCGATAACCCCGAAAGTTGTCCCGATGGCCAAAACAACACTTTCTATATATAATTCTTTACCTCCGGACCATTCCGAAACTCCTCGTGACTTCCGGGATCTCATTCAGGACTCTGAACAACATTCGGGTTACTGCATATACATATCTTCACAACCCTAGCGTCACCGAACCTTAAGTGTGTAGACCCTACGGGTTCGGGAGACATGCAGACATGACCGAGACGGCTCTCGGGCAATAACCAACAGTGGGATCTGGATACCCATGTTGGCTCCCACATGCTCCATGATGATCTCATCGGATGAACCACGATGTCGAGGATTCAATTAATCCCGTATACGATTCCCTTTGTCAATCGGTATTTTACTTGCCCGAGATTCGATCGTCGGTATCCCAATACCTCGTTCAATCTCGTTATCGGCAAGTCACTTTTCTCGTACCGTAATGCATGATCCCGTGATCAAACACTTTGATCACATTGAGCTCATTATGATGATGCATTACCGAGAGGGCCCAGTGATACCTCTCCGTCAAGCGGAGTGACAAATCCCAGTCTCGATCCATGTCAACCCAACAGACACTTTCAGAGATACCCGTAGTATACCTTTATAGTCACCCAGTTACGTTGTGATGTTTGGCACACCCAAAGCACTCCTACGGTATCCAGGAGTTACATGATCTCATGGTCTAAGGAAAGGATACTTGACATTGGAAAACTCTAGCAAACGAACTATGCGATCTTATGCTATGTTTAGGATTGGGTCTTGTCCATCACATCATTCTCCTAATGATGTGATCTCGTTATCAATGACATCCAATGTCCATAGTCAGGAAACCATGACTATCTGTCGATCAACGAGCTAGTCAACTAGAGGCTCACTAGGGACATATTGTTGTCTGTTATTCACACATGTATTACGATTTCCGGATAACACAATTATAGCACGAATAAAGACAATTATCATGAATAAGGAAATATAATAATAAGGCTTTTATTATTGCCTCTAGGGCATATTTCCAACAGTCTCCCACTTGCACTAGAGTCAATAATCTAGTTACATTGTGATGAATCGAACACCCATAGAGTTCTGGTGCTGATCATGTTTTGCCTTAGGGAGAGGTTTAGTCAACGAATCTGCGACATTCAGATCCGTGTGCACTTTACAAATTTCTATGTCTCCATCTTGAACATTTTCACGAATGGAGTTGAAGCGACGCTTGATGCGCCTGGTCTTCTTGTGAAACCTAGGCTCCTTTGCAAGTGCAATAGCTCCAGTGTTGTCACAGAAGAGTTTGATTGGCCCCGACGCATTGGGTATGACTCCGAGGTCGGTGATGAACTCCTTCACCCAAATTGCTTCATGTGCTGCCTCCGAGGCTGCCATGTACTCCGCTTCACATGTAGATCCCGCCACGAC
The DNA here is from genome assembly GCA_032464435.1 of Aegilops umbellulata. Taxonomy (NCBI): domain Eukaryota; kingdom Viridiplantae; phylum Streptophyta; class Magnoliopsida; order Poales; family Poaceae; genus Aegilops; species Aegilops umbellulata. Next base: position 81,937,818 of record CP136058.1, read on the forward strand.
GCTCTGCTTGCAACTGCACCAGCTTACTGCCCCACCATTCAAAATATACACGTATCCGGTTTGTGACTTAGAGTCATCCGGATCTGTGTCGAAGCTAGCGTCGACGTAACCCTTTACGACGAGCTCTTCGTCACCTCCATAAACGAGAAACATTTCCTTAGTCCTTTTCAGGTACTTCAGGATATTCTTGACCGCTGTCCAGTGTTCCTTGCCGGGATTACTTTGGTACCTTCCCACCAAACTTACGACAAGGTTTACATCAGGTCTGGTACACAGCATGGCATACATAATAGAACCTATGGCTGAGGCATAGGGGATGACACTCATCTCTTCTATATCTTCTGCCGTGGTCGGACATTGAGCTGAGCTCAATTTCACACCTTGTAACACAGGTAAGAACCCTTTCTTAGATTGATCCATATTGAATTTCTTCAATATCTTATCAAGGTATGTGCTTTGTGAAAGACCTATGAGGCGTCTCGATCTATCTCTATAGATCTTGATGCCTAATATATAAGCAGCTTCTCCAAGGTCCTTCATTGAAAAACTCTTATTCAAGTAGGCCTTAATGCTGTCCAAGAGTTCTAGATCATTTCCCATCAAAAGTATGTCGTCTACATATAATATGAGAAATGCTATAGAGCTCCCACTCACTTTCTTGTAAACGCAGGCTTCTCCATAAGTCTGTGTAAACCCAAACGCTTTGATCATCTCATCAAAGCGAATGTTCCAACTCTGAGATGCTTGCACCAGCCCATAAATCGAGCGTTGGAGCTTGCACACCTTGTCAGCATTCTTAGGATCGACAAAACCTTCCAGCTGCATCATATACAATTCTTCCTTAAGGAAACCATTAAGGAATACCGTTTTGACGTCCATTTGCCATATTTCATAATCATAGAATGCGGCAATTGCTAACATGATTCGGACGGACTTCAGCTTCGCTACCGGTGAGAAAGTCTCATCGTAGTCAACCCCTTGAACTTGTCGATAACCCTTAGCGACAAGCCGAGCTTTATAGATGGTCACATTACCATCCGCGTCTGTCTTCTTCTTAAAGATCCATTTATATTCTATGGCTCGCCGCTCAACGGGCAAGTCAGTCAAAGTCCATACTTCGTTTTCATACATGGATCCTATCTCGGATTTCATGGCTTCCAGCCATTTGTCGGAATCCGGGCCCGCCATTACTTCCTCATAGTTCGAAGGTTCACCGTTGTCTAACAACATGATTTCCAAGACAGGGTTGCCGTACCACTCTGGTGCGGAACGTGTCCTTGTGGACCTTCGAATTTCAGTAGGAGCTTGATTAGAAGTATCTTGATCATCATCATTAATTTCCTCTCTAGTCGGTGCAGGCACCTCAGAAACGTTTTCTTGAGTTTCGCCATTTTCCGGTTCAAGAGGTAACACTTCATCAAGTTCTACTTTCCTCCCACTTCCTTCTTTCGAGAGAAACTCTTTCTCTAGAAAGGATCCATTCTTGGCAACAAAGATCTTGCCTTCGGATCTGAGGTAGAAGGTATACCCAACAGTTTCTTTAGGGTATCCTATGAAGACGCATTTTTCCGACTTGGGTTCGAGCTTTTCAGGTTGAAGTTTCTTGACATAAGCATCGCATCCCCAAACTTTTAGAAACGACAGCTTAGGTTTCTTCCCAAACCATAATTCATACAATGTCGTCTCAACGGACTTCGACGGAGCCCTATTTAAAGTGAATGCGGCAGTCTCTAAAGCATAGCCCCAAAAAGATAGCGGTAAGTCGGTAAGAGACATCATAGATCGCACCATATCTAATAGAGTGCGATTACGACGTTCGGACACACCATTACGCTGAGGTGTTCCAGGCGGCGTGAGTTGTGAAACTATTCCACATTTTCTTAAGTGCGTGCCAAATTCGTGACTCAAGTATTCTCCTCCACGATCTGATCGTAAAAACTTGATCTTTCTATCACGTTGATTTTCAACCTCACTCTGAAATTCCTTGAACTTTTCAAAGGTCTCAGACTTGTGTTTAATTAAGTAGACATACCCATATCTACTCAAGTCATCAGTGAGGGTGAGAACATAACGATAGCCACCGCGAGCCTCAACACTCATTGGACCGCACACATCGGTATGTATGATTTCCAATAAGTTGGTTGCTCGCTCCATTGTTCCTGAGAACGGAGTCTTGTTCATTTTACCCATGAGGCATGGTTCGCACGTGTCAAATGATTCATAATCAAGAGACTCTAAAAGTCCATCTGCATGGAGCTTCTTCATGCGTTTGACACCTATGTGACCAAGGCGGCAGTGCCACAAATATGTGGGACTATTGTTATCAACTTTAACTCTTTTGGTATTCACACTATGAATATGTGTATCATCACATACGAGATTCATTAAGAATAAACCATTAACCATCGGATCATGACCATAAAACATATCTCTCATATAAATAGAACAACCATTATTCTCGGATTTAAATGAGTAGCCATCTCGAATTAAACGAGATCGAGACACAATGTTCATGCTCAAACTTGGCACTAAATAACAATTATTGAGGTTTAAAACTAATCCCGTAGGTAAATGTAGAGGCAGCGTGCCGAGGCGATCACATCGACCTTGGAACCATTCCCGACGCGCATCGTCACCTCGTCCTTCGCCAGTCTCCGTTTATTCCGCAGCTCCTGCTTTGAGTTACAAATGTGAGCAACTGCACCGGTATCAAATACCCAAGAGCTACTACGAGTACTGGTAAGGTACACATCAATTACATGTATATCACATATACCTTTTGTTTTGCCGGCCTTCTTGTCCACTAAGTATTTGGGGCAGTTCCGCTTCCAGTGACCACTTCCCTTGCAATAAAAGCACTCAGTCTCGGGCTTGGGTCCATTCTTTGGCTTCTTCCCGGCAACTTGCTTACCGGGCGCGGCAACTTCCTTGCCGTCCTTCTTGAAGTTCTTTTTACCCTTGCCCTTCTTGAACTTAGTGGTTTTATTCACCATCAACACTTGATGCTCCTTCTTGATTTCTACCTCTGCTGATTTCAGCATAGCATATACCTCAGGAATGGTCTTTACCATCCCCTGCATATTGTAGTTCATCACAAAGCTCTTGTAGCTAGGTGGAAGCGACTGGAGGATTCTGCCAATGACCGCTTCATCCGGGAGATTAACTTCCAGTTGAGTCAAGCGGTTGTGCAACCCAGACATCTTGAGTATGTGTTCACTGACAGAGCCATTTTCCTCCATCTTACAGCTAAAGAATTTGTCGGAGACTTCATATCTCTCGACCCGGGCATGAGCTTGGAAAACCATTTTCAGCTCTTCGAACATCTCATATGCTCCATGTCTCTCAAAATGCTTTTGGAGCCCCGGCTCTAAGCTGTAAAGCATGCCGCACTGAACGAGGGAGTAATCATCGCAGCGTGACTGCCAAGCGTTCATAATGTCTTGTTCTGCAGGGAGAATAGGTGCGTCACCCAGTGGTGCTCGTAGGACATAATCTTTCTTGGCAGCTATGAGGATGATCCTCAGGTTCCGGACCCAGTCCGTATAGTTGCTACCATCGTCTTTCAGCTTGGTTTTCTCTAGGAACGCGTTGAAGTTGAGGACTACGTTGGCCATTTGATCTATAAGACATATTGTAAAATCTTTAGACTAAGTTCATGATAATAAAGTTCATTTAATCAAATTATTTAATGAACTCCCACTTAGATAGACATCCCTCTTCTATTCATCTAAGTATTACATGATCCGAGTCAACTAGGCCGTGTCCGATCATCACGTGAGACGGACTAGTCAACATCGGTGAACATCTTCATGTTGATCGTATCTTCTATACGACTCATGCTCGACCTTTCGGTCTTCTGTGTTCCGAGGCCATGTCTGTACATGCTAGGCTCGTCAAGTCAACCTAAGTGTTTTGCGTGTGTAAATCTGTCTTACACCCGTTGTATGTGAACGTTAGAATCTATCACACCCGATCATCACGTGGTGCTTCGAAACAACGAACTGTCGCAACGGTGCACAGTTAGGGGGGAACACTTTCTTGAAATTATTATGAGGGATCATCTTATTTACTACCGTCGTTCTAAGTAAACAAGATGCAAAACATGATAAACATCACATGCAATCAAATAATAAACGTGACATGATATGGCCAATATCACATAGCTCCTTCGATCTCCATCTTGGGGCTCCATGATCATCTTGTCACCGGCTTGACACCATGATCTTCATCATCATGATCTTCATCATCGTGTCTCCATGAAGTTGCTCGCCAACTATTACTTCTACTACTATGGCTAACGCGTTTAGCAATAAAGTAAAGTAATTTACATGGCGTTTCTCAATGACACGCAGGTCATACAAAAATAAAGACAACTCCTATGGCTCCTGCCGGTTGTCATACTCATCGACATGCAAGTCGTGATTCCTATTACAATAGCATGAACATCTCATACATCACATATAGATCATTCATCATTCATCACAACTTTGGCCATATCATATCACAAAGCACTTGCTGCAAAAACAAGTTAGACGTCCTCTAATTGTTGTTGCAAGTTTTACGTGGCTGAATTAGGTTTCTAGCAAGAACGTTTTCTTACCTACGTGAAAACTACAACGTGATTTGTCAACTTCTATTTACCCTTCATAAGGACCCTTTTCATCGAATCCGCTCCAACTAAAGTGGGAGAGACAGACACCCGCCAGCCACCTTATGCAACTGGTGCATGTTAGTCGGTGGAACCGGTCTCACGTAAGAGTACGTGTAAGTTTGGTCCGGGCCGCTTCATCCCACAATACCGCTGAAGCAAGATAAGACTAGTAGCGGCAAGAAAGTTGAAAACATCTACGCCCACAACAAATTGTGTTCTACTCGTGCAATAGAGAACTACGCATAGACCTAGCTCATGATGCCACTGTTGGGGAACGTTGCAGAAAAATAAAAAATTTTCTACGGTTTCACCAAGATCCATCTATGAGTTCATCTAGCAACGAGTCATGGGAGAGAGAGATTGCATCTACATACCACTTTGTAGATCGCGAGCGGAAGCGTTCAACGAACGGGGATGAAGTAGTCGTACACACCGTGATCCAAATCACCGGAGATCCTAGCACCGAAAGCACGGCACCTCCGCGTTCAACACACGTACGGTCAGCGTAACGTCTCCTTCTTCTTGATCCAGCAAGGCAAAGGAGAGGTTGGGGAAGAAGACTCCAGCAGCAGCACGACGGCGTGGTGATGGTGGAGCCGTAGTACTCCGACAGGGCTTCGCCAAGCTCTACGGAGGAGGAGGAGGTGTTGGAGAGGGAGAGGGAGGCGCCAGGGCAAAGGGTGCGCAGCCCCCCCTCCCCTCCCCCCTTTATATAGCCCCTTGGGGGGGGCGCTGGCCCTAGGAGATGGAATCTCCTAGGGGGGGGCGGCGGCCAGGGAGGGGACTTGCCCCCCAAGCAAGGGGGATGCCCCCTTTAGGGATGCCCCCCAACCCTAGGCGCATGGGCCCTTGGGGGGAGGCGCACCAGCCCACTTTGGGCTGGTTCCCTTCCTCATACAGCCCATGGGGCCCCTCCGAGGCAGGTGGCCCCACCCGGTGGACCCCCGGGACCCTTCGGTGGTCCCGGTACAATACCGATAACCCCGAAACTTGTCCCGATGGCCAAAATAGCACTTTCTATATATAATTCTTTACCTCCGGACCATTCCGAAACTCCTCGTGACGTCTGGGATCTCATACGGGACTCCGAACAACATTCGGGTTACTGCATATACATATCTTCACAACCCTAGCGTCACCGAACCTTAAGTGTGTAGACCCTACGGGTTCGGGAGACATGCAGACATGACCGAGACGGCTCTCGGGCAATAACCAACAGCGGGATCTGGATACCCATGTTGGCTCCCACATGCTCCACGATGATCTCATCGGATGAACCACGATGTCGAGGATTCAATTAATCCCGTATACGATTCCCTTTGTCAATCGGTATTTTACTTGCCCGAGATTCGATCGTCGGTATCCCAATACCTCGTTCAATCTCGTTATCGGCAAGTCACTTTTCTCGTACCGTAATGCATGATCCCGTGATCAAACACTTTGATCACATTGAGCTCATTATGATGATGCATTAGCGAGAGGGCCCGGTGATACCTCTCCGTCAAGCGGAGTGACAAATCCCAGTCTCGATCCATGTCAACCCAACAGACACTTTCAGAGATACCTGTAGTATACCTTTATAGTCACCCAGTTACGTTGTGACGTTTGGCACACACAAAGCACTCCTACGGTATCCGGGAGTTACACGATCTCATGGTCTAAGGAAAGGATACTTGACATTGGAAAACTCTAGCAAACGAACTATGCGATCTTATGCTATGTTTAGGATTGGGTCTTGTCCATCACATCATTCTCCTAATGATGTGATCTCGTTATCAATGACATCCAATGTCCATAGTCAGGAAACCATGACTATCTGTCGATCAACGAGCTAGTCAACTAGAGGCTCACTAGGGACATATTGTTGTCTGTTATTCACACATGTATTACGATTTCCGGATAACACAATTATAGCATGAATAAAGACAATTATCATGAATAAGGAAATATAATAATAATGCTTTTATTATTGCCTCTAGGGCATATTTCCAACACCTCAGCTCAACCTTGTATAATATTTAGTACTTTTGGATTTCTGTATCAAGGATTTGTCTACCGATAAGAAGGATTCTTCTGTACTGGTCAACATAAGGGCCGGCTTTTCAATAAATGTTTTATTGGAAAACCGGTCCTGACAGATACGCCCCATAGAAGGCCCATGGATCCTATGGCCCTTATGAGGCCCATGGATAGTATGGCCCGTAGAAGGCCCATGGATCGTACGGCCCGTAGAAGGCCCACGGACCCTAAGGCCCGTAGAAGGCCCATGGACTCTAAGGCCCGTATAGAAGGCCGATGGATCCTACGGCCAGACGAAGGCCCATGGATCATACGGCCTGCAAGAGGCCCATGGTTACAACAGTCCGTGTCTTGCCATGATTATTTTGGCCTAGTTACCAAAAATAGGCTATTGTGGCCACTAGAAAAAACAGAAAAAAGAACTGCAGTGACTACAAGCAAACAACTAAACAAGACAATAAGGAAATAAATAAGCAAGCAATTAACGCTAGCCTAATACCGCTATTACACATATTACATCCACTGGGCATCAAAGTTCGCCACCAGTGCAAATATAGGGAACAAAGCAGCACATTACATACACTGGCCGTCAAAATTGGCCACCAGAGCAAATAAACGCGGCAGCAAAATAGGAGCATAACTAAAACAACTTCAGAAGAGCTCAAGAAACGTTATCCTGGGTATCCACGATGCTGGCAATAAGCTTAGCAAGCTGATTAGCTTTGTCCTGTTTGGCGCTAAAATCCTCCAACGCTTGCTGTTGCACCAGAAAGTATGCATCTGAATGCTCCAGGGACTTCCGCAGTCCTTCCGCTTCTTGTCACAGCATAGCTGATCGATGTCTTTCAGCTTGTAGTTGAGACTCAAGAAACCGAACTGATTCAGACAGTGAGTTTGAATAGCTTGTGCAAGCGATAGTGGCCAGTAACTCAAACACTAAACCAAGACAGTACTTTGGGGTTGTCTCGCTGTCTTCAAGATAGTCTTCCTTAGCTGTTTTATCAGCTTTGTTGGAGACCAACAAGGGTGTGTCACTATCCTGAACCTTATCTGCATTACTTCCTTTACCATTGCTTAATAAGGCACTCTTCCCCAATATTCTGTCAGCATTCTAAAAGAAGAAACAAGTAGACACATAACTAGCATGTACTAGTATATAAAACTCATTTCGGTGAACCAGTAAATTAGTAAGGTGGACAAGATTAAACTACCAAGTCTTCTATTGCCAAGTACTAGTACATAATAAAAGCATCAAACAAACACATATCTATGTCCTATGGTCACAACATTGTCTTGCCAAATCAAAATAGAGACACGGCTCAAATCATATCAGTTCAAGACAAAGCAGCAGTGAAAGAATACAAAGCGTGGGAAACTACACGACACAATAAGATTTTAGATGGGTACCATGGGTCTACATGTACAACAACACTATTGGCTCTGTTGTGATGCTAGTAATGTGCATGATATGAAAGTCAACTGTATACACAATTGAAATTGAAATCAACAGAGCTATTGATAAGAGCAAACATGTTAAAGAAACATGCCTGAACATACCTGCTGTGCCATTGGAGTTTCGATTGGATCCTTCAATTTAAAAATAAGTTTGTATGAGTAAATATAGTGATACAAGAGCAAAAAGCAATCATAGTTAAAAAAGGCGTGCCTAAGCGAGCGCTTAAGCGCGCCTAGGCTCTAGGCGTTGGCAAAACGCAATGCGCATAACTACGCATAATCTGTGCATAACCGCGCATAAGCATGCGCTTTGGTCAGTAAAGCGCAAGGCGGTGGCAAAACGCACAATTAACGCCTAGCGCTTTTTTTGAACTATGATAGCAATGGAATCTTAAATTAGAACAATTGTTCTTTAGGTATAGGCACTTGTTCTACATGAGCAGAGTACAATAAGACGCAAGAATATAATACTTAAAAATAGAAAATGAGCTCATAGACCTTACCACATTATTGGTTCGGGACCAGTACAGAACAAGGTGTTCCCAGTCATCGTCCAGTAAATGTGTCTCAGGAGAACGTAAGGGAATTTGATGAGTTTCTTTGCCGGTGAAGTACGTTTTCTTCAGGTAATCCCGATACTGCCACCAAGCATTCTTGAAGATAGCAGAGGTATTAGCACAGGTTACCTCATCCTGAGTTTCCAAATCGGTCCTTCTCTATAGAGAAAAATGGGAAAATTTGTTGTATTATAACCATCATGGAGGTAGGATGTATGGGACGAAGCAAAGTAATTGCCATGAATAACATTACTTACACATAACTCCTGGACAAACACTTGCAACTGGCATTTTCCTTCATCTTCAGTATAATATTTCCAAGATGGGAAGATACACACATACGATTTAACAACATCAAATGCGATAGATGCTAAACTACAACTAGCTGGTTGTGCTTCCTCCACAAGGATAGGCGTACTAACTGGTGGAGGTGGGGTTTGCCGTGATAGTACTGGCCCTTTGGGCACTGGAGCTGCCTTACTAACTGCTCTTGTTTGGGAGCTCTGTGGTCGAGATGGTGCCGTGTCTACATGAACTGGGTTACTATCGGCTGGGGTTGGGGTTAGATTGGGTGAAGCAGGTTCTCTGTCCATCGCAGCAGGGGTACAATCTGCGAGAGTTTGGGTTATGTGTGCTAGGGCTGGTTCTTGTGCATGTACAACCGGGGTGCTATCTCCACCAAGAGGTAGCATTGTTTTATTTGAAGACCGTGCTTTTAGTCCGCTAGATACTGGCATCACCCGCTCCAATTCAAATGGTTGATAAACAAGAAACATAGTTGAATGTACAGACATTGTATGAGAGACAGATGCAATAGATAGTGTGGAAAAAAGAGGGCATGAAATAGTTGACATGTATATTGTTTAACTAAAATGGATAGCATGACATAATTTCACATATATGATGTCTATCTAAACTGGATAGCATAGCACAACATAATTCAAAGATATGATGAATAACTAAACAGGATCGCATGACATAATTCACCTACATGTTATCTAAGTAATCAGGATCGCATCATTTAATCCACATATGTGATTTATATGCTAAACAGAGGGCATTCGATATGATGTCTGAACTAAGAACATGGTGTTGAATATTGTGTATATGATGTCAAAACTATGCAATGCAAGACACCGTATGCATGATATGAGCAGTATAACTGTGCCAAGATAGAGCATACACCTCAGTGGGGGAATAGGACTGGTCATCTGTCTCTGAATCCATCTCTGAGGAGCTATCGGGATCCAACTGTTAGAAATATGCCCTAGAGGCAATAATAAGTTAGTTATTATTATATTTCCTTGTTCATGATAATCGTTTATTATCCATGCAAGAATTGTATTGATAGGAAACTCAGATACATGTGTGAATACATAGACAACACCATGCCCCTAGTAAGCCTCTAGTTGACTAGCTCGTTGATCAATGGATGGTTACGGTTTCCTGATCATGGACATTGGATGTCATTGATAACGGGATCACATCATTAGAAGAATGATGTGATGGACAAGACCCAATCCTAAGCATAACACAAGATCGTGTAGTTCGTATGCTAAAGCTTTTCTAATGTCAAGTATCATTTCCTTAGACCATGAGATTGTGCAACTCCCGGATACCGTAGGAATTCTTTGGGTGTGCCAAACGTCACAACGTAACTGGGTGGCTATAAAGGTACACTACAGGTATCTCCGAAAGTGTTTGTTGGGTTGGCACGAATCGAGACTGGGATTTGTCACTCCGTGTGACGGAGAGGTATCTCTGGGCCCACTCGGTAGGACATCATCATAATGTGCACAATGTGATCAAGGAGTTGATCACGGGATGATGTGTTACGGAACGAGTAAACAGACTTGCCGGTAACGAGATTGAACAAGGTATCGAGATACCGACGATCGAATCTCGGGCAAGTATTATACCGGTAGACAAAGGGAATTGAATACGGGATTGATTGAATCCTTGACATCGTGGTTCATACGATGAGATCATCGTGGAACATGTGGGAACCAACATGGGTATCCAGATCCCGCTTTTGGTTATTGACTGGAGAACGTCTCGGTCATGTCTGCATGGTTCCCGAACCCATAGGGTCTACACACTTAAGGTTCGATGACGCTAGGGTTATAAAGGAAGTTTGTATGTGGTTACCGAATGTTGTTCGGAGTCCTGGATGAGATCCCGGACGTCACGAGGAGTTCCGGAATGGTCCGGAGGTAAAGATTTATATATAGGAAGTATGGTTTTGGCCACGAAAGTGTTCTGGGCATCAACGGTAGTGTACCGGGACCACCGGAGGGGTCCGGGGGTCCACCAAGTGGGGCCACCAGCCCCAGAAGGTTGCGTGGGCCAAGTGTGGGAGGGGACCAGCCCCAGGGGGCTAGTGCGCCCCCACCAAGGCCCAAGGCGTAGGGAGAGTGGGAGGGGGCAAACCCTAGGTCCAGATGGGCCTTAAGGCCCACCTAGTGGTGCGCCCCCCTCTCTCCCCCCTTGGCCGCCCCCTAGATGGGATCTAGGGCTGACCGCCACCCCTAGGGGTGGAAACCTAGGTGGGAGCGCAGCCCCTCCCCTCCCCCTATATATACTTGAGGTTTTGGGGCTTCCCAACATGCGATTCGATCTCCCTCTTGGCGCAGCCCTGCCTCTCTCCTTCCTCCTCTCCCGCGGTGCTTGGCGAAGCCCTGTAGGATTGCCACGCTCCTCCACCACCACCACGCCATCGTGCTACTGCTGGATGGAGTCTTCCTCAACCTCTCCCTCTCTCCTTGCTGGATCAAGGCATGGGAGACGTCACCGGGCTGTACGTGTGTTGAACGCGGAGGTGCCGTCCGTTCGGCACTTGGTCATCGGCGATTTGGATCACGGCGAGTACAACTCCATCAACCCCGTTCACTTGAATGCTTCCGCTTAGCGATCTACAAGGGTATGTAGATGCACTCTCCTTCCCTCGTTGCTAGATTACTCCATAGATTGATCTTGGTGTTGCGTACAAAATTTTTAATTTCTGCTACGTTCCCCAACAGTGGTATCAGAGCCAGGTCTATACGTAGTTTCTATGCACGAGTAGAACACAAAGTAGTTGTGGGCGTCGATTTTGTCAATTTACTTGCCGTTACTAGTCTTATCTTGATTCGGCGGCATCGTGGGATGTAGCAGCCCGGACCGACCTTACACGTACACTTACGTGAGACAGGTTCCACCGACTGACATGCACTAGTTGCATAAGGTGGCTAGCGGGTGTCTGTCTCTCCCACTTTAGTCGGATCGGATTCGATGAAAAGGGTCCTTATGAAGGGTAAATAGAAATTGGCATATCACGTTATGGTTTTGGCGTAGGTAAGAAACGTTCTTGTTAAGAAACCTATAACAGCCACGTAAAAATTTGCAACAACAATTAGAGGACGTCTAACTTGTTTTTGCAGCATATGCCGTGTGATGTGATATGGCCAAAAGGATGTGATGAATGATATATGCGATGTATGAGATTGATCATGTTCTTGTAATAGGAATCACGACTTGCATATCGATGAGTATGACAACCGGCAGGAGCCATAGGAGTTGTCTTAATTTATTTATGACCTGCGTGTCAACTTAAACGTCATGTAATTACTTTACTTTATTGCTAAACCATTAGCCATAGTAGTAGAAGTAATAGATGACGAGACAACTTCATGAAGACACGATGATGGAGATCATGGTGTCATGCCGGTGACGATGATGATCATGGCGCCCCGAAGATGGAGATCAAGAGGAGCAAAATGATATTGGCCATATCATGTCACTATTTGATTGCATGTGATGTTTATCATGTTTTACATCTTATTTGCTTAGAACGACGATAGCTAAAATAAGATGATCCCTCGCAATAATTTCAAGAAAAGTGTTCCCCCTAACTGTGCACCGTTGCGAAGGTTCGTTGTTTCGAAGCACCACGTGATGATCGGGTGTGATAGATTCTAACGTTCGAATACAACGGGTGTAAGCCAGATTTACACACGCAATACACTTAGGTTTACTTGACGAGCCTAGCATGTACAGACATGTCCTCGGAACACGGAAGACCGAAAGGTCGAACATGAGTCGTATAGAAGATATGATCAACATGAAGATGTTCACCGATGATGACTAGTCCGTCTCACGTGATGATCGGACACGGCCTAGTTGACTCAGATCATGTATCACTTAGATGACTAGAGGGATGTCTATCTGAGTGGGAGTTCATTAAATAATCAGATGAACTTAATTATCATGAACAAAGTCAAAAGGACTTTGCAAATTATGACGTAGCTTACACTTTAGTACTACTGTTTTAGATATGTTCCTAGAGAAAATTTAGTTGAAAGTTGATAGTAGCAGTTATGCGGACTGGGTCCGTAAACTGAGGATTGTCCTCATTGCTGCGCAGAAGGATTATGTCCTTAATGCACCGCTCAGTGAGCTAAACCTCAAGCGTCGGTTGTGGATGTTGCGAACATCTGACATACACGTTTTGATGACTACATGATAGTTCAGTGCGTAATGCTAAATGGTTTAGAATTGAGGCACCAAAGACATTTTTGAAACATCGCAGAACATATGAGATGTTCCAAGGACTGAAATTGGGATTTCAGGCTAGTGCCCATGTCAAGAGGTATGAGACCTCTGACAAGTTTCCTAAGCCTGCAAACTAAGGAGAAAATCTCAATCGTTGAGCATGTGCTCAGATTGTATGAGTACAACAATCGCTTGAATCGAGTGGGAGTTGATCTTCCAGATGAGATAGTGATGGTTCTCCGAAGTCACTGCCACCAAGCTACTAGAGCTTCGTGATGAACTATAACATATCAGGGATAGATATGATGATCCTTGAGCTATTCGCGACACCGCGAAAGTAGAAATCAAATAGGAGCATCAATTGTTGATGGTTAGTAAAACCACTAGTTTCAAGAAGGGCAAGGGCAAAAAAGCGATACTTCATGAAACGACAAATCAGTTGCTGCTCTAGTGAAGAAACCCAAAGTTGAACCCAAGCCCGAGACTAAGTGCTTCTGTAATAAGGGGAACGGTCACTGAAGCGGAACCACCCTAGATACTTGGTAGATGAGAAGGATGGCAAGGTTGAAAGAAGTATCTATTGGACATACATTATATTAAATGTGTACTTTACTAGTGCTCCTAGTAGCAGCAGGGTATTAGATACCGGTTCGGTTGCTAAGTGTTAGTAACTCAAAATAAAAGGCTACGGAATAAATGGAGGCTAGCCAAAGGTGAGACGATGATATGTGTTGGAAGTGTTTCCAAGGTTGATGTGATCAAACATCGCACGCTCCGACTACCATCGGGATTGGTGTTAAACCTAAATATTTGCTATCTGGTGTTTGCGTTGAGTATAGACATGATTGGATTATGTTTATCGCAATACGGTTATTCATTTGAGGAGAATAATGGTTACTCTGTTTATTTGAATAATACCTTCAATGGTCTTGCACCTAAAATGAATGGTTTATCGAATCCCGATCGTAGTGATACACATGTTCATGCCAAAAGATATAAAGTAGTAATGATAGTACCACATACTTGTGGCACTGCAATTTGAGTCATAACGGTATAAAATGCATGAAGAAGCTCCATGTTGATGGATCTTTGGACTCACTTGATTTTGAATCACTTGAGACATGCGAACCATGCCTATTGGTATATATGCATGAAGAAACTCCATACAGATGGATTATTTGGGCTCACTTGATTTTGAATCACCTGAGACATGCAAATCATACCGCATGGGCAAGATGACTGAAAGGCCTCATTTTCAGTAAGATGGAACTAGAAAGCAACTTGTTGGAAGTAATACATTTTGTTGTGTGCAGTCCAATGAGTGCTGAGGCGTGTAGTGGATATCGTCATGTTCTTACTTCACAGATGATTTGAGTAGATGTTGAGTATATTTACTTGATGAATCACGAGTCTGAATTATTGAAAGGTTCAAGTAATTTCAGGGTGAAGTTGAAAGATCGTCGTGACAAGAGGATGAAATATCTATGATATGATCATAGAGACTTATATCTGAGTTACGAGTTTGGCACACAATTAAGACATTGTGGAAATTGTTTCACGACTAGCACCGCCTGGAACACCATAGTGTGATGGTGTGTCCGAACATCATAACTGCACCCTATTGGATATGATGCATACCATGATGTCTCTTATCGAATTACCACGATTGTTTATGGGTTAGGAATTAGAGACAACCGCATTCACTTTAAATAGGGCACCACACAATTCCGTTGAGACGACACCATATGGTTTAGAGAAACCTAAGCTGTCGTTTCTTAAAAGTTTGGGGCTACGACGCTTATGTGAAAAGTTTCAGGCTGATAAGCTCAAACCCAAAGCGGATGAATGCATCTTCATTGAATACCTAAAACAGTTGGGTATACCTCCTATCTCAGATCCGAAAGCAATAGGGATTGTTTCTAGAATCGGGTCCTTTCTCGAGGAAAAGTTTCTCTCGAAAGAATTGAGTGGGAGGATGGTGGAGACTTGATGAGGTTATTGAACCGTCACTTCAACTAGTGTATAACACAAAGAGTTGTTCCCGTGGCACCTACACCAATTGAAGTGGAAGCTTATGATAGTGATCATGAGACTTCAGATCAAGTCACTCCCAAACCTCGTAGGATGACAAGGATGCGTACTACTTCAGAGTGGTATGTAATCCTGTCTTGGAAGTCATGTTGCTAGACAACAATGAACCTACGAGCTATGGAGAAGCAATGGTGGGCCCGGATTCCGATGAATGGCTCGAGGCCATAAAATCCGAGAGAGGATCCATGTATGAAAACAAAGTGTAGACTTTGGCAGAACGGCTCGATGGTCGTGAGGCTGTTGAGTACAGATGGATTTTAAAAGGAAGACGAACAATGATGGTATATGTCACCATTAAGAAAGCTCGACTTGTCGTTAAGATGTTTCCCGACAAGTTCAAGGAGTCGACTACGGTGAGACTTTCTCACTCGTAGAGATGCTAAGAGTCTGTTGGAATTATATTACCAGTCACTGCATTATTTGTGAAATCTTGCAGATAGGATGTCAAAACATTGTTTCCTCACGATTTTCTTGAGGAAAGGTTGTATGTGATACAACAAGAAGGTTTTAACAATCCTGAAAGATGCTAACAAGCATGCGAAGCTCCATCAATCCTTCTAAGGACTGGAGTAAGCATCTCAGAGTTGGAATATACGCTTTGATGATGATCAAAGATTTTGGGTTTATACAAAGTTTATGAGAAACTTGTATTTCCAAAGAAGTGAGTGGGAGCACTATAGAATTTCTGATGAGTATATGTTGTTGACATATTGTTGATCGGAAATGATGTAGAATTTCTGGGAAGCATACAGAGTTATTTGAAAAGTGTTTTTCAATGGAAAACCTGGATTAGGCTACTTGAGTATTGAGCATTAAGATCTATAAGGATAAATCAAAACGCTTAATAGTACTTTCAAATGAATACATACCGTGACAAGATTTTGAAGAAGTTCAAAATGGATCGGCAAAGAAGGAGTTCTTGGCTGTGTTATAAGGTATGAACATTGAGTAAGACTCGACCGTGGCAGAAAAGAGAGAAAGGACGAAGGTCGTCCCCTATGCTTTGGACGTAGGCTCTACAGTATGCTATGCCGTGTACCGCACCTGAAGTGTGCCTTGCCATGAGTCAGTCAAGGGGTACAAGAGTGATCCAAGAATGGATCACAGCACAGCGGTCAAAGTTATCCTTAGTAACTAGTGGACTAAGAAATTTTCTCGATTATGGAGGTGGTAAAAGAGTTCGTCGTAAAGGGTTACGCCGATGCAAACTTTGACACTAATCCAGATTATTCTGAGTAGTAAACTGGATTCGTATAGTAGAACAGTTATTTGGAATAGCTCCAAATAGAGCGTGGTAGCTGCATCTAGGAGATGACATAGAGATTTTTAAATCACACACGGATCTGAAAGGTTCAGACCCGTTGACTATAACATCTCTCACAAGCATAACATGATCAAACCCAGAACTCATTGAGTGTTAATCACATGGTAATGTGAACTAGATTGTTGACTCTAGTAAACTCTTTGGGTGTTAGTCACATGGGGATGTGACCTTAAGTGTTAATCACATAGCGATGTGAACTGGATTATTGACTCTAGTGCAAGTGGGAGACTGTTGGAAATATGCCCTAGAGGCAATAATAAATTAGTTATTATTATATTTACTTGTTCATGATAATCGTTTATTATCCATGCTAGAATTGTATTGATAGGAAACTCAGATACATGTGTGGATACATAGACAACACCATGTCCCTAGTAAGCCTCTAGTTGACTAGCTCGTTGATCAATGGATGGTTACGGTTTCCTGACCATGGACATTGGATGTCATTGATAACGGGATCACATCATTAGAAGAATGATGTGATGGACAATACCCAATCCTAAGCATAGCACAAGATCGTGTAGTTCGTATGCTAAAGCTTTTCTAATGTCCAATATCATTTCCTTAGACCATGAGATTGTGCAACTCCCAGATACCGTAGGAATACTTTGGGTGTGCCAAACGTCACAACGTAACTGGGTGGCTATAAAGGTACACTACAGGTATCTCCGAAAGTGTTTGTTTGGTTGGCACGAATCGAGACTGGGATTTGTCACTCCGTGTGACGGAGAGGTATCTCTGGGCCCACTCGGTAGGACATCATCATAATGTGCACAATGTGATCAAGGAGTTGATCACAGGATGATGTGTTACGAAACGAGTAAACAGACTTGCCGGTAACGAGATTGAACAAGGTATCGAGATACCGACGATCGAATCTCGGGCAAGTACTATACCGGTAGACAAAGGGAATTGAATACGGGATTGATTGAATCCTTGACATCGTGGTTCATCCGATGAGATCATCGTGGAACATGTGGGAACCAACATGGGTATCCAGATCCCGCTGTTGGTTATTGACTGGAGAACGTCTCGGTCATGTCTGCATGGTTCCCGAACCTGTAGGGTCTACACACTTAAGGTTCGATGACGCTAGGGTTATAAAGGAAGTTTGTATGTGGTTACCGAATGTTGTTCGGAGTCCTGGATGAGATCCCGGACGTCACGAGGAGTTCCGGAATGGTCCGGAGGTAAAGATTTATATATAGGAAGTATGGTTTTGGCCACCGAAGTGTTCTGGGCATCAACAGTAGTGTACCGGGACCACCGGAGGGGTCCGGGGGTCCACCAAGTGGGGCCACCAGCCCCAGAAGGTTGCGTGGGCCAAGTGTGGGAGGGAACCAGCCCCAGGTGGGCTAGTGCGCCCCCCACCAAGGCCCAAGGCGTAGGGAGAGTGGGAGGGGGCAAACCCTAGGTCCAGATGGGCCTTAAGGCCCACCTAGTGGTGCGCCCCCCTCTCTCCCCCTTGGCCGCCCCCTAGATGGGATCTAGGGCTGGCCGCCACCCCTAGGGGTGGAAACCTAGGTGGGAGCGCAGCCCCTCCCCTCCCCCTATATATACTTGAGGTTTTGGGGCTGCCCAACATGCGATTCGATCTCCCTCTTGGCGCAGCCCTGCCTCTCTCCTTCCTCCTCTCCCACGGTGCTTGGCGAAGCCCTGCAGGATTGCCACGCTCCTCCACCACCACCACGCCGTCGTGCTACTGCTGGATGGAGTCTTCCTCAACCTCTCCCTCTCTCCTTGCTGGATCAAGGCATGGGAGACGTCACCGGGCTGTACGTGTGTTGAACGCGGAGGTGCCGTCCGTTCGGCACTTGGTCATCGGCGATTTGGATCACGGCAAGTACAACTCCATCAACCCCGTTCACTTGAACGCTTCCGCTTAGCGATCTACAAGGGTATGTAGATGCACTCTCCTTCCCTCTTTGCTAGATTACTCCATAGATTGATCTTGGTGTTGCATAGAAAATTTTGAATTTCTGCTACGTTCCCCAACACCAACAAGAGATCTGCTTCGACGGGTAGCACTGTCTGCTCTGAAGGCCTTGTTTTCACTCTAGATTTTTCCATCTCCCACCCAAATGGCTGATTCACAGGAAGAGTAGTTTAATGTACAAACATTGTCGACAAATGGAAATGTAATGAAGAAAAGGATGGGCAAGATATCATTCAAATATATGATGACTGGTTAAACAGGATGGCATTGCACATTTCACATATATTATGGCTGGCTAAAATACATGAGACTGCATAATTCCCATATATGATATAGAAACTAAACAGGTGGCATTACACATGTCTAAACTAAGCAGATGACATATATGATGTCAAAAGTAGGCACTGCATGGCAACATATGCATGATATGACTAACATCATCATGCCAAGGTAGAGCAAACACCTTGGGGGTTAATAGGAGTGGTCAGCAGCGTCTGAATCTGCCTCAGAACAGATATCTTCCTCTGGATTACAATCTGGAGAGGGGTGGGGAGGGTTTTCCATTGAACCCACCATGGAGCAATGTCTGCATGACATTGTATTTCCGCGCAAAACTCTTCTCTTTTTCTCTACATGTTCAGCATGCCTGTGTACAATATCTGACATGCATACGTAAAAAATATGGTGAGATTATGTAAGGAGAGCATGCAGAAATTTAGAGTGATGGTAACAACCAGTGGATCGACGTTTTTCCATTGAACGAAAATAGCCCTAATGGATCGACGTGAATGTATAGTAATAAGTGATGCAACAAGTGTACAACCTCTTTGCCGTAGCTGTGTCGGCCTCAGCATCATTGGGTTGGTCGCTGAAGCAGTTGAGGCAGAGGTGGCTGTCGGAGGTGTGGAGTAAGATATGAGGAATCTGTAGACGGCGTCCAGGGCACTGCTCTGTTGTGATGGATCGTTCTGTCGTTGGAGCAGCTCCGATGAGCCGTAAGACGTCAAGGCTGAAGCAGCACAAGACATACATCGTCAATCTCAAGTGGGATTCTAATAGCATCTCCAATAGATGATGTAAAATGGATGTAAAATTAACAACACCAAAAACCACCTGACAACAACAGATGAGGTAAAAACTGTTGACTCTGAACTTAACTGTCGAAACTGAAATTTACTGTGGAATCTGAATGCTACTATCGAAACTGAACGCAATGGTAGCAGAGAGGCACTTGACATGTAGTTTAGGGAGGGCCTGCAGTTCATCTTCAACCTGCACCCCCCTGAGCCGCCAGCAACCACCGGCCGAACCGCCCACCCTAGCACCGCCTCGCCGCCCCAAAACAACTCGCCACCGCCGCCCCGGCCAGCCCTCTAGGCCCCCCGCCCCCACCCTGAACCCTAAGATAGATAGTGGGGTACCTCTCCGGCGAGCCCCCGTCCCCGCTGCGGGTGGTTCTTCCTTAACTCCGGCGAGCCCCCCCAACCCCTGAAAATCGACTGACCCAAAAGTCGATTCAGTCAACTAAAGTGTGGCTTAATCGGAGCAGAGCAGCAGCATGAGCGAGGGGGAGAGCAGCAGCAGCAGCTGGGCGAGTGAGCGATTGAGCGAGAGCCGGAGCAGTAGCAGCAGCGCGAGCGAGCGAGCGAGAGCCGAAGGAGCAGCAGCAGATCCGGCTGGTATGGACGCCGCCGCCAAAGGGGCCTCGCACTGGGGGAGAGCCGCCGTGGAGATGTCTCCCGCGGCGTCGGCTTCAAGGTAGCCGCTCCATGGGGGTGCGGGATGGAGCACCGTCGGCGCCGGGAGGTCGAGTTAAGGAGAAGGTGCGATGCGATGAGTGTACAACCTCTTTGGTAGCGCCGAGTAGGCCTCGGCTTCATCCGAGGAGTCGTTGAGGATGCTGCGGTTCCGATGGAGCATGTTAAGGCGGTGCTGTGGGGATGGAGCAGTCGCGATAGACGAGGTGATCGTCGGAGCAGCTCCTTGGACGTGGAGGACGGGGCGGCTGAACCGGCAGGACGGCGAGATGGACGACGGATCCTCATCCGGGGAGGTGGACGAGGGACGTTGAGCTGTTGCGGTGGACGATGTCGTCGGGGAAGTGGCTCCGGCTAGGCAGCTGTGACGTGGCAGACGGAGGAGGGTGGGGTTTCGCGGCTGGAGCGGAGAGGTTATGGCGGCCTGGGATTTCGAATGGCGAAAAGGAGGCGATGGGAGGGGGTGAAGCATGACTTAGGGACGCGCTTGTCCAAAATGTACGGTGTGTTACAAAAGTACCCCCCACCGATTTGAACTAGCGGCCCTTTCGGTTCAGGGTTAGAAGGGGGATTTCGCGTGTCGGGATTTGGCAGCTGGAGGGAGTTTTCGCGCGCGTTGTAATTTCGGGATAGCAAGGCGCGGGTTGTGAAGGCGCCAGTTTTGGGAGTACGATATCTGAATTTTCGGGATATAACAAGACACGGGTTGGATTTTAGGGACAAGCCTAAAGTGTAGTAATATTGCGCTTGCACGTACCAAATCAATTGGCACTTCCCTCAACCAAAAAGAAAACGAAAAAATAAAACTATTCACTCCACACAAAGAGAGAGTCTTGCCCTGTTTTACTATACAAATGCTATTCAAAGCTACTCCCTCCTTCCATCTATATAGGGCCTAATGCGTTTTTCGATGCTAACTTTGACCAAATATTAGAGCAATGATATATGAAATGCAACTTACACAAAGCACACCGTTAAATTCGTCTGTGAAAGGTTCTTTCAATGATATAATTTTCACATTGTGCATGTCATGTACTATTAATCTTGTCAATAGTCAAAGGTGGTCTTAAAAATCTCATTACGCCCTATATAGATGGAAGGAGGGAGTATGAATCCATGTTATGTCTGATTAATTTTTTTCGCTTGCTGTATAATGAATGTAACCTACTCATACCAACATTTTAGTGCATTCCAAATGTCTGTACTACCGGTGCAATTCGAACTAAATTTGAATTCGTTTCTCTATTTCAATAAGAATCTACAATCATGATTCTGGCCAACTTTAACCATCATAGTTTCCTTGCTATCCGCCAGATATAAATCGGACGGCCTATAATGTAGGATGGCAGGCACACCATCATCAACAACTCCGTTTTTTATAAGAGTAGAGATAAAATATATTAAATGTAGTATAACATGTTCATAACCACACCATGTGTATCACCGTTATATATATTCACACATGCGTCGGTTTGAAACACTATGATAAATTCTTCAAATATCCGAATTCGCTTTTTATAATGAAGTATATATGATCTCTATTCGTCTTTTACACCCACACAACCCTCTTATCTTTGTAGCTAGCGCTAACATTCTCTTGTGCATGCACACGCCCACATCCCTCTCACCCTCCCTCAGCATTCTCTAGCTCCATCGCGCAAATTCGTCTTTTCACTTTAGGTCGTTAACCCACGGTGTGTGTAGCCCCCCAGCTCCTTCTTTACGGCACACATCGATCGATATGCCTCTCTAGCCAGGTGTGCCTAGCACAAACACAAGCTTCCCCTCTTATCTTGTCACCGTCCATGCCTCACTCCACCACTCTTTTCATCGTTCTCGTACTCGCACACTCCTCCCCCCTCGATATAGTATGCCTCTCGTACCACCTCCTACATGCATCCCTCTCTCTCTATCCTTCTCCTCGTGCCTCATTTGCTTCTAACACACACATGCATGTATACCGATCGATCTCCCAACATATACCTAGATCGACTTTAACTACCCCCATCAATCGACGTACCTCACAAGTTATGTCTCTCCTTTCTCTAACAAAGGGCGATTGATCTTCCTATGTAGTTACGTCTGCTTACCACAGCCACATCGTCCCCCCTCATCATTCGTGCATGCCTCCTGACCCGTCTCTCACACGCACGTGCACAGACAACAAGCAACCATCTCCTCTCTTATTGATATTGCGGGCGTGCCCTCCGTTTGTCTAGCAAGCCTATCCCACCATTTGTTAGAAGCAACTCCACTACCACCCCCTCCAACACTCTAGCGATGTCTCTCTCCCAACCTTATTCCTCTCCTACACATATGCATGGATGCCGATCAATCTCCCTTAATACATGAGGCAGATCGATCTCCTTAATACATGAGGTAGGCCTCTCTCCTCCTTCACACATATACCAGCCATTGTGCCTCTATAGTTAATTGGGCCTCCCTCTTCCCCCACCACACACCGATAGTCGAGCGCTATAGGTAGGTATCCATGCCACAGAGACAAACTGCACATGTCCCATCTCACGTTCCAGTAGGCCAGCCACTCTATATCTTTGACGTGGGCACACACAACTTCGATGGCACTCTTTATCGATCGCGCGCGCGCACACACACACACATCATCCCTCTCTTCGATTCTATGGACACCTCAAGCCGATGATACCTCCACTCTCTTCTCGTGGATCGTCCCCTCTATATATATGTTATATCCAGGACTCTATTTCACACACATTGCATATGTTACATTTTTTGATTGACCCCCCCAAAAACTCTCAAGAACCCACACACTATATCTCTCTAGGTTTGTATCTCTCTCACACAACCCCACGTAGGTGGTGTACGTATACATGAAGAGAATAGGTGCACCGTGCACGTAATCACGCTTCGTGCCCAGCCACACCCGCGCGGGTACACGGTGGACCTCATTTCTTTACGAAATGGCAGCCCACGTGCTAATTTGAACGCCTATAGTGGTTGTTTACCTAGGGAGGTCGTGTACCACGCATGCACGAAACAAAGTTCGACTTGACGCATTGCCGCGTTATTTTTAAATAAAGTTATAGCGCTCAATGGCACGTACACAGAATATAAAACAATTTTTATGGAGAAAAAGGTAGTCCGCTCACTATATACAATGGAGCCTGCCTGCCTGGTTTGTCGCTCTTCAGAGTATCTCACACAAGGCTGCGGTGGCCTCTCTCTCTCACCGTTGGTCACTGATCCGGCCGCATCCTGTCCGACGGGGGAAACGGAGTGCGGTGGCCTCTCTCTCTCTCATTGTTGGTCACTGATCCGGCCGCATCCCGTCCGCCGGGGGAAAGGGAGGAAGTGCATTGTTTCTCCGTTCGACGGCGCCGAGGCAGCACGTCCCGATCTGCGGTACACGCCGTTCTCTCTGACCAAGCTCCGGCGCACCAGGGCCTACGCCACCTGCTTGCAGATTCCGCCCGCCCCGGCTCACCTAGTTACATCCCGACGACCTCCAGGTATCCCCTCCGGCCTTGCTCCACTGCCTGTCTTCTCACGTCGCTGCATGTGGATCTTCCATAGTTCTTTGCCCAAAACGTATCTCGTCTGGCGTACTTTCCATATTGCATTCTCGTCCTCACACCATTTTAGACAAACACAGCCGTGTTGTTATCTTCCCTTAGGACAAGGAATATGCTTCTTTTTTGTCATTGCATGTGTCATCAACTGTTATTGGCCAGTAATTGTTTCCTTTCTACCTCTTTTTTGCAAACAGGGCTATCCATTTCACCTTGTTGCTATTGCGACCTTTTTGTGAACTGCACAAATCACTTTTTTCTTAAGAGTATTTTGTGCAGTTGTACTAAAATGTCACACGGGCAACGTCTCTACATTTCAGTGCGACTGCACAAAGGGAGATTGGTTTTGCTCTATCCTCCTCATCCAACTCCGAGCCTAATCTTCTCCAACTAGTTAGTCTTAAGAGAGACCGCAAAGGTGACCGGCTTCTATTTGTGTGTTTATTGTTTCATCAGCAGTCCTCTATTATTGTAATAACACTTAATATCTTTGGAACAGGGACGCTCAGCTCTATTTTAGCGGAACTGCAGAAAATGATCAGAATGTTGCATGCTCCAGACAGCTACTTTTTTCCCAACATGCCTTGTTGATTTAGACAGAGCTGGGGGACGTTGCTACCAATGGAAGCATGGATCGATTTTAATTTAACACCTTCTCACAACTCTGTCTTCAGTTGTGATGTAATTATTAGCTCTGATCTGCTAATAATTGGCATGCATTAGCAAGGAAGTTAGTTTTTTATTGTTTCCGAAAGAGCATCGATGGCAAGACACACGAAACAAAAGCTGAAAGCTCACACCATTGTACAATTTCATGTCGCTGGAAAATTATTTGTATAGTACGTCAATTATGTAAACAAATGATGGAAGCTTGATAGCATTGCCAGAAGCCTCTTCATCATCCGGGTTCATGTGCCATGCACAAAATTATACTCCTTCGTTCCTAAATATTTGTCTTTTTACAAATTTCAAACGGGCATATTTTAGAGTGTAGATTCACTCATTTTGCTTCGTATGTGTACTCCCTCCGTTCCTAAATATTCTATTCGTCTTTCTAGAGATTTCAACAAGTGACTACATACGGAGCAAAATGAGTGAATCTACACCCTAAAATATGTCTATATACATCTGTATGTGGCAGTCCACTTGAAATCTCTAAAAAGACAAATATTTGAGTAGTCACTCGTTGAAATCTCTAGAAATACAAATACTCCGGAGTATATTTAAGGACCGAGGGGGTAGTGCACAACCGCATGGGAGACTCAGCCCGGTCGTTGCGCCACATTAATAGTGAGTAATGAGCAGTCAAATCATAAGCCCCACCTTTCCCACTGTAAGTTGCTCTGAAGAAGCAACCATCAATACGCTCTTCTTTGAATCCGCTCATACTACTCCATCCGTCACTGTTTATACAATGCGCTTCAGAAAAAAGAAAAAAATCTGTGGGACCAAGGCGACTAGCGATCGGCCTGAAAAATAGCATTGGTAGTTATAGCACGGCATCTATTAATAGAGGGAATAATGCATACACACATGCATGCAGTGCTTCCACCCCGGGTGCACACATGCATGCACTTACTCCACTCCGTAGTAGTACAGTACATGGAGAGAAAATTGTGGACTTGATTGCGATTACCACGCCCTAATTAATTGAGCATTAAACCAAACGCGTCTAAAGTCTCTCTGGTGGTGGAAATTTTCGGCGTTCTGGGAACGGGGGTCCCCAGACTTGCCTGCCTGCGGCCTGCGACGTGGCTCAAATGGGGGCCCAACGTGGCCCATCTTCATCAACACAAGGTTCAAGACCCACGCGAGGGGACAAGCCTCGCGAGGCGGACGACACATCGCTTCCTCAAGCACGGCCTCCTTAGGCTGGCTCGTGAGGAGGCGGAGAGATCAAGACGGGTACCTCATGAGGTGCCCCTGACGCAAGCCATGACGACCAAGGGCACCAGGCGGGCGCCAGCCCACGCAGCGTCCCCCCTTTCCTCTTTGGTGCAAAGGGAGCAAGAGCAGGCGAGGGGATCAAGCAAAGGCACCCATTTCGGTGCAACGAGACCAAGACCAGTCCAACGGTGGGAAGGAGGTCACCATGGAGCCCAGGACAGCGTCACCGCAGGGCCTTTGGCAGGTGCAGACCAACTTTAGTCAGGATAAGTGTACCGGATGTTCCCCTTCAAATTGGCCAACTGTTGGCGCCCTTCCCGCTCAATATTTGGGAAGAGGCCCAGGGACTTTGCCTATAAATAGGACTAGCCACCCCCGAGGTAAAGAGAGGATCGAATCCAGCATCCAGAGAGAGAGAGAGAGAGAGAGAGAGAGAGAGAGAGAGAGAGAGAGAGAGAAGGGAGATCAAACTCCCCCTAGCAGTTCATCCCCCAGCCAAGAACTGACCCTCGCGAGGTCGTTCTTCGTTGTACTGTTCTTCCTCATCAGCCCAAGAGGCAATCCACCCACCACAAACTAGAGTAGGGTATTACACCACAATGGTGGCCCGAACTAGTATAAACCTTGTGTCTCTTGTGTTGTTCTTGCAGTAGTTTAGATCTTTGCGAGGCGGAGAGGTAGTGGGCACGATCTCCGCGCGCACCCAGAGTTCGAACCTTAAGGGTCTACCGGAACCCGTGATCCGACATTTGGCGCGCCAGGTAGGGGTGCGCCGGAATCTGCCTGCCACCGCTCCGCTCTCCTCCGACCACCACATCCATGTCTGATGCTCGTCGGGCTCGTGCCGAGCGCCGGGCCGCCATCGCTTCCTGCAACGTCCAGACGTCCCCCGTCGGTGGGCGTCCTCGTCGTTCCCCGTCGCCCGCCGTCAACGCCGCCACCGGCCCGGCGGGGAACGAGCAGCAAGCATCCTCTCAGCACCCGTCCGTGCGGCGGGATGGCCGCACCGCCACTCCGTCACTCACCCCGGCCGGTTCTTCGTCGCACGCGCTTCGCGCGCCCTTGGAGGCTCGGGCTGCGCTCATCGCGGCGAACGAGCTCCTGCGCTACCGCCCCGTCGACGACGTTTACGAGGAGTGGCTCGACCGCGTCGCCGAGCTCATCCGCGCCGCAGGGGGCTCTCCCGCGCCTTCCGCACCGCTGCGCTGCACTCCGCCCCGCGTGGGCAATGAAGCCACGGGGGCATTCCAGCCGCCTCCTTTACAAGAAGATGCCATGGCCCCAAGGCGCGCAGCTCCCGGGCGGAACCCGCTCCGTCATGCGCCGGCCCAGAAGGAACGGAGCTGGCAAGAAGTCCAGCGACCGCAAGAGGCAGCCCGGGCGCTCCCAGCCCCGGTTCACCGAGACCTTGCTCCGGCTCCGGCACGTCAAGACCCCGTGCTGCTCCCAGCTGCAGCCCAAGGGGACCCGCAAGGCCAAGCTCTCCCTCAACCAAAACCTCCCGCGGTCACCGCTGGCTGCCGCGCCTACACCCCCAACCTGCGTAGCGTCGCGTGGCCCGGCAAGTTCAAGCCGGACCTGCCTCCTCGCTACGACGGCACAACTGATCCCACGGAGTTCCTCCAGCTCTACGAGCTGGGAATTGAAGCTGCCAGCGGGGACGAAAAGGTCATGGCGAACTGGTTCCCCATGGCGCTGAAGGAAGGTGCTCGCACTTGGCTCCTGAACCTGGCCCCAGGCACGATCTCCTCCTGGGACTAGATGCGTACTCGCTTCATCGCCAACTTCCAAGGTACCCGCGACCGGCCACCCGCCGTGAGCGACATGCGGCGCATCAAGCAGCAACCTGGAGAGACCCTGCAAAAGTACATCCAGCGCTTCAACAGTGCGCGCCTCAAGATCCCCAGGGTGTCTGAAGAAGCCATCATTTCGGCCTTCTCCGACGGCGTGCGCGACGTCAAGATGAAGGAGGAGTTGGCGATGCACGAAGACCTCTGCACTTCCCTGGAGCTGTTCAATCTGGCGACCAAGTGCGCCAGAGCTGAGGAGGGACGCCTCTCCCTCCTCGAGCTACCTGCCGCAGACCCAGAAGAGAAGAAGCCCAAGGTCAAGGACGTGAAGCGCAAGGGGGCTGCCGTGCTCGCGGCAGAGCCGGACACCAAGCGGGGCAAGGATCTGCCTGAATCCTCCAGGGGCAGCCGGTACTGTGTGTACCACGACCTCCACACCCACAACACCAATGAATGTCAAGAACTCCGCGCCGTGCGAGAAGGAAGAGTCGGCCGACGCCCTGACCGTGCTGACCGGGGCTACGACCGAGGAGGAGGAAGGAACCCGGGACGCTGGGAAGATCATGGCCCACGTCAAGGCTGGCGTGACCAACCTCGTGAGGACCGCTGGCGTGACCAGCCTCACGAGGGAGACTGGAGGGATCAGCCTCGTGAGGATCGCCCTCATGACAACCCATGCCTACCACCGTTGCCGCCTCAGCCAAGAAGGAATGAAGACCACCACCAAGACAAGGGGGCTGGGGGCTTCCAGGAGCCCCGCGCCATCGCCTGCATCCTGGGCGGAGCTCAAGCCCCAGCCTCTCAACGTATCTTCAAGCAGTTTGCTCGCGAAGTGAATGCAGTTCTCCCCAAGCTCGAAGCAACGCGTCCCGTCAGGTGGTCGGCCTGCACTATCACGTTCAGCTCAGCAGACCAGCTCAAGTGCGCGGCCACAGCCGGAGTCCTCCCAATGCTTTGTTCCCCAGTCATCAGCAACGTTCTGGTCACCAGGACCCTCATCAACGGAGGGGCAGGGCTCAATGTCTTGTCTGTGGAAACATTCAAAAGCCTCCAAGTGCCCTATGACCAGCTTCAGCCAAGCAAGCCTTTCTCCGGAGTCACCGACGGTTCCACGGTCCCGATCGGGCAGGTCCGCCTCCTAGTCACCTTCGGCACCTACGACAACTACCGCACCGAGCTCATCGACTTTGGCGTCGCTCACATCCGCCTGCCGTACAACGCCATCCTCGGGTACCCGGCGCTGGCTAAGTTCATGGCCGTGACTCACCATGGCTACAACGTCCTCAAGATGCCAGGAAGCGGCGGCGTCATCACGGTGCCATGTTAGGAGAAGGAAGCAGTGTGCGCCCTGGAGCGAGCCTTTCATGCCGCGTCACTCGAAGACCCAGATCACAGAAGCAGGAGGCTTCTTGAGACCACCCCCAAGAAGAAGAAGACAACGTCAGGTTCATACCCTCAGGAGGCAGGCCCTTCGAGGCCCGCATTTGCCCAGGGGGACCCTCCTTGAATCGCATAGGAAAGCGCGCCCGGCGCCCTCCTCAGGCAGGGCTAGGGGGCTCTCACCTGGAGGGCCACCGACCTCGCCAAGGTCACGAGGGAGGCGCTTGGGCACCACGTGGAGGCGTGTTTCGAAGCACGTTTCCCTCGAAAGGAAGCCAGGGAAGGAAGGTCAGACCAGCAGGAGTTTGTTAGCAAGGCCATTTAAGAACTACAGGAGTCAAGGATCATGAGAGGTTGCCGTTGCCCACCAGCTGTGGCTCCCCATCCAGGCGAGGATGGTGGGCTGCGCGTCTGCGTCGACATACCAGGGCTCAATCAAATCGCCACGGCGGAGCGCCTCTGGCCCTCACAAGTGGGGCGCTGCGGAGGACCACCCCACAGCTATGTTCGCATGCCTTATGGCCTGCCGAGCGTGGCTGCGGCGTACCAGCGCATCATGAGGAGCATCTTGGAGGCGCAAGAGGACAGGCGTTCCACGGCCCTGGCGGAGATGGAGGCTGCTCACGAGGAGCCACCAGTGCCTCCGGAGCCTCCCGAGGCCGCTAGGCCTGGGGGCTCGTGAGGATCGGCTTCCGCAGCCCACCGAGTCTGCTGCACCAATGCCACTGCACCGACGACATCTCCAGGTGACATCTTCCAAGTTTCATTCCCAGCTGGGAGCACCCTCCCAGGGTTGCGTCATTCCCAGGCCGCGTGGGTCCGTCCCTGTGGCATGTATCCCTTTTTATCTTTTCAGTTGCTAGCTTGCTTTGCTGGGGGCGCCCCTCAGGCTGCATCATCCCCAGGCCACTCGGGCGAGGCCCAGCGACATGTATCCCTTCCGCGTTTATTTCCAATTATGCATCATGCTTGATTACTTGATGCCGCCCGCGGCACCTCTTCTTCTTCATGTCGACCACTTGCGCGTTAAAGGGGGGGTGCCTGAGCATCACGACTCAGGGCTCTTACTAGCTCTCCAGCCCTCACCCTCTGGCCTTGTCCACGGCATCGCGACCTGGCAAACCAGCGACGGCTGAGACAAGCTCGAGGGCCGGGACCCGAGGACGTAGAGTGCCGGCATCTAACCAGATTTTGCAGGAACACATCTCAAGATACGGCCCAGTGCCAGGCGCAACCCGCCTAGAGGTAGGGCCTCGTGAGTCCCGCGCTGGCTCACGGGTGCCCAGATACACCTTACCTAGCTCTACCGTGCCAGCCACGTGTCAGGGCGGGGCTGTACACGCCTCGGGGGCTCCTCCCGGAGGGGAGCCCCCTCCCACGTACCAGTGGAAGCACCATGCTCCACGCTGGCTGACGACACTGCCGAGGAGCGGCTATGCCCGTACACATACGGAAGCACTATGCTCCGCGCTGGTGATAAACAACTGAGGGTGGCCTCCGGGCCGCATTAACCTCAGGGAGCCCCGAGCTCAGTGGCCGGCCTCATCGCAACGCCTCCCCCCGGGAGCGCCGCGCGAGGGGGCTGGGCACCGGGGTTACGACTGGGTCACGCTCAGCTGTACGCCCTAGCCAGGCCCCTCGGGCCTGGTTCGTCGCGCGTCTCTCCCCGAGCGGAGCCAAGGTACGAAGGCCTTTTGCGCGTCAAGGGGGACTCCTGAGCATCGCGACTCAGGAGCCTAACTGGCTCCGTAGCCCCTCACTCCTTAGTTCCTAAAGGCTATGCTGGGTGTGGTACGCGTGGGGTCGGGCTCTGCAGACGTAGAACGGTAGCCCCGCCTGCATTTCATCTCGTCACCTGCTGTTCGCGCGTCAAGGGGGACTCCTGAGCATCGCGACTCAGGAGCCTAACTGGATCCGTAGCCCCTCACTCCTTAGTTCCGAAAGGCTATGCTGGGTGAGGTACGCGCTGGGTCGGGCTCTGCAGACGTAGAACGGAAACGCACCTACATCGCGCTTCCCTACTTGTTGTTCGTGCGCTAAGGGGGACTCCTGAGCATCGCGATTCAGGAGCCTAACTTGTCACGTGGCCCCTCATTCCTTTGGTCCCGTCCTGGTTTCTGGTCGGGGCTGATGCTGGGTGAGGCATGCACGTGGCCGGGCTCTGCCGGCGTAGAACATAAGCAAGTAGGGAAGAGGAACATAAAAATTCAAGGAACTTAAAAGTGAATATTACAACCCATACTATCGCCTTGGTACCGAACGCAAATTTAAATGCCTCCTCGAGGCGTCGCGCATGTGCAGGAATCGAAAGAAGGACAAGAACGATAGCGGAGTCACTTGTCGGCAGCGGAGTCGCGTGGAGTGGCTTCACCTTGTGGGGTAGTAGAGCCGGCAGCGCCTCGCTTTGGCTTGGTGCTGAAGGCTCGGAACTTCCCTAGCAGCGCCTCTACGCGCCCCTTCACGACCTCGACAGCAGCAGCGGCGCCCTCGCCGCTCACCGGCTCCAGCAGGCTGTCAAGGTCGGCGCTGGGGTCGCGGAGGTAGACATGGGCAAAGACCCGCGTCAGTGCGGCGGAAGACAGGACATGCGCCTCGGCTTCGACCGTGGGGACGAGTCCGAGGGCGACATCTCCAAGAGCCTTCACCAAGAAGGGAAGCTGTTTGGCGGGGCCGTCCCCATCGCCAGCCAGCGGGCAATCCAGGCCACTCTCCGTCAGACGCCTTGGAGTCGGGGCCAGCCTCCTGCTCCTCCTCGCCCCCGTTTCCGCTGGAGTCGCCGGAAGACACATTCACCAGGTCCTCGGGATCCACCACGGGCACGAGCCCATCCCCGTTGAAGACAGGTATGGACTCCACCACTTGCTCCCAATCGTCGCGGAGGAACAGGGGCGAAGGCGCGCCCTCCAGCCTTGCTGCCTCGCCCCCGACCAGGGACTGGAGGACCGCAGTCACGTCCTCCTCGCCCACGGCTGCTGGGCTCGGGTGAGGCCTCCACATCGGGGGAGAGTACTACCGAAGCGGAGCCAGCTGGTGCTCCAGGAACTCCCTCAGCAACGACACCCCGGTTAGCTTCGCCGTCGCCATGTTGGCTGGCTTCAGATCGGCATCCATCTTCGCCAGCACCGACTTCGCACGGGGATCCGTGAGCTCCGCTCGGCACCAGTCTTCCGAGCTCACGGCCGGCTCCGTGGGAAGGGCCAACCGAGGGTCGACGCACCCGGCGTCAACCAATACCCACTTGTTCCGAAAGCCCTCGATCCTCTTCCCTGGATTCGAGATGGCCATGGAGCTGCCACACGCGACGAAGCCCGCGCACGCTGAAGGAGAACCTTTGGAGGCCCGGAGGTAGAAGTAGTGGCGCAGCAAGGCCACTGAAGGCTGCACCCCCACATGCGCCTCGCAGTAGTAGGTGAAGATCGCCAGGAGAAGGACGGAGTTGGGGTGGAGATGCAAAGCTTGCAAGTTGTAATTGCGGAGGACATCGAGAAAGAACTCAGAGAAAGGAGGCACTAGGCCCGCTGCAATGGAGCTCACGAAGAAAGGATAGAAGGTGCTCCCTTGGCCTTCAGGGGCATCGGAGCCGACCTTGAACATCTGCGCCCCGTCAATGCCCTGCGCCGCAGCCATCCGATGCAGTAGGGCGAGGCTCGCCTTCGACACGTTGGGCAAATGCAAAGCAGGCGAGAACCAAGCTTCGGCCAGGGCCCGGCGAGGTGCCATGGCTACCTGGGTCGAGCGAGTGGAGCAGATCTAGAAGCCTGGAGGAAGGAAGGAGAAGCACAAGAAAGGGGATCTGGGCAGCGGATGAAGAAGGAGAAGAACAAAGCCCGAGCAGATGACACGCCTTTAGTATCCTGCGCAGTTGCAAAAGCGCCCACGTCCAATCAACCGCCACGCGGCGCCCAAGGCCGCAGGCTGTTAGGGCCCGCGGCGCTTCGCCCTTTCCCTTTCGCCTCTCGGCACGGCCAAGTCCGTGCGCGCCTTGGGCCCGGGGGCTACTGTCGGCGTTCTGGGAACGGGGGTCCCCAGACTTGCCTGCCTGCGGCCTGCGGCGTGGCTCAAATGGGGGCCCAGCGTGGCCCATCTTCATCAACACAAGGTTCAAGACCCACGCGAGGGGCCAAGCCTCGCGAGGCGGATGACACAACGCTTCCTCAAGCACGGCCTCCTTAGGCTGGCTCGCGAGGAGGCGGAGAGATCAAGGCGGGTACCTCACGAGGTGCCCTTGATGCAAGCCATGACGACCAAGGGCGCCAGGCGGGCGCCAGCCCGCGCAGCGTCCCCCCTTTCCTCTTTGGTGCAAAGGGAGCAAGTGCAAGCGAGGGGATCAAGCAAAGGCACCCATTTCGGTGCAACGAGACCAAGACCAGTCCAACGGTGGGAAGGAGTTCACCATGGAGCCCAGGACGGCGTCACCGCAGGGCCTTTGGCAGGCGCAGACCAACTTTAGTCAGGATAAGTGTACCGGATGTTCCCCTTCAAATTGGCCAACTGTTGGCGCCCTTCCCGCTCAATATTTGGGAAGAGGCCCAGGGCCTTTGCCTATAAATAGGACTAGCCACCCCCGAGGTAAAGAGAGGATCGAATCCAGCATCCAGAGAGAGAGAGAGAGAGAGAGAGAAGGGCGATCGAACTCCCCCTAGCAGTTCATCCCCCAGCCAAGAACTGACCCTCGCGAGGTCGTTCTTCCTTGTACTGTTCTTCCTCATCAGCCCAAGAGGCAATCCACCCACCACAAACTAGAGTAGGGTATTACACCACAATGGTGGCCCGAACTAGTATAAACCTTGTGTCTCTTGTGTTGTTCTTGCAGTAGTTTAGATCTTAGCGAGGCGGACAGGTAGTGGGCACGATCTCCGCGCGCACCCCAGAGTTCGAACCTTAAGGGTCTGCCGGAACCCGTGATCCGACAGAAATGCATTGAGAGAAATGCTTCATAATGAAGCCCTGTAAACTGTGACGGAGGGAGGAGTAGTATGAAGGTGCAAAACCAAGTACGCGTATGGCCAGTCGGTCAACGCACCTCCTCTTGGCATATCACTAACATGTGGGACAGGAGTGTGAGCAAACCGATCTCAATTGATGGCAAAGAGCCAACCCGCTGTTCCTTGAGAGAGACGAGGAGTGAGAACACATAGACGGGCTCGCACGGAGGCCAAGATATATTCAAGCATGGTTGGTTGATCGATATCATTCATTACATGTTGGGCTGCCGTTTTCCGCCCTTCTCCGAAATAAACGTGTACTTTGTCAGAGATAAAAAATAAGAGTACAGACGCTCCACCATGCGGTTCTAGTAGTGGTACTACTCGTACTACTGCACTTGGCTCTTCGCCTCTTTGTGAAGTCGAACAATGATGGTACTCCGCATGTTGGGTACTACAGTGTATGCCTCTGACAATATGACACCGAATGGACTGATGCATGTCCACTGAGGGTAGGTTACATTAGTCAAAAGGCATAAGCGAGCATCACCTTTTCCTGCAAGCTTCTCCTCGTTCTGCGAGTTGACGGGACACACCAAAAAGTAGTGATAGTCCATACTCCCACCTTTCCGGTTAATATGGCTTAATCTTTTTTGCGGGTAAATGAGAGAGCTTTATTCATATATAAGCATTCTTAGGACGATCAGCCAAGACACTGGTCACTAGGAAGCGAGGTACCCCACAAAAAAAGAAGTAGGAAGCGAGGTGTTTCATCAAGCCAGCTCTCGGCCACATTCAAAGTGTAGCAAGCACGGTTCGCACGAAGATGCGCCACAAGGTTTGCTGACCTGTTTACATGCTGAATAACAAAACAAAGAGGAAATATTACCGAGCGCTACTATTTGTAACAGGATATGAGCCAGAATTAAGCGAGAATTGTGGCGAGTGTTCCATGCAATCAACTTCCATTATCACATGCGAGAACCCTCGAAGAGAACCAAATGTGTTGAAGATTGCTTTATCACATTTTAAAATTATAATAAGAGTGCAGACGCTCCTCCATCCGGTTGCTAGTACTAGTATAGTACGTACCTTTATAGACTATAGTAGTAGTACTAGTAAACTTTGCGCTTGGCTGTTTGACTATTCGGGAAGTCGAACAATAATAGCACTAGTAGTATAGTGTATGCTTCTGGCAATCTGACACCGAATTAACTGTTGCACGTCCATCGCCTGAGCGAGGGAGAGCTTGCATTAGTCAAAAGTTTCTCCTTGTCCTGCGAGCCACCGTGCGCAAGCTTCTCCCATCTTGCAACCTTCTCCTCGTTCGGCAAGATGACGGGACACAGCAAAGTAATGCTAGTCCATACTGCCTCCTCTCCGGTTAATATGGCTTAATTTCAAACGAGATAAATACACTGTCTGTCACTGTATATTTGTAAAAATACTGTCAGTGGACTTCATAACACGCTCATTGCGCTCAATATATATATTTTCCGGTGTTTATACGGTCACTAGCTCACCCTAACTGAGTATGTGTGTGCATGCACGTGTAGGTTGAGCACTTGAGCGTGACCGTGTGTGTTCCGTCGTGTGCTCGGACATGCATGCATTAGGGCGTCGCGCGTGTTTTTGCATCCATGTGTACGTGTGACTGTTGCATACACGTAGGGGGAGTACATGTAGGGGCCACTAAGGAGCAGTCAAATCACACAGTAAGTTAGTCGGAAGAAGCAACCATCATTTCACTCTTGAATGACACGTACGCAATATAAAATGGTTGATATGGAGAGAAAAAGAAAACCACTATATATACACCAGCAGGAGGCTAAGCTACAAGCCTGCTTGCTTAGGTTGCTCTCTTCACAAGAATAGAACGATGGGCCTGATCCCGCAGCTAGGGGAAGGGAACATTGTTCTACGTAGACGTGGTTGACATCAGCGAGGGAGAAAACCCACAGTCGGTGCGTCCCAGTCGGGGGTCACCGCGGTATGGGCCGATGCCGCGTCCCAACCGCCCTTCTAGCTACAGCCCGACGTCCCAGGTAGTCCATCTTCCTTTTGGAGCCGGCTTGCTCCACTATCGTAGCTCCATCTCCATGTCGATCTTTCTCTACTTCTACCGGCTTCTACTTGTGATGAGTTTATGTCTCATGAACTAGTGCCAGTACTATTATTCTAATCACACTTCTTCAATATCTTTGCCATCAGGGATGCTTAGGTCGATTTTAGTGGAACTGCACAAAAGCATCGTATGATCCGAGGGTGCCAACCATCTTTCCTTCGACAGGTTCTACCTGGCCAGGAAATTAAATCATGTTTAGGGTTTAGGGTTTAAGTCGTAGTGACCCCATCAGTAGTTTTTCTTTCGTACACGCTCTCACAACTTTTTTCTTTAGTTGTGAAGTAAATATTGGCTATGATCTGTGAATCATTGAGATGCATCAGCATGCGTGTTAGTTTTCCTTTGTATTTGATGGAATGTTGTAACGGGGCAACCTTGGAATAGGAATGAAAATGGAGTGGAAAGTTTCCGTTTTTCCGGAGAAAAAATGGAAACGGAGAGAAACCAACGTTTTGTTTCGTTGGATCGCGCCATCGAGCAAAACCAACGTTTAAATCACGTCTGTCGTGTTCGTGTCTCACCCTCCTCCACGGCTCGACCCCACATGGTCGCTCGGCATGCCACTCACCGCAAATCGAGTATACGATAACTTTCCCGCCTGCTTGTCGATGGATCGCGCCATGGAGTACTAGCACTACTGGAAGAGATTGACGAGTTGGGGGAGGACAGCTAGCTGTAGCACGGACTCCCAAGAACTTTTTACATGCATGTTGTAGCCGGCTATTGCGACCTTTGAACGCGGAGCAGCCGCGTGCACCCGGAAGCGGTGCGGGCGACGCTCTCTCGACCGGCGCGCCGCATCAATGCCGATGCCAGTGAGAGGTCGCGTCCGCTCTGGCCAGGCATGAATGCGGCACTGACCGTTTCGGGCGGGAAGCACGCGCGGGTGATGAAGAGGGTTCGGGTTGGTTAGGACCGGCCGTGGCAGCTGTCTGAACGTGCGCAAACAAGAGATGTTGTACGTTAATATTGCTGCGTATATAATTAACAACGTAAATAATGTGCCAGTTGGACAAATATGATTGGAGATGGAGATGGAAATGGAATTTTACGTAAACACAGATATGCATGCCTATGTCTATGTGTGTGTGTGCGACGACTCTCGCGACCTGGAAACGGGGGCGTGGTTTTGATCGAGTTTACTTTCTTGTTATGTTAGAAAATCAGTTTGTCTAATTCACATCTAGATGTTATTTAAGGATATCATATCTAAGCTCCCACAAGTATATAATATAGCAACAAGAAACAAAAAAAACTAGGAAAAAAATAGACCACAAACAGAGTGGACATCAACTTAGATGTGACATAACTATGTCACATCTAGATGTGTCCTAGACAGACCCTTAAAAAATTGTCCGCCAGTTTTCGTTTCTTTTTTCTAGGAACGCGCGTATTCTATTTAAAACCACTGCTATGGAGAGATTTTTTTACTCCATTATAGCCTCTTGTTTGATAGAGTTTCTCGTGTCTCGCTCTCTCACCCTCTCCATATCACAACAAGATGACAGTGTCCACTCTATCTCTCCCCTCACCGGTGGTCACAGATCCGGCTGAATCCCGTCCGCTGCGGGAGGTGAGGAGGTGCAGCATTGACGTTGTCGCCGTCGGTGACGGAGGAAGCCAATGCGCACCGTCCTCTCGGAGCCGGCGCTGACACGGACGAAGATCCTCCGCGCCCTTGTTCGTTGCCGTCGTGTGGGCAGATCCCGCCCGCCCTCCTAAATGACATCTCGCCCACCTGAGGTATAACTTCTTGTACTGGTCTAGCTCCCCAGGTCGCTGCGTGCGGGTTTTCTTCTATGCGACTACTCCCCAGCTCCCCATGCATAGTAGCTAGGGTTCGTCGGCTGGTCCAACATCACCTACTAGTACTACTATAGAGGAAATGCCACTCGAAAAGTTGTCCTGATTTATGCCTCGGTGGAGGTATACATGTTGTTTTGACAAAAAGTACATGGTGGTTGTGTGGTAATTGTCCATATGGTGGTAGTACTATCACTGGTTAAATGAAGAAATGCTTTTTTTCTCGGGTATCCTGGTTTAGTTCCCATCAAGATAATTATGATGCTTCTGTTTGTTAGTGTACTTTTCATTAATTCTTATTGACAATTGAGATGTCATTGCTAACCCTTTTTTATATTTTTGGAAACAGCGATGCGTGTCTCCATACCTGGGCATTTCTTCCTCAATTTTAGTGGAACTGCACAAAATTGGATGGCCATTGTTGTTCCGCCTCACTGTCCTCTGCCACGTGGTTCTTCCTTCCTCGAGCTTGATTACTGAGAAGAAGCAGACCACAGTGAGGATTTGTCGAACTTCATAGGTGCCTCACCCAAACTTGATGCCAAATGGATGATGCATCACCACGATGACCTATTGATGATCATGGTTGCGCCTCATGGTTGCGTCGGCTGGTGAAGCTGATTGATTTTCAATGAAAAACAAGTTGTCTTCCATCAGTGCTCTTTGCTTGTTACGCACAAAGATGATATCCTTCGTCAGTTCACCTTGGTTGCGTTGGAGACGCAGTCGCCTTTCACGTTGGTGCCATTTTATCACACAATTGGCTACGAACCAAATGTTTCCTCGAAGAAGGATCGACGTTGGTACTAAGAGCATAAGTTTTGTATTGATTTCTAAGCCTTCTCACAACTTTGTCTCCAGCTCCCCTGCAATTTTATTTGTCCAGCTATTAACTTTGATTTAAAAAATGGTGTGGACTAAAAACCCAGATGGACGTAGTAGCCCTCCATTTTTATTTACTCCGCATATTAGATTTGACTGAAGTCAAACTTTGTAATACTCTCAAACCTTTCCGATAATTGAAATTAAAATTCTTTATTTGTACACACTCTCACACGTTTCCGATAATTTGGCGCATGTGTGGTTGTTCTCTTAAGGGAGGGTAGTGTACCACACGTGAAGGACAGGAAGTGCGACCAGGACGCGTGGGCGTGGATCTTTAGTTCATCGGAAGTAGTACTAGTTTTCTTCACTGTACATTAAATAAAGAGTTTCGTTTCGTACTTACACAATTTAAAAGATTGTTATGGAGAGAATAAGAAAACCACTCCACTATATATTAGTCGTATACACGAGAGTACTATATGGATGCAGCTTCATTGACTTAGTCCACCTGCCTTTGGATTTATGACAGGTGGGCCCAAAATGTGGCTGGCTCACCTGTCATACAGCCAAAAGCAGGTGCAGTGAAGGCACCGGAGCTCAGTCCTTACTACAGTAGTATATATATAAGCGGGAACCTCAGCACTTGTTCGCTAGGGTTTGCACTCTCCACACGCTCGCCGCACTACATATATGTTACACGTTGGAGGCTCAGCGTTCATTTGCTAGGGTTTGCTATATTCACAGTCTCTCACCCTCTCTTCACCAGATCTAAACAAGACTGTGTTGGCCTCTTGTCTCTCTCTCCCCCCTCACAGCTGGTGAAGGAGGCGTTCGTATCCCATCGCACCGGGAAGGGGAGGAGGTGCAGCGTTCACTCTATCGCCTTCGGCGAGGGAGGCAATCCACTGCCGGCTGCACTGTTCTCTTTCACCCAACGCCTGTGCGGGAGGGCCACCGACCCCTTCTTCCTCGCTACCGTACGTAGTGTGGGTAGATCCGGCCTCCCGTCGCACGCCTTGCCACATCCCGACGAACCTAAGGTATAAGTTTCTTTGAAACCGTCGTTGCTCTAGCTGCATGTGGATCTTTTTCGATCTGTAGTCGAATCTAGGTCTTGGTTCAAAGAGGAAAGAAGGGTGCGGTGGGCTAGAGCAAGAATCTAGGACGTGGTTCAATGAGGAAAGGAGGGGCGGAAAGTAGTATAGACTGGCTATCCAGCCGCTTTGTAGGTCGAAAAGGGAAAAGGGGGTAACCCAGTACACACATCTGTAAGGAACCGATCTCTTTGATAAAAAGGGAAAGAAACTGGGGGGGGGGGGAGGGTCGGGTAGTTTGTGTAGGACTAGATTTGCTGCCCTCACATAGGAAGAAGGTTCAAAGAGAACAAATATGGGACCAGCGCATATATGCTGCTTGGCTACATACTCTGCATCACCCATTTATACGTGTGGACGCACATGGTGTTGGCATGTCTGATGTCTACTACACAACCTTCTTCTTGTAGACGTTGTTGGGCCTGTAAGTGCACAGGTTTGTAGGAAAGTAGCAAATTTCCCTCAAGTGGATGACCTAAGGTTTATCAATCCGTGGGAGGCGTAGGATGAAGATGGTCTCTCTCAAGCAACCCTGCAACCAAATAACAAAGAGTCTCTTGTGTCCCCAACACACCCAATACAATGGTAAATTGTATAGGTGCACTAGTTCAGCGAAGAGATGGTGATACAAGTGCAATATGTATGGTAGATATAGGTTTTTGTAAACTGAAAATATAAAAACAGCAAGGTAACTAACGGTAAAAGTGAGCGTAAACGGTATTGCAATGACAGGAAACAAGGCCTAGGGTTCATACTTTCACTAGTGTAAGTCCTCTCAACAATGATAACATAATTAGATCATATAACTATCCCTCAACATGCAACAAAGAGTCACTCCAAAGTCACTAATAGCGGAGAACAAACGAAGATATCATGGTAGGGTACGAAACCACCTCAAAGTTATTCTTTCCAATCAATCCGGTGGGCTATTCCTTTAAGTGTCACAAACAGCCCTAGAGTTCGTACTAGAATAACACCTTAAGATACAAATCAACCAAAACCCTAATGTCACCTAGATACTCCATCGTCACCTCAAGTATCCGTGGGTATGATTATACGATATGCATCACACATTCTCAATTCATCTATTCAAACCAACACATAGAACCTCAAAGAGTGCCCAAAGTTTCTACCGGAGAATCACGACGAAATCGTGTGCCAACCCCTATGCATAGGTTCATGGGCGGAACCCGCAAGTTGATCACCAAAACATACATCAAGCGGCACATGGTATCCCATTGTCAACCACAGATACGCACGGCAAGACATACATCAAGTGTTCTCAAATCTTTAAAGACTCAATCCGATAAGATTACTTGAAAGGGAAAACTCAATCCATTACAAGAGAGTAGAGGGGGAGAAGAAACATAAGATCCAACTATAATAGCAAAGCTCGCGATACATCAAGATCGTGCCAAATCAAGAACACGAGAGAGAGAGAGATCAAACACATAGCTACTGGTACATACCCTCAGCCCCGAGGGTGAACTACTCCCTCCTCGTCATGGAGAGCACCGGGATGATGAAGAAGGCCACTGGTGAGGGTTCCCCCCTCCGGTAGGGTGCCGGAACAGGGTCCCGAGAGGTTTTTGGTGGCTACAGAGGCTTGCGGCGGCGGAACTCCCGATCTAAGTTCTGTTCTGGAAGTTTTAGGGTATATGGAGTTATATAGGCAGAAGAAGCACATCAGGGGAGCCACGAGGGCCCCACAAGGCAGGGGGGCGCGCCCAGGGGGGTGGGCGCGCCCCTACCGTCGTGGCTAGCTCCCGTATCTTCTGACGTAGAGTCCAAGTCTATCAGGTAGGTTTCCTTCCAAAAATAACTTCTCCAGTTGATTTTGTTCCGTTTTGACTCCGTCTGATATTCCTTTTCCTCGAAACACTGAAATAGGCATAAAACAGAAAATCTGGGCTGGGTCTCCGGTTAATAGGTTAGTCCCAAAAATAATATAGAAGTGGATAATAAAGCCCAATATTGCCTAAAACAGTAAATAATATAGCATGGAGCAATCAAAAATTATAGATACGTTGGAGACGTATCAAGCATCCCCAAGCTTGAGCTTTTGTGTCTCCTTAATTCCTCTCATATCATGGTTTCCTAAATCTCAAAAGCTTCCTCCACACCAAACTCAACAAGAACTCGTGAGATAGGTTAGTATAAACCAATGCAAAACCTTATCATTCTCTTCTGTAAAAAATCACTAAAATTATTATTCAACATTGCATACTAAATGCCTCTGCATATTTAATACTCCTATCATCAAATAGAATCATTAAACAAGCAAACATATGCAAACATAACAGCAATCTGCCAAAACAGTACAGTCTGTAAAGAATGCAAGATTCATCATACTTCCCTAACTCCAAAAATTATAAAAGAAAATTCCCACTGTAGTAAATTTATGAGAGCTTATTATGCAAAAGGTTTAAACATTTTATCACATTCTGACTTTCCTAGGGAATGTTTGCAACAGCGGTAAACTTTCTGTTTTCAAACAACAACATGCATACTTGCAAAATAAGCATGGAAAAAGCTATCCTTGACACTTTTATTGAAACTAGAGAAGCAAAACACTATTCTAAATGACAGCAAGCAAAAACTAACAAAAGTAAATGATTCTCCAAGCAAAACACATATCATGTGCTGAATAAAAATATAGCTCCAAGTAAAGTTACCGATGAACGAAGACGAAAGAGGGGATGCCTTCCGGGGCATCCTCAAGCTTAGACGCTTGGTTATCCTTGAATATTACCTTGGGGTGCCTTGGGCATCCCCAAGCTTAGGCTCTTTCAACTCCTTATTCCATAGTCCATCGAATCTTTACCCAAAACTTGAAAACTTCACAACACAAAACTTAACAGAAAACTCATGAGCTCCGTTAGCGAAAGAAAACAAAACACCACTTCATGGTACTTTAATTAACTCATTATTTATTTATATTGGTGTTAAACCTACTTTATTTATATCAGGGTCCCAAGAGGTTTTTGGTGGCTACAGAGGCTTGCAGCGGCGGAACTCCCGATCTAAGTTCTGTTCTAGAAGTTTTAGGGTATATGGAGTTATATAGGCAGAAGAAGCACGTCATGGGAGCCACGTGGGCCCCACGAGGCAGGGGAGCGCGCCCTAGGGGGGTGGGCGCTCCCCCTACCCTCGTGGCCAGCTCCCATATCTTCTGACGTAGAGTCCAAGTCTATCAGGTAGGTTTCCTTCCAAAAATAACTTCTCTAGTTGATTTCGTTCCGTTTTGACTCCGTCTGATATTCCTTTTCCTCGGAACACTGAAATAGGCATAAAACAACAAATCTGGGTTGGGCCTCCGGTTAATATGTTAGTCCCAAAAATAATATAAAAGTGGATAAAAAGCCCAATATTGCCTAAAATAGTAGATAATATAGCATGGAGCAATCAAAAATTATAGATACGTTGGAGATGTATCAATGTCCCATACAGCTATTTTGCTGTTGTTAATCTAAGAATGCCGCCGGAAAATTGAAGCAATGCCACTGTTAAAACTAAATTACATTTTTTTAACGAATGTTGTTTCAAGAGAATGTCTCTGTTAATATGAATCAATGCAACCGTTTTAGAAATGCTACTGTCCTACTTTGTTTTCCATCCAAGATAAGTTAGATGCTTCTTTCTATCACCGTTGGTTTCATCCTCCTTTATCGGCAAGTAATTGTTTCCTTTTTGCCTCTGTTAAAACAGGGGTATCGATTCAACTTGTTGCTATTGCGACATTTTGCTTCGCTACTCGAAACACTTACGTTTTAAGAGTGTTTTGTGCAGTTCAACTTGAATGTCACACCGGTGACTTTGCTTAATTTTGGTGGAACAGCACAAAAGGAGATCAAGATTTGTTTCTAGTCTTCGTGGCGAGTTGTTTCAAATCTTGGTCTCAACCACATGATGTGCAGTGTGCTTTGAGATGTTGTGCTACTTGTTTTGGTACTGTTTTAAATAAATGTTGAATTGAAACTATTGTATTGCTGTCTTTTCCCATTAAGTAGTGAACAAAAATGGGACCAACCCAGACATGATGCTTATTGCTTTGTTACAACAAATTCAGCATCACCCCCTTTATAAGCCAGTAATTGATGCCACTCTCAGAATTAACTACTAAATCTTATTTCAAAACAGCAACACTTGTTAAGGATTGGCGGGACTACCATTTTTGTGGCCACATGTTACATCCTCCTTTATTAGCCAGTAATTGATTCCTTTTTTGCCTTTGTTTAAACAGGGATATCTATTCAACTTGTTGTTATTGCGACATTTTGCTTCGCTACGCGAAACACTTTGCTTGATTTTAGTGCAACTGCACAAAACGAGATTGGATTTCCTATTCGTGTTGGCAGATTCGTATTTTATCTTGTCCGTCTCACAAAAGGTCAGTACAGGCCTTCATCCACATGATTGTGCGGTGTGCTTTGAGATGTTGTGCTACTTGTATTGGTACTGTTTTAAATAAATGTTGAATTGAAGCTATTGTATTGCTGTCTTTTCCCATTAAGTAGTGAACAAAAATGGGACCAACCCAGACATGATGCTTGTTGCTTTGTTACAACAAACTCTGCATCACCCCCTTTATAAGTAGATGGAAGCACATACTGTTGTTGCGCCCACTCTCCCCTGGAACTGTTTATGCTTTTCGTTAATCTAAAGCCGCTGGTAAAATGAAGCAATGCCACTCTCAGAATTAATTAACTATTGAATCTTAGTTCAAAATTGCAACATTTGTTAGGAATGGTACTATCGTGCTTTGTAGTTCTTTCTACATGTTTAACCAAGGTATTGTTAAGATAATGTCTCTGTTAAAATGAATCAGTTGCATTGTTTTAGGAATGGTACTTTTTCGCTTTGTCATTCTTTATACATGTTGAAACATGGCATTGTTAAGATAATGTCTCAGTCAATATGAACGAATCACACCGATGGAGAATTGCTACTCTCCTGCTTTGTTTCCCATTAAGATAAAGTAGATCAGTAGATGCTTTTGTTCTGGGAGTACAAGTCATGAACCGTTATTTCTCAGTAATTGTTTCCCTTATACCTATTGTTGCTTACAGGGATATCAAAATTAAAGCTCGGTTTTATTCC
Organism: Aegilops umbellulata; assembly: GCA_032464435.1. Taxonomy (NCBI): domain Eukaryota; kingdom Viridiplantae; phylum Streptophyta; class Magnoliopsida; order Poales; family Poaceae; genus Aegilops; species Aegilops umbellulata. Next base: position 81,982,615 of record CP136058.1, read on the forward strand.
GACTTCGATTTTAGTTGAACTGCACAAAAGGAGCCAATGTGTCCAAGGCAAACTACTGCATTACTGGGTCCAGTTGGTTGTTCCACTTTGCATAAAGAAGAAGCCACTGTTTGCGCTACATTACAGAAGGAATGACCAAGAAGCTTTACAGAGTATTATTAGACACCGGTGACATGACTAGTCTGCAGTGACCATTGGCAATTTAACAACACGTGGAGTGCCCTGGGCAAAAAGTGCCCAAACAAGTAGAAGAAGCTACGACAGGACTCCACGATCATAGGCATTACATATTTTGAATGGGAAAAGCTTGTCAAAGTTTAATCATTGATGTTAGCAAGAAGACGTTAGTTTAATATATTGGAATTGGAAAACCTTGTCAAAATTTGCTCATTGATGTTAGCCAGAAGACATGCATTTGATATTTTTGAGTGGGACGCCCTTGCTGTGAGGAGCGTCGAGTGTTTTTTCCTATTCCTGTGTTCAGTTTAGAATTAAATAGTTACTCTGTTGAGATATTCCTGTGTTAAGAGTTTGTTCTGAATATTGTCTATGTAATGCCAGGCCTTGTGTTTGATTGCAAAGTTGAGCTTGGAATGTTGTGGCATGCGGCATCACGAGTTGTTCACCATGCCTCCTGAGAATAATGCTTCGTACTATTTTGCATGTCGATCTAATACCAGTGATTTGCTTGTTAAGAAGATCATCCTGTTCTGTTGTTTCCGTGCTTAAGAAGTTCATCATCTGATGTTTCATTCATAGCCTATACGACAAGTCGGGTAGGTTAGACGTGAAACCATATGATATTCCGACCAACTCATGATATTAGGCCTTGATTGGATCGTCGTTTTCCAACCAAAACCGCTTGTAAAACTGACGCTTGTAAATTAAAGTAGATGGTCTCGAGAGAAGGCGCTTGGTTGGTCGATTTCGACTAGTAAAATATCGGAAGTACTTCACAAACGATAAAAACGCTGAACGACACTCGGACGATTGCTAATCCAGCCGTTAGCTGATGTTTCAGCCTTGGCATGGATGGCATGATACGCACGTCGTGCATGTATCGTTTGGTAATGTCGTCCATATAGCAGTGCTCGTAAAATATACACTAGTCTCTCAAATTACACGCGTAACCCGCCGGTTTTACTTACAGACCTCGGTCCCTTAGTTTCATTACACCTGTATTTTACGCATTGTTTCCGATGATGAGTAGATTACACTTGTATGTTAATACAAGTTTGAAATAAACCAGAGCTCCCAAGCGCGGCCTTACCGTTTCATGCCGTCTCAGTTTCTCGAAGGTGCTCATAGGTGTCGGATGATCCTGGCTTCCTGAATGAGCAGCGGGCGCTGTATCACACCATCCGTAGGGCCCGCGAGGCCCTCTCCTTTGTCCTTCGAGTTGTTGCGCTCGCCGTGGCGTCGAGCATTTTCAACATCGTCAACGAACATGAGGATTCAGGAGATGACTTTATTTTGACTGGATGACACTAAGGACCCACTAGGGCCATAGCCGTACGTACGCAAGTGCCTCCTTATTATGTACAACTATATTTTTTTGCTTTCTCCTGGTTTCCTGACATCACGGTCCCACACCATTGTCAACCTATGTAGTCAATATAAACAAGAGAATTGCACAAGGTGCGGCCGATAGATGGGACCAAGCAGCTCGAGCAGTATTTGTGTTTTTTGAGGCGTGAGCACTGCAGAGTTTTCTTGGCGATGATTTCGTTGTTGTTCAGAGGAGAGCAGAGTATTAACTGGGCGGGCTGTGGCCCATCTAGCGCAGGCCAGTTATCCAGCCCAGATACTAATTTTTTCAAGATGAACATGGCTAGCTCAGCTATACGTCCTTTTGAGGAATACCCAGGCAAGGTTAACTTGTTATCCCCGCCCCGCTGGGCTGCAAATCTTTCCTAGGAGGGAAGCATTAGGCTTAACAGGAAAATGGGATTTAAAAAATAATAAATGGGATGTAATTATAAAAACTAGGCAGTAACTATAAAAAATGCACCAAACACGAAATTAGTTTATAAAACATTATTTATGGATTTTGAAAATCTTAAATTTTCATTGTTGCACGCGCAATGTTTCGTTGGATTTTTACGTTATACAAATTTATATTTAATCTGACTAGAAATTTTGGGATAAAAATATTTCGGATCCCATCAAAATGTGGGAAATTTTATTGAATTCTGTCTTCAACGGTTGGTTGAAAGTATTAATCGTTGTCCTAGCTAGAAAATGGGTTGTACTTTTAACAAACTGTAAATGGGCTGTTGTAAATTCCATTAGAATTCAAAAATGGGTTGTACATTCTTACAAAACGCAAATGGTCTATAAGTTCTCTGCCACACACTTGTGGGCCTACTAAGTGACGCGTCCCCTAAAAAATAAGTTGACGCATATGCAAGGCCTTGTCAACTTATTATAGTCAACACACGGTTCTAGTATCAGTCGCCATTGGATGTCTATCCAATGGATGTTGTGCTTCTTCTTCAATCTCGGATATTCTTAGCTTCGGCTGCCCAAAAAATGATTCCTCCCCCTGACATCTGGGGCGCACCGTTTCGGAGGCTGACCTGTGGGCCTACTAAGTTGGAGCGTACCAAGGGCTTTGTCAACTTAGTTAATATAAATGATTCTAGCTTCAGTGACCGTACGATGTCCATCCAATGGCCGTAGTGCTTCTTCAACCTCTGGTCTTCTTGGTTCAGCCGCCCAAAGTAGCGTCGGTCGTGCCGCCTGCTCCTGCCTCCCGTGGCCGGCTGTGCTGCCGCGGAGGCCTCACTGCCCACATACTAGTCCCACTGCTGGCCAGGCCATCCCTCCACTCACCCACACCCCTGTTATTCTGCGGCGACGGCAGCCTCACACCGCAGTCGAACCAGCGAACCCTCGTACTCCTCTCTGCGCGGGCTTCCACTACTGCGTCTTCCCCGGCTCCGCGTCGTCCCCTTCCTAGGCCTCACTGTCGTCCACCGCCCTGATGCTCTCGGCGCGGCGTGGTCAACGTGCTCAACGACTTACTTCCATCGTAAGAGTACTGTACGTGGAGAGGCTAACAGCTGGGTCCACATCGGCCGCAAGGAAGTGCCTCCTTATTACGCGCAAAATAATTATTCCTCCACCTGGCAGCGGGGACCCACCGGACGGGCCACCTTATTTCGTGAAAAAAACGTTTCCCCCTGACTGCTGGGACCCATCGGACGGGCCATTGTATTTGGCAAAAAAATGTTCCCCCCGCTGTCAGCTCGGACCCACCGGAAGTGCCTCCTTATTACGCACAAAAAATGAATTCTCCCCCTGCTAGCTGGGACCCACCTTGGTGGGAGGCTGACTTGTGGGCCTACTAAGTTGACGGGGACGGAGGGCTTTGTCAACTTAGTCAATATGAACGATTCTAGCTCCAGTGACCGTACGATGTCCATCCAATGGCCGTAGTGCTTCTTCAACCTCTGGTCTTCTTGCTCTAGCCGCCCAAAGCAGCGCCGGTCGTGCCGCCTGCTCCTGCCTCCCATGGCCGGCTGTGCTGCCGCGGAGGCCTCACCGTCCCCTAATATTCCCACCGCTGGCCAGGCCCTGCGGCAATGGCAGCCTCACACCGTTGCCGAACGAGTGAACCCTCATACTCCTCTCCGCATGGGAATCCACTGCCGCCTCTTCACTGGCTCTGCATCGCCCCCTTCCTAGGCCTCGCCATCGTCCACCGCCCTGGTGCTCTCGGTGCGGCATGGTCAACGAGGTCAAGAAACGACTTCCATCGGACGTGGACTGTACGTGGAGAGGCTGACACCTGGGTCCACGGCGGCAGCAAGGAAGTGCCTCCTTATTATGCGAAAATAATGATTCCTCCACCTAACAGCAGGGACCCACCGGACGGGCCACCGTATTTGACGAAAAAAACGTTTGCCCCCTGACTGCTGGGACCCACCAGCTACACCTTCGAATGCAAGGAAGTGCGTCCGGGCAAAAAAAAACGATTCGCCCCCCTGACTGCTGGGACCCACCAGCTACATCTTCGCACGCAAGGAAGTGCGTCCAAGCAAAAAAAATAAACCAAAACAATTCGCCCCCCTGACTGCTGGGACCCACCAGGTACATCTTTGCAGGCAAGGAAGTGCCTGACAGTCGGGACCCACCTGGTCGAAGCGTACGTAGCGTTGTCATTCTGGTCGCGAACGTGTACGTACATATATACTGGTCGATGTAGAGGTGTGCACGTGTCGTAGTAGTAGAGGCGCGCTCGTAGCATGTACACGTACGTACAGCGGCCAGGGTGCAAGAAATAAAATACGGCCACGTACGTACATACGGGCAGGGTCTCGAACGCCTACTCGCGCATACGTACGGTGAGGGCTCGTGTACATGGCTGGGTCGGAACGGAGAAACAGCGTCGTCATCGTGTTCATGGGGAGGCAACGGAATGCGTCGTGTTCGTGGGGAGGCAACGGAATGTGTCGTGTTCATGGGGAGGCAACGGAATGCGTCATGTTCATCGGGAGGCAACGGAACGCATGGGAGTCAACCGGCTGGGTCGGAACGGAATGCGTGGTCGTGTTCATCGGGAGGGCTTGGACGGAACAGGCGATGGAAACGAGGCCTGGCGTACCGCAAAATGGTGAAACAGACCTCCTACGTTCGGAACGGGGTCCTGTTGATCGGGAGGGGTGTGGTGTACCGCAAAACGGACGAAACAAACCTCCTACGGTCGAAACGGGGGTCCTGTTGATCGGGAGGGGTGTGGCGTACCACAAAACGGACGAAACGGACCTCCTATGATCGAAACGGGGGTCCTGTTCATCGGGAGGGGCGTGGTGTGCCGCAAAACGAGACACCACAGGATACTGTTCATCTCCACCGTCGACCTCCTCCAGCCTCCACGGGCTACCGTCGACCTCCTCCAGCCTCCACGGGCTCCTGTTCATCCAGCCTCCACCGGCTACTGTTCAACCACCCTTCCATGGGCACCCCTCCACCGTCTACTGTTCATCCAGCCCTCCACACCACGGGGTCCTATTCAACCACCCCTCCACCGTCTACTGTTCATCCAGCCCTCCACCACAACACGGGGTCCTGTTCATCCAGAGGCAACGCCACCGCTCACTGTTCATCCACCCCCCCCCCCCCCGCAATGCTCACTGTTCATCCCAGAGGCAGCATCGATCGGTTCAGTTAGCAGCAGTAGCGAAGGAATCGCTCGATCGGGTTCAGTTAACAGCCATCGGTCGATCGCTCGGGTTCAGTAACGCGTAGCCTGCAGTGCAATAGCTCGGGTTCAGTTAGAGCCCAACGCCTCGCTCGGGTTTAGTTAGAGCCAACGCCTCGCACACACGCGCGTACGTGTACGAGAGAAACGCGCATCGCTCGGCCCCCGACCTCCCGCCGTAACCGGGAACTCCCCGAAATTTTCCTCGCCTTCGCTTCTACCATGGTTTTTTCCGTCATGGACGGCCCAAAGAATATCATGCATCTTCATCTCCGGCCCGCCCAGGACGAAAAGCCCATTTTCTGTCATGATTTTTTGTCATAGAAGTAGGAGCCCACCACATCTATGATGATACCGGGTTTTGTCACAATTATCGTCACAGAAGTGTCATATGTATGACAGAAAAAAATTCATTCGGCCCAAAATGTCACGGATGTGTCTTTTTTTTGTAGTGTCTTCAAGGGTGCATGACCATAAAAGATATTACTCATATAAATAGAACAACCATTATTCTCTGATTTAAATGAATAACCATCTCGCATCAAACAAGATCCAGATATAATGTTCATGCTCAACGCTGGCACCAAATAACAATTATTCAGGTCTAAAATTAATCCCGAAGGTAGATGTAGAGGTAGCGTGCCGACCACGATCACATCGACTTTGGAACCATTTCCCACGCGCATCGTCACCTCGTCCTTAGCCAATCTTCGCTTAATCCGTAGTCCCTGTTTCGAGTTGCAAATATTAGCAACAGAACCAGTATCAAATACCCAGGTGCTACTACGAGCATTACTAAGGTATACATCAATAACATGTATATCACATATACCTTTGTTCACCTTGCCATCCTTCTTATCCGCCAAATACTTGGGGCAGTTCCGCTTCCAGTGACCAGTCTGTTTGCAGTAGAAGCACTCAGTCTCAGGCTTAGGTCCAGACTTGGGTTACTTCTCCTGAGCAGCAACCTGTTTGCTGTTCTTCTTGAAGTTCCCCTTCTTCTTCCCTTTGCCCTTTTTCTTGAGACTGGTGGTCTTGTTGACCATCAACACTTGATGCTCCTTCTTGATTTCTACCTCCATAGCCTTTAGCATTGCGAATAGCTCGGGAATCATCTTATCCATCCCTTGCATGTTATAGTTCATCACGAAGCTCCTGTAGCTTGGTGGTAGTGATTGAAGAATTCTGTCAATGACGCTATCATCCAGAAGATTAACTCCCAGTTGAACCAAGTGATTGTTATACCCATACATTCTAAGTATATTCTCACTGATAGAACTATTCTCCTCCATCTTGCAGCTGTAGAACTTATTGGAGACTTCATATCTCTCAATCCGGGCATTTGCTTGAAATATTAACTTCAACTCCTGGAACATCTCATATGCTCCATGATGTTCAAAACGTTGTTGAAGTCCCGGTTCTAAGCCGTAAAGCATGGCACACTGAACTATCGAGTAGTCATCAGCTTTTCTTTGCCAGACATTCATAACATCTGGTGTTGCTCCTGCAGCAGGTCTAGCACCTAGCGGTGCTTCCAGGAGGTAATTCTTCTCTGCAGCAATGAGGATAATCCTCAAGTTACGGACCCAGTCCGTTGTAATTGCTACCATCATCTTTCAACTTTGCTTTCTCAAGGAACGCATTAAAATTTAACGGAACAACAGCACGGGCCATCTATTTACAATTAACATAGACAAGCAAAATATTATCAGGTACTAAGTTCATGATAAATTTAAGTTCAATTAATCATATTACATAAGAACTCCCACTTAGATAGACATCCCTCTAATCCTCTAAGTGATCACGTGATCCAAATCAACTAAACCATGTCCGATCATCACGTGAGATGGAGTAGTTTCAATGGTGAATGTCGGTGTCAAAACCGGCGGATGTCGGGTAGGGGGTCCCGAACTGTGCGTCTAAGGCGGATGGTAATAGGAGGCAGGGGACATGATGTTTACCCAGGTTCGGGCCCTCTCGATGGAGGTAATACCCTACTTCCTGCTTGATTGATCTTGATGATATGAGTATTACAAGAGTTGATCTACCACGAGATCGTAGAGGCTAAACCCCAGAAGCTAGCCTATGGTATGGTTGTTGTTGTCCTATGGACTAAGCCCTCCGGTTTATATAGACACTGGAGGGGGCTAGGGTTACACAGAGTCGGTTACACGGGAGGAGATCTACATATCCATATTGCCAAGCTTGCCTTCCACGCCAAGGAGAGTCCCATCCGGACACGGGATGAAGTCTTCAATCTTGTATCTTCATAGTCCAACAGTCCGGCTAAAGTATATAGTCCGGCTGTCTGAGGACCCCCTAATCCAGGACTCCCTCAGTAGCCCCCAAACCAGGCTTCAATGATGATGAGTCCGGCGCACAGATTGTCTTCGGCATTGCAAGGCGGGTTCTTCTCCAAATTCTGAGTACCTGTTGAGTAGTGTCCGGCTTCCCATAAATGTTGCACTCCTGGGCTTCCGCGCCTAATAATGGCTATCTTCCACGTGTCGAGCGAATGCGAGAAGCCCGGGCATTTTTACATTTGCCACCCTAGCCATGTGAGTAAATCGTCTATTAAAGAGACGGGGATTCTTAGATCCAGATCACACCATCCTCCCACAGCGAGTATCCATCGGAGCGCACCCGGAAAAATCCATTCCAACATGGCCGGCCATCGCAGCTCCTCCTCTCGCTCCCGTAGCCCTAGGCCCGGCAATTGGAAGAAGTGTTCCATTCCTCACAGCCAATTAGTAGAGTTACAGACCCAGGGATTTCTCCCTTCAGCGTATATGGTCCCCATTCGAGCTGGGCTCGCCACCTACAATGGCGGGGAGCAAGCGGAGAGCTTTCCCAACCCATCCATGGGGGAGCGGGTATGCCTTGTCCCAAACTTATTAAGAGGGATTGGATTTCCAATTCATCCGTTCCTCCGCGGGCTCCTGGAGTTCAACGGCCTCCAGCTGCATAACTTTACTCCCGCCTCCATATTACACATCGCTGGCTATGTCGCCCTTTGCTAGCTGTTTCCGGGCTGCGAAGCTCATTTCGAGCTATGGAAGAGGCTATTCTGCCTTGTACCGCGTACACAGGAGGGGTCAATATATCAAGTGGGCGGAGCCAAAATATGGCGCATCGCCGGGACCGGATACCTGTCCGGTACTCCGAAGAAGACATCCGAAGACTGGCCTTCGGAGTGGTTTTATATGGAGGACGTCCCCCTTCCGGACCCTATCCGGATGGGCCTTCCTGAGTTTGACAACGCTCCCTTGAAGAAACGCCGCAGCTGGCGCCCTCAGAGCCCTCAGGAGGAAGATAATGGGGAAGTCCTTTACCTGATGGGTCGGATACAGACGCTGGCCCAGTCAGGATTGACAGTAATCGAGGTTATGTCAATATGTATAATGCGGGGGGTGCAGCCACTTCAATATCGGGGGCAACCCATGTGGCACTTCAACAGAGAAGACGATACCACCCGCTGCGGTCGTAAGGGACCGGACTCAGTCGCTGCTCTAGCAAAAATTATGTCCGATTTGTACAAAGGAGAGGAACAGGAGTTCATCCGCATCAAGCCACGGGATGGATTCTCCATGTAGAACCCTCCAAGCTGGGTGAGCTGCTACTTTTTATTCCAAACCTTCCCGTATTCTTCGTCATAAGTATTTACCTTGCCATTTCATAGCAGGAACTGCGAAAAGTTGTAAGGGAGGTCCACAGCCCGCCTCCACAACCGGAGGACACTAACCGGGCCCTCGACCCCGGACTTGAAGAAGATTCGGACACATTTGTGGAGCTTATTGACAGGAAGTTCTATCAATTAAGATGCGACAGTGCCATGGTGGCCATCATAGCCGATTATCCGGGACTGTAAGTAAAACCGGCTATGATAGAACTTCCTGGCACGACTCCAGAGGGGAAACTCAATTCATCACAAGAGAGTAGAGGGGGAGAAACATCATAAGATCCAACTACAATAGCAAAGCTCGGGATACATCAAGATCGTGCCATAGAGGGAACATGAGAGAGAGAGATCAAACACATAGCTACTGGTACATACCCTCAGCCCGAGGGTGAACTACTCCCTCCTCGTCATGGATAGCGCCGGGATGATGAAGATGGCCACCGTAGATGGATCCCCCCTCCGGCAGGTTACCCGAAAGGGGTCCCGATTGGTTTTTCGTGGCTCTGGAGGCTTGCGGCAGCGGAACTCCCGATCTAGGTTCTGTTCTAGAAGTTTTAGGGTGCGTAGGTATATATGGGTGAAAGGAGTACGTCGGTGGAGCTACGGGGGCCCCACGAGGCAGGGGGCGCGCCCAGGGGGTAGGGCGCGCGCCCACCCTCGTGAGCACCTCTCATATCTTCTGTCGTGGAGTCCAAGTCCATCAGGTGGGTTTTCTTCCAAAAATAACTTCTCTAGTTGATTTCGTTCCGTTTTGACTCCGTCTGATATTCCTTTTCCTCGAAATACTGAAATAGGCATAAAACAGCAAATCTGGGCTGGGCCTCCGGTTAATAGGTTAGTCCCAAAAATAATATAAAAGTGTATAATAAAGCCCATAATCATTCAAAACACATAGTAATATAGCATGAATGCTTCATAAATTATAGATACGTTGGAGACGTATCAGGCCACATGGTGGAATTCAAGCCCCTCGAAGCGAGCTGACATTTTGAGGATGGCGTTGCGATAAGCCGCCATTTTTGGATCCTTGGCATTGAAGTATCCATTTATTTGAGATATTGCGAGGTTCGAGTCCCCACGCACCTCCAGGCGTTGAATTCCCATGGAGACAGCCATCCGGAGACCATGTAGCAGGGCCTCATATTCTGCTGCGTTGTTGGAGTCTGTGTATAGTATTTGGAGTACGTATTGGACTGTATCTCTGGTGGGGGATGTCAGGACGGCGCCAGCCCCCAGACCAGCCAGCATTTTGGAGCCGTCAAAGTGCATAATCCAATTGGAGTACGCGCCGTAGTCTTTAGGGAGTTCGGCTTCTGTCCATTCGGCGATGAAATCGGCCAGTAATGGTGACTTGATGGCTCGCCGTGATTTGTATATTATGTCGAAGGGGAGGAGCTCAATAGCCCATTTAGCAATCCGGTCCGTGGCCTCGCGGTTGTTTATTATGTCGTTGAGTGGTACTTCAGAGACCACTGTAATTGAACACTCTTGAAAGTAGTGTCGTAGTTTCCGGGATGCCATGAAGACCGCGTATGCTATCTTTTGATAATGTGGGTACCGTGATTTGCATGGAGTGAGGACAGTGGATACATAGTATATCGGCTTTTGAAGCGGGAACTTATGTCCTTCCATCTCTCGTTCGATGACGAGCACTGCGCTTACAACTTGGTGTGTTGCCGGTATATATAACAACATTGGTTCACCGACGTTAGGCGCGGCCAAGATTGGGTTTGTGGCCAAAATGGCTTTTATTTCTTCTAATCCGGCCGTGGCCGCATCCGTCCACTCGAAGTGTTCGGTGCGTCGAAGAAGGTGATAAAGAGGCAGTGCCTTTTCTCCTAATCGGGAGATGAAGCGGCTTAAGGCGGCCACGCATCCAGTTAGTTTCTGGATTTGCTTGAGGTCTGTTGGGATGGCCAACTGTGACAAAGCTTGGATTTTAGCCGGATTTGCTTCGATTCCTCTGTTGTAGACGATGAAGCCTAAGAGATTTCCGGCGGGCACACCGAAGACACATTTTTCCGGATTGAGCTTAATATCGTATGTTCGGAGATTGTCGAACATGAGCCTCAAGTCGTCTATGAAGGATTCGACGTGTCTGGTTTCAATGACCACATCGTCTACGTATGCCTCCACCGTTTTGCCAATCTGTGTCTCCAAGCATGTCTGAATCATGCGTTGATAGGTTGCACCGGCATTTTTGAGCCCGAAAGGCATGGTGTTAAAACAGAAGGGGTCGTATGGAGTGATAAATGTCGTTGCGGCTTGATCGGACTCCGCCATCTTAAGTTGATGGTATCCAGAGTATGCGTCGAGGAAACACAATGAGTCGTGTCCTGTGGTAGCGTCGATAATTTGATCGATGCGAGGGAGAGGGAAGGGATCCTTTGGGAAAGCCTTGTTAAGGTCCTTGAAGTCGACACATAGGCGCCAGGATTTGTCCTTCTTTGGTACCATCACCAGGTTTGCTAGCCAGTCCGGATGTTTTATTTATCGAATGAATCCGGCCTCCAGTAACTTGGCTAGCTCCTCTCCCATGGCTTGTCGCTTAGGCTCAAAGAAGCGCCGAAGAGTTTGCTTGACCGGCTTGAATCACTTTAGGATGTCAAGGCTATGCTCGGCTAGCCTGCATGGGATTCCTGGCATGTCTGAAGGATGCCAGGCGAAGATGTCCCAATTCGCGCGCAAGAACTCCCGTAGCGCGGCGTCTACTGTGGGGTTTAACTGTACCCTGATGGATGCTGTTTTTGTAGGGTCCGTTGGATGGACTTGGAATTTGACTATTTCATCCGCTGGTTTAAAAGAGGTGGACTTGGATCTTTTGTCGAGTATCACGTCGTCCCTGTCCACTATGGAGCGCAGCGCAGTTAATTCCTCGACCGCGAGGGCTTCAGATAACGCCTCGAGGGCCAGTGCGGCTGTTTTATTTTCGGCGTGGAGTGCTATGTTTGGATCACTAGCTAGAGTGATGATTTCATTGGGCCCGGGCATTTTGAGCTTCATGTACCCGTAATGGGGTATAGCTTGGAAGATCGTGAATGCCTCCCGCCCTAGAAGGGTGTGGTATCCGCTATTGAACGTGGTCACTTGGAATGTGATTTCTTGGGACCTATAATTCTCCGGCGTGCCGAATACCACATCTAGTGTGATTTTCCCAGCACATCGTGCCTCCCGACTAGGGATGATTCCTCTGAAGGTCGTGCTGCTTTGCTCAATGCGGCTTTTGTCTATTTCCATTTTTCGAAGAGTCTCCTCATAGATGAGGTTTAATCCGCTGCCGTCGTCCATGAGCACTTTAGTAAATCGTCCACAATTGGACTAAGGACCAAGGCGGCTGGTGCTCGGGCTGTTCGGAATTTAGGTTCATCACTGGCATTGAAGGTGATAGCCGTATCGCTCCATGGATTTATTACTGCCACGTGGCAGACTTCGGCAAGGCTGCGGAGTGCTCGCTTACGCCTATTATTTGAGGTGAAGGTCTCGAAGACTGTCAATACTGTATTATTGTTCTCCACGGGATGGTGCTCTGTGGTATTGTTGATGAGGAGATCCTCACCGCTCTTGGCCACCTGTCGGAGTACCCAACATGCTCTAAGGCTGTGTGTTGGGATGGTATCCGCTGTACTGTGAATTTTGCATGGCCCATTAAGCCATCCCTGCAATACGGTTCCACGCCCTGTAGTGGGCTTTTGCTTCTTTATAATTGGATCGGGTGACTTACGAGAGTACACCCTTTTAGTTCGGACGGGGGGTTTTGTGAGAGCCAGAGGATCCCAAAATTTTGTCTGGGTTTTCCAGGCGCTTTCCATCGCACAGTACTACCGTACTATGGCCGCCATGTCAGCGAAGTGAGATATGTCACGGTGACTTATGGCGTTGAGGATTCCCCTGTCCGTGCAATTTTTGAAAAAGAATAAAATTGCGTCTTCCTCGCGACAGTACTTAACCTTGCTCATTACAAGGAGGAATCTGGCCCAATAGTGGTGTACTGTCTCTTGGGGGTCTTGTCTAATGTGGGAAAGATCACTTATATCTGGGTGGGTGCGTAGATTTAGGTCCGAACCCTGACCCAGTCTGAGACCCAGGGGCGGAGGAGTTTCCGATCTTGGAAGTTCGGGCTCCGGGATGATGCCCGCTAGGTCTGGCCCGCTGTCTGATTCTAGGTTCAAGGCTTGGGCCATGTCCTCCCATAGACGGGTATCCGGCTCAGAGAGCTCAGGAATCTGGACGTAGTTCGTCCTCAAGATAGAGGAAGAATTGCTGAGTTGCTCCTCCACCACCGCTATCTGATGGGTGACCGGCGGAGAGTTAATCTCCCTTTGGTCGGGTTTAAGCCCAATCCGATCATAGTCCGTAGCGGCTCCCAAAGCGGCGATGCGATCCAAGAACTCATTCAAGGAGGAGAGCTCCATTGGATCCATCTGCTCGGCGAATCCCGAGCCAATGTGGAGGTCGTTTTTGATGACACGAGAGGTCATCGTCGGCGCAGCGGCCAAACGGGCGGTCATGATGAAGTCGCCTAGTCGGAGAGTTTGGCCTACAGCCAGGGCTCCCCCGGAGGTGATGTTGTCCTTGACAACAAGACGAGCCATCAAGCCTTATGGTGACGACACAGTGGAACTCTTAATGAAAGCACCAACGTCGGTGTCATAACCGGCGGATCTCGGGTAGGGGGTCCCGAACTGTGCGTCTAAGGCGGATTGTAACAGGAGGCGGGGGACACGATGTTTACCCAGGTTCGGGCCCTCTCGATGGAGGTAATACCCTACTTCCTGCTTGATTGATCTTGATGATATGAGTATTACAAGAGTTGATCTACCACGAGATCGTAGAGGCTAAACCCCAGAAGCTAGCCTATGGTATGGTTGTTGTTGTCCTACGGACTAAGCCCTCCGGTTTATATAGACACTGGAGGGGGCTAGGGTTACACAGAGTCGGTTACAAGGGAGGGGATCTACATATCCGTATTTCCAAGCTTGCCTTCCACGCCAAGGAGAGTCCCATCCGGACACGGGACGAAGTCTTCAATCTTGTATATTCATAGTCCAACAGTCCGGCTAAAGTATATAGTCCGGCTGTCCGAGGACCCCCTAATCCAGGACTCCCTCAGTGAACATCACTATGTTGATCATATCTAATATATGATTCACGCTCGACCTTTCGGTCTCAGTGTTCCGAGGCCATATCTACATATGCTAGGCTCGTCAAGTTTAACCTGAGTATTCCGCGTGTGCAACTGTTTTGCACCCGTTGTATTTGAACGTAGAGCCTATCACACCCGATCATCACGTGGTGTATCAGCATGAAGAACTTTCGCAACGGTGCATACTCAGGGAGAACACTTATACCTTGAAATTTAGTGAGAGATCATCTTATAATGCTACCATCAATCAAAGCAAGATAAGATGCATAAAAGATAAACATCACATGCAATCAATATAAGTGATATGATATGGCCATCATCATCTTGTGCTTGTAATCTCCATCTCCAAAGCACCGTCATGATCACCATCGTCACCGGCGCGACACCTTGACCTCCATCTTAGCATCGTTGTCGTCTCGCCAACTTATGCTTCTATGACTATCGCTACCGCTTAGTGATAAAGTAAAGCATTACAGGGCGATTGCATTGCATACAATAAAGCGACAACCATATGGCTCCTGCCAGTTGTCGATAACTCGGTTACAAAACATGATCATCTCATACAATAAAATTTAGCATCATGCCTTGACCATATCATATCACAACATGCCCTGCAAAAACAAGTTTGACGTCCTCTACTTTGTTGTTGCAAGTTTTACGTGGCTGCTACGGGCTGAGCAAGAACCGTTCTTACCTACGCATCAAAGCCACAACGATAGTTCGTCAAGTTAGTGTTGTTTTAACCTTCTCAAGGACCGGGCGTAGCCACACTCGGTTCAACTAAAGTTGGAGAAGCTGACACCCGCCAGCCACCTGTGTGCAAAGCACGTCGGTAGAACCAGTCTCGCGTAAGCGTACGCGTAATGTCGGTCCGGGCCGCTTCATCCAACAATACCGCCGAAGCAAAGTATGACATGCTGGTAAGCAGTATGACTTGTATCGCCCACAACTCACTTGTGTTCTACTCGTGCATATAACATCTACGCATAAAACCAGGCTCGGATGCCACTGTTGGGGCACATAGTAATTTCAAAAAAATTCCTACGCACACACTAGATCATGGTGATGCATAACAACGAGAGGGGAGACTGTGTCCACGTACCCTCATAGACGAAAGCGGAAGCTTTAGCACAACGCGGTTGATGTAGTCGTACGTCTTCACGATCCGACCGATCAAGTACCGAACGCACGGCACCTCCGAGTTCTGCACATGTTCAACTCGATGACGTCCCTCGAACTCCGAACCAGCCGAGCTTTGAGGGAGAGTTCCGTCAGTACGACGGCGTGGTGACGATGATGATGTTCTACCGACGCAGGGCTTCACCTAAGCACCGCTACGATATTATCGAGGTGGATTATGGTGGAGGGGGCACCGCACACGGCTAAGAGATCCAAGAGATCAATTGTTGTGTCTCTAAGGGGTGCCTCCCTTCCCGTATATAAAGGAGTGGCGGAGGGGGAGGGGGCCGGCCACCCTAGGCGCCCCCCATGAGGAGTCCTACTCCCACCAGGAGTAGGACTCCCCCCTTCCAAGTGGGAGTAGGAGAGGAGAGGGAAGGAGAGAAAGGGGGAAAGGAAAGGGGGCGTCGCCCCCCTCCTTGTCCAATTCGGACTGGGGGGAAGGGGGCGCGCAGCTGCCCTTGGCCGCCCCTCCTCTTCTCCACTAGGGCCCAATAGGCCCACTAGTCTCCTCGGGGGGTTCCGGTAACCCCCCGGTACTCCGGTATATGCCTGAAACTCCCCGGAACCATTCCGGTGTCTGAACACAGTCGTCCAATATATCGATCTTTACGTCTCGACCATTTCGAGACTACTCTTCATGTCCATGATCACATCCGGGACTTCGAACAACCTTCGGTACATCAAAACACATAAACTCATAATATAACCGTCATCAAACTTTAAGCGTGTGGACCCTACGGGTTCGAGAACTATGTAGACATGACCAAGACACATCTCACGTCAATAACAAATAGTGGAACCTAGATTCTCATATTGGCTCCCACATATTCTGCGAAGATCTTTATTGATCAAACCGCATAACAAAATACGTTGTTCCCTTTGTCATCGGTATGTTACTTGCCCGAGATTCGATCGTCGGTATCTCAATACCTAGTTCAATCTCGTTACCGGCAAGTCTCTGTACTCGTTCCGTAATACATCATTCCGCAACTAACTCATTAGTTACAATGCTTGCAAGGCTTATAGTGATGTGCATTACTGAGTGGGCCCAAAGATACCTCTCCAACAACCGGAGTGACTAATCCTAATCTCAAAATACGCCAACCCAACAAGTACCTTCGGAGACACCTGTAGAGCACCTTTATAATCACCCAGTTACGTTGTGATGTTTCATAGCACACAAAGTGTTCCTCCATTAAACGGGAGTTGCATAATCCCATAGTCATAGGAACATGTATAAGTCATGATAAAGCAATAGCAGAATACTAAACGATCAAGTGCTAAGCTAACAGAATGGGTCAAGTCAATCACATCATTCTCCTAATGATGTGATCCCGTTAATCAAATGACAACTCATGTCAATGGCTAGGAAACATAACCCTCTTTGATCAACGAGCTAGTCAAATAGAGGCATACTAGTGACATTCTGTTTGTCTATGTATTCACACAAGTATTATGTTTCCGGCTAATACAATTCTAGCATGAATAGTAAACATTTATCATGATATAAGGAAATAAATAATAACTTTATTATTGCCTCTAGGGCATATTTCCTTCAATATTATCAATCAATCAATCTTCATGAGGTGTTCTCCAATGGGTTTTCCTTGTGATCTGATCTCCATGTGTAAGTATTTTGGTTAGGCCATGTGACAGTGTCCTAGACTAGCGGGGTACCATGTCCTAGACTAGAGGGGTACCAAGCTAGTTGGCCCATAGTTCTTGGGCCGAGCTTAGAGGCCCTCATTCTCATAAGGAAGGACTCTGGAGGCCTCACACCTCGACGTGATCAAGGCAGCCTCTGCCGAAGACTTGACGTGTACTCCAAGGACATCTTCGACCGCCACCATACACATCTCACGATCAGCAACCGACCATGTAACCCTAGGTACCCCTTGGCATGTATATAAGCCTAGGGGCTTAGCCTGTAGAAGGCCCCCATTCATAATCACATCCACCTAGCCCTAGGGTTAGAACACAACTTACGATCTCGAGGTAGATCAAGCTTGTAGTAGATACATAACCATCAATATAATCAAAGCAGGACGTAGGGTATATTACCTCTTCGAGAGGGCCCGAACCTGGGTAAACATCGTGTCCCTTGTCTCCTGTTACCATCGATCCGAGATCCACAGCTCGGAACTCCTTACCCCGAGGGCTACCGGTTTTACCACCGACATTGGTGCATTCATTGAGAGTTCCATTATGGGATCAAAAAATGATCTATGACTAATCTGCGAATCAACTGCAACGCTGGCCAGGATGGCATCTTTGTCCCTGGCCAACTATTCGTGTTTGGCAACATGGTTTTCCATGCAGACTTGACATGCCATCTAGCACCCGTCGAAAACATTGCTTCAGACTAGATGGTCACTTTCGGAAGCCTAGAATACACGGCGGACTCCCATGCGAGCTTGTTCTTTCCGACTAGGCTTCAGACCAGATCAAGGACCTCTCGGTTGCCGCGGGCTCGACCTTAGAGCCGACCTCTGACCTGAACTTTGGATTCGATCTCCCGCTGGGTTCGGTCCCATCTGTGGAATCCGCTACAAGGCCTAGAGTCAGACCGGGCCGACCAGCATGCCGAGCTCGCGTCAAGCAGCGCACAAATCATGCCTCGAGTCTGCCCAACCCCTAGCCAGGCCATGCACCCTGAAGATCTGTCTCACCTTAATGAGATGTTGGATCGCATTCAGAGTTTATCAATCTCGAACGACCAGACTTCGGTCTATGACAAGACTACGAGGAGGCTACCGACATGGATGAGGATGTCGATGGCACTCCAGAAACCACTATGCCTTTGACCAATACCGGGAGATGAACAACAACGTCCACTTATGACGTATACATGGTGGACACACCTAAAAACCCATCGAGGTGTCGGTGGAAGTGCGTGAAAGGTACCAATGGGGGCCCCAGCGGGCACGACATTTTCGCCAGTGACAACGGCGCAGCGACCGACGAAGCTGATAACTAGGGGGAGGACATTCAAGCCTCCCAAGGACAACAAAACACCCCGCAGGAATACCTGAGGATGAGGACTGATATGTCTCCAACGTATCTATAATTGTTTATTATTTCATGCTATTATATTATCAATCTTGAATGTTTTATATACATTTACAAGCAACTTTATATTATTTCCTAAGCATTCTAATTCTATAGCATGACAACACTTGATTTTATGGACTGTCTGCACGTAACATACTTTAAACCAGTAATATGGCCCACTGTACCCACGTGCTACGTGAAAACGGTGCCTTGCCCATGTCGCCTCAACACCCACGTGAAGTAATCTGACCGAAGCGGCTGACACGGTGGATCCTACGGCTGACCTTACAGCCTGATGCATGGATCGAGTGGCTACCGAACCGGCCGATCCCGCAATTGCATCCACCGGCTGACGCATAGCGTCACCCTTTTTAAATACAAGACTAACATTTTTTTGTTACATGGTCAACATTTTTTCTATACATATTTATTTTTTTCAAAAGCTTTATTAACATTTTTCAAATACAATATCATTTTTTAATACGTGGTCAATATTTTTCTACGCATATTTAACATGTTCCAAGTGCTTGATTAGCATTTTTGTTCAAATGTAAGATTAATTTTTTTTAATACATGATCTAGGCACATTTAACAGTTTTAAATGCTTGATTAATTTTTTTTCAAATAAATGTATAACATTTTTTTCAAATACTTGATTAACATTTTTTAAATTGATGATCAAATTTTCTCATACGCATTGCATTTGTTTGTATACATTTTTTTGCATACATAAGAAGCAATTTCTCTATAAATATTTCACATTTTTTAAGTGCCTTGATTAATATTTTAAATTTTTTTATTTAATAAAATTATGATATATTTATTTAGAATATTCGGAAGTATAATTTTTTTAAAAAATAAAACAAAATATGTAAAAAAAATGAGGTTGTGGCCTCCTGTTCCCCTGGGCCGGCCCATCTCGCGCCTCCTTTAGGTGATGCCTCCCTCTGTCTCGTTGAAGCGAGACATAGTATTTTATTTGGGACTTGCTATGCGTCAAAAAGATCCACCAGGTTGCGAGCCGTTAGATCTGGCATAAACTCGTGGCTGAGCATTGTCCTCACTTTTGCAACACAAGCTTTGTTGCAAAAATAATAATTGCAACGCACTTGTTGCAGATTTTTGTTTTGCATCTTCATTTTTTTTCAACATAATTGTTGTTGCGGAAGGAACTTTTGCAATATTGATGATGTTGCAGAAAAAATTACAACAAAGATCTAGTTGCATTACCACTGGAGAATAGTGCGATGCAGTGCGCTGGTTACACATGGACACGCATCATGCGCTGGAGGCGGCAGATGCCCCGTGCTGGATCAGCCTGTTGTTTCCACATTTTTCCTATTGTTTTCTTTACTTTTTTAAGTTTTCTTTCATTTTTAATTTTTTTTGTAAAATTTCCTAAATTCTAAAAATTGTTCCATTTTCAAAATTTGTTCGCAAAGAAATGTTTTTTCAAAAATTATTTGCAAAATTTCAAAAAAAAATGGTGTTTTTTCAAAAATTTATTTTGCAATTCCCAAAATATTCAACTTCTTATAATTTGTTCACATTTTTAAAAATGTTCGGGAATCCTAGAAAATGATTGCCTTTCCAAGAAAATGTTCATGTTTGAGAAAAAATCACAAATTTAGAAATTGCTCCGAAATTTCCAAAAAAAAAGTTCGTGATTTTGGAAAAAAAAATCATGGTTTTTGGAAAAAACAATTCGAAGGTTATTTGTGTTTTTCAAAATAATAATAAAATAACTAAAAAATGTTCGAAATAATAAAAAAATCAAAAATGTTCAAAATAATAAGGAAAACGATAGCATTCGGCCGGCGGATAAACGATGAGACGTCAACCTCCTTGATCAAATGTCGCGTGTCCTCATAGGTCCCACCACACTGCTTATCCCTTCCAACCTTATTTTCTTGCTGCACATCCACACGTCTTATTCTTTCATTTCTAGCATCATTGATACGTCCATTTTGCATTATATTTTTTTACTATTATTTACAATGTCTTTATCCATAATAATGCTTTTTGGAGTAATTCTAATGTCTTTTCTCTTATAATATGCAAGGTACACACCAAGAGGGAGAATTCTCACAACTAGAAATCTGGACCTGAAAAAGCTACGTCAGGCCATCTATTCTGCACAACTCCAAATGAGCTGAAACTCCACGAGAATTTTTTATGGAATATTTAAGAATTACTTGAGCCAATAAACACCAGAGGGGGGGCACCAAGTGGGCACAACCCACGTGGGCGCGCCAGGCCCCCCTGGCGCGCCTTGGTGGGCTGTGGCCTCCTCGACCCACCTCTGGTACCCATCTTCTGGTATATAAGTGCTTTTGACCTAGAAAAAAATAAGAAGACTTTCGGGATGGAGCGCCGCCGTTTCGAGGCGGAACTTGGACAGGAACACTTTTGCCCTCCGGCGGAGCGATTTTGCCGGGGGAACTTCCCTCCCGGAGGGGGAAATCATCGTCATCATCATCACCAACAACTCTCCCATCTCGGGAGTGCAATCTCCATCAACATCTTCACCAGCACCATCTCATCTCAAACCCTAGTCCATCTCTTGTATTCAATCTTGTTACCGAAACTATAGAATGGTGCTAGGGGGTGACTAGTAGTGTTGATTACATCTTGTAGTTGATTACTATAAGGTTTATTTGGTGGAAGATTATATGTTCAGATCCATTATGCATATTAATACCCCTTGGATCATGAGCATGTTGATTATTTGTGAGTTGTTACTTTTGTTCTTGAGGTCATGGGATAAATCATGTTGCAAGTAATCACGTGAATTTGATATGTGTTCGATATTTTGATGGTATGTATGTTGTGATTCCTTTAGTGGTGTCATGTGAACGTCGACTACATGACACTTCACCATATTTGGGCCTAAGGGAATGCATTGTGGAGTAGTAAATAGATGGTGGGTTGCGAGAGTGACAGAAATTTAAACCCCAGTTTATGCACTATTCCGTAAGGGACCGATTGGATCCTAGAGTTTAATGCTATGGTAGGATTTATCCTTAATACTTTTCTCGTAGTTGCGGATGCTTGCGGGAGGGTTAATCATAAGTAGGAGGTTTGTTCAAGTAAGAACAGCACCTAAGCACCGGTCCACCCACATATCAAATTATCAAAGTAGCGAACACAAATCAAACAAACATGATGAAAGTGACTAGATGAAATTCCCGTGTACCCTCAAGAATGCTTTGCTTATTATGAGAGACCGTTTTGGCCTGTCCTTTGCCTCAAAAGGATTGGGCTACCTTGCTACTATCATTACTTGCTCATTACAAATTATCTCGCTATCAAACTACTCGCTACTTATAGTTTCAGCACTTGCAGACATTACCTTACTGAAAACTACTTGTCATTTCCTTCTGCTCCTCGTTGGGTTCGACACTCTTACTTATCGAAAAGAGCTACAATTGATCCCCTATACTTGTGGGTCATCAAGGCTATTTTCTGGCACCGTTGCTGGGGAGTGAAGCGCCTTTGGTAAGCAGAATTCGGTAAGGAAACATTTATATAGTGCGCTGAAATTTATTGTCACTTGTTACTATGGAAAACAATCCTTTGAGGGGTTTGTTCGGGGTATATTCACCTCATCCAGAACCATAATTAATTGCCCCTCACACCTACTGAAAATATTGAATATGAAATTCCTTCAGGTATGATAGAACAACTACTAGCTAACCCTTATGCAGAAGATGGAACCGAACATCCTGATATGCACTTGATATATGTAGAACAAATTTGTGGATTGTTCAAGCTTGCAGGTTTACCCGGAGATGAGGTGATGAAAAAGGTTCTCCCTTTATCTTTGAAGGGAAAAGCATTGGCATGGTATAGGCTATGCGATGATATTCGATCATGGAATTGGAATCGATTGAAATTGGAGTTCCACCAAAAATTTATAATATGCATCTAGTTCATCGTGATCGGAATTATATATATAATTTTTGGCCTCGTGAAGGAGAAAGTATCGCTCTAGCTTGGGGGAGGCTTAAGTCAATGTTATATTCATGCCCCAATCATGAGCTCTCAAGAGAAATTATTATTCAGAACTTTTATGCTCGGCTTTCTCGTAATGATCAAACTATGCTGGATACTTCTTGTGCTGGTTCTTTTATGAAGAAAACTATTGAATTCAATTGGGATCTTTTGGAAAGAATTAAACGCAACTCTAAAGATTGGGAACTCGACGAAGGTAAAGAGTCAGGTATAAACCTTAAGTATGATTGTGTTAAATCTTTTATGGATACCGATGCTTTTCAAAAGTTTAGCACTAAATACGGACTTGACTCTGAGATAGTAGCCTCCTTTTGTGAATCATTTGCTACTCATGTTGAACTCCCTAAAGAGAAGTGGTTTAAATATCATACACCTATTAAAGATGAAATTAAAGAACCGGTACCGGTTAAAGAAGACACTTTACTTTATAATGTTGATCCAGTTGTTCCTACTGCTTATATTGAGAAACCACCTTTTCCTATTAGGATAAAGGAACATGCTAAAGTTTCAACAGTGGTTAACAAAAGCTATGTTAGAACACCTAAACCTGATGAACAAATTAGAGTTGAACCTAATATTGCTATGGTTAAAGATCTCTTAGAGGAAGATGTGGATGGGCATGTTATTTACTTCTGTGAAGAAGCTGCTAGAATTGCCAAACCCGATAAAAGGGATAAACATGGACCAGTTGTTGGCATGCCTGTCATTTCAGTTAAACCAGGAGATCACTGTTATCATGGTTTATGTGACATGGGGGCTAGTGTGACTGCTATTCCTCACTCTTTATATCAAGAAATTAGGAAAGACATAGCACCTATAGAGATAGAAGACATAGATGTTACTATTAAACTTGCCAATAGAGACACCATATCACCTTGTGGGATTGTTAGAGATGTTGAAGTCTTGTGTGGGAAAGTAAAATACCCTACTGATTTTCTTGTTCTTGGTCCCCACAAGATGAATTCTATCCCATTCTCTTTGGTAGACCTTTCTTGAACACAGTTAATGCTAAGATAGATTGCAAGAAACAAACTGTGGGTGTTAGCTTTGGTGATGAGTCTCATGAGTTTAATTTTTCCAAGTTTAGTAGAAATCATCATGAAAAAGAATTGCCTGGTAAGGATGAATTAATTGGTCTAGCTTCTATTGCTGTGCCACCTACTGATCCTTTAGAACAATACTTGCTAGAGCATGAAAATGATTTACATATGCATGAAAGAAATGAAATAGATAAGATTTTCTTTGAACAACGTCCTATGCTTAAACACAATTTGCCTATTGAAACTCTAGGAGGTCCTCCTCCACCTAAAGGTGATCCTGTATTTGAATTAAAACAATTGCCAGACACTTTGAAATATGCTTATCTTGATGAAAAGAAGATATATCCTGTTATTATCAGTGCTAACCTTTCAGAACATGAAGAAGAAAGATTATTGAAAGTTCTAAGGAAGCACCGAGCTGCTATTGGATATACTCTTGATGACTTAAAGGGCATTAGTCCCACTCTATGTCAGAACAAAATTAATATGGTACCTGATGCTAAACCAGTTGTTGATCATCAACGTCGGTTAAATCCAAAGATGAAAGAAGTGGTAAGAACGGAAATATTAAAACTTCTGGAAGCGGGTATAATCTATTCCATAGCTGATAGTAGATGGGAAAGTCCTGTTCATTGTGTCCCTAAGAAAGGAGGTATTACTATTGTTCCTAATGATAAGAATGAACTCATTCCAGAAAGAATTGTTACAGGCTATAGAATGGCAATTGATTTTAGAAAATTAAATAAAGCATCTAGAAAAGATCATTACCCTTTTCCTTTTATTGATCAAATGCTTGAAAGATTATCTAAGCACACACACTTTTGCTTCCTTGATGAATATTCCGGCTTTTCACAAATACCTATTTCTCAACCTGATCAAGAAAAGACTACTTTTACTTGTCCTTTTGGAACTTATGCTTATTGACGTATGCCTTTTGGTTTATGTAATGCACCTGCTACCTTTCAAAGATGCATGATGGCTATATTCTCTGACTTTTGTGAAAATATTGATGAGGTTTCATGGATGACTTCTCTGTTTATGGGAGGTCTTTTGATGATTGTTTAAGCAATCTTGATCGAGTTTTGCAGAGATGTGAACAAACAAATCTTGTCTTGAATTGGGAAACGTGCCACTTTATGGTTAATGAAGTCATTGTCTTGGGTCATAAAATTTCTGAAAGAGGTACTGAAGTGGACCAAGCTAAGGTTGATGCAATTGAGAAAATGCCATGTCCCAAGGACATCAAAGGTATTCGTAGTTTCCTAGGTCATGTTGGTTTCTATAGGAGATTTATGAAAGACTTCTCTAAAATTTCTAGGCCTCTCACTAATCTTTTGCAAAAGGATATCCCTTTTGTTTTTGATGATGATTGTTTAGAAGCCTTTGAAACACTTAAGAAAGCTTTAATCTCTGCACCTATTGTTCAACCACCTGATTGGAACTTGCCTTTTGAAATTATGTGTGATGCTAGTGATTATGCTGTTGGTGTTGTTCTAGGACAGAGAGTTGATAAAAAATTAAATGTTATTCATTATGCTAGTAAAACTCTAGAGAGTGCTCAAAGAAATTATGCTACTACTGAAAAGGAATTCTTAGCAGTGATGTTTGCTTGTGATAAGTTTAGACCTTATATTGTTGATTCCAAAGTAACTGTTCACACAGACCCTGCTGCTATTAAATATCTTATGGAAAATAAAGATGCTAAACCTAGACTTATTCGTTGGGTTCTCTTGCTACAAGAATTTGATTTGCATATTATTGATAGAAAAGGAGCTGAGAACCCAGTAGCTGATAACCTGTCTAGGCATGAAAATGTGCTTGATGACCCACTTCCTATTGATGATAGTTTTCCTGATGAGCAGTTAGCTGCAATAAATGTTGCTAATAGTACTCCTTGGTATGCCGACTATGCTAATTAGATTGTTGCTAAATATTTGCCACCTAGCTTTACTTACCAACAAAAGAAAAAAAATCTTCTATGATTTAAGACATTACTTTTGGGATGACCCACACCTTTATAAAGGAGGAGAAGATGGTATTATTAGACATTGTGTACCTGACCATGAACAGGGACAAATCCTACGGAAATGTCACTCCGAACCATATGGAGGGCATCATGCTGGAGACAAAACTGCTCATAAGGTATTGCAATCTGGATTTTATTGGCCTACTCTCTTCAAGGATGCTCGTAAGTATGTCTCATCTTGTGATGAATGCCAAAGAGTAGGTAATATTGGTAAGCGTCAAGAAATGCCTATGAATTATTCACTTGCAGTTGAACCATTTGATGTTTGGGGATTCGATTACATGGGACCTTTTCCTTCCTCTAATGGGTATACACATATTTTGGTTGCTGTTGATTATGTTACTAAATGGGTAGAAGTTATTCCAACCAGTAGTGCTGATCACAACACCTCTATTAAAATGCTCAAGGAAGTTATTTTCCCAAGGTTTGGAGTCCCTAGATATTTAATGACTGATGGTGGTTCACACTTTATTCATGGTGCTTTTCGTAAAATGCTTGCTAAGTATGATGTTAACCATAGAATCGCATCACCTTATCATCCTCAGTCTAGTGGTCAAGTTGAGCTTAGCAATAGAGAAATAAAATTAATTTTGCGTAAGACTGTCAATAGGTCCAGGAAGAATTGGTCTAAGAAATTATATGATGCACTTTGGGCATATAGAAAAACATATAAAAATCCTATGGGTATGTCTCCTTATAAAATGGTTTATGGAAAAGCCTGTCACTTGCCTCTAGAGTTAGAACATAAAGCATATTCGGCAGTTAAAGAACTCAACTATGATTTCAAACTTGCTGGTGAAAAGAGGCTATTTGATATAAGCTCATTAGATGAATGGAGAACCCAAGCTTATGAAAATGCAAAGTTATTCAAAGAAAAAGTTAAAATGTGGCATGACAAAAGAATTCAAAAGCGCGAGTTTAAAGTCGGAGAATACGTTCTTTTGTACAACTCTCATTTTAGATTCTTTGCAGGCAAACTCCTCTCCAAATGGGAAGGCCCATATGTCATTGAGGAGGTTTACCAGTCTGGAGCCATCAAAATAAATAATTTCGAAGGCACTAACCCGAAGGTTCTCAACGGGCAATGAATAAAGCATTATATCTCAGGTATGCCTATTAATGTTGAAAGTAATATTATCCAAACTTTGACACCGGAAGAACACATAAAAGAGTCCTTCCGAAACACTCCAGAATCGTCAAAATAAGGAGGTATGTGATAGAGTAAGTAAACAGACTCTGAAAAATCTGCAAAAATATTTTTTGTCAGTTTTGGAATATTTTAGAATTTTAGAAATAAAGAAACTTCCAAGAAGCGTCCCCTGGTGGGCACAAGACACCTCCCGGACTCCGTTTTTCTTATGTATACTTGTCCTACAAGATAAAAAAATCTATATATACTTCCAGAGCCTGTTAACCACCGTATCGCGAAGAAATCCTATGTTCTCTTCTCTTGCTGTTTTCTGGTCAGACTTATCAAACCAGGCATCATGTCTTCCTGCTCCTCCAACAACATGGAAGAAGGTGCTTGGCTGATGAAGATCGAGACGAAGAGGGAGGAATTTTCTGACGCCATCGTCAGAGGGACATCAAAAGGAATTTCTGGATCTCTTGACCCTTAAGGACAGGATCGCTTCATCACCTTCTTCACCACCAAAGGAGAACTGAGTATCGGGTATGAGCACTCCCCTTGGCTTCCGCCAAGCTTGGGGGAGGTGCCCCGGTATGGTATCATCCAACTATCTTTTTGCTTTTCCTTACGATAGTTATTTGGCTTAGATGAATAAAGTTTAGTTCAATCTTTTCTTCTTTGAGAGTTTGCCTAGTGATCTATCATTGTTATCGTGCGCAAGTTATATAATAAAGTTTAGTTTCAATTTTTGCTTTCTTTTACTTTCATGTTGCAAATAAAGATATGAATTAGGAAAAGAAAAAGAGAAAGGAAATATATCAATAAGATCATACACTAATCCTATGGTAGGTGATAGCACCACATAAGGAAAAATATAAGTAAGAAAATTTATTAGAGATTGACAAACATAGCAAGGGAAGGGAAGATTCACATATAAATATACTATCCTAGATTTGTGATTGTGAGTCCTCATCAAAATATTATATGCCAAAATTGTTGACGTTGGAGAAGGAAGACATCGTAATGGTTTATGTATGTTTATATTCACATAGAAGTCAAATTGTCATAGATCCTTTAACATGTGATGCTTGCCCCCTATCTTTGCTAGCCAAAAATTCCGCATTAAGTAGTGATACTACTTGTGCATCCAAAAACACTTAAACCCAAATCTTTTTCAAGTGTCCACCATACCTACCTAGGGATTGAGCAAGATCCCTCAAGTAAGTTGTCATCGGTGCAAAAAGGCAATAAAAATTGCTTCTAAATATGTGAGATCTTTTAGTGTAAGAGAAAATTGAGCGTTGCACGAACTTGGATGACAAAGAATAAAAGCGAGAGACTGCATAATAAAGGTTGTCATCTTAAGGGGCAATGTAACATGACGTTCTTTTGCACCAACAGATTGAGCATACAAACAAATAAGCGCATGGCAACCTCTGCTTCCCTTTGCGAAGGGCCTATCCTTTATTTTTATGTATTTACTTTTATGCAAAGAGTCAAACTTTTCCTTCTATTCCTTTTATTTTTCTCCTTTGGCAAGCATCATGTGGTGAGGAAAGATCTAGACACATATGTCCAGCTGAATATAGATAGCATGAGTTATTATTGTTGACATCACCCTTGGGTGAGCATGTTGGGCGGCGAAACTATAAGCCCCTATCTTTTTATGTGTCCGGTTGAAACGTTTTGCTCATGTGTACGTGGTGAGTGTTAGCAATCATAGAAGACTATATGATGGTTGAGTACGTGGACTTGCCTAAAGGCTCCTACATGTGACCCTTCCTGAAAAGATGATGAATTGTAGTTGCAAAGTTGACTGAGAACATAGTTTGTTGGTTTTTAATATAGTTTTTGCTGTATACTTCGATTATGTGATGAACTGTTACCTATTCATGGGAAGTGTATGGTAGAAGTTCTATGATAAAAGCATTATGTTTAAATTTGTTGCTCTAATAATAATCAACATGATGCTTCTATGTCCGTATTTTGTTTTTATCGAGACCTCTCTCTCAAAGCATGTGGACATGTTTTTCGATTTCGGCTTTCGCTTGAGGACAAGCGATGTCTAAGCTTGGGGGAGTTGATCCGTCCATTTTGCATCATGTTTTCTTGCTGTTATTTACAATGTTTTTATCCATAATAATGCTTTTTGGAGTAATTCTAATGCCTTTTCTCTCATAATTCGCAAGGTACACACCAAGAGGGAGAATTCTGACAACTGGAAATCTGGACCTGAAAAAGGTACGTCAGGCCACCTATGCTGCAGAACTCCAAATGAGCTGAAACTCTAAGAGGATTTTTTATGGAATATTTAAGAATTACTGGAGCCAATAAACACCAGAGGGGGGCCTGGCGTGCCCAGGTGGGTTGTGGCCTCCTCGGCCCACCTCTGGTGCCCATCTTCTGGTATATAAGTGCTTTTGACCTATAAAAAATAAGAAGAAGACTTTCGAGATGGAGAACCGCCATCTTGAGGCGGAACTTGGGCATGAACACTTTTGCCCTCCGGCGGAGCAATTCTGCTGGGGGAACTTCCCTCCTAGAGGAGGAAATCATCGTCATCATCATCACCAACAACTCTCCCATCTTGGGGAGGGCAATCTCCATCAACATCTTCACCAGCACCATCTCATCTCAAACCCTAGTTCATCTCTTGTATTCAATCTTGTTACCGGAACTATAGATTGGTGCTAGGGAGTGACTAGTAGTGTTGATTAAATCTTGTAGTTGATCACTGTATGGTTTATTTGGTGGAAGATTGTCGGATTAATGGGCCACGGGTAGGCTAACCCGAAGCCCAGAACCTTTCAAGACATCGGGGCTGACTGCGCCCCTCAAGACGCCAAGATGAAGAGCCGTCTTCTAGAGGCCGGCTGGAGGAACAGCCGGCTGCCCATAAACGGCCGAGTCCTGGAGGCAAGGCCAAGACAAGCCGACTCCTACCCGGCGGCTTCTAGATAAGCCGGCCCCGAGGAGTCGGCCCGCATCACCAGCGAAGCCCGTGCCCTCATTAAGGGGGATGAGACAGGGAATGGCTACAGTGTAGCCCATCCCCTCCCCTTTTCCAGGGGCTGGCGTGGTCACAGTGCGCTGTACGACGGAGATCTCCGTCTGGCACGGCACTGTTGCCATGCCATCCCTGATATCATCACAAGCAGGCGGAGTCCTGCTCCCACGACGGCCTGTCGGTACGGCCCAAGGATGATGGGCCCCACCAGTCAGCGAGAGTCAAGAAGACGGCGAGAGCCCTACCAGTCGGACCCGATGGAGGTCGGCCCTTAACAGTCGGCGCGCCCCTTCCTCGGGACCCACGCGCCATTAACCAGACGAGACACGGAATGGCTATAGTAATCGCCCGCCAGGCGGCAGAGCTGTAGCCACGACCCCCTAACCAAGCCTGCATCATTAGAGACACGACAACAGTGATCAGCTGCCGACAAGACCCGAGAACAGCGAGGATGGCCTGTTGGCCGCGTTCCCAACCAGTCAGCGGGGCCCACCAGGTGGCGGGCCCCAGCAGTCGGCGGAGAAGCCGGCGGCCGAAGAGACTGACGGCCGGGCCCTACGCCCGGCCGGATTACCATTGTACCCCTGGGGTGTAGGCCTATATAAACCCCCCAGGGCACCCATACAAAGGGTTCCTAACCTGTTAGAACTAGACCAGATCATAGAGGAAGGAGAGAGCTAGCCTTGCCTTCTCCTACCTCTAGCATACAGCTCAAGGAGCACCATTGTACTCACTTGTGCATTAGTGATCATGCGGAGACCCCGCAGAGCAGGACTAGGGGTGTTATCTCCTAGGAGAGCCCCGAACCTGGGTAAAGTACGCCGGCGTTCGTGTCTACACCTCATCTCGCTTCCGGGCACCGGCAACGTTCTACTCGCTCCCACCATGATAAGCCATCCATTGGCATATGTCGCACCCAACCCCCGACATTTGGCGCCCACCGTGGGGCGAGGTGCACCGTCGTCCGGAGACCTGTTCTGGACGGGAACCCTTTTCCTCCCTGACAAGCGCAGCCAGCCCGACACGCCAGATGGAGTCTGCGCCGATGCGCTGCATGGCGCGGAAGTCTCCTGTGCGGCAAGCTGCCTCGCTGATCTCATTGGCGAGGTCCACCTCTCCGGTGAGCCCGCATCCGACGCAGGCACAGACGGCCCCGAGAGCCTCCTCGCGGGTCTTCTCGATCAACTCCACGTCACCAGCGAGCCAGCTGTGGACCTGGAGTATGTAGGCTCCACCGACCCGATGTTGGTCGACTCCAACACTGTGTCGCTCAACGCGTTCCCCACCAACGTGGTGGTCTACGACAAGCCGCTCCCTCGCGCGGAGAGTGGCGGAAGCTCCGTCACAGAAGTGCTTATCATCGGTCACGGCAAGCACTCCGGCGGAGGTGCTCGCAACCCGCTCGACGCGGCACTGCAAGACCTGACGGCGCCCATCCCAGAAGACGCCGACACCGAGATACTGGAAGCACGACGCATCCAGCTCATCAAGGACGCCAAGAGGCTTGCCAGCATGAGACGCCTGTCGGAAGCTTATCAATGCGAGATGGACCGCGCTGTGGCCGGCACACCGGCTCCAGCTGGGCCCAGCCGCCTTGGCACGGTCCAGCAGCGTGGCGTGGCCATCGCCAACCTGTTGGGGCAGATCGCCCCGTCTACGCCACGCCTGCGGAAAACATACGAGCTGCCCAGGTGGCAGCGGAAGAGCTGGACAAGTTCGAGGGCGAAGAACGTTGCCAGATGGCGGAGCGCGTCCAGCGGCTCCTCGACGCGGCTGCCGAGCAGCACGAGGCCGGCTGCCGCACTGAGGTGCCACACCGGCAAAACGACGATCTGCTTCCCCGCTGAGATCAAGGCGCGATGTCTCGGACGCCGACTGGTGGCGTCCATGGAAGAAGAGACAAGGAGCCGGCTGCCAACCGTTGTGGGACTCGCATCACTATAGAGCACGACCAAGATGGCCGCCCAAGAGAAGTGGAACGACGGGATGAATGTCTGCCTCCCCCTCGCAGGGAAAGGCGCGTCTCCCCGTCGCATGTTGACCACCCAACAGTCGAAGACCACCTTGGCCGCCGAGAGGGAGTCGGAGAGAACGATGCATGCCACCGGATCGACCGTCTCCATCGGTCCCTGGTGCTAGAAGAAGAAGATGAGTTAGGTCCGCCGTGTTTCGGCCCCCGCATTCGAGACGAGCCCTTCCCCAAAGGGTTCACACTCCCAAGAGACACGCCCAAATACACCGACTCCGTGAAGCCCGAGGACTGGCTGGTCGACTACTCCACAGCCGTCAGCATAGCAAACGGCAACAAGCGCGTTGCTGTGAAATACGTTCCACTCATGCTCCAGGGCACGACCCGGACATGGATGAACAGTCTGAAGCCCCGCAGCATCAATAGCTGGGTCGACTTCACTGACGCCTTCATCCGCAACTTCACCAGCACGTACAAGCGGCCGCCCAAACCTCGCCAGCTTTACTTGTGCATGCAAGGCCCCAACGAGTCGACTCGCGACTACCTCACACGCTGGGCCGAGCTCCGCAACTCTTGCGAAGGCGTGCACGAGGCGCAGGCCATCGAGTACTTCACCGTCGGGTGCCGAGAGGGCACCCTCCTCAAGCACCGACTCCTCTGCGACGAGCCGGCGACCCTCGACAAGCTGCTGATCATAGCAGACAAATATGCCACGACCGACTCCTCCATGAAGGAAGAGATCCAAGTTGACGCGTCTGGGAAAGTGGCCCCTCAGGCTCCTCGAACCCCGGCTGGCGACACCAGTCGGCGTCAACAGCAGAACGACCACAAGCGCAAGGCCCCGCAACCGGCTTCCACCAGCCGGCAGGTGGCAACAGTCGAAGACCAGCAGCCGGAAGGGCAGCCACCGTCCAAACGCCAGAAGGGTGGCAAGCCCAATTTGCTGCCGGCTTTCTCGTATGAGCAAACTCTGGATGCACCCTACAAATTCCATAGTGGTGCGAAGCCGTCCAACCACACCACTCGGAAGTGCCACTGGCTTACCAGGATCGCGAAGGGAGACGGCCTCTTGCCTCCCCCGCCTGCTGGGCAGCCTCCTCCTCCTCCGCCCCAGCAGCCGGCGGTCAGACCAGTCGGAGCCATACAAGACGAGTATCCAGAAGAGCACGAAGGTTATGTCGTGTTCACCAGCATGGCCGATGATTGACGCAGTAGGCGGCTGCAGCAACAAGAAGTGAATGCGGTAGCATCAGAGACCCCAGAATTCATGCATTAGTCCGAGAAGCCCATCAGCTGGAGCAGAGCCGACCATCCGGAAGTGATGCCCAACCCTGGCTCCTATGCCCTGGTTTTGGATGCCACCTTTGCCACAGATAGGCGAGCTGCTCGCTTCTCCCGAGTTTTGATAGATGGCGGCAGCAGCATCAACATCCTGTACAAAGACACCATTGAGAAGTTAGGAATCAAACAAAGGCAGCTTCAGTCCAGCCGGACTGTATTCCATGGCATAGTTCCCGGCCTTTCCTGCTCAGCAATCGGCAAGATCCAGATAGACGTCCTCTTTGGAGACAAGGATCACTTCTGCCGAGAGCCAGTTTGGTTTGAGGTGGTGGACCTTGAGAGCCCATACCATGCACTACTTGGCCGGCCTGCTCTGGCCAAGTTCATGGCGGTCCCCCACTATGCCTACCTCAAGATGAAGATGCCGAGTTCCAAGGGAATTCTGACCGTAGCCGGCGACTACAAGAAGTCATCCGCCTGCGCAACTGAGAGCAGTCAGTTGGCCGAGTCCCTCGTGATCGCAGCTAAGAAGCGGCTCCTTGACCGGGTTGTGGCGATGGCAGGCAAGCGGCCGGAGATGTCGCCTGATCCCAAGGAGTCAGAAGCTGAGGGCTCGTTCAAGTCGTCCAAAGAAGATACCCTTGGACCCGGAGCACCCGGAGAGGTACACTATCGTAGGTGCAAACCTCGACAGCAAATAGGAAGGTGAGCTCATCGATTTCCTCCGTGAGAATCAGGACATATTTGCATGGTCCCCCAAAGACATGCCGGGTGTTCTGGCGGATTTTGCTGAGCACAAGTTACTCGTCCGGTCTGATGCCAAGCCAGTCAGGCAGCCCTTGTGCCGCCTAATAGAAGAGAAGAGAAGAGTCGTTGGAGAAGAGATATCCTAGCTGCTGGCAGCCGGCTTCATCATGGAGGTGTTCTTTCCAGAGTGGCTGGCCAACCCAGTCCTTGTGCTGAAGAAAAACAAGCAGTGGCGTATGTGTATTGATTACACCAGCCTCAACAAAGCATTCCCCAAGGACCCGTTCGCTTTGCCGAGAATCGACCAAGTGATAGACTCCACAGCCGGATGCGAGCTGTTGAGTTTCTTGGATGCATATTCAGGATATCACCAGATCAAGCTGAACCAGACCGACAGACTGAAGACCGCCTTCATCACACCATTTGGAGCCTTCTGCTACTTGACCATGACGTTCGGCTTGAGGAATGTCGGTGCCACGTTTCAACGTTGCATGCAGAAGTGCCTCCTCAAGCAACTTGGTAGAAACGCCCACGTTTACATGGACGATGTGGTGGTGAAGACGGAGAAGCGTGGAACGCTGCTAGAAGACCTCAATGAGACCTTTGAGAACCTACGCCGGTTTCAAATCAAGCTCAACCCAGAGAAATGCGTCTTCGGAGTACCAGCCGGCCAACTTCTTGGATTCCTGGTCTCAGAACGCGGCATAGAGTGCAACCCTGTGAAGATCAAGGCCATCGAGAGAATGGAAGTACCCACCCGACTGCTGGATGTGCAGAAGTTCACCGGTTGTTTGGCATCCATCAGCCGATTCATCAGTCGGCTGGGCGAGAAGGCTCTTCCCCTGTACCAACTCATGAAGAAGACCACTTTTTTCGAGTGGAACGACAAGGCGAATGAAGCTTTTCTCCATATCAAAAAGATGTTGACTACTCCATCTGTCCTGGCAGCTCCGACTCCTAAGGAACCCATGCTCCTCTACATCGCCGCCACCGGCCGAGTGGTCAGCACAGTCATCATGGTAGAGCGCAAGGAGGAAGGCAAGGCACTACCAGTCCAGAGACCAGTATATTATTTGAGTGAAGTGTTGTCAGCCTCCAAGTAAAACTACCCCCACTACCATAAGATGTGCTATGGCATGCACTTTCCCGCCAAGAAATTGAAGCCGTATTTTCAAGAGCACCCAATCACTGTGGTCTGCACAGCTCCACTGGCCGAGATCATTGGAAGCTGAGATGCTTCGGGCCGAGTGGCCAAATGGGCCATAGATTTGCCCCCCTACACCATCTACTACCATCCTCGCACCGCCATCAAGTCACAAGCACTGGCCGACTTCCTCGTCGACTGGGCCGAGACCCAGTACCTGCCGCCAGCGCCCGACTCCACCCATTGGCGGATGCATTTTGATGGTTCCAAGATGCGCAGCGGTTTGGGAGCTAGCATCGTCCTCACCTCTCCCAAAGGCGACAAGCTCAGATATGCGTTGCAAATCCATTTTGCCGCCTCCAACAACGTCGCCAAATATGAGGCACTCATTCACGGGCTCCGGCTTGCTAAAGAGCTCGGCATTCGCCGGATCCTGTGTTATGGTGACTCTGACTTGGTGGTCCAGCAGTCGTCAGGCGACTGGGACGCCAAAGATGCAAACATGGCAAGCTACCGCTTCCTCGTACAGCAACTCAGCGGATATTTTGAAGGGTGCGAGTTTCTCCATGTGCCAAGAAATGACAACAAGAAAGCAGATGCCTTGGCACGAATCGGCTCCACCAGGCAAGCAATACCAACCAGCGTCGCCCTTCAACGCCTCCTCAAGCCGTCTGTCAAGCCATCACCACAATCGGATTCTATCTTCGTGCCGGCTCTTCCTGAAGCAGTCGGATCCGACTGGAGAGCTCCAGCAGCCGGCACAAGAATTCTGGCAGGCGGCCTGGGGGCCGCGGTAGTCGCACCCGGCCCGGGGACTTCAGAACCCGGCCCGGGGATTGCAGCGGCCAGCCCAGAGATTTCGGAGCCCGACCTGGGGACTGCACCAATTGGCCCGGGGACTTCATCGACCCAGCAAGCGGCTGCTGACTCCAACCCACCGCCTCCTGGCCCAGCCACCCTCGTCCAAGTTTCAGTCCTGACAGTCGCAGAGATCGCAGCACCTTCATGGGCCCAGCCCATCCTCAATTTCCTGGTAAACAAAGAGCTGCCGACTGATGAGATCTCGGCCCGGCAAGTGCAACGCCGGGCAGCAGCTTACACCATAGTCAATAGAGAGCTTGTGAGGCGCAGTGTCACTGGTGTCTACCAGCGCTGCATGGAGCCGGAGCAAGACCAAGCGATTCTCAAAGAAGTCCATCAAGGCGAATGTGGCCACCATGCGGCTTCAAGAGCACTTGTCGCCAAAGCTTTCCGCCATGGTTTTTTCTGGCCGACTGCTCTAGAAGACGCCAAGAACTTGGTCCAAAAATGCAGAGGGTGCCAGAAGTTCCGTTCCAAACCACATCAGCCGGCTTATGCACTCAAGACTATTCCCATTGCCTGGCCCTTTGCTGTCTGGGGCCTGGACATGGTGGGACCATTCAAAACAGCACGAGGCGGCATGACTCACTTGCTTGTCGCAGTGGACAAGTTCACCAAGTGGATAGAAGCCAAACCAATCAAGAAGCTGAATGGTCCCATAGCTGTGACTTTCATCTCCGACATCACCATCTGGTATGGCATACCACACAACATCATCACCG
Source organism: Aegilops umbellulata (assembly GCA_032464435.1). Classification (NCBI taxonomy): domain Eukaryota; kingdom Viridiplantae; phylum Streptophyta; class Magnoliopsida; order Poales; family Poaceae; genus Aegilops; species Aegilops umbellulata. The sequence goes on from CP136058.1 coordinate 82,018,816, forward strand.
ACAATGGCACAAACTTTGCCAAAGGCGCCTTGGCCCATTTCTCCGCGACGCAGGGCATCCGACTGGACTTAGCATCCGTTGCCCATCCGCAGTCAAACGGCCAGGTGAGCGAGCAAACAGCCTCATCTTGCCCAGCATCAAGCCTCGACTGGTCGAGCCTTTGGAGCGTTCGGCCGGCTGCTGGCTCGACGAGCTGCCAGCCGTCCTCTGGAGCCTGCGCACAACTCCAAACAAGTCAACCGGCTTCACACCTTTCTTCCTCGTCTACGATGCCGAAGCCGTCATCCCAACGGACATAGAATTCGACTCCCCTCGAGTCACCATGTACACCGAAGAGGAGGCATAAGAAGCACGAAAAGACGGCGTCGATCTGCTGGAAGAGGGACGGCTGTTGGCACTCAGCTAGTCCAGCATCTACCAGCAGAGCTTGCGCCGATACTACAACCGGAAGGTCAAGCCGAGATCTTTCCAAGAAGGAGACCTTGTGCTCCGGCTGATCCAGCGAACAGCCGGCCAGCACAAGCTCTCAGTGCCTTGGGAAGGCCCCTTCATCATCAGCAAAGTATTGGGCAATGACTCCTACTACCTCATCGATGCTCAGAAGCCTCGAGCGCGCAAGAGGGACGACTCCAGCAAGGAGACGGAGCTTCCACGGAATGCAAATCTCCTCCGAAGATTTTACAGTTGATGCAGTATGTACCACGCTACCTTTTGTATTAAAGTATGAAGACTCCGGGTCCCCCGAGAAGAGCTCGGGCACTTCCCTCTTTTATCTATATGATAAGAATTATGCCTATGAGTATGTGATTTTTTTTGTTATGACCGCCTGGCACCGGGTCCGACTAGTCGGCCCGGGGACTTGCTGCCTTGTACTATGAAATGCTTCCTGCAGCCGGACAAGTAATGTGTGGCACTTAAGGCATCTCCTGCCAGAAGCCGCAGCTCGCAGAGCGACTGTATGGTGGGTAGGAGTAAGGTAGAAAGGTTGCCCACATGAAAAATGGCTAAGGACTCAAAGCACATGCATAGCTTAAGCCGGCTTCCCGCCTCTTACGACCGACTGTTGAGCAGCCGGCCCGCCGTTTTCTACTCAACTTGCTAAAGAACTCTAAACGGCTAAGTACTTGCCTTCCCAAAAGTAGCCAAGTACTTGACACAGCAACAGTCCGCAGAGCGGCTGTTTGGCTGGCAAGACGGCGACCAAGGGAAGGCGGCAAAGGAAAAAGCCAAAGAGCACTAAGCAAGAAAAGATAGAACTCAGAAAAATGTTTACATAGCAAATGCCCTTGGCCGATCTTCAACAGAAGTTCAAGATACACCCCGCAGGTGGAATCGTGCAAAATTAACAAGTTCATCAAGACTGATAAGCAGGTAAAAGCAAAGATAAAGTGGCAGCCTAGGAAGCAGCAGATGGGTTTGGTGGAATGGCGGAATCGGCGGTGCCGGTTGGTGGAGCGGCTGGCTGGTCTGTCTTCGCTTGGTCGCCTCAAGTGGTAGCCAGCTCGGTTGGGCATGGCTCGTTGCTGGAGGCGCGGTCAAGCTGAGGCTGGTCGTCCGCTCCGACCTCCGGCTCCTCCTGTTCTCCTTCCCCCTCCGCCTCGCCTTCCTCCTCGCCGCTGGAGTCGATCACCTCCGTCGAGTCCTCGCCGTCGTCCAGGTTCAGCCCGAACGATTCCGGCGGCACCTCATCGCCGTTTTCTACCCGCTCTGGGACGAAGATGCTGGTGTCGGTGTACTCGGCGATTGATGCCGTGCGCTTGACGAGATCATCTTCCACGACCGCCAACTCCTCCTGAGCTTCCAGCCGGAACGTGGCTAGCTGGGCTAGACTGAGCCCAGGGTACCACGCCTTGACAAACTCCAAGTGCCCGACGCGCTCCAGCCCGGGCCGAAGAGCACTTCCAGGCCTCAAGACGGCCGACCGCTACCTCCAGCCAGTCGGCAGTCCGACTGGGAGTGTGCGGTGCCGGCATGTCCGGCCATAGGACGGTGATTGCTTGGGCTCCGACACGCTGAAGCCGGCGCAGCATCCGGTGAGCCGGCCGAAGACGGGCCTCGATGCTCAGGATCTACTCGCTAAGGGTTCGGGGGGCATTGGCGGCGATCTTCGCGCCGTCCGCCCTCCGCCCTTCGCAATCAGCTTCGATGGCCTGGTTGGCGGCGTCCGAGTGGCCAGGGAAGAAGTCTACCAAGACAGAAAACAAAAAAAAATTAAAGACCAGAAGCCGGCTCGACCAATAGCCGCCAGCTCAAAGAAGGAAAAAAAGGGAGGCTTACCATCGACGATATGCTCGATCTCGTGGAAGCCGGAAGTCAGCATCTCCTGCTTGTCAGTCCAGGAGGAGCGCTCGGTCGCGAACTCAGCAAGGAGGACGGTCTCCTTGTCCTCCACCTCCTTCTAGGCCTTCTTGAGGACCTCCTTCTGTTCTGCCAGTTGCGTGACCATCCGGTCGCGCTCTTCAGCCAGCTTGCTGCGCTCCTCCTCCTTAGCGCGGCGCGGTGTTGGCCTCACCCAGCTGTTGCTGCAAGGTGGCATTGGCCTCTGCGGAAGAAAGAAGGAAACAAGGTGTTAGTTGCCAACAAAGAAGAACAGTCGTCGAGGAGATCCGGCCCGACTGCTCAGCAGTCGGCCCGAATCTCGGGGACTACAGCCCGCGGGTGCGCAAGCGCACCCCCGCAGAGAAAGAAGAGGACTTACTCCGGCTTTCCGACAAGTCCGCGGTCTGCTGAGCCAGCTCCTGGACATTGGAGTTGAAGGCGGTCACACGAATATTGTGGTATTCCTGGGAATTTTTTTTCAGATAACTGTTAGTGCTTGGAACTCGCCGATTAGAGTTCCGAGCCGCCTGCTCGGCAGCCGGCCCGAAACTCGGGGACTACACCCAGTGGGTGCGCTGACGTGCCCTCACCAATAAGCACAAGCAACAGAAGCAAACAAGAAGGAAATGTACCCGGATGGCCTCTCGCGATGCTAGATGCACCTTGTTGTGGTTCCTAATGGCTTCGCCCTCGGCTCAGATCTTGGCTTGGGCGTCCAAAACCGCCCGGTTCAACGGGCCCGTCCCGCCTCCCCGCACCCACCCAGTGGGCGCGGCGCTCGTCGCCTCGGTGTCCGAGATCGAGGAGCTCGCGGCGCCAGTCTCCAGAGGGCGCGGCGCTGAAGCCGCCTTTGCAAGGCGGCGACACATCGGTGTGCCAACCTCGAGAGCCAGGCCCATCGCCACCTCTTCTTCAGTTGGCAGCACTGGTGGGTCTGCCGGATACCCGCCTTGCGCGCTCCCGGACGGCGGCGGTGGCGGCACAATCACGTCCGGCATGGCGGTGTCGCCGCCGTCCCTCTCCATGATCGGGTTCTCGTCGCCGACCTCCCCAGTCTGCGCCGTGAACTCCGGAGGTGGCGGCGCGGAGTTCAGAGGAGTGATGAAAACCGCCGACTGGCGGTGCGCGGCTGCTTCAGCCTGCTTCTTCGCCACGTCGGTGGCCTCGGCCTCCGCAAGCTTCTTCAGGGCGGCGGCCTCCGCCTTCTCAGCCTTCGCCTTCTCCAGGCAGGCGGCTTCCTGCTCTTCACACACTTCTCGTGCGTTCCGCTCCTTCGCCTCCCGGAGGTCGGTGGCTGGGTCGATCCGCCGAGTGGTGGCGGAAGTCTCCGCCGACCCCGCGATGGAGGCGGCAGCCACCTTCTCAAGAGAGAGGGGATCCCTAGACCAAGGGAAACAAACAAAGAAACTCAGACAAAGTCAAACGAAGAAAATATGAAGGCACAAAGGAAGGCAGTAATTATGCAGAAACCAGCTGCGGCATCTTCACCTCCTTGCGGAAGCGGTTGGCCTTTGCGGCCGCTTCATCCCGCTTGGTCGTCGCGGCCGAGCCCTTGGGTTTCTTCGGCCGACTGCCGAACATGCTCGGCGCAGCCCTGCGTTTCTTCGCGCCGCCTTGGGCGTCCAGCACGGCAGAAGAGCTCGCGCCCGGCTAGCCAGCTCCTGGCTGGTGGCGCGGGGCGACTTCCCCCGCGTCGTCATCAGGCCAATCCTCGAGGCTGGCTCCAAGCCTCGAACCGCCTGCTTCGCCGCCTCCTCCCTCAGTGTCGTCCTCCAAGGCCGCCGCCCCCAAGTCGGGGTCGTCGATGTCGCTCTCCGTCCGGTCGGGGAGGAATTCGCGTTCTGGCCCCGCGGCGCCGGCTGCTGGCTGGAGGAGGGGGCTATGTTCAAAGGCCGATTGGTCAGGCTGGACAAGACGGACTCGGCTGCAACGACTCAGAGGAAAAAGAAAAGACAACTTACCGTGGGCGGAGGGTTGGCGCGTGAATACGGCTCCTTGCCAAACCGCCACTCTTCCGTGAGCTCGCAGTTCGCAAGATAGTTCACCATGAAGGCTACCTCTTCGTGATGCATCTCCTTGGTGCACAACCGACTCGGTTCCAGATGTCCTCTCATCTGGCAGATCATGTGGGGGCGGCCCTGGAGCGGGAGCACTCGGCACGCCATGAAGGCGGCCAACAAATCAGGCCGGGTCAGGCCTTCCGACTGCGTTAGCACTCGGAGCCGCGCGATGGCGGCGGCTCCGGAAGGCTTTAGCGTCCTGGCCCGGTACGACCAGTTGGTCTGCCTTCCAGCTGGCGGGCCGGCTGTGTAAGCCGGCAAGTTGACCCAGTCGCCCTCCGCGAAGACGCTCTTCACGTAGAAGTACGACCGCTGCCACATCTTCATCGACTTTATCAGCGTGATTGGGGGAAACAGATTGTCGGCCCCCGACTTCCACACCATGATGAACGCGCCGCACTGGGCCGGCACGCCTGCGACATGGGTGCCGAGCTTGGAGTAGAAGAACACCCCCAGAGCTCGATGGTGGGGAGGACGCCGAGGAAGCCTTCGCACAAGGTAACGAAGGCGGACAACAGCACTACCGTGTTCGGGGTAAGGTGGTGCGGCTGGAGACCGTAGAAGTCGAGGAAGGACCGGAAGAAGCCACTCGTCGGCAAGCCAAGGCCGTGCAGGCAGTGCGAGCGGAAGACGACCCGCTGGCCCTCCTCCGGCGCCGGCGAGATTTCCCTCCTCGGCGCGAGGCGGACCCTCACGAAGTCCTTGCTGGGCAGCCGCCGCGTCTTGCGGAGGAAATCGACGTGGTCGTCATGAACTTCGGAGCCATCCCATGATAGAGTATAGGGGAATGAATCACCGCGATGCTCATGATAACCCACAAGTATAGGGGATCGCAACAGCTTTCGAGGGTAGAGTATTCAACCCAAATTTATTGATTCGACACAAGGGGAGCCAAAGAATATTCTCAAGTATTAGCAGCTGAGTTGTCAATTCAACCGCACCTATATAACTTAATATCTGCAACAAAGTGTTTAGTAGCAAAGTAATATGATAGTGGCGGTAACGGTAACAAAAGTAAAGAAAGCAAAAGTAATGTTTTTGGTGTTTTGTAGTGATTGTAACAATAGCAACGGGAAAGTAAATAAGCGTAAACCAGTATATGGAAAGCTCGTAGGCATTGGATCGGTGATGGATAATTATGCCGGATGCGGTTCATCATGTAACAATCATAACATAGGGTGACATAGAACTAGCTCCAATTCATCAATGTAATGTAGGCATGTATTCCGAATATAGTCATACGTGCTTATGGAAAAGAACTTGCATGACATCTTTTGTCCTACCCTCCCGTGGCAGCGGGGTCCTAACGGAAACTAAGGGATATTAAGGCCTCCTTTTAATAGAGAACCGGAACAAAGCATTGGCACAAACTATGGTCATCACCGGGAGTGGTTCTGATTATTGTCACTTCGGGGTTGCCGGATCATAACACATAGTAAGTGAATATAGACTTGCAAGATATGATCAAGAACACACATATATTCATGAAAACATAATAGGTTCAGATCTGAAATCATGGCACTCGGGCCCTAGTGACAAGCATTAAGCATAGCAAAGTCATAGCAACATCAATCTCAGAACATAGTGGATACTAGGGATCAATCCCTAACAAAACTAACTCGATTACATGATAGATCTCATCCAACCCATCACCGTCCACCAAGCCTACGATGGAATTACTCACGCACGGCGGTGAGCATCATGAAATTGATGATGGAGGATGGTTGATGATGACGACGGCGACGAATCCCCCTCTCTGGAGTCCCGAACGGACTCCAGATCAGCCCTCCCGAGAGGTTTTAGGGCTTGGCAGCGGCTCCGTATCGTAAAACGCGATTATTTCTTCTCCTTTATTTTTTCTCCCCAAAAGCAAATATATAGAGTTGGAGTTGGCGTCAGAGGAGCTCCAGGGGGCCCACGAGGTAGGGGGCGCGCCCTAGGGGGGTGCGCCCCCACCCTAGTGGACAGGGTGTGGGCCTCCTGGTTTTCATCTTTGGCAAGGATTTATTATTATTTTTAACTTGACGTTCCGTGGAGTTTCAGGTCATTCTGAGAACTTTTGTTTTCTGCACATAAAACAACATCATGGCAATTCTGCGGAAAACAACGTCAGTCCGGGTTAGTTCCATTCAAATCATACAAGTTAGAGTCCAAAACAAGGGAAAAAGTGTTTGGAAAAGTAGATACGACGGAGACGTATCAACTCCCCCAAGCTTAAACCTTTGCTTGTCCTCAAGCAATTCAGTTGACAAACTGAAAGTGATAAAGAAAAACTTTTACAAACTCTGTTTGCTCTTGTTGTTGTAAATATGTCAAGCCAGCATTCAAGTTTTCAGCAAATATCATGACTAACAACATTTGCCATAATTCTCAGGTCTCATGTTTACTCATATCAATAGCATAATCAACTAGCGAGCCATAATAATAAATCTCAGATGACAAAACTTTCTCAAAATAATCATAATATGATATAACAAGATGGTATCTCGCTAGCCCTTTCTGAGACCGCAAAACATAAATGCAGAGCACCTTTAAAGATCAAGGACTGACTAGACATTGTAATTCATGGTAAAAGAGATCCAGTCATAGTCATACCCAATATAAATTAACAGTAATGGATGCAAATGACAGCTGTGCTCTCCAGCTAGTGCTCTTTAATAAGAGGGTGATGGCTCAACATAAAAGTAAATAGATAGGCCCTTCGCAGAGGGAAGTAGGGATTTGTAGAGGTGCCAGAGCTCGGTTTTGAAATAGAGATAAATAATATTTTGAGTGGTATACTTTCATTGTCAACATAACAACTAAGAGATGGCGGTATCTTCCATGCCACACACATTATAGGCGGTTCCCAAACAGAATGGTAAAGTTTATACTCCCCCTCCACCAACAAGCATCAATCCATGGCTTGCTTGAAACAACGAGTGCCTACAACTAACATCAGGTCCCAGGGGGAGTTTTGTTTGCAATTATTTTGATTTAGTTTGCATAAAGCATGGGACTGGGCATCCCAGTGACCAGCCATTTTCTCGTGAGTGAGGAGCGGAGTCCACTCCTCTTGAGAATAACCCGCCTAACATGGAAGATAAGGGCAGCCCTAGTTGAAACATGAGCTATTCGAGCATACAAAATAGAATGTTTATTTGAAGGTTTAGAGTTTGGCACATACAAATTTACTTGGAACAGCAGGTAGATACCGCATATAGGAAGGTATAGTGGACTCATATGGAATAACTTTGGGGTTTAAGGTATTGGATGCACAAGCAGTATTCCCGCTTAGTACAACTGAAGGCTAGCAAAAGACTGGGAAGCGACCAACTAGAGAGCAACAACAGCCATGAACATGCACTAAAATTAATAAACATTGGATGCAAGCATGAGTAGGATATAATCCACCATGAACATAAATATCGTGAAGGCTATGTTGATTTTGTTTCAACTACATGCTTGAACATGTGCCAAGTCAAGTCACTTAAATCATTCAAAGGAGGATACCACCCCACTATACCACATCATAACCATTTCGATAGCATGTTGGCACGCAAGGTAAACCATTATAACTCATAGCTAATCAAGCATGGCATAAGCAACTATGATCTCTAATTGTCATTGCTAACATGTTTATTCATAATAAGCTGAATCAAGAACGATGAACTCATCATATTTACAAAAACAAGAGAGGTCGAGTTCATACCAGCTTTTCTCATCTCAGTCAGTCCATCATATATCATCATAATTGCCTTTCACTTGCACGACCGAATGATGTGAATAATAATAAGAGTGCACGTGCATTGGACTAAGCTGGAATCTGCGATCATTCAATAAACAGGAGAAGACAAGGCAATATGGGCTCTGGGTTAAATCAACAATAATGCATATAAGAGCCACTTCAACAATTTAATCATGGTCTTCTCCTATTGACCCCAAAGAAAAGAAAATAAATAAAAACTATTTACACAAGAAAGCTCCCAACAAGCAAAAGAAGAACGGGAAATATTTTTGGGTTTTATTTTTAATTATTACTACTACAGCAAGAAAAGTAAACTACTACTAATTTTTTTGGTTTTTCTTAAGGTTTAACAAACACACAAGAAGAAAGCAGGAAAAAGAAAATAAACAAGCATGGATATTACAGTGAAAGAGTATGAGCACCGACATCTAGCAATGAGTGTATGTGAACATAAATGTAATGTCGGTGAGAAATACGTACTCCCCCAAGCTTAGGCTTTTGGCCTAAGTTGGTTTATTGCCAGGGATAGTGTCGGTGTCAAAACCGGCGGATCTCGGGTAGGGGGTCCCGAACTGTGCGTCTAGGCGGATGGTAACAGGAGACAAGGGACACAATGTTTTACCCAGGTTTGGGCCCTCTTGATGGAGGTAAAACCCTACGTCCTGCTTGATTAATATTGATGATATGGGTAGTACAAGAGTAGATCTACCACGAGATCAAGGAGGCTAAACCCTAGAAGCTAGCCTATGGTATGTGTTGGGGAACGTAGTAATTTCAAAAAAAAATCGTACGCACACGCAAGATCATGGTGATGCATAGCAACGAGGGGAGAGTATGATCTACGTACCCTTGTAGATCGCAACGGAAGCGTTTGACACAACGTAGAGGAAGTAGTCGTACGTCTTCTTCCCGGTCCGACCGATCCAAGCACCGTTACTCCGGCACCTCCAAGTTCTTAGCACACGTTCAGCTCGATGATGATCCTCGGGCTCCGATCCAGCAAAGCGTCGAGGAAGAGTTCTGTCAGCACGACGGCGTGGTGACGATCTTGATGTACTACTGACGCAGGGCTTCGCCTAAGCACTGCGACAATATGACCGAGGTGGAATTTGGTGGCAGGGGGCACCGCACACGGCTAAGGAAAGATCTCAATGATCAATTGTGTGTCTAGAGGTGCCCCTGCCCCCGTATATAAAGGGGCAAAGGGGGAGGGGCGCGGCAGCCATAGGAGGAGTCCTACTCCCGCTGGGAGTAGGACTCCCCTCCAATCCTATTCCTAATAGGACTCCCCAAGTGGGGAAAGAGAGAGGGGCTGGCCGGCCACCTTCCCTAGTCCTAATAGGACTAGGGGAAGGGGGGAGGTGCGCAGCCCATGAGGGCAGCCCTTTCACCTTTCCACCAAGGCCCATGTTGGCCCATTTGGCTCCCGGGGGGTTCCGGTAACCCTCCCGGTATTCCGGTAAAATCCCGATTTCACCTGGAACACTTCCGATGTCCAAACATAGGATTCCAATATATCAATCTTTACGTCTCGACCATTTCGAGACTCCTCGTCATGTCCATGATCACATCCGGGACTCCGAACAACCTTCGGTACATCAAAATGCATAAACTCATAATAACTGTCATCGTAACGTTAAGCGTGCGGACCCTACGGTTCGAGAACAATGTAGACATGACCGAGACACATCTCCGGTCAGTAACCAATAGCGGGACCTGGATGCCCATATTGGCTCCTACATATTCTACGAAGATCTTTATCGGTCAGACCGCATAACTACATACATTGTTCCCTTTGTCATCGGTATGTTACTTGCCCGAGATTCGATCGTCAGTATCCAATACTTAGTTCAATCTCGTTACCGGCAAGTCTCTTTAATCGTTCCGTAATACATCATCCCGCAACAAATTCATTAGTTGCAATGCTTGCAAGGCTTAAGTGATGTGTATTACCGAGAGGGCCCAGAGATACCTCTCCGACAATCGGAGTGACAAATCCTAATCTCGAAATACGCCAACCCAACATCTACCATTGGAGACACCTGTAGTACTCCTTTATAATCACCCCGTTACGTTGTGACGTTTGGTAGTACCCAAAGTGTTCCTCCGGCAAACGGGAGTTGCATAATCTCATAGTCATAGGAACATGTATAAGTCATGGATAAAGCAATAGCAACATACTAAACGATCGGGTGCTAAGCTAATATAATGGGTCATGTCAATCAGATCATTCAACTAATGATGTGACCTCGTTAATCAAATAACAACTCTTTGTTCATGGTTAGGAAACATAACCATCTTTGATTAACGAGCTAGTCTAGTAGAGGCATACTAGTGACACTCTGTTTGTCTATGTATTCACACATGTATTATGTTTCCGGTTAATACAATTCTAGCATGAATAATAAACCTTTATCATGATATAAGGAAATAAATAATAACTTTATTATTGCCTCTAGGGCATATTTCCTTCAGTCTCCCACTTGCACTAGAGTCAATAATCTAGTTCACATCGCCATGTGATTTACCAGCAATAGTTCACATCACCATGTGATTAACACCCATAGTTCACATCGATATGTGACCAACACTCAAAGGGTTTACTAGAGTCACTAATCTAGTTCACATCGCTATGTGATTAACACCCAAAGAGTACTAAGGTGTGATCATGTTTTGCTTGTGAGATAATTTTAGTCCACGGGTCTGTCACATTCAGATCCGTAAATATTTTGCAAATTTCTATGTCAACAATACTCTGCACGGAGCTACTCTAGCTAATTGCTCCCACTTTCAATATGTATCCAGATTGAGACTTAGAGTCATCTAGATCAGTGTCAAAACTTGCATCGACGTAACCCTTTACGACGAACCTTTTGTCACCTCCATAATCGAGAAACATATCCTTATTCCACTAAGGATAATTTTTACCACCGTCCAGTGATCTACTCCTAGATCACTATTGCACTCCCTTGCCAAACTCAGTGGTAGGGTATGCAATAGATCTGGTACACAGCATGGCATACTTTATAGAACCTATAGCTGAGGCATAGGGAATGACTTTCATTCTCTTTCTATCTTCTGCCGTGGTCGGGCTTTGAGTCTTACTCAATTTCACACCTTGTAACACAGGCAAGAACTCTTTCTTTGACTGTTCCATTTTGAACTACTTCAAAATCTTGTCAAGGTATGTACTTCATTGAAAAAACTTATCAAGCGTCTTGATCTATCTCTATAGATTTTGATGCTCAATATGTAAGCAGCTTCTCCGAGGTCTTTCATTGAAAAACTTTTATTCAAGTATCCCTTTATGCTATCCAGAAATTCTATATCATTTCCAATCAGTAATATGTCATCCACATATAATATTAGAAATGCTACAGAGCTCCCACTCACTTTCTTGTAAATACAGGCTTCTCCGAAAGTCTGTATAAAACCAAATGCTTTGATCACACTATCAAAGCGTTTATTCCAACTCCGAGAGGCTTGCACCAGTCCATAAATGGATCGCTGGAGCTTGCACACTTTGTTAGCTCCCTTTGGATCGACAAAACCTTCCGGTTGCATCATATACAACTCTTCTTCCAGAAATCCATTCAGGAATGCAGTTTTGACATCCATCTGCCAAATTTCATAATCATAAAATGCGGCAATTGCTAACATGATTCGGACAGACTTAAGCATCGCTACGGGTGAGAAAGTCTCATCGTAGTCAATCCCTTGAACTTGTCGAAAAACTTTAGCGACAAGTCGAGCTTTGTAGACAGTAACATTACCATCAACGTTAGTCTTCTTCTTAAATATCCATTTGTTCTCAATTGCTTGCCGATCATCGGGAAAGTCAACCAAAGTCCATACTTTGTTCTCATACATGGATCCCATCTCAGATTTCATGGCTTCAAGCCACTTTGCGGAATCTGGGCTCACCATTGCTTCTTCATAGTTCGTAGGTTCATCATGATCTAATATCATGACCTCCAGAACAGGATTACCGTACCACTCTGGTGCGGATCTCACTCTGGTTGATCTACGAGGTTCAGTAGTATCTTGATCTAAAGTTTCATGATCATCATCATTAGCTTCCTCACTTATTGGTGTAGGTGTCGCAGAAACAGTTTTCTGTGATGTACTACTTCTCAATAAAGGAGTAGGTACAGTTACCTCGTCAAGTTCTACTTTCCTCCCACTCACTTCTTTCAAAAGAAACTCCTTCTCTAGAAAGTTTCCGAACTTAGCAACAAAAGTCTTGCCTTCGGATCTGTGATAGAAGGTGTATCCAACAGTTTCCTTTGGATATCCTATGAAGACACATTTCTTCGATTTGGGTTCGAGCTTATCAGGTTGAAGCTTTTTCACATAAGCATCGCAGCCCCAAACTTTAAGAAACGACAACTTTGGTTTCTTGCCAAACCATAGTTCATAAGGTGTCGTCTCAACGGATTTAGATGGTGCCCTATTTAACGTGAATGCGGCTGTCTCTAGAGCGTATCCCCAAAACGATAGCGGTAAATCAGTAAGAGACATCATAGATCGCACCATATCTAGTAAAGTACGATTATGACGTTCGGACACACCATTACGCTGTGGTGTTCCGGGTGGCGTGAGTTGCGAAACTATTCCACAATTTTTCAAATGTACACCAAATTCGTAACTCAAATATTCTCCTCCACGATCAGATCGTAGAAACTTTATTTTCTTGTTATGATGTTTTTCAACTTCACTCTGAAATTCTTTGAACTTTTCAAATGTGTCAGACTTGTGTTTCATTAAGTAGATATACCCATATCTGCTTAAGTCATCTGTGAAGGTGAGAAAATAACGATATCCGCCACGAGCCTCAATATTCATCGGTCCACATACATCGGTATGTATGATTTCCAACAAATCTGTTGCTCTCTCCATAGTACCGGAGAACGGTGTTTTAGTCATCTTGCCCATGAGGCACGGTTCGCAAGTACCAAGTGATTCATAATCAAGTGGTTCCAAAAGTCCATCAGTATGGAGTTTCTTCATGCGCTTTACACCGATATGACCTAAACGACAGTGCCACAAATAAGTTGCACTTTCATTATCAACTCTGCATCTTTTGGCTTCAACATTATGAATATGTGTATCACTACTATCGAGATTCATCAAAAATAGACCACTCTTCAAAGGCGCATGACCATAAAAGATATTACTCATATAAATAGAACAACCATTATTCTCTAATTTAAATGAATAACCGTCTCGCATTAAACAAGATCCAGATATAATGTTCATGCTCAACGCTGGCACCAAATAACAATTATTTAGGTCTAATATTAACCCCGAAGGTAGATGTAGAGGTAGTGTGCCGACCACGATCACATCGACTTTGGAACCGTTTCCCACGCGCATCGTCACCTCGTCCTTTGCTAGTGTCCGCTTATTCTGTAGTCCCTGTTTCGAGTTGCAAATATTAGCAACAGAACCAGTATCAAATACCCAGGTGCTACTGCGAGCATTAGTAAGGTACACATCAATAACATGTATATCACATATACCTTTGTTCACCTTGCCATCCTTCTTATCCGCCAAATACTTGGGGCAGTTCCGCTTCCAGTGACCAGTCCCTTTGCAGTAGAAGCACTTAGTCTCAAGCTTAGGACCAGACTTGAGCTTCTTCACTTGAACAGCAACTCGCTTGCCGTTCTTCTTGAAGTTCCTCTTCTTCCCTTTGCCCTTTTCTTGAAACTAGTGGTCTCGTCAACCATCAACACTTGATGTTTTTCTTGATTTCTACCTTCGTCGATTTCAGCATCACGAAGAGCTTGGGAATTGTTTTCGTCATCCCTTGCATACTATAGTTCATCACGAAGTTCTACTAACTTGGTGATGGTGACTAGTGAATTCTGTCAATCACTATCTTATCTGGAAGATAAACTCCCACTTGATTCAAGCGATTGTAGTACCCAGACAATCTGAGCACATGCTCACTAGTTGAGCGATTCTCCTCCATCTTTTAGCTATAGAACTTGTTGGAGACTTCATCTCTCTCAACTCGGGTATTTGCTTGAAATATTAACTTCAACTCCTGGAACATCTCATATGGTCCATGACGTTCAAAACGTCTTTGAATTCCCGATTCTAAGCCGTTAAGCATGGTGCACTAAACTATTAAGTAGTCATCATATTGAGCTAGCCAAACGTTCATAACGTCTGCATCTGCTCCTGCAATAGGTCTGTCACCTAGCGGGGCATCAAGGACATAATTCTTCTGTGCAGCAATGAGGATAAACCTTAGATCACGGATCTAATCCGCATCATTGCTACTAACATCTTTCAACACAATTTTCTCTAGGAACATATCAAAATAAACATAGGGAAGCAACAACGCGAGCTATTGATCTACAACATAGATATGCTAATACTACCAGAACTAAGTTCATGATAAATTTAAGTTCAATTAATCATATTATTTAAGAACTCCCACTTAGATAGACATCTCTCTAATCCTCTAAGTGATCACGTGATCCAAATCAACTAAACCATGTCCGATCATCACGTGAGATGGAGTAGTTTCAATGGTGAACATCATTATGTTGATCATATCTACTATATGATTCACGCTCGACCTTTCGGGCTCCGTGTTCCGAGTTCATATCTTATATGCATAGCTCGTCAAGTATAACCTGAGTATTCCGCGTGTGCAACTGTTTTGCACCCGTTGTATTTGAACGTAGAGCCTATCACACCCAATCATCACGTGGTGTCTCAGCACGAAGAACTTTCGCAACGGTGCATACTCAGGGAGAACACTTCTTGATAATTAGTGAGAGATCATCTTATAATGCTACCGTCAATCAAAGAAGATAAGATGCATAAAAAGATAAACATCACATGCAATCAATATAAGTGATATGATATGGTCATCATCATCTTGTGCTTGTGATCATCTCCGAAGCACCGTCATGATCACCATCGTCACTGGCGCGACACCTTGATCTCCATCGTAGCATCGTTGTCGTCTCGCCAATCTTATGCTTCCACGACTAACACTACCGCTTAGTAATAAAGTAAAGCATTACATCGCGATTGCATTGCATACAATAAAGCGACAACCATATGGCTCCTGCCAGTTGCCGATAACTCGGTTACAAAACATGATCATCTCATACAATAAAATTTAGCATCATGTCTTGACCATATCACATCACAACATGCCCTGCAAAAACAAGTTAGACGTCCTCTACTTTGTTTGTTGCAAATTTTACGTGGCTCCTACGGGCTTTAAGCAAGAACTCATCTTACCTACGCATCAAAACCACAACGATAGTTTGTCAAATAGACTCCGTTTTAACCTTCTCAAGGACCGGGCGTAGCCACACTCGGTTCAACTAAAGTTGGAGAGACAGTCTTCCGCAAGCCATCTATGTGCAAAGCACGTCGAGGGAACCGGTCTCGCGTAAGAGTACACGTAAGGTTGGTCCGGATCGTCTCGTCCAACAATACCGCCGAACCAAAGTATGACATGCTGGTAGGCAGTATGACTTATATCGCCCACAACTCACTTGTGTTCTACTCGTGCAAATAACATCAAACCATAAAACCTGGCTCGGATGCCACTGTTGGGGAACGTAGTAATTTCAAAAAAAAATCCTACGCACACGCAAGATCATGGTGATGCATAGCAACGAGGGGAGAGTATGATCTACGTACCCTTGTAGATCGCAACGGAAGCGTTTGACACAACGTAGAGGAAGTAGTCGTACGTCTTCTTCCCGGTCCGACCGATCCAAGCACCGTTACTCCGGCACCTCCGAGTTCTTAGCACACGTTCAGCTCGATGATGATCCTCGGGCTCCGATCCAGCAAAGCGTCGAGGAAGAGTTCTGTCAGCACGACGGCGTGGTGACGATCTTGATGTACTACTGACGCAGGGCTTCGCCTAAGCACTGCGACAATATGATCGAGGTGGAATTTGGTGGCAGGGGGCACCGCACACGGCTAAGGAAAGATCTCAATGATCAATTGTGTGTCTAGAGGTGCCCCCTGCCCCCGTATATAAAGGGGCAAATGGGGAGGGGCGCGGCAGCCATAGGAGGAGTCCTACTCCCGCTGGGAGTAGGACTCCCCTCCAATCCTATTCCTAATAGGACTCCCCAAGTGGGGAAAGAGAGAGGGGCTGGCCGGCCACCTTCCCTAGTCCTAATAGGACTAGGGGAAGGGGGGAGGCGCGCAGCCCATGAGGGCAGCCCTTTCACCTTTCCACCAAGGCCCATGTTGGCCCATTTGGCTCCCGGGGGGTTCCGGTAACCCTCCCGGTATTCCGGTAAAATCCCGATTTCACCTGGAACACTTCCGATGTCCAAACATAGGCTTCCAATATATCAATCTTTACATCTCGACCATTTCGAGACTCCTCGTCATGTCCGTGATCACATCCGGGACTCCGAACAACCTTCGGTACATCAAAATGCATAAACTCATAATAACTGTCATCGTAACGTTAAGCGTGCGGACCCTACGGTTCGAGAACAATGTAGACATGACCGAGACACATCTCCGGTCAGTAACCAATAGCGGGACCTGGATGCCCATATTGGCTCCTACATATTCTACGAAGATCTTTATCGGTCAGACCGCATAACTACATACGTTGTTCCCTTTGTCATCGGTATGTTACTTGCCCGAGATTCGATCGTCAGTATCCAATACTTAGTTCAATCTCGTTACCGGCAAGTCTCTTTACTCGTTCCGTAATACATCATCCCGCAACTAATTCATTAGTTGCAATGCTTGCAAGGCTTAAGTGATGTGTATTACCGAGAGGGCCCAGAGATACCTCTCCGACGATCGGAGTGACAAATCCTAATCTCGAAATACGCCAACCCAACATCTACCATTGGAGACACCTGTAGTACTCCTTTATAATCACCCAGTTACGTTGTGACGTTTGGTAGTACCCAAAGTGTTCCTCCGGCAAACGGGAGTTGCATAATCTCATAGTCATAGGAACATGTATAAGTCATGGATAAAGCAATAGCAACATACCAAACGATCGGGTGCTAAGCTAATATAATGGGTCATGTCAATCAGATCATTCAACTAATGATGTGACCTCGTTAATCAAATAACAACTCTTTGTTCATGGTTAGGAAACATAACCATCTTTGATTAACGAGCTAGTCTAGTAGAGGCATACTAGTGACACTCTGTTTGTCTATGTATTCACACATGTATTATGTTTCCGGTTAATACAATTCTAGCATGAATAGTAAACCTTTATCATGATATAAGGAAATAAATAATAACTTTATTATTGCCTCTAGGGCATATTTCCTTCAGTATGATTGTTGTATATTGTAGTTGTTGTCCTACGGACTAAAACCCTCCGGTTTATATAGACACCGGAGAGGGTTAGGGTTACACTAAGTCGGTTACAATGGTAGGAGATCTAAATATCTGCATCGCGAAGCTTGCCTTCCACGCCAAGGAAAGTCCCATCCGGACACGGGACGAAGTATTCAATCTTGTATCTTCATAGTCCAGGAGTCCGGTTGAAGGTATAGTCCGGCTATCCGAACACCCCCTAATCCAGGACTCCCTCAGTAGCCCCTGAACCAGGCTTCAGTGACGACGAGTCCGGCGCGCAGATTGTCTTCGCCATTGCAAGGCGGGTTCCTCCTCCAAGTTCTTCATAAAAGATTGTAAACACCAAGAGTAGTGTTTGGCTCTGCAAAATAAGTTTCCACATATTGCCATAGAGAGAATAAACACAAATCTAATCTACTGACGTATTCCGTACCGTGACATCACACTACGGCCAAGCCTTTATTCGAATCGTTTTCACTTCTCCACCTCAGCGCGTTTTGCGAGGTGGTTTCCTTGGCACGTCTTGTCAAAGCAGAGATCGTGTCCCCCATTTACGGGATTCTCATCAATACGGACGTGGGTAACCCAACCGCACCATTTATCACGGTGCTTGGGAGGCAAGCGAGTTTTACTAGGCTGGTGGGGACGCATAGCCGCATCCGCCCATATAAGGGGATAAGGATCCACCTTTTTACCTACGCCTTCTTCCTCCTTTGCCTATCCATCTTCTGCGCACCCGAGCTCCAGCGCCCAAGCCCGCACTTCCCACCTCAACCTTCTCCAGCAATGTCCGGAGCGAGAGCCTAGTGGATGGTCTCCTCCGTCACGGAGGGCCATGTCAAAAAGCTGAGGAGGACCGGATACTTGTCCAAAGACACCGCGCACCGGCTCCCTGAAAAGGGGCAGCTTCTCCCCACCCCAGAGTCCCATGAGAGGGTCGTATTCCTTCCCCACTTCCTCCGCGGGCTGGGCTTTCCTCTCCACCCATTTGTCCGGGGGCTCATGTTCTATTATGGCCTGGATTTCCACGATCTGGCCCCGAACTTCATCCTCAACATCTCGGCGTTTATCGTCGTGTGCGAGGCTTTCCTCCGCATCCGCCCCCATTTTGGCCTTTGGCTCAAGACTTTGAACGTCAAGCCGAAGGTGGTGTGCGGCAGCCAAGCGGAGTGCGGAGGCGCCATGGCGGGCAAGATGGCCAACGTCCTATGGCTCGAGGGCTCCTTTGTGGAGACCTTGAAGGGGTGGCAATCAGGGTGGTTTTACATCACCGAGCCGCGCGATCCGGAATGGATCGCAGCCCCTGAGTTCTGGTCGGACCCCTACGCGGCTCACGTCCTGGAAAGAGACGGGCCTGTCGTGGGGTGACAAAGGAGAGGTGACCGGATTGCAGACATGCATCCAGTCCCTAGTGAACAAGCAACTCAAGCTTGTCAATATAGTCCAGGTCATGCTCGTCCGCCGGATTCTCCCGTGTCAACAACGGGGTTTCAATCTGTGGGAGTTCGATCCGGCGCATCACCAAACCTTGAACAGGATCTTCAACACGACGTACGAAGATGCCTGGAAGGTGCTTTTCAAGGGCGCCGAGGCTCCCGCATCCGCATCCGAAGACCGCGGATTCAGCACACAGCGTACAGCTAGCGCAGTGAGTTATCTGTACCTTTTACAGGATATTTTTTTCTCATAGTTTGACTCTATGCGGGATCTAAACTCCCTTACTCTTGACAGGAATGGCAGGCGAAGTCCGGACCAATTGACTGTCCAGCTCCTTTGCCCGAAGACCCAGCAGACGCTCGTTTATCGAAGCTGCTGGCTACGGCACCTTACGTGGTGCCAGAGAAGAAGGCCAAGAAGAAGAAGGCCACAGGGACTCGAAAGAGTTCCCGGCATATGGTGGTGTCGAACTCGTCGTCTGACGAGTCTGAGACACACTCCTCCCGTGAAGACGAGGAGGAGGAAGAACAACCCTCTCCCCCTCTAGCGGGTGGAGGGAAGAAGAGGAAGGCCGCCCCAACGGGGGAGGCCGAAGGGTCCAAGAAGGGAAAAAACCCTTCCTTCGGACTACTCTGTCGACGCCGCCGACGACGAAGAGGAGTGGCCGGACAGAGCCAAGCGTCCGGCAAAATCGTAAGTATTCGGATACCAGAGTAACTCATAATATTCCTTTGTTGCACAGCTTTCCGTAATATCGAATATAATTATGCAGCCCGCCCCAGGCCAGACTCGACGAGTCGTCGAGCGGCTCCTTGGATTCATCGGACGTGAACTCAGTTCCGCCCGCTGTCTCCCCCCGCACTGCGGACGACGCCAAAGTGGCGTCGCGACAAGCTTCGGGGCAAGAGGAGGTGGTCCTGGAGGAGCCACGAGGCGACCTCCCGGACTCCAGGAGTAAAGGGGACAAAACCCCCCAGGGCTCCAAGTCCGGCTTTGAGCCGGACACCGCGTCGGAATCTTCAACAGTTCCGGACCGCGGTAGGCGAACTCCTTCCAAGAGGAGCAAGCCTTTTAAGATGGCGGCCTCCGTCCAACCGGAGGTGTCGAACAATCTGCTGGAGGTGCTTAACGGCGCCTCCATTGACGAGGAGCACCGTACTATTATGAGTACGGTGATCCAGAAGGTTCAGTCCGCCAAGAGCGGACTGACTGAAGCTTGCGCTAGCCTTCTAACAGGCTTCGAGGTAAGTGAAAATATGTAAAAAATATTACCGCATAGACAGTAAACCCTGATGCTCTGTTTGGCGTTCGGAAAGAAAAGTCGAATAGAGGATCTATTAAATCTCGCAGGAGTCTAACAAAAAAAAAGAGTCAATATGCATATGCAGGCTTCACTGCTAGCCACCGCCGCACTGACTGCGGAGGTGGGTGCCCTGAAGAAGGGCCTCGAGAAGACCGAGCAAGAGCTCGGCCTTGCCAAACGGCAGCTCGAGGAGAAGGATGGTAAGAGATACCTTATAGAAAAATATATAAAAAAAAGATGCAATTGCAAAAAATGACAGGATTGTACTGCTTATTGTAGGGGCCACGACTGAGGTGGCTGTCGGATTTCGGGTTCCAGCAGACCCTTGAGGTTCGAACACTGGGGTGCGCGCGGAGATTTCGCCTTCTACCTACCTGCACCCCACCGCCTCGCTAAGATCTAAGCTATGGAAAGAACAGCGCAAGAGACACAGGGTTTATACTGGTTCGGGCCATCGTTGTGGTGTAATACCCTACTCCAGTAGGTGGTGTGGTGGATTGCCTCTTGGGCTTATGATGATGAGCAATACAAGGAAGAACAACCTCGCGAGGGTCTGTTCTTGGCTGGGGCGATGAACTGCTAGGAGGAGTTCAGCCGCCTCTCTCTCTCTCTCTCTCTCTCTCTCTGCTTGGGCTCTACCAGATTTCTCGATGCCTCTACTCTGTGGGTGGCTAGTCCTATTTATAGGCAAAGGCCCTGGGCCTCTTCCCAAATATTGAGCGGGAAGGGCGCCAACAATTGGCCATTTTGAAGGGGAACATCGGGTACACTTATCCTGACTAAAGTTGGTCCTCGCCTGCCAAAGGCTCTGGTGGTGACGCTGGCTTGGGCTCCACAATGACTTCCTCCCTGCCGTTGGGCTGGTCTTGGTCTCGTTGCACCGCAACGGGTGCCTTTGCTTGATGCTCTCGCCTGCGCTTGCTCCCTTTGCTCCAAAGAGGAAAGGAGGACACTGCGCGGGCTGGCGCCCGCCTGGCGCCCTTGGTCGTCATGGCTTGCGTCACGAGCACCTCGTGAGGTACCCCGCCTTGATCTCTCCGCCTCCTCGCGAGCCAGCCTGATGAGGCCGTGCCTGAGGAAGCTCCGTGTCGTCCGCCCCGCGAGGCTTGGCCCCTCATGAGGGTCTTGGGTCTGTGTTGATGAAGATGGGCCGTGTTGGGCCCCCCTTTGAGCCACGCCGCGGGCCGCAGGCAGGCAAGTCTGGGGACGCCCGTTCCTAGAACACCGACAGTAGCCCCCGGGCCCAAGGCGCGCCCGGGCTTGGCCGTGTAGGGAGGCGAAAGGGCAAGGGCGAAGCGCCGCGGGCCCTAACAGCCTGCGGCCTTGGGCGCCGTGTGGCGGTTGATTGGACGTGGGCGGCACTGTTCCCCCACGCCCCCTTATTTTGCGCCATGCTAGGCAGACTCGTAGACCTACACAGCCGCTCCCCTTTCTATTGCTCGAGCGCCCTCTGTCCTTCCTCATCTCGAACTCCAGCTTCTGTTTTCAATCCAATCTCGAACCTTCCCTCCCCCCTTCCCATCGTCATGGCTCCGACGAAGAAGGGAAGAGGGTAGAAACCCATGCCTCCGCCTTGCTCGCCGCCGTTAGTGGCCCCCGCCGTCGACCGGTCGATCATAATCAATCGAGAGGGCTTTGGCAAGGTCAGCTCAGCTCTAGCCACTATCTTCAACGAATGCGGGAGGACGACGGCCTGGCCCGCGTCTCACTTCTCCATCGACAGGATAGTCACTGAGGTCCAGTATTTTGCCGACGCCCTGTGGGCGGGTCTGGTTCCCCCCTTTTCTGATTTCTTCAACGCCGTGCTTTCCCACTATCAGATCCACATGATGCATCTGGGTCCTGAATCCATCACCCTTCTTTCGGTCTTCGCCTTTGTTTGCGAGGCAATTATGGGCATCCTTCCTTCGGTTGCCTTGCTGCGCCACTTCTTCTCTCTGTGCCTTGTCGACCCTACCCAATGCTCGGCGTGCGTGAGCTTCGTTGCCGCGTCTGAGACAGTGGCCTCAGGGATTGACTTCAGGCTCCCTCCACCTGCGTCTGGGTTCCGCGAGCGGTGGCTGTATGTGGATGCAGGGGTGCCCAGCCCCCTGCTATCTGAGCCAACTTCGCCCGTTGTTCCCAATTCGGACTGGGTCCAGGAGACGCTCGAGAGCCCCCGGCCCGTCTTCGTCTGGCACCGCTTCGCGTTCTAGAGGTCGCTTGGCGTGACAGCGCCCAAGGTGGTGAAGGAGTTCCTGCTCCGCATTGCTCCTCTCCAACGCCACTCCCGCCGGATGTGGGCCTTCAGCGGGCGTGGTGATCGTATGAGGCTCCAGGAAGAGGACCTGACGCCTGAAGTGCTGAGGACAGTGCTCTTGATCCTGACTGGGGACCCCAACCCTGGCAACATCCAGCAGGGAGGGGCCTTGCTGTACCTTTGCCAGAACAGGGGTGATTTTGTGAATCAGATGCCTATCTTTGATGAGTGGGGGCTGCGCCCCGCCGGCCTCCAGGGGCCTCGCGAGAACCCAGTGATGGTGACCGCCCTTCCAGTCGGCCAAGGCGACTCTTCCTCAAGTGGAGGAGCAGGGAGGCATGAGGCGCCAGAGGCCGAGGGGGCTCCCGGCGGGGTGACAGCGCCGGGCGATGCTCATGAGGGATAAGCTCTTGGGGCCCATGCCGCTGAGGCTAAGAGCGGCAAGCAGCTGCCCTTAGTGCCTGCGGCTGAGGCCCCTGAGGCTCCAGCCGCTTCTCTTGGCGAGGCGACTGGCAGTGCGCATCAGGCAGGCGCCCCTGACGCGGATCGCCTTGACGCTTCGTCCTCGTCGCAGGTTGATCCCTGCGCTCAACTCTTGGGCCGCTTCTGTGTGGACTTTGAGGCCCTCCGGAAGAGAAGGGAGGCCCTGGGCGACGATTACCCTTGTCGCCTGCTGAAGCATAGGAAGTACTTCACCATTGATGAGTAAGCCTTCTCCTTTTCCAGCTCCCGATCCTTCTGTTGCTTTTACTGATCCTTGCTCCGCAGGCCCCTTGCAGCCGAGCTAGCGGAGATGGCTGAGGTGTCGTCCCCCTTGGCTTCGCCCCCTATACCATCCTCAAGCGCTCCGAGCAGCAGAGCCCTTGTGGTGAGGGCGATGGGAGAGGCGAACCATCCCGAGGTGCATCGAGGCCCAGCGCACCTGCGATCCTCCTCCGCGGGCCTTCTCGTGGCATAGCCAGCCTGCCGTGGGCTTCTCGCCTGATCGTGGACTGCGATTGGCTGAGGCGCTCCCTGCGCTCTTCATCAGGGGACGGGCTGGCTCCAGGCCGGGCTTCTGGCGTGGCGTGCCCGGCCGTCGTGAGGGTGCCAGCCCCCAGCCCCCTGCCCGGAGGGGGAGTGCTGATTCGTGGCCCCCGGCGCTTGCTTGGGGCAGATGATGGTGTAGAAGACGTGCTCGAGCACGCCCGGGAGCGTCGCGCTGTTCGCCAAGGATTCCTTCGAAGGGCGGCTGGCGCGGTGAACCTGCTTGGTGAGGAGCTTGCTGATGAAGACGTGCACCTTGAGGCCGAGGGCCTGCGACTGGTTGCAGAGAGGCGCGAGCTGGAGGGCGCCATCGCCCTTGCGCGCCATCAGCGCGATCTTGACGACGAAGAGGCCAAGGCGTTGTTGGTGGCCTCTCGGGAGGCCCGATCTCGGGCCGCTGAGAAGGCCCGGGAAGCTGACCGGCGGCGAGAGGCGGCGGAGGAGCGGGCTCGGGAGCTCCTGGCCCGGTGCCACTCACTGGAGGAGCAAGTGGAGCTGCGCGAGGCAGCCCTCGCGTTGATGAAGGTGGCCTCTAGCGACCCAACAGAGCTCTAGAAGCGTGAGGAGGCGCTGACGCTGGAAGCCGCCGAACGTGCACGCGAGTACGAGCGTCTGAAGACGAGGGAGCGCTTGGTGATGCAGGCGGAGGATGATGTCGCTGCACGGGAATCCCGTGTCCTGGAGGAGGTCGGACGTCGGGTGGCGACGGCGCGCTTGAACCTTGAGCGCGAGTTCGAGGAGAGGCTGGGGTTGATCCGGGCCGAGGCTGAAGGTAGGACTGCTGCCTTGAGGGCCAAGCTGGAGGAAGCAACGCGGCGGGCCGATGCTCTTCGGGCCGCCCTTGAGGTAGCGCAAGGGGAGTCAACCACCTCCCAGGCCGAGGTGCTCCTTCTTTGCCATCGGGTGGAGGAGGCTGAGGCCGTCGCGCGCTAGAATGCGGACGAGATACGTCAGCAGCGGATCCTGGAGCATGAGCACGGCCCCATGCTCACCACGCTCCGGGAGAGAGCCAACACAGCCTTGGGCAACATCTGCGAGGCGGCTGTTGGCGAGCCTCACGCAGTCAACTACGACGGCAACCTTCAGTTCTTCACCGACGTGGTGATGCAGCTGGAGGCACGGTCGGTCAGGGCCGACAGGTTGGTGGAGGAGAGGAGCCGCGCCCTGCTCGGGCGCACCTTTTCTCGCGTCTTCATCCATCTCTGGAACATGGATCCCCACTTCGATTTCGCCGCCGCCATCGCCCCAGTCCCCAGGCCGTCCGAGACGACCTGGCGCACTAGGTGGAAGACAATGTGGATGCCCTTGTTAGGGCCTTCTCTTCAGACAACGACGGTGTGATCGTGGCTGCCAATGAGCGCGGCGTGGTGAACGGCCCTGACGCCGCTAGCGACAATGCAGACGGCGATGGCGAGTCCAGCGACGCCAGCAACGGTTCGGGAGGTGCTCCTGAGGACGCATTGGGGGATTTATTCGACTGATTATGCATCGTTGCCCTGCATGAATAGAACTCAGGTTTTGGCCTGATGGCTGTGAGAGCATTTTGGTAGGGGGAGCCCCTCATGTAAAACTTGTGTTCATCGTATTAGTAGATGTTACATTGCCCATGTGCCCGCGCCAAGTGATTGGCTAAGCGACGTGCTGGTTGGCTAGTTTACCTTCGTACCGTGCGGGACCTGAGGTAGCCTGTGGGAGGCTATGGTGCCCCAAGTGTTCCCTGATCGAATCCGTAGGATCTGCAGTAAAAAGCCCTCCTGAGAGGATGCGGCGGCGGCAGTCTGGGCTGCGCGCAAGCTAGGCCTGACCCGGCTCGCGAGGGGCTCACGAGGGGAGGCAGCTGAGGCGAAGTGGTAATCAAAACGCGAGAAATTGCTCGAACAAGACTAAGCACCCCTTCCCCGAACACACGCAAATCTCAAATTCGAATCCAACTTAAATCCAGCGGGGGAAAGTGACAACCAAAGGGAAAAGCAATGAAAGCAGACAAAAGGCCGCGTCCGGCACCTAATCTAGTCTTGGACGTCTTCTCACCAGCGCGGAGCTAAGTGCTGCCACTGGGCGTGGGAGGGAGCCCCAGGGCCTGAGGTCGGCACCCCTGAGACTCCGGGGCGTGTACAGCCCCACTCATTATTACGTGAGAGTGTCACGGGGCGGCGAGCTTCACAGGCACCGGGCCTTCTTCACAGGTACCGGCCTTGCTTCATATCGCCAGACGAGGGCCCCGCCTTGTGCCACACTCTAGTGCCATCAACGACGACCGGAAACCAGGACGCCGCCGATGGGGTAGAGCGGTCGCCAACGGTTCCCCCGACGACCATGGGTCCTCCGCCAGGGGCAGGCCCTGAGGCACCTCCCCAGCAGAGGGCCTACCTCCTGAGAACGCCTTGCTCCGAACGCCGCGGATGTGATGTCAGATCTCGGCCCCTCTCCTGCAGCCCCCTGCGCCCTCCTCCCGAGGGGTAGGAGACTGTGGGAGCGGGGCAGCTGCTCGCTATGGTGACCTGCACCTCCTGCGATCCATGATTAGCGTATGCCTGCTCCTGAGGAATTAGCGGTACCCGATAATCGTTGCCTCCAGCGTGGCCAGTGGGACCGTCCCAGGGCTCCTGGAAGAGCTCAGCTTCTGGCGCCTCGTCCCCCCAGCCTGGGCTGAGGAGCGAGCCTTGTTTGCCCTCGTGAGGGTGCCCTTGGTCCATCATGTGGGGCACATATTCTTCTGGTGCCGTCATCCCGAAGGCCACGCCATAGTGCTCCGCGTGCCATGCAACTCTGCTTGACGTGCCCACCGTGGGGTGGTAGCGCGGCTGTCCACTGGCGCCGTGGGTCGCGTCAAGTCCTTCTTCTTCACGGACCGGGAGCGGAGGCAGCGCCGCCGCCGGTCCGGTGCCGACAGCTTCGCTGGCGTTGGAGTAGCATTGGAGCCCGCGGGCACACGCGGAGCCCCCACGCGGGCCGCCCTAGGCTTGAGATGGGAGCTGGATGCAGAAGGGGTGAGCCCCCGAGGCGGCAAAGCCCAGGAGCTCCGCCACCCGCTCCAGCAGCACGTCGCGGCCGCCCTCCAGCAGCCTACACCGCAGCAGCTCTCGGGCAACCGTGAGCGCGGCCCTCGAGTTCACCTGCTCCCGGCGGGTGTATGGAGTCGTGGTCGCGGCGTGATTGGAGGCCCTTGCTGCCGAACGCGCCTGCCGCAGCGTGAGAGCTGTCGAAGCCTGTCCGCGTCGCCCGCGGCCCACAACGCCTTGCGGACCGCGAGCTGCCTGGGGCGCGGGGTCGCCCGAGGCGAGCGGCTCTGTGCGGGCGGGCCACACCGCCCAAGGATCTGGGTTGCCCGCCTGGTCGCCGAACATGGTGATGACGACGCGATGGGACACGAAGCGGTAGAAGGTGGATTCCGGCGCACCCCTACCTGGCGCGCCAAATGTCGGATTTCGGTTTCCAACAAACCCTTGAGGTTCGAACACTGGGGTGCGCGCGGAGATTTCGCCTTCTACCTACATGCACCCCACCGCCTCGCTAAGATCTAAGCTATGGAAAGAACAGCGCAAGAGACACAGGGTTTATACTGGTTCGGGCCACCGTTGTGGTGTAATACCCGACTCCAGTGCGTGGTGTGGTGGATTGCCTCTTGGGCTGATGATGATGAGCAATACAAGGAAGAACAGCCTTGCGAGGGTCTGTTCTTGGCTGGGGCGATGAACTACTAGGAGGAGTTCAGCCGCCTCTCTCTCTCTGCTTGGGCTCTACCAGATTTCTCGATGCCTCTACTCTGTGGGTGGCTCGTCCTATTTATAGGCAAAGGCCCTGGGCCTCTTCCCAAATATTGAGCGGGAAGGGCGCCAACAATTGGCCATTTTGAAGGGGAACATCGGGTACACTTATCCTGACTAAAGTTGGTCCTCGCCTCCCAAAGGCTCTGGTGGTGACGCTGGCTTGGGCTCCACAATGACTTCCTCCCTGCCGTTCGGCTGGTCTTGGTCTCGTTGCACCGAAACGGGCGTCTTTGCTTGATGCTCCCGCCTGCGCTTGCTCCCTTTGCACCAAACAGGAAAAGAGGACACTGCGCGGGCTGGCGCCCGCCTAGCGCCCTTGGTCGTCATGGCTTGCGTCACGGGCACCTCGTGAGGTACCCCGCCTTGATCTCTCCGCCTCCTCGCGAGCCAGCCTGATGAGGCCGTGCCTGAGGAAGCTCTGTGTCGTCCGCCCCGCGAGGCTTGGCCCCTCGCGAGGGTCTTGGGTCTGTGTTGATGAAGATGGGCCGTGCTGGGCCCCCTTTGAGCCACGCCGCGGGCCGCAGGCAGGCAAGGCTGGGGACCCCCATTCCCAGAACGCCGACAGTGGAGACCCTCAAGCAGGCGCTGTCCGAGGCCGAGAAGAGAGCGGCCACGGAGCGCACCAAGCGAGAGAAATTTGAGGCCCAAATCGGCGAGGTGCAGCAAGAGGTCCAGGCTCTCATGAAAAAACATGAGAGTTTGGAGCTTGACTCGATGATGCGAGCGTCCGAGCTCGCGGCGGCCCTTGAAACTGCCAAGTCTGCCAAGGCCGAATCCCAGAAGTCCCTCCAAGAGTTGGAGGAGGTGAAAAAGACAACGGCGGGTAAGGCATTCTTTATGCCAAGTAGACATATAAAAGTAAACTACTTGTTACTTACCCGAATCCGGAGTTCTCCAGGGGCATTCGCAGATCTTCCCCGCAGCGTATCCGATGCCACCGCATTCTACCGAGCCGAGGAAGGCAGCTCGATGGAGAAGGTGTTCTGGTCACAGTACGCTGAGGCCGGACACCCTGTGCCCTTGAGCGACCAGCTGAAGCAGCTGGTCGAGCTCCAAAAGGCGGCCGAACAGGCCATGAAGGGCTTCATAGTTCGGCTGTGGCCTGGAGAGGCCCTGCCTGGGAGCTACTTCGCGCTGGTGCGGCGGCTGGTGGAGGCCTGTCCAAGGCTCGAGGTCATCAAGCGCTCCGTCTGCATCGAAGGTGCCCGCAGGGCCCTTGCCCGTGCAAAGGTGCACTGGGGTAAGCTGGACGGTGAGAAGCTTGTGAGGGATGGGCCGCCGCCGGGGAAGGAGCATCGCAAGCCTGAGAACTATTATAAGGATGTTCTTGCGGGTGCCCGTCTTGTGGCGGATGAATGTACCAAGGATGTAATTTTTGAATGAACTCGCTCGTGTTTATCCTGTGCGCTGGAAACTTGTTCATATGCGCTAAGCAATGCTTGTTGAATTTAAAATATTACTTTTCTATGCGGTCGTTTATCAAAGAATTGAGAGATGGCCAGTCATCGGCTTCTGCCCCCATGCCACTAGTGCTGGGGTGTTCGGGATAAACCTGAGCGCTCTTTTTACCATGTTTGGGTCCTTCGAGGGAGGCGCTCAGCACAACGAAAGAGGCAATCGGACTATAATGCTTGAACACTCTCACTTAGCCATAGAACTCTATAATTTTAAATTTCGGCGAAGCCCCTAGTATTCGGAAGACCGAGTTCGGGGCGCTATCCACACCTTGGCCGGACTAAGCCGGTTCCTCGCTCTAAGCGGCATAAGTCTTTAAGGACTCGAAAAACCTCTCGAACAGCGACCGGTCTCTCGCCTCATCATGACAGTCAGTTTTAGCTTTCTCTACTGAGGTGCTCAGCCCAGCTCAACTGGGGCACAATCGCAGTAGTTCTCCTAGTGCTACCTTAGCCGATATAGCGGAACGTAAGGCACCAAAACATAGGAGCCGGGCAAACCCAACTATTGACCCAAATCATGATTCGGAGCCGATGCATATAGTGCTATAAGTTCGGGGTGCCGCACTTGTGAAAGTGTTCGGACTTCTCACACCATATTGAGGGGTACTGAAGCCCCTGGCGTATTTTGCCGTACCACAATGTACGGGTGCAACATGTCATTAATAAACATGTATATAAAAAGAGGATAATGCAAAAAATAGACAAAAGCTATGCATTGTTTATAGAAAGGCTGCTATCAAAGAAGAACGATACAAATAGTGCGATAAGCAAAAGAAATTGGACTATTTAACATGTCCTGGCCAGGGGCAGGCCGCGGAATTGTATTCAAAATAGGTATACTGCTCGTAATAGAGACCACCTGGGAGTTCCATAATGCGGCATGGCTTGTCTGCTATCCTGGATCTTGCATCATTTGTGCGGCAGTTGAATTGCCGAACAGGTCGTCCGAAGTATGGAGTCCTGAAAGTAAGAGAAAATTAAAAAAGAATCCGACAGCCCCTAGTACGGTTTAAGCCGTGTTTTGAGCGTGCCGTGATGGTGCCCCTCCCCTTGTGCCCATGGTATTTCGAGAGCATAGTTATGTACGTGAAGCACTGGTTTCGCTATATTGCGAGGGATAGGGTTGGGGCCGCATTGCTACGCTAGCTCGGAACGTGCTAGGCGGTCTTGTTGTAGGTTGCTCCGGGCACGCTTGACAGTGTCTGGCTTTTTAAGGGCCAGACTGGAGAACTGCCTAGAGAGGCTGCTTTGTACTTCTGCTGCGAGCGCTGCCGTGTGCTCCTCCGTTCGGAGGGAGCGTTCGGTGTTTCCGTTGACCGTGATCACTCCTCGAGGGCCTGGCATCTTGACCTTGAGGTATGCATAGTGCGGTACCGCATTGAACCTTGCGAATGCGGTTCTCCCGAGCAGTGCATGATAGCCACTGCGGAACGGGACTATGTCAAAGATTAACTCCTCGCTTCGGAAGTTATCCGGAGATCCGAAGACCACTTCAAGTGTGACTGAACCTGTACAGTTGGCCTCTACACCTGGTATAACGCCTTTAAAGGTCGTTTTGGTGGGCTTGATCCTTGAGGGATCTATGCCCATTTTCCGCATTGTATCCTGGTAAAGCAGGTTCAGGCTGCTGCCACCGTCCATAAGGACTCTTGTGAGGTGAAATCCGTCAATGATTGGGTCAAGAACCAATGCGGCGAACCCGCCATGATGGATGCTAGTGGGGTGGTCCCTTCGATCAAAAGTGATCGGGCAGGAGGACCATGGGTTGAACTTTGGAGCGACTGGCTCCACCGCGTATACGTCCCGTAACGCATGCTTCCGCTCCCTTTTGGGGATGTGGGTTCCATATATCATGTTCACTGTCCGCACTTGTGGGGGAAAACCCTTCTTTCCATTGTTGTTCGGCGGCCTGGCATCCTCCTCGTCTTCGCTATTCAGCCCCTTGTCTCTGTTTTCGACATTTAACTTGCCTGCCTGCTTGAACACCCAAAAATCTCTGTTGGTGTGATTGGCTGGCTTTTCGGGGGTGCCATGTATCTGGCACAAGCGGTCGAGTATTCGGTCCAAACTGGACGGGACCTGAGTATTTCTTTTGAATGGCTTTTTCCGCTGACCGGATTTGTAGCCTCGGAATACGGCATTTACTGCCGTATCCTCGTTGTTGTCGCTGTTAGCGCGGCGCTTTTGCTTGTTCCGGTGCGACCTGCCGCTTTTGTCCATGGTGTCCGAATTACCAGGGTTCTTGGTTAAGTTGTTGCTGCGAGCTAGCCAGCTATCTTCTCCCTCGCAAAAGCGGGTCATGAGTGTCGTAAGGGCTGCCATAGATTTCGGCTTTTCCTGTCCCAGGTGCCGAGCGAGCCACTCGTCACGGATATTATGCTTCAAGGACGCTAGGGCCTCTGCGTCCGGACAGTCGACTATTTGGTTTTTCTTTGTTAGGAACCGCGTCCAGAATTGCCTGGCCGATTCCTCTGGCTGCTGAATTATGTGGCTTAGGTCGTCGGTGTCCGGTGGTCGCACATAAGTGCCCTGGAAATTGTCAAGGAATGCGGCTCCCAAGTCCTCCCAAGAATTGATTGAGTCTGCTGGCAAGCTGTTAAGCCAATGCCGGGTCGGTCCCTTAAGTTTGAGCGGGAGGTATTTGATGGCGTGTAGATCATCGCCGCGGGCCATGTGGATATGAAGGAGATAATCCTTGATCCATACCGCGGGATCTGTTGTGCCATCGTATGATTCGATGTTTACGGGTTTGAAGCCCTCGGGGATTTTATGATCCATTACTTCATCTGTGAAGCATAGTGGGTGTGCGGCGCCTCTGTACTGGGCTATATCATGACGCAACTCAAAGGAGCTTTGTCTATTGTGTTCGGCCCGTCCGGATTTATTGTATCCGGAGTGACGATCATCGTCACGTGTAGTGGGGCGCCCACGCGATCTGTAGGTCGATTGTTGGAAATATGCTCTAGAGGCAATAATAAAAGCATTATTATTATATTTCCTTATTCATGATAATTGTCTTTATTCGTGCTATAATTGTGTTATCCGGAAATCGTAATACATGTGTGAATAACAGACAACAATATGTCCCTAGTGAGCCTCTAGTTGACTAGCTCGTTGATTGACAGATAGTCATGGTTTCCTGACTATGGACATTGGATGTCATTGATAACGAGATCACATCATTAGGAGAATGATGTGATGGACAAGACCCAATCCTAAACATAGCATAAGATCGCATAGTTCGTTTGCTAGAGTTTTCCAATGTCAAGTATCCTTTCCTTAGACCATGAGATCGTGTAACTCCCGGATACTGTAGGAGTGCTTTGGGTGTGCCAAACGTCACAACGTAACTGGGTGACTATAAAGGTATACTACGGGTATCTCTGAAAGTGTCTGTTGGGTTGACATGGATCGAGACTGGGATTTGTCACTCCGCTTGACGGAGAGGTATCACCGGGCCCTCTCGGTAATGCATCATCATAATGAGCTCAGTGTGATCAAAGTGTTTGATCATGGGATCATGCATTACGGTACAAGAAAAGTGACTTGCCGGTAACGAGATTGAACGAGGTATTGGGATACCGACGATCGAATCTCGGGCAAGTAAAATACCGATTGACAAAGGGAATCGTATACGGGATTAACTGAATCCTCGACATCATGGTTCATCCGATGAGATCATCGTGGAGCATGTGGGAGCCAACATGGGTATCCAGATCCCGCTGTTGGTTATTGCCCGAGAGCCGTCTCGGTCATGTCTGCATGTCTCCCGAACCCGTAGGGTCTACACACTTAAGGTTCGGTGACGCTAGGGTTGTGAAGATATGTATATGCAGTAACCCGAATGTTGTTTGGAGTCCCGGATGAGATCCCGGACGTCACGAGGAGTTCCGGCATGGTCCGTAGGTAAAGAATTATATATAGGAAGTGCTATTTCGGCCATCGGGACAAGTTTCGGTGTTATCGGTATTGTACCGGGACCACCGGAGGGGTCCCGGGGGTCCACCAGGTGGGGCCACCTGCCCCGGTGGGCCACATGGGCCTTAGGGGGTGCGCCTTGGCCTGCATGGGCCAAGGGGAACCAGCCCCAAAGGGGCCCATGCGCCTAGGGTTCCAAAAGGGAGGAGTCCTAGTGGTGGAAGGCACCTCCTAGATAGCTTGGGGGGAGGGAAACCTCCCTGGCCGCCGCCCCCTTGGGAGATCAGATCTCCCAGGGCTGGCGCCCCCCCAGAGGCCTATATAAAGGGGGGAGGGGAAGGGGGGCTGCGCACCCTTTGCCCTGGCGCCTCCCTCTCCAACACATCCTCCTCCTCCGTAAGAGCTCGGCGAAGCCCTGTCGGAGTACTGCGGCTCCACCATCACCACGCCGTCGTGCTGCTGCTGGAGTCTTCTTCCCCAACCTCTCCTTTGCCTTGCTGGATCAAGAAGAAGGAGACGTTACGCTGACCGTACGTGTGTTGAACGCGGAGGTGCCGTGCTTTCGGTGCTAGGATCTCCGGTGATTTGGATCACGGTGTGTACGACTACATCATCCCCGTTCGTTGAACGCTTCCGCTCACGATCTACAAAGTGGTATGTAGATGCAATCTCTCTCTCCCATGACTCGTTGCTGGATGAACTCATAGATGGATCTTGGTGAAACCGTAGGAAATTTTTTTGTTTTCTGCAACGTTCCCCAACAGTGGCATCATGAGCTAGGTCTATGCGTAGTTCTCTATTGCACGAGTAGAACACAATTTGTTGTGGGCGTAGATGTTGTCAACTTTCTTGCCGCTACTAGTTTTATCTTGCTTCAGCGGTATTGTGGGATGAAGCGGCCCGGACCAACCTTACATGTACGCTTATGTGAGACCGGTTCCACCGACTAACATGCACTAGTTGCATAAGGTGGCTGGCGGGTGTCTGTCTCTCCCACTTTAGTTGGAGAGGATTCGATGAAAAGGGTCCTTATGAAGGGTAAATAGAAGTTGACAAATCACGTTGTGGTTTTCACGTAGGTAAGAAAACGTTCTTGCTAGAACCCTAATTCAGCCACGTAAAACTTGCAACAACAATTAGAGGACGTCTAACTTGTTTTTGCAGCGAGTGCTTTGTGATATGATATGGCCAAAGTTGTGATGAATGATGAATGATCTATATGTGATGTATGAGATGTTCATGCTATTGTAATAGGAATCACGACTTGCATGTCGATGAGTATGACAACCGGCAGGAGCCATAGGAGTTGTCTTTAATTTTTGTATGACCTGCGTGTCATTGAGAAACGCCATGTAAATTACTTTGCTTTATTGCTAAACGCGTTAGCCATAGTAGTAGAAGTAATAGTTGGCGAGGAACTTCATGGAGACACGATGATGAAGATCATGATGATGAAGATCATGGTGTCAAGCTGGTGACAAGATGATCATGGAGCCCCAAGATGGAGATCGAAGGAGCTATGTGATATTGGCCATATCATGTCACGTTTATTATTTGATTGCATGTGATGTTTATCATGTTTTGCATCTTGTTTACTTAGAACAACGGTAGTAAATAAGATGATCCCTCATAATAATTTCAAGAAAGTGTTCTCCCTAACTGTGCACCGTTGCGACAGTTCGTTGTTTCGAAGCACCACGTGATGATCGGGTGTGATAGATTCTAACGTTCACATACAACGGGTGTAAGACAGATTTACACACGCAAAACACTTAGGTTGACTTGACTAGCCTAGAATGTACAGACATGGCCTCGGAACACAGAAGACCGAAAGGTCGAGCATGAGTCGTATAGAAGATACGATCAACATGAAGATGTTCACCGATGTTGACTAGTCCATCTCACGTGATGATCGGACATGGCCTAGTTGACTCGGATCATGTAATACTTAGATGACTAGAAGAGGGATGTCTATCTAAGTGGGAGTTCATTAAATAATTTGATTAAATGAACTTTATTATCATGAACTAAGTCTAAATATTTACAATATGTCTTGTAGATCAAATGGCCAACGTAGTCCTCAACTTCAACGCGTTCCTAGAGAAAACCAAGCTGAAAGACGATGGTAGCAACTATACGGACTGGGTCCGGAACCTGAGGATCATCCTCATAGCTGCCAAGAAAGATTATGTCCTACGAGCACCGCTGGGTGACGCACCTATTCTCCCTGCAAAACAAGACGTTATGAATGCTTGGCAGTCACGCTGCGATGATTACTCCCTCGTTCAGTGCGGCATGCTTTACAGCTTAGAGCCGGGGCTCCAAAAGCGTTTTGAGAGACATGGAGCATATGAGATGTTCGAAGAGCTGAAAATGGTTTTCCAAGCTCATGCCCGGGTCGAGAGATATGATGTCTCTGATAAATTCTTTAGCTGTAAGATGGAGGAAAATGGCTCTGTCAGTGAACACATACTCAAAATGTCTGGGTTGCACAACCGCTTGACTCAACTGGAAGTTAATCTCCCGGATGAAGCGGTCATTGACAGAATCCTCCAGTCGCTTCCACCTAGCTACAAGAGCTTTGTGATGAACTACAATATGCAGGGGATGGTAAAGACCATTCCTGAGGTATATGCTATGCTGAAATCAGCAGAGGTAGAAATCAAGAAGGAGCATCAAGTGTTGATGGTGAATAAAACCACTAAGTTCAAGAAGGGCAAGGGTAAAAAGAACTTCAAGAAGGACGGCAAGGAAGTTGCCGCGCCCGGTAAGCAAGTTGCTGGGAAGAAGCCAAAGAATGGACCCAAGCCCGAGACTGGGTGTTTTTATTGCAAGGGAAGTGGTCACTGGAAGCGGAACTGCCCCAAATACTTAGCAGACAAGAAGGCCGGCAAAACCAAAGGTATATGTGATATACATGTAATTGATGTGTACCTTACCAGTACTCGTAGTAGCTCTTGGGTATTTGATACCGGTGCAGTTGCTCACATTTGTAACTCAAAGCAGGAGCTGCGGAATAAACGGAGACTGGCGAAGGACGAGGTGACGATGCGCGTCGGGAATGGTTCCAAGGTCGATGTGATCGCCGTCGGCACGCTGCCTCTACATTTACCTACGGGATTAGTTTTAAACCTCAATAATTGTTATTTAGTGCCAAGTTTGAGCATGAACATTGTATCTGGATCTCGTTTAATTCGAGATGGCTACTCATTTAAATCCGAGAATAATGGTTGTTCTATTTATATGAGAGATATGTTTTATGGTCATGCTCCGATGGTTAATGGTTTATTCTTAATGATTCTCGTACGTGATGATACACATATTCATAGTGTGAATACCAAAAGAGTTAAAGATGATAACAATAGTCCCACATATTTGTGGCACTGCCGCCTTGGTCACATAGGTGTCAAATGCATGAAGAAGCTCCATTCAGATGGACTTTTAGTGTCTCTTGATTATGAATCATTTGACACGTGTGAACCATGCCTCATGGGTAAAATGACCAAGACTCCGTTCTCAGGAACAATGGAGCGAGCAACCAACTTATTGGAAATCATACATACCGATGTGTGCGGTCCAATGAGTGTTGAGGCTCGCGGTGGCTATCGTTATGTTCTCACCCTCACTGATGACTTGAGTAGATATGGGTATGTCTACTTAATGAAACACAAGTCTGAGACCTTTGAAAAGTTCAAGGAATTTCAGAGTGAGGTTGAAAATCAACGTGATAGAAAAATCAAGTTTCTGCGATCAGATCGTGGAGGAGAATACTTGAGTCACGAATTTGGCACACACTTAAGAAAATGTGGAATAGTTTCACAACTCACGCCGCCTGGAACACCTCAGCGTAATGGTGTGTCCGAACATCGTAATCGCACACTATTAGATATGGTGCGATCTATGACGTCTCTTGCCGACTTACCGCTATCTTTTTGGGGCGATGCTTTAGAGACTGCCGCATTCACTTTAAATAGGGCTCCGTCTAAATCCGTTGAGACGACACCGTATGAATTATGGTTTGGGAAGAAACCTAAGCTGTCGTTTCTAAAAGTTTGGGGATGCGATGCTTATGTCAAGAAACTTCAACCTGAAAAGCTCGAACCCAAGTCGGAAAAATGCGTCTTCATAGGATACCCTAAAGAAACTGTTGGGTATACCTTCTACCTCAGATCCGAAGGAAAGATCTTTGTTGCCAAGAATGGATCCTTTCTGGAGAAAGAGTTTCTCTCGAAAGAAGTAAGTGGGAGGAAAGTAGAACTTGATGAAGTGTTACCACTTGAACCGGAAAATGGCGAAACTCAAGAAAACGTTTCTGAGGTGCCTGCACCGACTAGAGAGGAAATTAATGATGATGATCAAGATGCTTCTAATCAAGCTCCTACTGAAATTCGAAGGTCCACAAGGACACGTTCCGCACCAGAGTGGTACGGCAACCCTGTCTTGGAAATCATGTTGTTAGACAACGGTGAACCTTCGAACTATGAGGAAGCAATGGCGGGCCCGGATTCCGACAAATGGCTGGAAGCCATTAAATCCGAGATAGGATCCATGTATGAAAACGAAGTATGGACTTTGACTGACTTGCCCGTTGAACGGCGAGCGATAGAAAATAAATGGATCTTTAAGAAGAAGACAGACGCGGATGGTAATGTGACCATCTATAAAGCTCGGCTTGTCGCTAAGGGTTATCGACAAGTTCAAGGGGTTGACTACGATGAGACTTTCTCACCGATAGCGAAGCTGAAGTCCGTCCGAATCATGTTAGCAATTGCCGCATTCTATGATTATGAAATATGGCAAATGGACGTCAAAACGGCATTCCTTAATGGTTTCCTTAAGGAAGAATTGTATATGATGCAGCCGGAAGGTTTTGTCGATCCTAAGAATGCTGACAAGGTGTGCAAGCTCCAACGCTCGATTTATGGGCTGGTGCAAGCATCTCGGAGTTGGAACATTCGCTTTGATGAGATGATCAAAGCGTTTGGGTTTACACAGACTTATGGAGAAGCCTGTGTTTACAAGAAAGTGAGTGGGAGATCTGTAGCATTTCTCATATTATATGTAGACGACATACTTTTAATGGGAAATGATATAGAACTCTTGGACAGCATTAAGGCCTACTTGAATAAAAGTTTTTCAATGAAGGACCTTGGAGAAGCTGCTAATATATTAGGCATCAAGATCTATAGAGATAGATCGAGACGCCTCATATGTCTTTCACAAAGCACATACCTTGATAAGATATTGAAGAAATTCAATATGGATCAATCTAAGAAAGGGTTCTTACCTGTGTTACAAGGTGTGAAATTGAGCTCAGCTCAATGTCCGACCACGGCAGAAGATATAGAAGAGATGAGTGTCATCCCCTATGCCTCAGCCATAGGTTCTATTATGTATGCCATGATGTGTACCAGACCTGATGTAAACCTTGCCGTAAGTTTGGTGGGAAGGTACCAAAGTAATCCCGGCAAGGAACACTGGACAGCGGTCAAGAATATCCTGAAGTACCTGAAAAGGACTAAGGAAATGTTTCTCGTTTATGGAGGTGACGAAGAGCTTGTCGTAAAGGGTTACGTCGACGCTAGCTTCGACACAGATCTGGATGACTCTAAGTCACAAACTGGATACGTGTATATTTTGAATGGTGGGGCAGTAAGCTGGTGCAGTTGCAAGCAGAGCGTTGTGGCGGGATCTACATGTGAAGCGGAGTACATGGCAGCCTCGGAGGCAGCACATGAAGAAATTTGGCTGAAGGAGTTCATCACCGACCTCGGAGTCATACCCAATGCGTCGGGGCCAATCAAGCTCTTCTGTGACAACACTGGAGCTATTGCACTTGCAAAGGAGCCCAGGTTTCACAAGAAGACCAGGCACATCAAGCGTCGCTTCAACTCCATTAGTGAAAATGTTCAAGATGGAGACATAGAAATTTGTAAAGTGCACACAGATCTGAATGTCGCAGATCCGTTGACTAAACCTCTCCCTAAGGCAAAACATGATTAGCACCAGTACTCTATGGGTATTCGATTCATCACAATGTAACTAGATTATTGACTCTAGTGCAAGTGGGAGACTGTTGGAAATATGCCCTAGAGGCAATAATAAAAGCATTATTATTATATTTCCTTATTCATGATAATTGTCTTTATTCGTGCTATAATTGTGTTATTCGGAAATCGTAATACATGTGTGAATAACAGACAACAATATGTCCCTAGTGAGCCTCTAGTTGACTAGCTCGTTGATCGACAGATAGTCATGGTTTCCTGACTATGGACATTGGATGTCATTGATAACGATATCACATCATTAGGAGAATGATGTGATGTACAAGACCCAATCCTAAACATAGCATAAGATCGCATAGTTCGTTTGCTAGAGTTTTCCAATGTCAAGTATCCTTTCCTTAGACCATGAGATCGTGTAACTCCCGGATACCGTAGGAGTGCTTTGGGTGTGCCAAACGTCACAACGTAACTGGGTGACTATAAAGGTATACTACGGGTATCTCTGAAAGTGTCTGTTGGGTTGACATGGATCGAGACTGGGATTTGTCACTCCGCTTGACGGAGAGGTATCACCGGGCCCTCTCGGTAATGCATCATCATAATGAGCTCAGTGTGATCAAAGTGTTTGATCACGGGATCATGCATTACGGTACGAGAAAAGTGACTTGCCGGTAACGAGATTGAGCGAGGTATTGGGATACCGACGATCGAATCTCGGGCAAGTAAAATACCGATTGACAAATGGAATCGTATACGGGATTAACTGAATCCTCGACATCGTGGTTCATCCGATGAGATCATTGTGGAGCATGTGGGAGCCAACATGGGTATCCAGATCCCGCTGTTGGTTATTGCCTGAGAGCCGTCTCGGTCATGTCTGCATGTCTCCCGAACCCGTAGGGTCTACACACTTAAGGTTCGGTGACGCTAGGGTTGTGAAGATATGTATATGCAGTAACCCGAATGTTGTTCGGAGTCCCGGATGAGATCCCGGACGTCACGAGGAGTTTCGGAATGGTCCGGAGGTAAAGAATTATATATAGGAAGTGCTATTTCGGCCATCGGGACAAGTTTCGGTGTTATCGGTATTGTACCGGGACCACCGGAGGGGTCCCGGGGGTCCACCAGGTGGGGCCACCTGCCCCGGTGGGCCACATGGGCCTTAGGGGGTGCGCCTTGGCCTGCATGGGCCAAGGGGAACCAGCCCCAAAGGGGCCCATGCGCCTAGGGTTCCAAAAGGGAGGAGTCCTAGTGGTGGAAGGCACCTCCTAGATAGCTTGGGGGGAGGGAAACCTCCCTGGCCGCCGCCCCCTTGGGAGATCAGATCTCCCAGGGCCGGCGCCCCCCCCCCCAGAGGCCTATATAAAGGGGGGAGGGGAAGGGGGGCTGCGCACCCTTTGCGCTGGCGCCTCCCTCTCCCTCTCCAACACATCCTCCTCCTTCGTAAGAGCACGGCGAAGCCCTGTCGGAGTACTGCGGCTCCACCATCACCACGCCGGCGTGCTGCTGCTGGAGTCTTCTTCCCCAACCTCTCCTTTGCCTTGCTGGATCAAGAAGAAGGAGACGTTACGCTGACCGTACGTGTGTTGAACGCGGAGGTGCCGTGCTTTCGGTGCTAGGATCTCCGGTGATTTGGATCACGGTGTGTACGACTACATCATCCCCGTTCGTTGAACGCTTCCGCTCGCGATCTACAAAGTGGTATGTAGATGCAATCTCTCTCTCCCATGACTCGTTGCTGGATGAACTCATAGATGGATCTTGGTGAAACCGTAGGAAATTTTTTTGTTTTCTGCAACGTTCCCCAACATCGATCTTGTTTGCCTTGCCTTGTCCTCCAGTATATCTCGCAGGTCTGGCGCGTTTTCCCATGCCTTAGCATGTTTTGAGCGGCGTCGGGGCATGGCTTGAGTGGAGGGCCTAGAGGCCTCTCTGTCGCGGCCACGAGGTGGCCGGTCGGCCATGTC
Organism: Aegilops umbellulata; assembly: GCA_032464435.1. Classification (NCBI taxonomy): domain Eukaryota; kingdom Viridiplantae; phylum Streptophyta; class Magnoliopsida; order Poales; family Poaceae; genus Aegilops; species Aegilops umbellulata. The sequence goes on from CP136058.1 coordinate 82,059,380, forward strand.
ATGCGCTGGTGATGTAGGTGCTTCCTCCTCTAATCGGGGTAGCAGCCTTCGCTTTGGGTAACGCTTGGAGGAGCGTTCGAGTTCATACTCTTCGGCCGCAAGGACTTCAGTCCATCTGTCAGCTAGCAAATCTTGATCAACTCTAAGCTGTTGCTGCTTTTTCTTGAGGCTGCTTGCCGTGGCTAAAAGCCTGCGTATGAAACGCTCTTGTTCGGTGGGGTCTGATGGCATGACGAATTCGTCGTCGTCGAGGCTTGCCTCATCTTCGGAGGCAGTCATATAGTTATCATCCTCAACCTCTCGGTCTGCCGCTCTCTCATGAGGGATGGCTTCTCCATCTTCCTGTGCCGATTCTTGCTGGGGGGTGTTCTTCAGCGCTATCCGGAGTAGTATTGTCTCCAGTGCCGGAATCACCGTTTTTGCTTTGGCGGGATTTAGAACGGCGCCGCTGACGCCGGTGCTTGGGATGTTTCTTAGAGGTGTCATCCCCCACTGTTCCATCGCCATCTCCATCTTTTGGAGTGTCCACCATATATATGTCATATGACGAGGTGGCCTTCCAGCGCCCTACAGGTACTGGTTCTTGTTCGTCTCCTGCATCGTCGTCCATACCGTCGATGTCTTTGGAGTCAAAGTCGAGCATGTCGGTTAAATCATCGACAGTGGCTACAAAGTGGGTGGTGGGTGGGATTTGAATTTCTTCATCGTCCGCATCTCATCCATGACTCTCCTGATAAAGAGAGAGACTTTAGTGAGTTCAGGATGTCGCCGAAAGGCGAGTGCTGAGAGATGTCCGCGGCGGTGAAATCCATTATCGGCGCCCAATCGGATTCGATCGGCAGGGGCGCGGGGGGTTCGGAGTCCGGAGAGGAATCCGGATCCTCGGAGTCACGGGTCATGCAGAGTGCGGGGTTGGTGTTAGGCTCAATTGCCTTTGAGATCGCAGCCCCTAAGGTGGCGTCCAACCGCTCATCCTCGATCGGCGCAACAGGCTCCGAATTAAGGGTCGGAACCAACGCGCGTGCGGCCTCCAGGACACTGTTCGGCGGCAGAGCTAGATCATGCCCATCGAGACAGTGCGGCGCGCTTGGCTGTGGCTCGAATCCGTCGAAGATCAAGTCCCCGCGGATGTCAGCCGTGTAGTTCAAACTTCCGAACCTGACCTGATGGCCAGGGGCGTAGCTTTCGATCTGCTCCAGGTGGCCAAACGAATTGGCCCGCAATGCGAAGCCGCCGAAGACAAAGATCTGTCCGGGGAGGAAAGTCTCACCCTGGACTGCATTGTTCTTGATGATTGAAGAAGCCATCGGGCCTAAAAGCGACGACATAGAGGAACTCTCAATGAAAGCACCAATGTCGGTGTCAAAACCGGCGGATCTCGGGTAGGGGTCCCGAACTGTGCGTCTAGGCGGATGGTAACAGGGGACAAGGGACACAATGTTTTACCCAGGTTCGGTCCCTCTTGATGGAGGTAAAACCCTACGTCCTGCTTGATTAATATTGATGATATGGGTAGTACAAGAGTAGATCTACCACGAGATCAAGGAGGCTAAACCCTAGAAGCTAGCATATGGTATGATTGTTGTATATTGGAGTTGTTGTCCTACGGACTAAAACCCTCCGGTTTATATAGACACCGGAGAGGGTTAGGGCTACACAAAGTCGGTTGCAATGGTAGGAGATCTAAATATCCGCATCGCCAAGCTTGCCTTCCACGCCAAGGAAAGTCCCATCCGGACACGGGACGAAGTCTTCAATCTTGTATCTTCATAGTCCAGTAGTCCGGTTGAAGGTATAGTCTGGCTATCCGAACACCCCCTAATCCAGGGCTCCCTCAGATAGCCTGGCTGATACCCATAGGTGTAGCCGGGGTCGTACTGTGATGAAGAAGACTCTGACTGCCATTGGCTGATAGCCATCTCCGGATCCCAAGAATAAACAGACTGTCATGGAGGCTCATATTGTGGTTCCGGTTCTAGTTCGGGGCTGGTGCAGGATTCCGATAGGCTTGGACGACAGCCCACGTAACGAGATAAGGTCCTTCAAAATTAAACAAAGAAGGAGCAGGCAAGGTAATAGTTTCAGGATGATGTTTATGAAAGAATAGTTTATATTTGAGCTCTCCTTCCCTGCCCTTAACAATAAAATCATGCATTAGCATACTCTTATAATCTAAATAAACACTAGGCAACAATTTTTCTTCTTTCTCATGAAGCCTAATAGGTATGTTAAAATGTGCAGCGAGGCGTGAAGCATAAATTCCTCCAAAGATGGGACCCTTAGTACGGTTCAAACTTAACCGTCTAGCAATAATTCTGCCCATACTAACAGTGTTATCACGGTATAAACCATGGAACAAAATAATAATATCAGGAACACTAAGGTTTCCATAGTTTCCACGACCAATCAAGCAACGACTAGCAAATATGGCAAAATAGCGTAAAACAGGAAAATGTATGCTAGTGATTCTTGCATCAGAAACCTTCCTGGTTTCTCCCACAGTGATGGTGTCAATAAATGCTTCCACATCTTTACGGTGTGGTTCCTCTAAGGTGCCCTCAGGGGGTATGTTGCAAACCTTGCAAAATTCAGCTAATGTCATCATCTTAACAATGTCATATAAATGAAACTCTACTAAAGGAGGTGATTCCTTAGGGAAAAGTAGAAGTTTTGCACAAAAGTATTTGTGAGTAAGAAATACTGATGACGTTGGTCGCGGAGGAAGTTGGTGAGGCCGGCATTCTCAATCAATGAATAGAAATCCTCGTAAATACCGGCTCGTCTCAAGAAGTCATCAGAAGGCCATTCACACGGCCGGACCTCCGCGGTACGAGGCAAATTATATTTGGGCCTCTGTGCTTCTTCATTTTGTTTTTCCTTCGAGCTTCGGCTAGATGAGCCCCTCAAAAGTCTCTTCATTATTTTCTGAAATATTCTGAAATTTTTAGTAACTTCAAACAAAAGTGAACCAACTTCAATAAAATTGATAGAAACTACTCCTACAAGTGCCTAGAGCCTATATCAAGCATTAGAGCTACTTGGAACCATATAAATTTGACATGCAATCTCAAGAACATGGTCACCTATGCAGCACAACTTTGCAAAGAATAAAGCACTAGAACAAAAACTAATTGGACCAATGGAGGAGTCACATACCAAGGAACAATCTCCCCAAGCAGTTTTGTGAGAGGTGCTTTGAGCAAGGAGATCGAAAATCACAGCAAAGTGAGCTAGAACTCGTGCTTGAGTTGGATATTCGTGTTTGTGGGAGGAAGAAGAAGAGGATGGATGCAGGAATAAGTGGAGGAGGGCCACCGTGGGCCCATGAGGCAGGGGGGCACGCCCTCCACCCTCGTGGCCAGGTGGCAGCTCCTCCGCGGTGTTTTCAGTACCATAAATCCTCGGATATTCCCGAAAAATCATATTAAATTGGCATGGCATTTGGAGGACTTCTATTTTCGGGGTATTTTTATATTGCACGGATAAATCAGAAAAAAGACAGAAAAATACTATTTTTACTTTATTTCAACTAAATAACAGAAAGTATAAAGAGGGTACAGAAGTTTGTGCTTCTAGTTTCATCCATCTCATGCTCATCAAAAGGAATCCACTAACAAGGTTGATCAGGTCTTGTTAACAAACTCATTCCGAATAACATGAAACCGGAGAAATTTCGAATAACACTATGTTACCTCAACGGGGATATGCACACCCCCAATAATAAGTATATCATATTTCTTCTTGATAGTGGGAAGAGGAAATTCAAAACCTCCAAATGTAATCAATGGAATTTTTCCAATAGAGTTGATACTATGAACTTGAGGTTGTTTCCTCGGAAAGTGTACCGTATGCTCATTACCATTAACATGAAAAGTGACATTGCTTTTCTTGCAATCAATAACAGCCCCTGCGGTATTAATAAAAAGGTCTTCCAAGAATAATAGACATACTATCATCCTCGAGAATATCAAGAATAACAAAGTCCGTTAAAATAGTAATGTTTGCAACCACAACAGGCACACCCTCACGAATACCAACAGGTATAGCAGTTGATTTATCAGCCATTTGCAAAGATATTTCAGTAGGTGTCAACTTATTCAAGTCAAGTATACGATATAAAGAGAGAGACATAACACTAACACCGGCTCCAAGATCACATAAAGCAGTTTTAACATAATTTCTTTTAATGGAGCATGGTATAGTAGGTACTCCTGGATCTCCAAGTTTCTTAGGTATTCCACCCATAAAAGTGTAATTAGCAAGCATGGTGGAAATTTCAGCTTCCGGTATCTTTCTTTTATTTGTAACAATATCTTTCATATAGTTAGCATAAGGATTCATTTTGAGCATATCAGTTAATCGCATACGCAAAAAGATAGGTCTAATCATTTCAGTAAAGCGCTCAAAATTCTCATCATCCTTTTTCTTGGATGGTTTGGGAGGAAACGGCATGGGTTTCTGAACCCATGGTTCTCTTTCTTTACCATGTTTTCTAGCAACAAAGTCTCTCTTATCATAACATTGATTCTTTGATTGTGAGTTATCAAGACCAACAGCAGGTTCAACTTCTACATCATTATCATTACTAGGTTGAGCATCATCATGAACATCATCATTAACATTTTCACTAGGTTCATGGTCATTACCAGATTGTGTTTCAGCATCAGACATAGAGATATCATTTGGATTCTCAGGTGGTTCAGCAATAAGTTCACTAGAAGTTTGCAAAGTCCTATCATTTTTCTTTTTCTTCCTCTTAGAAGAACTAGGTGCATCAATATTATTTCTCTGAGAATCTTGCTCAATTCTCTTAGGGTGGCCTTCATGATTCAAAGGTTCCTGAGTCATTCTACCAGTTCTAGTAGCCACTCTAACAGCATAATCATTTTTCTTACTATTCATTTCATCGAGCAATTCTTTTTGAGCCTTAAGTACTTGTTCTACTTGAGTGGTAACCATAGAAGCATGTTTGCTAACAAGTTTAAGTTCACCTATAATATTAGCCATATAATAACCCAAGTGTTTAATCATATAAGCATTTTGTTTTAATTGTCTACCAAAATAAGCATTGAAATCTTCTTGCTTAAACATAAAGTTATCAAACTCATCCAAGCACTGACTATCAATTTTAGTAGGAGGGATTTCAGCTTTATCATATCTATAGAGAGAATTTACCTTTACTACCTGTGTTGGGTTATCGGGATCAGGAGGTTCTTCCATAGGTAATGGATCAAGATCATATGTTTCTTCAACAGGCGGTAAATTAAGACCATGTATTTCTTCAATAAGAGGTAAATTCTTAACATCTTCAGCTTTAATACCTTTTTCTTTCATAGATTTCTTTGCTTCTTGCATATCTTTGGGACTGAGAAATAGAACACCTCTCTTCTTCGGAGTTGGTTTAGGAATAGGCTTAGTAATTGGAGCGGGAGCTGGCTCAGGAGGTGCCCAATTATTTTCATTTGTCAACATATTATTCAATAAAATCTCAGCTTCATCCGGTGTTCTTTCCCTGAAAAGAGAACCAGCACAACTATCCAGGTAATCTATGGAAGCATCAGTTTGTCCATTATAAAAGATATCAAGTATTTCATTTTTCTTAAGAGGATGATCAGGCAAAGCATTAAGTAACTTGAGAAGCCTCCCCCAAGCTTGTGGGAGACTCTCTTCTTCAATTTGCACAAAGTTGTATATTTCCTTTAAAGCAGCTTGTTTGTTATGAGCAGGGAAATATTTAGCAGAGAAGTAATAAATCATATCCTGGAGACTACGCACACAACCAGGATCAAGAGAATTAAACCATATCTTAGCATCACCCTTTAATGAGAACGGAAATATTTTAAGTATATAAAAGTAGCGAGATCTCTCATCATTAGTGAACAGGGTGGCTATATCATTTCATTTAGTAATATGTGCCACAACAGTTTCAGATTCATAACCATGGAAAGGATCAGATTCACCCAAAGTGATTATATCAGGATCAATAGAGAATTCATAATCCTTATCGGGAACACAAATAGGTGAAGTACCAAAAGCAGGGTCAGGTTTCATTTTATCTCTAAGAGATTCTTTACTCCATTTAATTAATAGCCTCATGAGTTCACGACTAACTCTGCAAGCTAAAATAGATGCAAAAGCTTCCATATCAAAAACATAACCCTCGGGAATAATAGGCCTATGTTCATCATCACTTTCATCAATATAATCAGATTCAATAATTTCTTTCTCTCTAGCCCTAGCAATTTGTTCATCAAGAAATTCACTAAGGGGCACAGTATTATCAGGCATAGAAGTAGTTTCATCATAAGTATCATGCATAGCAGAAGTGGCATCATCAATAACATGCGACATATCAGAACGAATAGCAGAAGCAGGTTTAGGTGTCGCAAGCTTACTCATAACAGAAGGTGAATCAAGTGCAGAGCTAGATGGCAGTTCCTTACCTCCCCTCGTAGTTGAGGGATAAATTGTTGTCTTAGCGTCTTTCAAGTTCTTCATAGTGTCAAGCAGATATAAATCTCAAGTGACTCAAAGAATAGAGCTATGCTCCCCAGCAACGGCGTCAGAAATTGGTCTTGATAACCCACAAGTATAGGGGATCGCAACAGCTTTCGAGGGTAGAGTATTCAACCCAAATTTATTGATTCGACACAAGGGGAGCCAAAGAATATTCTCAAGTATTAGCAGCTGAGTTGTCAATTCAACCACACCTGGATAACTTAATATCTGCAGAAAAGTGTTTAGTAGCAAAGTAATATGATAGTGGCGGTAACGGTAACAAAAGTAAAGAAAGCAAAAGTAATGTTTTTGGTGTTTTGTAGCGATTGTAACAATAGCAACGGGAAAGTAAATAAGCGTAAACCAGTATATGGAAATCTCGTAGGCATTGGATCGGTGATGGATAATTATGCCGAATGCAGTTCATCATGTAACAGTCATAACATAGGGTGACATAGAACTAGCTCCAATTCATCAATGTAATGTAGGCATGTATTCCGAATATAGTCATACGTGCTTATGGAAAAGAACTTGCATGACATCTTTTGTCCTACCCTCTCGTGGCAGCGGGGTCCTAACGGAAACTAAGGGATATTAAGGCCTCCTTTTAATAGAGTACCGGACCAAAGCATTAACACTTAGTGAATACATGACTCCTAAAACTACGGTCATCACCGGGTGTGGTCCCGATTATTGTCACTTCGGGGTTACCAGATCATAACACATAGTAGGTGACTGTTGACTTGCAAGATAGGATCAAGAACTCACATATATTCATGAAAACATAATAGGTTCAGATCTGAAATCATGGCACTCGGGCCCTAGTGACAAGCATTAAGCATAGCAAAGTCATAGCAACATCAATCTCAGAACATAGTGGATACTAGGGATCAAACCCTAACAAAACTAACTCGATTACATGATAGATCTTATCCAACCCATCACCGTCCAGCAAGCCTACGATGGAATTACTCACGCACGGCGGTGAGCATAATGAAATTGGTGATGGAGGATGGTTGATGATGACGACGGCGACGAATCCCCCTCTCTGGAGCCCCGAACAGACTCCAGATCAGCCCTCCTGAGAGGTTTTAGGGCTTGGCGGCGGCTCCGTATCGTAAAACATGATTATTTCTTCTCCTTTATTTTTTTCTCCCCGAAAGCAAATATATAGAGTTGGCGTCGGAGGAGCTCGAGGGGGCCCACGAGGTAGGGGGCACGCCCTAGGGGGGCACCCCCACCCTCGTGGATAGGGTGTGGGCCCCCTGGTCTTCATCTTTGGCAAGGATTTTTTATTATTTTTAACTTGACGTTCTGTGGAGTTTCAGGTCATTCCGAGAACTTCTGTTTTCTGCACATAAAACAACATCATGGCAATTCTGCTGAAAACAGCGTCAGTCCGGGTTAGTTCCATTCAAATCATACAAGTTAGAGTCCAAAACAAGGGCAAACGTGTTTGGAAAAGTAGATACGACGGAGACGTATCAGCTCAGCGTAGCTTGGGGCGCAGCGGCGAGAGGAAGAAGAAAGAGGAAGCAGTGAGGAAGAGGGGCGCGCGTGCTCTGTCGTTCCCCCTCCTCCACCTACTTATAGGCCCATGGGCTGCGAAGCTGAGGGGTGGTCGTGGGATTTACTGCGCCCACTACCCCACGCCCCCACGTTTATCGCTCAAATTACTGCGCGCAGTAACTCCGCGGGAACCTCAACCGCCCACCTCGGCCGTAGCGGATCCGCTCGCATGCCGAGGCGTGGTAGTGGCGGGCCCCGTCGACAGGCGTGTCCCATCGCGCGCGTGGGTGGGCAGACTGGCCTGGCCACTCGTCGCCACATGACAGGCCCGAAACGGGCGGCGGCCCGGAAGCTTAGCTAGCACGCCACTTGGATCCCGCCGAGGCGTTCGAAAATTTTGGACAACTCAGACTAGGCGAGTCCGTCTCCTACCAGTCAGCCCGGCGGAAGACAGACGAAGCTCTACCTCAAGCACTGGGAGAATGAAACTGCTGAGGCTCCTCGGTCGAGCGCCCGCGGCGCCTCACCAGCTTCGAGGACTACTGTCGGAGTAATGGGCCACGAGTAGGCTAACCCGAAGCCCAAAATCTTTCAAGACATCGGGGCTGACTGCGTCCCTCAAGACGCCAAGATGAAGAGCCGTCTTCTGGAGGCCGGCTAGAGGAACAGTCGGCTGCCCATAAACGGCCGAGTCCTGGAGGCAAGGCCAAGACAAGCCGACTCTTACCCAGCGGCTTCTAGAGAAGCCGGCCTCGAGGAGTCGGCCACGCGTCACCAGCGAAGCCCGTGCCCTCATCAAGGGGAACGAGACAGGGAATGGCTACAGTGTAGCCCATCCCCTCCCCTTTTCTAGGGGCTGGCATGCTCACAGTGCGCTGTACAGCAGAGATCTCCGCCCGGCACGTCAATGTTGCCATGCCATCCCTGACATCATCACAAGCAAGAGGAGTCCTTCTCCCACGACAGCCTTTCGGTACGGCCCAAGGACAATGGGCCCCACCAGTTAGCGAGAGTCCAGAAGACGGCGAGAGCCCTACCAGTCGGACCCGATGGAGGTCGGCCCTTAATAGTCGGCGCGCCCCTTCCTTGGGACCCACGCGCCATTAACCAGATGAGACACGGAGTGGCTACAGTAATCGCCTGCCAGGCGGTGGAGCTGTAGCCACGACCCCCTGACCAAGCCTGCGTCATTAGAGACACGACAACAGTGATCAGCTGCCGACAAGACCCGAGAGCGGCGAGGACGGCCTGTCGGCCCCGTTCCCAACCAGTCGGCGGGGCCCACCAGGTGGCGGGCCCCAGCAGTCGGCGGAGAAGCCGGCGGCCGAAGAGACTGACGGCCAGGCCCTACGCCCGGCTGGATTACCATTGTACCCCTGGGGGGTAGGCCTATATAAACCCCCCAGGACACCCATGCAAAGGGTTCCCAACCTGTTAGAACTAGACCAGATCATAGATGAAGGAGAGAGCTAGCCTACCCTTCCCAACTTTATTCAAACAGCAAGCAAAGCTAAAGAAAATAAAATGACGCTCCAAGCAAAACATATATCATGTGGTGAATAAAAATATAGCTCCAAGTAAAGTTACCGATGAACAAAGACGAAAGAGGGGATGCCTTCCGGGGCATCCCCAAGCTTAGACGCTTGGTTATCCTCGAATATTACCTTGGGGTGCCTTGGGCATCCCCAAGCTTAGGCTCTTGCCACTCCTTATGCCATAGTCCATCGAATCTCTACCCAAAACATGAAAACTTCACAACACAAAACTTAAGAGAAAACTCGTAAGCTCCGTTATCGTAAGAAAACAAAACACCTCTTCAAGGTACTGTAATGAACTCATTCTTTATTTATATTGGTTTTAAACCTACTGTATTCCAACTTCTCTATGGTTTATAAACTATTTTACTAGCCATAGAGTCATCAAAATAAGCAAACAACACAAAAAAACAGAATCTGTCAAAAACAGAACAGTCTGTAGTAATCTATAACTAACGCAAACTTCTGGAACTCCAAAAATTCTAAAATAAATTGGTGGACCTGAGGGATTTTTCTAGCAATCATCTGCAAAAAGAATCAACTAAATATCACTCTCCAGTAAAAAAGTTGAAGCTAATCTCGTGAGCGCTAAAGTTTCTGTTTTTTACAACATGATCATAAAGACTTCACCCAAGTCTTCCCAAAGGTTCTACTTGGCACAAACACTAATTAAAACACAAAACCACATCTAAACAGAAGCTAGATGGATTATTTATTCCTAAACTGAACCAAAAATCAAGAAACTAAAATAAAATTGGGTTGCCTCCCAACAAGCACTATCGTTTAACGCCCCTAGCTAGGCATGATGATTTAAATGATGCTCACATAAAAGATAGGAATTGAAACATAAAGAGAGCATCATGAAGAATATGACTAGAACTTTTAAGTCTAACCCACTTCCTATGCATAGGGATTTTGTGAGAAAACAACTTATGGGAACAATAATCAACTTGCATAGGAAGGTAAAACAAGCATAACTTCAAAACTTTAAGCACATAGAGAGGAAACTTGATATTATTGCAACTCGTAGAAGCATATGATCCTCTCTCATCAAAATTTTAAGTAGCATCATAAATGAATTCAACAATCTAACCAGCACCTAAAGCATTCTTTTCATGATCTACTAGCATATAAATTTTACTACTCTCCACATAAGCAAAATTCTTCTCATTCGGAATAGTGGGAGCAAACTCAACAAAATAACTATCATATGATTGAAAATTAAGATCAAGATGACAATTTTCATGGTTATCATTATTCTTTAATGCATACATATCATCATAATAATCATCATAGATAGGAGACATGCTTTCATCATAGTAAATTGGCTCATCAAAGCTTGGGGTACAAAAAATATCATCTTCACCAAACATAGCTTCCCCAAGCTTGTGGCTTTGCATATCATTAGCATCATGGATATTCAAAGAATTCATACTAAAAACATTGCAATCATGCTCATCATTCAAATATTTAGTGCCAAACATTTTAGAGATCTCTTCTTCTAGCACTTGAGCACAATTATCCTTTCCATCATACTCACGAAAGATATTAAAAAGGTGAAGCGTATGAGGCAAACTCAATTCCATTTTTTTTGTAGTTTTCTTTTATAAACTTGACTAGTGCTAAAACAAGAAACAAAAAGATTCGATTGCAAGATCTAAAGATATACCTTCACTTACCTAGCCTCCCCGGCAATGGCGCCAGAAAAGAGCTTGATGTCCACTACACAACCTTCTTCTTGTAGACGTTGTTGGGCCTGCAAGTGCACAGGTTTTTAGGACAGTAGCAAATTTCCCTCAAGTAGATGACCTAAGGTTTATCAATCCGTAGGAGGCGTAGGATGAAGATGGTCTCTCTCAAGCAACCCTGCAACCAAATAACAAAGAGTCTCTTGTGTCCCCAACACACCCAATACAATGGTAAATTGTATAGGTGCACTAGTTCGGCGAAGAGATGGTGATACAAGTGGAATAGAGATGGTAGATATAGGTTTTTGTAAACTGAAAATATAAAAACAGCAAGGTATCAAGTGGTAAAAGTGAGCACAGACGGTATTGCAATGGTAGGAAACAAGGCCTAGGGTTCATACTTTCACTAGTGCAAGTTCTCTCAACAATGATAACATAATTGGATCACATAACTATCCCTCAACATGCAACAAAGAGTCACTCCAAAGTCACTAATAGCGGGGAACAACCGAAGAGATTATGGTAGGGTACGAAACCACCTCAAAGTTATTCTTTCCAATCAATCTGTTGGGCTATTCCTATAAGTGTCACAAACAGCCCTAGAGTTCATACTAGAATAACACCTTAAGACACAAATCAACCAAAACCCTAATGTCACCTAGATACTCCAATGTCACCTCAAGTATCCGTGGGTATGATTATATGATATGCATCACACAATCTCAGATTCATCTATTCAACCAACACATAGAACCTCAAAGAGTGCCCCAAAGTTTCTAATGGAGAATCACGACAAAAACGTGTGCCAACCCCTATGCATAGGTTCATGGGCGGAACCCGTAAGTTGATCACCAAAACATACATCAAGTGAATCACGTGATATCCCATTGTCACCACAGATACGCACGGCAAGACATACATCAAGTGTTCTCAAATCTTTAAAGACTCAATCCGATAAAATAACTTCAAAGGGGAAACTCAATCCATTACAAGAGAGTAGAGGGGGAGAAGAAACATAAGATCCAACTATAATAGCAAAGCTCGCGATACATCAAGATCGTGCCAAATCAAGAACACAAGAGAGAGATCAAACACATAGCTACTGGTACATACCCTCAGCCCCAAGGGAAAACTACTCCCTCCTCGTCATGGAGAGCGCCGGGATGATGAAGATGGCCACCGGTGAGGGTCCCCCCCCTCCGGCAGGGTGCCGGAACAGGGTCCCGATTAGGTTTTGGTGGCTACAGAGGCTTGCGGCGGTGGAACTCCCGATCTAATCTCTATTCTGGAAGTTTTACGATACGTAGGTATATATGGGTGCAAGGGGTACATCGGTGGAGCTACGGGGGCCCCACGAGGCAGGGGGGCGCGCCCCCACCCTCGTGGCCATCTCCTGTATCTTCTGACGTAGGGTCCAAGTCTATCCTATAGGTTTCCTTCCAAAAATAACTTCTCCAGTTGATTTCGTTCCATTTTGACTCCGTTTGATATTCCTTTTCTTCGAAACACTGAAATAGGCATAAAACAGCAAATCTGGGCTGGGCCTCCGGTTAATAGGTTAGTCCCGAAAATAATATAAAAGTGGATAGTAAAGCCCAATATTGCCCAAAACAGTAGATAACATAGCATGGAGCAATCAAAAAATATAGATACGTTGGAGACGTATCAAGCATCCCCAAGCTTAATTCCTGCTCGTCCTCGAGTAGGTAAATGATAAAAAAGATAATTTTTGATGTGGAATGCTAGTTGGCATAATTTCAATGTAATTCTTCTTAATTGTGATATGAATATTCAGATCTGAAAGATTCAAGACAAAAGTTCATATTGACATAAAAGCAATAATACTTCAAGCATACTAACTAAGCAATTATGTCTTCTCAAAATAACATGGCCAAAGAAAGTTCATCCCTACAAAATCATATAGTTTAGTCATGCTCCATTTTTGTCACACAAGAATTCTCTCATCATGCACAACCCCGATGACAAGCCAAGCAATTGTTTCATACTTTATAATCTCAAACTTATAAACCTTCACGCAATACATGAGCGCGAGCCATGGATATAGCACTATGGGTGGAATAGAATAATGATGGGGTTATGTGGAGAAGACAAAAAAGGATAAAATCTCACATAAACGAGGCTAATCAATGGGCTATGGAAATGCCCACCGATTGATGTTAATGTGAGGAGTAGGGATTGCCATGCAACGGATGCACTAGAGCTATAAATGTATGAAAGCTCAACAAAAGAAACTAAGTGGGTGTGCATCCAACTTGCTTGCTCACGGAGACCTAGGGCATTTGAGGAAGCCCATCGTTGGAATATACAAGCCAAGTTCTATAATGAACGATTCCCACTAGCATATGAAAATGACAAAACAAGAGACTCTCTATCATGAAGATTATGGTGCTACTTTGAAGCACAAGTGTGGTAAAAGGATAGTAGCATTGCCCCTTTTATTTTTATTTTTTTTATTTTTTTCTCTTTTTTTATATTTTTTTGGCCTTTCTCTTTTTTTTGGGATAATGCTCTATTGAATGATGATCATCACACTTCTATTTATTTACAACTCAATGATTACAACTCGATACTAGAACAAATTATGACTCTATATGAATGCCTCCGACGGTATACCGGGATATGCAATGAATCAAGAGTGACATGTATGAAAGAATTATGAACGGTGGCTTTGCCACAAATACTATGTCAACTACATGATCATGCTAAGCAATATGACAATGATGAATGTGTCATGAAGAACGGTATGGTGGAAAGTTGCATGGCAATATATCTCGGAATGGCTATGGAAATGCCATAATAGGTAGGTATGATGGCTGTTTTGAGGAAGATATAAGGAGGTTTATGTGTGAAAGAGCATATCATATCACGGTGTTTGGATGCACCGGCGAAGTTTCCACCAACTCTCAATGTGACAAAGGGCAATGCACGGTACCGAAGAGGCTAGCAATGATGGAAGGGTGAGAGTGCGTATAATCCATGGACTCAACATTAGTCATAAAGAACTCACATACATATTGCAAAAATCTACAAGCCATCAAAAACTAAAGCACTACGCGCATGCTCCTAGGGGGATAGATTGGTAGGAAAAGACCATCGCTCGTCCCCGACCGCCACTCATAAGGAGGACAATCAAATAACACCTCATGTTTCAAATTTGTTACATAACGTTTACCATACGTGCATGCTACGAGACTTTCAAACTTCAACACAAGCATTTCTCAAATTCACAACTACTCAACTAGCACGACTTTAATATCACTACCTCCATATCTCAAAACAATTAATAATCATCAAACTTTTCTTAGTACTCAACGCACTCATAAGAATTCTTACCAATCTTTTATGCTAAGCATATTAGGATTTTAAGCAAATTACCATGCTATTTAAAACTCTCAAAATAATATAAGTGAAGCATGAGAGTTCATCTATTTCTTCAAAATAAAATTACCACCATGCCCTAAAAGATATAAGTGAAGCACTAGAGCAAACAACAAACTACTCCGAACAATATAAGTGAAGATCAATGAGTAGTTGAATAAATATGTAACTATGTGAAGACTCTCTAACATTTAATAATTTCAGATCTTGATACTTTATTCAAACAGCAAGCAAAGCTAAAGAAAATAAAATGACGCTCCAAGCAAAACACATATCATGTGGTGAATAAAATATAGCTCCAAGTAAAGTTACCGATGAACAAAGACGAAAGAGGGGATGCCTTCCGGGGCATCCCCAAGCTTAGACGCTTGGTTATCCTCGAATATTACCTTGGGGTTCCTTGGGAATCCCCAAGCTTAGGCTCTTGCCACTCCTTATCCCATAGTCCATCGAATCTCTACCCAAAACTTTAAAACTTCACAACACAAAACTTAAGAGAAAACTCGTAAGCTCCGTTAGCGAAAGAAAACAAAACACCTCTTCAAGGTACTGTAATGAACTCATTCTTTATTTATATTGGTTTTAAACCTACTGTATTACAACTTCTCTATGGTTTATAAACTATTTTACTAACCATAGAGTCATCAAAATAAGCAAACAACACACAAAAAACAGAATCTGTCAAAAACAGAACATTCAGTAGTAATCTGTAACTAACGCAAACTTCTGGAACTCCAAAAATTCTAAAATAAATTGGTGGACCTGAGGGATTTGTATAGTAATCATCTGCAAAAATAATCAACTAAATATCACTCTCCAGTAAAAAGTTGAAGCTAATCTCGTGAGCGCTAAAGTTTCTGTTTTTTACAGCATGATCATAAAGACTTCACCCAAGTCTTCCCAAAGGTTCTACTTGGCACAAACACTAATTAAAATACAAAACCACATATAAACAGAAGCTATATGGATTATTTATTCCTAACCAGAACCAAAAATCAAGAAACTAAAATAAAATTGGGTTGTCTCCCAACAAGCGCTATCGTTTAACGCTATCATTTAACGCCCCTAGCTAGGCATGATGATTTCAATGATGCTCACATAAAAGGTAGGAATTGAAACATAAAGAGAGCATCATGAAGAATATGACTAGCACTTTTAAGTCTAACCCACTTCCTATGCATAGGGATTTTGTGAGAAAACAACTTATGGGAACAATAATCAACTTGCATAGGAAGGTAAAACAAGCATAACTTCAAAACTTTAAGCACATAGAGAGGAAACTTGATATTATTGCAACTCGTAGAAGCATATGATCCTCTCTCATCATAATTTTCAGTAGAATCATGAATGAATTCAACAATATAATCAGCACCTAAAGCATTCTTTTCATGATCTACTAGCATATAAATTTTACTACTCTCCACATAAGCAAAATTCTTCTCATTCGAAATAGTGGGAGCAAACTCAACAAAATAACTATCATATGATTGAAAATTAAGATCAAGATGACAAGTTTCATGGTTATCATTATTCTTTAAAGCATACGTGTCATCACAATAATCATCATAGATGGAGACATGCTTTCATCATAGTAAATTTGCTCATCAAAGCTTGGGGTACAAAAAATATCATCTTCACCAAACATAGCTTCCCCAAGCTTGTGGCTTTGCATATCATTAGCATCATGGATATTCAAAGAATTCATACTAACAACATTGCAATCATGCTCATCATTCAAATATTTAGTGCCAAACATTTTAGAGATCTCTTCTTCTAGCACTTGAGCATAATTATCCTTTCCATCATACTCACGAAAGATATTAAAAAGGTGAAGGGTATGAGGCAAACTCAATTCCATTTTTTGTAGTTCTCTTTTATAAAATAGACTAGTGCTAAAACAAGAAACAAAAAGATTCGATTGCAAGATCTAAAGATATACCTTCACTTACCTAGCCTCCCTGGCAACGGCGCCAGAAAAGAGCTTGATGTCTACTACACAACCTTCTTCTTGTAGACGTTGTTGGGCCTGCAAGTGCACAGGTTTGTAGGACAGTAGCAAATTTCCCCCAAGTGGATGACCTAAGTTTTATCAATCCGCAGGAGGCGTAGGATGAAGATGGTCTCTCTCAAGCAACCCTGCAACCAAATAACAAAGAGTCTCTTGTGTCCCCAACACACCCAATACAATGGTAAATTGTATAGGTGCACTAGTTCGGCGAAGAGATGGTGATACAAGTGGAATAGAGATGGTAGGTATAGGTTTTTGTAAACTGAAAATATAAAAACAGCAAGATAGCAAGTGGTAAAAGTGAGCACAGACGGTATTGCAATGATAGGAAACAAGGCCTAGGGTTCATACTTTCACCAGTGCAAGTTCTCTCAACAATGATAACATAATTGGATCACATAACTATCCCTCAACATGCAACAAAGAGTCACTCCAAATTCACTAATAGCGGGGAACAAACGAAGAGATTATGGTAGGGTACGAAACCACCTCAAAGTTATTCTTTCCAATCAATCCGTTGGGCTATTCCTATAAGTGTCACAAACAGCCCTAGAGTTCGTACTAGAATAACACCTTAAGACACAAATCAACCAAAACCCTAATGTCACCTAGATACTCCAATGTCACTGTAACGCCCCGAGACCAACGCTCCAGTTGCCCTTCCATTTATTTTAGTTGCTGACGTGTGTTTATTATGTTTGTTGCATTATCATAATTGTTTTGCATATTTCTTTTCCCTTTATCCATGTTCATGTTGAGTGCTTGCCATATTTTCGCTTCTTGCATCTTGTTCATCATTGGTTGTATTGCATTGCCATGCCCATCTCTTTGTCATATTGCATTTTCCATCCTTGTTCTTGCCATGTTCATCTCACTTTGTTATATGCTTCATGATGTGATATTGCCTTTGTTATTGTTGTTGCATTTGTGTAACGCCCTCGATGCGGCTATATCTCCCACGTGTCGAAGCACGACTTAGAGGCATAACTGCATTGAAAGCAATGTCGCAAGTGAGGTAATCTTCACACAACCCATGTAATACATAAGGGAAAGAGATACATAGTTGGCTTACAATCGCCACTTCACACAATACATGAGTAAAGCATTACATCAAACAGATAAAATCAAGGTCCGACTACGGAACCAAAATAAAAGAAGACTACCCCAAATGCTACACAGATCCCCGATCGTCCCGACTGGGCTCCACTACTGATCAATTGAAACGAAACAACACAAAGAACAAGATCTTCATCGAGCTCCTCCTTGAGCTCGGGTGCGTCACCTGCACGGTTTCATCGGCACCTGCAAACTGGTTTTGGAAGTATCTGTGAGTCACGGGGACTCAGCAATCTCACACCCGCGAGATCAAGACTATTTAAGCTTAAAGGTAGGACAGGGTAGTGAGGTGGAGCTGCAGCAAGCGACCAACATATCTGGTGTCTAACATACGCAAATGAGAGCGAGAAGAGAAGGCAAAAGCACGGTCGAACAACTATGATCAAGAAGTGATCCTGAAACAACCTACGTCAAGCATAACTCCAACACCGTGTTCACTTCCCAGACTCCGCCGAGAAGAGACCATCACGGTTACACACGCGGTTGATGTATTTTAGTTAAGATCAACTTCGGGTTTTCTACAACCGGACATTAACAAATTCCCATCTGCCACATAACTGCGGGTACGGCTTTCGAAAGTTCAAACCCTGCAGGGGTGTCCCAACTTAGCCCATTATAAGCTCTCGCGATCAATGAAGGATATTCCTTCTCCCCGGGAAGACCCGATCAGTCTCGGAATCCCAGCTACAAGACATTTCGACAGTAATAAAACAAGTCCAGCAAGACCGCCCGATGCGCCGACAATCCTGATAGGAGCTGCACATATCTCGGTCTCAGGGCAACACCGGATGAACACTACGTACGGCAACCGGCGAAACCCCAAGTTGCCCCGGGGCGGCACCGCAAGTGGCTCTAGTTTGGACCAACACTTAGACAAGCATTGGCCCGGGGGGGCTAATAAAGATGACCCTTGGGTTAATTACTCCCAAGGAAAAGTAGGTGGTGGTGAGGCAAATGGTAAAACCAAGGTTGGGCCTCGCTGGAAAAGTCTTATTCAAAGCGAACTGTCAAGGGGGTCCCATAAATCACCCGACCGCGTTAGGGACGCAAAATCCGGGAACATAATACCGATATGACGGAAACTAGGGCGGCAAGAGTGGAACAAAACACCAGGCATAAGGCGGAGCCTTCCACCCTTTACCAAGTATATAGATGCATTAAATAATTAAATGTATATTGTGATAACCCAACAAGTAAACATGTTCCAACAAGGAACAACATCTCCATGTTCCAACAAGGAACAAACTTCATCTTCACCTGCAACTAACAACGCTATAAGAGGGGCTGAGCAAAGCGGTAACATAGCCAAACAACGGTTTGCTAGGAGAAGGTGGGTTAGAGGCTTGGTTTAACAATATGGAAGGCATGATAAGCAAGTGGTAGGTATCGCAGCATAGGCATAGCAAAAGAGCGAGCAACTAGCAAGCAAAGATAGAAGTGATTTCGAGGGTATGGTCATCTTGCCTGAAATCCCGCAAGGAAGAAGAACGAGTCCACGAAGAAGTCAAACAGACGAAGTCGAACGAATCCTCACAAACGCGACGTTATCGGAACTAACCCGAAGAAGCAACACCGGAAAGAAGCAAACAACAAAGTAAACAACCACCACATAAACATGGCATGATATGCGAGATGTGGTATGCAATGCATATGCATGCTTCGGAAGGAAAAAGACGAACCAGGCATAATCTTGGCAAACCAAATATGCCAATGGAAAGGTGAGGTGATTTCGGTTGAAATCGATATAAAGATCACCGGAATCGGATGCACGGTTTGCAAATGACAAGCAAAACAAGAATGACAAGATTCTGCCATTAACAGCATGATGCTACTTAGCAAGCAACAAGAAATTAAGCTACTGCACCCAAACATATCAACAAAGCATATTACAGTGATCTCCTCAAGATGCTTGACAAAAGATGAACACTGAGATACGGCTAAATCACACCATAACAGGTTCAAACAAGCATGGCAAAAGTGCAAAATATAACAGGTTCACAGACTTAGTGAAAATTACAACATGCCAGAAATTAACATCAGGATGACATGTTTAGAGCAAGCAAACAAGATGCTACAGGAACACAATATAGCAAAGCAAAGCATGGCATGAATTTAATCAAGGCATAGAACAAAAGTCCCTTACTTACCATAAGAAAGAAAGGATCAGAAAATATAATAACACCCATGTCAATTAAGCAAGTTTCGTTACAGGTCTCAGACTTAGCAGAAAACTGGACATGTCAAAAACAGATAACAAGTAGGCATGTTTACGAGCTCGATGCATGCACTACAGAGCATTGCATGATAAACTAAGCATACATACATCAAGAAGACATGGCATAGAAGCTAGACATGGCAAGAACAACATCATAGCATGCAAGGATCAACTACAACAAGCTTGGCAAAATTGAATAACAAGTAAACAATCTGCCAGTAACATTTTATAGCAAAGTAGAGCTCGATTGACTCAAGCTATGGCACTCCATAATTACAAACAAAAGCATGGATGGATAGAGAAAATCTATATATTCAAAACACCCTTACTGATCATGCTCAAAAGAGGCATAGATCTCTCTGAAACAGCATGAACACATGGCATAAAAATAACAGCAGGACCTGACAGTAAAATTACTAAGTCCCTGAAATCAGCAACAATAAGTACCCTAGTTTGCATGCTTGTGCTAGTCACCACAAAGATCATAAAAATACATGGCATACACCCCTGTAAAGATGGCATGACATATTACAAAACACATGTAGGACTCAAGTTCATAGGATGCACACATCAATCATGGCAAAAATGACAAAAGTGCATGTACTGAAACAGATCTGAAACTAACATCACATAACCCTCTTCTAACAGCATTTCGGGCATCAAGATGAGCTCAAATGAAAATGATGCAATGAGATGAATTGATGTACTCATCGAGACGAACAATTTGACATATTACACGCACGAAACGGAGCAGCATCCAAAGAGTTATGATGCACTAAACATGGCATGAAAATGTTACAGAACTAGGGACTTGGTGGAAAATTTACCCTCGCAGATCTAGGGTTTGACTTGGCACGGACGTCGATGCGAGGTCGGGGCTTCGCCGGAGAAGACGAGACGGCGGCCGGAGTGGCGGATCTCTCCGGAGAGGGCTCGGGGTAGCCGGGAAGCGGGCTCCGGAGGACGGCGATGGACGGCGCGCGGGATGCGGCGGCGAGGCGCTTCGGGCAGCGCAGGGCAGAGCTCCGGCGAGCGGGCGCCGGCGTCCATGGCGACGGGGAGAGGAGCTCCGGCCTGCAGGCGGCGCGAGCTCGGGGTCGGCAGACCCGGCGATGCGGCGGCGGAGCGGAGCCGGCAAGGCGACGTCGGTGACGCGGAGGGGAGGCGCGGACGGCGAGGTCGGACGGCGGCGAGCGGGCGACGAGGGCGGCGCGGGGCGGCGAGGAGCAGGCTCGCCGGCGAAGCGGGCGACGGGCAGAGCGCGCGGCGCGCGCGGGCGTCCCGCGGGCGTGCGGCGGCGGCGGATCGGGCCGGGCGGGCCCCGCTTGGGCCCGGCGGGCCGCGGAGGTGGGAGGAGGCGGCGGGACAGGTGGCGCGACGGGAGTGGAGGAGGGAGGCGGCGACGCTGACGTGGCGACGTCCCATTGGTCCGGGTGAGGTGGCTGGTGGCGTTGGACATGTCCGGCGGCGGGGACGAAATGTCCGGCGGCGCGCGAGGAGCGGGGCTAGGGTTTGGACTGCGGGAAATTCGGAGGGGGAGGTGTTTATATAGGTAGAGGGGGCTAGGAAGCTCCAAATGGAGTGCGGTTTGCGGCCACGCGATCGTGATCGAACGGCCGAGAGCATGGAGGGGTTTTAGGTGGGTTTTGGGCCACTTAGGAGGGGTGTTGGGCTGCACACAAAAGAGGCCTTTACGGTTACCCGGTTAACCGTTGGAGTATCAAACGACCTCCGAATGACCCGAAACTTGACAGGCGGTCTACCGGTGCTATACCAAGGCCGCTTGGCAAACCTCGGTCCATTCCGAGAAAGTTTAACACCCGCACATGAAAAGAGGTAAACGGGGGCGCCGGGGAACATAGGAGCGCCGGATTGCAAAACGGACAACGGGGAAAATGCTCGGATGCATGAAACGAACATGTATGCGAATGCGATGCACATGATGACATGATATGAAATGCAGATGATGACATGGAGAAGTGCAACCCGCAAGCACATGACATGGCAACAACGGCGAATAACTGGCGGACACCTGGCGCATCGAATCCGGGGCGTTACAACACTCCACCACTACGAGAGGATCTCGTCCCGAGATCTAGGATGGCACTGGAGGGGAAAATGGAAGAGAAAGAGAAGAGGTAAAACTAAGTTGCTTCTTTGACAAACGAGTGAAACCAAAGAACCTTGAGAGGTTGAACAAAATGAAAGAACGAAAACAACGAAGATGAACAAAGTTGAAAATGCTCCGTTAGAAAACAGGAACATGGGATATGACGAGAACCCAGCGGTTTAGTGACAAGACAGATATTGAAACCACTCCGGTTAAAACTAGATAGAGAAGAGTTTTTTCCTACGGTTTCACCAAGATCTATAAAGCTCGGCTTGTCGCTAAGGGTTATCGACAAGTTCAAGGAATTGACTACGATGAGACTTTCTCACCGGTAGCGAAGCTGAAGTCCGTCCGAATCATGTTAGCAATTGCCGCATTCTACGATTATGAGATATGGCAAATGGACGTCAAAACGGCATTCCTTAATGGTTTCCTTAAGGAAGAATTGTATATGATGCAGCCGGAAGGTTTTGTCGATCCTGAGAATGCTGACAAGGTGTGCAAGCTCCAACGCTCGATTTATGGGCTGGTGCAAGCATCTCGGAGTTGGAACATTCGCTTTGGTGAGATGATCAAAGCGTTTGGGTTTACGCAGACTTATGGAGAAGCCTGCGTTTACAAGAAAGTGAGTGGGAGCTCTGTAGCATTTCTCATATTATATGTAGATGACATACTTTGAATGGGAAATGATATAGAACTCTTGGACAGCATTAAGGCCTACTTGAATAAAAGTTTTTCAATGAAGGACCTTGGAGAAGCTGCTTATATATTAGGCATCAATATCTATAGAGATAGATCAAGACGCCTCATAGGTATTTCACAAAGCACATACCTTGATAAGATATTGAAGTTCAATATGGATCAATCTAAGAAGGGGTTCTTACCTGTGTTACAAGGTGTGAAATTGAGCTCAGCTCAATGTCCGACCACGGCAGAAGATATAGAAGAGATGAGTGTCATCCCCTATGCCTCAGCCATAGGTTCTATAATGTATGCCATGCTGTGTACCAGACCTGATGTAAACCTTCTCGTAAGTTTGGTAGGAAGGTACCAAAGTAATCCCGGCAAGGAACACTGGACAGCGGTCAAGAATATCCTGAAGTACCTGAAAAGGACTAAGGAAATGTTTCTCGTTTATGGAGGTGACGAAGAGCTCGTCGTAAAGGGTTACGTCGACGCTAGCTTCGAAACAGATCTGGATGACTCTAAGTCACAAACCGGATACGTGTATATTTTGAATGGTGGGGCAGTAAGCTGGTGCAGTTGCAAGCAGAGCATTGTGGCGGGATCTACATGTGAAGCGGAGTACATGGCAGCCTCGGAGGCAGCACATGAAGCAATTTGGGTGAAGGAGTTCATCATCGACCTCGGAGTCATACCCAATGCGTCGGGGCCAATCAAACTCTTCTATGACAACACTGGAGCTATTGCACTTGCCAAGGAGCCCAGGTTTCACAAAAAGACCAGGCACATGAAGCGTCGCTTCAACTCCATTCGTGAAAATGTTCAAGATGGAGACATAGAAATTTGTAAAGTGCACACGGATCTGAATGTCACAGATCCGTTGACTAAACCTCTCCCTAAGGCAAAACATGATCAGCACCAGAACTCTATGGGTGTTCGATTCATCACAATGTAACTAGATTATTGACTCTAGTGCAAGTGGGAGACTGTTGGAAATATGCCCTAGAGGCAATAATAAAAGCATTATTATTATATTTCCTTATTCATGATAATTGTCTTTATTCGTGCTATAATTGTGTTATCCGGAAATCGTAATACATGTGTGAATAACAGACAACAACGTGTCCCTAGTAAGCCTCTAGTTGACTAGCTCGTTGATCAACAGATAGTCATGGTTTCCTGACTATGGGCATTGGATGTCAATGATGATGAGATCACATCATTAGGAGAATGATGTGATGGACAAGACCCAATCCTAAACATAGCATAAGATCGCATAGTTCGTTTGCTAGAGTTTTCCAATGTCAAGTATCCTTTCCTTAGACCATGAGATCGTGTAACTCCCGGATACCGTAGGAGTGCTTTGGGTGTGCCAAACGTCACAACGTAACTGGGTGACTATAAAGGTATACTACGGGTATCTCCGAAAGTGTCTGTTGGGTTGACACGGATCGAGACTGGGATTTGTCACTCCGCTTGCGGAGAGGTATCACCGGGCCCTCTCGGTAATGCATCATCATAATGAGCTCAATGTGATCAAAGTGTTTGATCACGGGATCATGCATTACGGTACGAGAAAAGTGACTTGCTGGTAACGAGATTGAACGAGGTATTGGGATACCGACGATCGAATCTCGGGCAAGTAAAATACCGATTGACAAAGGGAATCGTATACGGGATTAATTGAATCCTCGACATCGTGGTTCATCCGATGAGATCATCGTGGAGCATGTGGGAGCCCACATGGGTATCCAGATCCCGCTGTTGGTTATTGCCCGAGAGCCATCTCGGTCATGTCTGCATGTCTCCCGAACCCGTAGGGTCTACACACTTAAGGTTCGGTGACGCTAGGGTTGTGAAGATATGTATATGCAGTAGCCCGAATGTTGTTCAGAGTCCCGGATGAGATCCCGGACGTCACGAGGAGTTTCGGAATGGTCCGGAGGTAAAGAATTATATATAGAAAGCGCTATTTTGGCCATCGGGACAAGTTTCGGGGTTATCGGTATTGTACCGGGACCACCGGAGGGTCCCGGGGGGTCCACCGGGTGGGTCCACCTGCCTCGGGGGGCCACATGGGCTCTAGGGGGTGCGCCTTGGCCTACATGGGCCAAGGGGAACCAGCCCCTAGAGGCCCATGCGCCTAGGGTGGGGGAAACCCTAAAAGGGGGGCGCCCCCTTGCTTGGGGGCAAGCCCCACCCCTTGGCCGCCGCCCCCCTAGGAGATTGCATCTCCTAGGGCCGGCGCCCCCCTAGGGGGATATATAAAGGGGGGAGGGGAGGGGGGAAGCCGCACCCCTGATCCTTGGCGCCTCCCTCTTCCTCTCCAACACCTCCTCCTCCTCCGTAGAGCTCGGCGAAGCCCTGCCGGAGTACTACAGCTCCACCATCACCACGCCGTCGTGCTGCTGCTGGAGCTATCTTCCCCAACATCTCCTTTGCCTTGCTGGATAAAGAAGAAGGAGACGTTACGCTGACCGTACGCGTGTTGAACGCGGAGGTGCCGTCCGTTCGGTGCTAGGATATCCGGTGATTTGGATCACGGTGTGTACGACTACCTCATCCCCGTTCGTTGAACGCTTCGGCTCGCGATCTACAAAGTGGTATGTAGATGCAATCTCTCTCCCATGACTCGTTGCTTAGATGAACTCATAGATGGATCTTGGTGAAACCGTAGGAAAAATTTTAATTTTCTGCAACGTTCCCCAACAGTGGCATCATGAGCTAGGTTTATGCGTAGTTCTCTATTGCACGAGTAGAACACAATTTGTTGTGGGCGTAGATGTTGTCAACTTTCTTGCCGCTACTAGTCTTATCTTGCTTCAGCGGTATTGTGGGATGAAGCGGCCCGGACCAACCTTACACGTATGCTTACGTGAGACCGGTTCCACCAACTAACATGCACTAGTTGCATAAGGTGGCTGGCGGGTGTCTGTCTCTCCCACTTTAGTTGGAGCGGATTCGATGAAAAGGGTCCTTATGAAGGGTAAATAGAAGTTGACAAATCACGTTGTGGCTTTCACGTAGGTAAGAAAACGTTCTTGCTAGAACCCTAATTCAGCCACGTAAAACTTGCAACAACAATTAGAGGACGTCTAACTTGTTTTTGCAGCAAGTGCTTTGTGATATGATATGGCCAAAGTTGTGATGAATGATGAATGATCTATATGTGATGTATGAGATGTTCATGATAAATGTTTATTATTCATGCTAGAATTGTATTAACTGGAAACATAATACATGTGTGAATACATAGACAAACAGAGTGTCACTAGTATGCCTCTACTTGACTAGCTCATTAATCAAAGATGGTTATGTTTCCTAGCCATGAACAAAGAGTTGTTATTTGATTAAACGAGATCACATCATTAGTTGAAATGATCTGATTGACATGACCCATTCCATTAGCATAGCACCCGATCGTTTAGTATATTGCTATTGCTTTTATCCATGACTTATACATGTTCCTTTAACTATGAGAATATGCAACTCCCATTTACCGTAGGGACACTTTGTGTGCTACCAAACGTCACAACGTAACTGGGTGATTATAAAGGTGCTCTACAAGTGTCTCCGAAGGTACATGTTGAGTTGGCATATTTCGAGATTAGGATTTGTCACTCCGATTGTCGGAGAGGTATCTCAGGGCCTTCTCGGTAATGCACATCACATAAAGCCTTGCAAGCATTGCAACCAATGAGTTAGTTGCGAGATGATGTATTACGGAACGAGAAAAGAGACTTGCCGGTAACGAGATTGAACTAGGTATTGGATACCGACGATCGAATCTCGGGCAAGTAACATACCGATGACAAAGGGAACAACGTATGTTGTTATGCGGTCTGACCGATAAAGATCTTCGTAGAATATGTAGGAGCCAATATGGGCATCCAGGTCCCGCTATTGGTTATTGACCGGAGACGTGTCTCGGTCATGTCTACATTGTTCTCGAACCGTAGGGTCCGCACGCTTAACGTTACGATGACAGTTATTATGAGTTTATGCATTTTGATGTACCGAAGGAGTTCGGAGTCCCGGATGTGATCACGGACGTGACGAGGAGTCTCGAAATGGTCGAGACATAAAGAATTATATATTGGAAGCCTATGTTTGGACATCGGATGCATTCCAGGTGAAATCAGGATTTTACCGGAATACCGGGAGGGTTACCGGAACCCCCCGGGAGCATAATGGGCCAACATGGGCCTTGGAGGAGAAGTGAGAGGGAAGCCCTAGGGGCTGAGCGCCTCCCCCCTTCCCCTAGTCCTATTAGGACTAGGAGAGGTGGGCGCCCCCCTCTCCTTCTCTCTCCCCCTTGAAGAATCCTAGTCCAACTAGGATTGGGGGGGGGGGAATCCTACTCCCAGAGGGAGTAGGACTCCTCCTGCGCCTCCCTCCTTTGGCCGGCCAGCCTCCCCCCCTTCATCCTTTATATACGGGGGCAGGGGACACCCCAAAGACACACAAGTTGATCTACGGATTGTTCCTTAGCCGTGTGCGGTGCCCCCTTCCACCAAATTCCACCTCGATTATATCGTTGCAGTGCTTAGGCGAAGCCCTGCGCAGGTAACACATCAAGATCGTCACCACGCCGTCGTGCTGACGGAACTCTTCCCCGACGCTTTACTGGATCGGAGCCCGGGGATCGTCATCGAGCTGAACGTGTGCCAAGAACTCGGAGGTGCCGGAGTAACGGTGCTGTGATCGGTTGGATCGCGAGGAGAACGTACGACTACTTCCTCTACGTACGACTACTTCCTCTATGTTGTGTCAACGCTTCCGCTTCGGTCTACGAGGGTACGTAGACAAACACTCTCCCCTCTCGTTGCTATGCATCACCATGATCTTGCGTGTGCGTAGGAAATTTTTTGAAATTACTACGTTCCCCAACAGTGGCATCCGAGCCTAGGTTTTATGGTTTGATGTTATTTGCACGAGTAGAACACAAGTGAGTTGTGGACGATACAAGTCATACTGCCTACCAGCATGTCATACTTTGGTTCAGCGGTATTGTTGGACGAGACGATCCGGACCAACCTTACGCGTACGCTTACGCGAGACCGGTTCCCTCGACGTGCTTTGCACATAGATGGCTTGCGGAAGACTGTCTCTCCAACTTTAGTTGAACCGAGTGTGGCTACGCCCGGTCCTTGAGAAGGTTAAAACGGAGTCTATTTGACAAACTATCGTTGTGGTTTTGATGCGTAGGTAAGATGAGTTCTTGCTTAAAAGCCCGTAGCAGCCACGTAAAACTTGCAACAACAAAGTAGAGGATGTCTAACTTGTTTTTGCAGGGCATGTTGTGATGTGATATGGTCAAGACGTGATGCTAAATTTTATTGTATGAGATGATCATGTTTTGTAACCGAGTTATCGGCAACTGGCAGGAGCCATATGGTTGTCGCTTTATTGTATGCAATGCAATCGCGATGTAATGCTTTACTTTATTGCTAAACGGTAGTGATAGTCGTAGAAGCATAAGATTAGCGAGACGACAACGATGCTGCGATGAAGATCAAGGTGTCGCGCCGGTGACGATGGTGATCATGACGGTGCTTCGAAGATGGAGATCACAAGCACAAGATGATGATGGCCATATCATATCACTTATATTGATTGCATGTGATGTTTATCCTTTTATGCATCTTATCTTGCTTTGATTGACGGTAGCATTATAAGATGATCTCTCACTAAATTATCAAGAAGTGTTCTCCCTGAGTATGCACCGTTGCGAAAGTTCTTCGTGCTGAGACACCACGTGATGATCGGGTGTGATAGGCTCTACGTTCAAATACAACGGGTGCAAAACAGTTGCACACGCGGAATACTCAGGTTTAACTTGACGAGCCTAGCATATACAGATATGGCCTCGGAACACGGAGACCGAAAGGTCGAGCGTGAATCATATAGTAGATATGATCAACATAGTGATGTTCACCATTGAAACTACTCCATCTCACGTGATGATCGGACATGGTTTAGTTGATTTGGATCACGTGATCACTTAGAGGATTAGAGAGATGTCTATCTAAGTGGGAGTTCTTAAGTAATATGATTAATTGAACTTAAATTTATCATGAACTTAGTCCTGGTAGTATTAGCATATCTATGTTGTAGATCAATAGCTCGCGTTGTTGCTTCCCTATGTTTATTTTGATATGTTCCTAGAGAAAATTGTGTTGAAAAATGTTAGTAGCAATGATGCGGATTGGATCCGTGATCTGAGGTTTATCCTCAATGCTGCACAGAAGAATTATGTCCTTGATGCACCGCTAGGTGACGGACCTATTGCAGGAGCAGATGCAGACGTTATGAACGTTTTGCTAGCTCAATATGATGACTACTTAATAGTTTAGTGCACCATGCTTAACGGCTTAGAATCGGGACTTCAAAGACGTTTTGAACGTCATGGACCATACGAGATGTTCCAGGAGTTGAAGTTAATATTTCAAGCAAATACCCGAGTTGAGAGATATGAAGTCTCCAACAAGTTCTATAGCTAAAAGATGGAGGAGAATCGCTCAACTAGTGAGCATGTGCTCAGATAGTCTGAGTACTACAATCGCTTGAATCAAGTGGGAGTTAATCTTCCAGATAAAATAAGTGATTGACAGAATTCTCTAGTCACCATCACCAAGTTAGTAGAACTTCGTGATGAACTATAATATGCAAGGGATAACATTCCCAAGCTCTTCGCGATGCTAAAATCGGCGAAGGTAGAAATCAAAGAAAAACATCAAGTGTTGATGGTTGACAAGATCACTAGTTTCAAGAAAAGGGCAAAAGGAAAGAAGGGGAACTTCAAGAAGAACGGCAAGCAAGTTGCTGCTCAAGTGAAAAAACCCAAGTCTGGTCCTAAGCCTGAGACTAAGTGCTTCTACTGCAAAGGGACTGGTCACTGGAAGCAGGACTACCCCAAGTGATTGGCGGATAAGAAGGATGGCAAAGTGAACATAAGTATATTTGATATACATGTTATTGATGTGTACTTTACTAGTATTCATAGCAACCCCTTAGTATTTGGTACTAGTTCAAGTTGCTAAGATTAGTAACTCGAAACGGGAGTTGCAGAATGAACAAAGACTAGTTAAAGGGCAAGGTGACGATATGTGTTGGAAGTGGTTCCAAGATTGATATGATCATCATCGTACACTCCCTATACTTTCGGGATTAGTGTGGAACCTAAATAAGTGTTATTTGGTGTTGAGCATGAATATGATTTGATCATGTTTATTGCAATACGGTTATTCATCTAAGTAAGAGAATAAATTGTTGTTCTGTTTACATGAATAAAACCTTCTATGGTCATACACACCAATGAAAATAGTTCATTGGATCTCGAAAGTAGTGATACACATATTCATAATATTGAAACCAAAAGGATGCGAAGTTAATAATGATAGTGCAACCTATTTGTGGCACTGCCGTTTAGGTCATATTGGTGTAAAGCGCATGAAGAAACTCCATGCTGATGGGATTTTGGAATCACTTGATTATGAATCACTTGATGCTTGCGAACCATGCCTCTTGGGCAAGATGACTAAAACGCCGTTCTCCGGAACAATGGAGCAAGCAACAGATTTGTTGGAAATCATACATACTGATGTATGTGGTCCGATGAATATTAAGGCTCGCGACAAAATATCATTATTTTCTGACTTTCACAGATGATTTGAGCAGATATGGGTATATCTACTTGATGAAACATAAGTCTGAAACATTTGAAAAGTTCAAAGAATTTCAGAGTGAAGTGGAAAATCATCGTGACAAGAAAATAAAGTTTCTACGATCTGATCGCAGAGACGAATATTTAAGTTACGAGTTTGGTCTTCAATTAAAACAATGTGGAATAGTTTCACAAACTCATGCCACCTGGAACACTTCAGCATAATGGTGCGTCCGAACGTCATAACCGTACTTTATTAGATATAGTACAATCTATGATGTTTCTTACCGATTTACCAATATCGTTTTGGGATCATGCATTAGAGACAGGTGCATTCACGTTAAAAGGGGCACCATCTAAATCCGTTGAGACGACACCGTATGAACTATGGTTTAGCAATAAACCTAAGCTGTCGTTTCTTAAAGTTTGGGGCTGCAATGCTTATGTGAAAAAGTTTCATCCTGATAAGCTCAAACCCAAATCGGAGAAATGTGTCTTCATAGGTACCCAAAGGAGACTGTTGGGTACACCTTCTATCACAGATCCGAAGGCAAGATATTCGTTGCTGAGAATGGATCCTTTCTAGAGAAGGAGATTCTCTCGAAAGAAGTGAGTGGGAGGAAAGTAGAAAACTTGATAAGGTAATTGTACCTTCTCCCTTATTGGAAAGTAGTTCATCACAGAAATCTGTTCTTGTGACTACTACACCAATTAGTAAGGAAGCTAATGATGATGATCATGTAACTTTAAGATCAAGTTACTACCGAATCTCGTAAGTAAACCAGAGTGAGATCCGCACCAGAGTGGTACGGTAATCCTGTTCTGGAAGTCATGTTACTAGACCATGACGAACTTGCGAACTATGAGGAAGCGATGATGAGCCCAGATTCCGCGAAATGGTTAGAGGCCATGAAATCTGAGATATGATCCATATATGAGAACAAAGTATGGACTTTGATGGATTTGCCCGGTGATCGGCAAGCCATAGAATATAAATGGATCTTCAAGAGGAAGACGGACACTGATAGTAGTGTTACTATCTACAAAGCTTGAATTGTCGCAAAAGGTTTTCGACAAGTTCAAGGTGTTGACTACGATGAGAGTTTCTCACTCGTATCTATGCTTAAGTCTGTCCGAATCATGTTAGCAATTGCCGCATTTTATGAAATCCGGCAAATGGATAAACAAAACTACATTCCTTAATGGATTTATTAAAGAAGAGTTGTATACGATGCAACTAGAAGATTTTGTCGATCCTGAAGGTGTTAACAAAATATGCAAGCTCCAGCGATCCATCTATGGACTGGTGCAAGCATCTCGGAGTTGGAATATACGCTTTGATAAGTTGATCAAAGCATATAGTTTTATACAGACTTGCGGTGAAGCCTGTATTTACAAGAAAGTGAGTGGGAGCACTACAACATTTCTGATAAGTATATGTAAATGACATATTATTGATCGGAAATAATGTAGAATTATTCTGTAAAGCATAAAGGAGTATTTGAAAGGAGTTTTTTTCGAAGAAGGACCTCGGTGAAGCTGCTTACATATTGAGCATCAAGATTTATAAGAGATAGATCAAGACGCTTGATAAGTTTTTCAATAAATACATACCTTGAAAAGATTTTTGAAGTAGTTCAAAATGGAACAGTCAAAGAAAGAGTTCTTGCCTGTATTACAAGGTGTGAAATTGAGTAAGACTCAAAGCCCGACCACGGCAGAAGATAGAAACAGAATGAAAGTCATTCCCTATGCCTCAGCCATAGGTTCTATAAAGTATGCCATGCTGTGTACCAGACCTATTGTATACCCTACCCTGAGATTGAAAAGGGAGTACAATAGTGATCTAGGAGTAGATCACTGGACGGCGGTCAAAATTATCCTTAGTGGAATAAGGATATGTTTCTCGATTATGGAGGTGACAAAAAGGTTCGTCGTAAAAGGTTACGTCGATGCAAGTTTTGACACTAATCTGGATGACTCTAAGTCTCAATCTAGATACATATTGAAAGTGGGAGCAATTAGCTAAAGTAGCTCCATGCAGAGCATTGTAGACATAGAAAATTGCAAAATACATAACGGATCTGAATGTGGCAGACCCGTTGACTAAATTTCTCTCACAAGCAAAACATGATCACACCGTAGTACTCTTTGGGTGTTAATCACATAGCGATGTGAACTAGATTACTGAATCTAGTAAACCCTTTGGGTGTTGGTCACATATCAATGTGAACTATGGGTGTTAATCACATGATGATGTGAACTATTGATGTTAATCACATGGTGATGTGATCTAGATTATTGACTCTAGTGCAAGTGGGAGACTGAAGGAAATATGCCCTAGAGGCAATAATAAAGTTATTATTTATTTCCTTATATCATGATAAATGTTTATTATTCATGCTAGAATTGTATTAACTGGAAACATAATACATGTGTGAATACATAGACAAACAGAGTGTCACTAGTATGCCTCTACTTGACTAGCTCATTAATCAAAGATGGTTATGTTTCCTAGCCATGAACAAAGAGTTGTTATTTGATTAAACGAGATCACATCATTAGTTGAAATGATCTGATTGACATGACCCATTCCATTAGCATAGCACCCGATCGTTTAGTATATTGCTATTGCTTTTATCCATGACTTATACATGTTCCTTTAACTATGAGAATATGCAACTCCCATTTACCGTAGGGACACTTTGTGTGCTACCAAACGTCACAACGTAACTGGGTGATTATAAAGGTGCTCTACAAGTGTCTCCGAAGGTACATGTTGAGTTGGCATATTTCGAGATTAGGATTTGTCACTCCGATTGTCGGAGAGGTATCTCAGGGCCTTCTCGGTAATGCACATCACATAAAGCCTTGCAAGCATTGCAACCAATGAGTTAGTTGCGAGATGATGTATTACGGAACGAGAAAAGAGACTTGCCGGTAACGAGATTGAACTAGGTATTGGATACCGACGATCGAATCTCGGGCAAGTAACATACCGATGACAAAGGGAACAACGTATGTTGTTATGCGGTCTGACCGATAAAGATCTTCGTAGAATATGTAGGAGCCAATATGGGCATCCAGGTCCCGCTATTGGTTATTGACCGGAGACGTGTCTCGGTCATGTCTACATTGTTCTCGAACCGTAGGGTCCGCACGCTTAACGTTACGATGACAGTTATTATGAGTTTATGCATTTTGATGTACCGAAGGAGTTCGGAGTCCCGGATGTGATCACGGACGTGACGAGGAGTCTCGAAATGGTCGAGACATAAAGAATTATATATTGGAAGCCTATGTTTGGACATCGGATGCATTCCAGGTGAAATCAGGATTTTACCGGAATACCGGGAGGGTTACCGGAACCCCCCGGGAGCATAATGGGCCAACATGGGCCTTGGAGGAGAAGTGAGAGGGCAGCCCTAGGGGCTGCGCGCCTCCCCCCTTCCCCTAGTCCTATTAGGACTAGGAGAGGTGGGCGCCCCCCTCTCCTTCTCTCTCCCCCTTGAAGAATCCTAGTCCAACTAGGATTGGGGGGGGGGGAATCCTACTCCCAGAGGGAGTAGGACTCCTCCTGCGCCTCCCTCCTTTGGCCGGCCAGCCTCCCCCCTTCATCCTTTATATACGGGGGCAGGGGACACCCCAAAGACACACAAGTTGATCTACGGATCGTTCCTTAGCCGTGTGCGGTGCCCCCTTCCACCAAATTCCACCTCGATTATATCGTTGCAGTGCTTAGGCGAAGCCCTGCGCAGGTAACACATCAAGATCGTCACCATGCCGTCGTGCTGACGGAACTCTTCCCCGACGCTTTGCTGGATCGGAGCCCGGGGATCGTCATCGAGCTGAACGTGTGCCAAGAACTCGGAGGTGCCGGAGTAACGGTGCTGTGATCGGTTGGATCGCGAGGAGAACGTACGACTACTTCCTCTACGTACGACTACTTCCTCTACGTTGTGTCAACGCTTCCGCTTCGGTCTACGAGGGTACGTAGACAAACACTCTCCCCTCTCGTTGCTATGCATCACCATGATCTTGCGTGTGCGTAGGAAATTTTTTGAAATTACTACGTTCCCCAACAGTTCATGCTATTGTAACAGGAATCACGACTTGCATGTCGATGAGTATGACAACCGACAGGAGCCATAGGAGTTGTCTTTATTTTTTGTATGACCTGCGTGTCATTGAGAAACGCCATGTAAATTACTTTACTTTATTGCTAAACGCGTTAGCCGTAGTAGTAGAAGTAATAGTTGGTGAGCAACTTCATGGAGACACGATGATGGAGATCATGGTGTTAAGCCGGTGACAAGATGATCATGGAGCCCCAAGATGGAGATCAAAGGAGCTATGTGATATTGGCCATAGCATGTCACGTTTATTATTTGATTGCATGTGATGTTTATCATGTTTTGCATCTTGTTTACTTAGAACGACGGTAGTAAATAAGATGATCCCTCATAATAATTTCAAGAAGTGTTCCCCCTAACTATGCACCGTTGTGACAGTTCGTTGTTTCGAAGCACCACGTGATGATCGGGTGTGATAGATTCTAACGTTAACATACAACGGGTGTAAGACAGATTTACACATGCAAACACTTAGGTTGACTTGACGAGCCTAGCATGTACAGACATGGCCTCGGAACACAGAAGACCGAAAGGTCGAGCATGAGTCGTATAGAAGATACGATCAACATGAAGATGTTCACCGGTGTTGACTAGTCCGTCTCACGTGATGATCGGACATGGCCTAGTTGACTCGGATCATGTTATACTTAGATGACTAGAAGAGGGATGTCCATCTAAGTGGGAGTCCATTAAATAATTTGATTAAGATGAACTTTATTATCATGAACTTAGTCTAAAATATTTACAATATGTCTTGTAGATCAAATGGCCAACGTAGTCCTCAACTTCAACGCGTTCCTAGAGAAAACCAAGCTGAAAGACGATGGCAGCAACTATACGGACTGGGTCCGGAACCTGGGGATCATCCTCATAGCTGCCAAGAAAGATTATGTCCTACGAGCACCGCTGGGTGACGCACCTATTCTCCCTGCAGAACAAGACGTTATGAACGCTTGGCAGTCACGTTCCGATGATTACTCCCTCGTTCAGTGCGGCATGCTTTATAGCTTAGAGCCGGGGCTCCAAAAGCGTTTTGAGAGACATGGAGCATATGAGATGTTCGAAGAGCTGAAAATGGTTTTCCAAGCTCATGCCCGGGTCGAGAGATATGAAGTCTCCGACAAATTCTTTAGCTGTAAGATGGAGGAAAATAGCTCTGTCAGTAAACACATACTCAAGATGTCTGGGTTGCACAACCGCTTGACTCAACTGGAAGTTAATCTCCCGGATGAAGCGGTCATTGACAGAATCCTCCAGTCGCTTCCACCTAGCTACAAGAGCTTTGTGATGAACTACAACATGGAGGGGATGGTAAAGACCATTCCTGAGGTATATGCTATGCTGAAATCAGCAGAGGTAGAAATCAAGAAGGAACATCAAGTGTTGATGGTGAATAAAACCACTAAGTTCAAGAAGGGCAAGGTTAAGAAGAACTTCAAGAAGGACGGCAAGGAAGTTGCCGCGCCCGGTAAGCAAGTTGCCGGGAAGAAGCCAAAGAATGGACCCAAGCCCGAGACTGAGTGTTTTTATTGCAAGGGAAGTGGTCACTGGAAGAGGAACTGCCCCAAATACTTAGCGGACAAGAAGGCCGGCAAAACAAAAGGTATATGTGATATACATGTAATTGATGTGTACCTTACCAGTACTTGTAGTAGCTCTTGGGTATTTGATACCGGTGCAGTTGCTCACATTTGTAACTCAAAGCAGGAGCTACGGAATAAACGGAGACTGGCGAAGGACGAGGTGACGATGCGCGTCGGGAATGGTTCCAAGGTCGATGTGATCGCCGTCGGCACGCTGCCTCTACATTTACCTACGGGATTAGTTTTAAACCTCAATAATTGTTATTTAGTGCCAAGTTTGAGCATGAACATTGTGTCTGGATCTCGTTTAATTCGAGATGGCTACTCATTTAAATCCGAGAATAATGGTTGTTCTATTTATATGAGAGATATGTTTTATGGTCATGCTCCGATGGTTAATGGTTTATTCTTAATGAATCTCGTACGTGATGATACACATATTCATAGTGTGAATACCAAAAGAGTTAAAGTTGATAACAATAGTCCCACATATTTGTGGCACTGCCGCCTTGGTCACATAGGTGTCAAACGCATGAAGAAGCTCCATGTAGATGGACTTTTAGAGTCTCTTGATTATGAATCATTTGACACGTGCGAACCATGCCTCATGGGTAAAATGACCAAGACTCCGTTCTCAGGAACAATGGAGCGAGCAACCAACTTATTGGAAATCATACATACCGATGTGTGCGGTCCAATGAGTGTTGAGGCTCGCGGTGGCTATCGTTATGTTCTCACCCTCACTGATGACTTGAGTAGATATGGGTATATATACTTAATGAAACACAAGTCTGAGACCTTTGAGAAGTTCAAGGAATTTCAGAGTGAGGTTGAAAATCAACGTGATAGAAAGATCAAGTTTCTACGATCAGATCGTGGAGGAGAATACTTGAGTCACGAATTTGGCACACACTTAAGAAAATGTGGAATAGTTTCACAACTCACGCCGCCTGGAACACCTCAGTGTAATGGTGTGTCCGAACATCGTAATCGCACTCTATTAGATATGGTACGATCTATGATGTCTCTTACCGATTTACCGCTATCTTTTTGGGGCTATGCTTTAGAGACTGCCGCATTCACTTTAAATAGGGCTCTGTCGAAATCCGTTGAGACGACACCGTATGAATTATGGTTTGGGAAGAAACCTAAGCTGTCGTTTCTAAAAGTTTGGGGATGCGATGCTTATGTCAAGAAACTTCAACCTGAAAAGCTCGAACCCAAGTCGGAAAAATGCGTCTTCATAGGATACCCTAAAGAAACTGTTGGGTATACCTTCTACCTCAAATCCGAAGGCAAGATCTTTGTTGCCAAGAATGGATCCTTTCTAGAGAAAGAGTTTCTCTCGTAAGAAGTAAGTGGGAGGAAAGTAGAACTTGATGAAGTGTTACCTCTTGAACCGGAAAATGGCGAAACTCAAGAAAACGTTCCTGAGGTGCCTGCACCGACTAGAGAGGAAATTAATGATGATGATCAAGATACTTCTAATCAAGTTCCTACTGAAATTCGAAGGTCCACAAGGACATGTTCCGCACCAGAGTGGTACGGCAACCCTGTCTTGGAAATCATGTTGTTAGACAACGGTGAGCCTTCGAACTATGAGGAAGCAATGGCGGGCCCGGATTCCGACAAATGGCTAGAAGCCATGAAATCCGAGATAGGATCCATGTATGAAAACGAAGTATGGACTTTGACTGACTTGCCCGTTGAGCGGCGAGCCATAGAAAATTAATGGATCTTTAAGAAGAAGACAGACGCAGATGGTAATGTGACCATCTATAAAGCTCGGCTTGTCGCTAAGGGTTATCGACAAGTTCAAGGAATTGACTACGATGAGACTTTCTCACCGGTAGCGAAGTTGAAGTCCGTCCGAATCATGTTAGCAATTGCCGCATTCCACGATTATGATATATGGCAAATGGACGTCAAAACGGCATTCCTTAATGGTTTCCTTAAGGAAGAATTGTATATGATGCAGCCAGAAGGTTTTGTCGATCCTAAGAATGCTGACAAGGTGTGCAAGCTCCAACGCTCGATTTATGGGCTGGTGCAACCATCTCGGAGTTGGAACATTCGCTTTGATGAGATGATCAAAGCGTTTGGGTTTACGCAGACTTATGGAGAAGCCTGCGTTTACAAGAAAGTGAGTGGGAACTCTGTAGCATTTCTCATATTATATGTAGACGACATACTTTGAATGGGAAATGATATAGAACTCTTGGACAGCATTAAGGCCTACTTGAATAAAAGTTTTTCAATGAAGGACCTTGGAGAAGCTGCTTATATATTAGGCATCAAGATCTATAGAGATAGATCAAGACGCCTCATAGGTCTTTCACAAAGCACATACCTTGATAAGATATTGAAGAAGTTCAATATGGATCAATCTAAGAAGGGGTTCTTACCTGTGTTACAAGGTGTGAAATTGAGCTCAGCTCAATGTCCGACCGCGGCAGAAGATATAGAAGAGATGAGTGTCATCCCCTATGCCTCAGCCATAGGTTCTATTATGTATGCCATGCTGTGTACCAGACCTGATGTAAACCTTGCCGTAAGTTTGGTAGGAAGGTACCAAAGTAATCCCGGCAAGGAACACTGGACAGCGGTCAAGAATATCCTGAAGTACCTGAAAAGGACTAAGGAAATGTTTCTCGTTTATGGAGGTGACGAAGAGCTCGTCGTAAAGGGTTACGTCGACGCTAGCTTCGACACAGATCTGGATGACTCTAAGTCACAAACCGGATACGTGTATATTTTGAATGGTGGGGCAGTAAGCTGGTGCAGTTGCAAGCAAAGCGTTGTGGCGGGATCTACATGTGAAGCAGAGTACATGGCAGCCTCGGAGGCAGCACATGAAGCAATTTGGGTGAAGGAGTTCATCACCGACCTCGGAGTCATACCCAATGCGTCGGGGCCAATCAAACTCTTCTATGACAACACTGGAGCTATTGCACTTGCCAAGGAGCCCAGGTTTCACAAAAAGACCAGGCACATCAAGCGTCGCTTCAACTCCATTCGTGAAAATGTTCAAGATGGAGACATAGAAATTTGTAAAGTGCACACGGATCTGAATGTCACAGATCCGTTGACTAAACCTCTCCCTAAGGCAAAACATGATCAGCACCAGAACTCTATGGGTGTTCGATTCATCACAATGTAACTAGATTATTGACTCTAGTGCAAGTGGGAGACTGTTGGAAATATGCCCTAGAGGCAATAATAAAAGCATTATTATTATATTTCCTTATTCATGATAATTGTCTTTATTCGTGCTATAATTGTGTTATCCGGAAATCGTAATACATGTGTGAATAACAGACAACAACGTGTCCCTAGTAAGCCTCTAGTTGACTAGCTCGTTGATCAACAGATAGTCATGGTTTCCTGACTATGGGCATTGGATGTCAATGATGACGAGATCACATCATTAGGAGAATGATGTGATGGACAAGACCCAATCCTAAACATAGCATAAGATCGCATAGTTCGTTTGCTAGAGTTTTCCAATGTCAAGTATCCTTTCCTTAGACCATGAGATCGTGTAACTCCCGGATACCGTAGGAGTGCTTTGGGTGTGCCAAACGTCACAACGTAACTGGGTGACTATAAAGGTATACTACGGGTATCTCCGAAAGTGTCTGTTGGGTTGACACGGATCGAGACTGGGATTTGTCACTCCGCTTGACGGAGAGGTATCACCGGGCCCTCTCGGTAATGCATCATCATAATGAGCTCAATGTGATCAAAGTGTTTGATCACGGGATCATGCATTACGGTACGAGAAAAGTGACTTGCCGGTAACGAGATTGAACGAGGTATTGGGATACCGACGATCGAATCTCGGGCAAGTAAAATACCGATTGACAAAGGGAATCGTATACGGGATTAATTGAATCCTCGACATTGTGGTTCATCCGATGAGATCATCGTGGAGCATGTGGGAGCCAACATGGGTATCCAGATCCCGCTGTTGGTTATTGCCCGAGAGCCGTCTCGGTCATGTCTGCATGTCTCCCGAACCCGTAGGGTCTACACACTTAAGGTTTGGTGATGCTAGGGTTGTGAAGATATGTATATGCAGTAGCACGAATGTTGTTCAGAGTCCCGGATGAGATCCCGGACGTCATGAGGAGTTTCGGAATGGTCCGAAGGTAAAGAATTATATATAGAAAGTGCTATTTTGGCCATCGGGACAAGTTTCGGGGTTATCGGTATTGTACCGGGACCACCGGGTGGGGCCACCTGCCTCGGGGGGCCACATGGGCTCTAGGGGGTGCGCCTTGGCCTACATGGGCCAAGGGGAACCAGCCCCTAGAGGCCAATGCGCCTTGGGTGGGGGAAACCCTAAAAGGGGGGGCGCCCCCTTGCTTGGGGGCAAGCCCCACCCCTTGGCCGCCGCCCCCCTAGGAGATTGCATCTCCTAGGGCCGGCGCCCCCCCTAGGGGGCTATATAAAGGGGGGAGGGGAGGGGGGCAGCCGCACCCCTGATCCTTGGCGCCTCCCTCTCCCTCTCCAACACCTCCTCCTCCTCCGTAGAGCTCGGCGAAGCCCTGCCGGAGTACTGCAGCTCCACCATCACCACGCCGTCATGCTGCTGCTGGAGCTATCTTACCCAACCTCTCCTTTGCCTTGCTGGATAAAGAATAAGGAGACATTACGCTGACCGTACGCGTGTTGAACGCGGAGGTGCCGTCCGTTCGGTGCTAGGATCTCCGGTGATTTGGATCACGGTGTGTACGACTACCTCATCCCCGTTCGTTGAACGCTTCCGCTCGCGATCTAAAAGTGGTATGTAGATGCAATCTCTCTCCCATGACTCGTTGCTTAGATGAACTCATAGATGGATCTTGGTGAAACCGTAGGAAAAATTTTAATTTTCTGCAACGTTCCCCAACAGTGGCATCATGAGCTAGGTTTATGCGTAGTTCTCTATTGCACGAGTAGAACACAATTTGTTGTGGGCGTAGATGTCGTCAACTTTCTTGCCGCTACTAGTCTTATCTTGCTTCAGCGGTATTGTGGGATGAAGCGGCCCGGACCAACCTTACACGTATGCTTACGTGAGACCGGTTCCACCGACTAACATGCACTAGTTGCATAAGGTGGCTGGCGGGTGTCTGTCTCTCCCACTTTAGTTGGAGCGGATTCGATGAAAAGGGTCCTTATGAAGGGTAAATAGAAGTTGACAAATCACGTTGTGGCTTTCACGTAGGTAAGAAAACGTTCTTGCTAGAACCCTAATTCAGCCACGTAAAACTTGCAACAACAATTAGAGGACGTCTAACTTGTTTTTGCAGCAAGTGCTTTGTGATATGATATGGCCAAAGTTGTGATGAATGATGAATGATCTATATGTGATGTATGAGATGTTCATGCTATTGTAATAGGAATCACGACTTGCATGTCGATGAGTATGACAACCGGCAGGAGCCATAGGAGTTGTCTTTATTTTTTGTATGACCTGCGTGTCATTGAGAAACGCCATGTAAATTACTTTACTTTATTGCTAAACGCGTTAGCCGTAGTAGTAGAAGTAATAGTTGGCGAGCAACTTCATGGAGACACGATGATGGAGATCATGATGATGGAGATCATGGTGTCAAGCCGGTGACAAGATGATCATGGAGCCCCAAGATGGAGATCAAAGGAGCTATGTGATATTGGCCATATCATGTCACATTTATTATTTGATCGCATGTGATGTTTATCATGTTTTGCATCTTGTTTACTTAGAACGACGGTAGTAAATAAGATGATCCCTCATAATAATTTCAAGAAGTGTTCCCCCTAACTGTGCACCGTTGCTACAGTTCATTGTTTCGAAGCACCACGTGATGATCGGGTGTGATAGATTCTAACGTTCACATACAACGGGTGTAAGACAGATTTACACATGCAAACACTTAGGTTGACTTGACGAGCCTAGCATGTACAGACATGGCCTCGGAACACAGAAGACCGAAAGGTCGAGCATGAGTCGTATAGAAGATACGATCAACATGAAGATGTTCACCGATGTTGACTAGTCCGTCTCACGTGATGATCGGACACGGCCTAGTTGACTCGGATCATGTAATACTTAGATGACTAGAAGAGGGATGTCTATCTAAGTGGGAGTTCATTAAATAATTTGATTAGATGAACTTTATTATCATGAACTTAGTCTAAAATATTTACAATATGTCTTGTAGATCAAATGGCCAACGTATTCCTCAACTTCAACGCGTTCCTAGAGAAAACCAAGCTTAAAGACGATGGCAGCAACTATACGGACTGGATCCGGAACCTGAGGATCATCCTCATAGCTGCCAAGAAAGATTATGTCCTACGAGCACCGCTGGGTGACGCACCTGTTCTCCCTGCAGAACAAGACGTTATGAACGCTTGGCAGTCACGCTCCGATGATTACTCCCTCGTTCAGTGCGGCATGCTTTACAGCTTAGAGCCGGGGCTCCAAAAGCGTTTTGAGAGACATGGAGCATATGAGATGTTCGAAGAGCTGAAAATGGTTTTCCAAGCTCATGCCCGGGTCGAGAGATATGAAGTCTCCGACAAATTCTTTAGCTGTAAGATGGAGGAAAATAGCTCTATCAGTGAACACATACTCAAGATGTCTGGGTTGCACAACCGCTTGACTCAACTGGAAGTTAATCTCCCGGATGAAGCGGTCATTGACAGAATCCTCCAGTCACTTCCACCTAGCTACAAGAGCTTTGTGATGAACTACAAAATGCAGGGGATGGTAAAGACCATTCCTGAAGTATATGCTATGCTGAAATCAGCAGAGGTAGAAATCAAGAAGGAACATCAAGTGTTGATGGTGAATAAAACCACTAAGTTCAAGAAGGGCAAGGGTAAAAAGAACTTCAAGAAGGACGGCAAGGAAGTTGCCACGCCCGGTAAGCAAGTTGCCGGGAAGAAGCCAAAGAATGGACCCAAGCCCGAGACTGAGTGCTTTTATTGCAAGGGAAGTGGTCACTGGAAGCGGAACTGCCCCAAATACTTAGCGGACAAGAAGGCCGGCAAAACAAAAGGTATATGTGATATACATGTAATTGATGTGTACCTTACCAGTACTCGTAGTAGCTCTTGGGTATTTGATACCGGTGCAGTTGCTCACATTTGTAACTCAAAGCAGAACTGCGAAATAAACGGAGACTGGCGAAGGACGAGGTGACGATGCGTGTCGGGAATGGTTCCAAGGTCGATGTGATCGCCGTCGGCACGCTGCCTCTACATTTATCTACGGGATTAGTTTTAAACCTCAATAATTGTTATTTAGTGCCAAGTTTGAGCATGAACATTGTGTCTGGATCTCGTTTAATTCGAGATGGCTACTCATTTAAATCTGAGAATAATGGTTGTTCTATTTATATGAGAGATATGTTTTATGGTCATGCTCTGATGGTTAATGGTTTATTCTTAATGAATCTCGTATGTGATGATACACATATTCATAGTGTGAATACCAAAAGAGTTAAAGTTGATAACAATAGTCCCACATATTTGTGGCACTGCCGCCTTGGTCACATAGGTGTCAAACGCATGAAGAAGCTCCATGTAGATGGACTTTTAGAGTCTGTTGATTATGAATCATTTGACACGTGCGAACCATGCCTCATGGGTAAAATGACCAAGACTCCGTTCTCAGGAACAATGGAGCGAGCAACCAACTTATTGGAAATCATACATACCGATGTGTGCGGTCCAATGAGTGTTGAGGCTCGCGGTGGCTATCGTTATGTTCTCACCCTCACTGATGACTTGAGTAGATATGGGTATATCTACTTAATGAAACACAAGTCTAAGACCTTTGAAAAGTTCAAGGAATTTTAGAGTGAGGTTGAAAATCAACGTGATAGAAAGATCAAGTTTCTACGATCAGATCGTGGAGGAGAATACTTGAGTCATGAATTT
Organism: Aegilops umbellulata; assembly: GCA_032464435.1. Lineage (NCBI taxonomy): Eukaryota > Viridiplantae > Streptophyta > Magnoliopsida > Poales > Poaceae > Aegilops > Aegilops umbellulata. The sequence goes on from CP136058.1 coordinate 82,103,441, forward strand.
GGCACACACTTAAGAAAATGTGGAATAGTTTCACAACTCACACCGCCTGGAACACCTCAGCGTAATGGTGTGTCCGAACGTCGTAATCGCACTCTATTAGATATGGTACGATCTATGATGTCTATTACCGATTTACCGCTATCTTTTTGGGGCTATGCTTTAGAGACTGCCGCATTCACTTTAAATAGGGCTCCGTCGAAATCCGTTGAGACGACACCGTATGAATTATGGTTTGGGAAGAAACCTAAGCTGTCATTTCTAAAAGTTTGGGGATGGGATGCTTATGTCAAGAAACTTCAACCTGAAAAGCTCGAACCCAAGTCGGAAAAATGCGTCTTCATAGGATACCCTAAAGAAACTGTTGGGTATACCTTCTACCTCAGATCCGAAGGCAAGATCTTTGTTGCCAAGAATGGATCCTTTCTAGAGAAAGAGTTTCTCTCAAAAGAAGTAAGTGGGAGGAAAGTAGAACTTGATGAAGTGTTACCTCTTGAACCGGAAAATGGCGAAACTCAAGAAAACGTTCCTGAGGTGCCTGCACCGACTAGAGAGGAAATTAATGATGATGATCAAGATACTTCTAATCAAGTTCCTACTGAAATTCGAAGGTCCACAAGGACACGTTCCGCACCAGAGTGGTACGGCAACCCTGTCTTGGAAATCATGTTGTTAGACAACGGTGAGCCTTCGAACTATGAGGAAGCAATGGCGGGCCCGGATTCCGACAAATGGCTAGAAGCCATGAAATCCGAGATAGGATCCATGTATGAAAACGAAGTATGGACTTTGACTGACTTGCCCGTTGAGCGGCGAGCCATAGAAAATAAATGGATCTCTAAGAAGAAGACAGACGCGGATGGTAATGTGACCATCTATAAAGCTCGGCTTGTCGCTAAGGGTTATCGACAAGTTCAAGGAATTGACTACGATGAGACTTTCTCACCGGTAGCGAAGCTGAAGTCCGTCCGAATCATGTTAGCAATTGCCGCATTCTACGATTATGAGATATGGCAAATGGACGTCAAAACGGCATTCCTTAATGGTTTCCTTAAGGAAGAATTGTATATGATGCAGCCAGAAGGTTTTGTCGATCCTAAGAATGCTGACAAGGTGTGCAAGCTCCAACGCTTGATTTATGGGCTGGTGCAAGCATCTCGGAGTTGGAGCATTCGCTTTGATGAGATGATCAAAGCGTTTGGGTTTACGCAGACTTATGGAGAAGCCTGCGTATACAAGAAAGTGAGTGGGAGCTCTGTAGCATTTCTCATATTATATGTAGACGACATACTTTGAATGGGAAATGATATAGAACTCTTGGACAGCATTAAGGCCTACTTGAATAAAAATTTTTCAATGAAGGACCTTGGAGAAGCTGCTTATATATTAGGCATCAAGATCTATAGAGATAGATCAAGACGCCTCATAGGTCTTTCACAAAGCACATACCTTGATAAGATATTGAAGAAGTTCAATATGGATCAATCTAAGAAGGGGTTCTTACCTGTGTTACAAGGTGTGAAATTGAGCTCAGCTCAATGTCCGACCGCGGCAGAAGATATAGAAGAGATGAGTGTCATCCCCTATGCCTCAGCCATAGGTTCTATTATGTATGCCATGCTGTGTACCAGACCTGATGTAAACCTTGCCGTAAGTTTGGTAGGAAGGTACCAAAGTAATCCCGGCAAGGAACACTGGACAGCGGTCAAGAATATCCTGAAGTACCTGAAAAGGACTAAGGAAATGTTTCTCGTTTATGGAGGTGACGAAGAGCTCGTCGTAAAGGGTTACGTCGACGCTAGCTTCGACACAGATCTGGATGACTCTAAGTCACAAACCGGATACGTGTATATTTTGAATGGTGGGGCAGTAAGCTGGTGCAGTTGCAAGCAAAGCGTTGTGGCGGGATCTACATGTGAAGCAGAGTACATGGCAGCCTCGGAGGCAGCACATGAAGCAATTTGGGTGAAGGAGTTCATCACCGACCTCGGAGTCATACCCAATGCGTCGGGGCCAATCAAACTCTTCTATGACAACACTGGAGCTATTGCACTTGCCAAGGAGCCCAGGTTTCACAAAAAGACCAGGCACATCAAGCGTCGCTTCAACTCCATTCGTGAAAATGTTCAAGATGGAGACATAGAAATTTGTAAAGTGCACACGGATCTGAATGTCACAGATCCGTTGACTAAACCTCTCCCTAAGGCAAAACATGATCAGCACCAGAACTCTATGGGTGTTCGATTCATCACAATGTAACTAGATTATTGACTCTAGTGCAAGTGGGAGACTGTTGGAAATATGCCCTAGAGGCAATAATAAAAGCATTATTATTATATTTCCTTATTCATGATAATTGTCTTTATTCGTGCTATAATTGTGTTATCCGGAAATCGTAATACATGTGTGAATAACAGACAACAACGTGTCCCTAGTAAGCCTCTAGTTGACTAGCTCGTTGATCAACAGATAGTCATGGTTTCCTGACTATGGGCATTGGATGTCAATGATGACGAGATCACATCATTAGGAGAATGATGTGATGGACAAGACCCAATCCTAAACATAGCATAAGATCGCATAGTTCGTTTGCTAGAGTTTTCCAATGTCAAGTATCCTTTCCTTAGACCATGAGATCGTGTAACTCCCGGATACCGTAGGAGTGCTTTGGGTGTGCCAAACGTCACAACGTAACTGGGTGACTATAAAGGTATACTACGGGTATCTCCGAAAGTGTCTGTTGGGTTGACACGGATCGAGACTGGGATTTGTCACTCCGCTTGACGGAGAGGTATCACCGGGCACTCTCGGTAATGCATCATCATAATGAGCTCAATGTGATCAAAGTGTTTGATCACGGGATCATGCATTACGGTACGAGAAAAGTGACTTGCCGGTAACGAGATTGAACGAGGTATTGGGATACCGACGATCGAATCTCGGGCAAGTAAAATACCGATTGACAAAGGGAATTGTATACGGGATTAATTGAATCCTCGACATCGTGGTTCATCCGATGAGATCATCGTGGAGCATGTGGGAGCCAACATGGGTATCCAGATCCCGCTGTTGGTTATTGCCCGAGAGCCGTCTCGGTCATGTCTGCATGTCTCCCGAACCCGTAGGGTCTACACACTTAAGGTTCGGTGACGCTAGGGTTGTGAAGATATGTATATGCAGTAGCCCGAATGTTGTTCAGAGTCCCGGATGAGATCCCGGACGTCACGAGGAGTTTCGGAATGGTCCGGAGGTAAAGAATTATATATAGAAAGTGCTATTTTGGCCATCGGGACAAAGTTTCGGGGTTATCGGTATTGTACCGGGACCACCGGAGGGTCCCGGGGGGTCCACCGGGTGGGGCCACCTGCCTCGGGGGGCCACATGGGCTCTAGGGGGTGCGCCTTGGCCTGCATGGGCCAAGGGGAACCAGCCCCTAGAGTCTCATGTGCCTAAAGGGGGGGAAACCCTAAAAGGGGGGCGCCCCCTTGCTTGGGGGGCAAGCCCCACCCTTGGCCGCCGCCCCCCTAGGAGATTGCATCTACTAGGGCCGGCGCCCCCCCTAAGGGGCTATATAAAAGGGGGGAGGGGAGGGGGGCAGCGCACCCTTGCTCCTGGCGCCTCCCTCTCCCTCTCCAACACCTCCTCCTCCTCCGTAGAGCTCGGCGAAGCCCTGCCAGAGTACTGCAGTTCCACCATCACCACACCGTCGTGCTGCTGCTGGAGCTATCTTCCCCAACCTCTCCTTTGCCTTGTTGGATCAAGAAGAAGGAGACGTTACGCTGACCGTACGTGTGTTGAACGCGTAGGTGCCGTCCGTTCGGTGCTAGGATCTCCGGTGATTTGGATCACGGTGTGTACGAATACTTCATCCCCGTTCGTTGAACGCTTCCGCTCGCGATCTACAAAGTGGTATGTAGATGCAATCTCTCTCCCATGACTAGTTGCTAGATGAACTCATAGGTGTATCTTGGTGAAACCGTAGGAAAAATTTTAATATTCTGCAATGTTCCCCAACAGCAACGACGGCGAATAACTGGCGGACACCTGGCGCATCGAATCCGGGGAGTTACAATTTGCATCATGATCATCATTGTAGTGTGCATATTTGTTGTGTGCTTGTTATCTTTGTGAACTCCTTCTCCTCATCTTCTTTGTTATTCCATCTTGCCCTTCCATCTAAACCATCATCAAGTGCAACACCCCATGACTAGCTTCTTTCTTTCAATTCTCACACATTTATTGCAAGTGGCATTTTCCTGTCCCACTAAAATGTTCACTTATTTTCTGTAAATCGAACACCATGCCTACACCCTCTCTGCCAAATTTCAGATCCTTTGGAGTTGTTTTGGTTGGGTTCAAAAATGGCTCAAGTTTGAATTTAGTTCAAACTTGGATTATTTTTCTACCTCTAAAAATTTCCAAGTCAATTTATTAAAACTTTGCATAAATTCTGGACTCCAGGGACATTCTCATATCTCTTCACCCTCTCCATTATCCTTGTGCTTTTCTGTCTTGTTTTCTGTCTGAAGAAAAGAGAAGACGAGAAGCAGCAGTGGCAACAGCGCAGCCCACCAGCACTCACTCCCCGCAACCCACCTGGGCCTTTCTTTCCCGGCCCAGCCGAGCCGAACGGCCACCTGCTCCGCTACAGCGCCGTCTCCCTCCTCTGCCTTCAGGAGCGCCAACGCCGTGAGCTCTGCTTCACGGACGTCGAGGCCAGCACATCCCGCTCCCCTATAAATCCCGCAGCCTCCGCCCTAGGGTTCCTCCTCCTCCCTCCTTTCCCCTCCGCGCCACCGCCACAGGTAAGGGGGCACCCACGCACCTGCTTCCGCGCCTCTAGGAGTCATGGCCGCTGCGGCCACGAGCTCGTCGTCGGCCCAGTCCTTCGCCGGCCTCCCTTCTGCGTCCCCGAACACCGCCACGCTGCCCCGGATCCATTCTGACGTCGAGCCACGCCCAAGGATCGCCAAGTCCGACTACCTCCCCGTCGTTCTCTTCCTCCCCTGCTTCCTGCTACTTCAGGGACAGCGCTGGTCAGTGCATCTTCCCGCCGTCTCCGATCTTCGTCGACCTTGTACAACTTCAGCAGCACCCCTCGGTGAGCAGCTGCTCCCCCATCCCCTCTCCGATTCATTTCCGTCGTTGTAGTCATCTTCCCGAGCAAGGTGACGCCATGTCCGCCATGGACGAGTTCCTGGAGCTCGCCCCGTTTGTGTCCACGCATTCTTGCACACACGCATCACGAACCATTGCCCTGTATGCTCCATCCAGGGAGCAGCAGCTCCGTGCCGCTCATTGACATGGTCGGCCCTTGCTTCCCGAGCACGTCGGAAGGCAAGTCCGGTGAGGTGGCTCTCCCTCCTCGGTTTCTTTGCACGCGCGCGCACGCAACCGTAGCTCCACGCGCTCACGCCTTTCCTGCATATCACACACATCTCACCACGGCCACCGCAAGCCTATTCCGCACCCCCACTGCATCTCTGCATCCAGCAAGGTCGCTGCCTTTGCTCGTCACCATGGGCACCGGTGAGCAGCAGCCGCTCGTCCCCGCCTTGCGCACCCACACCCTCGCTTCGCTGCTGCACCACACACACCCTCCACCTATTTCCGCACCCCCGCCGCTTCTCTGCTGTTGCAGAGGCCGCCGCCTTTGGTCGCTGCAGTCGACGCCGGTTGTTGCCGTGCAGCCATGGCCAATCTCGTTCTGTTGTGAGATAGGTCATAATAAGCAGGGAGCTCTCTTTGTCACGAATGCACAGCTATCCCACTGGTTAGAACAGACACTATTGATTCGAGGGGTCTGGGGTTCGAGTCCCAGCCGCCCCCATTATTTTTGCACTGTTTTCTGTTATTGTGCACACTCAGCGCTCACTTGGGCCGAATCCTCGTCTGGGCCGCTGCACCTTGATGCTTCGGGCCCGTGCATGTTTTTTTCCTGCCTATGGATTTGTTTAATTTCCAGTGCATTGCATATTTACACAATTGCCACTGTTTTGCCTGTCCATAGTTAAATATGCATGCATCCAAACGCACTGTTTTCTGTTATTGTGCACACTCAGCGCTCACTTGGGCCGAATCCTCGTCTGGGCCGCTGCACCTTGATGCTTCGGGCCCGTGCATGTTTTTTTCCTACCTATGGATTTGTTTAATTTCCAGTGCATTGCATATTTACAGAATTGCCACTGTTTTGCACTGTCCATAGTTAAATATGCATGCATCCAAACTAAAAGAACCATATATGCGAAATGCCTAGAATTTTATCTGGTTTCATAATATTCTGTTTTCATCCATGTTTAAGATGTTTAACTTGCTCTTTGCATTATTTTGCATGAATGACATGTTAAAGTGGTTTATTTCATAACTTAATAACCGTAGCTCCGTTTTAAATAAACTTTATATGTAAATGGGGTAGAAAAATGCATAGATTAACTTGCTGCACTTTATTTTGCTGTTTAAAAACATTAAAATTGTGTATAGGGCAGAACAGTACCAATTTCGAAATTAGCTTATGAGGATTTTTCCGGAATTGTTGTTTGTTGTTCCGGCCTCTTTTAAACTTGCCTAGATAGGTAGTACTATTATGTTTCACCTCTTGCCATGTTTAACAACATTTAATATTGGTGTGTCCCTAAACGAGAGCGAACTAAATAATTGATGTGGTGTTTCGTCAATATGCAACTCGTTGCATATTGAGCTCCACTTAATTTGTAGTGTTGTTTGTGCACTTTGCCATGCCATACCTCATTAAACCGGACATGCATCATACTTGATTGTGCATCATGCCATGTTTATGTGATGGTTGTTTACTATGTAGTTTGCTTCTTTCCGGGTTGCTTCTCTCGTTAGGTTCGGTTTTGTTCCGGAGTTGTGAGGATTCGTTCGACTACGTCCGCTTGTCTTCTTCATGGACTCGTTCTTCTTCCTTGCGGGATTTCAGGCAAGATGACCGTCACCTTGGATCTCATTACTATCATTGCTATGCTAGTTGCTTCGTTCTATCGCTATGCTGCGTTACCTACCACTTGCTGCTCAAGCCTCCCAAATTGCCATGAACCTCTGACCTTTGTTACCCTTCCTAGCAAACCGTTGTTTGGCTATGTTACCGCTTTGCTCAGCCCCTCTTATAGTGTTGCTAGTTGCAGGTGAAGATGAAGATTGCTCCATGTTAGATTATGTTTATGTTTATGTTGGGATATCACAATATCTCTTATAGTATTAATGCATCTATATACTTGGTAAAGGGTGGAAGGCTCGGCCTTATGCCTGGTGTTTTGTTCCACTCTTGCCGCCCTAGTTTCCGTCATATCGGTGTTATGTTCCCGGATTTTGCGTCCCTAACGCGGTTGGGTGATTTATGGGACCCCCTTGATAGTTCGCTTTGAATAAGACTCCTCCAGCAAGGCCCAACATTGGTTCGAGTCCCAGCCGCCCCCATTATTTTTGCACTGTTTTCTGTTATTGTGCACACTCAGCGCTCACTTGGGCCGAATCCTCGTCTGGGCCGCTGCACCTTGATGCTTCGGGCCCGTGCATGTTTTTTTCCTGCCTATGGATTTGTTTAATTTCCAGTGCATTGCATATTTACACAATTGCCACTGTTTTGCCTGTCCATAGTTAAATATGCATGCATCCAAACGCACTGTTTTCTGTTATTGTGCACACTCAGCGCTCACTTGGGCCGAATCCTCGTCTGGGCCGCTGCACCTTGATGCTTCGGGCCCGTGCATGTTTTTTTCCTACCTATGGATTTGTTTAATTTCCAGTGCATTGCATATTTACAGAATTGCCACTGTTTTGCACTGTCCATAGTTAAATATGCATGCATCCAAACTAAAAGAACCATATATGCGAAATGCCTAGAATTTTATCTGGTTTCATAATATTCTGTTTTCATCCATGTTTAAGATGTTTAACTTGCTCTTTGCATTATTTTGCATGAATGACATGTTAAAGTGGTTTATTTCATAACTTAATAACCGTAGCTCCGTTTTAAATAAACTTTATATGTAAATGGGGTAGAAAAATGCATAGATTAACTTGCTGCACTTTATTTTGCTGTTTAAAAACATTAAAATTGTGTATAGGGCAGAACAGTACCAATTTCGAAATTAGCTTATGAGGATTTTTCCGGAATTGTTGTTTGTTGTTCCGGCCTCTTTTAAACTTGCCTAGATAGGTAGTACTATTATGTTTCACCTCTTGCCATGTTTAACAACATTTAATATTGGTGTGTCCCTAAACGAGAGCGAACTAAATAATTGATGTGGTGTTTCGTCAATATGCAACTCGTTGCATATTGAGCTCCACTTAATTTGTAGTGTTGTTTGTGCACTTTGCCATGCCATACCTCATTAAACCGGACATGCATCATACTTGATTGTGCATCATGCCATGTTTATGTGATGGTTGTTTACTATGTAGTTTGCTTCTTTCCGGGTTGCTTCTCTCGTTAGGTTCGGTTTTGTTCCGGAGTTGTGAGGATTCGTTCGACTACGTCCGCTTGTCTTCTTCATGGACTCGTTCTTCTTCCTTGCGGGATTTCAGGCAAGATGACCGTCACCTTGGATCTCATTACTATCATTGCTATGCTAGTTGCTTCGTTCTATCGCTATGCTGCGTTACCTACCACTTGCTGCTCAAGCCTCCCAAATTGCCATGAACCTCTGACCTTTGTTACCCTTCCTAGCAAACCGTTGTTTGGCTATGTTACCGCTTTGCTCAGCCCCTCTTATAGTGTTGCTAGTTGCAGGTGAAGATGAAGATTGCTCTATGTTAGATTATGTTTATGTTTATGTTGGGATATCACAATATCTCTTATAGTATTAATGCATCTATATACTTGGTAAAGGGTGGAAGGCTCGGCCTTATGCCTGGTGTTTTGTTCCACTCTTGCCGCCCTAGTTTCCGTCATATCGGTGTTATGTTCCCAGATTTTGCGTCCCTAACGCGGTTGGGTGATTTATGGGACCCCCTTGATAGTTCGCTTTGAATAAGACTCCTCCAGCAAGGCCCAACATTGGTTCGAGTCCCAGCCGCCCCCATTATTTTTGCACTGTTTTCTGTTATTGTGCACACTCAGCGCTCACTTGGGCCGAATCCTCGTCTGGGCCGCTGCACCTTGATGCTTCGGGCCCGTGCATGTTTTTTTCCTGCCTATGGATTTGTTTAATTTCCAGTGCATTGCATATTTACACAATTGCCACTGTTTTGCCTGTCCATAGTTAAATATGCATGCATCCAAACGCACTGTTTTCTGTTATTGTGCACACTCAGCGCTCACTTGGGCCGAATCCTCGTCTGGGCCGCTGCACCTTGATGCTTCGGGCCCGTGCATGTTTTTTTCCTACCTATGGATTTGTTTAATTTCCAGTGCATTGCATATTTACAGAATTGCCACTGTTTTGCACTGTCCATAGTTAAATATGCATGCATCCAAACTAAAAGAACCATATATGCGAAATGCCTAGAATTTTATCTGGTTTCATAATATTCTGTTTTCATCCATGTTTAAGATGTTTAACTTGCTCTTTGCATTATTTTGCATGAATGACATGTTAAAGTGGTTTATTTCATAACTTAATAACCGTAGCTCCGTTTTAAATAAACTTTATATGTAAATGGGGTAGAAAAATGCATAGATTAACTTGCTGCACTTTATTTTGCTGTTTAACAACATTAAAATTGTGTATAGGGCAGAACAGTACCAATTTCGAAATTAGCTTATGAGGATTTTTCCGGAATTGTTGTTTGTTGTTCCGGCCTCTTTTAAACTTGCCTAGATAGGTAGTACTATTATGTTTCACCTCTTGCCATGTTTAACAACATTTAATATTGGTGTGTCCCTAAACGAGAGCGAACTAAATAATTGATGTGGTGTTTCGTCAATATGCAACTCGTTGCATATTGAGCTCCACTTAATTTGTAGTGTTGTTTGTGCACTTTGCCATGCCATACCTCATTAAACCGGACATGCATCATACTTGATTGTGCATCATGCCATGTTTATGTGATGGTTGTTTACTATGTAGTTTGCTTCTTTCCGGGTTGCTTCTCTCGTTAGGTTCGGTTTTGTTCCGGAGTTGTGAGGATTCGTTCGACTACGTCCGCTTGTCTTCTTCATGGACTCGTTCTTCTTCCTTGCGGGATTTCAGGCAAGATGACCGTCACCTTGGATCTCATTACTATCATTGCTATGCTAGTTGCTTCGTTCTATCGCTATGCTGCGTTACCTACCACTTGCTGCTCAAGCCTCCCAAATTGCCATGAACCTCTGACCTTTGTTACCCTTCCTAGCAAACCGTTGTTTGGCTATGTTACCGCTTTGCTCAGCCCCTCTTATAGTGTTGCTAGTTGCAGGTGAAGATGAAGATTGCTCCATGTTAGATTATGTTTATGTTTATGTTGGGATATCACAATATCTCTTATAGTATTAATGCATCTATATACTTGGTAAAGGGTGGAAGGCTCGGCCTTATGCCTGGTGTTTTGTTCCACTCTTGCCGCCCTAGTTTCCGTCATATCGGTGTTATGTTCCCGGATTTTGCGTCCCTAACGCGGTTGGGTGATTTATGGGACCCCCTTGATAGTTCGCTTTGAATAAGACTCCTCCAGCAAGGCCCAACATTGGTTTTATCATTTGCCTACCACCTATACCTTTCCCTTGGGAGTAATTAACCTAAGGGTCATCTTTATTTTAGCCCCCCCCCCGGGCCAATGCTTGTCTAAGTGTTGGTCCAAACTAGAGCCACTTGCAGCGCCACCTCGGGGAAACTTGAGGTCTGGTTTTAGTTGTACGTACTGCTCATCCGGTCGTGGCCTGAGACGAGATACGCGCGGCTACTATCAGGGTGTCGGCACGCCGGGAGGTCTTGCTGGTCTTGTTTTATTACCGTCGAAATGTCTTGTAGCCGGGATTCCGAGACTGATCGGGTCTTCCCGGGGAGAAGGAATATCCTTCGTTGATCGCGAGAGCTTATAATGGGCTAAGTTGGGACACCCCTGCAGGGTTTGAACTTTCGAAAGCCGTGCCCGCGGTTATGTGGCAGATGGGAATTTGTTAATGTCCGGTTGTAGTAAACTTGAAGCAAACTCTTCTAAAATACACCAACCGTGTGCGTAACCGTGAGTGTCTCTTTTCGGGGTTGATCGAGAGGAGAACACGGTTTCTGGGTTATGTCTGACGTAAGTAGGAGTTCAGGGTCACTTCTTGATCATTACTGCTTGACGACCGTTCCTTTGATTCTCTTCTCGCTCTCATTTGCGTATGTTAGCCACCATACATGCTTAGCCGCTGCTGCAACCTCACCAGTTTACCCCTTCCTTTCCCATTAAGCTTTGCTAATCTTGATACCCATGGTAATGGGATTGCTGAGTCCTCGTGGCTCACAGATTACTACACCACCAGTTGCAGGTACAGGTTATGCGATGATCTTGACGTGAGAGCGATGTTTACTTGGGTTGGAGTTCTTCTTCTTCGTCGTAAACCTTGGGTTAGGTTCCTGGTCGGCAGCCTGGGCTAGCAGGGTGGATGTCGTTTGAGTTTCTGTTTATGTTTCATCCGTAGTCGGATGTTGATCTTGTATATGATGTATTATTGTATTCATGTGTCATTGTATATATTGGATGTATCCCCACTATTACGTAATGTTGATGTAATGATATCCACCTTGCAAAAGCGTCTTCAAGATGCGCTTCTATCCTTGGTGGGACCTTCGAGTTCCTTTAGGATAGGGTCGCATCTTGGGCGTGACAAGTTGGTATCAGAGCCTCGACCGACCCTAGGAGCCCCCTTGGTTGATCGTGTAGTTTGGCCGATGTCGAGTCTAGAAGAAAACTTTTTCGGAGTCTAGTTATATCGGAGAGTAGGATTTCTTTTTACTCCTCAGTCCCTTCGTCGCTCTGGTGAGAAATCTTGACGTAGGTGTTTTGGAACTACTTCTCTTCTCGTTCAAATTTTTCTTTAGGATCACGCGGTTAGTTTTCGTTCGTTGTCCATCCTCTTTTCATCCGGTGCTATTCTCGTCGAAGTGATTCAAACCCTCTTTGTCTTTTGGGAGATCAATCCTCAGCTCTTTTCAATCGACGTTGTTTTCCCCATCCGAAGTTGTCTTTCTTTTTCCCACTCGCCCACCCCTTCTTCTTCTCGGAACCGGAGTCCGTAATCGAGTATCTATTCTTCTCGTGCAAAGCCTTTGCATTCGTTCCTCATTTAATTCAACCGGTGCCTTTCTCGTCAAGTTATTCGTCGGTTCCCCATTCCAAGTTGCCTTTGTTTTTTCCCGCCCTCCCACCCCTTTTATTTCCGGAGTCTGAGCCTCTGTTCAAGCATTCAATTTCATTCGTGCGGAGCATCTTTAGGCTTTCCTCAATTGTCTCAACCGGTGAAGTCCCGTCTAGTTCATCATTGTTCGTCGCATTTTCTTTCCGGTGGATCCAAATTCAAGTTTTTTGTTGTCGGTCGTATTCTTTCCCTCAGCTCAAATATTTCCCCTTTGCTCATTCTCCTCTCGCCATTCTATCATTCCGGAGTGCTAAAGACATCTCAGAAGATTCGTGTTTGCCTCCATTTAATTCGAGGTTATCACCTCATTCAAGTCTTTCAGCTGTTTCGGTGCATCATTCCTCTCAATGGTGGTTCTTTTCAATGGGCCCTAACCCACAGGTCTTTTCCCAGGATCTTACCTGACTCTTCTGATTTCCGGAGTTTTCCCAATTTCTTTTCGAATTTTGGCGTAATTATGGATTCCATCAGTCAGATGCCTTCTCCAAGATCGCTTTCAAATTCCCTTATATTCGGGTCAATCTTTTCTTTTTCGTTCTTCTGGAGTATCTCAACAATTATTGAAGGTGTTTCTCGTCGTCATTCTCATCATTTGAAGACCGAAGAAGAATTTCTCTTAAAATTTTGTTCGTTGTCCCGGAGATCCGTGGTGCTAGCTCGATGTTATCCTATCTAGTTGTTTCCAATTGTGTAATTCTTTTCATCCATCCGGAGTATTTCAGGAGTTGCTTTCCCGTTTCGTTTATCCGGAGGCCTCCATTTCAGAAGATTTCCTCGTCCCAAGTTTTTCAGCTTCGTTCGTTCCGTAGTTGTGTCGGTGCTTAGTTCAAGCTTTCTTTATTCAGTTCGCGATCTCTTTGTTCTCTTGTCTCTAAATTCCCTCAAGTGTCTTCGTGTTTTTCTAATTCTTTCCGGCGATTCGTTCTCTTCTCTTCATTCATTTACTTTTTCACGGTGGTTCATTGAAGATTCCTTTTCCATTCTCATCATATCAATTCATTCGTTCTTTTCAATCCTACCGGTGGTTCATGAAGATTTTCACAAGTGTTGCGATATATCTCCCCTTGATTTTTCTCAATGTGAATAAGTTGTATGCAATCCATTGCTTCTCATCAATTTAATTGGTGGAGGATAAGCATAACATAATTCCTATTCTCATTTTATCGTGGTCAAGTTGATTAATTCTTTTCTTCAGAGATTGTTCATGTCGAATAATTTCTCGGTTCTAAGTTGTTCGTCTTTTCTTTTTCCGGAGTCCCAAGCTTCTCGCTTGTCTCGTCGCGAAGCTCCATCCGAATCATCGCAATACTTTAATCTTATTTCTTTTCATCCTTCAATTTTATCTCATCATCCTTTTGTTACCGGAGTTCTTCACGGTGGCTCGGTATGATTTAATCCACTCTTCAAGTGTTCATCAAGATTCTTGTTCAAGGAGTCCTAATATTTTTTTTTCTTCTTGCATCTCGAAGTGCGATTAATTCTCCGCATTCTTTTGAAGTGGAGTTTTGCATTTCTTCGTTATACTCGGTTGTTCACTTATTTTTCGTTTGTGATCGGTTATCACCTCATAATTTTGAGATGTTATCCATAAGTCCACGACAAGCTTATTCTTTTCGTTGTTGAATTTTCTCAACAACTCCGTTCAATCTTTTCTTCTATGGATGCTTTCTATTTCATTCGTAGTAGAAGTTGTCATCGTCTTCCCCGTTCTTCTCATTCCACTCTTTCAAGGCTTCCAGAGGCATTGTGTTGTTCCTCTCGTCATGTATCGTCCCATCTTTTCAAGATCATGTTCTATTCCGTTCCATGTTCAATCGGGATGCTATCACAATTCTTTCGTTCTTATTCCTTTCTATCCAGAGTGGTTTCAGAGTCTATCTTGTACCTTGAGCTGTGATTCTCGTCATATTCGCTGTTCCTCTTTTATACTTGAGTGACCTTGACCTTGTTCATCTTCTCTTGCGTTCTTATTTCACCTTGTCCTCTTTCTTTTCTGTCTCGTTCCTAAGATCTCGGGACGAGATCTCTTGTTAGTGGAGGAGAGTTGTAACGCCCCGAGACCAACGCTCCAGTTGCCCTTCCATTTATTTTAGTTGTTGACGTGTGTTTATTATGTTTGTTGCATTATCATAATTGTTTTGCATATTTCTTTTCCCTATATCCATGTTCATGTTGAGTGCTTGCCATATTTTCTCTTCTTGCATCTTGTTCATCATTGGTTGTATTGCATTGCCATGCCCATCTCTTTGTCATATTGCATTTTCCATCCTTGTTCTTGCCATGTTCATCTCACTTTGTTATATGCTTCATGATGTGATATTGCCTTTGTTATTGTTGTTGCATTTGCAACATGATCATCATTGTAGTGTGCATATTTGTTGTGTGCTTGTTATCTTTGTGAACTCCTTCTCCTCATCTTCTTTGTTGTTCCATCTTGCCCTTCCATCTAAACCATCATCAAGTGCAACACCCCATGACTAGCTTCTTTCTTTCAATTCTCACACATTTATTGCAAGTGGCATTTTCCTGTCCCAGTAAAATGTTCACTTATTTTCTGTAAATCGAACACCATGCCTACACCCTCTCTGCCAAATTTCAGATCCTTTGGAGTTGTTTTGGTTGGGTTCAAAAATGGATCAAGTTTGAATTTAGTTCAAACTTGGATTATTTTTCTACCTCTAAAAATTTCCAAGTCAATTTATTAAAACTTTGCATAAATTCTGGACTCCAGGGACATTCTCATATCTCTCTTCACCCTCTCCATTATTCCTGTGCTTTTCTGTCTGAAGAAAAGAGAAGACGAGAAGCAGCAGTGGCAACAGCGCAGCCCACCAGCACTCACTCCCCGCAGCCCACCTGGGCCTTTCTTTCCCGGCCCAGCCGAGCCGAACGGCCACCTGCTCCGCTACAGCGCCGTCTCCCTCCTCTGCCTTCAGGAGCGCCAACGCTGTGAGCTCTGCTTCACGGACATCGAGGCCAGCACATCCCACTCCCCTATAAATCCCGCAGCCTCCGCCCTAGGGTTCCTCCTCCTCCCTCCTTTCCCCTCCGCGCCGCCGCCACAGGTAAGGGGGCACCCATGCACCTGCTTCCGCGCCTCCAGGAGTCATGGCCGCTGCGGCCACGAGCTCGTCGTCGGCCCAGTCCTTCGCCGGCCTCCCTTCTGCGTCCCCGAACACCGCCACGCTGCCCCGGATCCATTCTGACGTCGAGCCACGCCCAAGGATCGCCAAGTCCGACTACCTCCCCGTCGTTCTATTCCTCCCCTGCTTCCTGCTACTTCAGGGACAGCGCTGGTCAGCGCATCTTCCCGCCGTCTCCGATCTCCGTCGACCTTGTACAACTTCAGCAGCACCCCTCGGTGAGCAGCTGCTCCCCCATCCCCTCTCCGATTCATTTCCGTCGCTGTAGTCATCTTCCCGAGCAAGGTGACGCCATGTCCGCCATGGACGAGTTCCTGGAGCTCGCCCCGTTTGTGTCCACGCATGCTTGCACACATGCATCACGAACCATCGCCCTGTATGCTCCATCCAGGGAGCAGCAGCTCCGTGCCGCTCATTGACATGGCCGGCCCTTGCTTCCCGAGCACGTCGGAAGGCAAGTCCGGTGAGGTGGCTCTGCCTCCTCGGTTTCTTTGCACGCGCGCGCAAGCAACCGCAGCTCCACGCGCTCACGCCCGTCCTGCATATCACACACATCTCACCACGGCCACCGCAAGCCTATTCCGCACCCCCACTGCATCTCTGCATCCAGCAAGGTCGCTGCCTTTGCTCGTCACCATGGGCACCGGCGAGCAGCAGCCGCTCGTCCCCGCCTTGCGCACCCACACCCTCGCTTCGCTGCTGCACCACACACACCCTCCACCTATTTCCGCACCCCCGCCGCTTCTCTGCTGTTGCAGAGGCCGCCGCCTTTGGTCGCTGCAGTCGACGCTGGTTGTTGCCGTGCAGCCATGGCCAATCTCGTTCTGTTGTGAGATAGGTCATAATAAGCAGGGAGCTCTCTTTGTCACGAATGCACAGCTATCCCACTGGTTAGAGCAGACACTATTGATTCGAGGGGTTTGGGGTTCGAGTCCCAGCCGCCCCCATTATTTTTGCACTGTTTTCTGTTATTGTGCACACTCAGCGCTCACTTGGGCCAAATCCTCGTCTGGGCCGCTGCACCTTGATGCTTCGGGCCCGTGCATGTTTTTTTCCTGCCTATGGATTTGTTTAATTTCCGGTGCATTGCATATTTACAGAATTGCCACTGTTTTGCACTGTCCATAGTTAAATATGCATGCATCCAAACTAAACGAACCATATATGCAAAATGCCTAGAATTTTATCTGGTTTCATAATATTCTGTTTTCATCCATGTTTAAGATGTTTAACTTGCTCTTTGCATTATTTTGCATGAATGACATGTTAAAGTGGTTTATTTCATAACTTAATAACCGTAGCTCCGTTTTAAATAAACTTTATATGTAAATGGGGTAGAAAAATGCATAGATTAACTTGCTGCACTTTATTTTGCTGTTTAACAACATTAAAATTGTGTATAGGGAAGAACAGTACCAATTTCGAAATTAGCTTATGAGGATTTTTCCGGAATTGTTGTTTGTTGTTCCGGCCTCTTTTAAATTTACCTAGATAGGTAGTACTATTATGTTTCACCTCTTGCCATGTTTAACAACATTTAATATTGGTGTGTCCCTAAACGAGAGCGAACTAAATAATTGATGTGGTGTTTCGTCAATATGCAACTCGTTGCATATTGAGCTCCACTTAATTTGTAGTGTTGTTTATGCACTTTGCCATGCCATACCTCATTAAACCGGACATGCATCATACTTGATTGTGCATCATGCCATGTTTATGTGATGGTTCTTTACTATGTTGTTTGCTTCTTTCCGGGTTGCTTCTCTCGTTAGGTTCGGTTTTGTTCCGGAGTTGTGATGATTCGTTCGACTACGTCCGCTTGTCTTCTTCATGGACTCGTTCTTCTTCCTTGCGGGATTTCAAGCAAGATGACCGTCACCTTGGATCTCACTACTATCATTGCTATGCTGGTTGCTTCGTTCTATCGCTATGCTGCATTACCTACCACTTGCTGCTCAAGCCTCCCAAATTGCCATGAACCTCTGACCTTTGTTACCCTTCCTAGCAAACCGTTGTTTGGCTATGTTACCGCTTTGCTCAGCCCCTCTTATAGCGTTGCTAGTTGCAGGTGAAGATGAAGATTGCTCCATGTTGGATTATGTTTATGTTTATGTTGGGATATCACAATATCTCTTATATTATTAATGCATCTATATACTTGGTAAAGGGTGGAAGGCTCGGCCTTATGCCTGGTGTTTTGTTCCACTCTTGCCGCCCTAGTTTCCGTCATATCGGTGTTATGTTCCCGGATTTTGCGTCCCTAACGCGGCTGGGTGATTTATGGGACCCCCTTGACAGTTCGCTTTGAATAAGACTCCTCCAGCAAGGCCCAACATTGGTTTTATCATTTGCCTACCACCTATACCTTTTCCTTGGGAGTAATTAACCCAAGGGTCATCTTTATTTTAGCCCCCCCGGGCCAATGCTTGTCTAAGTGTTGGTCCAAACTAGAGCCACTTGCAGCGCCACCTCGGGGAAACTTGAGGTCTGGTTTTAGTTGTACGTACTGCTCATCCGGTCGTGGCCTGAGACGAGATACGCGCGGCTACTATCAGGGTGTTGGCACGCCGGGAGGTCTTGCTGGTCTTGTTTTATTACTGTCGAAATGTCTTGTAGCCGGGATTCCGAGACTGATCGGGTCTTCCCGGGGAGAAGGAATATCCTTCGTTGATCGCGAGAGCTTATAATGGGCTAAGTTGGGACACCCCTGCAGGGTTTGAACTTTCGAAAGCCGTGCCCGCAGTTATGTGGCAGATGGGAATTTGTTAATGTCCGGTTGTAGTAAACTTGAAGCAAACTCTTCTAAAATACACCAACCGTGTGCGTAACCGTGAGTGTCTCTTTTCGGGGTTGATCGAGAGGAGAACACGGTTTCTGGGTTATGTCTGACGTAAGTAGGAGTTCAGGGTCACTTCTTGATCATTACTGCTTGACAACCATTCCTTTGATTCTCTTCTCGCTCTCATTTGCGTATGTTAGCCACCATACATGCTTAGCCGCTGCTGCAACCTCACCACTTTACCCCTTCCTTTCCCATTAAGCTTTGCTAGTCTTGATACCCATGGTAATGGGATTGCTGAGTCCTCGTGGCTCACAGATTACTACACCACCAGTTGCAGGTACAGGTTATGCGATGATCTTGACGTGAGAGCGATGTTTACTTGGGTTGGAGTTCTTCTTCTTCGTCGTCAATCTTGGGTTAGGTTCCTGGTCGGCAGCCTGGGCTAGCAGGGTGGATGTCGTTTGAGTTTCTGTTTATGTTTCATCCGTAGTCGGATGTTGATCTTGTATATGATGTATTATTGTATTCATGTGTCATTGTATATATTGGATGTATCCCCACTATTACGTAATGTTGATGTAATGATATCCACCTTGCAAAAGCGTCTTCAAGATGCGCTTCTATCCTTGGTGGGACCTTCGAGTTCCTTTAGGATAGGGTCGCATCTTGGGCGTGACAGTCACCTCAAGTATCCGTGGGTATGATTATACGATATGCATTACACAATCTCAGTTTCATCTATTCAACCAATACATAGAACCTCAAAGAGTGCCCCAAAGTTTCTACCGAAGAATCACGACAAAAACGTGTGCCAACCCCTATGCATAGGTTCATGGGCGGAACCCGCAAGTTGATCACCAAAACATACATCAAGTGAATCACGTGATATCCCATTTTCACCACAGATACGCATGGCAAGACATACATCAAGTGTTCTCAAATCTTTAAAGACTCAATCCGATAAAATAACTTCAAAGGGGAAACTCAATCCGTTACAAGAGAGCAGAGGGGGATACATCAAGATCGTGCCAAATCAAGAACACGAGAGAGAGATCAAACACATAGCTACTGGTACATACCCTCAGCCCCGAGGGAAAACTACTCCCTCCTCGTCATGGAGAGCGCCGGGATGATGAAGATGGCCACCGGTGAGGGTCCCCCCCCCTCCGGCAGGGTGCCGGAACAGGGTCCCGATTAGGTTTTGGTGGCTACTGAGGCTTGCGGCGGCGGAACTCCCGATCTAATCTCTGTTCTGGAAGTTTTATGATACGTAGGTATATATGGGTGCAAGGGGTACGTCGGTGGAGCTGTAGGGGCCCCACGAGGCAGGGGCGCGTCCTAAGGGGGTGGGTGCGCCCCCCACCCTCGTGGCCAGTTCCCGTATCTTCTGACGTAGGGTCCAAGTCTATCCTGTAGGTTTCCTTCCAAAAATAACTTCTCCAGTTGATTTCGTTCCGTTTTGACTCCGTTTGATATTCCTTTTCTTCGAAACACTGAAATAGGCATAAAACAACAAATCTGGGTTGGGCCTCCGGTTAATAGGTTAGTCCCAAAAATAATATAAAAGTGGATAATAAAGCCCAATATTGCCCAAAACAGTAGATAACATAGCATGGAGCAATCAAAAATTATAGATACGTTAGACACGTATCACACCCA
The DNA here is from genome assembly GCA_032464435.1 of Aegilops umbellulata. Lineage (NCBI taxonomy): Eukaryota > Viridiplantae > Streptophyta > Magnoliopsida > Poales > Poaceae > Aegilops > Aegilops umbellulata. Next base: position 82,123,305 of record CP136058.1, read on the forward strand.
TGCAAAGGGTTCCCAACCTGTTAGAACTAGACCAGATCATAGAGGAAGGAGAGAGCTAGCCTTGCCTTCTCCTACCTCTAGCATACGGCTCAAGGAGCACCTTTGTACTCACTTGTGCCTTAGTGATCATGCAGAGACCCCGCAGAGCAGGACTAGGGGTGTTATCTCCTAGGAGAGCCCCGGACCTGGGTAAAGTACGTCGGCGTTCGTGTCCACGCCTGATCCCACTTCCGGGCACCGGCGACGTTCTACTCGCTCCCACCATGATAAGCCATCCATTGGCATATGTCGCACCCAACCCCCGACAAAGATTATGTGTTCAGATCCATTATGCATATTAATACCCCTCTGATCATGAGCATGTTGATTATTTGTGAGTTGTTACTTTTGTTCTTGAGGTCACGGGATAAATCATGTTGCAAGTAATCATGTGAATTTGATATGTGTTCGATATTTTGATGGTATGTATGTTGTGACTCCCTTAGTGGTGTCATGTGAACGTCGACTACATGACACTTCACCATATTTGGGCCTAAGGGAATGCATTGTGGAGTAGTAAATAGATGGTGGGTTGCGAGAGTGACAGAAACTTAAACCCTAGTTTATGCACTATTCCGTAAGGGACCGATTGGATTCTAGAGTTTAATGCTATGGTTAGGATTTATTCTTAATACTTTTCTCGTAGTTTCGGATGCTTGCGGGAGGTTTAATCATAAGTAGGAGGTTTGTTCAAGTAAGAACATCACCTAAGCACCGGTCCACCCACATATCAAATTATCAAAGTAGCGAACACAAATCAAACCAACATGATGAAAGTGACTAGATGAAATTCCCGTGTACCCTCAAGAACGCTTTTCTTATTATAAGAGAGCATCATGGCCTGTCCTTTGCCTCAGAAGGATTGGGCTACCTTGCTACTATCGTTACTTTCTCATTACAAATTATCTCGCTATCAAACTACTCGCTACTTGCAGTTTCAGCACTTGCAGACATTACCTTACTGAAAACTACTTTTCATTTCCTTCCGCTCCTCGTTGGGTTCGACACTCTTACTTATCGAAAAGAGATACAATTGATCACCTATACTTGTGGGTCATCAACCATCTCCATCTCTCCTTCCTCCCATATCTCGTCACCGCCCATCTCCCGACCTCATCTGCACCGCCGAACTAGTCATCGTCGTTATAAGGGAGCAAGCAGGTGGCGGTGCATCCAGGTTGCAAATCGGCGCTGCTCCATTGCAAGGGATTCCAAGGGTATTGTGGCAGGGCGAGGCTTCGACACGAAACTGCAGTCTCACTCACCTCAAGTCATTTTTCAGGCGAGGCACGACTCACCGGTGTGCTTCTGCAACAGCGGGAGCGGCGGCGCTGCTGCTCTGTTGCGGTTGGCGGCGACGAGCACGGTGAAGGCAACGATGCCGATGTTTCTGCACATAATTTCAGTTGCACAATTTTCTGCAACATTAGCTATGTTGCAGAAGTTTTTCCACAACATCATTGTTGTTGCAAAAAAGGTGAAAGTAGAAAAAAACTCGCAACACGACCTATGTTGCAAAAAAATCTCGCAATACGACCTATGTTGCAAAAATATATTCTGCAACACAAACTCCGTTGCAAATGTTTCTGCAATAAGATCTTTGCTGCAAACTAGAGGAAAACATTTATCCGTCAAATTGTGTCAGATCAAACGGCTCGCGTCCGCCGGCCGACGCGTAGCAGCCCCCAAATAATAATTGGTGCTCTATGTGTGTATCCTTGTTATGTAGAGGCAGGACATACGCTCATTGTGTTTGTATCCCTTTATTGCTTCATTTTGAGTCAATAAAATTCAACCGTTGCCGAAGAAGAAAACACTAGAGGCCACTTCGGGAAACATAAGTATACATCACTAACTATTATAAGCAGTTATTTGGGGCTCCTGAGTATGGTTTTGTGTCCTTAGACGAGTCACGGGTTGAGGATGTTCCTCAACTTGCGACGGATGAGAATGAGATCTTATCTGCCCCGTTCTCGGAGAAAGAGGTGTTTGAGGCGATTTCATAGATGAAGAATAATAAAGCGCCTAGACCGGATGGTTTTCCGGCTGAGTTTTATAAACGGTGATGGCATATTATTAAGGGTGATTTGCTTCCAATGTTCCATGATTTGTTTGCTGGGCATTTGCAGTTATTTCACTTCAATTTTGGAACAATAACTTTACTTCCTAAGAAGTCAGAGGCGGTTCGAAGTGAGCAGTTCCGACCCATATGTCTTCTTAACGCCAGTTTTAAAATCTTCACTAAGGTGGGGACGAACAGGCTGACGCAGATTGCGCACAGTGTTATGCAACCTTCTCAAATAGCCTTCATGTCAGACAAAAACATCCTTGAAGGGGTTGTGGTCCTTCATGAAACGCTCCATGAGATTCACACGAAAAAAAAATTAGATGGGGTGGTTTTTAAGGTGGATTTTGAGAAAGCGTACGATAAGGTTAAGTGGCCTTTCTTCAACAAGCCTTGCGGATGAAAGGATTCGATCAATCCTGGAGAAAGCAGGTAGATTCTTTCACGCAAAAAGGCAGTGTCGGAATAAAGGTGAATGATGATATAGGTCACTATTTCCAGACACACAAGGGTTTAAGACAGGAGACCCGATGTCACCTATCTTGTTCAACATAGTGGTAGACATGTTGACAATTCTGATAGGAAGAGCTAAAGAGAATGGCCAGGTAGGTGGGCTTGTTCCGCATCTAGTGGATGGTGGACTGTCTATTCTATAGTACGTAGATTATACTATCATCTCCATGGAGCATGATCTGGCGAAAGCAAGAAGTATGAAGCTTGTGTTATGCTTATTTGAGCAGTTGTCGGGGTTAAAGATTAACTTCCATAAAAGTGAATTGTTCTTCTTTGGGAGAGCTGAAGACAAACAAGAATCCTACAAACAATTGTTTGGCTGTGGGATAGGCTCGTTGCCTTTCACATACCTGGGCATACCGATTCACCATCGCAAGCTCTCTAACAAAGAATGGAAGTGCATTGAAGATCGATTTGAAAAGAAACTAAGTTGCTGGAAGGGCAAGCTCATGTCATACGGAGGGCGACTAATTCTCATTAGTTCAGTGCTCACAAGTGTGCCAATGTTTCTACTGTCCTTCTTTGAGATCCCAATAGGGGTACGGAAAAGATTGGACTTCTATCGATCGCATTTCTTTTGGCAGAGTGACGAGTTAAAAAGAAAATACCAACACGCTAAATGGGATGTCATTTGTAGGCCAAAAGACCAAGGTGCTCTTGGAAATGAAAATCTAGAGGTGAAGAATAGATGCTTACTCAGCAAGTGGCTGTATAAGTTATCTATAGAGACCCATGCCGCATGGGCCCAGATTCTGCGTAATAAGTACCTTAACACTAAGACCTTAGCACAGGTGATGGTCAGACCAACTGATTCGCCTTTTTGGAAAGGACTAATGAGAGTGAAATTAGCCTTTTTCAATAGGCCAAAGTTTATCGTTGGTAATGGTAATTCCACGAGATTCTGGGAGGATACGTGGCTAGGGGAGACGCCTCTAGCTATCCAGTATCCTTCTCTCTATAATATTGTTCAGCGTAGAGATGCATATGTTGCAACAGTATTACGGTCAAACCTTCTAAACATTCAATTTAGAAGGATGCTAGCGGGAAACCATTGGGAAGCGTGGCTCCATCTTGTGAGAAGATTGATGGATGTCCACCGTTCTCAACAGCCAGATCAGGTACACTCGAAACTAACCAAGAATGGAGTGTTTTCAGTGAAATCCATGTATTTCGATTTAATCAATTCAGTTTCCCTCCCTCGATCTTTGCATATTTGGAAGGTCAAAGTGCCCTTACGGATTAAAGTGTTTATGTGGTTTGTCCACAAACAAGTAATTCTCACTAAGAGTAACTTGGCAAAACACAACTCGACCGGATCTTGAAGATGTAGCTTCTGTGATCATGATGAATCTATCAAACACCGCTTTCTTGATTGCCCGATGCCCAAAGTTTTATGGTGGTCTATCCATATAGCGTTTAACATTGCTCCTCCTACTAGTATTGACACGTTGTTTGGGACGTGGCTAAATGGAGTTCACATAGAAACAGCAAGACACATCCGTGTAGGTGTATGTGATTTATTATGGGCTATATGGAACTGCAGGAATGATATGGTTTTTAACAGAGCAACAAATGTTCATTTCTTGCAGGTTATCTTTCGGGCCACTACGTTGATCCGTATGTGGTCGCTACTCACTCCGATGGATGCCAGGGAGCGTATGGTTACTGGGTCTATCCATTGGGAGACGGTAGCACGGGCTATCTTCAACCGGTTTGGATGGCGGTCATGTAATAGGATAGGCGATTAGTTCCCTATCTTCTTTTATACTGCCGCTTGTGGCTATCCTGCTTTCTTTATTTCCAGCTCGTTATGAGCATTTTTTTGTCTCAGACTTGGAGACTTTGTGGAACTATTTGCTTATTAATAATATGGCCGTATGCATCATTTTGATGTAGAGGCCGGGGATGACCTTTTTAGAGAAAAGGCATGGAGCCCGACTTCAGATTAATGAAGCCATCAACCGGCTAGGATACAAAGGAGCTGATTACAAAGGCCAAAACTTGACCAAAAACTGAAATATCACAGGCAAATCACGCTTGAAACCAGGAGCTACACATAGCAAAGCTGCAAACACCATCGCCTTGCTACCTCTTGAGCACTGCGTTGGTTTTCCCTTGAAGAGGAAAGGGTGATGCAGCAAAGTAGCGTAAGTATTTCCCTTAGTTTTTGAGAACCAAGGTATCAATCTAGTAGGAGGCTACGCGCGAGTCCCTCGCACCTACACAAACAAATAAATCCTCGCAACCAACGCGATAAGGGGTTGTCAATCCCTACACGGTCATTTATGAGAGTGAGATCTGATAGATATGATAAAATAATATTTTTGGTATTTTTATGATAAAGATACAAAGTAAAATAAAATCAAAATAAAAAGCAAAGGAAATAACTATGTGTTGGAAGACTAATATGATGAAGATAGACCCGGGGGCCATAGGTTTCACTAGTGGCTTCTCTCAAGAGCATAAGTATTTTACGATGGGTGAACGAATTACTATTGAGCAATTGACAGAATTGAGCATAGTTATGAGAATATCTAGGTATGATCATGTATATAGGCATCACGTCCGAGACAAGTAGACCGACTCCTGCCTGCATCGACTACTATTACTCCACTCATCGATCGCTATCCAGCATGAATCTAGAGTATTAAGTTCATAAGAACAGAGTAACGCCTTAAGAAAGATGACATGATGTAGAGGGATAAATTCATGCAATATGATAAAAACCCATCTTGTTATCCTCGACGGCAACAATAAAATATGTGCCTTGCTGCCCCTACTGTCACTGGGAAAGGACACCGCAAGATTGAACCCAAAGCTAAGCTCTTCTCCCATTGCAAGAAAGATCAATCTAGTAGGCCAAACCAAACTGATAATTCGAAGAGACTTGCAAAGATAACCAATCATACATAAAAGAATTCAGAAGATTCAAATATTGTTCATAGATAAACTTGATCATAAACCCACAATTCATCGGTCTCAACAAACACACCGCAAAAGAAGATTACGTCGAATAGATCTCCACGAGAGAGGGGGAGAACATTGTATTGAGATCCAAAAAGAGAGAAGAAGCCATCTAGATACTAACTATGGACCCGAAGGTCTGAGGTAAACTACTCACACTTCATTGGAGGGGCTATGGTGTTGATGTAGAAGCCCTCCGTGATCGATGCCCCCTCCGGCGGAGCTCCGGAACAGGCCCCAAGATGGGATCTCGTGGGTACAGAAGGTTGCGGCGGTGGAATTAGGTTTTTGGCTCCGTATCTGATCGTTTGGGGGTACGTAGGTATATATAGGAGGAAGGAGTACGTCGGTGGAGCAACAGGGGGCCCACGAGGGTGGAGGGCGCGCCTGGGGGGGTAGGCGCGCCCCCTACCTCGTGGCTTCCTCCTTTATTTCTTGACGTAGGGTCCAAGTCTCCTGGATCATGTTCGTTCTGAAAATCACGTTCCCGAAGGTTTCATTCTGTTTGGACTCCGTTTGATATTTTTTCTGCAAAACTCTAAAATAGGCAAAAAAACAACAATTCTGGGCTGGGCCTCCGGTTAATAGGTTAGTCCCAAAAATAATATAAAAGTGAATAATAAAGCCCAATAATGTCCAAAACAGAAGATAATATAGCATGGAGCAATAAAAAATTATAGATACGTTGGAGACGTATCAAGCATCCCCAAGCTTAATTCCTGCTCATCCTCGAGTAGGTAAATGATAAAAACAGAATTTTTGATGCGAAATGCTACTAGGCATAATTTTATTGTAATTCTTCTTATTTGTGGTATGAATATTCAGATCCGAAAGATTCAAGACAAAAGTTTAATATTGACATAAAAAATAATAATACTTCAAGCATACTAACTAAGTAATTATGTCTTCTCAAAATAACTTAGCCAAAGAAAGTAATCCCTACAAAATCATATAGTCTGGCTATGCTCTATCTTCACCACACAAAATATTTAAATCATGCACAACCCCGATGACAAGCCAAGCAATTGTTTCATACTTTTGATATTTTCAAACTTTTTCAATCTTCACGCAATACATGAGCGTGAGCCATGGACATAGCACTATATGTGGAATAGAATGGTGGTTGTGGAGAAGACAAAAAGGGAAAAGATAGTCTCACATCAACTAGGCGTATCAACGGGCTATGGAGATGCCCATTAATAGATATCAATGTGAGTGAGTAGGGATTGCCATGCAACGGATGCACTAGAGCTATAAGTATATGAAAGCTCAACAAAAGAAACTAAGTGGGTGTGCATCCAACTCTCTTGCTCACGAAGACCTAGGGCATTTTGAGGAAGCCCATCATTGGAATATACAAGCCAAGTTCTATAATGAAAAATTCCCACTAGTATATGAAAGTGATAAAATGAGAGACTCTCTATCATGAAGATCATGGTGCTACTTTGAAGCACAAGTGTGGTAAAAGGATAGTAACATTGTCCCTTCTCTCTTTTTCTCTCATTTTTTTTATTTTGAGCCTTTTTATGGCCTCTTTTTTTTAGTCCGGAGTCTCATCCCAACTTGTGGGGGAATCATAGTCTCCATCATCCTTTCCTCACTTGGGACAATGCTCTAAAAATGATGATCATCACACTTTTATTTACTTACAACTCAAAAATTACAACTCAATACTTAGAAAAAAATATGACTCTATGTGAATGCCTCCGGCGGTGTACCGGGATATGCAATGAATCAAGAGTGACATGTATGAAAGAATAATGAACGGTGGCTTTGCCACAAATACAATGTCAACTACATGATCATGCAAAGGAATATGACAATGATGGAGCGTGTCATAATAAAGGGAACGGTGGTAAGTTGCATGGCAATATATCTCGGAATGGCTATGGAAATGCCATGATAGGTAGGTATGGTGGCTGTTTTGAGGAAGGTATATGGTGGGTGTATGATACCGGTGAAAAGTGCGCGGTATTAGAGAGGCTAGCAATGGTGGAGGGAAGAAAAGTGCGTATAATCCATGGACTCAACATTAGTCATAAAGAACTCATATACTTATTGCAAAAATCTACAAGTTATCAAAGCAAATTATTACGCGCATGTTCCTAGGGGGATAGATTGGTAGGAAAAGACCATCGCTCGTCCCCGACCGCCACTCATAAGGAAGACAATCAATAAATAAATTATGCTCCAACTTCATCACATAACGGTTCACCATACGTGCATGCTACGGGAATCACAAACTTTAACACAAGTATCTCTCAAATTCAGAACTACTCAACTAGCATGACTCTAATATCACCATCTTTATATCTCAAAACAATTATCAAGCATCAAACTTTTCTTAGTATTCAACACACTCATAAGAAAGTTTTTACTAATCTTGTATACCTAGCATATTAGGATTATTTAAGCAAATTACCATGCTATTTAATATTCTCAAAATAATCTAAGTGAAGCATGAGAGATCAATAATTTCTATAAAACAAATCCACCATCGTGCTCTAAAAGATATAAGTAAAGTACTAGAGCAAAACTATATAACTCAAAAGATATAAGTGAAGCACATAGAGTATTCTAATAATTTCCGAATCATGTGTGTCTCTCTCAAAAGGTGTGTACAGCAAAGATGATTGTGGTAAACTAAAAATCAAAGACTCAAACCATACAAGACGCTCCAAGCAAAACACATATCATGTGGTGAATAAAAATATAGCTCCAAGTAAAGTTACCGATGGAAGTAGACGAAAGAGGGGATGCCTTCCAGGGCATCCCCAAGATTTGGCTTTATGGTGTCCTTAGATTATCTTGGGGGTTCCATGGGCATCCCCAAGCTTAGTCTCTTGCCACTCCTTGTTCCATAATCCATCAAATCTTTTACCCAAAACTTGAAAACTTCATAACACAAAACTTAACAGAAAATCTCGTGAGCTATGTTAACGAAAGAAAACAAAAGACCACTTCAAGGTACTGTAATGAAATCATTCTTTATTTATATTGGTGTTAAACCTACTGTATTCCAAATTACCTATGGTTTATAAACTCTTTTACTAGCCATAGATTCATCAAAATAAGCAAACAACACACGAAAAACAGAACCTGTCAAAAATAGAACAGTCTTTAGTAATCTGTAACTAACGCAAACTTCTGGAACTCCAAAAAATCAGCCAAAATAGGACGACCTAGAAAATTTGTTTATCGATCATCAGCAATTGGAATCAATATTTTATAACGTTCTGGTGATTTGTAACAATTATTTTCGTGAACAGAAAGTTTCTGGAAATTTCTGCAAGATCAAATAACTATCATCCAAGAAGATCCTATAGGTTTAACTTGGCACAAACACTAATTAAAACATAAAAACACATCTAACCAGAGGCTAGAACAAATATTTATTCCTAAACAGAAGCAAAAATCAAAAAAATAAAAATAAAATTGGGTTGCCTCCCAACAAGCGCTATCGTTTAACGCCCCTAGCTAGGCATAAAAGCAAGGATAGATCTAGGTATTGTCATCTTTGGTAGGAAATTCTTCAATAAGACATCTATCATCCTTAGGAATTTCTTTCTTTTTAGTAATTATCAAAATTTTAGGCACAAGATCGAAAAATTCATTTGTAACAAATGGTTCCTTAATGATAGCAAAAGATTGGGATGAATACTTATAGATTTGAGATCCGCAGTTTCCTTACTAGAGGATTCACCCTTATTTTTAGGAACATACATAAGCTTGGCAAGTCTTTGCATTACATGCTCCAAAGTTAATATAGTTCCATTAAACAAAAGAGGTGGTGAGCCAAACAAATCTATCATAGCATTATAAGAATCAAAAGTATGGCTACCCAAGAAATTCCCTCCGGTAATGGTATCAAGGATATATCTGTACCAAGGAGTAGCGCCTACATAAAAATTGCGAAGAAGAACGGAAGTAGATTGCTTCTTGGTAGATCTATTTTGAGCATTGCAAATTCTATACCAAGCGTCTTTTAGATGTTCTCCCTCCCTTTGCTTAAAATTTAGAACTTCATTCTCGGGAGACAACGGTGAAGATAGAGGACTAGCCATAACGACAAGCAAACGAAAAAGAGGCAAACGAAAAAGAGAGGGTGAATAAAACGACAAGGATGAAGTGGGGGAGAGGAAAACGAGAGGCAAATGGCAAATAATGTAATGCGGGAGATAAGGGTTTGTGATGGGTACTTGGTATGTTGACTTTTGCGTAGACCTCCCTGGCAACGGCGCCAGAAATCCTTCTTGCTACCTCTTGAGCACTGCGTTGGTTTTCTCTTGAAGAGGAAAGGGTGATGCAGCAAAGTAGCGTAAGTATTTCCCTCAGTTTTGAGAACCAAGGTATCAATCCAATAGGAGGCTACGCGCGAGTCCCTCGCACCTACACAAACAAATAAATCCTCCCAACCAACACGATAAGGGGTTGTCAATCCCTACACGGTCACTTATTACGAGAGTGAGATCTAATAGATATGATAAGATAATATTTTTGGTATTTTTATGATAAAGATGCAAAGTAAAATAATAGCAAAATAAAAAGCAAAGGAAATAACTAAGTGTTGGAAGATTAATATGATGAAGATAGACCCGGGGGCCATAGGTTTCACTAGTGGCTTCTCTCAAGAGCATAAGTATTTTACGGTGGGTGAACGAATTACTGTTGAGCAATTGACAGAATTGAGCATAGTTATGAGAATATCTAGGTATGATCATGTATATAGGCATCACGTCCGAGACAAGTAGACCAACTCCTGCCTGCATCTACTACTATTACTCCACTCATCGACTGCTATCCAGCATGCATCTAGAGTATTAAGTTCATAAGAACAGAGTAACACCTTAAGCAAGATGACATGATGTAGAGGGATAAATTCATGCAATATGATAAAAACCCCATCTTGTTATCCTCGATGGCAACAATACAATACGTGCCTTGCTGCCCCTACTGTCACTGGGAAAGGACACCGCAAGATTGAACCCAAAGTTAAGCACTTCTTCCATTGCAAGAAAGATCAATCTAGTAGGCCAAACCAAACTGATAATTCGAAGAGACTTGCAAAGATAACCAATCATACATAAAAGAATTCAGAAGATTCAAATATTATTCATAGATAAACTTGATCATAAATCCACAATTCATCGATCTCAACAAACACACCGCAAAATAAGATTACATCGAATAGATCTCCACGAGAGAGGGGGAGAACATTGTATTGAGATCCAAAAAGAGAGAAGAAGCCATCTAGCTACTAACTATGGACCTGAAGGTCTGAGGTAAACTACTCACACTTCATCGGAGGGGATATGGTGTTGATGTAGAAGCCCTCCGTGATCGATGCCCCCTCCGGCGGAGCTCCGGAACAGGCCCCAAGATGGGATCTCGTGGGTACAGAAGGTTGCAGCGGTGGAATTAGATTTTTGGCTCCGTATCTGATCGTTTGGGGGTACGTAGGTATATATAGGAGGAAGGAGTACGTCGGTGGAGCAACAGGGGGCCCACGAGGGTGGAGGGCGCGCCTGGGGGGGTAGGCGCGCCCCCTACCTCGTGGCTTCCTCCTTTATTTCTTGACGTAGGGTCCAAGTATCCTGGATCATGTTCGTTCTGAAAATCACGTTCCCGAAGGTTTCATTCCGTTTGGAATCCGTTTGATATTTTTTTTCTGTGAAACTCTGAAATAGGAAAAAGACAGCAATTCTGGGTTGGGCTCCGGTTAATAGGTTAGTCCCGAAAATAATATAAAAGTGAATAATAAAGCCCAATAATGTCCAAAACAGAAGATAATATAGCATGGAGCAATAAAAAATTATAGATACGTTGGAGACGTATCACTCCTACACTAAGAAACCAAAGTCAAGCCGCCAGAGCGCCCACCGCGGCAAGAAGGGCAGAGTAGAGGCCAACCAGAGACGCCGACGAAAGTGAAAGGGAGAGGATGAGCCACATGGAGAGAAACTCGGCTCTGTCATCGACCCAAAGGGGCCAATGTTGGAGAGGAGAAAGAGTCTCCCCTACGTCCATACCATGCCACTACATGAGGACGCCGAACACCAGCCAACAACCCACGGTGGTACCGAACAAGAACCGTTGAAGGATTGCGGACCAGCAAATCGCTTCCCACATCACCGGCGGCCTAGAAAGCAGCGCACCGCCGCCGGCACCATCCACCAAACGCCATAGCCGTAACCTTCGCCCATCCCTAGGACGACGCCTCCAAGGAGGAACACGCCGTTGGAACGCCGCCGTCGTCCGGCCCAAAAGGCCAAGGCTTTCACCTGGGAACGCGGGGGAGGAAGAGAGGTGACGAGATTGGAAGCTCGACGCGCCCTCAGGAGGGGACCGGCGCAATAGCGCTGACGCTGTCGAGGTCAACGCAAAGTAGACCAGGGGTTTCCCCGTTCCAGAGCTCCCGCCACCCCAGGCCCAAAAGCCAGATCTGGCCGAGCGAGCTGAAGCATGGGGAGGAGGCCAGGATCCAGATCCGGTGAAACCACCGGAGCATCCCGCAGCCACGGAGGACCTCCGCCGCCCTACCGCTGCCTACACGGCCGGAAGGAATGGCTAGCTCCCTCGACGCCATCCACCGGTGAGATCCGCGCCGCCATCTCCACCCGGGGCCGCTGCCCCGGTTTCCGGAGCCCCCTGCGACGAGGCAGGGCAGCAGAGCCTCGCCGCCACCTTCATGGGAGGCCGCACAGCAGGGCTGGCGGAGTCCTCGGGTGGCGGCAGGGAGGGGGAGAGGGGGGAGGAGGGTTCGAGGCGCTAGGGTTTTGGTCGCCCACGAGGAGCGACGCGAGAGCGGGGGGGGGGGGGGGGGTTTGACCTCCTTTTGTAAAAAAAAAAACTTTGGGAAACAACTGCACAACAACTATGGCACGCGCTCCTAAATAAAAACCACTACGACAGGCCAGAAGAAGCAGATGGTTCACTGCAACTGCACAAAAACCTTGCCCGTGGCGCTTCAAAATCTGATGGCTCGACAGGAGTTTGCTTTTAACGAGCTGTCAAAGGAAAATTTTGATTAGATTTTAGTGTCATCGTGGCGCTCCAAACCTGTTGTAACGCCGGCTGGCAAACTCCCGCCGATAACCTGTCGTATAGCGAGCTCATGTTCAACACATACTGGACGGACCAAATGACCAAATGACCACGTACACCTAATCTGGTCTGCTTCCTGTGGCTTTCTTCCATTTGCTTAGACGCTTAAACTAGAGCCAAGCCATGTTAGCTTAACCTCGGCCAGAGCAAGAGACACACATACCCATACTTATTAACCAGTAATTTAGACAAGCAAATATACGCTTGTACTACACGCAGCTACTAGACGACCCTATATATAGACCTAGCTAGCTACACCCCGGTATCCCGGCACAGTCACCAGCAAACCACTCCACTCACCGCAAGTCCCGTAACTCGATCGATCGCACAGTAGCTAGCTACGCACTCACGTACAGCATGAAGAGCAAGGCGGCGAGGGCGGCGAGCGCGGCGTGCATGCCGCGGCTGGCGAGGGGCAGGTGCCGCGCGTCCACGGCGCGGCCGGCCGCGTCGGTGTCGCTGCTCGAGCGCATCCGCGACGTCGTGCTCCGCCTTATCATGCTCACCGCGGTGTCCAAGGCCTCGGTGCAGCGCAGCAGCAGCAGCAGGACCTCCTCGCCGCGCGCCGGTGCTGCCGGGGCCGTGACGTGCCGCCGGGACGACTCCATAAGGAACGAGGCCGTGGAGGAGTGCATCGAGTTCCTGAAGCGCTCGTCGGCCGAGGGCGAGGCGGTCAAGCTGTCCAGCGTCACCGCCGAGGCGGTTGCCGCTGCCGTTGCCTCGGAGAACGATCCCGAGCCGAAGCGCCTGTCCAGCTCCAGCGTCGTCGCCGTGGTGGAGAGTGCACAGCACGCTGCCGTAGTTGCCGGCGTCGAGGACACCACACGCTCGGCCTCGCCGTCCATGGTCTGATGTAGCGATCGAGCAAATCAATCTAGGACACGAGGAGGAATTGGCTCGTTTTGTATAAGTATTGTTTCTTGTTCCAACGATCTCTCTTTTGTGCATGCATGCATGTTTCTACTTTTTTGTTTACAAAAAATATGCTCAATCGACAGAGCAAAGTGGAGTGGTTGTCGATAGCGATACGTGTCACCGGCCCCGTTTTTTCTTCTCTGATGATGAGGTTGGACTGGAAAGAGGGAGCACAAGGACGGTGAAACAAATTAACAAACTCATCCTGGCGGCGTAAACAAACCGACGCCATACCCCTTCTCGTGTAGTGTGCTGCTCGTATGGGATTGCCGGGAATATTCAAGCTTAACACTGTCGTTATGCCCGTGAATGTTGGCTAAATGGTTCCCCGTAAAAGAATATTGTTGGCTAAACGGTGATTCACTTCTTTAATTGGTGTATTTGTAACATTCAAGAATTCAGGTCTGGGAAATTGTTGTTCTCGTGTAACACGCATATGTTGGACGAGTGAGGGAACCATGCATCTTGGAAAGTTGGGCGGCGGTGGATGAGACAGCCGGCGGCTGGACGGGGGTTCGTGTATGCTAAACTAAACGGCGCCGAGCCATGGAAGGGAGGTCGGTCGGCTCAAGGTCAAGCTGGCAGGGAGGAGGCGGTGGAGGATCTCCGGCAGCGATATGGTCGGCTGCGAGATGTGACAGTGCCTCTCACGAGGCGGCGTAGGCTTTCTTTTTTCAACTTGAAATAAGCACGAAGACATTAACCAGGCATTTTTTTTATCTTATGCTCCTTACTTCTCAATAAGTGTGGCCGATAACTTTGTATGACATTTATTTTGGACAACGGGAGTATTAGATAATTGCCCGTGCACGGGATATAAATACCTAATATGTTAGCCTGTGATTACCGATAAAGAATTTTCTCCCGCTTTATATTATAATAAAGCAACCATCATCAATTAAAACCGAGACCGACACAAACGCACACCATCACCGCACACGACACACACATTCAGGATAAGATACAAAGGTGACGGACACCGACACACCATCCCACCGACAACCAAGCAAACTACAAATGAGCGAGAAAAGACCGCTCGGAGCTGACGAAGACCTCCACAATAAATAGGTGAGTCGGACAACAACGAAGTTAGGACTCCAAAGCGGTGCTTCCCAGAAGGATACGACCACAGATAACCGTCACTGCCCGATCCCGAAGATCAGGTTTTTACCCGGAGCAAGACGACAGGAGTGGGAACGCTATGACGGAGCCTTCAGGAAGGGTACGGCGACAACTACCACCGCCATCATCGGCCAGTCAAGGACTGGGCAAGTGGTCTACCTCGGCACTCACACCCCTCTGTCGCACCTTGTTGATACCAGATTTTAGCATGGTCAAAAACATAATTAAGAATGCCTCGAATGGAAAAGTGTTTAAAGTGATAAAGTTCCGTATCTTCAAATCAAGAAATTTTGATAGTTGGGCCATAGCCATCTGATCTCATCTTTAAGTCCGAAGTTGTGTTCGAAGTACTGAAATTTTGTATCCAGAATACTGTTCGGCTGATTATGCCCCCAAGACGGCCTCATATGAAAAACTGATCTAAATGAATTGTCTTCGCCTCGTCAAAACGATCAATTTTGATATAAAACTCGTTCCAATCTGAGGTCGTATGCAAAAGTTAGAGCCCGCACAGTGTAACCTTGCAGTGAGCAAAATATGACGTCCGGAACCAGACACACATGTGAGTATGTCTGATGAGCTATGTGAATAGTTAGCTGTTTTGCGTAAGCGGTTTGGCCCTGAATATCGCCTCAAATCGGAAAACGTTCAACACAAAAGTTGTCCGTATCGTTGAAGCGAGTAAATATGCCTTTGGGTGCATTTTCATCGGAGGTCGTTTACTGCCTCAAAAGTGACCCGCAAGGTGCAGCCAGATTGTAAATCGAACAGTTCTGGAAAGTATGGATTCCGAGTTGGACCCAAACTAGGGTTTTAAACGTGAGTTCTAACCTTTCCTCGCACGGAAAGTCCATCCGCTTCTTATATACCTAAGGGGTGATGGTCGATTGAATAACACACAATCGAACAAACACATCTATTACTTTTCCGTGTTCATCTATCCCCTACCCTTGTATCTTTCTTCTCGTTCTTCGTTGTTCTTCAGCAATGGAGGGCTGTGAATCTACGAGGCTCTAGGGGCGGTCAGGTCGACCTAAGGCAGCCCGTAGCCGTTGAGCGCCCAGACGGGGTCCCTCCCGGGCGTGTGGGGTTTCAGGTCTAAAAAGCACCCGCCGACTGTCTTGCGTATCGCGCTGTCGGTCGGGTCTCCTTCGACGTGAGCTGCGGTGCATCACCTCCGAAGTCGAGGGTACACGTGACGTGTTCATGTGTCAACACACCCAACTCTGTCAACCAACCGCAACCACGCACCCGCATGGCCATGGTTGCCCGCCCACACCAGAGACGCACGCTCCGCCCCAAATGTCGCGCCTCCCGCCGCCAGTGCCGCCGCCCTGCAACCAGACAACACAAAGGCCCCGGCTTTGGCCCAACAGGCAGCACTCGACTGACAGAGCCACGGTAGATGCTCCGCCCCGGACATCGGCAGACCTGCGCCAACCAGTCCACGGCGAGGAAAGGTGGAGAAGGAGGAGCAGACGCATCCGGGCCGGCACACCCCTGTGTTGGCGACAGGTGACGCGACCGCATCGAGGCCACCCACCCTCCTACTGAGCTCTGATACCACTACTGCAGGATGCTACTAACGCGACACTACGATCAGAGACCCTTTGAGAAACTGTGTGTGATGCAATAATCACAAACGGTGGTGTATGAAAACAGTCAAAAAAGGTGAAAATGTTTGCGATGGGGGATGCATCAAACACGGTTCAGATTTTAGTTGCGTGTGCGATGAAGGGCATATGGTTCAGTTCAATTAACTGTTTGCGATGAGGAGGAACAAAAGAAACGGGCAGCCAGATGAAGGCGTGTGCGATACACAGCATACGGTTCACTCGGATGAACTGTTTGTGATTAGGCAACACAAAAGAAACGGGCAGCCAGATGAAGGCGTGTGCGATATACAGCATACGGTTCACTCGGATGAACTGTTTGTGATTAGGCAACACAAAAGAAACGGTCAGCCAGATCAAGGTGTGTGCGATATACAGCATGCGGTTCACTCGGATGAACTTTTCGCCTTGACACAAGAGAACAGAACGGTTCAACTTAACAAGACGTGTGTGTCGTGCGATGGGATTGCATGTGGTTCACTCGGACCATGTCGTCAGTGTGTGACCTCTGTGGCAACCGTTCGCTCCCCAGGCGCCTCTTCGTGTACCGTGGCAACCATCCACCGACTCTTCGCCTTTCCCTCTCGATTTGGAACTATTGTTGCACGCTAGCTCTTCCTCCCTCCTCCATTTGCCTTCACCCTTCCTTCTGCCATTGTTTGATCGTCTTCTCCATGGAGAGAACAAGCCGGAAATGATCCCGTTATTCTTGCCCCGATCTGAATGATGACGCGATGGAGGAACTCATTGATTGGTGCGACGTCATCACCTCGGCTAGCATGGCAGGTTCGTTCAAGACCATTCTCGACTCAACTAATAACATCATTATAAGGAACCCAAGGGTCCAGGAGCGGTTTGATCTCCCCTATCTTCTTTGCCGTGACCCTGCTGACTGGTGTGGGGATGAGGGAAGCCTCGCCTTGTGTAAGTTGATGCTGCTTGATAATGATACGTATGATGTTAAAATGCCATCGCTTGAGGGAAACGCTTGGGCAGGCGCAAATGGAGATTGGGTTGTTTATATTGGGTACAACTGCGAGTGGGAACTTGTGAATGTGTACGCTCGTCACCGGGTTCCAATTCGAAAAATCTCAGACGACTGCCCAGAGGTTGAGTACACCGGTATTCTATGTGAGTTCAAATACGATCATGCTGACTGCCGTCTACAGAAGATAGCAATTTGTCAAGTTCCCAACCGCTCTTGGGGTTATAGGAATGCTTATGTTGTCGCTATCTTCGACAAGCTTGTTGTCGTCCTTCATGGTTCGACTCGATGGATATTGCTCAAAAATCAGTTTCTATACACGGATGAGTACTGTGATGCAATTCAATACGAGGGTCTTGTGTTTGCTGCCACCACTCGTGGCACTGTTTTTGCATGGAACCCCTATGATTTCGGTACGTTTGTCTTCCACCGTAATTACAATTGTTTCATCCACATGCATGCGAGTTAGCTAGTTTCCCTTTACTAATTAACCTTCTTGTGTTTCCAAGGTCCTGTGAACATTCCACCACCTGTACTTGAAAAAAAAATTCACGAGCATGAGGACGAGCAGCACCCATATACTCAGTGGCGCCTTGATACGTTTCCAACGTATCTATAACTTTTGATTGCTCCATGCTATATTATCTACTGTTTTGGACTATATTGGGCTTTATTTTCCACTTTTATATTACTTTTGGGACTAACCTATTAACCGGAGGCCCAGCCCAGAATTGATGTTTTTTGCCTATTTCAGTGTTTCGAAGAAACGAAATATCAAACAGAATGAAACCTTCGGGAACGTGATTTTCTCATCAGATAAGATCCAGGCGACTTGGACCCTCCGTCAAGAAAGCCATGAGGCGGTCACGAGGGTGGAGGGTGCGCCCCCCTGCCTCGTGGGCCCCTCAAAGCTCCACCGACGTACTCCTTCCTCCTATATATACCTATGTACCCCAAACGATCAGATACGGAGCCAAAAACCTAATTCCATCGCCGAAACCTTCTGTACCCATGAGATCCCATCTTGGGGCCTGTTCTGGAGCTCCGCCGGAATGAGAATCGATCATAGAGGGCTTCTACATCATCACCATAGCCCCTCCGATGAAGTGTGAGTAGTTTACCTCAGACCTTCGGGTCCATAGTTAGTAGCTAGATGGCTTCTTATCTCTTTTTGGATCTCAATACAATGTTCTCCCCTCTATCATGGAGATCTATTCGATGTAATCTTCTTTTTGCGGTGTGTTTGTTGAGACCGATGAATTATGGGTTTATGATCACGATTATCTATGAACAATATTTGAATCTTCTCTGAATTCTTTTATGTATGATTGGTTATCTTTGCAAGTCTCTTTGAATTATCAGTTTGGTTTGGCCTACTAGATTGGTTTTTCTTGCAATGGGAGAAGTGCTTAGCTTTGGGTTCAATCTTGCGGTGTCCTTACCCAGTGACAGAAGGGGCAGCAAGGCATGTATTGTATTGTTGTCGTCGAGGATAACAAGATGGGGTATTTATCATATTGCATGAATTTATTCCTCTACATCATGTCATCTTGCTTAAGGCGTTACTCTGTTTTTATTAACTTAATACTCTAGATGCATGCTGGATAGCGGTCGATGAGTGGAGTAATAGTAGTAGATGCAGGCAGGAGTCGGTCTACTTGTCTCGGACGTGATGCCTATATACATGATCATACTTAGATATTCTCATAACTATGCTCAATTCTGTCAATTGCTCAACAGTAATTTGTTCACCCACCGTAGAAATACTTATGCTCTTGAGAGAAGCCACTAGTGAAACCTATGGCCCCCCGGGTCTATTCTCATCATATCAATCTCCAATCACTTTATTATTGATTTGCTTTTTACTTTGCTTTTTATTTTACCTTGCATCTTTATACCAAAAATACCAAAAATATTATCTATCATCTCTATCAGATCTCACTCTCGTAAGTGATCGTGGAGGGATTGACAACCCCTAACCGCGTTGGTTGCGTTGAGCTATTGTTTTGTGTAGGTACGAGGGACTCGCGCGTGGCCTCCTACTGGATTGATACCTTGGTTCTCAAAAACTGAGGGAAACACTTACCCTACTTTGTTGCATCATCCTCTCCTCTTCGGGGAAATCCAACGCAGTGCTCAAGAGGTAGCAATAAGAATTTCTGGCGCCGTTGCCGGGGAGTCTACGCAAAATTCAACATACCAAGTACCCATCACAATCCCTATCTCCTGCACTACATTATTTTCCATTTGCCTCTTGTTTTCCTCTCCCCCACTTCACCCTTGCCGTTTTATTCGCCCTCTCTTTTCCGTTTGCCTTTTTCTCGCTTGCTTTTTGTTTGCTCGTGTGTTGGATTGCTTGCTTGTCGCGATGGCTCAAGATAACACCAAATTGTGTGACTATACCAATACCAACAATAATGATTTCCTTAGCACTCCAGTTGCTCCTCTTGCCAATACTGAATCTTGTGAAATCAATACTGCTTTGTTGAATCTTGTTATGAAAGATCAATTCGCCGGCCTTCCTAGTGAAGATGCCGCTACTCATCTAAATAGCTTCATTGATTTATGTGATATGCAAAAGAAGAAAGATGTCGATAATCATATTGTTAAATTGAAGCTATTTCCTTTTTCGCTTAGAGATCATGCTAAAGCTTGGTTTTCGTCTTTGCCTAAAAATAGTATTGATTCTTCGAACAAGTGCAAAGATGCTTTTATCTCTAAGTATTTTCCTCCCGCTAAGATCATCTCTCTTAGAAACGATATTATGAATTTTAAGCAACTTGATCATGAACATGTTGCACAAGCTTGGGAGAGAATGAAATTAATGATACGTAATTGCCCTACTCATGGTTTGAATTTGTGGATGATTATACAAAAATTTATGCTGGATTGAATTTTGCTTCTAGAAATATTTTAGATTCAGCCGCGGGAGGCACTTTTATGGAAATCACTTTAGGAGATGCTACTAAACTCCTAGATAATATTATGGTTAATTATTCTCAATGGCACACTGAAAGATCTACTAATAAGAAAGTGCATGCGATAGAAGAAATCAATGTTTTGAGTGGAAAGATGGATGACTTATGAAATTATTTGCTAATAAGAGTGTTTCTTCTTATCCTAATGATATGCCTTTGTCTACTTTGATTGAGAATAATAATGAATCTATGGATGTGAATTTTGTTGGTAGGAATAATTTTGGTAACAACGCGTATAGAGGGAATTTTAATCCTAGGCCTTATCCTAGTAATCCTTCAAATAATTATGGAAATTCCTACAACAACTCTTATGGAAACTTTAATAAGATGCCATCTGAATTTGAGAATAGTGTTAAAGAGTTTATGAATTCACAAAAGAATTTTAATGCTTTGCTTGAAGAGAAATTACTTAAAGTTGATGAATTGGCTAGGAACGTTGATATAATTTCTCTTGATGTTGATTCTTTAAAACTTAGATCTACTCCTCCTAAGCGTGATATCAATGAGTCTCTCAAAGCCATGAGAATTTCCATTGATGAGTGCAAGGAAAGAACCGCTAGGATGCGTGCTACGAAAGATGCCTTTACTAAAGCGTGTTCTTCCAATTCCTATGAAAATCAAGATGAAGATCTAAAAGTTATTGATGTGTCCCCTATCAAATCTTTGTTTTGCAATATGAATCTTGATGAAACTGAATATGATCCACCTTTACCTAGAATACGTTCCAAAAATTTGGAGTATTTAGATCTTGATGATGAAATTGATAAAAGTGGGATTGAAAAGAATAAAACCCTAGATGTTGCTAAATCCACTATTTTGGACTTCAAGGAATTTAATTATGAAAATTGCTCTTTAATTGATTGTATTTCCTTGTTGCAATCCGTGCTAAATTCTCATCATGATTATAGTCAAAATAAAGCGTTTACTAAACATATTGTCGATGCCTTGATGCAATCTTATGAAGAAAAACTTGAGTTGGAAGTTTCTATCCCTAAAAAATTCTATGATGAGTGGGAACCAACTATTAAAATTAAGATTAAGGGTCATGAATTTTATGCTTTCTGTGATTCGGGTGCTAGTGTCTCCACTATTCCCAAAACTTTGTGTGATTTGCTAGATTTCCGTGATTTTGATGATTGCTCTCTAAACTTGCACCTTGCGGATTCCACTATTAAGAAACCTATGGTAAGAATTAATGATGTTCTTATTGTTGCAAATAGGAATTATGTGCCCGTAGATTTTATCATTCTTGATATAGATTACAATCCTTCTTGTCCTATTATTCTTGGTAGACCTTTCCTTAGAACGATTGGTGCAATTGTTGATATGAAGGAAGGGAATATTAGATTCCAGTTTCCATTAAAGAAAGGCATGGAACACTTCCCTGGGAAGAAAATAAAACTACCATATGAATCTATCATGAGAGCCACTTATGGATTGCCTACCAAAGAGGGCAATACCTAGATCTATCCTTGCTTTTATGCCTAGCTAGGGGCGTTAAACGGTAGCGCTTGTTGGGAGGCAACCCCATTTTATTTTAGTTTTTTTTGTTTTTTCTTCTGTTTAGGAATAAATAATCCATCTACCTTCTGTTTAGATGTGGTTTTATCTTTTAATTAGTGTTTGTGCCAAGTTAAACCTATAGGATCTTCTTGGATGATAGTTATTTGATCTTGCTGTGATTTCCAGAAACTTTCTGTTCACGAAAACAATTGTTAAAAAACACCAGAACGTGATAAAATAATGATTCCAATTTATTATGATCAATAAACAAATTTCCTAGGTCGTCCTATTTTGGCTGATTTTTTTGGAGTTCCAGAAGTTTGCGTTAGTTACAGATTACTACATACTATTCTGTTTTTGACAGATTCTGTTTTTCGTGTGTTGTTTGCTTGTTTTGATGAATCTATGGCTAGTAAAATAGTTTATAATCCATAGAGAAGTTGGAATACAGTAGGTTTAACACCAATATAAATAAAGAATAAGTTCATTACAGTACCTTGAAGTGGTCTTTTGTTTTCTTTCGCTAACGGAGCTCACGAGATTTTTGTTGAGTTTTGTGTTGTGAAGTTTTCAAGTTTTGGGTAAATTCTTTTGATGGATTATGGAACAAGGAGTGGCAAGATCCTAAGCTTGGGTATGCCCATGGCACCCACAAGATAATCCAAGGACACCAAAAATTCAAAGCTTGGGGATGCCCCGGAAGGCATCCCCTCTTTCGTCTACTTCCATCGGTAATTTTACTTGGAGCTATATTTTTATTCACCACATGATATGTGTTTTGCTTGGAGCGTCTTGTATGATTTGAGTCTTTGCTTTTTAGTTTACCACAATCATCCTTACTGTCCACACCTTTTGAGAGAGCCATACATGAATTGGAAATTGATAGAATACTCTAAGTGCTTCACTTATATCTTTTGAGCTTTATAGTTTTGCTCTAGTGCCTCACTTATATCTTTTAGAGCATGGTGGTGGATTAGTTTTAAAGAAACTATTGATCTCTCATGCTTCACTTAGATTGTTTTGAGAGTTTTAAATAGCATGGTAATTTGCTTAATAATAATAATATGCTTGGTATTCAAGATTTGTAAAACTTTCTTTTGAGTGCGTTGAATACTAAGAAAAGTTTGATGCTTGATAATTGTTTTGAGATATGGAGGTGATAATATCAAAGTCATGCTAGTAGAGTAATTGTGAATTTGAGAAGTGCTTTTGTTGAAGTTGGCAAGTCCCGTAGCATGCACGTATGGTAAACGTTATGTAACAAATTTGAAACATGAGGTGTTATTTGATTGTCCTCCTTACGAGTGGCTGTCGGGGACGAGCGATGGTCTTTTCCTACCAATCTATTCCCCTAGGAGCATGCGCGTAATGCTTTGGTTTTTGATGACTTGTAGATTTTTGCAATAAGTATATGAGTTCTTTATGACTAATGTTGAGCCCATGGATTATACACACTCTCACCCTTCCACCATTGCTAGCCTCTTCGGTACCGTGCATTGCCCTTTCTCACATTGAGAGTTGGTGCAAACTTCGCCGGTGCATCCAAACCCCGTGATATGATACGCTCTTTCACACATAAATCTCCTTCTATCTTCCTCAAAATAGCCACCATACCTACCTATTATGGTCTTTACATAGCCATTCCGAGATATATTGACATGCAACATTCCACCATACCGTTCTTCATGACACATTCATCATTGTCATATTGCTTAGCATGATCATGTAGTTGACATAGTATTTGTGGCGAAGCCACCGTTCATAATTCTTTCATACATGTCGCTCTTGGTTCATTGCATATCCCGGTACACCGCCGGAGGCATTCATATAGAGTCATACTTTGTTCTAGTATCGAGTTGTAATCATTGAGTTGTAAATAAATAGAAGTGTGATGATCATCATTCAATAGAGCATTGTCCCAATAAAAAAGAGAAAGGCCAAAGAAAAAAAAGAAGGCCCAAAAAAATAATAAAAAGAAAATAAATAAAAAAGAGGCAATGCTACTATCCTTTTTTTTCACACTTGTGCTTCAAAGTAGCACCATAATCTTCATGATAGAGAGTCTCTTGTTTTGTCATTGTCATATACTAGTGGGAATCCTTCATTATAGAACTTGGCTTGTATATTCCTATGATGGGCTTCCTCAAATGCCATAGGTCTTCGTGAGCAAGCAAGTTGGATGCACACCCACTTAGTTTCTTTTGTTGAGCGTTCATACATTTATAGCTCTAGTGCATCCGTTGCATGGCAATCCCTACTCCTTGCATTAACATCAATCGATGCGCATCTCCATAGCCCATTGATTAGCCTCGTTGATGTGAGATCTTCTCCTTTTTTGTCTTCTCCACATAACCCCCATCATCATATTCTATTCCACCCATAGTGCTATATCCATCGCTCACGCTCATGTATTGCGTGAAGGTTTATGAGTTTGAGATTATTAAAGTATGAAACAATTGCTTGGCTTATCATCGGGGTTGTGCATGATGAGACCATTCTTGTGTGACAAAAATGGAGCATGACTAAAACTATATGATTTTGTAGGGATGAACTTTCTTTGGCCATGTTATTTTGAGAAGACATAATTACTTAGTTAGTATGCTTGAAGTATTATTATTTTTCTGTCAATATGAACTTTTGTCTTGAATCTTTCGGATCTGAACATTCATACCACAATTAAGAAGATTTACATTGAAATTATGCCAAGTAGCACTCCGCATCAAAAATTCTCTTTTTATCATTTACCTACTCGAGGACGAGCAGGAATTAAGCTTGGGGATGCCTGATACGTCTCCAACGTATCTATAATTTTTGATTGCTCCATGCTATATTATCTACTATTGTGGACTATATTGGGCTTTATTTTCCACTTTTATATTACTTTTGGGACTAACCTATAAACCGGAGGCCCAGCCTAGAATTATTGTTTTTTGCCTATTTCAGTGTTTCGAAGAAACAGAATATCAAACGGAGTCCAAACGGAATGAAACCTTCGGGAACGTGATTTGCTCATCAGATAAGATCCAGGAGACTTGGACCCTCCGTCAAGAAAGCCACGAGGAGGCCACGAGGGTGGAGGGTGCCCCCCTAGGGCGCGCCCCCTGCCTCGTGGGCCCCTCAAAGCTCCACCGACGTACTCCTTCCTCCTATATATACCTATGTACCCCCAAACGATCAGATACGGAGCCAAAAACCTAATTCCATCGCTGAAACCTTCTGTACCCATGAGATCCCATCTTGGGGCCTGTTCCGGAGCTCCGCCGGAATGAGAATCGATCATAGAGGGCTTCTACATCATCACCATAGCCCCTCCGATGAAGTGTGAGTAGTTTACCTCAGACCTTCGGGTCCATAGTTAGTAGCTAGATGGCTTCTTATCTCTTTTTGGATCTCAATACAATGTTCTCCCCTCTATCATGGAGATCTATTCGATGTAATCTTCTTTTTGCGGTGTGTTTGTTGAGACCGATGAATTATGGGTTTATGATCACGATTATCTATGAACAATATTTGAATCTTCTCTGAATTCTTTTATGTATGATTGGTTATCTTTGCAATTCTCTTTGAATTATCAGTTTGGTTTGGCCTACTAGATTGGTTTTTCTTGCAATGGGAGAAGTGCTTAGCTTTGGGTTCAATCTTGCGGTGTCCTTACCCAGTGACAGAAGGGGCAGCAAGGCACGTATTGTATTGTTGTCGTCGAGGATAACAAGATGGGGTATTTATCATATTGCATGAATTTATTCCTCTACATCATGTCATCTTGCTTAAGGCGTTACTCTGTTTTCATTAACTTAATACTCTAGATGCATGCTGGATAGCGGTCGATGAGTGGAGTAATAGTAGTAGATGCAGGCAGGAGTCGGTCTACTTGTCTCGGACGTGATGCCTATATACATGACTATGCTCAATTCTGTCAATTGCTCAATAGTAATTGTTCACCCATCGTAGAAATACTTATGCTCTTGAGAGAAGCCACTAGTGAAACCTATGGCTCCCGGGTCTATTCTCATCATATCAATCTCCAATCACTTTATTATTGCTTTGCTTTTTACTTTGCCTTTTATTTTACCTTGCATCTTTATACCAAAAATACCAAAAATATTATCTATCATCTCTATCAGATCTCATTCTTGTAAGTGACCGTGAAGGGATTGACAACCCCTAATCGCGTTGGTTGCATTGAGCTATTGTTTTGTGTAGGTACGAGGGACTCGCGCGTGGCCTCCTACTGGATTGATACCTTGGTTCTCAAAAACTGAGGGAAATACTTACGCTACTTTGCTGCATCATCCTCTCCTCTTCGGGGAAATCCAACGCAGTGCTCAAGAGGTAGCACGCCTGGCAACTTATTCTGATGGATCACTTCTTCTTGTCTGTATACGGGGCACTGCTGATGTTACTAAGGAAGCAGGTGTTGTCTCGTATGGTCGCACTCTCCGGACCTATTCCAACATCTGTTCCGGGGTATTCGGGATGGATACTAGTGTACTAGCGCCAACACCTTCTCCCTGGTTCAGTATTGAAAGTCTTGGAGGAAACTCGCTCTTCCTTGGACAAAACTATCCAATGATGGCGGAAGGCGATCCAGCTGTTGTTGACACAACGTTACTACCATTTATGAGAAGCAACTATATCTATACCTCGGACATTACTATGCTTCCCTACCGTCCCAATATGGGTCCTAACATAGGCCGCTTCAGCCTCGATGATCAGTCCTGCGTTGGTCTTGAGATTGACAGTAGCTGGCCCTTCCCAGAGAATCACTTCTGGTTCAAAGCAAGCGTTTCCAACGCCGACGAGTGGTTGAGCTGAAGTTCATTTCATCTCTTTGTTATTTGTTGTGTGAGAAAAACTTTACTAGAATGTTTTGTTGGAAATGATATATAATCCAACGTGTATCCTCGTTGTCATTGTGGGTTGATGACTTGTTGTATGTAATCAATGGTACATTTGCATATGCGTCCATGAACTCACGCCTGCTAGTGGTGTCCATATGAACAGTGCTAGTGATTTTAGTTGCAAAAATTAGATAGTGCTAGTGATTTGTAGCTGCATATTTTGAGAAATCGCAGTGTTACAAGGTTGACAAATGGCAATGTTACTAGATAACAAATGTCAATCTTTCCAGTTTGAGAAATGGCAACATACCCAAAATGACAGATATGCAAATCTTACCCAATTGTTTATACATGGTTGCATACGGGTCGTGCAAAACAACCGTTTGCATTGAAGGGATGCAGAAATCCTGCTCGGCACATTTTCCCTTGGCTTCCTGGGGAAGCTGTCGGTTTGCATACGGGTGTTCTAACTAAAACGTTTGCGATGAGTGTTTTATATTTAAAAACCGTTGACGTTTTTTCAAAAGAAAATCGTTTGATAAGTCTGTACATTAAGAGAGAAAAACGCAAGTTCATTCAAACCATATCTTTCATTCAGTCACACTGCGAATTTATATTCATATGATCGAGAATTCGAGATACAGTATTAAACCCCAAAAAACATATTTCCGGCGGCGGCGGAGGCAGCGTGCCGCGCCGTCATTGTCATTATCGTCCTCCGAGATGCCGTTGTTGAAGTCTTCAAGGTAGCACAAAATGTTCTTCACTTGTAAATCAAACATCATGTCGTTGCGCGATCGACGGGCGGGGCATGGGAGGACGGCAACTGGCGCCGCTGAGAGGTAGCGGTCGATGGCAGCGTCCCATGCCGCTGAGGGGGGGCGCACGGGCACGGGCAAGGGCACGGCAGGTGTAGCCAAACGCAAGGGGACCGGCGCCACGGTGGGTGGAGGGGCGCGCACGGGCGCGGTGGGTGCAGCCAAACGCATGGGGGCCGGCGCCACAGTGGGTGGAGGGGCGCGCACGGGCACGGGCACGGGCGCTGGTGCTGGCATGTACACGAGCTCGCGCGGGTCCGCGGAGACCTCGTTGACGCCCGCGGCTTCCAGCTCTGCGATAGTGCTCGGCGACCAGCCCATCAATGCTACGGGGATGGTCGCTGGCACGGGGATGGGAGCTGGGACGGGAGTGGGGGCAGCAACCGCTGCGGCCAGCTCATTCTGGGCCATGTCCATGAGGCCCCATTCCTCCTTATTTTCTATCTACTTCGGCTCGGAGTCGACTTCACCAAACTTGAAGATAGTGGCAGATGATCATTCTGCGCCATGGCGGTGGAGGTCTGCGGGGGGGAGGGGAATGGGAGGTGAACAGTAAGGCCACCCGTATTAAACAGCGTCTTGGGCGCCATTAATGGAGAGGAAGGCGGGCGCCATGGAAGTCAAAGGGCCCGCTTCCCAGTGAGCCTGCATAGTGTACAGCTCGCACGCTTCCCAGTGAGCCTGCGCATTGGAGGACAGCTTACATGCCTCTCGGTCAGCCTGTGCCCCGGACTGCGCTCGCACGCCTCCGTTCAGTCAAGGTCAAGCAGCTGTCCGCACGGCACCTCCTTCAGCCATTAAAACCAAGACACGTGGCGTCACGTGAATGGTTAACAGAATGCACATGGTTTGAATTATACAAACGTTTGAGATATTAAAGTGGCAGCTATTTTTTTTAAACGCCTTTGTTGGCTGTCATTATGCGAGTGCGCCTTCTCTCAAAATGGACACGAAAAATACCACATCATGTCGGGTGCCATTCCATGATAGCATGCCAAGTTTCATGAATTTCAGACGAGTTTTGGATTTACTACAATTTAAAAACCAGGCATCTCAATGTTTTGTCGGCAATCAATGGTGCCCTGGTGTTCGAAATTCATTCCTATTTCTTGCATGGGACCTAAGCATGCACCCAAGGACACATATTTGATTTTTCAGCCAATTTATATGCACTGGAGCATGTGCATGTGGTTCAAATTTGAATTATGCACATAAATGCATTGAAACTCAGTTAATGCATAAAAATGTCCAAAAGAACCCCAAAAAATCACAAAAATTGACACAACACTCCTGTTGTTCTATGCTGACACGAGAAAATTCTTGGAAGCAATAAGAGGCAGTGGATATCGTTTCGTCCCCAAAGGTGGGACGTTCCCTACCGAAACCATGATGCTTGTTGTGAGAAGCTCTGGTTTGTGAGAAGCTCTGGTTTGTGAGAAGCATATACCCAAACTTGCACCAAACGGGGCAAAAAATTTACCACGGCATGTTGATGCCGCTCCATGAAAGCATGCCAAGTTTCATGAATTTCAGATGAGTTTTGGATTTACTAGAATTTAAAAACGAGGCATCTCAATGTTTTGCCGCCAATCAACGGTGCCCTGGTGTTTGAAATTCATTCCCATTTCTTGCATGGGACCTAAGCATGCACCCAAGGACACAGATTTGATTTTTCAACCAATTTATATGCACTCGAGCATGTGCATGTAGTTAAAATTTGAATTATGCACATAAATGCATTGAAAACTCAGTTAATGCATAAAAATGTTCAAACGAACCCCGAAAAATCCCAAAAATTGACACAACACTCCTGTTGTTCTATGTTGACATGAGAAAATTTTTGAAAGCAATAAGAGGCAATGGATATCGTTTCGTCCCCAAAGGTGGGACGTTCCCTACCGAAACCATCATGCTTGTTGTGAGAAGCATGTACCCGAACCTGACCCAAATGGGACAAATTTTTTAACACGGCATGTTGATGCCGCTCCATGATAGTATGCCAAGTTTCATGAATTTCAGACGAGTTTTTATTTACTAGAATTTAAAAACGAAGCATGTCAACGTTTTGCCGGCAATCAACAGTGCCCTGGTGTTTGAGTTTCATTCCCATCTCTTGCATGGGACCTAGAAATTCACCCAAGGACACATATTAGACTTTTCAACCAACCTTAGTGCATTGAGCATGTTCTTGTAGTTCAAATTTGAATTATGCACATAAAATGCCTAGAAAACCTAGTTAATGCATAAAAATGTCCAAACGAACCCCGAAAAATCACAAAAATTGACACAACACTCCTGTTGTTCTATGTTGACACTAGAAAATTTTTGAAAGCAATAAGAGGCAATGGATATCGTTTCGTCCCCAAAGGTGGGACGTTCCCTATCGAAACCATCATGCTTGTTGTGAGAAGCTCTGGTTTGTGAGAAGCTTATACCCGAACCTACCCCAAATGGGACAAAATTTTCACCACGGCATGTTGATGCCGCTCCATGATAGCATGCCAAGTTTCGTGAATTTTAGACGAGTTTTGGATCTACTAGAATTTAAAAACCAGGCATCTCAACATTTTGCCGGCAATCAATAGTGCCATGGTGTTTGAATTTCATTCCCATCTCTTGCATGGGACCTAGAAATTCACCCAAGGACACACATGTGATTTTTCAACCAACTTTGGTGCATTGGAGCATGTGCTTGTAGTTAAAATTTGAATTATGCACATAAAATGCCTAGAAAACCCAGTTAATGTATAAAAAAGGCCAAACGAACCCCGAAAAATTCCAAGATTGAACACAACACTCATGTTGTTCTATGTTGACACTAGAAATTTTTTGAAAGCAATAAGAGGCAACGGATATCGTCCCGTCCCCAAAGGTGGTATGTTCCCTATCGAAACCATCATGCTTGTTGTGAGAAGCTCTGGTTTGTGAGAAGCTTATACCCAAACCTGCCCCAAATGGGACAAAATTTTCACAATGGCATGTTGATGTCGCTCCATGATAGCATGCCAAGTTTCATGAATTTCAGACGAGTTTTGGATTTACTAGAATTTAAAAACCAGGTATCTCAATGTTTTGCCGGCAATCAACAGTGCTCTGGTGTTTGAAAAATTCATTCCCATCTCTTGCATGGGACCTAGAAATTCACCCAAGGACACACATGTGATTTTTCAACCAACTTTAGTGCATTGGAGCATGTGCTTGTAGTTTAAATTTGAATTATGCACATAAAATGCCTAGAAAACCCAGTTAATGTATAAAAAAGGCCAAACGAACCCCGAAAAATTCATTCCCATTTCTTCCATGGGACCTAAGCATGCACTGAAGGACACAGATTTTATTTTTCAACCTATTTGTATGCATCGGAGCATGTGCATGTAGTTTAATTTTGAATTGTGCACCTGAACTGGCTAGAAAACCAGTTTAATGTATGAATTGTCCAAACGAACCCTGAATAATTCCAATTCTTTTACGACACACATACAATTGCATGTTCACTGCAGATAAAAGGTCTAGCAATTCAAACACCGTCCATTGCCGTTGTGACCCCATTTTCTAATTCAAATCAAGTAGATCCCACACAGTTTATTCTCACCAACCGTGTGAGATGTAGTACAAAATATCTTGGAGCACCATTGGTGTATAGACGCCTATGGCTTACGCGAGAAGGTGCGTCGGCTACAGTGCACAGTCGGCGTGTCAAGCACACTAGCTCGCTCGCCCAAAACTCACGCCTCTGCATCCCTCTCAATCTCGAAAATATCTACCGCCTGGAAGCTTTTAATGTTTGGTAGCACACGATTAGTATGTGCGTGCAATGTGCAATGTCTGTTACTCCCGCTCTGCTTCAGTCCCTTGATTCCAATTTTTAGTAGCCCCGACATTTTACTCCCGCCTCTGCATCCCTCGCAATCTCAAAAATATCTGCTCGCCCTCGATCCAAATTTTCTGTAGCCCCGCCTTGTTACTCCCACCTAGTAAAAATTTTAGTTGCCGCAGTATTTCCTCAAACACAACCTCCGCTCACACAGACACACACAACCCTCAAAACCATTGGTAGGTCGCCGCCATCGCCGATGCCTCCATCCTCAACCTCTGCCTGTGTGCTGGGGAGCTCGAGTAGCCAATGCCAAAAGGAGGTTTATCGTGGCCTTTTCGCCCGACGCCGGCGAGGTGGCCGCCGAGGTGTCCCCGTCGTCCTACGCAGGCCCGATCCGCTATCGCCGGTCCCCTGATCCGCCCGCCGCCGCGCCCCTACGCCGGTTCGAGGACTTCCCCGTCCTTCCCCGGACCCGGCAACCGACGAAGTCCTACCTCGGGGTCCGGGAGCGACGGTTGGGGAAGTGGGTCACCGAGATTACAGATCGAGAGACCCACACCCCCCGGTGGCTCGGTAGCTTCCACACGGCCGAGCTCACGGCCATGGAGTACGACCGCTGGCAGTTCCGCTACCACGGCGCAGCGGCTAGGCTCAATTTCCCCTTCGGCACACGTCCGGTCCACCTCGTTCCGCCGGAGCCAGGGTGGTGAGCTCGGCTATGGCGGGGGAGGACCGCGAGGCGTGGGAGCGTCTCGAGGCCGAGGCCGCCGACGAGGCCTACATGCAAGAGCTCCGCCGGTAGCACCCAGAGCTCGTGGAGGTGGAGTGGGCGATCTTTGCCGGTGCGGAGGGCGGCGAGGTTATCGCGCTCTCCTCTGATGACGAGGTCGACAACGGCAAGGACGGCGGCGCGGAGGGTGGCTAGGTTATCGCGCTCTCCTCTGATGACGAGGTCGAAGGCGGCGGCGACGGCGGCGCGGAGGGCATCGAGGTGGGCCCCGAGGACGAGGAGATCGACATCGACGAGTGGAGGAGTGCCTTCCCGAACGACCCCAACGACGGTACTCGCCCGGATCTGGCTCGCGGCACACCGTACATGGCGAGGAAGGATTGGCTCGACCTCTACTTCGACCGAAAGTAGTTTAGCTTAGTTTAAATTTATGTTTTATATTCGGTTATGTAAAACTATCTATGTTTATGTTTGAATGCATGCTACTTTCGGTTGAACCTGCTTTGAACTTGATCAAATTGAAGTTTACAACCTTAAGTTTAGGGGATCGACTAGAAAAGGCCAAAAATTGCTGGAGTATATATATATCCACTTAGGGTTTTAGTCCTTTAACTTTTGAAGGACGCCTAGAGATGTCCTTATGAGTTGTTTATTTCAGTTCTTCACAATGTGATGCTCTATATGTGCAACTATTTTCCATGCAGTTCAATTTCATTAATAATTGTTTCAACAATACCACTATGAATTACGATATTTGGTTGCTATTAAGGATATTGCAGTTAACATGCCTTTTCATTTTTCAATTGTTGTTTAGTGATAACCCACAAGTATAGGGGATCGCAACAGCTTTCAAGGGTAGAGTATTCAACCCAAATTTATTGATTCGACACAAGGGGAGCCAAAGAATATTCTCAAGTATTAGCAGCTGAGTTGTAACTCCTCCTATGTTTTCTCAACATAGCCGGTCCCAAGCCCGGGTAAAGGAGGAGGGTTGTGATAGGCTTGGTGAGACAACGTAAAAACTCAGCCACTCTTATGGAGATGAAACCCAAAAGATTTTCGTTGGGGCGTAACCCTCTCAGCGACGCGCCACATCGAAACCCGGGTGTGGTGGAAAATGGGCAAGGGCCGGGCCATCAACCCCCAAGTGGCACGCCGTATCTTGATCCGGATACGGTGGCAAGTGAGCGAGGATCGGGTCGTCGCATCCTTAGTGGCGCGCTACATCGGCGCCCGGGTGTAGTGGAAAATGAGCAAGGGTCTTCGCATTTGACTCGACGAGTGCGAAGGGTAAGGAAGCCAGTCGAGCCTAGGAGGATTCGCTTAGGTAGCTGGAACGTAGGGTCTCTGACAGGGAAGCTTCGGGAGCTAGTTGATGCAGCGGTGAGGAGAGGTGTTGATATCCTTTGCGTCCAGGAAACCAAATGGAGAGGACAGAAGGCGAAGGAGGTGGAGGATACCGGCTTCAAGCTGTGGTACACGGGGACGGCTGCAAACAGAAATGGCGTAGGCATCTTGATCAATAAGAGCCTCAAGTATGGAGTGGTAGACGTCAAGAGACGTGGGGACCGGATTATCTTGGTCAAGCTGGTAGTTGAGGACTTGGTTCTCAATGTTATCAGCATGTATGCCCCGCAAGTAGGCCACAACGAGAACACCAAGAGGGAGTTCTGGGAAGGCCTGGAAGACATGGTTAGGAGTGTACCGATTTGTGAGAAGCTCTTCATAGGAGGAGACCTCAATGGCCACGTGGGTACATCTAACACAGGTTTTGAAGGGGCGCATGGGGGCTTTGGCTATGGCATCAGGAATCAAGAAGGAGAAGATGTCTTAAGCTTTGCTCTAGCCTACAACATGATTGTAGCTAACACCCTCTTTAGAAAGAGAGAATCACATCTGGTGACCTTTAGTAGTGGCCAACACTCTAGCCAGATTGATTTCATCCTCTCGAGAAGAGAAGATAGGCGTGCGTGCCTAGACTATAAGGTGATACCTGGAGAGAGTGTTGTACCCCAGCATAAGCTGGTGGTTGCTGACTTCCGCTTTCGGATTCGTGTCCAGTGGGATAAGCGTGCCAAAGTCGCTAGAACGAAGTGGTGGAAGCTCAAGGGGGAGGTAGCTCAGGTGTTCAAGGAGAGGGTCATTAAGGAGGGCCCTTGGGAGGAAGGAGGGGATGCGGACAATGTGTGGATGAAGATGGCGAATTGCATTCGTAAGGTGGCCTCGGAGGAGTTTGGAGTGTCCAGGGGAAGGAGAAGCGAAGATAAGGATACCTGGTGGTGGAATGATGATGTCCAGAAGGCAATTAAAGAGAAGAAAGATTGCTTCAGACGCCTATACCTGGATAGGAGTGCAGACAACATAGAGAAGTACAAGATGGCGAAGAAGGCCGCAAAGCGAGCTGTTGCTGAAGCAAGGGGTCAGGCATATGAGGACCTCTACCAACGGTTAGGCACGAAGGAAGGTGAAAGAGACATCTATAAGATGGCCAAGATCCGAGAGAGGAAGACGAGGGACATTGGCCAAGTCAAATGCATCAAGGACGAGCAGGCCAACTCTTGGTGAAGGACGAGGAGATTAAGCATAGATGGCGGGAGTACTTCGACAAGTTGTTCAATGGGGAGAGTGAGAGTTCTACCATTGAACTAGACGACTCCTTTGATGAGACCAGCATGCGTTTTGTGCGGCAAATCCAGGAGTCTGAGGTGAAGGAGGCTTTAAAAAGGATGAAAGGAGGCAAGGCGATGGGCCTGATTGTATCCCCATTGAGGTGTGGAAAGGTCTTGGGGACATAGCAATAGTATGGCTAACCAAGCTTTTCAACCTCATTTTTCGGGCAAACAAGATGCCAGAAGAATGGAGACGGAGTATATTAGTACCAATCTTCAAGAACAAGGGGGATGTTCAGAGTTGTACTAATTACCGTGGAATTAAGCTGATGAGCCATACAATGAAGCTATGGGAGAGAGTCATTGAGCACCGCTTAAGAAGAATGACAAGCGTGACCAAAAATCAGTTTGGTTTCATGCCTGGGAGGCCGACCATGGAAGCCATTTTCTTGGTACGACAACTTATGGAGAGATATAGGGAGCAAAAGAAGGACTTGCATATGGTGTTCATTGACATGGAGAAGGCCTATGATAAGATACCGTGGAATGTCATGTGGTGGGCCTTGGAGAAACACAAAGTCCCAGCAAAGTACATTACCCTCATCAAGGACATGTACGATAATGTTGTGACAAGTGTTCGAACAAGTGATGTCGACATCGATGACTTCCCGATTAAGATAGGACTGCATCAGGGGTCAGCTTTGAGCCCTTATCTTTTTGCATTGGTGATGGATGAGGTCACAAGGGATATACAAGGAGATATCCCATGGTGTATGCTCTTTGCGGATGATGTGGTGCTAGTTGACGATAGTCGGACGGGGGTAAATAGGAAGTTAGAGTTATGGAGACAAACCTTGGAATCGAAAGGGTTTAGGCTTAGTAGAACTAAAACCGAGTACATGATGTGCGGTTTCAGTACTACTAGGTGTGAGGAGGAGGAGGTTAGCCTTGATGGCCAGGTGGTACCTCGGAAGGACACCTTTCGGTATTTGGGGTCTATGTTGCAGGAGGATGGGGGTATTGATGAAGATGTGAACCATCGAATCAAAGCCGGATGGATGAAGTGGCGCCAAGCTTCTGGCATTCTCTGTGACAAGAGAGTGCCACAAAAGCTAAAAGGCAAGTTCTACAGGACGGCGGTTCGACCCGCAATGTTGTATGGCGCAGAGTGTTGGCCGACTAAAAGGCGACATGTTCAACAGTTAGGTGTGGTGGAGATGCGTATGTTGAGATGGATGTGTGGCCACACGAGGAAGGATCGAGTCCGGAATGATGATATACGAGATAGAGTTGGGGTAGCACCAATTGAGGAGAAGCTTGTCCAACATCGTCTGAGATGGTTTGGGCATATTCAGCGCAGGCCTCCAGAAGCTCCAGTGCATAGCGGATGGCTAAAGCGTGCGGAGAATGTCAAGAGAGGGCGGGGTAGACCAAATTTGACATGGGAGGAGTCCGTTAAGAGAGACCTGAAGGATTGGAGTATCACCAAAGAGCTAGCTATGGACAGGGGTGCGTGGAAGCTTGCTATCCATGTGCCAGAGCCATGAGTTGGTTGCGAGATCTTATGGGTTTTCACCTCTAGCCTACCCCAACTTGTTTGGGACTAAAGGCTTTGTTGTTGTTGTTGTTGTTGTTGTTGTTGTTGTATTAGCAGCTGAGTTGTCAATTCAACCACACCTGGAAACTTAGTATCTGCAGCAAAGTGTTTAGTAGCACAGTAATATGATAGTGGTGGTAACGGTAACAAAAGAGTAGTGCAAGCAATAGTAAATATTTTTGGTATTTTGTAGTGATTGTAACAGTAGCAGCGGGAAAGTAAATAAGCGGAAACCAGTATATGGAAAACTCGTAGGCACCGGATCAGTGATGGATAATTATGCCGGATGCGGTTCATCATGTAATAGCCATAACATAGGGTGACACAGAACTAGCTTCAATTCATCAATGTAATGTAGGCATGTATTCCGTATATAGTCATACGTGCTTATGGAAAAGAACTTGCATGACATCTTTTGTCCTGCCCTCCCGTGGCAGCGGGGTCCTATTGGAAACTAAGGGATATTAAGGCCTCCTTTCAATAGAGAACCGGAACAAAGCATTAGCACATAGTGAATACATGAACTCCTCAAACTATGGTCATCACCGGGAGTGGTCTCGATTATTGTCACTTCGGGGTTGCCGGATCATAACACATAGTAGGTGACTATAGACTTGCAAGATAGGATCAAGAACTCACATATATTCATGAAAACATAATAGGTTCATATCTGAAATCATGGCACTCGGGCCCTAGTGACAAGCATTAAGCATAGCAAAGTCATAGCAACATCAATCTCAGAACATAGTGGATACTAGGGATCAAACCCTAACAAAACTAACTCGATTACATGATAAATCTCATCCAACCCATCACCGTCCAGCAAGCCTACGATGGAATTACTCACGCACGGCGGTGAGCATCATGAAATTGGTGATGGAGGATGGTTGATGATGACGACGGCAACAATCCCCCTCTCCGGAGCCCCGAACGGACTCCAGATCAGCCCTCCCGAGAGGTTTTAGGGCTTGGCGGTGGCTCCGTATCGTAAAACGCGATGATTTCTTCTCTCTGATTTTTTTCTCTCCAAAAGCAAATATATAGAGTTGGAGTTGGCGTCGAAGGGCATCCAGGGGGCCCACGAGGTAGGGGGCGCGCCCTACGGGGCGCGCCCCCCACCCTCGTGGACAGGGTGTGGGCCCCCTGGTCTTCTTCTTTGGTGAGGATTTTTTATTGTTTTTTCTAAGATGTTCCGTGGAGTTTCAGGTCATTCCGAGAATATTTGTTTTCTGCACATAAAACAACATCATGGCAATTCTGCTGAAAACAGCGTCAGTCCGGGTTAGTTCCATTCAAATCATACAAGTTAGAGTCCAAAACAAGGGCAAAAGTGTTTGGAAAAGTAGATACGACGAAGACGTATCAACTCCCCCAAGCTTAAACCCTTGCTTGTCCTCAAGCAATTCAGTTGACAAATTGAAGGAAAGAAAGAAAACTTTTACAAACTCTGTTTGCTCTTGTTGTTGTAACTATGTCAAGCCAACATTCAAGTTTTCAGCATAGATCATAACTAACCACATTTGCAATAATTCTCAGGTCTCATAATTACTCATATCAATAGCATAATCAACTAGCAAACCATAATAATAAATCTCGGATGACAACACTTTCTCAAAACAGTCGTAATATGATATAACAAAATGGTATCTCGCTAGCCCTTTCTGAGACCGCAAAACAGAAATGCAGAGCACCTTTAAAGATCAAGGACTGACTAGACATTGTAATTCATGGTAAAAGAGATCCAATCATAGTCACACCCAACATAGATTAATATGTGATGAATGCAAATGACAGCTGTGCTCTCCAGCTAGTGCTTTTTAATAAGAGGGTGATGACTCAACATAAAAGTAAATGGATAGGCCCTTTGCAGAGGGAAGCAGGGATTTGTAGAGGTGCTAGAGCTCGGTGAAATAGAGATAAATTGAATTTTGAGCGGTATACTTTCATTGTCAACGTAACAACTAAGAGATGGCGATATCTTCCATGCTAAACACATTATAGGCGGTTCCCAAACAGAATGGTAAAGTTTATACTCCCCCTCCACCAACAAGCATCAATCCATGACTTGCTCGAAACAATGAGTGTCTCCAACATACATCAGGTCCCAGGGGGAGTTTTGTTTGCAATTAATTTTGATTTAGTTTGCATAAAGCATGGGACTGGGCATCCCGATGACCAGCCATTTTCTCGTGAGTGAGGAGCGGAGTCCACTCCTCTTGAGAATAACCCGCCTAACACGGAAGATAAGGACATCCTTGGTTGATACATGAGCTATTCGAGCATACAAAACAGAATGTTTGTTTGAAGGTTTAGAGTTTGGCACATACAGATTTACTTGGAACGGCAGGTAGATACCGCATATAGGAAGGTATAGTGGACTCATCTGGAATAACTTTGGGGTTTAAGGAATTGGATGCACAAGCAATATTACCGCTTAGTACAGGTGAAGGCTAGCAAAAGACTGGGAAGCGACCAACTAGAGAGCGACAATAGCCATGTACATGCATTAAAATTAATAAACATTGGATGCAAGCATGAGTAGGATATAATCCACCATGAACATAAATATCGTGAAGGCTATGTTGATTTTGTTTCAACTACATGTGTGAACATGTGCCAAGTCAAGTCACTTAAATCATTCAAAGGAGGATACCACCCCATCATACCACATCATAATCATCTCAATAGCATGTTGGCACACAAGGTAAATCATTATAACTCATAGCTAATCAAGCATGGCACAAGCAACTATGATCTCTAATTGTCATTGCAAACATGTTTATTCATAATCAGCTAAATCAAGAACGAGGGGCTCATCATATTTACAAAAACAGAAGAGGCCGAGTTCATACCAGCTTTTCCCATCCCAGTCAGTCCATCATATATCATCATAATTGCCTTTCACTTGCACGACCGAACGATGTGAATAATAATACGAGTGCACGTGCATTGAACTAAGCTAGAATCTGCGAGCATTCAATAAACAGGAGAAGACAAGGCAATATGGGCTCTGGGTTAAATCAACAATAATGCATACAAGAGCCACTTCAATAATTTAATGATAGCCTTCCCCTACTGTCGGTGTACTAAAGTAGGGGTACCTTAGTACCCCGGACTTGTGCACGGGCAGTCGTAGCACCCCGCGGCAAGGCTTGCCAGGCGATCGCCAAGACTCTCCGTGGTCCCTTTTTGGGTCATCCAAGAACAAAGTATTTGAGCCAAGGCCCCGGCAGGAGGAGCTTGCCGGGAAGGCCACCCGAAGAGAGCAAGGCCCCGGCAAGAGGAGCTTGCTGGGAAGGCCGACCGAGGCACGACAAGATACTTGCTGTGACGCGCCCCGCGTCCCGGCAAGGACCGGTGAGCGACAAGCTCCCGGGCGCGACAAGGCACCAATCGCGGCAAGGCGTTTGCCGCGGCAAGCCACCACCCCGCGCCTGCGCTCCAGCTCATCCACCCACGCGTCGCTCTGGGGCCATTCCAGGCATACATGGCGAGAGGCCGCGCAGCCAGGAGCATGCGGTGGCAAGGCAACGCTGACAGAGTAGCCATCGTGGCAAACGGTGGCGCTCCTGACGGTCCCTTCCCTGCACCATCTGGGCGATGCGGACGGGCATTTAATGCCCTTGTCCCCTGTCGTCAGAGTTAGGTATGTTAGTACTGTGCAAACAGCTGTACCCAACACAGCGTTTTCCAGTTTTGCCCCCGCCTACATTGCCACCTGTGGGTAACCCCTTGCACATATAAAAGAGGCCCCATGCGCAACGGAGGGAAAAAAGGGGGCCATCCACACTCGGTCTCGCCATCAGCTCCCATGTACTGTAGCACCACACGCTCTCGAGCAAGAACACAATACCAAACCACAAAGCAGCAGTAGGGTTTTACGCATCCGTGCGGCCCGAAGCTGGGTAAACCCCTCGTGTGCACCGCCTCGATCCGCTCTTCGTGCGACCTCCGCCCCCCGCCGAACCAAGAAAGGGGCTCGGTCCCCATAGGTGTTGGTGGAGGCAGATTTCCCCCCGACATCTTTGGCGCGCCAGGTAGGGGGCGTCGAAGTTGTGCGAACCTGATCCGGCGTCTGCACAGGCTAGATCTCCATCATCTTCGTCGACATGCCACCGAAGAAGAAAGCTCCGGAGGTGGCCGGTCCGTCCGCGTCGAACCCACCGCCCTTGGAGCAAACGGGTGGTGGGGACGGCACCGGCAGCGGGACGGGCGTCGTCGAGCCAGCTCATGGCGCCACGGCATCCGAACATGCACCGCGCCCCTCTCAAGAGGCACGGGACCAGCAGCGTCTTGGTGCCCACGGTACCATACGCTCGCTGGACCCAGATCGAGCCGGCGGATCCCAGGGCGCTCAAGGCCAGCACTCACACCAACGTGCTGGCGCGAGCGTGGCGCGGCTGCCTGGTCCGGGTGTTGCTCCTTCTAACGTAGTTAGAAGTTCGAACACATCCCGCTCCACGCGTCGTTCGCCACCACTGCCCACCACTCCAGCAGAAGCTCTGGCGCGAGCTCAACTGCTCCTAGACTACCCTCCAACGGCGGACAAGCTCGATGACTGGAGGGCCACGATACAGAGCCTCATCGGTTTCGCTAACGGCGACAGCCCGCGGTAGCACAGCGTGTCGCAGCCGCGGCGGAACGGCCAGGCGAGAACCGATGGCGCCAAGACCGGCGGGGGTGCGACCACCGTGCACTCCCCGCCCCAGAGGCCAAGATCACCGACTCGCTGGAACCATCACGACAACGACTCCACCGCGTCGTCGAATCCGCGAACTCGTCGCGATCAACGCCAAGTTCTTCACGAGCGAGAGCAAGAGGACGCTCGTACTCGCATCGAGCGTCGGAGAGAAGCGCGGCGTCAATCAGACCAGCGCGCTGGGCCCTCTGTCGACATGCATGCACCGGGGGAACCAGGAGACCTGCCGTACGCGGTGGGCTGCCCTGCGTTCACCCGTGAGCTGCGGCAAGTCCAGTGGCCCAGCACGAAGAATTTCAAGCCAGACGTACCAGAGAAGTACGACGGCAAGTCGCATCCGTCGGAGTTCCTCAGCATCTACACCATCGCGGTGCAGGCTGCTGGAGGGCGAGACGACAAGATCCTTGCCAACTACTTCCCGCTGGTACTCAAATCCAACGTCAGATCCTGGCTCATTCACTTGCCGGACAACTCCATAACCTCCTGGACAGACTTGTGCCATCAGTTTGTTGGCGCCTTTACGGGTGGCCACAAACCCCATGGCCAAGACAGCGACCTTCACCTGCTCGTCCAGAAGGAGGGGGAACCCTTGC
This sequence comes from Aegilops umbellulata, assembly GCA_032464435.1. Lineage (NCBI taxonomy): Eukaryota > Viridiplantae > Streptophyta > Magnoliopsida > Poales > Poaceae > Aegilops > Aegilops umbellulata. Next base: position 82,164,810 of record CP136058.1, read on the forward strand.
GCAAGTTCATCCAGAGATTCAGCCGTGTACACTACAACATCCCAGACGTCCACCCCGCTGCGGTCATCAGCGCGTTCCATCAGAACGTGCGTAACCGCAGGATGCGGGAGGAGATGGCGATGTGCAAGATCAAAGACGTCAGCGAGCTATATGCCCTGGCCGACAAGTGTGCCCGTGCTGAGGAAGGGAGGAAACTCCCCGGAGAGAACACTGGAGCAGGGGAATCTGACAGTGAGGATACCGCCCCGGCAAGGAAGGGCCGGCGGCGGAGCAGCAGGAAGAAGAAGAGCCAAGAAGTACTGGTTGTTGAGCAGTCCGGCGATGAAGGCGCCGCCAAGAAGGCCCAGGCTGGTAGCTCCGGCAAGGAGGTTGCCGGATGCGCCAACTGCCAGGCTGTGGCGGTCACCGACAAGCGGGACGGCACCAACAAACAGTACTGCAAGATCCACCGCACCAAGGGCCATGACCTCCAGAGCTGCAAGCAGGTCCAGCGGCTCGTCGAGCTGCAAAAGGCCGAGTACGAGCGGCGTGACAGGGAGAGAGCCCGGGGAGGTGGCGGAGGATCAGGTACTAAGCACCCCGGCCAGGGAGGACGCCGCGACAAGGACAAGCAGCGGCAAACGGACAGGCCTCCCCGTGGCCGCGACAAGAACGAAGACGAAGACGAAGACGAAGACATGGATGACGTCGAGACCAGTGAGCAGGAGTTTCAGAAAGCCACAGAGGTCTTGTGCGTAGACGGCGGTGCTTCCCTGCATACTTCTCACCGCCAGCTCAAACAGTGGGCGCGGGAAGTCAATGCAGCGGAACCACCCGTCGAGTCGCGCAAGCCTCTGAAATGGTCCAGCACGCCTATCATCTTCGATATTGAGGACCACCCTGACCGCACAACTGCGATCGGGTGCTTGCCGATGTTGGTCTCGCCAACAGTCCGCAACCTCAAGGTCACCAAGATGCTAGTCGACGGCGGGGCCGGCTTGAACCTGATCTCCTCCGCTGTGCTCCGGAAACTCCAAGTCCCCGACAGCGAGCTCGAAGAGACCGGCACGTTCCAAGGAATCAACCCGGGAAGGAGCAAGCCAAAGGGGAAGATAACGTTGCCAGTGACATTTGGCAGCGAGCTGAACTTCAGGACAGAGAGGATCACTTCTGACGTTGCCGATTTTCCGTTGCCCTACAACGGAATTCTCGGCCGTCCAGCGCTCGCCAAATTCATGGCGGCCTCTCACTACGCATACAACATGCTCAAGATGTTAGGCCCGATAAGCGTCATCTCTGTCCTTGGCGACAAGAAGGACGCCCTTATCTGTGCCGACAAGATCTACCGGGAAGCAGCAGCCGCGGCGGATCACAAGCCGCTTGCCGCTGAAGCTCCCGGAGGGAAGAAGAAGACTAAGCCCGGCAAGTGCTCTGGCGCCCACTCCGGCAAGCGCACCTCCGTGGAGTGCTGCGCTACCGTCGAGGACGCGCCATTGAGCTCCACCGGCAAGAAGAAGACCAAGCCCGACGAGTGCTCTGGTGCCCACTCCGGCAAGCGCACCTCTTCGGAGTGCTGCGCTGCCGACGAGGACGCGCCATCGAGCTCCGCCGGCAAGAGTAAGAAGACGATGGCAGCTCCGCCAACGACCAAGAAGGTGCCCGCCAAGGAGGACGGCACTGGTGGTACCTTCACCATCAGTGCCACGCTCGACCCCAAATAGGAAAGCGCGCTCGTTGCTTTCCTGCGAGCGAATGTCGATGTGTTTGCCTGGCAACCATCTGACATCCCCGGCGTTCCCAGGAAAGTGATTGAGCACCACCTCGCCGGCTGTCCTCACGCGCGGCCCGTCAAGAAGAGAGTCAGGAAGCAAGCGGTGGAGCGCCAAGAGTTCATCGCAGAAGAGATCAAGAAGTTGGAAGCGGCAGGCCTCGTCAGAGGTGTGCTCCATCCGACGTGGTTGGCCAATCCTGTTGTCGTGCGCAAAGCAAATGGGAAATGGAGGCTTTGCATCGACTTCACTGATGTTAACAAAGCTTGTCCCAAAGATCCCTTTCCCTTGCCGCGCATTGACCAGATTGTTGACTCCACGGCCGGATGTGACCTGCTTTCATTTCTTGACGCCTACTCAGGATACCATCAGATCTTCATGGCTGAAGAAGATGAAGAAAAGACCGCGTTCATCACTCCATGTGGCACGTACTGCTTCGTGCGGATGCCTTTCGGACTGAAGAATGCTGGTTCAACATTTGCAAGGGTTGTCCACACCGCTTTTGAGCCACAAATCCATAGAAATGTGGAGGCCTACATGGATGACATAGTGGTCAAAAGCAGGGACCGGGCAACCCTGATTCAAGACTTAGAAGAGACCTTTGCGAACCTGCGCAGGATCAGCCTCAAGCTCAACCCCGAGAAGTGTGTGTTCGGAGTCCCTTCCGGCAAGCTTCTCGGGTTCTTCGTGTCTCAGCGAGGAATCGAAGCCAACCCAGACAAGATCAAGGCCATCGAGCAGATTGAAGCACCAACACGTGTCAAGGACGTACGAAGACTTGCCGGCTACGTCGCGGCTCTCAGCAGGTTTATTTCCAAGTCTGCAGAACGTGCCCTGCCGTTTTTCAAAATTTTGAAAAAGGCGGGTCCAGTAAAATGGACTCCGGAAGCGGAGGCTGCGCTGCAGGACTTGAAGAAATACCTGTCCTCTGCTCCAATACTTGTCGCGCCTAAACCACAAGAGAAGTTGCTGCTATACCTGGCGGCAACCAATCAAGTGGTTAGTGCTGCGTTAGTAGCGGAGAGAGAGGCAGATGATGAGCCAGCAACCGCGACGAGCACGTCCAACGACAAGCAGGGGGCTTCCCCGACAAGCTCTGGCCCCGACAAGGATGAATCTGCGCAGGAGCAAGTGGAGATGCTGAAGAAGAAAATGGTGCAGCGCCCAGTTTACTTTGTCAGCTCCCTCCTGCAGGGGGCTAGGTCAAGGTACTCTGGTGTGCAGAAATTGCTTTTCGGCCTCCTTATGGCCTCGAGAAAGCTGCGCCATTACTTCCAAGCACACGAGATTACAGTTGTCACCCGCTTTCCGCTGAAGAGGATACTGCAGAATCCAGAAGCAACAGGCAGGATTGTCGAGTGGGCACTAGAACTGTCGAGCTTCGGTCTCCAGTTCGAGAGCACCTCGACTATCCAAAGCAGAGCATTGGCGGAGTGGACACCGACACCGGACGAAGATATCCCAGAGACGAGCATCCCCGCCAAAGAAGCGAGCAAAGAGTGGCTGATGTACTTTGATGGTGCCTTCTCGCTGCAAGGCGCTGGTGCTGGCGCGTTACTCATCGCGCCCACCGGAGAGCACCTCAAGTACGTAGTCCAGATGCACTTCCCCAAGGAGCAAGCAACCAACAATACTGCAGAGTATGAAGGTCTGCTCGCCGGTCTCAGGATCGCGGCAGAACTTGGGATCAAGAAGCTCATTGTCAGGGGTGACTCGCAGCTTGTCGTCCGCCAAGTGAACAAGGATTACCAGAGTCCGTTGATGGAAGCGTACGTTGATGAAGTGAGGAAGCTGGGAGAGCACTTTGACGGCCTGCAAATGGAACACATTCCAAGAGCTGAGAACGACATCGCTGATGGCCTGTCAAAGTGCGCAGCATTTAAGTTACCTGTGGAACCAGGAACCTTTGTGCTCAAGCTGACTCAGCCATCCGTAACACCATCGACCAGACAGAGCAAGAAGAGGAGGTTGGTCTCCGGCGACTATCTTCCGGCAGAGCTCCCCGGAGCCGCCGCCAAGAAGGTCCCCAAGATCGACGCCAAGAGCGCTGAGGAGCCGTCTGCTCCGGAAAACCCCAGGGTTTGTTCCGTAGAAGCAGGCGCTCCCGACAAGTTTTGCTCCGGCAAGCTTGCCGGGGAACGTCAAGCTCCGGCTGAGCCCCAGATCCTCGTCGTCGAAGCAGACGTTCCCGCAGCAGCAGATGTGCCTTCAGTCCTTGTTGTCGAGCCGCAGGCTCCAGCATGGGCGCAGTAGACTGTCCATTTCCTCCAGCACGGAGAACTTCCCGAAGAACAAGAAGAAGCGGAAAGAGTAGCCCGCCGCTCGAGTATGTACCAGTTTGTCGACAACACACTGTACAGAAGAGGGCGCAACAGTGTGAAATTGAAGTGTATTTCCCGGGAAGACGGACAGAAGCTGTTGGCAGAGATACATGGAGGCATATGTGGTCACCACATTGGCGCAAGAGCACTTGCCGGCAAAGCGTTCCGGCAAGGTTTCTTCTGGCCGACAGCCCTCCAGGATGCAACTGCACAAGTAACCAAGTGTGAAGCGTGCCAGTTCCATTCCAAGCAGATACACCAGCCAGCTCAAGCTCTCCAGACGATCCCTTTATCCTGGCCATTTTCGGTCTGGGGGCTCGACATCCTCGGCCCCTTCCCCCGAGCTGTCGGGGGCTTTGAGTACTTGTACGTCGCAATCGACAAGTTCACAAAGTGGCCGGAAGTGGAACCAGCGAGGAAGGTGACAGCACAGTCAGCCATCAAGTTCTTTAGGTCGATTGTCTGCCGCTTCGGGATCCCCAACAGGATCATCACCGACAACGGTACACAATTCACGAGCCGCGCCTTCATGCAATACGTCCAAGATCTCGGCGCCAAGGTCTGCTTCGCTTCTGTTGCTCATCCCAAGAGCAACGGTCAAGCTGAAAGGGCCAATGCCGAAGTACTGCGCGGGCTCAAGACCAGAACTTTCGACAGGCTGCACAAGTGCGGAAGAAACTGGATCGAGGAGCTGCCGGTGGCTCTTTGGTCGATCAGAACGAGGCCAAATCGAGCCACTGGCCAGACACCATTTGCTCTAGTCTATGGAGCAGAAGCAGTTACCCCCACGGAACTCATATATGGGTCACCTCGAGTGCTCGCTTATGATGAGCTTGAGCAAGAGCGGCTGCGTGAAGATGACGCGCTGCTCCTTGAGGAAGATCGTCTTCAGGCTGCTGTGCGAGCCTCTCGCTACCAGCAAGCTTTGCATCGCTACCATAGCCGCAAAGTTAAAGCCAGAAGCTTCGAGGAAGGCGACCTTGTTCTTCGGCGCGCCCCGTCCGCCAAGAATCATAACAAGTTGACGCCGAAGTGGGAAGGCCCTTACCGGGTGAGACGAGTCACGAGGCCCGGCGCTATCCGCCTCGAGACCGAAGATGGCACTCCGGTGAGCAACTCCTGGAATATTGAGCATCTTCGTAAGTTTTACCCGTAAGGCGCGGTTGTCGGTGTTGGAAATATGCCCTAGAGGCAATAATAAAAGCATTATTATTATATTTCCTTATTCATGATAATTGTCTTTATTCGTGCTATAATTGTGTTAACCGGAAATCGTAATACATGTGTGAATAACAGACAACAACATGTCCCTAGTGAGCCTCTAGTTGACTAGCTCGTTGATCGACAGATAGTCAAGGTTTCCTGACTATGGACATTGGATGTCATCGATAACGGGATCACATCATTAGGAGAATGATGTGATGGACAAGACCCAATCCTAAACATAGCATAAGATCGCATAGTTCGTTTGCTAGAGTTATCCAATGTCAAGTATCCTTTCCTTAGACCATGATATCGTGTAACTCCCGGATACCGTAGGAGTGCTTTGGGTGTGCCAAACGTCACAATGTAACTGGGTGACTATAAAGGTATACTACGGGTATCTCTGAAAGTGTCTGTTGGGTTACATGGATCGAGACTGGGATTTGTCACTCCGCTTGACGGAGAGGTATCACCGGGCCCTCTCGGTAATGCATCATCATATGAGCTCAAGGTGATCAAAGTGTTTGATCACAAGGATCATGCATTACGGTATGAGAAAAGTGACTTGCCGATAATGAGATTGAACGAGGTATTGGTATACCGACGATCGAATCTCGGGCAAGTAAAATACCGATTGACAAAGGGAATCGTATACGGGATTAATTGAATCCTTGACATCGTGGTTCATCCGATGAGATCATCGTGGAGTATGTGGGAGCCAACATGGGTATCTAGATCCCGCTGTTGGTTATTGCCCGAGAGCCGTCTCGGTCATGTCTGCTTGTCTCCCGAACCCGTAGGGTCTACACACTTAAGGTTCGGTGACGCTAGGGTTGTGAAGATATGTATGTGCAGTAACCCGAATGTTGTTCGGAGTCCCGGATGAGATCCCGGATGTCACGAGGAGTTCCGGAATGGTCCGGAGGTAAAGAATTATATATAGGAAGTGCTATTTTGGCCATCGGGACAAGTTTCGGTGTTATCGGTATTGTACCGGGACCACCGGAGGGGTCCCGGGGTCCACCAGGTGGGGCCACCTGCCTTGGTGGGCCACATGGGCCTTAGGGGGTGCGCCTTGGCCCACTTGGGCCAAGGGGAACCAGCACCAAGGGCCCATGCGCCAAGGAAACTTGGAGAGGGGAGAGTCCAAAGGGGGGAAGGCACCTCCGAGGTGCCTTGGGGAGGATGGACTCCTCCCCCCCTCTTGGCCGCACCCCTTCCTTGGAGGAAGGGGCAAGGCTGCGCCCTCCCCCCCTCTAATGCATCTATATAAAGGTAGGGGAGGGAGGGGTGGCCGAACCCTATTGCCCTGGCGCCCCTCCTCCCTGCAACACCTCCTCCTCCTCCCGTAGTTGCTTAGCGAAGCCCTGCCGGAGTTCTGCTGCATCCACCACCACACCGTCGTGCTGGATCTTCCTCAACCTCTCCTTCCCCCTTGCTGGATCAAGAAGGAGGAGACGTCTCCCGTCCCGTACGTGTGTTGAACGCGGAGGTGCCGTCCGTTCGGTACTAGATCATCCGTGAATTGGATCACGGCAAGTACGACTACCTCATCCACGTTCACTCAAACGCTTCCGTTGCGATCTACAAAGTGGTATGTAGATGCTATCTAATCTGAATACTCGTTGCTAGATGAACTCATAGATGGATCTTGGTGAAACCGTAGGAAAAATTTTAATTTTCTGCAACGTTCCCCAACAGTGGCATCATGAGCTAGGTCTATGCGTAGTTCTTCTTGCGCGAGTAGAACACAATTTGTTGTGGGCGTAGATGTTGTCAACTCTTCTTGCCGCTACTAGTCTTATCTTGCTTCAGCGGTATTGTGGGATGAAGCGGCCCGGACCAACCTTACACGTACGCTTACGTGAGACCGGTTCCACCGACTAACATGCACTAGTTGCATAAGGTGGCTGGCGGGTGTCTGTCTCTCCTACTTTAGTTGGAGCGGATTCGATGAAAAGGGTCCTTATGAAGGGTAAATAGAAGTTGACAAATCACGTTGTGGTTTGAACGTAGGTAAGAAAACGTTCTTGCTAGAACCCTAATTCAGCCACGTAAAACTTGCAACAACAATTAGAGGACGTCTAACTTGTTTTTGCAGCAAGTGCTTTGTGATATGATATGGCCAAAGTTGTGATGTATGATGAATGATCTATATGTGATGTATGAGATGTTCATGCTATTGTAATAGGAATCATGACTTGCATGTCGATGAGTATGACAACCGGCAGGAGCCATAGGAGTTGTCTTTATTTTTTGTATGACCTGCGTGTCATTGAGAATCGCCATGTAAGTTACTTTACTTTATTGCTAAACGCGTTAGCCATAGTAGTAGAAGTAATAGTTGGCGAGCAACTTCATGGAGACACGATGATGAAGATCATGATGATGAAGATCATGGTGTCAAGCCGGTGACAAGATGATCATGGAGCCCCAAGATGGAGATCAAAGGAGCTATGTGATATTGGCCATATCATGTCACGTTTATTATTTGATTGCATGTGATGTTTATCATGTTTTTGCATCTTGTTTACTTAGGACGACGGTAGTAAATAAGATGATCCCTCATAATAATTTCAAGAAAGTGTTCTCCCTAACTGTGCACCGTTGCTAAGGTTCGTCGTTCTGAAGCACCACGTGATGATCAGGTGTGATAGGTCCTTACGTTCGCATACAACGGGTGTAAGACAGATTTACACACGCAAAACACTTAGGTTGACTTGACGAGCCTAGCATGTACAGACATGGCCTCGGAACACAGAAGACCGAAAGGTCGAGCATGAGTCGTATAGAAGATATGATCAACATGAAGATGTTCACCGATGTTGGCTAGTCCGTCTCGCGTGATGATCGAACACGGCCTAGTTGACTCGGATCATGTAATACTTAGATGACTAGTAGAGGGATGTCTATCTAAGTGGGAGTTCATTAAATTTGATTAAATGAACTTTATTATCATGAACTTAGTCTAAATATTTACAATATGTCTTGTAGATCAAATGGCCAACGTAGTCCTCAACTTCAACGCGTTCCTAGAGAAAACCAAGCTGAAAGACAATGGTAGCAACTATACGGACTGGGTCCGAAACCTGAGGATTATCCTCATAGCTGCCAAGAAAGATTATGTCCTAAGAGCACCGCTGGGTGACGCACCTATTCTCCCTGCAGAACAAGACGTTATGAACGCTTGGCAGTCACGCTGCGATGATTACTCCCTCGTTCAGTGCGACATGCTTTACAGCTTAGAGCCGGGACTCCAAAAGCGTTTTGAGAGACATGGAGCATATGAGATGTTCGAAGAGCTGAAAATGGTTTTCCAAGCTCATGCCCGGGTCGAGAGATATGAAGTCTCCGACAAATTCTTTAGCTGTAAGATGGAGGAAAATAGTTCTGTCAGTGAACACATACTCAAAATGTCTGGGTTGCACAACCGCATGACTCAACTGGAAGTTAATCTCCCGGAAGAAGCGGTCATTGACAGAATCCTCCAGTCGCTTCCACCTAGCTACAAGAGCTTTGTGATGAACTACAATATGCAGGGGATGGTAAAGACCATTCCTGAGGTATATGCTATGCTGAAATCAGCAGAGGTAGAAATCAAGAAGGAGCATCAAGTGTTGATGGTGAATAAAACCACTAAGTTCAAGAAGGGCAAGGGTAAAAAGAACTTCAAGAAGGACGGCAAGGAAGTTGCCGCGCCCGGTAAGCAAGTTGCCGGGAAGAAGCCAAAGAATGGACCCAAGCCCGAGACTGAGTGTTTTTATTGCAAGGGAAGTGGTCACTGGAAGCGGAACTGCCCCAAATACTTAGCGGACAAGAAGGCCGGCAAAACCAAAGGTATATGTGATATACATGTAATTGATGTGTACCTTACCAGTACTCGTAGTAGCTCTTGGGTATTTGATACCGGTGCAGTTGCTCACATTTGTAACTCAAAGCAGGAGCTGCGGAATAAACGGAGACTGGCGAAGGACGAGGTGACGATGCGCGTCGGGAATGGTTCCAAGGTCGATGTGATCGCCGTCGGCACGCTGCCTCTACATTTACCTACGGGATTAGTTTTAAACCTCAATAATTGTTATTTAGTGCCAAGTTTGAGCATGAACATTGTATCTGGATCTCGCTTAATTCGAGATGGCTACTCATTTAAATCCGAGAATAATGGTTGTTCTATTTATATGAGAAGATATGTTTTATGGTCATGCTCCAATGGTTGATGGTTTATTCTTAATGAATCTCGTACGTGATGATACACATATTCATAGTGTGAATACCAAAAGAGTGAAAGTTGATAACAATAGTCTCACATATTTGTGGCACTGCCGCCTTGGTCACATAGGTGTCAAACGCATGAAGAAGCTCCATGCAGATGGACTTTTAGAGTCTCTTGATTATGAATCATTTGACACGTGCGAACCATGCCTCATGGGTAAAATGACCAAGACTCCGTTCTCAGGAACAATGGAGCGAGCAACCAACTTATTGGAAATCATACATACCGATGTGTGTGGTCCAATGAGTGTTGAGGCTCGCGGTGGCTATCGTTATGTTCTCACCCTCACTGATGACTTGAGCAGATATGGGTATATCTACTTAATGAAACACAAGTCTGAGACCTTTGAAAAGTTCAAGGAATTTCAGAGTGAGGTTGAAAATCAACGTGATAGAAAGATCAAGTTTCTACGATCAGATCGTGGAGGAGAATACTTGAGTCACGAATTTGGCACACACTTAAGAAAATGTGGAATAGTTTCACAACTCACGCCGCCTGGAACACCTCAGCGTAATGGTGTGTCCGAACGTCGTAATCGCACTCTATTAGATATGGTGCGATCTATGATGTCTCTTACCGACTTACCGCTATCTTTTTGGGGCTATGCTTTAGAGACTGCCGCATTCACTTTAAATAGGGCTCTGTCGAAATCCGTTGAGACGACACCGTATGAATTATGGTTTGGGAAGAAACCTAAGCTGTCATTTCTAAAAGTTTGGGGATGCGATGCTTATGTCAAGAAACTTCAACCTGAAAAGCTCGAACCCAAGTCGGAAAAATGCGTCTTCATAGGATACCCTAAAGAAACTGTTGGGTATACCTTCTACCTCAGATCCGAAGGCAAGATCTTTGTTGCCAAGAATGGATCCTTTCTAGAGAAAGAGTTTCTCTCGAAAGAAGTAAGTGGGAGGAAAGTAGAACTTGATGAGGTATTACCTCTTGAACCAGAAAATGGCGAAACTCAAGAAAACGTTTCTGAGGTGCCTGCACCGACTAGAGAGGAAATTAATGATGATGATCAAGATGCTTCTGATCAAGCTCCTACTGAAATTCGAAGGTCCACAAGGACACGTTCCGCACCAGAGTGGTACGGCAACCCTGTCTTGGAAATCATGTTGTTAGACAATGAACCTTCAAACTATGAGGAAGCAATGGCGGGCCCGGATTCCGACAAATGGCTGGAAGCCATGAAATCCGAGATAGGATCCATGTATGAAAACAAAGTATGGACTTTGACTGACTTGCCCGTTGAACGGCGAGCCATAGAAAATAAATGGATCTTTAAGAAGAAGACAGACGCGGATGGTAATGTGACCATCTATAAAGCTCAGCTTGTCGCTAAGGGTTATCGACAAGTTCAAGGGGTTGACTACGATCAGACTTTCTCACCGGTAGCGAAGCTGAAGTCCGTCCAAATCATGTTAGCGATTGCCGCATACTATGATTATGAGATATGGCAAATGGACGTCAAAACGGCATTCCTTAATGGTTTCCTTAAGGAAGAATTGTATATGATGCAGCCGGAAGGTTTTGTCGATCCTAAGAATGCTGACAAGGTATGCAAGCTCCAACGCTCGATTTATGGGCTGGTGCAAGCATCTCGGAGTTGGAACATTCGCTTTGATGAGATGATCAAAGCGTTTGGGTTTACACAGACTTATGGAGAAGCCTGTGTTTACAAGAAAGTGAGTGGGAGCTCTGTAGCATTTCTCATATTATATGTAGACGACATACTTTTGATGGGAAATGATATAGAACTCTTGGACAGCATTAAGGCCTATTTGAATAAGAGTTTTTCAATGAAGGACCTTGGAGAAGCTGCTTATATATTAGGCATCAAGATCTATAGAGATAGATCGAGACGCCTCATAGGTCTTTCACAAAGCACATACCTTGATAAAATATTGAAGAAGTTCAATATGGATCAATCTAAGAAAGGGTTCTTACCTGTGTTACAAGGTGTGAAATTGAGCTCAGCTCAATGTCCGACCACGGCAGAAGATATAGAAGAGATGAGCGTCATCCCCTATGCCTTAGCCATAGGTTCTATTATGTATGCCATGCTGTGTACCAGACCTGATGTAAACCTTGCCGTAAGTTTGGTAGGAAGGTACCAAAGTAATCCCGGCAAGGAACACTGGACAGCGGTCAAGAATATCCTGAAGTACCTGAAAAGGACCAAGGAAATGTTTCTCGTTTATGGAGGTGACGAAGAGCTCGTCGTAAAAGGTTACGTCGACGCTAGCTTCTACACAGATCTGGATGACTCTAAGTCACAAACCGGATACGTGTATATTTTGAATGGCGGGGCAGTAAGCTGGCGCAGTTGCAAGCAAAGCGTCGTGGCGGGATCTACATGTGAAGCAGAGTACATGGCAGCCTCGGAGGCGGCACATGAAGAAATATGGGTGAAGGAGTTCATCACCGACCTCGGAGTCATACCCAATGCGTCGGGGCCAATCAAGCTCTTCTGTGACAACACTGGAGCTATTGCACTTGCAAAGGAGCCCAGGTTTCACAAGAAGACTAGGCACATCAAGCGTCGCTTCAACTCCATTCGTGAAAATGTTCAAGATGGAGACATAGAAATTTGTAAAGTGCACATGGATCTGAATGTCGCAGATCCGTTGACTAAACCTCTCCCTAAGGCAAAACATGATCAGCACCAGAACTCTATGGGTGTTCGATTTATCACAATGTAACTAGATTATTGACTCTAGTGCAAGTGGGAGACTGTTGGAAATATGCCCTAGAGGCAATAATAAAAGCATTATTATTATATTTCCTTATTCATGATAATTGTCTTTATTCGTGCTATAATTGTGTTAACCGGAAATCGTAATACATGTGTGAATAACAGACAACAACATGTCCCTAGTGAGCCTCTAGTTGACTAGCTCGTTGATTGACAGATAGTCAAGGTTTCCTGACTATGGACATTGGATGTCATCGATAACGGGATCACATCATTAGGAGAATGATGTGATGGACAAGACCCAATCCTAAACATAGCATAAGATCGCATAGTTCGTTTGCTAGAGTTATCCAATGTAAAGTATCCTTTCCTTAGACCATGAGATCGTGTAACTCCCGGATACCGTAGGAGTGCTTTGGGTGTGCCAAACGTCACAACGTAACTGGGTGACTATAAAGGTATACTACGGGTATCTCTGAAAGTGTCTGTTGGGTTACATGGATCGAGACTGGGATTTGTCACTCCGCTTGACGGAGAGGTATCACCGGGCCCTCTCGGTAATGCATCATCATATGAGCTCAAGGTGATCAAAGTGTTTGATCACAAGGATCATGCATTACGGTACGAGAAAAGTGACTTGCCGATAACGAGATTGAACGAGGTATTGGTATACCGACGATCGAATCTCGGGCAAGTAAAATACCGATTGACAAAGGGAATCGTATACGGGATTAATTGAATCCTTGACATCGTGGTTCATCCGATGAGATCATCGTGGAGTATGTGGGAGCCAACATGGGTATCCAGATCCCGCTGTTGGTTATTGCCCGAGAGCCGTCTCGGTCATGTCTGCTTGTCTCCCGAACCCGTAGGGTCTACACACTTAAGGTTCGGTGACGCTAGGGTTGTGAAGATATGTATGTGCAGTAACCCGAATGTTGTTCGGAGTCCCGGATGAGATCCCGGACGTCACGAGGAGTTCCGGAATGGTCCGGAGGTAAAGAATTATATATAGGAAGTGCTATTTTGGCCATCGGGACAAGTTTCGGTGTTATCGGTATTGTACCGGGACCACCGGAGGGGTCCCGGGGTCCACCAGGTGGGGCCACCTGCCTTGGTGGGCCACATGGGCCTTAGGGGGTGCGCCTTGGCCCACTTGGGACAAGGGGAACCAGCCCCAAGGGCCCATGCGCCAAGGAAACTTGGAGAGGGGAGAGTCCAAAGGGGGGAAGGCACCTCCGAGGTGCCTTGGGGAGGATGGACTCCTCCCCCCCTCTTGGCCGCACCCCTTCCTTGGAGGAAGGGGCAAGGCTGCGCCCTCCCCCCCTCTAATGCATCTATATAAAGGGAGGGGAGGGAGGGGTGGCCGAACCCTATTGCCCTGGCGCCCCCTCCTCCCTGCAACACCTCCTCCTCCTCCCGTAGTTGCTTAGCGAAGCCCTGCCGGAGTTCTGCTGCATCCACCACCACACCGTCGTGCTGGATCTTCCTCAACCTCTCCTTCCCCCTTGCTGGATCAAGAAGGAGGAGACGTCTCCCGTCCCGTACGTGTGTTGAACGCGGAGGTGTCGTCCGTTCGGTACTAGATCATCGGTGAATTGGATCACGGCAAGTACGACTACCTCATCCACGTTCACTCGAACGCCTCCGTTGCGATCTACAAAGTGGTATGTAGATGCTATCTAATCTGAATACTCGTTGCTAGATGAACTCATAGATGGATCTTGGTGAAACCGTAGGAAAAATTTTAATTTTCTGCAACGTTCCCCAACAGTCGGGCCCCGCCCGGCAACCAACCTTTTGTACAAGTCTTGCCGCAGCTGCATGTAATCCTTTGTACAAAGCCAGGCGCAGACCCTGAGCAGCAGTAAATGAAGCGCTGGCGCCCTAAGTTTTAGCATGCATGCTGAGTCGAGTCTCGTCCTTGGTTAGGGTTGATAGTGCCTAACAGCTGCTAACCCCTAGCTTAGAGGTCGAGTCTGCGTCCTTTTTCCTGTTCATTCGTTTCCTTTAGTTCGCAGGGTTTTGCATATCCTGGCCAGACCGCTTAAGGACGGAGAAGAGAAGAAGGGCGGGCCAGCACCAGGTCCCCGGCAAGCCAGTGTTGCCGGGGGCTGCAAGTACGAAGATTCGACCGCGGCAAGCCAAAGTTGCCGGGGGCTGCAATCCCAGATAAGTTTTTGCATCCCTTGTCATGCATTCTCTTATGAACTGTGGAATACGAAAACCTTGTTTCCTCCTAGAAGCTACCGTGCTCCCTTAACGACAGGCCCCAGAGCGCGTTCCTGGGGCCCGTTATGGTAGTAGTCGCGGCGGCAAAGGGGTGAAACGAGGAGCCCGAACCCGCCTCATCCTTTCCTCCGCCAAAGGCGTGAGAGAGGTCGAGTGGCGCGGGAAGACGGCAGGGCCTGTTGCCGGGCAAAGAAGTGTCTATCTTAAGGATACAAAGGGTTCACTCCTTGGCGTGGGTTTTACCCACGGGACAAATGGCCCGGCAAACGTCCCCTTTTCATTAAAAACATTCCGCTCAGGTACAGTTCAGAGAGAATGAAAAACATGAAAGATGGGATTACAAGTGTTAAACACAGCTAAGGCCCGACGGCTTACAGATTGAAAAAAGATAAGATGCCCGTAATCCCTTTCTTGTCTCTCTCCTCAGGAGGTAGGACAAGGAGGCGAAAAGGGCAAAAGGGGCGCCTAGGCGAGCTACGGGTGGCAGAAGACACAAGCAGAACGCCCCGGGGGCCGTCCGGAGGCTCCGGAGGCTAGATGGTGACGGCGGCGCCGGAAGTGGAGCTCAAAGATGAGGCAGCGGGACGTCAACACGCTGTCGAGGGCATCTAGCCCTCGTACTCCGATTTGATGGCCTTGTCGCCCGCCCTCTTCCTCTTCCGCAGCCTCCCTACGCCAGCCGCGAAGGAGACGACCCCGGGAAGCTCAAGAAGCCCGCAACGCGGATGATGGGGTCGCCGGTGTCACGCGGAGCCGCGACCGGCGCCTAGTCGGACCCGTCATCCCGACGACCGCTGCCCTCATCGTCGCTGTCGCTCCCCTCCTCGTCACTCTCGCTCGAGGAGGAGCCTTCGCTGTCGGAGGAGCTATCCACGCAGCACCGGGCCCGGGTCCCGAAGTCCCCGAAGGCCTTGACGGAGAGGAGATCGCCCTCCATCAACTTAAAATGGAGGGTGAACCCCTCCATCAAGCTGTGGATACAGGCGAATGTCTTCCACCCTCGGCCAAGATACACCACGCCGGGGGCTGGGGACTCAACGTGGACCCGCGTGCCACTGATCCCGCAGCCCTTCATGCGCAGCCTTAGCGTCTCGGGTTGCTCAATCTCCATCACGCTTGCGAAGGGAGCCAGGAGGCGGAGGCGGCGGCGAGGCGCCCGGCGCAGCCTGACGAAGAACTCGCAAGGATCGTCCCCGAGGTGGACCGCCGTGGGAAGAGGATCCGCTGGCGGAGGCGAGGGCGGCGCGTCACCCCGCCCGCCTCTTCCCTGGGCGCCTCGGCCTCGTCCACGCCCTCGTCCACGACCTCGCCCCCTCCCCCTTCCCCTTACGGCTGGCTCCGCCACCGCGGGTGCAAGGGGAGGAGGGGCGCGTTGCCTAGCGGCAACCCTCGCCGCCACCGATGAAGGACCAGGATTCCCTTTCTCCATGGCGAATGGAGGGAGGGATCAGAAGCCGAAGGGAAGGAAAGACGAAGGAGTGCGGATTTCCGTTGCCCCCTCTTGCTCTTTATAAAGAAGCAGGGTGGGGGCTCGGCCGCCCCGCTCAACCAATCAGGACGCAGGAAGGCCAGGCGACTGGGGGCGAACCGCTGCCCCGACCCGCGACAGCCCGGTTCCCTGCCTCCACCATCCGCAACCCCGGGTGCATGGAAGCCGCGTGGCTGGCGCGCAGGACCGAGGCGACGGATGAGGCGACCTATCCCCACCCCTTGATCATGGGGAGCGGGCGCCTCAGAAACCGTGCCTCGGCCCCGTCCAGCGAACGGGCCACGCCTCCACGCCTCCCTCCACTTATGGAGCTAGCGCAGACCGTCCCCCTTTATTGCGACGTGACACATGCCTGCGGGGTTCAGCCCCGTGCTTGCCGCCCACGTCACGCACGCCTCTCCCCACGATGCCGCGTTCGACGCATGCCGTTCGGGGAGAACGTGGTGGACGCAGAAGCAGATGCAGCGTGACCCAGGCCACGCGTGCCCGTGCACTGTTTTGGGCCTGGCCCAACAGCGCTCGGCACCGTGTATGGCCCAGGCCCGAGGGCTCCTGCCGGTGTACTAAAGTAGGGGTACCTTAGTACCCCGGACTTGTGCACGGGCAGTCGTAGCACCCCGCGGCAAGGCTTGCCAGGCGATCGCCAAGACTCTCCGTGGTCCCTTTTTGGGCCATCCAAGAACAAAGTATTTGAGCCAAGGCCCCGGCAGGAGGAGCTTGCCGGGAAGGCCACCCGAAGAGAGCAAGGCCCCGGCAAGAGGAGCTTGCTGGGACGCCCGCTCGAAGCACAAGGCCCCGGCAAGAGGAGCTTGCTGGGAAGGCCGACCGAGGCACGACAAGATACTTGTTGCGACGCGCCCCGCGTCCCGGCAAGGACCGGTGAGCAACAAGCTCCCGGGCGCGACAAGGCACCAACCGCGGCAAGGCGTTTGCCGCGGCAAGCCACCACCCCGCGCCTGCGCTCCAGCTCATCCACCCACGCGTCGCTCTGGGGCCATTCCAGGCGTACGTGGCGAGAGGCCGCGCAGCCAGGAGCATGCGGTGGCAAGGCAACGCTGACAGAGTAGCCATCGTGGCAAACGGTGGCGCTCCTGACGGTCCCTTCCCTGCACCGTCTGGGCGATGCGGACGGGCATTTAATGCCCTTGTCCCCTGCCGTCAGAGTTAGGTATGTTAGCACTGTGCAAACAGCTGTACCCAACACAGCATTTTCCAGTTTTGCCCCCGCCTACGTTGCCACCTGTGGGTAACCCCTTGCACATATAAAAGGAGGCCCCATGCGCAACGGAGGGAAAAAAGGGGGCCATTCACGCTTGGTCTCGCCGGCAGCTCGCGTGTACTGTAGTACCACACGCTCTCGAGCAAGAACACAATACCAAACCACAAAGCAGCAGTAGGGTTTTACGCATCCGTGCGGCCCGAAGCTGGGTAAACCCCTCGTGTGCACCGCCTCGATCCGCTCTTCGTGCGACCTCCGCCCCCCGCCGAACCAAGAAAGGGGCTCGGTCCCCATAGGTGTTGGTGGAGGAAGATTTCCCCCCGACACCTACTGACCCCCAAACAAAAGAAAAGAAATAAAACTATTTACACGGGAAAGCTCCCAACAAGCAAAAGAAGAACGGGAAATATTTTTGGGTTTTCTTTTTAATTACTACTACAGAAAGAAAGTAAACTACTACTAATTTTTTGTTTTTGTTAAAGTTTAACAAACACACAATAAGAAAGCAGGAAAAAGAAAATAAACTAGCATGGATATTACAGTGAAAGAGTATGAGCACCGACATCTAGCAATGAGTGTGTGTGAACAAAAATGTAATGTCGGTGAGAAATACGTACTCCCCCAAGCTTAGGCTTTTGGCCTAAGTTGGTCTATTGTCAGGGATAGCCTGGCGGATACACGTAGGTGTAGTTGGGGTCGTACTGCAACGAAGAATAGTTGGGATCATACTGTGATGAAGAAGACTCTGACTGCCACTGGCTGACAGACATCTCTGGATCCCAAGAATAAACAGCTTGTCGTGGAGGCTCATCTTGTGGTTCAGGTTCCGGGGCTGGTGCAGGGTTTTTGTAAGCTTGGACGGCAGCCCACGTAACGAGATAGGGTCCTACAAAATTAAACAAAGAAGGAGCAGGCAACGTAATAGTTTCAGGATAATGTTTATCAAAGTATAACTTGTATTTGAGCTCTTCATTCCTGTCCTTAACAAGAAAATCATGGGCTATCATGCTCTTATAGTCTAGATAAGCATTAGGCAGCAATTTTTCTTCTTTCTCATAATGCCTAATAGCTATGTTAAAGTGTGCAGCAAGGCGAGAAGCATAAATGCCTCCAAAGATGGGGCCTTTAGTACGGTTCAGACTCAACCGCCTAGCAATAATTCCGCCCATACTGACAGTGTTGTCGCGGTATAAACCATGGAACAGAATAATAATATCAGGAACACTAAGGTTCCCACAGTTCCCACGGCCAATCAAGCATCGACTAGCAAATAAAGCAAAATAGCGTAACACAGGAAAATGTATGCTAGTGATCCTCGCATCAGAAACCTTCCTGGTTTCTCCCACAAAGATAAGGTTAATAAATGGTTCCAACTCTTTACGAGGTGGTTCCTCTAAGATACCCTCAGGGGGTATGTTGTAGACTGTGCAAAATTCAGGCAATGGCATTTTCTTCACAATGTCATATAAATGAAACTCTACTGAAGGAGGTGATTCCTTAGGGTAAAAGTAGAAGTTTTGCACAAAAGTATTTGTGAGTAAGAGATACTGTGGACGTTGGTCACGGACGAAGTTGGTGAGGCCAGCATTCTCAATCAATGAATAGAAATCCTCATAACTTCCGGCCTCTCTCAAGAAATTGTCAGATGGCCATTCACACGGCCGGATTTACGCGGTACGAGGCAAATTATATTTGGGCCTCTGAGCTTCTTCATTTTGTTTATCCTTTGAGATTCGGCTCGATGAACCCCTCAAAAGTCTCTCATTATTTCTGAAATAATCTGAAATTATTAGTAACTTCAAACAAAAGTGAACCAACTTCAATAAAACTGATAGCAACTACTCCTACAAGTGCCTACAGCCTATATCAAGCATTAGAACTACTTGGAACCATATAAATTTGACATGCAAGCTCAAGAACATGGTCACCTGTGCAGCACAAATTTGCAAAGAATAAAGCACTAGAACAAAAACTAATTGGACCAATGGAGGAGTCACATACCAAGGAACAATCTCCCCAAGCAGTTTTGCGAGAGGTGCTTTGAGCAAGGAGATCGAAAATCACAGCAAAAGTGGCTGGAACTCATGCTTGAGTTGGTTTTTCGGGTTTGTGTGAGACAGAGGAGGAAGATGGGTGATGGGATAAGTGGAGGAGGGCCACCGTGGGCCCACGAGGCAGGGGGCGCGCCCACCACCCTCGTGGCCAGGTGGCAGCTCCTCCCGCGGTAATTTTTGCATAGTAAATCCTTAAATATTCCCGAAAAAAACATATTAAATTGGCATGTCATTCTGAGGACTTTTATTTTCGGGATATTTTTATATTGCACGGATAAGCCAGGAAACAGACAGAAAAAATACTATTTTTACTTTATTTCTACTAATTAACAGAAAATATAGAGAGGGTACAAAAGGTTGTGCTTCTAGTTTCATCCATCTCATGCTCATCAAAAAGAATCCACTAACAAGGTTGATCAAGTCTTGTTAACAAAATCATTCCGATAATCATGAAACCGGAGAAATTTCGAATAACACTAAGTTGCCTCAACGGGGATATGCACATCCCCAATAATAAGTATATCATATTTCTTCTTGACAGTAGGAAGAGGAAATTCAAAACCTCCAAATATAATCGATGGAATTTTTCCAATGGAGTTGATACTATGAACTTGAGGTTGTTTCCTCGGAAAGTGTACTGTATGCTCATTACCATTAACATGAAAAGTGACATTGCCTTTGTTGCAATCAATAATAGCCCCTGCAGTATTAAGAAAAGGTCTTCCAAGAATAATAGACATACTATCATCCTCAGGAATATCAAGAATAACAAAGTCTGTTAAAATAGTAACGTTTGCAACCACAATAGGCACATCCTCACAAATACCGACAGGTATAGCAGTTGATTTATCATCCATTTGCAAAGATATTTCGGTAGGTGTCAACTTATTCAAGTCAAGTCTACGATATAAAGATAGAGGCATAACACTAACACCGGCTCCAAGATCACATAAAGCAGTTTTAATATAATTTCTTTTAATGGAGCAAGGTATAGTAGGTACTCCGGGATCTCCAAGTTTCTTTGGTATTCCACCCTTAAAAGTATAATTAGCAAGCATGGTGGAAATTTCAGCTTCCGGTATCTTTCTTTTATTATTAATGATATCCTTCATATATTTAGCATAAGGATTTGTTTTGAGTACATCAGTTAATCGCATACGCAAAAAGATAGGTCTAATCATTTCGGCAAAGCGCTCAAAATCCTCATCATCCTTTTTCTTGGATGGTTTCGGAGGAAAAGGCATGGGTTTCTGAACCCATGGTTCCCTTTCTTTACCATGTTTCCTAGCAACAAAGTCTCTTCTATCATAACGTTGATTCTTTGATTGTGGGTTATCAAGATCAACAGCAGGTTCAATTTCTATATCATTATCATTACTAGGTTGAGCATCATCATGAACATCATCATTAACATTTTCACTAGGTTCATGTTCATTACCAGATTGTGTTTCAGCATCATACATAGATATATCATTTGGATTATCAGGTGGTTCAGCAATAGGTTCATTAGAAGTTTGCACAGTTCTATCATTTTTCTTTTTCTTCTTTTTAGAAGAACTAGGAACATCAATATTATTTCTCTGAGAATCTTGCTCGATTCTCTTAGGGTGGCCTTCAGGATACAAAGGTTCCTGAGTCATTCTACCGGTTCTAGTAGCCACTCTAATAGCATAATCATTTTTCTTACTATTCATTTCATCAAGCACTTCTTTTTGCGCCTTAAGTACTCGTTCTACTTGAGTGGTAACCATAGAAGCATGTTTGCTAACAAGTTTAAGTTCACCTTTAATATTAGCCATATAATCACCCAAGCGTCTAATCATATAAGCATTTTCTTTTAATTGTCTACCAAAATAAGCATTGAAATCGTCTTGCTTAAACATAAAGTTATCAAACTCATCCAAGCACTGACTAGCAATTTTAGTAGGAGGGACTTCATCTTTATCATATCTATAGAGAGAGTTCACCTTTACTACCTGTGTCGGGATATCGGGATCTGGAGGTTCTTCAGTAAATAAGCGATCAAGATCATATGTTTCCTCAACGGGCGGTAGATTAAGACCATGTATTTCTTCAATAGGAGGTAAATTCTTAACATCTTCAGCTTTAATACCTTTTTCTTTCATAGATTTCTTTGCCTCTTGCATATCTTCGGGACTGAGAAATAGAACACCTCTCTTGTTCGGAGTTGGTTTAGGAATCGGCTCAGTAATTGGAGCAGGAGCTGGCTCAGGGGCTGGCTCAAGAGGTGCCCAATTATTTTCATTTGTCAACATATTATTCAATAGAATTTCAGCTTCATCCGGTGTTCTTTCCCTGAAAAGAGAACCAGCACAACTATCCAGGTAATCTCTGGAAGCATCGGTTAGTCCATTATAAAAGATATCAAGTATTTCAGGTTTCTTAAGAGGATGATCAGGCAAAGCATTAAGTAACTTGAGAAGCCTCCCCCAAGCTTGTGGGAGACTCTCTTCTTTAATTTGCACGAAGTTGTATATTTCTCTCAAAGCAGCTTGTTTCTTATGAGCAGGGAAATATTTAGCAGAAAAGTAATAAATCATATCCTGGGGACTACGCACGCAACCAGGATCAAGAGAATTAAACCATATCTTAGCATCACCCTTTAATGATAACGGAAATATTTTGAGTATATAAAAGTAACGCGATCTCTCATCATTAGTGAACAGGGCAGCTATATCATTTAACTTAGTAAGATGTGCCACAACAGTTTTAGATTCATAGCCATAAAACGGATCAGATTCAACCAAAGTAATTATATCAGGATCAACAGAGAATTCATAATCCTTATCAGGAACACAAATAGGTGAAATTGCAAAAGCAGGGTCGGGTTTCATTTTATCTCTAAGTGATTCTTTGTTTCATTTAACTAATAACCTCTTGAGCTCATATCTATCTTTGCAAGCTAAAATAGCTAAAGAAGATTCTTTATCAAAAACATAACCCTCAGGAATAACAGGCATATTTTCATCATCACTATCATCATCGTATTTAGATTCAATAATTTCCCTTTCTCTAGCCCTAGCAATTTGTTCATCAAGGAATTCACTAAGGGGCACAGTAATATCAGGCATAGAAGCAGTTTCATCGTAAGTATCATGCATAGCATAAGTGGCATCATCAATAACATGCGACATATCAGAACAAATAGCAGAAGCAGGTTGAGGTGTCGCTAGCTTACTCATAACAGAAGGTGAATCAAGTGCAGAGCTAGATGGCAGTTCCTTACCTCCCCTCATAGTTGAGGGATAAATTGTTGTCTTAGCGTCTTTCAAGTTCTTCATAGTGTCCAGCAGATATAAATCCCAAGTGACTCAAAGAATAGAGCTATGCTCCCCGGCAACAGCGCTAGAAATTAGTCTTGATAACCCACAAGTATAGGGGATCGCAATAGCTTTCGAGGGTAGAGTATTCAACCCAAATTTATTGATTCTACACAAGGGGACCCAAAGAATATTCTCAATTATTAGCAGCTGAGTTGTCAATTCAACCACACCTGGAAACTTAGTATCTGCAGCAAAGTGTTTAGTAGCACAGTAATATGATAGTGGTGGTAACGGTAACAAAAGAGTAGTGCAAGCAATAGTAAATATTTTTGGTATTTTGTAGTGATTGTAACAGTAGCAGCGGGAAAGTAAATAAGCGGAAACCAGTATATGGAAAACTCGTAGGCACCGGATCAGTGATGGATAATTATGCCGGATGCGGTTCATCATGTAACAGTCATAACACAGGGTGACACAGAACTAGCTCCAATTCATCAATGTAATGTAGGCATGTATTCCGTATATAGTCATACGTGCTTATGGAAAAGAACTTGCATGACATCTTTTGTCCTACCCTACCGTGGCAGCGGGGTCCTATTAGAAACTAAGGGATATTAAGGCCTCCTTTTAATAGAGAACCAGAACAAAGCATTAGCACATAGTGAACACATGAACTCCTCAAACTATGGTCATCACCGGGAGTGGTCCCGATTATTGTCACTTCGGGGTTGCCGGATCATAACACATAGGAGGTGACTATAGACTTGCAAGATAGGATCAAGAACTCACATATATTCATGAAAACATAATAGGTTCAGATCTGAAATCATGGCACTCGGGCCCTAGTGACAAGCATTAAGCATACCAAAGTCATAGCAACATCAGTCTCAGAACATAGTGGATACTAGGGATCAAACCCTAACAAAACTAATTCGATTACATGATAAATCTCATCCAACCCATCACCGTCCAGCAAGTCTACGATGGAATTACTCACGCACGGCGGTGAGCATCATGAAATTGGTGATGGAGGATGGTTGATGATGACGACGGCGACGAATCCCCCTCTCTGAAGCCCCGAACGGACTCCAGATCAGCCCTCCCGAGAGGTTTTAGGGCTTGGCGGCGGCTCCGTATCGTAAAACGCGATGATTTCTTCTCTCTGATTTTTTTCTCTCTGAAAGCAAATATATAGAGTTGGAGTTGGTGTCGGAGGGCATCCAGGGGGCCCACGAGGTAGGGGGCGCGCCCTAAGGAGGGGGGCGCCCCCCACCCTCGTGGACAGGGTGTGGGCCCCCTGGTCTTCATCTTTGGTGAGGATTTTTTATTGTTTTTTCTAAGATGTTCCGTGGAGTTTCAGGTCATTCCGAGAATATTTGTTTTCTACACATAAAACAACATCATGGCAATTCTGCTGAAAACAGCGTCAGTCCGGGTTAGTTCCATTCAAATCATACAAGTTAGAGTCCAAAACAAGGGCAAAAGTGTTTGGAAAAGTAGATACGACGGAGACGTATCATTTAGCAACATGCATTGTACTGAATGACTAAATATGCAATCCCAGGCTACGTAGCAACAAGGAAGAGTGTTACCTCAATGTTCTGATGATGTCTAGATATACATGTAATAAAATCTTATATAATGGGATGGATGGAGTGTTGTACTACATCATTTTTCAATTGTTGTTTAGCTTCTAATATTAACTTGGTGCTTTTAGGTACATATATCATTGCCAAAGATCCACACTTCGACCCTTTCTGCGTATGGGGCAATGAGATATTCATGAACCAGCATCAAGTGAGGAAACTAATAAAGATTGTTACTAAAATGGGTCAAAAGATGTCAATCGAACTATTTGTTTACACTTTATGCAAGACAACAGTGAACTGCAGGATGGTAAGTAAGAACCATGTAGTCTTCTTTTTACTGCCTGTAATGAGTTGTGTTAGACGACAATATCTGAATCTTTTTTCTTTTGCAGTGGATCCTGAAGCAGTTTACTCAAGATTACCTCTCAAACTACATGATTGGCGGCCGGCCATCAAAAGGGGTTGGATTAGAGTCCTCCATGCCTTCTGCATCCAGGAGAGCACAATAGGGCCATTCCGCTTCACCTTGTTCAGCAATTGGAATGTCTGTCGCCTCTTTCTTTACCATCTGCAATAGTACAAGTATAGAACCCTAGTACATCATTCTTTATTTGGTGCTTTTGTAATTCTTAAACATATGTACCTGTGAATCAAATAATGCATTGGTTGTTCGAACCTGATGGATATGAATAAAGCTATAGCCTACTTTCAAGTTTAAATTAGGTACAATTTTAAATAGCAGCAATTAAATTAAGGCGAAATTACGTTGTGCAGGTCATTACGGCACACACAGTTGGTAAAACACAAACGTTTGCGATATACACCATAATCCGAGACGGTTCACAGAGAGGAAATGTCTACAAGCATGCACACAGTTGCCGTTTGCAAAGCATGTGTGATGTCAGACACTATCACATACGATGCGGGAAAACTAAATGTGTGTGATTGTTTACCTATCGTACACGGTTTATAATCATGAACTGTTTGTGATGTGCCAGGCATCGTAAAACTCCCGTGCCTAGAATCTTCCAAGAAAACTCCCGTGCCTAGAATCTGCCTGGTTTTAGGCAGAACCACAAAACTCCAACTGCGATGGCAATGCGAGCACAAACGAGTAGCAAGGATGAAGCATTTGGGATATTCGAGATATCGAAAATGGTTATACAGGGACAACTGTATGCATCAAGGCTCCCTATCCCTGATGGTTTCTGGGTCGTGTGGGAAGGACCCCCCTATCGCCCACACTCACTTGGAGATGGTTCCGTATGCCGTCGTGGAAAGGGGTTAAAAATCGTTTGTTTAGGACCGACGCGCACCAGTGTACGTCTCCAACGTATCTATAATTTTTTTATTGTTTCATGCTATAATAGTACCTTTCTTGGATGTTTTATATGCATTTACAAGCAATTATATATCATTTTTGGGGACTAACCTATTTAACTTAGTGCCCAGTGCCAGTTGCTGTTTTTTGTCTGTTTTTGTTTTTTCAGAATATCAGTACCAAACGAAGTCCAAATGCCACGAAATTTTTTGAAGATTTTTTCTGGACATAAGAGACCTTAGAACCTTTGGGAGGGGACGAGAAGATGGAGCAGTGGCCCACGAGGCACCAGGGCACGCCCAAGGGGGTAGTGCACGCCCTGGTGGCTCGTGGGGCCCATGTAGCGCCGTTTGACCTAACTACGCCTCTATAAATTCTCTAAAATTGGGAAACCAACAGAGGAGTCCACGAAATACTTTTTCCGTCGCTGCAAGTCTTTATTCTCGAGTGATCCCATCTGGAGGACTTTTCTGGCACTCTGCCGGAAGGGGAATCAATCATGGAGGGGCTCTACATCAACCTTGATGCCCTTCCAATGATGTGTGAGTAGTTTACGACAGACCTACGGGTCCATAGTTAGTAGATAGATGGCTTATTCTCTCTATTTGATCTTTAATACAATGTCCTCCTCAATGTTCTTGGAGTTCTATCCGATGTAATTACTTTTTGCGGTGTGTTCATTGGGATCCGATGAATTATGAGTTTATGATCAGATTATCCATGAATATTATTTGAGTTTTTTCTGAATTCTTTTATGCATGATTATTATAGCTTCGTATTTCTCTCCGATCTATTGATTTGAGTTGGCCAACTAGATTGATTTATCTTGCAATGGGAGAGGTGCTTTGTAATGGGTTTGATCTTGCGGTGCTCAAACCCAGTGACAAAAAGGGATATGACACGTATTGTATCATTGCTATTAAGGATAATAAGATGGGTTTATTCATGTGTAAGTTTACTTTGTATACATCATGTCATCTTGCTTAAGGCGTTACTCTGTTCTTTATGAACTTAATACTTTAGATGCATGTTGGATAGAGGTTAATGGGTGGAGTAATAGTAGTACATGCAGAATCAATTTGGTTTACTTGTCTCGGAGTGATGCCTATATACATGATCATTGCCTTGGATATCGTAATGATTATTTGTTTTCCTGTCAATTTCCCAACAGTAATTTGTTTACCCACCGTATGCTATTTTCAAGAGAGAAGCCTCTAATGAAAACTATGGCCCCGGGGTCTACTTCTATCATATATTAAAAGTCCTAAAAATACTTTGCTACAATTTTATTTTATTTATTTTATTTTGTATTTTTGTTTGATCTATCTATCTATCTGTAAGTGCATCTAGTGCCACCCCTAGTTGGTTTTGGAGTATTGACGACAAATTTGGTTGAGGGACTAATGTATTTGTGAGAATTGCAGGATAACACAGGTAGTGTCCCTCATTGATTCGGTTTACCTACCGGAGACGACCCCTAAAAATGTATGAAGACATTGACGACAATGGTGGTATATGAAGATATTCATATTGAAGACTATGACATGAGAAGACATTCTGTGAAGACTATGGAGCGCGAAGACTTAGTTGTTTTGTTGTTTCATTCTCTTCTTTGTTGAGACATAGGAACCACCGTACTGTTAAGTGGGGTCCAAGTGAATACAGTCAGAGTGACTGAAGTGATGCTCAACCCAAATCCTATGTCTTCGAGCAAAGACAATGAGAGCAAATCTTATCCAGAGCTGGATAAGTCAGCTTTGCTTGTAGCCCAAGTAAAGTTGTCGTGTGTGTTTGAAATCTGACCATTGGAACATGTGTCAGTTCCTTAGTGACCCAGGGTCATTTCGGACATATCAGGTCGGGTTGCCTAGTGGCTATAAATAGCCCATCCCCTACACCATAAATTGGTGGCTGCTCAGAGTTAGTGCATGGCTTTTGTCGTTTGAGAGCAACCCACCTCGAAGCCCTTGAGAAAGAGAAATCCTTGCGAGGACAAAGCCCAAACACCCAGAGCCAAAGAGTGTTAGGCATCACTGAAGTCTTTCTGTCTGTGTGATCTAAAGACTTATTACACTTGAGGACTGTGAATCCTCCAGCCGGTTAGGCGTCGCGTTCTGAGCATCCAAGAGCCATTGTGGATCGCCGGTGAACGAAGTCTGTGAAGGTTTGGAAAACTACCTTGAAGACTTACCAGAGTGATTGGGCGAGGACTGTGTGTCCTTAGCTCAAGGGGAATAAGGTGAAGACGCGGTCTTCTGAGTTGAATCTCAGCCTCCCTAACCAGATGTACAGTTTTCACAGCAACTGGAACTGGTCAAACAAATCCTGTGTCTTCAACAAGTGACTGGTTCTATCTTCTCTTCCCTTTACTTACAGTTTGTCTTCGTGAAGTCATTGCCTGCTTGTCATACCTGTTTGACTTCATTGTTTGACTACTGTTACTATTTGGCTTCATACCATCTTCCATCCTGATCCTTACTACCGAGTTGCCATTAGTCACCGTACTCTCACCTTATTGCATACTTGACTATGGCTTGCCTTGTGTAGTTTATCTTCCGCTGCATATCAATAGGTTCATTTCTACTGTTTGTCTTCGGAACTTCCATGTTTTGAAGACTTTCATAAAAATTGCCTATTCACCCCCCCTCTAGTCGATAACAAGCACTTTCAATTGGTATCAGAGCAAGGTACTCCCTTGTTCTGTGTGATTCGGTTTAACCACCTGGAGTTTTAGCTATGTCGACTGCAGGGATAATCAAAGGTCTCCGCTGCTTGCCCCGTGTTCGATGGAACTAAATATCCCTACTGGAAGAATAAGATGCGCATGCATCTTGAAGCCATTGATGTCGACCTCTGGTATGTCGTCGAGAACGGCGTTCCCAAGACTGGTGAAGGTGTCACCCCTGCTGATGTCAAGAAGTTCATTCAACTGGACTCTACTGCCAAGAACATCATCTGTGGTCATCTGACCAAAGGACAGTATGGCCGTGTGAGTGCTCTGGAGACGTCAAAGCTAGTCTGGGACTAGCTATCCAAGGTCAACGAAGGCGTCTCAACCCAGAGAGATCAAAGGATCGGTGTTCTTCGCAACCTCTTCAACCGCTTCAAGAGAAACGACAATGAGAATGTCCAGCTCACGTTTGATCGCCTCACTGACATCACAAATGAGCTTCGTGCTCTTGGCGCCACTGAGATTACCAAGCATGAAATCGTCAAGACACTACTGAGATCACTTGACAACTCCTTTGACACCCTTGCCCTCATGATTCAAGAACGTCCTGACTTCAAGACACTCGATCCGTCTGATATACTTGAGAGGCCCAACACACATGAGTTCCAGCTTTCTGAGAAAAGAGATATATGTGGTCCCAACTATGGCCGAACTCGCGCTTTGAAGGCAAAAGTTGTTTCCTCATCTGAAGAAGAATCTGACTGCAGTTCTGATGATCCTGAAGATATTGGAAAGGAACTTGCTATGCTTGTGAAGAAGTTCCAGAAGTTCACCAAGAAGAAGGGCTTCAGAAAGTCGTCACGATCTAGCTCAAGAAATGATGAAGCTTCCACTCATGACTACAAGAAGAGAACATGTCACAAGTGCAAGAAACCTGGACACTATATCTCTGAGTGTCCACTATGGGACAGCGAGAAGAAGAAGAAGAAGAGCAAGGAATATGATTCTGATGACAAGAAAAAGAAGAAATCTTCAAAGTCTTCTTCCAAGTCCTCATCAAAGTCTTCATCTCATAAGAAGAGCTCATCTGGCAAGGCTCGTGCTTTTGTTGGGAAGGAAATGGATTCAGAGGAGGAGTCTGCTTCTGAGGAGGCGGAGGTGGAGTCTGAGGAGGAGTCCGACCCTGGTGTTGCAAGTCTGGCTTTAGCCACTGCTTATGTTGCCAAGTCCATCTTCAACACTGAAGACAATAATGTCCACACCAACGCTGAAGCTGATGACACGGACGACCCTACTCCTACCTACTGCTTCATGGCACGTGGTGCCAAGGTAAAATCACGCGATGCTTAATTTCAAACATCAAGTGAAGATGACTCTGATTGTGAATCCAAGCCTAGCTACAAAACACTTGCTAAAATTGCAACTGAACAACAAAAGGCTATGGAACATACTCAAAAACTGTTAGACAAAAGCGATGACCTGTTGGACGCGGAAATGACTCGCTCACAGTCCTTAGTTGAAGACATAAAAAATCTTCATGCTAAGTACCAAGAACTTGAAAGTCGTCATGATACGCTCACAACCACTCATGAAAAGCTCTCCTATGATTATCTTCAAAGGAAGCAAGAGCTTGAGAAGTTGAGAGCGGCTCATGAAGATCTTCAAAAAGAGAATGAGTCACTTCGCGCTCAACAGATCAGCCCCGCTCAGGATGGATTTGAGCCACCATGTCTAAAATGCCTTGAGCGTGATAACGCTACCTCTGTTGCTGGATGTTCCACTGCTGTTACTATTGCATCGTCTTCAACTATTGATGTAGTAACTAACCCCTCTGCGGAGGATACCACTACTATTGCTGATGAAAATGCTAGGTTGAAGACATTGCTTGAAACAGGGATGTATAAAAGTCTGAAAGGGCATCAGACACTTTGTGATGTCCTCAAAAAGCAGATTCTGAACCGAAACCCTAGGAAAGAGGGTGTTGGGTTCAAGAGGAAAATGAATGTTGATGGTTCCTATTGGAAGCCTGAGCAGTATCCCAAAACCACATGGGTTGCTGCAAAGGGACCTTCAGTGGATCCATCCACATTATCTGGCTTTACCTGTGCTAATCCTGTTGTCATTGATGAATCCTTTGATGCAAACTATAAACTGTTCAAGAATCAGAATGGTGAAGTGTTTGCCAGATATATTGGTACTAACTGCAGGAATGGGCCACCTATGAAGAAGATCTGGGTTCCCAAAAGCTTTCTTGAGAAGCTTCCAGTGAATGTCATCATGACACCACCTGGGAAGAAGACAAATCCCAGACCTAAGGCTTCATATGGTCCAAAGGCTTCATACAGACAGAGGACTCACCTGAGTCACCCTAACGCCAATGTTTTACAGGGAAACCATACTCATACGTATGAACATGAGCGTGTATCTTCAAACCGCTATGTTCATAGAACTAAGAACTTTTCTGCTTATTCATATGAGTATCGTTCATCTCCTGCAAGACTATTTGCTAGGGCTCCAAGTCGAAGTTCTCAGATGCTGCACTTAGACTCATTGCTTCTAAGCCACCCCTGAAGATGTGGGTGGTTAAGAAGAATTAACTTTCTCCTGCAGGGAAAGGTCTCCAGCCGAAAATCAAAGGCGTCTGATGCTATTGCTGGGGACCTAAAACATCTTGTAGGGCGCAAGATCAAATGCCCAAATGGTCTCACTATGTATTTTGTTCCTGAAACGCTTGCCACTCATCCTATCAGTCCTAATCTTGATCTGAGCTTCCATAATCCTCTTGCTCGTCAAATGTTTATGCTTCACAATGCGCTTGGTGAAGCCTATCCTCCTAACTGTAATGCAGAGTATGACACCTCATGCTTCAGAATGGATTATGGACAGCGGATGCACTAATCATATGACTGGTGATCGAAGTCTACTCATGGACTCAACTTTACGTCCATCTGATAAGAGTCACATCACGTTCGCTGACACTGGTAAAAGCAAGGTATTGGGTCTAGGTAGAGTTGCAATCTCAAGGGATCAGCACATGGATAAAGTGATGCTTGTTGAATCCCTTGGCTTCAACTTAATGTCTGTCTCAATGCTTTGCGACCTGAACATGGTTGTAATATTTGGAAAGTATCGTTGCCTTGTACTAATGGAATCTGACAAATCTCTAGTCTTTGAAGGGTACAGGAAAGATGATCTGTACATGGTAGATTTCTCAGCAGGTCCAGAGCTTGCAAGATGTCTTCTTACAAAAGCTTCAGAATGCTGGCTATGGCATCGGAGGCTAGGGCATGCTGGGATGAGGAACTTACATATGCTCGTCAAGAAGAAGCATGTCATTGGCATTGAAGACGTCAAGTTCAAGAAAGATCATTTGTGTGGTGCCTGTGAAGCTGGAAAGATGACTCGGGCCAAGCATCCCTCGAAGACAATCATGACTATGTCTCAACCCTTCGAGCTGCTACACATGGACTTATTTGGCCCTACTCACTATTCTACCCTCACTACGACTGCTTGTCTCTATGGCTTCGTTATTGTGGATGATTACTCAAGATATACATGGCTGCACATAATTCTGTATAAGACCGAAGTGCAAGATGTCTTCAAACGCTTCGCCAATCGTGCCATGAACAATTATGGTGTCAAGATCAAGCATATTAGAAGTGACAACGGCACTGAGTTCAAGAACACCGGACTTGATCTTTATCTGGATACAATGGGAATCACTCATGAGTTCTCTGCTCCTTACACCCCTCAGCAAAATGGCATCGTAGAGCGCAAGAACAGAACCCTCATTGAGATGGCTCGGACGATGCTGGACGAATACAAAACCCCAAGAAAACTCTGGCCTGAAGCTATTGATACAGCATGCCACGTCATCAACCGTGTTTACATCCATAAGCTTCTGAACAAAACATCCTATGAGCTCCTCGCTGGCAAGAAGCCAAATGTAAGCTACTTCAGAGTATTTGGAGCACGGTGCTGGATCAAGGATCCCCATCACAAGTCAAAATTTGCACCAAAAGCTCACAAAGGCTTCATGCTCGGTTACGGAAAGGATTCGCACTCTTACAGAGTCTTCAACCTCTATCTCTATAAAATCGTCGAAACTGTAGATTTGCGGTTTGATGAAACCAATGGTTCACAAAGAGAGCTCCTGCCAAGTAATCTTGAAGAAGCTTCACCCAGCGAATCTATCAAGCTAATGGGAACTGGTGAAATCATGCCTGCTAAAGCACAGCCTGAAGAGGAACTTATCATCTCTGCACCCAACCAATCTTAAGACAATGCTCAGCCTGAAGGCAATCATCCCAATGATGACAATGATCAGCAAGAACAAATTCTTCGCCCAGCTCATCCTCGTGTTGCAAGTCAAGTGCAAATTGAGAAGATAATTGAGAGCATCAATGCACCTGGTCCACTTACTCGTTCAAGAGCAACGCAGTTAGCAAATTTCTGTGGGCACTTTTCTTTTGTGTCAATATCAGAACCCAAGAAAGTTGTTGAAGCCTTTATGGAACCTGAATGGATTCAAGCAATGCAAGAAGAGCTTCAACAGTTCAAGCTGAACAATGTTTGGGAACTTGTCAAGCGTCCTGACCCTCGCAAGCATAACATCATTGGAACAAAATGGATATATCGAAACAAGCAAGATGAGCATGGCCAAGTCGTCAGAAACAAAGCACGTCTCGTTGCACAACGTTACACTCAAGTTGAGGGGATTGACTTCGATGAAACATTTGCTCCTGTGGCTAGACTTGAAGCTATTCGCATATTGCTAGCCTATGCCAACCACAACAATATCTTGCTATATCAAATGGATGTGAAGAGTGCATTTCTCAACGGCAAGATTGAAGAAGAAGTGTACGTCGCACAACCTCCTGGCTTTGAAGATCCAAAACATCCTGATATGGTGTACAAACTAAACAAAGCACTGTATGGCCTCAAACAAGCTCCTCGCACTTGGTATGATACGATCAAAGACTTCCTAAGGAGCAAAGGCTTCAAACCTGGATCCCTTGATCCTACACTCTTCACGAAGACATATGATGGTGAACTGTTTGTGTGCCAAATCTATGTGGATGACATTATCTTCGGCTGCACCAACCAGAAGTATAGTGATGAGTTTGGATACATGATACAAGAGCAATATCAGATGTCCATGATGGGTGAACTGAAGTTCTTCCTTGGTCTTCAAATTCGTTAGCAAAGGAATGGCATCTTCATATCTCAAGAAAAATACCTCAAAGACTGCCTGAGGAAGTTTGGTATGCAAGATTGCAAAGGCTACACGACGCCAATGCCAGCCAAACATCATCTTGGTCCCGACAAAAATGGTAAAGAGTTCGATCAACAGGTATACCGCTCCATGATTGGTTCTTTACTTTACCTATGTGCATCTAGGCCAGATATTATGCTTAGTGTTTGCATGTGTGCTTGGTTCCAAGCGGCACCAAAGGAATCGCGTCACTTAGTAGTGAAGCGAATTCTTCGATATTTGGCTCACACCCCAACACTAGGATTATGGTATCCAAAGGGCTCAGAGCTTGATCTGGTTGGATTTTCGGATGCTGATTATGCTGGTGACAAGGTGGATCGCAAGTCTACATCAGGCACATGTCACTTTCTGGGACGATCATTTGTCTGTTGGTCTTCAAAGGAGCAGAACTGCGTGTCACTCTCAACTGCTGAATCCGAATACATTGCTGCTGGATCTTGCTGTGCTCAGCTTCTATGGATGAAGCAAACTCTTAAGGACTATGGCATCAATCTGAAACAAGTGCCTCTTTTCTGCGACAACGAAAGTGCCATCAAGATTGCCAATAACCCAGTCCAGCACTCGAAGACAAAGCACATTGAAATTCGTCATCACTTTCTCAGAGACCACGTCATGAAGAAAGATATTGATATCATTCACGTCAACACTGAAGAGCAACTGGCAGATATCTTCACAAAGCCCTTGGACGAGAAAAGGTTTTGCAAGTTACGGTGTGAGCTAAATATCTTGGAATCCTCAAATGTCCTGTGATCAGGCACACATCCTAACACTTATGCATGTTGATGACTTAGATGTGCAACACACGAAGTAAGGTATATCTTCAGTCAATGAAGACTTACATTCTGAGTGTGAATACATTAATGTGGAATTTGACTTCGGAGCGCCACGATAATTGTGCACCGTGTCTGGGTCTAATACTTCCTATACGGTGGGTAACGCCACCACCAAACTTTTCTATTTGAAGTGTTTCACTCATGGCGTTGCATTTGATTTGTCTTCAGCTTCAATTTATATTCATGATTATCTTCACTACGTTGATTTGACTGTTGTTTGATATATACTAGTGTTCTGTCCTCTACAACATTCACTTATAGCTATGTTTTCTTGTTGAATCTTTTGAACTAAGTGAATGTGATCGGACCCCAATCTATCTATGCTTTCTACCTCAAACTCTATCTATCCAAATCATATGCATTCAATTGAAAATGTCGAATGTTTTCTCTACGTCCTTGTCAGCAGAAGATACAGAGACAAACATTAAATCTGTTTTAAATGATTCATCCTTATTGCCTGAAATCCGGAGAAGCCGGAACGACTATCCGACAAATCTGGCGGTCGTGGGAACGTGGGACAACTCTATGTATGTTGCATGCTTGCCACGTGCCCGTCAGATGTGAACCGCCAGGGGCACCTGTGTAATTGCGTTGTGCCGCCCACTTCCTTATAAATACTTGTCCCCTGCGGTAAAAGAAACTTCTTCCACCTCTCCACCTCGTCAAAACCCTAGCGCCACCGCTAGCTCTCGACGACGCCGGCGACGAAGCGCTTAGCTGCCGCGACTTCTCCGACGCCGTCCTCACGCCGGCCGCGGACATCCTCCTCTCCGCCGCCGCCGTAGGTGTCCTCCGTCGCCAAGTTAGGGCACGGTGGATTGAACTGCTTGGTCTCCTACTCTTCCCATCTAGCACTTCTTCGTGTGGTAAATAAAACTCTCTTTTTACCATCTTTTTGGTCTTCAAAGATTCATCATGTCTACCAAAATAGGTTTCTGCCTATACAAGTTAGATCTATTCTGTCTGCATCTCATACTGCCTAGTATATTCACTTAAGCTTCATATCAAGTTAGATTCCTCACTTGTACTTATTCGCGGATTCGTACAAATCTAGAACCAACTCTCAACATATAAGTGAATGTCTTCGCATCATGAGGTCAATGTCTTCAAACTGATTTATCTTCAAAATCTTCTAAGAATGCATATGACCTCTTCCCCTTCCCTCGCATCTCTAATGCTGTCACAGGTACATGTCCGTGGGATAATCCCTTGGTTCTCATAGTCTGCATTCATTTGCAGAATTCTTACAGCATCATATTAACTCTCCCGAAGCCAGTTCCTGTCTGTCCAACAAGCGAAAACCACTGAAGCCTCTGAACGTGCTGAAGCCATTCAGTTTGAAGTTCATGGTTGCAGAAAAATCAGTAAGGAAGGGTGGCAGACAGCGTCGTGGAGGAACATCAAGAGATTTGCCTGATGACCTCACTGAGCTCTACAAAACAGAT
Source organism: Aegilops umbellulata (assembly GCA_032464435.1). Classification (NCBI taxonomy): domain Eukaryota; kingdom Viridiplantae; phylum Streptophyta; class Magnoliopsida; order Poales; family Poaceae; genus Aegilops; species Aegilops umbellulata. The sequence continues at coordinate 82,200,462 of CP136058.1, forward strand.
CCTGGGGAGGATTACAATCAGCGCAAAACCCGAATCCAATGGATTCGAAGATATTGGGCTGAAGAATGGTTCAGGTACCGTTTCTTCACTCAAGAATACGCTGAGAAGAATGCTATCAAAAGCCCTTGGGGCGATATTCTTTTTCGAGGCCTTCCACCCAAGAACAGAGCTGAAGCTATTGCACAAGGCTTCTATCCTTGTATGGTCCGTGGACCTCAGCCTGCAAATGCCGACCCGTCATCATTGCTCTGGTGTCGTGACGATAATCTCTTCAAGCGCAACTTCCAGCACGCAAAGGCATCGGCCAAGGAAAATCTGAAATCATTGGGATTAGACTTCAACCCTGGTCCTCCTGCTCCTCGTGCTGATGGCTCACGTGATGCAGAACCAAATGTCATCGGTCCCTTCTACAACCTTGATGGCCTCATCGCTCACATCAGAGTTCAAGGTGCCAAAGTGGATCACTCAGATGATGCCGCTGACTCTGATGAAGCCCCTGCTCCTACTCCAAAGCCATAGAAGCCCAAGAAGGCTAAAGCTTCAAGATCAGCTGCTCCACCAAAAGCTTCACGTGCGAAGCCACTGGCAACTGCACCTCCTGAAGATAGTGTGCAGTCTGAAGACTTGTCACGCATCTCCAAGAAGACGGAGAAGAAGAAGAAACTTGTCAAGCATACTGATCAGGCACTGACCCCTGCTGCCATTCTGCGTGAAGAGCACATTGATCTGTCTAGTGATGAAGACCTTGCAGATGATGCCCTTGAGCAACTGATCAAGAGCAAGGAAGAAGCAGAGATCTTCAATGATTTGCCTCTCTTTGATGTGGCAATTATTCATAACTTCATTGATGAGTGGTTTGACACCCCAAATCTCAGCTTTGAAGATCTGCAACTTCCCATTGGCCTCAGCGTCTCCTTCAATGGAGCCATTGCTTCAGAGCTAGCTCTCGCTCAGCGCATCGTTGAGCTGAAGCACAAGATCGACTATGAGAAAGCTCTGTTCAAAAAGCATGTGGCCAAGCTCAGCGTGCAAGACGTCAAGAACTTCAAGATTATGTTGCACAAGCTCAAGGAATCCTTCCTCAAGAAGCGTGAAGAAGCCAAAGGTTCTCGCGAGCGCATGAAGAGCCTAGCTGACAAATGTGTGCAAGCCTACAATGAGGCTGAGAAGCGCAAGGCACTTGGTCGTCCTGGCATCGACCCACGCATGGCTGCAAAGAAGAAGAAGCCATCAACTGACCAATCTGCTCCTTCAAGGCATGCCGAGCCGCGCATTGTCTTCCCACCTAGCATGACCGGCTCGAAGCCAAAGGTCAGATCAACTGCTTCTGAGCTGAAGAAGACAAGAACTGCCGAGGCTGAAGCCAGGAAAAGGAAAAATCCTGACGCCTCTGATGTTGCTCCCTCCAAAAAGAAGCGTAAAACCAAGAAGGATAGGGCTGCTCCCTCAGAGCCCTTAGTTGTTGAACCCATTTCAATGGTTCACCCTAACTCTGAACACCATGAACGACGGATGATAGTTCATGCGCCTGCTTCCACAGAGGCTCATGACACTGAAGCCATTCCAGTAGTTCACCCCAATGCTGCTGAAGACATTGGTCACCATGACAATGTTGAAGATGATGAAGTCCTTCCTCAGATCGAAAACAACCTGGTATCATCGCCTGTTCTCACGAATAGCAAACTCATCAGCATTGGTCGTCCCCTGACGCCAACTGCTCAGGATGCTTCGTGGGCTGATCACCCACAACAAGACACTCCAAGTACTCCCCCGCACCAACAAGTCACACCCCCAGTACGAAATGAAGATGACGACTTTGAGGCCCAGCCAACTCCATCACCAAAGGCGTCGCCAGCGTTACGTATGCTTCGCAAAGGACCAAGGCCTCAAGTCACCACTTCAAGCATTCCAGAAGGAGAAGTGACTCAACAATCTGTTACACGTCAAGTGTTTCCAGACGCCACTCCAATTGTGACTGTCTCTGAGTCTGAAGCCAAAGGTGTTGAAGACATCCCGGTTGCATCAGCCGATGACAATCAAGAAGAAGATCGTGTCCCAACTCCCCCCATAACCAAAGAGGCTGTTCCAGATGTGAACGTGCCAGTGCCAGACCCTCCAGCTCGTTCAGTGGAGGTTGAAAATCTTCAGGCTGCCACCACCAACACCAATGAAGCCAATGACGTTGTCATGGCTGACGCAAATGTGGAGCCTGCACCGACGAATGTGCAAGAAGCCAATGCTGTTTATGCACCTGAAGCAAATGTTGACGCCTCTACTCCTGTTCCGCCACAAAGGCCCCACACAATCGAGCAAGCGTTCAACTACGGCCAACTAATCACTGTCAAATGGCCTGTTCTGACTCCTCCACCTGCCGCTGCTGGTCCTCAGTATGATTACCATGTTGAGCACAGGCCAAGGGTTCAGAAGCCACAGCCAAGGTTGCCAAGGTTTCCAGGTACTGCATCAGCACCAGGGTCTTTCAATGTCAATGGCTTCAAGGCACACAATACATTCTTTGACAGCGCCAAGATCCCCTACTCAAAGGAAAGAATATCTTTTGATCGGTTCTGGAGCCATCAGCAGCGAAGCTACTACTCGTGCATTCTGTACAATCAAGATCGCATTTTCCCACATATGCGTCTTGATACTGAAGCCATCACTGGTCTGCCCTGTCTGGAAGAGGCTCTGGACTGCTTCAGAGAATCTGGGCTGCTGCAGTTTGTCACTGATAAGGAGCACTGGAACGAAGAGTTACTGCTCCAATTCTATTCCACCCTCCATATTCGTGGCTACTATAAAGACACAAAGACATGGGTTCTTGAGTGGATGACCGGAAATGTTCATCATGAAGCCAAAGCCATGGATGTCATTGAGCTTACAGGCCTGCCCTCTGCAGATGATCTTTATGAACCTACCTGTCAGCTTCACACTGATGCTATGGAGAGCATCTTCCACAAACCTGAACCCAATATGAGTCAGATGCTTAGCATGATGAAGCCATTGCCTCCAGATGCTGAATACCCGCAGGTGTTCTTTGTTGAAGACCTTGAGTATCTGCCCCGCACCATCTATCATATAGTCAGGCGAACTCTTTGGCCTATCAAAGGACACTCTCCTAAGGCCAAGCTGGAAGGCGCAATGAAGACTTTGGTTTTCCACATTCTTCATGGCAAACGCTTCAATGCCCAAGACTTCTTCATTCGCCAACTTGCTGCATCTGGATCTGACATCTTTGGTCTGAAGTTCTATGCTCCCTGGATCATGCGGCTGATCAAGCTTCACTCAGCCTTCAACTATCAACCCTCTGCACGCAATCAAATCATATTTATGACCGATGTTGATTTGTCTGTTGAAGCCATATACCCAGAGCCTGCAAAGGAGCCTCTTAGTCTTCATAATGCTGATCATCAAAGCTTCACTCGCAATGATGAAGGAGTCCAAGCTGTTGCTCGAGTCTACCCACTGGCTGGGATTACTCGCATGCCTCATCGTGCGCAAACAGAAGCCACTGAGAGCACAATTGCCCAAAGGCCTAAGAAGCGTTCCCGCGTTCTCAATGACCGAGAGCTTCTAGTTGCCCTTCATCAGAAACAAGATAAGCACCATGACTGGCTTAAGCGCCAAATGCAGAGCCTCTTGGTGGATGTTAATCGCATTCGCAATCTTGCCACCAAGAATGCCTTCGTCACGCATGAAACGTGTCGGCGATCATGGAAGAGTTTGAACCTGCTTAGTAATGAAGCAGATCTTCAAGACGATGGCTTCACTGAAAAGTTCAAGTTTGACTCCACTCCTCCACGGAATGTTGTTCTTCGTCGAACTCCATCTCTTGAAGACTCTGAATACTCCTCTTCTGCCGCAACTATTAACGCCAAAGTGATCGATGAAGAAGACGATGCTACTTCACCGACCCCTTCTGCAAGAATCGACACTGCACCAAGCTCGTCTGCACCGCCAAACGACAACACCAACCCTGCTGCTTCAACTACTCCTCATGAGGACGAGTAGATGCTCTATGTCTTCAAGCCTTTTTGGTCATTACTGACAGAAGGGGGAGAAGCATATGAGTTTGATAGTCTTCAAGCGGGTTCATATGGGCGGTTGCTTTATATTTTGCCTAGTGTTTACAACTCTCGCATTTTGATACATTTGGTTCTTTGAGTTGTAACACTTAAACTTGATGGTCGTCTGCTACTTAATTGCTATTCTGTGATGCGGTGATAACTTCCGCATGTGCGATGATAACTTCCGCACTTAGATCATTCTGCAGACATCCATTTTTCATTATGCATGTCATTATCTTCATCATATCTTATCATGCATGATGAATTGTCATCATAAGTTGAAGAGGATCTCCACAAGTACAACTTGCCATGTGCATTTGCATTCCAAAAGCAAATTACTTATATGCACATCTTCAGGGGGGGCCTTTGAAACTTATGAAGACAATCCTCTACCCTTACAATTTCACATACTTTATCCCCATTGAAAACTTCAACCAGTTTGTCATCAATCACCAAAAAGGGGGAGATTGTAAGTGCATCTAGTGCCACCCCTAGTTGGTTTTGGAGTATTGACGACAAATTTGGTTGAGGGACTAATGTGTTTGTGAGAATTGCAGGATAACATAGGTAGTGTCCCTCATTGATTCGGTTTACCTACCGGAGACGACCCCTAAAAATGTATGAAGACATTGACGACAATGGTGGTATATGAAGATATTCATATTGAAGACTATGACATGAGAAGACATTCTGTGAAGACTATGGAGCGCGAAGACTTAGTTGTTTTGTTGTTTCATTCTCTTCTTTGTTGAGTCATAGGAACCATCGTACTGTTAAGTGGGGTCCAAGTGAATACAGTCAGAGTGACTGAAGTGATGCTCAACCCAAATCCTATGTCTTCGAGCGAAGACAATGAGAGCAAATCTTATCCAGAGCTGGATAAGTCAGCTTTGCTTGTAGCCCAAGTAAAGTTGTCGTGTGTGTTTGAAATCTGACCATTGGAACATGTGTCAGTTCCTTAGTGACCCAGGGTCATTTCAGACATATCAGGTCGGGTTGCCTAGTGGCTATAAATAGCCCATCCCCTACACCATAAATTGGTGGCTGCTCAGAGTTAGTGCACGGCTTTTGTCGTTTGAGAGCAACCCACCTCGAAGCCCTTGAGAGAGAGAAATCCTTGCGAGGACAAAGCCCAAACACCCAGAGCCAAAGAGTGTTAGGCATCACTGAAGTCTTTCTGTCTGTGTGACCTGAAGACTTATTACACTTGAGGACTGTGAATCCTCCAGCTGGTTAGGCGTCGCGTTCTGAGCATCCAAGAGCCATTGTGGATCGCCGGTGAACGAAGTCTGTGAAGGTTTGGAAGTCTACCTTGAAGACTTACCAGAGTGATTGGGCGAGGACTGTGTGTCCTTAGCTCAAGGGGAATAAGGTGAAGACGCGGTCTTCTGAGTTGAATCTCAGCCTCCCTAACCAGATGTACAGTTGTCACAGCAACTGGAACTGGTCAAACAAATCTTGTGTCTTCAACAAGTGACTGGTTCTATCTTCTCTTCCCTTTACTTACAGTTTGTCTTCGTGAAGTCATTGCCTGCTTGTCATACCTGTTTGACTTCATTGTTTGACTATTGTTACTGTTTGGCTTCATACCATCTTCCATCCTGATCCTTACTACCGAGTTGCCATTAGTCATCGTACTCTCACCTTATTGCATACTTGACTATGGCTTGCCTTGTGTAGTTTATCTTCCGCTGCATATCAATAGGTTCATTTCTACTGTTTGTCTTCGAAACTTCCATGTTTTGAAGACTTTCATAAAAATCGCCTATTCACCCCCCCCCCCTCTAGTCGATAACAAGCACTTTCACTATCACCATACAATTTAATCTTGACAACCCCTTGTTCGTGTTGGATGCAAGGATTTGTTATTTTGTGTGCAGGTGCTGCTAACGAGTGGTTGCGTAATTCTCCTACTGGATTGATAACCCTGGTTTTCATAACTGAGGGAAATACTTATGTCTACTGTATTGCATCATCCTCTCCTCTTCAGGGAAATCCCAACACAGCTCACAAGTAGCAAGCTCCCCGCCGAACACGTGGAAAGGAGGAGCGGACGCATCTGGACCGGCACACCCCTGTGCCGGCGACAGGTGACCCGACCGCATCAAGGTCACCCGTCCTCCTACCGAGCCCCCCATTGAGCACACCCTCGTATCGCCCCACCACGACAGCCAGCACACATCCCTGTTAGGGCACCAGCAATCACACGCACGCCAACGAGGGGTACCGAATTAACCTGCAACTGCAGCCAAGGAAGCTCACTGGAGATGCCTCCTCGCGCCGCCCGCAGACGTCTAAGCGCCAGACTAGAAAGGTCCCGACGCGGATATGACCAGCACGCCTAGCCAACCACCTCAATTGCACCACCACCCCCACCAACCCGAATCTGAGGCAGGGGCGGCCGCCCGTAGATCCCTGTGGCCCGCGACCCACACCACCACTGTGCCAAAGCCAGGAGCCGACCCAGGCCATGCATGGTCAGAGGACCTCAACCTTCAGATGTTGATCCATCAACTCTTCGATGGTGTCGAGATGATGATATGTTCAAGAGAAACTATGAGTTTGCAAAGGAGTCAGCAGCCAAGAACAGAAGGCTTTTGGACTCAACTTCAACCTAGGTCCTGCTGCTCCAAGGCCTGATGGCACTCATGAAGCCAATGTGAATGTCATTGGTCCCTTCAATGGCTTCGATGGGCTTCTGTCCCATATTGCTGCACAAAGGGCCACAGTTGATCAATTTGCTAAAGAAGCGGGCTCTGAAGATGCACCTGAGCCCCCAAAGCAGAAGACAAACGCTTCCAAGCCTTCTGTTGCTCCAAAAGATTCTAGAGTGAAGCCATTGAAAACTGCACCTCCCGAAACTAGTGTGCAGCCTGAAGATCAATCTTGCGTCTCCAAGAAGCCCAAGAAGCCCAAGAAGATTTCTGGGCATGACCTTACTCCGACTAGCATTCTGCGAAATGAAGAGAATGTAATAGATCTGTCAAGCGATGAAGATCTTGTTGATGATGCTCTGGAGATGCTCATCAAGAGCAAACAAGAGGCCGAAATCTTCAAAGATTTGCCTCTGTTTGATGTGGATATTCTCAATCACTTCATTGATGAATGGTTTGAAGATCCCACCATCAACATTGATGATCTGCAGCTGCCTATTGACATAAGCGTCACATTTCCGGGTTGCATGGTCAAGGAACTTGCCATAGCTCAGAAGATTGTTGAGCTGAAAAACAAGATTGACTATGAGAAGGCCCAGTTCAAGAAGCATATGGCCAAGCTCAGTGTTGCTGATGTTCAAAAGTTCAAACAAATGATGACTGACCTCAAGGCCCAATTTAACAAGAAGCGTGAGGAAGCCAAAGGCTCTTGTGACCGCATGAAGTACTACACTAAGAAGTGCGTTCAGACTCACAATGAGGCTGAGAGGAGAAAGGCACTTGGGCGTCTAGGCATCGACCCCAAGCTTGCAGCCAAGAAGAAGAAGAAGAAGAAGTCTGCTGAAGCTGAACCCGAAGCTCCAAGGAAGGAACGACCAAGCATGGTCTTCCCTGCCAGCATGACTGGCCCGAAGCCAAAGGTCCCATCAGCAGCTTCAGAACAGAAAAAGACAAGGCGGGCTGAGGCTGAAGCCAAGAAGAGGAAGCACCATGACACCTCTGATGCTGCTCCCTCCCAGAAGAAGTTAAAGACAAAGTCTTCAAAGTCTTCATGCAAAGAGCATGCTGCTGCCCAAGAGCCGCTGAATGTTGAACCCATTTATGTTGCACTTCCTGCCTCCACCAATCGCGAGCGTCGTCTCATTGTCCATGGGCCTGCTCCCACAGAGGCTCTTGAGTCTGAAGAGATTCCAGGTGCCGACTCCAACGCAGCTGAAGACATTGGTCATGAAGACCATGTTGAAGATGATGAAGTCATTCCTCAGCTCGACCCCAAACCGGTATCATCGCCTGCTCCTACAAGGAGTGAACTCATAAGCATTAGCGGTCCCACGACGCCAATTGCTCAAGATGAATTTTGGGAAGAGCAACACCCGAACTACCCCCTACATGAAGTCATTCCGCGCACACCACCAGCTCATGTCACCACTCTGGTTCTTGAGACTCCACAAGCAACTCCCGATGACATGGAGAAGACCACCCCTTCACCATAGGGCGACGCCTCCCTTCTGAAGGCTTCGCAGAGGCCCTAGGCCCCAGGTCTCCATGTCGAGCATTCCTGAAGAGGATGTGCAACACACAAGCTCAGTAGCGCGTCAAGTGTTCCCTGAAGCCATCCCTTCCGAGTCTTCTCATGAATCTGAAGCCAAAACAGCTGAAGACATTCCGGCTGCATCAGCCGATGAAGAAAGAGAAGAGGAACAAGATGTTATTCCTCCTACCAGTGATCCTGTTGTACAAGAAGACGTGATTGTGCCAGACCCCCCCCCCCTATTAATGACGTTATGGAAGTTTAAGCTAATGAAGCTGCCACCACCAACACTACTAAAGCCAATGACGTTGTCATGGCTGAAGACAATGTGGAGCCTGAAGCTAATGCTGCCACTGAAGATAATGTGCAGCCAGCCACTACTGAAGCAGTCATTCCCCCACCAGTGCCTCACACTATGGAACGAGCCTACAACCGTGGTGGTGAGCTTGTTACTATGAGGTGGCCCATTCTGATTCCACCCACTGCTCCAGGTCCCCAATATGACTATCATGTGGAGCGAAGGCCTCAAACTCAGAAGCCAAAGCCTAGGCTGCCAAGGCTTCCAAGTGCTGCAACAACTCAGGGTTCTTTCAATGTGCTAAGCTTCAGAGAGCACAATACCTTATTCGACAGTGCCAAGAACCCCTACAAGAAGCCAAAGATCACCTCAGATAGGTTCTGGAGCCATCAGCAATGCAACTATTATTCTTGCATACTATACAATCAAGACAGGATTTTTCCTCATAAGCGTCTGGATTGCAAGGCCATTGCTGGGCTGCCATGCCTTGAAGAGGCTTTTGACTGATTCAGAGAAGTTGGGTTGCTCCCATTCGTCGCAGACAAGGAGCACTGGAATGAAGAGCTTCTGCTGCAGTTCTATGCAACGCTACATATCAGAGGCTACAACAGGAATTCGGAGACATGGATCCTTGAGTGGATGACAGGCGATGTCCATCATGAAGCCAAAGCTCAGGATATTCTCGAGCTAACTTCCCTGCCCACTCCTAGTGACCTCTTTGAACCAGGTTGTCAGCTGTATGAAAATGAACTGCAGAGCATCTTTCATAAGCCTGAGCCAAATATGAGTCAGATGCTCAGCATGATGAAGCCATTGCCAAGCGATGCTGAATATCCCAAGGAATTCTTTGCCAAGGACCTCAAGTACCTGCCCCGAACAGTCTATCACATTCTGAGGCGTACTTTGTGGCCTATCAAAGGCAATTCTCTTAATGCCAAGCTTGAAGGCACCATGAAGACGTTGGTCTTCTATATCATCAGCGGCATCAAGTTCAACACTCAAGACTTCTTCATTCATCAGCTTGCAACTTCTGGAATTGATCTGTTTGGCCTCAATTTCTATGCACCATGGGTCATGCGCTTGATAAAGCTTCACTCAACTGTCAACTATCAACCTTCAGCATGCAATCATGTTGTATTCTTGTCTGATGTTGATATGTCCTATGAAGCCATCTACCCTGAACCTGCCAAGAAGCCACTCCATGAATACAATATTGAACATCAAAGCTTCACTTAGCCTATTGAAGGTATTCATGTGCCAAATCCTCCTGCTCCTGATGGTCCTCTTGCTGGTCACTTATGTCTGCCGCATCGTGCCAACACCGATGCCACAGCCGGTACTATTGCTCAAAGGCCTCAGAAGTGTCCTCGTGTCCTCAATGACCGAGAGCCTCTTTTATCACTTCATCAGAAGCAGGATAGGCATCACGACTGGCTGAAGCGCCAGATGCAGAGTCTTCTTGTTGATGTCAATCGCATTCGCAATCTGGCTACAAAGAATTCATTCATTGCACATGAAGCCTGTCGGCGATCTTGGAAGAGCCTCACACTGCTCTGTTCTAAAGATGATCTTCACGAAGATGGCTTCACAGAACGATTCAAGTTTGACTCCAGGCCTCCACAATCTGCAAGTTGGCGTCCAACTCCTTCCATTGAAGATTCCGAGTATTCATCTTCGGCTGCAACTATTGTTTCGAGAGTCATTGATGAAGAAGACACGCCACTTCACCAGCGATGGCCTCACTACACCATGACTCTGCACCAGGCCCGCCTGCAACGCCCAACACCAACGTCGACCCTGCTGCTCCAAAATCTTCATCACCTAAGAGCGATTAGACACTCTATGTCTTCAAATCTTTTTGGTCCTTACTGACAAAAGGGGGAGAAGCATATGAGTTGATAGTCTTCAAGCGGGTCGGGGTGGTTGCCTATTTTTGCTAAGTTCTTACAACTCTCGTTTTGAAACTATTTGGCTCTTAAGTTGTAACACTTAAACTTGATGGTCGTCTGCTACTTTTGCTGGTACTTTGTGATGCAGACGCCCATTTCTCAAAACGAGAGTTGTAAGAACTTAGCAAAACGGGTCATTCTGCAAACTCCCATTTCTCATTATGCATTTCATTATCTTCATTATACTTATGTATGCATGATGAATTGTCTTCATGTGTTGAAGAGGATCTCCACAAAGTAAAACCTGCCATGTGCATTTGCATTCAAAAGTAAACTACTTATATGCACATCTTCAGGGGGAGCCTTTTTCAACCTATGAAGACAATGCCTATGATATTTAACTTTCACATACTTTTATCCCCGTTGAAAACTTCAACCAGTTTGTCATCAAACACCAAAATGGGGGAGATTGTAAGTGCATCTAGTTCCACCCCTAGTTTGTTTTGGAGTATTGACGACAAACTTGGTTGAGGGACTAAAGTGTTTGTGAGAATTGTAGGATAACATAGGTAGTAGTCCCTCATTGATTCGGTTTACCTACCAAAGATGACCCCTAAAAATGTATGAAGACATTGAAGACAATGGTGGTTCATGAAGACATTCACGATGAAGATAATGACTTGTGAAGACATTCACTTGAAGACTATGCAGTGCAAAGACATAGTTGTTTCGTAGTTTCCTTTTATTCTTTATTGAGTCATAGGAACCACCGTACTGTTAAGTGGGGTCCAAGTGAACAAAGTCAGATGACTGAAGTGATGCTCAACCAAAATCCTATGTCTTCGAGCGAAGACAACGAGAGTAAATCTTATCCAGAGTTGCATGAGTCAGCTTTGCTTGTAGCCCAAGCCAAGCTGCCGCGTGAGTTTGAAATCCGACCGTTGGACACGTGTCGGTTCCTTAGTGACCCAGGGTCATTTCAGACATATCATGTTGGGTTGCCTCCAGGCTACAAATAGCCCACCCCCTACACCATAATTTGGTGGCTGCTCAGAGTTAGTGCATGGCTTTTGTCGTTTGAGAGCAACCCACCTCTGAAGCATTTGACAGAGAGATCCTTGCGAGGACAAAGCCCAAAACACCCAGAGACAAAGAGTGTTAGGCATCACTGAAGTCTTTCTGTCCGCGTGACCTGAAGACTTATTACACTTGAGGATTGTGCATCCTCCAGCCGGTTAGGCGTCGCGTTCTGAGCATCTAAGAGTCATTGTGGATCGCCAGTGAATGAAGTCTGTTAAGGTTTGGAGTATACCTTGAATACTTACCAGAGTGATTGGGCAAGGACTGGGTGTCCTTAGCTCAAGGGAAATAAGGTGAAGGCACGGTCTTCTGAGTTCAATCTCAGCCTTCCTAACCAGACGTACAGTTGTCACAGCAACTGGAACTGGTCTACCGAATCCTTGTCTTCACCAAGCAACTGGTTCTATCCCCTACTTCCTTTACATTTCAGTTTGTCTCCGTGAAGTCATTGCTTGCTTGCCTGATCTGATTGACTTCACTGTGTGAAGACTATTACATGTTTGGCTTCATAATGTCTTCCATTTTGATCCATACTACCTAGCTGATGTTAGTCTTCGTACTTTCACTGTACTACTTACTTGACTATGGCTTGTCTAGTGTAGTTCATCTTCCGCTGCATATCATATAGGTTCATTTCAATAGTTTGTCTTCAAAGACCTCATGTTTTGAAGACTTTCATAAAAATCACCTATTCACCCCCACCCCCACCCCCACCCCCACCCCTCTAGTTGATAACTAGAAATTTCAGATGACAACAACAAGATTTCAAGGTCAATAGCTAGGGATTGAAACAATCTCACTGAAGATGGTAGAATTGCAGGTTGAAGGCAAAAAGGTAGTGGATCTTAACTTCGCAACCTTCATGACGGTATCACTTTTCTTGATGGCAAGCTTCTTCCTTCAATTTTCTTTCTCTCTTGGTTTTCTCTTCTTCTTTAGTGGAGGTTGTCCAGATTTCATCACTTGTGTTGATTATTGATAGATGGGAGGCTAGACACCCCCTTCCTTCATGTGCAAATATCAAAATGACTCCAGGTCACAACCCTAATGGGTAGCGGATTTCGGCACAACTTTGGACTACCTGAAGGCTTCAAATTGTCATCTCCTCATATCCATGTCACAAGATCCAGATATAATGTTCATGCTCAACGCTGGCACCAAATAACAATTACTCAGGTCTAAAACTAATCCCCGAAGGTAGATGTAGAGGTAGCGTGCCGACGGCGATGACCTTTGAACCATTTCCGACGTGCATCCTCACCTCGTCCTTAGCCAATCTTCGTTTAATTCGTAGCCCCTATTTTGAGTTGCAAATATGAGCAACAGAACTAGTATCAAATACCCAGGCACTACTATGATCATTAGTTAGGTACACATCAATAATATGTATATCAAATATACCTTTCACTTTGCCATCCTTCTTATCCGCCAAATACTTGGGGCAGTTCCGCTTCTAGTGACCAGTCCCTTTGCAGTAGAGGCACTCAGTTTCAGGCTTAGGTCCAGACTTGGGCTTCTTCCCTTAAGCAGCAACTTGCTTGCTATTCTTCTTGAAGTTCCCCTTCTTCCCCTTGCCCTTTTTCTTGAAACTAGTGGTCTTGTTAACCATCAACACTTGATGCTCCTTCTTGATTTCTACCTCCGCAGCTTTAAGCATTGCGAAGAACTCGGGAATTGTCTTTTCCATCCCTTGCATATTATAATTCATCATGAAGCCTTTATAGCTTGGTGGCAGTGATTGAAGAACTCTGTCAATAACACTACCATCCAGAAGATTAACTCCCAGCTGAGTCAAGTTGTTATGGTACCCAGACATTCTGAGTATTTGTTCACTGACAGAACAGTTCTCCTCCATTTTGCAGCTATAGAACTTGTTGGAGACTTCATATCTCTCAACTCTGGCATTTGCTTGAAATATTAACTTCAGCTCTTGGAACATCTCATATGCCCCATGACGTTCAAAACGTCTTTGAAGTCCTGATTCTAAGCCGTAAAGCATGGCACACTGAACTATCAAGTAGTCATCAGCTTTAGCTTGCTAGTGTTCATAACGTCTGGAGTTGCTCCTGCAGCAGGTCTTACACCTAGCGGTGCTTTCAGGACGTAATTCTTCTGTGCAGCAATGAGGATAATCCTCAAGTTACGGACCCAGTCCGTATAGTTGCTACCATCATCTTTCAACTTAGCTTTCTCAAGGAACGCATTAAAATTCAAGGGAACGGTAGCACGAGCCATTGATCTACAACAACATAGATATGCAAAAACTATCAGGACTAAGTTCATGATAAATTAAAGTTCAATTAATCATATTACTTAAGAACTCCCACTTAGATAGACATCCCTCTAGTCATCTAAATGATCACGTGATCCATATCAACTAAACCATGTCTGATCATCACGTGAGATGGAGTAGTTTTCAATGGTGAACATCTCTATGTTGATCATATCTACTATATGATTCATGTTCGACCTTTCGGTCTCGGTGTTCCGAGGTTATATCTGCATATGCTAGGCTCGTCAAGTTTAACCCGAGTATTCTGCACGTGCAAAACTGTCTTGCACCCGTTGTATGTGAACGTAGAGCTTGTCACACCCGATCATCACGTGGTGTCTCTGCACAACGAACTGTCGCAATGGTGCATACTCATGGAGAACACTTATTCCTTGAAATTTAGTGAGGGATCATCTTATAATGCTACCGCTGTACTAAGCAAAATAAGATGCATAAAAGATAAACATCACATGCAATCAAAATATGTGACATGATATGGCCATCATCATCTTGTGCCTTTGATCTCCATCTCCAAAGCACCGTCATGATCTCCGTTGTTACCGGCTTTGACACCTTGATCTCCATCATAGTGTCGCTGTCGTCTCGCCAACTATTGCTTCTACAACTATCGCTACCGCATAGTGATAAAGTAAAGCAATTACATGGTGATTGCATTTCATACAATAAAGCGACAACCATAAGGCTCCTGCCGGTTGCCGATAACTTTTACAAAACATGATCATCTCATACAATAACTTATATCACATCATGTCTTGACCATATCACATCACAACATGCCCTGCAAAAATAAGTTAGACATCCTCTACTTTGTTGTTGCAAGTTTTACGTGGCTGCTATGGGCTTCTAGCAAGAACCGTTCTTACCTACACATCAAAACCACAACAATTTTTTGTCAAGTGTGATGTTTTAACCTTCAACAAGGACCGGCCATAGTCAAATTTGATTCAACTAAAGTTGGAGAAACAGACACCCGCCAGCCACCTTTATGCAAAACAAGTTGCATGTCTGTCGATGGAACCGGTCTCATGAACGTGGTCATGTAAGGTTGGTCCGGGCCACTTCATCTAACAATACCGCTGAATCAAAATAAGACGTTGGTGGTAAGCAGTATGACTATTATTGCCCACAACTCTTTGTGTTCTACTCATGCATCTCATCTACGCATAGACCTGGCTCGGATGCCACTGTTGGGGAACATAGCATGCAATTTCAAAAAATTCCTACGATCACGCAAGATCTATCTAGGAGATGCATAGCAACGAGAGGGGAAGAGTGTGTCCACGTACACTCGTAGACCGAAAGTGGAAGCATTAGGTTAACGCGGTTGATGTAGTCCAACGTCTTCATGATACAATCGATCTAGTACCAAACGTACGGCACCTCCGAGTTCAGCACACGTTCAGCTCGATGACGTCCCTCGAACTCTTGATCCAGCAGAGGGTCGAGGAAGAGTTTCGTCAGCACGACAGCGTGGTGACGGTGCAGGGCTTCGCCTAAGCGCTATGACGCTATGACCGAAGGAGTAAACTGTGGAGGGGGGCACCGCACACGGCTAAGAGAATAATTGTTGTGCTTTGGGGTGCCCTCCTGCCCCCGTATATAAAGGAGGGGAGGAGTAGGCCGGCCACCAAGGGGGCGCACCAAGGGGGAGTCCTACTAGGACTCCACTCCTAGTAGGATTCTCCCCCCCCCCTTTCCTTTCTCATGGAGGGGAAAGAGGGAAGGAGAGGGAGAGGGAAAGAGAAAAGGGGGCCGCGCCCCCTTCCCCCTTGTCTAATTCAGACTCCCTTGGGGGCGCCACCCTGCGGGCTCCCCTCTCTTTCTCCCCTATGGCCCATGAAGGCCCATTACTTCCCCGGGGGGTTCCGGTAACCCCTCGGTACCCCGATAAATATCCGAAACGTCCCGAAACCATTCCGGTGTCCGAATACCTTTGTCCAATATATCAATCTTTACCTCTCGACTATTTCGAGACTCCTCGTTATGTCCGTGATCTCATCCGGGACTCCGAACAATCTTCGGTCATCAAACACATAACTCATAATACAAATCGTCATCGAACGTTAAGCGTGCGGACCCTACGGGTTCGAGAACTATGTAGACATGACTGAGACACATATCCGATCAATAACCAATAGCGGAACCTGGATGCTCAAATTGGTTCCTACATATTCTACGAGGATCTTTATCGATCAAACCGCAATAACAACATACATTATTCCCTTTGTCATCGGTATGTTACTTGCCCGAGATTCGATCGTCGGTATCCTCATACCTAGTTCAATCTTGTTGCTGGCAAGTCTCTTTACTCGTTCTGTAATGCATCATCCCGTTACTAACTCATTAGTCACATTGCTTGCAAGGCTTATAGTGATGTGCATTACCGAGAGAGCCCAGAGATACCTCTCCGATACTCGGAGTGACAAATCCTAATCTTGATCTATGCCAACCCAACAAACACCTTTGGAGACACCTGTAGAGCATCTTTATAATCACCCAGTTACGTTGTGACGTTTGATAGCACACAAGTTGTTCCTCCGGTATTTGGGAGTTGCATAATCTCATAGTCAGAGGAATATGTATAAGTCATGAAGAAAGCAATAGCAATAAAACTTAACGATCATTATGCTAAGCTAACGGATGGGTCTCGTCCATCACATCATTCCCGTTCATCAAATGACAACACATGTCTATGGTCAGAAAACTTAACCATATTTGATTAACGAGCTAGTCTAGTAGAGGCATACTAGGGACACTTTGTTTTGTCTATGTATTTACACATGTATCAAGTTTCTGGTTAATAAAATTCTAGCATGAATAATAAACATTTATCATGATATAAGGAAATATAAATAACAACTTTATTATTGCCTCTAGGGCATATTTCCTTCACTTCACTCCCAAATCTCACCAAGCAACTAATTCTATGGAGGAATATGGGAGGAAGGACAAGAAAGAGAACACAAAAGAACTCCAAGATCGAGATCCAAATGGTGCCCCTCAAAAAGAGGAGAGATCGAATGGTGGAAATATATATATCTAAATCTCCTCTCTCTTTTCCCTCAAATAGAAGCAAGAATGGGGGGTTAAAAAGAAAGCGAGCTCCAAGAGATCAAGAATGGTGGGGAAAACTTTCTCAAGATCCGTCATCGCCATTGGGGAAGAAGACCCACTTTCATAGGGCCCCACTAATCTAACTGTTATCATGGAGAAAAACACTAGAGTGGTACAACCGCTTGGATGAGCGATCGAACTTCTCCAGGCAGTAAAACTATCAACTGTGGACTAGCTACGCGTGTGGCCATGGCTAACAAAGTGGTAGAACCGCTCGGTTGCTCGGTTTTACCGGTTAATATGGAATTAGCCGAAGCAACCGCCCGAGCACCGCTGCCAAACCCGTGGGAATCACACCCCGGGAGGTAGTTGGACCGGTACTTGGTTCGGTAATGCCGCACATTGAGGGAGTGATACAACCACTAAGGTATGCGATACCACCGCCTGGCCGTGCATAGTTGTGTCCACTCCATAAGGAGCGGTACAGCCGCTAGCACATACGGTAGAACCAGACCAGTTAAAATTGTAGAAACAGGTAAGACCAAAACTATCATAACTCCTGCAAATGAACTCTGATTTTGATGAACTCAAACTCTTCTTCAAGACATGATTGCAATAGGCTCCACTCTCAGATAGTCAAATGACCAATCTTTGAATAACTCCTTGAATAGGACCTTGGCAAGCACATAATCTTCTTCTTATAACCTTAAAATAAACAAATAGTCTTGAAGCAATGCCTGTGGACTAACCCTTCAAATATATCTCAAGGCAACCATTAGTCCATACGGTCTGTCATCAGTTACCAACACTAAACATGGGGGCACCATGCTCTTTCAATCGCCAATGCCATGTACCGATTATGGATCACCTACACACCACCCCACATGGGAAGGCCCATTCGGGATTTTGTTTTTCTTGATTCTTTTTCTCTCTTTCGGTTCTTCTCCAAAAAAACTATTTCCTTCTCTTCCTTTTTCCCCTTTCCTAACCCTTTTTTGGTTACTTTTTTTCTTCTTTGATTCCCTTTCTTGTTTCTTGTTTCTTTATTGTTTCCTTTTCTTTGTCTATTTTTTCTTCTTTTTTATAGAAAATATAATTGCATTTTTGACAAATACACATGAACACTCATAAAACTAGAAGGGAAATTTTAAATCCATGAACACCTTTTAAATTAAATGAATATTTTTCTAAAAAAGTGGACAATTTTCTAAAATACATGAACACTTTTTTTAAATGCGTGAACACTTAATAAACTTACATGAAAATGATTTTATTGGTGCAAACACTTTTAAAATTAAAAATTTACTAAAAAATACTCACTTCCTAAAATTGGATCGGTATTTTAAAAAGCATGAACATGTTTATAAATAAATGAACACGTCTTTGGGGAGCTCCTATTGGGCGCTTCAGTCGCCCGAAGTCCGCACTAGCGCACTTGCGCGTATGTTGGTGGGCCGGCACAGCAGATGTGCAAGCGATTTTTTTTTTCTTTGACCAACAAACGCAAGCTATTCCGTGGTCTGGTCATTCGATCCTGTTTGAACGGTCACGGTTGACCAACTGACTGGTCAACCATTGACTTTAAAAACAAAATAAAAATCATTAATTCGAAAATATTCATAGATTTTGAAAAAGGAATCACAAGCTTAAAAAAAGTTCATTGATTTGAAAAAGTCTATCGAATTTGAGAAATGTTCGTCAAAAATTTGAGAAAAAAAGTTCATGGATTTAAAAAACATAAAAATTAAACAAAAATCATCAATTTTGAAGAAAAAACAATATTTCGAAAAGGTTCATCGATTTCAGCAAAAAGTTCACAAAAAATGAAATAAGTTCATCAATTTTGAAAAATAAATCATCGAATTCGGAAAAAATCACCAAATGTAAGAAACTTCTTCAATTTTGAAACAAAATCATTATTTTCTAGAAAAACTGTTCGTGATTTGAAAAAGGAAAATAAAAAAGAGTTAATGTAAAGAAACAAAAATAGAAAAGGAACAAGAAAAAAAAGGAACTGGGAAAAAAGAGAAAAAAGGGTGACCTCTCAATTTACAATGAACTGGAGAAATAATAAAATGAAAAAAAAAGAATTTAATAAGCACAAACATGACGATGGCGTAGTGGTTGCTATTGTTCTCTGAAAATCAAGCTGTCTTGAGTTCGAACCTAGTCCCGCACATTTTTTAAAAATATTATGTACTTTTTTGAAATTTGATGAATTTTTTTTGAATCAATGGACTATCTTTTCAAATTTGATTAACTTTTTGAAAATGGTTGGACTTTTTTAAGTTCAATGAATTTTTCTTAAAATTTGATGAACTTTTTTCCAAATTCAAAGAAAAATTTTATTCAACATCCATGAACTTTTTAAAAAAATTCATGAACAATTTTGCATTTTGATTTTTCTTTTTATAAATTTTTTTCGTTCTTTTTTTCATATGCAATCGTGGGAACCTATAGAAAATAAATGCAATTGATCTCGCCTACATGGGCCGGCCCACTAGGGATTAGCGCGTGGGCGCGGGGGAGCTTCCCTGCTGGATCCTATTCGGCGCCCTCTGCGCCCGATACAGCACAATCCGCAGCTAGTACTGGGAGTCGAACCGTGGACGTCTTGCTCACTAGTAAGCTAGAGTAACCACCGCGCCATACCCAACTGCGCGCTAATTTACATATTTTATGTTTTTTCTTCTTTCTTTGTTTCTTCTGTTTGTGTTTTTCTGTTTTCGTTTTTCTATTTCCTTTTTCCTTTTTTTTCTTCTTCCTAGGTTCGATGAACTTTTTTCAAATCCGTGAACTTCTTATTTAAAATCGATGAATTTTTTTTATCAAATTAGGTGAACTTTTTTTCGAATTTGATGAAATTTTCCTGAATTCGGTGAACTTTTTTTCAAATTCGGTGAATTTTTTTTAAATTCTGTGAACTTTTTTCGAATTTGATGAACTTTTTTTGAATTCAATAAACTGTTTTCGAAGGACAAGAATACACACTGTAGCAAACCGGTTTGTTTTTTCCAAGAAAACCAGTACATATTGTAGCATTTTTTGAGTGAAGAAAAAAAGTGATCGAGCGGGCAGCTTTTTTTTTTGTGAGCAAGCGATGCAGCAGCTAGCGAGCGAGCCGTGGGAGGAGACGATCGAGCGAGCGAGCGATCGAGCGGCGGCAGCCAGCGAACATTGCTGGGCCAGGCCCATGCAAGCAAAGCAGCCAGCGCTGGATTCCCTTACGGGCGCTAAAGGCGCCAAGGAGGGGGTCTCGCTTGAAGCGTGCAAAAGCAGGACCTCCCAGCCTGAAGCACCAAGTCAGGTTAGCATCCCACGTGAATGGTGTTGGGCTTCGCTTTGCTTCAAGTTGTACAAAATATCGAGTAATCCCTATGTGTCGCTCATTGCGACAGAGTGTCGAGCAATCACACTGGCGAGCGCAATTAGTTGGCCCACATGTCGGTCATCGTCCCATCAATTTTTCTCATTCCTTTCATTGGTTTTTACAAGTTACTTTGGCACTCTTCTTTTAGTTTCTTTCTGTTTTTCTTTATCTTCTTTTTTTCGAAGGTTTTTAGTCAGTTCGAGTTTTCAATTGGCCCTTTTTCATTCATGAGCATTTTTCTTTAAATGCGTCAATATTTTTAATTTGTGAATGTATTGGATTTTCTAAATATTTCCAAATTCATAAATATTTTCTACTTTCATGATAATTTATTGACTACACATATGTTAAAAAGTGTTCATGCAAAATACTAAAGGAAAATAAAACGGAGATAAAAAAGGAAAACAAAGGACAACCCAAAAAAACATGAACAAAAGTCAGTGGAGACTCGGTTATGCTAGAGACCTACTCCCTCCGTCCCATAATACAAAAGCGTTTTTGACAGTACACTAGTCTAAAAAATGCTCTTGTATGGGACTAGCGTAAAAAATTCTCTTATATTATGGGACAGAGAAAGTAGCACACAATCAAAAGTGGGCATCCGCCAATGGATTTTGTGTGTACCTCGTGGGTGGTTTAGCTATCGGGTTGACCTATGTATAACGGATTATTTTGCTTCTAGGAAGGCTTCGTCCTATTTAAGAAGGGTTTTCAGTTTTTTTTCCAGTGTTTTTCAAATGGTTTCTTCCAATTTTTTATTTTATGTTTACTTTTCACTGTGCATATTTTCATCTCTTTTCCTTTTTTAGTTCAATGATATTTTCATATTCGTGAATATTTGTTTATTCTTATTCAACTTTTGTATTTATGATTTTTTTTCAAATCCCCGTGCATTTTTATATTTCATGAATTTTTTCATAGTTGTGAGTAAATTCACAAGCAATTTTTCAAAGTGGTGAATATATTTGAAAATTATGATTTTTTTTAATTTGTGAATATTATTTAATTCATGACCAATTTTTAAAACTTGTGAATTTTTTGAATTCACAATTTTTTACAAACCTCTAAAAAATAAAGTTGGTTTTAAGCCAATTATTAGTAGTTTCTCTAAGCTAGCGCCAGAGAAGTATTTCTTTCGTGAAATATTTGTAAAATTAAAATACAAACACCACTATAGGTATAATTTTTTAGATTAAAGAACCAAAAAATATATAAAGTGACTCTTATAATCAAGAGTTACAACGAATCTCTAAGATATACCTTCAGTGTGTAATAATATATGAAACATGAAATTCTCTCAAGCCTTCAATAAGGACAATGCAATTAGACCAGAGTTGCGACACTGCTACTTGTACACCTCCATGAACTTGACAATCAATAAAGGTTTAAGAGAGCCCCTTGATTCGCCCATCTAAAAAGATGGGAAGCAATGAACAATGTATAGACTTGGGGCGGGGATGATCCGCTAGAAATGCAGTCCAACCACTAGATCTTCACCGTAGTGCCGAGGAAAGACTTCTGCTGCACAAAGCATCATCCCAACAAAAAGCACCATGACACTTCCGACAAACAAATCAAACATGTTCAAAAAGGTCATGTTCTGGCGTTCTGCAAGGACATAAACCTAAAGTCCACAAGAACAATTGCACAGAACCTGTAGAGGAAACATAACTTTGACATCATGTTTGTTGCTGCAATAGGGGGAGAACTATGTGACCTTATCATCAATGACATCACATCCACCACTAATGCATTGTCATTAAGGACCACAAGAATCATATTAAAACGAATATGAGAACACACGTGCAAGCATCCCAACGGTTCCCACACCCGACAACATCAAAACGAAGACTATGGGTGAGGGGAAGCAGGTAAAAAAATCTAGCGGCAGTGGTCCTTTTATCTTCATTTTTTTGTTGTTGTCGAAAACACTTCTCCTCTCTTCTACCAAGTGAGCGAAGCGAGGCTAGCACGCTATTGGGACTAGCCTATTGCATAAAGATTCATTAGCGGATGTTTGTTTGTTTGCTCGGGCAATCCGTAATCCCCGCGTAGAGGGTGAACATCGACCAAACACACAACCATATGTACATGCTGATGCGTACACTTGGGTCAGCCCAACTAGATCCAGAGACCACCCATTCGGTTTTGCTAAGGTTCTAGAACCTTCCTAGACCGATTTACACGTGTTTTTTTAAAAAATATGTTTTTATTATCATTTTTTCCTTTTTCCTTTTTGTATTTTTCATTTACAACATTTTTGAAATTCATGAGCATTTATCGAAACTAGGAATTCTTTTTCAAATTTGTGAACATTTTTTAATTCATTTTTTACAATCTCAGATATATTTTCCAAATTCATGACCATTCAGATTCAAAAAAAATCTAACAATATTTTTCAAATTCATGGACATATTTTGAAAGCCACAATCATTTTTTTAATTCATGATTGTTTTTGTATTTTAGAACAATTTTTAATTTGATGCTACTTTCTAAATTCATGAATACTTTTTAAAATTTGGGAACAATTTTTGAAATTTAGTTACTCCCTCTAATCCATATTAATTATCGTAGACTTAGCACAACATTGTACCGAGTCAGCAACAAATAATGTGGATCGGAGGAAGTATTTTTTTGACATATAGGGAAATGTTCCAAATTCATGCCTATTTTTAAAATTCGGAATATTTTTTCAATACAAGAAAATTTCAAATTCATGAATAATTTTTGAAATTAAGAAACAATTTTTAAATTCATGAATATTTTTAAAGATTAGCAACATTTTTTAAAGTCCCCTAAGTTTTTTAAATTTGGAATCTTTTTTAAGTTAAAAAGCAAAAACAAATATATAAAAAAGAAAACATGAAAGAATACAAAAGAAAAAGAAAAACAGGGGCACTCCGCCCCGCACATAAGCCGCCCCAAAGCATAGGGGCACGTTGTAAGAGGTTCTTGTTTGCTCGCCACCTTATGCACGGGGAAGATGGCAGATCCTATTTGGCGCAAGGTTGATGGAGAGGGAAGTAATGCAGGAACGTATGTGGTGCACCGGCGCAATTGGTGCTACTGGTGCATCGGACCCTGTTGCACATTAAAAAATATTTGAAGAAATCCGGAAAAACATTAGTGCATTGACACAACATCAATGTATGTTGTCACAAAAATTAAAATTAAAATTAAAATTCAAGACATTGCTCGAGATACAAAAATGACAAATTTGACATCATTATGCTAATGGGCCAAAACTGAAATCCAACTTGTGTTATGTACTATTCAGTGTCAAATCTGTCATTTTGTATCTGGAGCAATATTTCGAATTTTGATTTGAGTTTTTGTGACAACATACATTGATGTTGCTCAATTCACAAAAGAATTTCTGGATTTTTTCGAACATTTTTGAATGTGCAAGGGGGACCGGTGCACATGTAAAATTGTGGGTTTCCTGCCTTTTCATTTATTTGTATTTTTGCATTTAATTCATGAATATTTTTTGAAATTTCTGAAATTTTTCTAAATTCACAAATATTTTTTATTACACGAACATATTTTGAAATTCATTAAACTTTTCTAAATTTGTGAACATACCGGACACTGAGCGGGGCTCGGAAAAGACTGTTGATATCTCCAATTGGCTCTGGCACGAGGTGTTTCTGGTGGTGGCATACCGCAAGGTTCCCATCTTTGCTCCATTCATCATCGTGTTTCTGAATGCCATGTGAGTAATTCGCAGGCCTGGTGAGCCACTTACATCACCAGACAATCTTGTTGTGCATGAGGTGAAGAAGTTCAAGAGGAAGAAGCACAACCTGCCTAGGACCCCTCCTGACAACCTTGAGGATGTGTATGCTACTTCTACTGACAGTGATTTCGAGATGGAGGCTGGAGCCAAGCCTAGCTGGATCACGAAGCTCAAGGTCAATGTGAAGAAGACCTTTTGCTTGCAGGTGTACATCCAGTCCAAGTTGTATGAGGCTCACAAGAATGAGAAAAATTCTCGTCGCCATCAGCTCTGAACCTTGAGGTGGAGAGTGGGACCGAGAAGAACATTACACCTGAGGACCAGTGGATCTCCACTCACAATCGTTGGTCATATGAGGATGATACTGGTGCTGGACCATCTGCTCAGGCCGATGATGAGGAGGAGATGGCACTTGTTGACCCAGAGGATGATTGTGTTGAGGATGATCCCGTGTCTGATAATGAGAAGATGGAGGAGTCATAGGAGGACCACTGAGCCTTTGGAATGCTAGCATCGCTCTTTCCCTTTTTGGTGTCTTGATTACAAAGGGGGGAGAGATCTATTAGGTCATTGGGGATTTGCATGTGTGGGAATCACGAGCTCGTTTTCTTGGTAGTCATTGCTCGCTTATGATTCCTTCTTTAGTCGAACTATTTTGCTTTGGTTAGTGAAATTATTTGCTTGGAGACATCTTACTACGGGGTGTGAGACATGCTATCCCCTATCTATTTATCTTTATCATATCATTTATGGTTGTGGAAGTATGCTTACTATTGTTGCCCTTATATGTTGCTCCACCTCATATTTGTTGCAAATGCATGCTTATTGTGTATTCATTTTGTTTGCAACCCATTGTCGGTCTATAAAATCTATGGGGAGTGTTGATCCTAGTGTGAGTACTTTGCATTTCAAAATAAAATTCATAATAGTGCTCACATCCAGGGGGAGCCAGTCTATTTTTTTTAGACCTTGTGTGCAAATCATTGTATTGTCATCAACCACCCAAAAGGGGGAGATTGTAAAGGACATTTCCCATCTTAATTGTTTTGGTGTTTATGACAATGCAATTTACGGACTAATCATGTGCCTAAGCTTCACATGTATATTCTAGTTGACACAAGACGGTTGGGCACCCCTCCGGACGAAAAAGAGCGAAGACCGCATTTCCGACGCGTTTATTTCTTTGGTCTTAGGAAATCCGTTCTATTAAGAGGGGGTAGGCATTGGAAGGTACTGGTTGAATCAAACACGTACACATCCATATATTGCACCCACATATTACCTTTCATTTTGAGGAGAGAGTTCCTTATTCAACCAAGTGCAGAAATCTTGTTCAAAGCGGTTGTACCCCGTGTATAGGCGGTTGTACCGCTCATCTGCTTCTCCTATTAGGAGTACCACATGAGGGGCGATTCCCTCGTGTCTAACAGTGCGCATGGTGGGGGCTTACTGGTTCTACCAGTGTCCCACGTGTGGTTGTACCGCATGGGACTTAACATCCTCACCCGACACTGTCGGCCAGTTGTTCCGGCCCTTGAACCGCCCCAACTACTGGTAAAAGGGTGATTCCTTCCGTATGAGGGCGGTGGTTTGTCGGTTGTTCCAGCTGTGGTGTTGATAGCGGTTCTACCAACGTCCTTGTACCGCTCGAACCACTGCATAGAAGGTGATTTCTTCTGGTGGTGAGCGGTACACGGGCGGTGGCCCTGAAGTTGTTCTGACGAATACCTATTTACCGGTACAACCGGGCCACACGGCAGTTGTACCGCTCCGACTCTAGAAAGTGAGCTATTCTGCCTTGTGCTCTTGTACCGCACCCCACTGCGATTGTACTGCGCTAGTGTGATTCTGCACATAACGGTTGGATTTGGAGGATGCTATAAAAAGGGGAGGTTCTTCCACCTCCCACTTAGCTCTCTCTCTCTCTCTCTCTCCCCCTCCATTGTTACCCCAAGCTTGTTCTTGTCCGATCTCCTTCTCTAGTCAACCAAACTTGTTGATTTGTTAGGGATCGAGGGAGGAGACCTAGATCTACACTTTCATCAAAGGAAATTTGATCCCCCCATACTTTCACTTGCATCTTGTTACTCTTGGGTGTTTGGGCACCTAGACGGAAGATGTCACCTCGGAGCTGTTGGGGAACGTAGTAATTTCAAAAAAATTCCTACGCACACGCAAGATCATGGTGATGCATAGCAACGAGAGGGGAGAGTGTTGTCCACGTACCCTCGTAGACCAAAAGCGGAAGCGTTAGCACAATGCGGTTAATGTAGTCGTAAGTCTTCACGACCCGACCGATCCAAGTACCGAACGTACGGCACCTCCGAGTTCAGCACACGTTCAGCTCGATGACGTCCCGCGAACTTCGATACAGCTGAGCTTCACAGGAGAGTTCCGCCAGCACGACGACGTGATGACGGTGATGATGTTGCTACCGACGCAGGGCTTCGCCTAAGCACTGCTACGATATGACCGAGGTGGAATATGGTGGAGGGGGGCACCGCACAAAGCTGGAATAGATCAACAGATCAACTTGTGTGTCTAGAGGCACCCCTGCCCCCGTATATAAAGGAGCAAGGGGGGAGGCCGGCCGGCCCTCTATGGCGCGCCAGGAGGAGTCCTCCTCCTAGTAGGAGTAGGACTCCCCTCTTTCCTACTCCTACTAGGAGGGGGAAAGGAAGGGGGGAGGGAGAAGGAAAGGCCCCCCTCTCCTAGTCCAATTCGGACCAGAGGGCGAGGGCGCGTGGCCTGCCCTAGGCCAGCCCTCACTCTCTCCACTAAGGCCCATAAGGCCCATTATTTCTCCCGGGGGGGGGGGGTCCGGTAACCCTCCGGCACTCCGGTTTTCTCCAAAACCACCCGGAACACTTCTGGTGTCCGAATATAGTCGTCCAATATATCGATCTTTACGTCTCGACCATTTTGAGACTCCTCATCATGTTCGTGATAATATCCGGGACTCCGAACTACCTTCGGTACATCAAAACACAAAAACTCATAATACCGATCGTCACCGAACTTTAAGCGTGCGGACCCTACGGGTTCGAGAACTATGTAGACATGACCGAGACACGTCTCTGGTCAATAACCAATAGCGGAACCTGGATGCTCATATTGGCTCCTACATATTCTACGAAGATCTTTATCGGTCAAACCGCATAACAACATACATTGTTCCCTTTGTCATCGGTATGTTACTTGCCCGAGATTCGATCGTCGGTATCTCAATACCTAGTTCAATCTCGTTACCGGCAAGTCTCTTTACTCGTTTCGTAATGCATCATTTCGTAACTAACTCATTAGTCACATTGCTTGCAAGGCTTATAGTGATGTGCATTACCGAGAGGGCCCAAAGATACTTCTCCGACAATCGGAGTGACAAATCTTAATCTCGAAATACGCCAACTCAACAAGTACCTTCGGTGACACCTGTAGAGCACCTTTATAATCACCCAGTTACGTTGCGACGTTTGGTAGCACACAAAGTGTTCCTCCGGTAAACGGGAGTTGCATAATCTCATAGTCATAGGAACATGTATAAGTCATGAAGAAAGCAATAGCAACATACTAAACGATCAAGTGCTAAGCTAACGGAATGGGTCAAGTCAATCACATCATTCTCCTAATAATGTGATCCCGTTAATCAAATGACAAGTCATGTCCATGGCCAGGAAACTCAACCATCTTCGATTAACGAGCTAGTCAAGTAGAGGCATACTAGTGACACTATGTTTGTCTATGTATTCACACATGTATTATGTTTCCGGTTAATATAATTCTAGCATGAATAATAAACATTTATCATGATATGAGGAAATAAATAATAACTTCATTATTGCCTCTAGGGCATATTTCCTTCAGGAGCCACATTCCATTGTTGTGAAGCTTCGTGGTGGTGTTGGGAGTCTCCAATTTAGTTGTGGAGAGAGCCCCAACCTTGTTTGTAAAGGTTCCGGTTGCCACCTTCAAGGGCACCACTAGTGGATTCGCGGCACCTTGCATTGTGCGAGGGCGTCAGGAGAATAAGGTGGTCATAGGGACATTGGGGAGCATTGTTCCTCCACACCTCTTCAACGGAGACGTACCTCCTCTAAAGGTGGGAACTTCGAAAACACATCCTCGTCTCCACCGACTCCACTTGTGGTTACTTCATACATTTTCTTTGTGCAAGCTTGTAGTGTGTGTGTGTTTACCTTATGGTTGCACTTGTTGTTGTGTTGCTTATCATATAGGTTGTCCACCTAATTGCATATCTAGACAATATATCTTTGTCATAAAGACTAAAATTTATAAAGAGGTTAAAAATTGTTAGTCGCCTATTCACCCCCCCCCCCAGTTGACCATACCGATGCTTTCAGAATTAGTGAAAATTTTATAAATTCCTGATTTTTTTCGAATTTGTGAACATTTTTTGAATCTGTGAGCATTTTTTCAAAACTCAAAACATTGCTTGAAATTCATGAACTTTGTTTAAATTCCTAAACATTGTTTGAGCTCTCCGAGCAGGTGCACTCCATCATTGCACAAAGCCTCTTTAATTGCTTCATGAGCCTCGACATTCGAGGTCCTAAATTCATGACTAAACAAACAAGAATTGAAAAGTCTAGATCTGTCGACGATTTCATGTATCACTGCTCCATAAGATGTTGCACTTCCTTCTTTAATCACTTCGATAGCCACTTTTGCAATCCGATGCTACCACTATTCTTGTAATTTATAAGTCCTCTGCTAGCGCCAGTGCCTCTCATATCGCCAATGTTTTAAGGGTCGCTGGATCGTCAATGTGATTGATCATCACCGCCGACGCCTCTTGGAAAATACCTGTCTGATTTCTACATATTGCAGCAATAGCTCCTCCACCTCCTGCCCGGAGCACATCAACATTAATCTTGGCATGACCATCCACAGGAGGAAGCCAGTGCCTCGGTCTTGGTTGTGTCACGGAGGATGCCGCACTATTAATTGACTTCTGGAGAATCTTGATCTCTTCAAGAAAACTATTGATGAACGAAATTGTCGCGAAACCTTTCGCCGCACGGCCCAGATTGCCCATAAGGTCACAATCATTCAAGTGTACTCCTCCTGCTGCATCGTTTCATTCATGGCGAAGAACCACCCTTAGGCATCGGTGCTCTGGTTAGTGCACATGTGCTCAACTATATCCTCGCTAGATTTATTTTTTTGAGCCATCTATATCCTCGCTAGATTTTTTTTGAGGGGCCTATATCCTCACTAGATTTTTTTTTTGAGAAATCTATATCCTCGCTAGATAGTGTGTGGTTTTAGTTTAAACTAGCACAAATGCCCGTGCGTTGCAACGGGTGAAAAAACCCACACTCTAACCCAACGGCTCAAGACCCCGTATTGCAAAAAAATGTGAATAAATTTCAGAATTATAATGAAGGAATGTGGAATTTAAATCACAAAAATATCTATCTGGTTGTGAGTATCTCTTCACGTCTTTGTTGGAATTGCTTAATGATGCCCAAAAAATATCGCATTATACTGTTTTTGATTCACTACGGTGGTAACACGGATGTCCATGAGCCAATGTTGGCTAGGTTTATGGACTGTAGCATATCACTATTCGTGTCCAATGATATTAGGAGCGTTGTACAATGATTCTCCATCCCTGGCTAATATAACAGAAAAAAGTGTGGAGTTTATGTCGCACATAGCGAGGACTCCGAGTCCGTATCTTATTGCTTTGGTGATGGGTGAAAGAAACAACAAACCTGCATTGCGTGCCACTATTTGCCACCTTTTGTATTCATTTCCAACAAACGTCAGAAATAAGATTACTCTCATCTTTTGTAACATTGTGAAAGCAAAGTTGTTTCACTAAAAGTAAAAACCCAAATATCTAGATTCTTATTATTTTTTTGCGGGAAACTTTGTCAAACTTGCAAAAGTTGTTAGGTTTTCTTGTTTCTCGCAATTCAGTGTTTACTTGTGTGAGGATTGTAGATGATCTGAAAACTACAGCTCCTATGACATGAAAATATAGAGAAGGTTTGATTCAAGTACGAAGGAAACTTTTGTCAAACTTGAAGAACCCGTATGCAATAGGAAAAAATGGAGTCGTTGACCCTTATAACCATTGCATGCGAGCGTACAATCTCGTTTCAAGGTGTGCGTTTCAGAAATCCTTTGTTTCAAAATAGCAATCATGTCATTGTGTATGCCCGATGCCATACCATCGTTTGGTTCGTGTAGATGCATACGGTCGCTTTTTTTAAAAACAACAATCAATCACCTATTTTTAACCGGTACTCTCTTTTTCATTATACTTCTTAAAAAATATTGTACATGAACAACAATAAATAAACAATTTTTTATTATGATTTAGACATAGTATTTTTTTTTGCAGGTTTTAAACAATCCTAACTTGTGGTTGGACGATTAGATGGACTGTGGTATCCCCAGCCCACCAGGGTTCAAATCCTGGTGCTCGCATTTATTTATGAATTATGATATGCCGGCTCAGTCTTTCGGAGGTGCTCAGAGGGGTAGGGTGTGCGTGTGTGTGCGTTCATAGGGGTGAGTGTATGCGCGTGTATATGAGCGCTTGCGTCTGTACAGTGTTAAAAAAAATATTCCACACAGAAAAAACAATCGTAACATAATTTTCTCTCGAGTTATGGTCGAGGTAAAACTACACATTCATGGGACTATAGCCAGTGATGGAGGACCGAAAAAAATTAAGGGGGCGAACTCAAGCATGAAAGAAATTCTTTCGATGCAAATTACTAAAATGCACACAAATAGTTTTATGTGGAATGTACTAAAATTCTTTGAAAATCACACTATTGTGAGGTCATTTTTTTATATCTATTTACAAAGGGAGTACTAAAATCTCTCTCTATTCCGTTTTCCCTTCCCATAAGGGCCACGGAGATGGGAGATCGAGAGCTGATCCCCGCCCTGCTCACTTTGCTGTTTTTCTCCTTCCCTTCTTTATTTTCTCTTCCCGGAATCCCTCCTTTCCTTCTTTATTTTCTCTCCCTAATTCCTTATTAGGACACCGTCTTCTTAAGACCTTCCATCCTTTTTTTCTTTGTCAATTCCCGAATCCCGTCCTTCCCTTCTCCTTTCCTTCTTTATTTTCTCTCCCTAATTCCTTATTAATCTTTGTGGCTCCCTTCAAGGAGGACGTTCAACAGTTTACCTCCCTGCTGGAGGGCTTTGGTGAGGTCACCGGCCTTGTGACAAATTTGGAGAAAAGCTTGGTGGCCCCTATTCGCCGTGATGGCCTCAATCTTGACGACATCCTTGAGTGCTTCCCGGCTACTCGCGCTGCCTTCCCGCTGAGATATCTTGGGCTGCCTCTTTCGGTCCATCGTTTGCGGAAGGTCGATCTCCAACACCTCGTGGACAAGGCTGCTGGGAAGCTGGTGCCTTGGCAGGGTCGGCTCATCACGACTGTGGGAAGGGCTGAGCTCGTCAAGTCCGTGCTTTCCTCCCTGGCCACCTTCCATGCCACGACGCTCAAACTTCCGGAGGGTACTATCTCCGACTTTGTGGGCATTGAGAGAGCTTTCCTCTGGGCTGGTTCGGATAAGGTCTCCGGCGGCCAGTGCAAAGTCAGCTGGAAACTCGTGTGTAGACCAAAGAGGCTTGGTGGGCTGGGTATCCTTGATATTCGTATGTATGCCCGGGCTCTGAGGCTGCGATGGCTTTGGTATGAGTGGAAGGAGCCGCACAGGGCATGGGTGGGCATCGGAAACCCATGCGACACCACTGACAGAGATCTATTCTATGCTGCCACGACGATCTTTGTCGACGACGGTAGGCTGGCATGCTTCTAGCTCTCCCCCTGGCTAGATGGAATGAAGCCCAAGGACATTGCACCAGCCATTTTCGCGATCTCTGCCAACAAGAACAAGTCTGTGCGAGAAGCCTTGCTTGAAAACCATTGGATACAATGGATCAACATGTCCGGAGGTCTCTCGGTGGAACACATTGAACAGTTCTGCGCCCTTTGGGGGAAGCTCACTACGGTACACCTACAGGATGACATACCCGATGATATCAAGTGGAACCTCACCGCCGATGGTATCTATTCCTCGGCCTCGGCCTATAGGGCCCAATTCGAAGGTGCAGTCGCCTCCAACATGACCATGGTGGTATGGAAGAACTGGGCACCGCCCAAGTGCAAGTTCTTTGCGTGGTTAGTTATCAAGGATAGTATTTGGACGGCCGACAGACTGCAAAGAAGAGGGTGGCCCAACTGCAATTTATGTCAACTTTGCAAGAGGGAGCCAGAGACCGCAGCTCATCTTCTCTTCCAATGCAGGTTCTCTGCCCGCATTTGGAATGCAATAAGAGTTTGGGTGGATGCCCCCGAACTGGATGTGGCGGCCTGGAACGGGATCCCCACGGTCAAAGAGTGGTGGTCGGCAGTGGTCCTTAGGCGTGGACATAGGAGGAAGGCGATTTCATCACTCATCATGCTTGTTACTTGGGAAGTGTGGAAAGAGAGAAACGCGAGGGTGTTCCAGCATGTATGTAGGTTGCCAAGCGTGTTGGTCAAGGCTATTAAAGCGGAGGCGAGACTCTGGATTATCGCAGGGGCGAAGCATTTGGGTTCTTTGATGCCGCGAGAGTAGAATTGTATTTTATTTACATTTGTGTGAGGTGTAATGGCCCTCTGCAGACTTTGTTTTCCCCCTTTTTTTTAATGAGATGAGCCAAAGCTTTTGCCTCCGTTTTAAAAAAAAAAATCCTTATTAGGACACCGTCTCCTTTCCTTCTTATTACGGGACGGGACAACTTCCCAGTTTCCTATTTGTTGCTTTCAATCCCCGAAATCCCTCCTTTCCTTTTTTTTGGACCGCATCCCTCCTTTCCTTTCTTATTACGGGAGAGCTTCCAACTTTCCCGTCTTTCCTTTTTTTTAGGAAACACGGGACCCACACCTCACCATGTTCTCTACTCCCTCTGTTCCTAAATATTTGTCTTTTTAGACATTTCAAATGACTACCCCATACGGATGTATGTAGACATATTTTAAAGTGTAGATTCACTCATTTTCTTCCGTATGTAGTCACTTTTTGAAATATTTAAAAAGACAAATATTTAGGAACGGAGGGAGTAGATGACTTCCTGATATCCAAGAAAATTAAAGTTGTATACTCCCTCCGTTCCAAATTACTTGACCCATATTTATCTACACACGAATGTATCTAGACACTAAACAAGTAGAGATACATCCGTATTTAGACAAATTCAAGTTAACTAATTTAGAACCGAGGGAGTATATATTAGGCAGATTTGATGTAAGGGCGCGAGGTGGGACTAATTAAAAACTGAGACGGCCATTGGTTTCTACAAATAATAACATAGGTAGCTCGGTTGGCGTCGCTGCTATTTGTTACACATTAGGTTTGTGGTTCGAATCCTCTAACCAGCATGCATTTTTTGCTTCAAACAGGATAGATGGGCCTGATTTATTGGGCCATAGCGCACGGGCTTGGCCTGGCTCAGACAAACATTTATACTCACCAACGGACGAAACGAACGTGGACGGATGATTAGTACCACCTTGGATTTTGGAAAAAATATGGACGTGTTGGAAAAAAAACTGAAAACGTAAATCTCTATCTCTATCTCTACTACTATTAAACAATCAAACAAAAACATTCTTAAGTGCACCCCGCAATTAGTCCCACAATAACGCACAAGCCAATCAGCACCACACGATTAGGCCAACAAATCTCAATCTAACAGCCATCATTAATCCAATACCTCCACGGTGTGCGCTTAGCATTTACCAATGACTGACCGTACTTCACCAGGAGAGTAGTAGTCGAATAACCAGCCCTGCGCGTCCCCTACAATCACGGAAATAAGATCGCAAACTAACAACCAGCCCAGCGTGCCCTACAATCACGGAAAATCAGATCGCAAGCTAAGGGAACTTCACGCCCTTGACCTTGACCTCGCCGCCTGGCACATACGCCGCCCACCAACAATGTCTCCTGCCTGCACGACGACCACAGTCCCGTCACCTCCGTGCACGATCGCCATCGCCGATTGCTGCCACTCGCAGCGTGGCATCCGTCCTGCGAGATCGCCAGTGCCCAGGAGAGAGCCTGCCCCGGCAACCGCACCGCCGCGCACACGCCCGTCGGGGCATCTCTACTACTATTAAACAATCAAACAAGAACTTTCTTAAATGCACCCCGCAATTAGTCCCACAATAACGCACAAGCCAATCAGCACCACACGATTAGGCCAACAAATCTCAATCTAACAGCCATCATTAATCCAATACCTCCACGATGGGCACTTAGCATTTACCAATGACTGACCGTACTTCACCAGGAGAGTAGTAGTCGAATAACCAGCCCCGCGCGTCCCCTACAATCACGGAAATAAGATCGCAAACTAACAACCAGCCCAGCGTGCCCTACAATCACGGAAAATCAGATCGCAAGCTAAGGGAACTTCACGCCCTTGACCTTGACCTCGCCGCCTGGCACATACGCCGCCCACCAACAGTGTCTCCTGCCTGCACGGCGACCACAGTCCCGTCACCTCCGTGCACGATCGCCATCGCCGATTGTTGCCACTCGCAGCGTGGCATCCGTCCTGCGAGATCGCCAGTGCCCAGGAGAGAGCCTGCCCCGGCAACCGCACCGCCGCGCACACGCCCGCCGGGGCAGGGCGCCAGCGCCTGTCGCGTCCCTTGAACCAGTCGGGCACACGGAGCTGTGATTCTTCCGAGGACTTCTTCAGGTTCGACTTCTTCCTTTGACTGTTGCAGCATTACTCATGATTATATTTTTGATAATAGGGTTCTAAATAATAAACAGTTGCACAGCAAAATGCTATAAGGCGTTCATTTTATATACTGACTATATGAGGATAATGAAACTGGATTTGTGTTGCAAATTGCCTTTACTATATCAAGTAAATACAGGAAAGTGACTTTACTATATCAAGTTCCATCAACATGACCACCAATACAATCGTTCTACAAAGTAATATAGCATCTATCCAGCTCCAGGATGTTACAATGAATTGTATAAATCTGTATAAACCCAGTTTTGCACACATGATGATTGAGAATGTGCATGATTATTTAAACTGAAAACATCTGGAGTACACATGATCCATTCTAATTCTGAAAACTAAAGAAGTCGCACTTCCTGCTTCATGTGCATATCCTAATAGGTGAGAGCATCAACAAGATTTTGTTGATCTATCATGAACCGGTTTAGAATATATGTTTTTGCAGGCCTAATGCTTGTGGTAAGCCATCTAAGAAATATTTAGAGTTGCTGACAAAGGTAATCTGGAAGTATGATTTAGTAAACAAATATGCCCGACCATCACATCAAGGAAATGTTCCATATACAACTACATGAATTTCTTAGAACAATAAAAATATTGTGCAATGCAACGAAGATTCAAAACATACTCTTTGATTCAGACTTGTTGCTCCCATCCCCTTTCGGTACCAAAAAGTGTTCAAGTTTTGTACCTGATCTGGAATCCAAACCCCTGGCTTGCTGAATGACTCGAGCAGGTCAGAACCACATAGTAGGATTACCTTGACACTTCCTGAGACAAAACACAAGTCGTAAACAACTGATTTATATACAGTGTTATAGTACTGATACATTTGGTGATCCAACAATGTGAGAGAAGACACTACTGTGTTGCAACAACAAAATCACTGTCATATACCTTGATCAGCTAAGCCGTCCTTGCACAGAAGAATTCTTAACTCTTGAGAGAATGGGCAAGGTATGCTGATGACCTTTCTGCATTGCCTGTATCAAGAACACAAGAATGTGTCCATCAAATGAACACATCGTCCAAACTGAAAGTACCTTATGTGGCAGCGAAAATCCAATGGTACGCATGTACTGATAACATGAAAAATCAGGTTATTATGCATGGATCAACCATCACGAAAGACGAGCTTCAACATGCCAATTCACACAGGTGAATCCGGTGAGCAGACGACAAGAGGTCATGAGCAGCCCCAAATAGCGAATTCGGTCATGAGAATGTGGTGTTAACACAAACCCATACACATTTCCAGTTCCGCATAGTACCTTCTTCTTGTTAGCATCGGTTCACCAGGGACATGTATCCAGTAAGGCAGTAACATCCCAGCACCGACTACCCTCACTGCTGCAACTCATCCTTCGCAAGCTCTGTACGTATGAAACAAGAGATGCGGTATATGTAATCTGTTTGTTCTGATTCTCAGCCTGTTCTAATATTAACACAACACTTCATAGTTGCTAAACAGATTTAACAGGTGCTGCGGCTTACCAAACATGCTTGTGCATGTAGGTGGGAAGGTTGAAGCTCCCGGTGGCCACCAGCACAACACCACCTCGCCTTCCCCCGTCTCTGCGGTCATCCAGTTGAATAAGGGAACGTATGGTGGATTAGGACGACTCTGAATAACGCAAGTGAAGAAATCCAAGATCAGGTTCTTTTCTTTCTGCTTACAGATTTGGATCCGTGGACAGCTTCTCCGTGGGGACGGGAACTTCCACCTCCTCCAAGGCCATGGCCATGGCCGTCCTCTTCAAATCCCCAGCTGAGCAAGAAGCCGGCACAAAATCTTCGCTTCTCTCTTCCTGGGGTTGGCGTGCGCCGCCCGCCTGAGAGGTCGGCAGTCCGGCGTGTGCGGTAAGGGGCCGGCGTCGCCGGCGAGCATGCCAAGCTCGACCGCCTCCTCGAGCACTTCGACGGCCGAATTCGAAGGAGGGGTGAGGTGGATCAGGGGCATGCACGTTCATCGACGTGGGTGACGAAGGGGAGGGGCGGCCTTACAGGGAGCGCCGGCTGTGGAGGGAGGGATCTGGCGACCATGGAAGATTAGGGAAGGGAGGAGAAAAGACAGGGGCGGTGGAATGATTGACTTTTTTTAGTACAACTACAGTATATACTAGCAGTGTGTAGAGAAGGATTGTGAGTGACTGTGGCGTTGTCCAAACCAATTTTCTTTCATCTTCTAGAAAAATACTTTTCTTTTATAGGGCATGTTCGATTTTGGGTGCCATTTTTTTAATGACCGCGGTTTTGTTATAGTCATGATAAGTTGATGGTTTAAAAAGTTTTGTATAAATATGTACAAAAATTAAATAAAACTGAATATATTTTATGTTTTGTAATCCTGTAGGTCATCTTGTGGTGCGTGGATGGTAAATTTTATGAAATACTCCCTCTTGTAAACTAATATAAATTTTATGTAATACTTCACCGGAGATATGTTGTCTGATACTCCTATACATGTTTTTTCTTTCTGTATCATTATATTTATTATGTCGTATCACTATTTCAAAACTAACTAACTCTAATTACTACTTTATAGGATCATATGACATATTTTAGAACAAAACTACCTGTCATTTTAATGGACTAGGAATAAAATGACGATAATACAAGAAATCAAGACTTGAAAGATGACGAAAACAACACAGACCCCAAAGATTGTATGATTTTTGATAGATGTTTTTATTGTAGATTATGATACGTGCGTTGCAGGTGCATGTGTACTAGTTCATGAAAAAAAACGTATTGTGACGATGAACTCACGGAAACGGAGTAGCAGATTCAGCTCAACTAAGCCCAAAACGGAGCCCACATAATGCACCAACAAAAAAAGGAGAAGGAAAAAAAAAAGATCCGAAACCCCTGACCTGCGCGCCTGTCCATCCCAGCATGGCCGCCGCCTCGTCCTCCTCCTGCGGCGGCGCCGGCTGCGGGGCCCACTGCTCCTCCTCAACCTCGTCATCCGTAGAGGATGCTCCGGAGGGGATTCTGGGCCGTCTCTCCATATCCGGTTCCGCCGCTTCCTGTGGCAAGTGCGGCGGCGGCGCCGTCGTCGTGGTTGCCGGAGGCGTCGGTCTGTGCGGAGAGTGCTTGCGCGCCCAGCTGTTCGGGAAGTTCAAGCTCGCCGTCACAAGCAACGCCATGGTTCGGCCAACCGACTCCGTCCTCGTCGCCTTCTCCGGCGGCCCCGCCTCCAGGTTCACTTTCCCCTCTTTTTCCTTGGTGATTCCTAATCTTTTGTACTGCTCAGCGTTGCTTACTTTGCACACTTATTGTTACGATCCCTTGAAATGAATTGTTGAGGCGTGTGCTCTAGGGTGGCTCTGCAATTCATACATGAGATGCGGTCCAAGGCAATCGAAAGCTGGGACGCCAGCAATTCACAAGCACTACCGGTCTTCAATGTTGGGGTGGCCTTAGTCGACGAGAGTGTATTTTTGTCGAAGCCCGAATGTGAAGTTGAGCTGGCAACTGAAGATATAAAGTTAATTGTGTCGAGTTTGTTGCCGGGAGATGAAGCAATGCACATTGCCTCTCTTGATGATGTGTTCTCGTCAGAATCAAAAGACGGCGAAGGCAGGCTGAGGGAGCTAGTTGGAATGATTACTGATGATACTGGGAGGGAGGATCTTCTTCAATGCTTGCGCATGCTTTCGTTGCAGAAGGTCTTTCTTTTTAATCAGTGATTGCGCATGCTTCCATTGCAAATTGTCATTTAATCTACATGATGTTACGTAATGCTTTTCATTCGGTGATTAAAGTCAGATTTACCATTACATTTGATACATTCCTCAGATTGCACTGGAAAATGGGTACACCAAGATCATGCTGGGATCATGTGCTTCTACAATAGCATGTCATGTGCTATCTGCAACAGTAAAGGTATATAGCAGATGCCTGTTCCCCTTATGATTTGTTCGCCTGTTGATAGTTCAAGAGAACATTAGAAACTTAGAGGAATTGCTAATTATATCCAGGGCCAAGGTTATTCCTTACCAGCTGATATCCAATATGTTGATACACGGTGGGAAGTGCCTGTCGTTCTCCCACTTCGTGATTGCCTGGCCCAAGAGCTTAGACTGCTCTGTGAATTTGATAGGTAAGATAAGCATTCACTTTTTCTTTTGTTGAATTGTACTCCTGATACCGTTTATTCTAACTGGTTATGTGCTTAGTTTAAAGACACAGCAACTTCTTGATAGGCCTTGCAGTGGCATCAATGGCTTAGTTGCATCTTTTGTTGCACGACTAAGGGTAAGTTCTTTCCTTGCATGGCACACTGGCCTTACATATAATGTTGAGTTCACTGACACCAAAGTGAGCTGAAGATCTAATTATATTCTTGTTCAGTGATTGCTTTCATTAATCGCTTGCAGCAAGCGCAAGTCGTAATCTTACAGGTCATTAATTTCCATTGACAGGAGGAGAATCCTTCTCGTGAGCATACTATTGTAAGAACTGCACAAAAACTTAAGCCATTCCCTTTTAACAAGTTCTCAGCAAATGGCTATCATGATTTCCTGCCGTCGCGGCTGCGTCCCAAGTTCCAGGATGTTGATAGCGATGAGTCTGCTTCCTCTGAGGTTCTCTGCCTGATATGTCGAAGTCCATTCAGTGAATCAGAACGCCAGAATTTTGAAAGCACAAGGCACAAGTCTCAGAAGAAAATTGATCTGTATACTGCTTATTGCTGTCAAAGCTGTCATTTCCAGATTCTACCAGGAGGTAGAGACCTGTATGACCATTTCTTTTCACTACTACCAAGGTTCTGGACTGAGAGAGCAGATACTGCATCTGCCAGCCATAGCTCGCTAAGGTGAGGCTGATGTCTTTATCCCAATGAGCTGCTTCATTGTCTTTATAGCTATAGTGCATGTTATCGGTAGTTAAGCAAATCAAAACACTGAACCTTTGGATGTTACAACTTCTTTGTTAGGATAATGTTTAATTGAATGTGCTCACTTGTTTCTTTATGTGCAGTTGCTCCATTGATTTGGCCGTGTATTATTTTCTTGTTCATTTTGATAGTGCACTGATTCAGTGAGCTATTGATAACTTTTGTTCCAGAGATCAAATAGAAGACTATCTTCTTGAAGACGATGATGATGGGAACTGACACTTGTTCATTGAGTGAATCCCAAACTTACTGTAAGAAAGAATCTTTGACTGATGATTTAATTTTTTGCAGTCACAATTTACTCTGCATACTTTAACATCCGGTTACTGGTTTTATACTGACACATATGCTTGGATTGTTTTGTTTGTAGTGCCAGAAGCCTGCAGAGATTCCTTCCTAGTTGGGCCTCACAAATCATGACATAAACCAAACTTGCTTGGGATAACAGTGTTTGCAACTAGTAAGGCACTGGTTTTTTAAGACTTCTTCCATATTCTTAGAATTACCCTGCATTATATTTTTTATTTAATTTTCTGGTGTACCTGTAAGTCCTCCCTCAAGTTAAAACA
This sequence comes from Aegilops umbellulata, assembly GCA_032464435.1. Lineage (NCBI taxonomy): Eukaryota > Viridiplantae > Streptophyta > Magnoliopsida > Poales > Poaceae > Aegilops > Aegilops umbellulata. Next base: position 82,240,703 of record CP136058.1, read on the forward strand.
TGTCTGAAACTTGTAGTGTGATAAAGGGAACCATCACTTGCCAGCAGTTTTGCACGGATCTCAGACAGCTGACTTTGGGTAGCTGCAGGTTCCCAACTTCCATGTGATTACAGTATTCTGATTGGTCTCATCTACTGTACCAACTATTTGCCTGCAAGATTGTAATCAGATGAATTTACCAAATGGGTTTACAACAACTATGTGCTGTATAAACTTTTGTACCTCTCTTGATTATAATCTATTACACCGTTGCATTGATAGGATACTTTCAGAATTAACTGTTTACAGAAAAATGTTGCATATTGGCTTAATAATTTTGTAAAATTGCAGGAATACAGAGTCTGTTACGAATTGAAAATGATGAACATGCATACACATCACCTATCGCAAACAATATAAGAAATTGCAGCAAACAAATGGCAAGGCCACTACAAAACAGTGGTCCCTCATGCACTATGATCTGTATAACTATCTTATCAGCATATGTTTACTACATTATCATGTTACTCCTACACATTTTCTTTCCCAGACAGTTAAGTCCTTCTCTACAGTTCTTTGACTGTCATTTTCTTTTGCGCTTAGGCGCATTGTCTCTTCTACTGACCAGTATACACACTACAAGTGTGTGTATTAGAATAGATTCTCTTTTCAGAAAAATTAGATAAATCTATCATGAAACAAAATAAGGTGCATCCCATGCTTACATGCATGTGCATGTGCTCGGTCTTGGTGCTGCTGAACACTTATCAGTCAAACATTGGGAAGCTATCTTATCATTAGGTTAAAACTTTGTAAAAGATTAACCTTTTGGGTTAGCCACTTTAACCTGATTGGGTTGGCATAAAGCCTGCCTGGTAATCCTAACCTACGTGCAAGGACTTATCCGGCTTTTCATCAGTGATGATGATGATGGCAAGACAAGTGCACACCTAAAGTTCCCAAGGGCCTACACGCCTTCCATTTTTTTATGGTTGCAGCAGGGCTTATGAATGTTGATTGATGCTGATGCCCTCTTGCTGTCTAATTTTCAAAATGTTTGCAGTAGTAGCAGGATGTTGACTGAGTCAGGAACCAGCGAAAATTTCCGCAAAGGACCGGAAGTTATGTTACTCCCTCCGATCCGGATCAAACATTGTATAGAGGCTACGTCATTTAATTCGGATTGGAGAGAGTACATGATTTTATTCCAGTGAAGTGTGAGAGGATAATCGTATAGGTTCGATCTTACTTACCAAATGGCGTAATAGATCGCCCATGATTGGTTTTACTCTACAACTGTGTTTTTCCACGAATGAGGCAAATCTTTTGCCTTCATTTTCTAAAAAAAATGCATAGCATTCAGGCCCCGCAAACTGAACATTAGTTGGCAATAGTTCTGGTTGGCACTCAATATGTTTTGGAACGCATGCTTTGAAATCTTTGCAGCGTGGGTGGTGGCACAACATCTGTCCTGAGCCATCCAATCACTGTCCTTCGAGGCATTCTTGTCCATTGACAATGCGATGGTACTACTATGTGTACTAGAAACAGGAGAGGCTTTCTCCTTGGGTGATTCAGAAGCCATTGTTTGTTGTTTGGACAGCAAGGCCGACCCCCCAAATAGGCCTAAAATGAAAAAGGTAAATAGGGCTACCAAATGTATGTTGCCATTCCTGCTTAGGCTCATATCATAAGCTCATACTACTAAAATAAGATCCCCTGTGTTTTGGTGACTCGAAAAGCCTAAGCAGAGCTAATGCTACCACTAGCATAGCATGCCCCAGGTTTGGCACACTCTAGTAGAGCCTAGTTAGTGGGCAAGATTTTCTCTCTAATGCACACACTTTTGCTTACTTCACTCTCACAAGCAAAGGGCCCTGGTGTCCCCTAGTGATTGGCATGCACAGTCCTCTGTTCTCATTGAAATTGTGTGTGACATTGACATGACCAAACCTAGGCCACACTATTGTTTTCCCTTTACCATCCTTGTGGAAACGCTTGAGGCATTTGGTCAAAGAAAAACATCGCTGAGTGGGCAGAGATATTCAAGTCGCATGGTAGATAGCGTCTGTATAGTTTCTCAAGCCTTTGCTTCATCAAAGTGGGGGCGCCAACCTAGAAAACCCACATCTCTCTCCCTAGTTTACTTGCTACTAGCTGCTTAAATTATCATCTGATGTGCAGTAGGTTTGCCCACTAATTTGAAAGATCAACGAGAGCCATGTCAACACTAATTAGTCCATTGATTTGATTTCTTGAGTGCTGCAATACTACTACTCACTAGAGCTCATCACATCTGGCCTCTTTCTTATCTTCTCTCTCCTGTGGGACTGGGGAACCTGAATTCAAGGCTGGGTTTACGCATGCATGCATGCAGGGTCCTGCAGCAAGCAAACCATGATATGACGCGTCCTGGGTTTGTTTGATCTGTGACACATACCTGCTGGCCGGCTGGCTCGCAATCCATAATGGCGCGTCCAAGAGAAACCCTCGGCTCAAAGGCAGCAAGGACGGGCCTGTACCGTGTACAACGCTTGTCCATGGCAGAGGTTGTTGGACGCAAGGCCGGGCGGGCTTGTACAGCCTTCAATGCAGCGTGCCGGCCTGCCAAGGACCGTCCGTCCGTCGGTCACAGTAGGTAGATCGACAACGCCAAGCCCTCATTTTAGCCACTGCTGCTGCTCAAACAAGAATGAATGATTTGTTCTTGAATTCTTGCAGCTGCATCTGGAAGCATGGAGTTCATACTGGAATATGTATGTGTGATCCATCTCTCCATCGTTTTCAGGCGCGACCTTTTGTCTGGATCATCCATGAGATGCTAGCCAGCTACTGATGAGGATGAGAGGCCGGTGGTGGTCCATGGCTCCTTGATCTTAGTGAGTTGAGGCCAAATCTTGGCATCTTCCCTTGTTGTATATATTCAAATGTGTAGCAAATGGTAGTAAATTAAACTGGATCTAGGTATGTGCATGCGGACGGACGATGCGTGCAGGACTGGCACTGTTGCGGTCCTCCAAAACATTGGCCCTTGAATCGCGCGCTCTTGTTCACGTAGCCCTCAACACGTATGTTTATGTCATTTGTATATGTCGTGGCTGTCAAGATATACATGTGGTTATCTAACTTCTGGATGCCGACAGTTTGTCCTAGTTTCTTGTTTCAAAAAGACAGTTTGTCCTAGTTTGCGAGCAGAAACATATATATTGTGTAGGTATTGCAGGCATCTATGTTAAGTTAGTACTACAAAAGAAAAAGTAAGCTTGGCACAAAAAAATGTTCTTGAAACGTGTTTCAGTAGAGGTATTTTGCATGGAGGGGAGAAAAAACATTTAAACCAGTCATGATTTTGGAATATAACCTTTATTTTGAATTAGTTCTATAGGGATCATATGATTAAGTTTCAAATTCCTATGCCCAGAGACTTAATTCCATGGCATTGGTCGGTCAAGTGTTGAGATACATTGTGCATGTGTGATGTGTCATTAGGCACTGGAAGCATTACGTTGACAAGATGCTATAGATTAGCTGCATGATTCTTGAGTAGATGCCATGGCGTGTCCGTATTATGTCTGCTAATTCGCATATGGCTACGTTTTCCCTGGTGGATTTGGGGCCCTGGGCCCGCGAGGATTAGCGGCCAGGCCAGGTGTTTTGTCTCATCCCTCGGTACATTCTGCAGAAGAAATGCAGCGTTTTCTGTTGGCTGGATTAAGGATTTTCTGGGGAGATGATGCTGGGCGGTGGTTGAGATTACACTGTCAACATATCCATTATCCAGTTTTTTAATGTGTAGTCTGCAGCCTGCCTCTTTGAGATCTTTATTCGGTTCTAGGGTTTCCCTACCATCTTATATAATTTCTTGTGTGGAAAACTTTGGCGCAAGCCTGCTTTGGTTGTCAGATGGAGTTTGTGGATAGAGAATGCCACATTATGAACCAAACCGTTTATTATTCCTTCCTTTTCTTGCCCCTTTCTACCAAATCAGACGTACCAATGCAATCACAACTGGATAATACGTGGACCAAAATGCTATTAAGTAATGCAATCACAAGCTAATGGGAGATGACGTCACGATGATGGAGGTGATCTCACGTTGAGTAAGATCTCACATCTTCATCGTAGTTCTGGTGTGATTATCACGGATTACGCCATGGAGCCTGTGGTATTTTGGTCCCGTACGTGAACCAAAGGCTTGATTTGGCGGATGGTCAGGCCAACTCCACCGCGCGACCCTATTCTGTCCGTCCCCGTTCGTTTGGGGTAAAAGGGACAAACGAGACGGCCCAGCGCGCGGGCGCAAACGGACAAATGTCCGGATTCCGTCCGCTTTCGACCCATCCCCGGCCCAAACTTGTGCTCGGTTTGGGGTGAAACGGACGCGCGCGGACGGCCTCGACGCACGCCCTTGTCCCCCCCGTGGCCCGCCTGTCGGGGACACTAGCAGTCTCTCCGCTCCCAACGCTTCACCCTCCCGCCCCGCCCCGCCCCGTCGCCGGCGCCGCCGCTATTCTCCGGCCGCCTCCTCACCGCGCAACCCCCCCGCCGTCCGTACCAAACCATGTCTCGACATGGCCGCCACCACGCCCGCGCTTCCGCCGTAGTTTTGGTCGTCGATCGGAGGAGGTTTGGCCCTCGCCGTCCTTGCCGGTGGCAGAGGGGACACGACTGCCGGCGACGTACCACGGCGGCCGAGGCAGATTCCCACGAGAGCTCCAGAGCGGCCTGTAGCCGGCCGGCAACCACCCTGCTGCGTCGAGGTGATCATCGCGGCCTCTTCGCCACCACGAGCGCAAGGTGTTCGACCTTTTGCCAACAAAGGTATGGACATTGGAGATGAGTTTTTCTACCATCACTTTCTTTGTTCATCGGACGATTCGTCGTCGGATGATGACGATCTAGTGGTGGCTGCACTGGTCGTTCACGACCATATTCAACGGCAGCTTCCTCGGTACAGGGGGTCAGTCCCTGGCCGTGCTCTCAACCTGAACCGCAACAGGGAGAGAGGCCACGCCCTGCTCTATGCAGATTACTTTGCCAACACCCCGCACGTCAGGCCGGATAAATTTCGTCGCCGTTTTCGTATGGCCAGGCATGTGTTCAATCGTATCCGAGAGGGAGTGGTTGCTCATGACCCATACTTCGAGTGCAAGACGGATGCCCTTGGCAAGCTTGGATTCTCCTCCTACCAGAAATGCACCGCGGCCATCTGCATGCTTGCATATGGAATTCCAGGCGATCTGGTGGATGAGTATGTGCGTATGAGTGAGACAACATGTCTGATGTCAATGTACAAGTTTTGCCAGGCTGTGATCGAGGTCTTTGGCCCAGAGTACTTGAGGCAGCCAACTGCCGCTGATACAAAGAGATTGTTGGCGACCAACGCAGCTAGAGGCTTTCCAGGTATGCTTGGCAACATAGATTGTATGCACTGGGAGTGGAAGAACTGTCCATTTGCTTGGCAGGGCCAGTACAAGGGGCATGTTAACGGGTACACTGTCATATTAGAAGCGGTGGCATCACAAGATCTTTGGATATGGCATTCTTTCTTCGGCATGGCAGGTTCTCACAATGATATCAACATGCTGCAGCATTCTCCAGTCTTCGCGAGGCTTGCAGAAGGCCACTCCCCACCTATCAACTTTGATATCAACGACCACCATTACAACAAGGGATACTATCTAGCAGATGGTATATTATCCTCAGTGGTCAACTTTTGTGAAGACAATCTCGAAACCCCAAGGTGAGAAGAGAAAGAGATTTGCCCAAATGCAAGAGAGTGTTAGAAAGGATGTGGAACGTGCTTTTGGTGTGCTTCAATCCCGGTGGGGTATCGTTCGAAACCCTGCACTGTCATGGGATGAAAGGAAGCTTTGGGAGGTGATGACTGCTTGTGTGATCATGCACAACATGATCGTCGAGGACGAGCGTGATGAGAGTATCTTCGACCAAGGATTTGATTAACAAGGTGAAAATATTGAGCCCCTGCACCAAGACCCGGCCACATTTGAACAGCTTGCCCAATTCCACCATGAGATGCGTGATTGGCACACTCATGTGAATCTTCAAAATGACTTGGTTGAGCACGTGTGGGATCACGTTGGCAACCAATAGATGTATTTGTCCATTTTATGTTCAGTCAAGACAATTTCGATTTGGTTGTAAAACTATTTTATTAAAGACAATTTCAATTGGGTTGTAAAACTATTTTAATTTTCAAACAAATATTTGGGTTCGAAACTAGTTTTAATGCAAATTTGGGCAATTCTTGGCCCTGACGGACAGGATGGGGCAAAAGGATGCGGCCGCACGCTGGGCGCACGGCCACCGCATCCCAGGACAGGCCCGGACACGACCCCAAATCCCTACCCAAAGGGACAAAAACAGGACAAAACGGATGTCCGTTTGAGCTTTGGGAGGTGATGACTGCTTGTGTGATCATGCACAACATGATCGTCGAGGACGAGCGTGATGAGAGTATCTTCGACCAAGGATTTGATTAACAAGGTGAAAATATTGAGCCCCTGTACCAAGACCCGGCCACATTTGAACAGTTTGCCCAATTCCACCGTGAGATGCGTGATTGGCACACTCATGTGAATCTTCAAAATGACTTGGTTGAGCACGTGTGGGATCACGTTGGCAACCAATAGATGTATTTGTCCATTTTATGTTCAGTCAAGACAATTTTGATTTGGTTGTAAAACTATTTTATTAAAGACAATTTCAATTGGGTTGTAAAACTATTTTAATTTTCAGACAAATATTTGGGTTCGAAACTAGTTTTAATGCAAATTTGGGCAATTCTTGGCCCTGACGGATAGGATGGGGCAAAAGGATGCGGCCGCGCGCTGGGCGCACGGCCACCGCATCCCAGGACAGGCCCGGACACGACCCCAAATCCCTACCCAAAGGGACAAAAACAGGACAAAACGGATGTCCGTTTGGGGTCGCGCGGTGGAGTTGGCCTCATGGCCGCGTTGGTGGGATCACTCATGTTGAGCTTGTTTTGGTAGCATTTGTCCAAGCTCATCCTTTTATGCTCTCGGATTTCTTTCGTAAAAGGGCAGCGATAAAGCAGTAGTCAACAGTCTGTATTAAGGGGAGTGAAGAATCAAGATTTTTATTTGCCGGGTGAGTGAAGAATCAAGATGGTCAACTAGAACCAGGGGAGAGGGAAGGGTAGGTGGCTACACATATTTAACTCTTTTGCATTTTAGGTTTTGTGCATAAATAGGTTCTCCTGATGCTAAGCAGGATAAACATCAAGGTAAACAATCACAAGTGACAATTTCTCCTTGAAAATGCCACACCAAGTAGGAGCTCAATCCCTAGTGATTGGCTTTGAAGTGACCACCAAACCTTCACAAATGCTTCCAAAAGCCTTTCATAACGGTGAAAGTTTTGGAATCGACTCCTACCACCTAGGAGTCCCCACAACTCCAAGTAACACATTCGGTGAAGTGTAAGTAGGAGATCATGATTTTGGCTCGATACAAATAGTGGATATAGTAGACCTCCTTTGATTTCCTAAAGTTTGAGCAAGTTTGGTTGGTGGGAGAGGGAGGAAGCAAGCTTTTTAATGATCAACAATGGGATGCAGCTCATATCCCGAAACCCGAGCTAGAGGTAGAAGAAGGAGTGGTTTTTATAGCTCCGCCACCATATCCAACTGTTATTCACTGAAACAACCTAACCCAGAGTTCTGGGAATCCTGGAGTTTCAACATTGACAACATGGAGATTTGGGGTGACCAGAGGTGAAACACCCAAACCCAAAAATAAAATCTAGAGATCAAGGTTTCAACTTTGAGGCATACAGTAGCGAAACCAAGAGCTTGAAAATCAAACCTGGAGTTCTAGTCTTTACCTCCAGCCTGTTTAGAGAGCTGCACAAAGGGAAATATTAGGGTTCTCTTTGTGTAGGCTTAATGCTTGTATTTTTGTGGTGGCTACATGTGTATGTTTTTCATGATCCACCAACTTTAACACCGCCTCATGAAGGAAATATGCCCTAGAGGCAATAATAAAGTTTTTATTTATATTTCCTTATATCATGATAAATGTTTATTATTCATGCTAGAATTGTATTAACCGGAAACTTAGTACATGTGTGAATACATAGAAAAAACAGAGTCCCTAGTATGCCTCTATTTGACTAGCTCGTTAATCAAAGATGGTTAAGTTTCCTGACCATCGACATGTGTTGTCATTTGATGAACGGGATCACATCATTAGAGAACGATGTGATGGATAAGACCCATCCATTAGCTTAGCATAATGATCGTCAAGTTTTATTGCTATTGCTTTCTTCATGACTTATACATATTCCTCTAACTAAGAGATTATGCAACTCCCGAATACCGGAGGAACACCTTGTGTGCTATCAACGTTACACCGTAACTGGGTGATTATAAAGATGCTCTACAGGTGTCTTTGAAGGTGTTTGCTGGGTTGACATAGATCGAGATTAGGATTTGTCACTCCGAGTATCGGAGAGGTATCTCTGGGCCCTCACGGTAATGCACATCACTATGAGCCTTGCAAGTAATGTGACTAATGAGTTAGTTGCGGGATGATGCATTACGAAACGAGTAAGGAGACTTGCCGGTAACGAGATTGAACTAGGTATGATGATACCGACGATCGAATCTCGGGCAAGTAACGTACCGATGACAAAGGGAATAACGTATGTTGTTATTGCGGTTTGACCGATAAAGATTTTCGTAGCATATGTAGGAACCAATATGAGCATCCAAGTTCTGCTGTTTTATTGACCGGAGATGTGTCTCGGTCATGTCTACATAGTTCTTGAACCCGTAGGGTCGATTTGTATTATGAGTTATGTGTTTTTGGTGACCGAAGTTTGTTCGGAGTTTCGGATGAGATCACGGACATGACGAGGAGTCTCGAAATGGTCGAGAGGTAAAGATTCATATATTGGAAGGTAGTATTCGGACATCGAAATGGTTTCGAGTGGTTCGGGTATTTTACCGGAGTACCGAGGGGTTACCGGAACCCCCCGGGGAAGTATTGGGCCTACATGGGCCTTAGTGGAGAGAGAGAAGGGCCGCGAGGGGTGGCCACGCCCCCCATGGCAGTCCGAATTGGACTAGGGGGAGGGGGCGGCGCCCCCCTTTCCCTCTTCCTCTCCCTCTCCTTCCTTTCCCCCTCCGGTAAGAAAGGAAAGGGGGGATCCTACTAGGAGTGGAGTCCTAGTAGGACTCCCCCCATGGCGCGCCCCTCTTGGCCGGCTGCCTCCTCCTCCCCTCCTTTATATACGAGGGCAGGGTGGCACCCCATAGCACATCAATTGTTCTCTTAGCCGTGTGCGGTGCCCCCCCCCCCCGAGTTTACTCCTCCGGTCATAGCGTCGTAGTGCTTAGGCGAAGCACTGCGCGGATCACATCACCATCACCGTCACCATGCCATCGTGTTGACGAAACTCTCATCCGACCCTCTGCTGGATCAAGAGTTCAAGGGACGTCATCGAGCTGAACGTGTGCTGAACACGGAGGTGCCGTACGTTCGGTACTAGATCGGTTGGACCGTGAAGACGTTCGACTACATCAACCGCGTTAACCTAACGCTTCCTCTTTCGGTCTACGAGGGTACATGGACACACTCTCCTCCTCTCGTTGCTATGCATCTCCTAGATAGATTGTGCGTGATCGTAGGAATTTTTTTGAAATTGCATGCTATGTTCCCCAACAGTGGCATACGAGCCAGGTCTACGCGTAGATGATATGCACGAGTAGAACACAATGAGTTGTGGGCGATAATAATCATACTGCTTACCACCAATGTCCTATTTTGATTTGGCGGTATTGTTGGATGAAGCGGCGCAGACCAACATTACATGACCACGTTCATGAGACCGGTTCTACCGACGTGCTTTTGCACACAGGTGGCTGGCGGGTGTCTGTTTCTCCAACTTTAGTTGAATCGAATTTGACTATGGTTAGTCCTTGTTAAAGGTTAAAACAGCACACTTGACGAAATATCGTTGTGGTTTTGATGCGTAGTTAAGAACGGTTCTTGCTAGAAGCCCATAGCAGCCACGTAAAACTTGCAACAACAAAGTAGCGGACGTCTAACTTGTTTTTGCAGGGCATGTTGTGATGTGATATGGTCAAGACATGATGTGATAAGTTATTGTATGAGATGATCATGTTTTGTAAAATTTATCAGCAACTGGCAGGAGCCTTATGGTTGTCGCTTTGTTGTATGAAATGCAATCGCCATGTAATTGCTTTAATTTATCACTATGCGGTAGCGATAGTTGTAGAAGCAATAGTTGGCGAGACGACAACGACGCTACGATGGAGATCAAGGTGTTGATACGTCTCCAACGTATCTATAATTTTTTATTGTTCCATGCTATTATAATTATCTGTTTTGGATGTTTAATGGGCTTTAATATGCTCTTTTATATTATTTTTGGGACTAACCAATTAACCAAGGGCCCAGTGCCAGTTTCTGTTTTTTTTGCCTATTTTAGTGTTTTACAGAAAAGGAATACCAAACGGAATCCAAACAGAATGAAACCTTCGCGATGATCTTTCTTGGAACAAACGCAATCCAGAAGACTTAGAGTTGAAGTCTGGAACTCCGCGAGGCGGATACGAGGCAGGAGGGCGCACCGGGGGGGGGGGGGGTAGGCGCGCCCCCACCCTCATGAGCCCCACGGAGCTCCACCTACCTATTTCTTTCGCCTATATATACTCTTGTACCCTAAAACCATCAAGGAGAGCAATGAAACCACTTTTCCACCGCCGCAACCTTCTGTACCCGTGAGATCCCATCTTGGGGCCTTTTTCGGCGATCTGTCGGAGGGGGAATCAATCACGGAGGGCTTTTACATCAACACCATAGCCTCTCCGATGAAGCGTGAGTAGTTTACCACGGACCTTTGGGTCCATAGTTATTAGCTAGATGGCTTCTTCTCTCTCTTTGGTTCTCAATACAAAGTTCTCCTCGATGTTCTTGGAGATCTATTCGATGTAATACTCTTTTGCGGTGTGTTTGCCGAGAACCGATGAATTGTGGATTTATGAACTTGATTATCTATGAATATTATTTGGTTCTTCTGTGAATTCTTATATGCATGATTTGATATCTTTGCAAGTCTCTTCGAATTATCGGTTTAGTCTGGCCCACTAGATTGATCTTTGTTGCAATGGGAGAAGTGCTTAGCTTTGGGTTCAATCTTGCGGTGTCCTTTCCCAGTGACAACAGGGGCAACAAGGCATGTATTGTATTATTGCCATCGAGGATAAAAAGATGGGGTTTATATCATATTGTTTGAGTTTATCCCTCTACATCATGTCATCTTGCCTAATGCGTTACTCCGTTCTTATGAACTTAATACTCTAGATGCATGCTGGATAGTGGTCGATGTGTGGAGTAATAGTAGTAGATGCAAAATCGTTTCGGTCTACTTGACACGGACGTGATGCCTATATTCATGATCATTGCCTTAGATATCTTCATAACTATGCGCTTTTCTATCAATTGCTCGGCAGTAATTTGTTCACCCACCGTAATACATGCTATCTTGAGAGAAGCCACGAGTGAAACCTATGGCCCCCGGGTCTCTTTCTTATTATACTGCATCTCTTTTATTTACATCACATCTCATTTACTATTTTGTAATCTTTACTTTCCAATCTATACAACAAAAATACCAAAAATATTTATCTTATTATGTTTATCAGATCTCACTTTTGCGAGTGGCCGTGAAGGCATTGACAACCCCTTTATCGCGTTGGTTGGAAGGTTCTTGATTGTTTGTGCAGGTACTAGGTGACTTGTGCGTTGTCTCCTACTGGATTGATACCTCGGTTCTCAAAAACTAAGGGAAATACTTACGCTACTTTGCCGCATCACCCTTTCCTCTTCAAGGGAAAACTAACGCATGCTCAAGAGGTAGCAAGAAGGATTTTTGGCGCCGTTGCCGGGGAGATCTACGCCAAGTCAAGGCATACCAAGTACCTTTCATAAACTCTTCTCCCTCGCATTACATTATTTGTCGTTCTCCTCTTGTTTTACTCTCCCCCACCTCTAAAACGATTTTCGAAAACCTTTGCCTTTCTCTCGCCATGGCCGAACCCAAAGGGGCTAAGGGCTCTCTCCTGGGTTTTAATACTTTGGATTGTCCCGTTGTCCTTTCTAAGCTCATAAATAATGATGCTATGGAAAGACCTACCGGAATTATCAATGAAAGTTTGAATAATTTTGATGAAGATGATCCCGGAATTTTTCGTTATTTACTTGATGAATCTTTGAAAGATGCTTGGGATAGGCTATTAAGGATCCGAGCCAGCTACGTGCCCCAATATCAAATTGAGATTTACTTGAGAAGAGAACCCAGGATTGGCTTACCTTCTTCTTTCAAGCAAGTTTTAGATTCTATTTTTGAAGAAGGTTTTCTTGAAGGAGATGCCATTGATACCTATGAAAAGATGAAATCTATATTTGGGCACCCCATGAGTGAAAAGGTTGAATCCACCTCTCTTTTGTGTTTTTATCAGAATGATATTATCAAAGAAATGAAGGCTAGCTTAGATGCAAATTTTCGTATTGTGCTTAATCTTTCTTCTGCCATTAATGGCCATGTACTCTCACAAAATATAAACATAAATGCTTTAGATAAGAAGTTCTCTCTTTATCATCAAAAGGGAGAAGGTGGCAATACCTAGCTAGATCCATTCTTGTTTTTATGCCTAGCTAGGGGCATTAAACGATGGCGCTTGTTGGGAGGCAACCCAATTTTATTTTTGTTCTTTACTTTTTATTCCTGTTTAGTAATAAATAATTCATCTAGCTTATGTTTAGATGTGGTTTTATGTTTTATTTAGTGTTTGTGCCAAGTAGAACCTTTGGGAAGACTTGGGCGAAGTCTTTGTGATCTTGCTGTAAAAAACAGATACTTTTGCGCTCACGAGATTAGCTGCCATTTTTTTTACTGGAGAGTGATTTTAGGCTGATTCTTTTTGCATATGATTAATATACAAATTCCTCACGTCCACCAATTTATTTCAGAATTTTTGGAGTTACAGAAGTACTCGAACATTACATATTGCTACAGACTGTTCTGTTTTTGACAGATTCTGTTTTTCGTGTGTTGTTTGCTTATTTTGATGGATCTATGAGTAGTATCGGGGGGTATAAACCATAAAGAAGTTGGAATACAGTAGTTTTAACACCAATATAAAAAAAGAATGAGTTCATTACAGTACCTTAAAGTGGTGGTTTATTTTCTTATACTAACGGAGCTCATGAGATTTTCTGTTTAAGTTTTGTGTTGTGAAGTTTTCAAGTTTTTGGGTAAAGATTTGATGGATTATGAAATAAGGAGTGGCAAGAGCCTAAGCTTGGGGATTCCCAAGGCACCCCAAGGTAAAATTCAAGGACAATCAAAAGCCTAAGCTTGGGGATGCCCCGGAAGGCATCCCCTCTTTCGTCTTCATCTATCGGTAACTTTACTTGAGGCTATATTTTTATTCACCACATGATATGTGTTTTGCTTGGAGCGTCTTGTATGATTTGAGTCTTTGCTTTTTAGTTTACCGAAATCATCCTTGCTGTACAGACCTTTTGGGAGAGACACCCATGAATCGGAATTTATTAGAATACTATATGTGCTTCACTTATATATTTTGAGCTAGATTGCTCTAGTGCTTCACTTATGTCTTTTTAGAGCACGGCGGTGGTTTTATTTTAGAAAAATTATTGATCTCTCATGCTTCACTTATATTATTTTGAGAGTCTTTTAGAACAGCATGGTAATTTGCTTTGGCTATAAAACTAGTCCTAATATGATGGGCATCCAAGATGGGTAAAATAAAAACTTTCATATAAAGTGCATTGAATACTATGAGAAGTTTGATTCTTTATGATTGTTTTGAGATATGAAGATGGTGATATTAGATTCATGCTAGTTGAGTAGTTGTGAATTTGAGAGATACTTGTGTTAAAGTTTGTGATTCCCGTAGGATGCATGTATGGTGAACCGTTATGTGATGAAGTCGGAGCATGATTTATTTTTTTGATTGTCTTACTTATGAGTGGCGGTCGGGGATGAGCGATGGTCTTTTCCTACCAATCAATCACCCTAGGAGAATGCACGTAGTACTTTGTTTCAATGACTAATATATTTTTGCAATAAGTATGTGAGTTCTTTATGACTAATGTTGAGTCCATGGATTATACACACTCTTACCCTTCCACCATTGCTAGCCTCTCTAGTACCGCGCAACTTCCGCCGGTACCATAAAACCACCATTTACCTTACTCAAAACAGCCACCATACCTACCTATTATGGCATTACCATAGCCATTCCGAGATATATTGCCATGCAACTTTCCACCGTTCCGTTTATTATGACACGCTCCATTATTGTCATATTGCTTTGCATGATCATGTAGTCGACATCGTATTTGTGACAAATCCACCGTTCATAATTATTTCATACATGTAATTCTTGATTCATTGCACATCCCAGTACACCGCCGGAGGAATTCACATAGAGTCATATTTTGTTCTAAGTATCGAGTTGTAATTCTTGAGTTGTGAGTAAATAAAAGTGTGATGATCATCCTTATTAGAGCATTGTCCCAGTGAGGAAACGATGATGGAGACTATGATACCCCCACAAGTCGGGATGAGACTCCATATGAAAAAAAAGAGGCCATAAAAAGAGAGAAAAGACCCAAAAAAGGAGAATAAAAAATGAGAGAAAAAGAGAGAAGGGGCAATGCTACTATCCTTTTACCACACTTGTGCTTCAAAGTAGCACTATGATCTTCATGATAGAGAGTCTCCTATGTTGTCACTTTCATATACTAGTGGGAATTTTTCATTATAGAACTTGGCTTGTATATTTCAATGATGGGCTTCCTCAAATTGCCCTAGGTCTTCATGAGCAAGCAAGTTGGATGCACACCCACTTAGTTTCGTTTGTTGAGCTTTCATACACTTATAGCTCTAGTGCATCCGTTGCATGGTAATCCCTACTCACTCACATTGATATCTATTGATGGGCATCTCCATAGCCCGTTGATACGCCTAGTTGATGTGAGACTATCTTCTCCTTTTTGTCTTCTCCACAACCACCATTCTATTCCACCTATAGTGCTATGCCCATGGCTCACGCTCATCTATTGCGTGAAAATTGGAAAAGTTATCAAAAGTATGAAACAATTGCTTGGCTTGTCATCGGGGTTGTGCATGATTTAAATATTTTATGTGATGAAAATAGAGCATAGCCAGACTATATGATTTTGTAGGGATAACTTTCTTTGGCCATGTTATTTTGAGAAGACATGATTGCTTTGTTAGTATGCTTGAGGTATTATTATTTTTATGTCAATATTAAACTTTTGTTTTGATTCTTATGGATCTGAACATTCATGCCACAGTAAAGAAGATTACATTGAAAATTATGCTAGGTAGCATTCCACATCAAAAATTATGTTTTTATCATTTACCCGCTCGAGGACGAGCATGAATTAAGCTTGGGGATGCTTGATACGTCTCCAACGTATCTATAATTTTTGATTGTTCCATGCTATTATATTATCTATTTTGGATGGTTAATGCGCTTTAATATGCTCTTTTATATTATTTTTGGGACTAACCTATTAACTGAGGGCCCAGTGCCAGTTTATGTTTTTTTTGCCTATTTCAGTGTTTTACAGAAAAGGAATACCAAACAGAATCCAAACGGAATGAAACCTTCGCAATGATCTTTCTTGGAACAAACGCAATCCAGAAGACTTGGAGTTGAAGTCTGGAACTCCGCGAGGCGGCCACGAGGCAGGAGGGCCCGCCCAGGGGGGTAGGCGCGCCCCCTCCCTCATGGGCCCCACGGAGCTCCACCGACCTATTTCTTGCGCCTATATATACTCTTGTACCCTAAAACCATCAGGGAGAGCAACAAAACCACTTTCCACTGCCGCAACCTTCTGTACCCGTGAGATCCAATCTTGGGGCCTTTTCCGGCGATCTCCCGGAGGGGGAATCAATCATGGAGGGCTTTTACATCAACACCATAGCCTCTTCGATGAAGCGTGAGTAGTTTACCACAGACCTTCGGGTCCATAGTTATTAGCTAGATGGCTTCTTCTCTCTCTTTGGTTCTCAATACAAAGTTCTCCTCGATGTTCTTGGAGATCTATACGATGTAATACTCTTTTGCGGTGTGTTTGCCGAGATCCGATGAATTGTGGATTTATGAACTTGATTATCTTTGAATATTATTTGGTTCTTCTCTGAATTCTTATATGCATGATTTGATATCTTTGCAAGTCTCTTCAAATTATCAGTTTAGTTTGGCCTACTAGATTGATCTTTCTTGCAATGGGAGAAGTGCTTAACTCTTGGTTCAATCTTGCGGTGTCCTTTCCCAGTGACAGCAGGGGAAGCAAGGCACGTATTGTATTGTTGCCATCGAGGATAAAAAGATGGGGTTTATATCATATTGCTTGAGTTTATCCCTCTACATCATGTCATCTTGCCTAATGTGTTACTCTATTCTTATGAACTTAATACTCTATATGCATGTTGGATAGTGATCGATGTGTGCAGTAATAGTAGTAGATGCAGAATCGTTTCGGTCTACTTGACACGGACGTGATGCCTATATTCATGATCATTGCCTTAGATATCTTCATAACTATGCGCTTTTCTATCAATTGCTCGGCAGTAATTTGTTCACCCACCGTAATACATGCTATCTTGAGAGAAACCACTAGTGAAACCTATGCCCTCGGGGTCTCTTTCTTATTATATTGCATCTCTTTTATTTACATCACATCTCATTTACTATTTTGTAATCTTTACTTTCCAATCTATACAACAAAAATACCAAAAATATTTGTCTTATTATCTTTATCAGATCTCACTTTTGCGAGTGGTTGTGAAGGGATTGACAACCCCTTTATCGCGTTGGTTGCAAGGTTCTTGATTGTTTGTGCAGGTACTAGGTGACTTGTGCATTGTCTCCTACTAGATTGATACCTCCGTTCTCAAAAACTGAGGGAAATACTTATGCTACTTTATTGCATCACCCTGTCCTCTTCAAGGGAAAACCAACGCATGCCCAAGAGGTAGCAGGTGTCAATACGGTGACGATGGAGCTCATAACGGTGCTTTGGAAATGGAGATCAAAGGCACAACATGATAATGGCCATATCATGTCACATATTTCGATTGCATGTGATGTCTATCTTTTGTGCATCTTATTTTGCTTAGTACGGCGGTCGCATTATAAGATGACCCCTCACTAAATTTCAAGGTATAAGTGTTCTCCCTGAGTATGCACTATTGCTACAGTTCGTCGTGCCGAGACACCATGTGATGATCGGGTGTGATAAGCTCTATGTTCACATACAACGGGTGCAAGAGAGTTTTGCATGTGCAGAATACTCGGGCTAAACTTGACGAGCCTAGCATATGCAGATATGGCCTTGGAACACTGAGACCGAAAGGTCGAACGTGAATCATAGTAGATATGATCAACATAGATATGTTCACCATTGAAAACCACTCCATCTCACGTGATGATCGGACATGGTTTAGTTGATATGGATCACATGATCATTTAGATGACTAGAGGGATGTCTATCTAAGTGGGAGTTCTTAAGTAATATGATTAATTGAACTTCAATTTATCATGAACTTAGTCTTGATAATTTTTGCATATCTATGTTGTTGTAGATCAATGGCCCGTGCTACCGTTCCCTTGAATTTTAATGCGTTCCTAGAGAAAGCTAAGTTGAAAGATGATGGTATAAACTACACGAACTGGATCCGGAACTTGATGATTATCCTCATTGCTGCACAGAAGAATGGTGTCCTTGGAGCAAATCCTGATGTTATGAACGTCTGGCAAGCTCGATCTGATGACTACTCGATAGTTTAGTGTGACATGCTTTACGGCTTATAATTGGGACTTCAAAGACGTTTTGAAGGTCATGGAGCATATGAGGTGTTCCAGGAGTTGAAGTTAATATTTCAAGCAAATGCCCGAGTTGAGAGATATGAAGTCTCCAACAAGTCCTATAGCTGCAAGATGGAGGAGAATAGTTCTGTCAGTGAACACATACTCAGAACGTCTGGGTACCATAACCACTTGACTCAACCGGGAGTTAATCTTCCTGATGATAGTGTCATTGACAGAGTTCTTCAATCACTGCCACAAAGCTATAAAGGCTTCGTGATGAACTATAACATGCAAGGGATGGAAAAGACAATTCCCGAGCTCTTCGCGATGCTTAAGGCTGCAGAGGTAGAAATCAAGAAGGAGCATCAAGTGTTGATGGTCAACAAGACCACTAGTTTCAAGAAAAAGGGCGAAGGGAAGAAGGGGAACTTCAAGAAGAATAGCAAGCAAGTTGCTGCTCCCGGGAAGAAGCCCAAGTCTGGACCTAAGCCCGAAACTGAGTGCTTCTACTGCAAAGGGACTGTCACTGGAAGCGGAACTGCCCCAAGTATTTGGCGGGTAAGAAGGATGGCAAAGTGAAAGGTATATTTGATATACATGTTATTGATGTGAACCTTACTAATGCTCGTAGTAGCGCCTGGGTATTTGATACTTGTTATGTTGCTCATATTTGCAACTCAAAACAGGGGCTACGGATTAAACGAAGATTGGCTAAGTACGAGGTTGCGATGCGCGCAGGAAATGGTTCCAAGGTCGATGTGATCGCCGTCGGCACGCTACCTCTACATCTACCTTCGGGATTAATTTTAGACCTGAATAATTGTTATTTGGTGCCAGCGTTGAGCATGAATATTATATCTGGATCTTGTTTGATGCGAGACGGTTATTCATTTAAATCAGAGAATAATGGTTGTTCTATTTATATGAGTAATATTTTTTATGGTCATGCACCTTGACGAGTCGTCTATTTTTGTTGAATCTCGATCATAGTGATACACATATTCATAATATTGAAGCCAAAAGATGCAAAGTTAATAATGATAGTGCAATTTATTTGTGGCACTGCCGTTTAGGTCATATTGGTGTAAAGCGCATGAAGAAAATCCATGATGGCGGGCTTTTGGAATCACTTGATGCTTGCGAACCATGCCTCATGGGCAAGATGACTAAGACACTGTTCTCCAGAATAATGGAGCGAGCCACTGACTTATTGGAAATAATACATACTGATGTATGCGGTCCGATGAGTGTTGAGGCTCGCGGCGGGTATCATTATTTTCTGACCTTCACAGATGATTTGAGCAGATATGGGTATATCTACTTAATGAAACATAAGTCTGAAACATTTGAAAAGTTCAAAGAATTTCAGAGTGAAGTGGAAAATCATTGTAACAAGAAAATAATGTTTCTACGATCTGATCGTGGAGGTGAATATTTGAGTTATGAGTTTGGTATTCATTTGAAACAATGTGGAATAGTTTCGCAGCTCACGCCACCTGGAACACCACAGCGTAATGGTGTGTCCGAACATCGTAACCGTACTTTATTAGATATGGTGCGATCTATGATGTCTCTTACTGATTTACCACTATCGTTTTGGGGTTATGCTTTAGAGACGGCTGCATTCACGTTAAATAGGGCACCATCTAAATCCGTTGAGACGACACCATATGAACTGTGGTTTGGCAAGAAACCTAAGCTGTAGTTTCTTAAAGTTTGGGGCTCTGATGCTTATGTGAAAAGGCTTCAACCCAATAAGCTCGAACCCAAATCAGATAAATGTGTCTTCATAGGATACCCAAAGGAAACTTTTGGGTACACCTTCTATCATAGATCTGAAGGCAAGATATTCGTTGCTAAGAATGGATCCTTTCTAGAGAAGGAGTTTCTCTCAGAAGAAGTGAGTGGGAGGAAAGTAGAACTTGATGAGGTAATTGTATCTTCTCCAAAATTGGAAAGTAGTTCATCACAGAAATCAGTTCCAGTGATTCCTGCACCAATTTGTGAGGAAGCTAATGACGATGATCATGAAACTTCAGATCAAGTTACTACCGAACCTCGTAGGTCAACCAGAGTACGATCCGCACCAGAGTGGTATCGTAATCCTGTTTTGGAAGTCATGTTACTAGACCATGACGAACCTACGAACTATGAGGAAGCGATGATGAGCCCAGATTCCATGAAATGGCTTGAGGCCATGAAATCTGAGATGGGATCCATGTATGAGAACAAAGTGTGGACTTTGGTTGACTTGCCCGATGATCGACAAGCCATAGAGAATAAATGGATCTTTAAGAAGAAGGCCAACGCTGACAGTAATGTTACTGTCTACAAAGCTCGACTTGCTGCGAAAGGTTTTCAAAAAGTTCAAGGAGTTTGACTACGATGAGACCTTCTCACCCGTAGCGGTGCTTAAGTCTGTCCAAATCATGTTAGCAATTGCCGCATTTTATGATTATGAAATTTGGCAAATGGATGTCAAAACTGCATTCCTTCATGGATTTCTTAAAGAAGAGTTGTATATGATCCAACCAGAAGGTTTTTTCGATCCGAAAGGTGCTAACAAAGTATGCAAGCTCCAGCTATCCATTTATGGACTGGTGCAAGCATCTCGGAGTTGGAATATACGCTTTGATAGTGTGATCAAAGCATATGGTTTTATACAGACTTTTGGAGAAGCCTGTGTTTACAAGAAAGTGAGTCGGAGCTCTATAGCATTTCTAATATTATATGTGGATGACATATTGTTGATTGGAAATAATACATAATTTCTGGATAGCATAAAAGGATACTTGAATAAGAATTTTTCAACGAAAGACCTCGGTGAAGCTGCTTATATATTGGGCATAAATATCTATAGAGATAGACCAAGACGCTTAATTGGACTTTCACAAAGCACATACCTTGATAAAGTTTTGAAGAAGTTCAAAATGGGCCAGTCAAAGAAAGGGTTCTTGCCTGTGTTACAAGGTGTGAAGTTGAGTCAGGCTCAATGCCCGACCGCTGCAGAAGATAGAGAGAAAATGAAAGTCATTCCTTATGCCTCAGCCGTAGGTTCTATCATGTATGCAATGTTGTGTACCAGACCTGATGTGTGCCTTGCTATAAGTTTAGCAGGGAGGTACTAAAGTAACCCACGAGTGGATCACTAGGCAGCGGTCAAGAACATCCTGAAATACCTGAAAAGGACTAAGGATATGTTTCTCGTTTATGGAGGTGACAAAGAGCTTGTCGTAAATGGTTACATCGATGCAAGCTTTGACACTGATCTGGATGACTCTAAGTCACAAACCAGATACGTATTTATATTGAATGGTGGAGCTATCAGTTGGTGCAGTTCTAAGTAGAGCATCTTGGCGGGATCTACGCGCGAAGCGGAGTACATAGCTGTTTCGGAAGAAGCAAAAGAAGGAGTCTAGATGAAGGAGTTCATATCCGATCTAGGTGTAATACCTAGTTCATTGGGTCCAATGGAAATCTTTTGTGACAATACTGGAGCAACTACCTTGGCGAAGGAATCCAGATTTAACAAGAGAACCAAACACATCAAGAGATGCTTCAATTCCATCCGCGATCAAGTCAAGGAGGGAGACATAGAGATTTGCAAAATACAAACGGATCTGAATGTTGAAGACCCATTGACTAAGCCTCTTCCACGAGCAAAACATGATCAGCACCAAGACTCCATGGGTGTTAGAATCATTACTATGTAATCTAGATTATTGACTCTAGTGCAAGTGGGAGAATGAAGGAAATATGACCTAGAGGCAGTAATAATGTTGTTATTTATATTTCCTTATATCATGATAAATGTTTATTATTCATGCTAGAATTGTATGAACCGGAAACTTAGTACATGTGTGAATACATAGACAAAACAGAGTGTCCCTAGTATGCCTCTATTTGACTAGCTCGTTAATCAAAGATGGTTAAGTTTCCTGACCATAGACATGTGTTGTCATTTGATGAACGGGATCACATCATTAGAGAATGATGTCATGGACAAGACCCATCCATTAGCTTAGCATAATGATCGTTAAGTTTTATTGCTATTGCTTTCTTCATGACTTATACATATTCCTCTGACTATGAGATTATGCAACTCCCGAATACCGAAGGAACACCTTGTGTGCTATCAAACGTCACAACGTAACTAGGTGATTATAAAGATGCTCTACATGTGTCTCCGAAGGTGTTTGCTGGGTGATGAGGAAATCAATAAAGATGCTCTACGTATCACTGGGTTGACATACATCGAGATTAGGATTTGTCACTCCAAGTATCGGAGAGGTATCTCTAGGCCCTCACGATAATGCACATCACTATGAGCCTTGAAAGCAATGTGACTAATGAGTTAGTTGCGGGATGATGCATTATGCACTACAAAAAAAAGACACATCCGTGACATTTTGGGCCGAACAATTTTTTTTCTGTCATACAAATGACACTTCTATGACGATAATTGTGACAAAACCCGGTATCATCATGGATGTGGTGGGCTCCTACTTCTATGACGAAAAATCATGACAGAAAATGGGCTTTTCGTCCTGGGCGGGCCGGAGACGCAACTGCATGACATTCTTTGGGCCGTCCATGATGGAAAAAACCGTTTTAGAAGCGAGGGCGAGGAAAATTTTGGGGACTTCCTGGTTACGGTGGGAGGTCGGGGGCCGAGCAATGCGCGTTTCTCTCGTACACATACGCGCGTGTGTGCGAGGCGTTGGCTCTAACTGAACCCGAGCGAGGCGTTGGGCTCTAATTGAACCCGAGCGATTGCACTACAGGCTACGCGTTACTGAACCTGAGCGATCGATCGATGGCTGTTAACCGAACCCGATCGAGCGATTCCTTCGCTACTGCTGCTAGCTAAAGCCGATCGATTGGATGAACAGTGAGCGTTGCGGGGGGGGGGGGGGTTGGATGAACAGTGAGCGGTGGCGTTGCCTCTGGATGAACGGGACCCCGTGGTGTGGTGGAGGGCTGGATGAACAGTAGACGGTGGAGGGGTGCCCGTGGAGAGGTGGTTGAACAGGACCCCGTGGTGTGGAGGGCTGGATGAACAGTAGACAGTGGAGGGGTGACCGCGGAGGGGTGGTTGAACAATAGCCGGTGGAGTAGCGCACGGTGGAGGCTGGATGAACAGGAGCCCGTGGAGGATGGAGGAGGTCGACGGTAGCCCGTGGAGGCTGGAGGAGGTCGATGGTGGAGATGAGCAGTATCCCGTGGAGTCCCGTTTTGCGGTACGCCACACCCCTCCCGATGAACAGGACCCCCGTTTCGACCGTAGGAGGTCCGTTTTGTCCGTTTTGCGGTACGCCACACCCCTCCCGATGAACAGGACCCCTGTTTCGACCGTAGGAGGTCCGTTTCGTTCGTTTTGCGGTACGCCACACCCCTCCCGATGATCAGGACCCCCGTTTCGACCGTAGGAGGCCCGTTTCATCCGTTTTGCGGTACGCCACACCCCTCCCGATCAACAGGACCCCCGTTTCGACCGTAGGAGGTCCGTTTTGTCCGTTTTGCGGTACGCCACACCCCTCCCGATCAACAGGACCCCCGTTTCGACCGTAGGAGGTCCGTTTCCTCCGTTTTGCAGTACGCCACACCCCTCCCGATCAACAGGACCATGTTCAGAACGTAGGAGGTCCGTTTCCTCCGTTGTGTGGTACGCCAGGCCTCGTTTCCATCGCATGTTCCGTCTAAGCCCTCCCGATGAACACGACCACGCATTCCGTTCCGACCCAGCCGGTTGGCTCCCACGCGTTCTGTTGCCTCCCGATGAAGACGGCGCATTCCGTTGCCTCCCCATGAACATGACGCATTCCGTTGCCTCCCCATGAACACGACGACAACGATGTTTCTCCGTTTCGACCCAGCCATGTACACGAGCCCTGGCCGTACGTATGCGCGAGTAGGCGTTCGAGACCCCGCCCGTATGTACACATACGTGGCCGTATTTTATTTCTTGCACCCTGGCCGCTGTAAGTACGTGTACATGCTACGTGCGTGCCTCTACTACGACACGTACGCGTCTCTACTACGACACGTGCGCACCTCTACATCCACCAGTATATATGTACGTACATGTTCGCGACCAGAATGCCAACGCTACGTACACTTCGACCAGGTGGGTCCCGACTGTCAGGCACTTCCTTGCCTACGAAGATGTAGCTGGTGGGTCCCAGCAATCAGGGGGGCGAATCGTTCTTTTTTGCCCGGACGCACTTCCTTGCGTGCGAAGATGTAGCTGGTGGGTCCCAGCAGTCAGGGGCAAATGTTTTTTTTCACGAAATACGGTGGCTCGTCCGGTGGGTCCCCGCTGTCAGGTGGAGGAATAATTATTTTGCATGTAATAAGGAGGCACTTCCTTGCTGCGGCCGTGGACCCAGCTGTCAGCCTCTCCACGTACAGTCCACGTCCGATGGAAGCCGTTCCTTGACCACGTTGACCACGCCGCGCCGAGAGCACCAGGGCGGTGGACGACGGCGAGGCCTAGGAAGGGGACGACGCGGAGCCGGGGAAGACGCGACAGTGGATGCCCACGCGTAGAGTACGAGGGTTCACTGGTTCGCTGCGGTGTGAGGCTGCCATCGCCGCAGATAACAGGGGGTGTGGGTGAGTAGAGGGATTGCCTGGCCAGCGGTGGGAGTAGTAGGGGCGGTGAGGCCTCCGCCGCGGCAGGAGCACGAGGCACGACCGGCGCTGGTTTGGGCGGCTGGAGCAAGAAGACCAGAGGTTGAAGAAGCACTACGGCTGTTGGATGGACATCATACGGTCACCAGAGCTAGAATCGTGCATATTGACTAAGTTGACAAAGCCCTCCGTCCCCGTCAATTTAGTAGGCCCACAAGTCAGCCTGCCACTATACTGGGTCCCAGCTAACAGGGGGAGTATTCATTTTTTTATGCGTAATAAGGAGGCACTTCCTTGCGTGGGAAGATATAGCTGGTGGGTCCAAGCTATCAGCGGCGGTAACATTTTTTTCGCGAAATACAGAGGCCCTTTCGGTGGGTCCCTGATGTGAGGTGGATGAATCATTATTTTGCGCGTAATAAGGAGGCATTTCCTTGCGTGCAGCCATGGACCCAGCTGTCGGCCTCTCCACGTACAGTCCACTTCAGATGCATGTCGGTCGTTGACCACGTTGACCAGGCCGCATCGAGAGCACCAGGGCGGTGGACGACGGCGAGGCCTAGGAAGGGAACGACACGGAGGCAGGGAAGACTCGGCAGTTGTTTCCCACGCGGAGGGGAGTACGACTGTACGAGGGTTTACTGGTTCGTCTGCCGTCGCCGGAGAATAACAGCAGGTGTGGGTGAGTAGAGGGATGGCTAGGCCAGCGATGGGAGTACGGTGGGGCGGCGAGGCCTGCGCGGCAGCAGAGCCGACCACGGGTAGGAGGGAGCAGGCAGTCCCGCCGGCACTTGTTTGAGCGGTTGGAGCAGGAAGAGCAGAGATTGAAGAAGCACGACGGCCGTTGGATGGCCATCCAACAGTCACTGCTTGTGCGTCAACCTTTTTTTTAGGAAAGCCTCAAATCTGTGGAAAACAGCATACAACCCGTCTGCCATTATTTCTAATAATTTACAGCCCATTTGCTAATTATTAAGGTTTTTTTGGAGTCCATATTCTTTTTGTTAGCATTACAGCCCATATTGTGGCCACGGTTAAAAATTGATACGAAATTTTGCATATTTCAATGCGGTCCGAACTGTTTTTAATCCCAAAATTTCGACTCACATTCAAACTGAGTTTAAAAATAAATGTATATCAATATAAAATCCAGCAAATTCTCCACGCATAAAAATTAATGTAATTTAAAATCTCGAAATGAAAAAAAAAAGATATTTGAAACTAATTGCCGGTTTGATGTGTTTAAAAAATGTACATCCCATTTCTCATTACTGATGGGCCATTTTCTCGGCCAGCCGAATGAAAGCTCTCCTCGTCTTGAAAGATTTGCAGCCCAACAAGCCTGACAAAGCGACTTACTTGGCAAATCACAAAAAACTGGGCTGTGGCCGTGGACCCAGCTGTCAGCCTCTCCACGTACAGTACTCTTCCGATGAAAGTCGTTCCTTGACCATGTTGATCATGCCGCGCGGAGAGCACCATGGCGGTGGACGACGGCGAGGCCTAGGAAGGGGACGACGCGGAGCCGGGGAAGGCGCGGCAGTGGAAGCCCGCGCGGAGAGGAGTACGAGGGTTCACTGGTTCGGCTATGGTGTGAGGCTGCCGTCGCCGCAGGGCCTGGCCAGCGGTGGGAATAGCAGGGGGCGATGAGGCCTCCGCCGCAGCACAGCCGGCCACGGGGGGCAGGAGCATGCGGCACGACCGGCGCTGCTTTGGGCGGCTGGAGCAAGAAGACCAGAGGTTGAAGAAGCACTACAGCCGTTGGATGGACATCGTACGGTCACTGGAGCTAGAATCGTTCATATTGACTAAGTTGACAAAGCCCTTTGTCCCCGTCAACTTAGTAGGCCCACAAGTCAGCCTCCCACCAAGATGGGTCCCAGCTAGCCGGGGGAGTATTTATTTTTTTGTGCGTTTTAAGGAGGCACTTCCGGTGGGTCCGAGCTGACAGCGGGGGGAACGTTTTTTTTCGCGAAATATGGTGGCCCGTCAGGTGGGTCCCAGCAGTCAGGGGGCAAACGTTTTTTCGCAAAATACGGTGGCCCGTCCAGTGGGTCCCTGCTGTCAGTTGGAGGAATCATTATTTTCCACGTAATAAGGAGGCACTTACTTGCTGCGGCCGTGGACCCAGCTGAGACTCTCCACGTACAATATATTTCTGATGGAAGTCGTTCCTTGACCACGTTGACCTCGCCGCGTTCCGTTGCATGCATGCGTCCATGGGCGTGGTGTGTCCCCACTGTCAACCTCTCACGTACAGTCATCTTCTGATGACTCTCGGTTGTTGACCATGTTGACCACACCGTGCCGAGCGCACCCAGACTGGAACGACCCGAAGATGAGGAAGACGGGGCAGTGGAGTCATAGATGGAGAGGAGTGGGAAACTTCACTGGTTCGGGTGCGCGGCAGCACAGCCGCGGTGTGTTGGGAACGTTGCAGAAAACAAAATTTTTTCCTACGGTTTCACCAAGATCCATCTATGAGTTCATCTAGCAACGAGTCATGGGAGAGAGAGATTGCATCTACATACCACTTTGTAGATCGCGAGCGGAAGCGTTCAACGAACGGGGATGAAGTAGTCATACACACCGTGATCCAAATCACCGGAGATCCTAGCACCGAAAGCACGGCACCTCCGCGTTCAACACATGTACGGTCAGCGTAACGTCTCCTTCTTCTTGATCCAGCAAGGCAAAGGAGAGGTTGGGGAAGAAGACTCCAGCAGCAGCACGACGGCGTGGTGATGGTGGAGCCGCAATACTCCGACAGGGCTTCGCCGAGCTCTTATGGAGGAGGAGGATGTGTTGGAGAGGGAGAGGGAGGCGCCAGGGCAAAGGGTGCGCAGCCCCCCCTCCCCTCCCCCCTTTATATAGGCCTCTGGGGGGGCGCCGGCCCTGGGAGATCTGATCTCCCAAGGGGGGCGGCGGCCAGGGAGGTTTCCCTCCCCCCAAGCCATCTAGGAGGTGCCTTCCACCACTAGGACTCCTCCCTTTTGGAACCCTTGGCCCATGCAGGCCAAGGCGCACCCCCTAAGGCCCATGTGGCCCACCGGGGCAGGTGGCCCCACCTGGTGGACCCCCGGGACCCCTCCGGTGGTCCCGGTACAATACCGATAACACCGAAACTTGTCCCAATGGCCGAGATAGCACTTCCTATATATAATTCTTTACCTCCGGACCATTCCGGAACTCCTCGTGACGTCCGGGATCTCATCCGGGACTCCGAACAACATTCGGGTTACTGCATATACATATCTTCACAACCCTAGCGTCACCGAACCTTAAGTGTGTAGACCCTACGGGTTCGGGAGACATGCAGACATGACCGAGACGGCTCTCGGGCAATAACCAACAGCGGGATCTGGATACCCATGTTGGCTCCCACATGCTCCACGATGATCTCATCAGATGAACCACGATGTCGAGGATTCAATTAATCCCGTATACGATTCCCTTTGTCAATCGGTATTTTACTTGCCCGAGATTCAATCGTCGGTATCCCAATACCTCGTTCAATCTCGTTACCGGCAAGTCACTTTTCTCGTACCGTAATGCATGATCCCGTGATCAAACACTTCGATCACATTGAGCTCATTATGATGATGCATTACCGAGAGGGCCCGGTGATACCTCTCCGTCAAGCGGAGTGACAAATCCCAGTCTCGATCCATGTCAACCCAACAGACACTTTCAGAGATACCCGTAGTATACCTTTATAGTCACCCAGTTACGTTGTGACGTTTGGCACACCCAAAGCACTCCTACGGTATCCGGGAGTTACATGATCTCATGGTCTAAGGAAAGGATACTTGACATTGGAAAACTCTAGCAAACGAACTATGCGATCTTAAGCTATGTTTAGGATTGGGTCTTGTCCATCACATCATTCTCCTAATGATGTGATCCTGTTATCGATGACATCCAATGTCCATAGTCAGGAAACCATGACTATCTGTCGATCAACGAGCTAGTCAACTAGAGGCTCACTAGGGACATATTGTTGTCTGTTATTCACACATGTATTACGATTTCCGGATAACACAATTATAGCATGAATAAAGACAATTATCATGAATAAGGAAATGTAATAATAATGCTTTTATTATTGCCTCTAGGGCATATTTCCAACACGGTGCCGCCCACGAGAGATAGGAGCAAGAACAGAGGTTGAAGAAGGAGCATGGCTGTTGGATTAACATCCAACGGTCCAGCTGCTAGAATCATTTGTTGATTAAGTTGACAAAGCCGTGCGTACACGTCCTCTTAGTAGGCCCACAAGTCACTCACCAAATCTGACGAGTCCCAGCTGTCAACGGGATGAATAATTTTTTTCGCAAAACAAGGAGGCACTTCCTTCCGTGCGAAGATACATCGGTGGGTCCCAGCTGCCAGGTGGAGGAAACAATTTTTTTCAGCTTAATAAGGAGGAACTTTCCTTGCGTGCGACCATGGACCCCGTGGGTCCCAGCCGTCAGGCTCTCCACGTACAGTCCTCTTCCGATGACTCTCGTTTGTTGACCACGCCGCACCGAACGCAGCGAGGCTGTGGACGACAGCGAGGCCCCCGACGGGAATGACTCGGAGATGGGAAAACGCGGCAGTGGAGTCGCAGATTGAGAGGAGGAGAAGGGTTATAATTGGTTCTGTTGCGGCGTGGGGCTGTAGTCTGTGGAGAATAACATGAGGTGTCGAGGGGTGGAGGGATAGCCTGGCCGGCGGTGGGGTAGCGCTTTGCAGCGATGCATGCTAAGCAGAGCCGCTAGCCGCCGGAGGCCGGACCAGGCGGTCCCGGCGACGCTGGAGGAAGAAGAAGAGAGATTGAAGGTGCATGCCGACCGTTGGATATAAATCCAATGGCTGTGGATGACACAATCATTTGTTGACCAAGTTGACAATGCCCTGCGTAGGCTTCAACCTATTGGCCCACATGTCAGCCTGCAAAAATGTGGCATATATTTAACCCATGTTTTCTAGAATGTACAGTTCATTTACTGGGCTGGGTGAACAAATAATTTCGCGTCAATCAGGCCCATTTATATTTTCTAAGAAATCCCAGCCCATTTGCACTTCCTTGAAATACACGTATTAGGTGGGCTCGTTATATATATATAATGTTATGTTAGAAGGAGCAATTAATATCAAAGAATAAACCGGAGAGGCACATTATATATATATAATTAAGAAATTAGCGAGTTATTGCTCAAAATAAAAATGAGCGCGTTATTATTAAATTGGTTCTTAAAATCTCGGCAAGCTTTTGTATGCAATCACCAGGATTTTCCTTGCCTGTGAGTCAAAAACAACTAGGATTTTCCTTGCCAACTTCCGTTAAACATTTACTTTTACAAGTTAATAACATGTGGATGTTTTTATAATGTATATATAAGTCTCTATAAAATATATGATAATAGTAATAATATAAATATATATAATGTGGTTAGAAGGGAAAACATAAATTGGACACAACATTACTTTTATAAGAGACCTGCGTTTTATACCCCACAGTAGGCATACTAACAAGTTCACACACAAATACAATAGAAAAGGTAAACATTCATACCAAACTCAGGTTCAAAGGACACGTTCATATTCATAGCCAACATTCACTATCAACAACTCAAAAGACTCATATATACACAAGCTCAGCATATCTATGCATCCAAATGATTGATAGATCACATGACAATATTCATACATAATTCACAAAAAGATTCAGATATACACATGTTCAGTATGTTTATGCATCCAAATGATTGAGATCACAACCAATATGATCCATGGACGAACTTTAATTACCTAGGGTACAGACTGGTAAATGGTGTTCAATCGGAGGTACTTCTTGCTAAAATTAGTTCTTGTACGAGTAAACTTTCGAGTACATAAGAGGCAGCATAGACAATCCGAACTTTGCTTGTAGGTTTATCCTCAAATAGTGGCCTCGTGCCAAGGGAGGTTTGAGCAACTTGGCCACTACTTTCATCCAACTAGTTTACTAGCTCATCTTGGTCCTGTATCTCGCCAAAATTCTACATTGCAGACGAGAAAGGAGGCGGTTGAGAAAATGAACCACCCAAATTTTTTGTGCAGTTCAACTGAAATGGAGCATCCTTGGCGTGCAGACTGATTAAGTGCCAGATGAATATATGCGTCAACCAACTTGTCTGGAATCTTTAGACTCCATGCCATATAGTTCGCTACCATATGTGCCGATAACCAAAAGGCACAAGTTGGGACCAAAGACTGGACTGCGTTTTTCTGAGCTATGCACCAAGCAATATTTTTGGCGTTCACTCTCCTAATACTTGGAATTTGACAATTGGTTGACGCCGGTTGATACTCGAATGAATATAGGCACTTCTTGTCAACATCGATGCTTGTCTGAGTGAACTTTGGAGTACATAGCAACAGCATAAGTACCTGTCCATCTGATCATTTTGTGCAGTTCTACTGAAATCACCCGCTGTAATGATTTGCCTGCGAGTTCAGGCTTCAAATTACTCCTTTATGAAATCGGCAAACAGTAGCACAATACCAAATTACCAATACATATGACAGGCACAATAATCAGGATAAAGACCAGTACCAACCTGTGTGAGGTAGCATATCAATTACTATTTCCTTTGACTGGAACTAACAAATAGAAGCACCCTCATTATCTTAATGGGTAAAGTTAGCAACATAGTAGTCTTGCTTAAAGAGAGGTATTAGTTTATTTAATCAGTGCCAATTAGCTCAACTCAACACTCAAAGCATTGCCATTTATCATAGGTTGCAAAACTTTAACGTGAAAAGATAAAGGAGTTTCTCATGACAGTAGCACGATACAAATAGAGATGACAACAAACTAATATGGATGAAGGCCTTAGGCCCGTACTAAGCTGAGAAAAAAAGCTTATTCATGTAGTCCCATAAGAGATGATAAAGCACTCACTGGAATCACACAATAGTATATATTTTTGTGCATTTCAAATGTATGGTTGAAATCACTCTTGTTTACCAGTGCTGAGATTATATCGAAAGATTATCCAGAACTTCCAGCAGAGTTAAAGCACTGGCTGGGATACAATTCATTGTATTGTCTTGTGTAGTTCCACTAAAATGTATGATTGGCACAACATGATCCCTGTTTGCCCAAGTAGGAACAAGGTGAAACCTTCATTAGCTTAGTGAGAAAGGATAGGAAGACATTAGCATATTACTCAAATAGTAGCATCAAATTCATGATGGACAATACGCAAAACATTGCCTCATTGAACCAATGGCAATAAATTGACATGCAAAACAATAGCACTATTATGTCATGACACTAATAATATCCCCTCCCTACTCCACCACATGATTCACCTCCATAGACAAACATACACACGTACATGATTCAACATAGGGTCCTACTAAATATTTGTTTAACTCCAACAGGAAAATTAGGCAGTAATAAATTAGTGGTACTTAAGTACTCCTAATTAATTAAGTGAGAGGGCAGAAGTGGAAGGGCTCCCTGGAGGATCGTCTCACATGTAAGGTAGTCATTGCCGGAGCCCTTGAATGGCCTCGACTGACGCCTCTGGCTTCAGCAAGATCGCCTTGGCACTGTTTATTCTTCTTCTTCTTCCTCTTCATGCTCTGTTTCTCTTTCTCCTCACTAGTAGGTGAAACCAAGTACATGATTGGCCTTCTAATTCAGAATTGGTTTTGTCAGTGAGGGAGTACAAGTGTACTAGTAAAAAACAACATTATTTTCTCATGGCAGTCGGAAAATAGAGATGAACACATGCATTAAATATCATTCTTACCTAAAGGAAGGTTATGGCGCCAATATGGATGATGAGGATTGAAACACAGATCTCCCTATGTGCAGTTCCACCAAAATGAACCAACTGTTCCATTCTGACATTCCAGTTAAACAGCACAAAAGTCACTTCTTTTAAGAAGAGTTTTGTGCAGTGCACCAAAAGGTCACAACAGCAACCAGGTGAATTGGATATCCCTGTTTGCACAAAAAGGCACAGAGGAAACAGTCAGAGTCTCAAACAATTACAAGCAAAAACATTTGGCTAAACTTGTCATGGCTTATAACAGTGGCATGGCTTCATTTTTACCAGGGACATTAGATTAAGAATAGCTAAGGGTGCGTTCGGTTCACAGGTTTGGTGCAGGATTTTCGTAGGAACACAATTCCTACAGTATTCTTTCCCTTCCAACCGTTCGGAACATGGGAAAGGTGAATAGTGTTTTATAGGAAATCTGGTCTGGTAGTACTGATTCCATAGTATTAGAAACATCCACGCGCTGCTCATTTTTTGGGCGGAAGCCCCAGGCAGGCGCTCGCTGCCATGCGTTAGACAGGTTGCTGTGCTGTGCTGCCGGAATAAAAAAATCAACCTATGTGTGGTACGTGAGGTGAGGACAAGAGTAGTCACTGTGCAGCTGAATAAACAAATAGCATCTCATACTGCCAAGCATGCTACTCTAAAAAAACAAATATGTACATTTCGTAGTCCATCCGAACACACATTCTTTTGAGAGTTTCCTCCAGTTCGTTGTTCCATAGTTTTATACCTACATTCATTTCCTATTCCTCTATTTTCATCAAGACCTATGTTTTCTGCCCCTTTATTCTGAACGGAACCTAAATATTTGGTATAAGGGCATGGGACAGTGGGTGCACCAGCAGTCCAGCACCATGTACGCAAACATAGGCATAACATGGTGATTCATAGTTTGTTGCCCCGAGAAACAAACATCCAAGAAACATATCTGGGTTGGTCCCATTTTTGTTCACTCTAGCCACCTACTCCTATGTGTGGATAGCAAATCTAGTCCTGGTCATACCATTGTGTATAGCGTTACCCCTATATTTCCCTTTTTGACCAAGAGACCGGTTGGATGACCAGTCTGTACTACTTTCACCCCCTTTCCTTCCTGTTTGTACCAAGTCCGATGTACATACTAAATTCCCCCACCCCCACTTTATTTCTTGTTTGAACCAAGTACTCCCTCCGTCCGGAATTACTTGTCATCAAAATGGATGTGTCTAGAACTAAAATACATCTAGATACATCCATTTCAATGACAAGTATTTTCGGACGGAGGGAGTAGAAGATTCGACTCCATGAAGTAGCTTTACCTCTAACAATAGAAGAAAAAATGTGACGTTGGACCATCCGATCGAGAGGGGCTGAGAGGTAGAAAATGATGCACATGCAGCGATGTAGCGAGCTGGGGAAGTAGAGCTAAGGCGGTTTTGAACGAAGATATACCTGAAGGTCGTCGGGATGTGGATAGGAGGGCGGCGGGAGGCCGGATCCGCCCATAGGCCACGACGAAGGGATCGGAGGACCTCCCGCTCCGGCGCTCGGCCAGAGATAACAGTGCGGCCGGCAGTGGGTCTCCTCCCTCGCTGTTGACGACGGCCTAAACGCTGCCCCTCCTCCCCTTCACCGGCGGAGGGGGATACGTCCAGATCTGTAACCAGTGGTGAGGATAGAAAGCCAGTGTTTTTTGAAGGGAGAAAGACAGTGTTACTACCCCTATCTTGTTTAGATCTGGAGAGGATGAGAGTGTGTGAATAGAGCAACCCTAGCAAGCAAGCGCGGAGGCTCCGTCCTATATATACGTAGTGGGGTAGTTTTCCTTTTTCACTCCATCAAAACAATCGTTTAAAATTGTGTACTACTACATGCCAGGTCGCGGTTTTTTAGTTGTTTATTGTTTTTTGAGATAGCTACCTGCTTGTTCCAAGTGGTGTTACGGTGTGCCAGGTCGCACTTTGTATCGTTCAAGTCTGGTACTACAAGTCCCTCCATTAAATGAACAACCACCCCCTCGTAAAAATTGTGAACAAGCCCACGGCTAAAATTAGCAGAAACGTGGGTTGCCCCAACATGCATTATTATTTATATTTTCTACGCCCTCCGTTCCTAAATATAAGTCCTTAGCCACACCTAAGACAAGATTTTTTTTATTAGCAGTGAACCCCACATGTCATAGACACAAAAATTGTGGCAAGATTCCCTTAGGCAAGCCAAAGTGTGTCTAACAATTTGAGCAACTCAGGTTAGGCAAGTGTGGGAAAAATAATGTGGCAACATAAGACAAACATAGTCACAATCCAAACAGCCCCGTAATTTTTTGTGACATGCATGAAAATTTGGTTAGTTAAATTTATAGTCAAAATTTGGCAAGGTGCATCAAATCAACACATGCAAGTATCAAAAGGAAAGTCACGACATGCATGCGTGCGTTGTACTCCCTCCGTTTCCAAATATAGGTATTTTTAGAGATTGCAACAAGTGACTACATACGAAGCAGAATATGTCTACTCCTACATACGAAGTAGCCCATTTGAAATGCGTGAAAAGACTTATATCGAGTGCAGTGCTTTGATGTGTCGCGTCAACTCATACAAGACCGAGAAATTTGATTACTACAACGCCCTCTCCCTCGCGGACTGAGCTCCGGTGCCTTAACTGCACCTGCCTTTGGCTGCATGACAGGAGGGCCAACCACCTGTTGGGCCCACCTGTCATAGACGCAAAGGCAGGAGCAGTAAGTAGAAGCTTTCGCTACACGCAATCCCTCCCGCACGAGGTGGACGGACATGCAGCAGTGGATTCGATACTGTAGAAATAGGAGTAACATCATTGTTCGTCTTCTCGAAGAGGCGAAGAGCCAAGCGCAACCTGAACGTGGCAGTTGCGAACGCTCGCGTGGTGCGGTTCGTTGGAGTACTAGCCAGGCTCTTGCATGAGACAAAATTGCTATTGTTTAACAATTAAACTCCATTATCCATTGGTTGATACTCATTCTGCATAGGTCCACGCGCTTAGCACCATTTCCTCTTGGGGTCACCAATGTTTATTTGCTAATTAATAGCATTGCATGCAATGAACTAGCCATTGCAAGTCATTAAAAGCATGCACACCTCTTATCTCTTATTGGTTGATATGTCAAGAAACAAGAAACAAGGTAGAAGTTAATGCATCGCGCCTAAGTGTTTTGGGACTATTTGGTTTTCGTAA
The DNA here is from genome assembly GCA_032464435.1 of Aegilops umbellulata. Taxonomy (NCBI): domain Eukaryota; kingdom Viridiplantae; phylum Streptophyta; class Magnoliopsida; order Poales; family Poaceae; genus Aegilops; species Aegilops umbellulata. The sequence goes on from CP136058.1 coordinate 82,276,280, forward strand.
GATGACTTACACACCTAGACGGAGGGAGTAGTATAGCCCTGTAAACCGGAAAGGAGTATTTGCCTTTCTAGAGATTTCAACAAGTGACTAGACTACACCGTGTGCAGTACTCCCTCTCTTCCGGTTTATAGGGCTCAAATCTCAAATCTCATGAACCAAGGCATTTTGCGATTGGAGGAATGTATCTCGTACTTTACAAAACTACCCTAATTAAACTCATGCATTAATTACGTAGTTCTCTCATTTTCCTCTCCGCCTTGGTCGCAGTGCAAAATATTGAGCACTCCTATATGACTAGCCGCTCTATCTACATGCAGGACATTTCAAAGCATCCGGGCCCGCATGCCATCCACCAAATCATAGCGAGGTGCTACAGTCGAGACTCACCTGTCACCCCGGTGTGGCTGTCATGACCCGTCATATCACAAAACCCACACCTTTACCAGCAGTGGTAAGGTGGCCTCCAAGTTGGATTGGACGAAGCAACCATCATTTCACTGGAACGCTTGTTCAAGCCCTTTCTTCCCTTTCTTGAAGAAAACCTCACTCCAGGCTACTCACTTCTGCCATTTTTCTTCTGTACCGATGAAGGAAAGGTGGGCGAATCAGTTATGCTGCTATATTTTCGTTCCAAGAATCTTCTTTTTGCGAAGCACCGACCGATTCTCACATCCTATTCTTTTCCCGTTTTCATTGCGATTGTGGTTTCCTTTCGATTGCTTTTTGTTTGTCAGTTCATTGATGGATCCTGGATCACTAGGCAAAGAGTTGCCGGCGGACAACCCACTGGAGACAGCGATCTCCAGGAAGCGAGCACCAACCAACGAGTTGACCATGTTAGCGGGCCAACCCATGGATACGAAGAACTCCAAGAAACAAGCACTGGCCAAAGAGTTGAGGACGTTGGCGGACGAACTCCTCAAAGAAAGTTGGAAGAACAGCAAGGGCGCCACCGTGCCTACCCCAGTAACCCTGATTGCCACCTATGCGAGGCTCAAGACCGAGTTTGAGGAGATAGTCGCCGTTGAGAAGCAGTATTCCCCTGGCAAGGTGATGGCCACCATCAAGGACGAGGAGATGGCCCCTGGAGGGATGAGATCCCCCGGTGAGCTGCACAAGGTAAAAAATAATGTCTTATTACCATAGTTGTGGTTTTTGATTATTTGCAATGTGCTTGCTAATATGTTAGGGTTGTGCAGGTGCCGGTGGACGTCCTTGATGATTCCGATGTCGTGGCCCGTCCTGTTGGCATCGCCCCGGAGATCGATTCCGATGCCGCTGTCCATCCTGTGGACATCACCCTAGAGATCGATTCCGATGTCGCGGTCAGTCCTGTGGACATCACCCCAGAAATCGATTCCCATGCCGCTGTCCGTACTGTGGTCATTGCCCAAGAGATTGAATAGTTGGTCGCGCTAATCCTTCAGGGTAGTTTGCATTGCCCTGTGTTTAATTACCAGAACGATGAGTGTTATCAAACCATCTTAGGGCTAGTGCACTGTCTTGTGTGGGCGGATCTTGCTACTTTTGTTTGATAGTGAATCATGCGAACCCTCTCCGAGTTATGGAAACAGATGTATCCTCACCAGCTTTTGATGTAATATATGGCATGCTTAGATGTAAGTTTGAACTGTTTATCATATCAGCAGGGCTTGTTTGATGATTCTTGGTGTTAGTAGGCTAGCTACTGTGCGAGCTATAGTACTTGCAAAACACTCACCAAAGAGAAACGTTGGGGCTGATGATCTCGTGGTACGCTTATACTTATCCCTCGTCGATCGACCAATAGCCCTAGCTCCTAAAATTGTAGGCTTAGCGATCGATCAGACAATAGTCGACATACATTCATGCCTCATTTGGTTCATATGGTAGGAAAATCATAGCAAAAGTACAGAGAACGTGCAACACAAAATCATAGAAGTGCAGAGACGTACTCCCTCCGTTCCAAAATAGATGGCCTAGGCGGGCTAGTTTGGCCTAGTGGGTTTTAGTGATATGACATGGTACAGTGCCATCCAGTCTTCGCGTGTGGTAGCAGTATTGCGAGTACAGTAAGTTTTCTTGAAGAAGCGGAATTCAACGAAGTCATGATGGTTCCTTCGTCCGAACAACTTACAGTGGGAAAGGTTGGGCCTGTGATACGATCGGGGTAGGCCAGGATAATTTTGTGCATGGCAGGTGGACCAGGATGGTCGACGTCCCACATGTCGGCGAATGAAAGTATTCTTTCCGATATACAGGACGAGCAACAAGTATTCATTGTTTATTTTTGATGAAAGCTATTGTCTCCACTGTTACGACGGAGGAGTGTGAAACACGGCAGCCCAGTGAACTTGGCATGTGCACCACTCCCTCCTTCCTCATGTAATGCCCAGGTTACAGCTTTTTCTCACTTTCTCTCTATCTATTTCCTCTCAAATGTTTTTTACCTTTCTTTTTTTAAGACACAATTATTTTTATGCCTTTTTTAGAATTATTTTTTATACCTAGGAGCACGTGTAGAGACGGGCTCTTGCAGAGCCCACTCCTTGACTTTGTCAATGCCTCTCTCTCCTCCACGTAAGGAGTACTACTTGCTATGCATGCATGCGGTGGGCAGCTGGCGTCTTGAGGGGCCAGGGCGGTGAGAGCGGGCTCCGGAAGCGGTCCGGACTCTAGCATGGCCCACCTCACATTATCAGGTGTGCGGCGGGCGGGCGATCTCTTCTCACTCCCCCGTTTCTCTCTTCTCAGCCGACGCCCGCTGAGCGATAAGATTTCGGCTATCGACGGTTTATTCAATTACGGTCCCACATGTCAGTGAAATTGCAAGACAACGCGTGTCCCCTCTGGTGAGCGGCGCGCTAGCCGGACTATTGGGGTTGCGACGCGTACGAGTCGTAAGTGTGCCGCATTTTCCTTTTGAACTTGCGAAGCGTAACATTTTCACGCGATCGATCGATAGAAATCCAGAACAAAATGACGAGGGCGGTGCTTTCCCGCTCGTTAGGCGGGCTAGTTCGAGTGCTATGACATGCTATAGTGCCGTCCACTTGCTCCATTTTATGTAAGCAAGAGTTTACACTCTTACGCGGGAGGAGTGCAAAACACCGCAGATCTGATTTTGATCGAGGGATAACTGTTCCCTGCCAAATAATGGAGGATTGTTAGTGATTATAGCATGATAGTTAGGGCATCTCCAGCGCTAGCCCGCAAATTTACACCGGCATCTGTCCGAGGACACTGATGGATGCCATCCGATGCTGCCCGCATACCTTTCGACAACTATATGAACTAATCGGATGAAATTCATGCAAACAAAGCAAATTTCAAATTAACCGGATGAAATTCATTACATTTCGAAAACTTTTCCTACAAACTAGACGAAATTCATTACATATTTCGCACAAACCGTACTAAAACCTACTGTAAACCTAATCTAAACGATCACCGGCGCCCGACCACCATGCCCGGCCATGAACCCGAGAAAGTCGGCCATTGCCTTTGCCTCCTCCTCATCCGCCTTGATAACCTCCTCCTCCGGAGCACAAGGTTCTGAAGATTTCCGCCTCCACGTCACCGTCAAGCGGCTAATCGGCCGCCGATGTTTACCCCACCAAGCTTGGCGTCAACTAAGCGGAGTAGCGGTGGCCTTCCCGGGACCAGAGCGGCGGCGACCTACCATGTACTACTCTGCCTCGCTGCCGGCTGCGCCCGCGCACGCGCGCCGGCTTCATGGTCGTGGCGGCAGAGGGCGGCCGGGGGGTGCCGGCGATCTTCTTCGTTTGCTCCTGCGACAGTACGTTGAAGAGAGCTTTGGAGTGCGCCCGGAGCGGAGCCACCGATGTCCCTCGTCTGCTCCTGCGATAGTACGTCCAAGAGAGCTTCTGAGCGCCAAGAGGCCATGGTTGAAGTGGTGCCGACAGAAGGAAGGGACCGGAGGAGAATAAGTGTGGGTCTTTGGCTATGGCTGGGAGCTGGGGCTCAAGTTAATATAGCGGGCGAATGGCAATGAGCAGCGACAGACGGATGGACAACTAGCGCCGGAGTAGGTTCGTCGGGCGTGAATGCGGATGCTGCTTCAGTGACTTAACTACAGATGCGTTTGGGTTACTGACATGTGGGCCCAACGGGCATCTGGCCCGCATGTCAGTGACACACCAATTGCACCTGCAGTTAAGTCCGCTGAATGCGGCATTGACATTCTAGAGAGACTGTGACCGTTTCAGGCGGGAAGCGCGCTCTAGCGATGGAAGGGGTTTCAGTGTGCAGTGGCACTAAGATCGGTTGCTCACGATAGTACATACTCCGTACCATACTACCATATTACCCTCTCTAGCTTAGGCTGTTTTATAGATTGTCGTTGTGATGGACAATATACATGAGCAAGGCGGCCCGAGTATGACCGTTGGTGTTGAGCCAGGTGAATACATGCTCGGCGTTCGCGTAGGCCTCCATCAAACGTCTAAATAGTACTGTCAGGCACCGCGGGGGCGCGCAGGTGATGGGCTCGCCGCTTGCGTTGCGCCATGAGCAGGACTTTGATTTAGAGGGCGACGTGCATGTATTAGCATGCTTTGACAGCGTGAGCGTGAGTGTCTGACGTGAAGTATTTCATTTTCATTTGGCTAACGAGGGTGCGTTGCAGCGACGAGTCCGTGGTTTGATTCCCCACATACGCATAATTTTGGTTTTTACAGTATTTCTTTCTCCATTGACAGGTAGGCCCGCGTAGATAGATAAAGAACACGAGCTGATGAGGCGCATGCGGACTGTTTGACTGGTCAACCAGACAAATACGGAGCTATACGCTGAGCCAGTGACCGTATAATCACCATATCTCATATACAATGATCAAAGTGAGCTATCAAGACAAGTTCGATGACCGCCAATGCATTTTACTCGGTAATAAATGACTAGGATTGAAGGGGAGTCCAAATTTGCTTCGTCTTCTGTCCTTGAGCTCTTGACAAACCAATGCACTATACGGTTGTCCGGCCACTCCACCCCAGAGCTCTCACCAAGCGTCGTTCATGCCACCGCGCCGCATACTAACCGGTAAGGCAGCTGAGGGAGTCCTGGATTAGGGGGTGTCCGGATGGCCGGACTATACCTTCAGCCGGACTCCTGGACTATGAAGATACAAGATTGAAGACTTCGTCCCGTGTCCGGAAGGGACTTTCCTTGGCGTGGAAGGCAAGCTTGGCGATGCGGATATTTAGATCTCCTACCATTGTAACCGACTTTGTGTAACCCTAACCCTCTCCAGTGTCTATATAAACCGGAGGGCTTTAGTCCGTAGGACAACAGACAACAATCATACCATAGGCTAGCTTCTAGGGTTTAGCCTCCTTGATCTCGTGGTAGATCTACTCTTGTACTACCCATATCATCAATATTAATCAAGCAGGACGTAGGGTTTTACCTCCATCAAGAGGGCCCGAACCTGGGTAAAACTTCGTGTCCCTTGTCTCCTATTACCATCCGCCTAGACACACAGTTCGGGACCTCCTACCCGAGATCCGCCGGTTTTGACATCGACATTGGTGCTTTCATTGAGAGTTCCTCTGTGTCATCGCTTTTAGGCCCGATGGCTCCTCCGATAATCAATAACGATGCAGTCCAGGGTGAGACTTTTCTCCCCGGACAAATCTTCGTCTTCGGCGGCTTCGCACTGCGGGCCAATTCGCTTGGCCATCTGGAGCAGATCGAAAGCTACGCCCCTAGCCATCAGGTCAGATTTGGAAGTTTAAACTACACGACTACGTCCGCGGGGACTTGATCTTCGACGGATTCGAGCCACAGCCGAGCGCCGCACTGTCGCGATGGGCATGATATAGCTCTGCCGCTGAACAGTGCCCTGGAGGCCGCGCACGCATCGGTTCCGACCCTTGATTCGGAACCAACTGCGCCGATCGAGGACGAGTGGTTGGACGCCGCCTCGGGGGCTGTGATCCCAACGGCGATCGAGCCGAACACCAGCCCCGCACTCCGCAAGGCCCGTGACTCCGTAGGGCCGGACTCCCCTCCGGACTCCAAGCCCTCTGCGCCCCTGCCGATCGAATACGATTGGGCGCCGATCATGGAGTTTACCGTCACGGACATCTTTCAGCACTCGCCCTTTGGAGACATTCTGAAGTCATTAAAGTCTCTCTCTTTATCAGGAGAGCCCTGGCCGAACTGCGGTCAGCAAGGTTTGGATACGGACGACAAAGAAATTCAAAGCCCACCCACCACCCACTTTGTAGCCACTGTCGATGATTTAACCGACATGCTCGACTTCGACTCCGAAGACATCGACGGTATGGACGTCGATGTAGGAGACGACCAAGAACCAGCACCTATAGGGCACTGGAAAGCCACCTCGTCGTATGGCATATACATGGTGGATACCCCAAAAGAAGGAGATGGCGATGGAACAGCGGGGGATGACCCCTCCAAGAAACAGCCTAAGCGCCGGCGTCAGCGGCGCCGCTCTAAATCCCGCCAAAGCAAAAACGGTGATTCCGGCACAGGAGATAATAATACTCCGATAGCGCCGAAGAACACCCCCTCCAGCAAGATTCAGCGCAGGAGGATGGAGAAGCCAGCCCTCACGAGAGAGCGGCAGACAGAGAGGTCGAGGATGATAATTACATGCCTCCCTCCGAAGACGAGGCAAGCCTCGACGACGACGAATTCGTCGTGCCAGAGGATCCCATCGAACAAGAGCGTTTCAAACGCAGGCTTATGGCCACGACAAGCAGCCTTAAGAAAAAACAGCAACAGCTTAGAGCTGATCAAGATTTGCTAGACGACAGAGGGACTGAAGTCCTTGCGGCTGAAGAGTATGAACTCGAACGCCCCTCCAAGAGCTACCCAAAGCGCATGTTGCTACCCCGATTAGAGGAGGAATCACCTAAACCTACATCACCAGCGCATGATACGGTCGATCGGCCACCTCGTGGCCACGATAGAGAGGTCTCTCGGCCCTCCACTCAAGCCGCACCCCTGCGCCGTTCAAAACATTTTAAGGCACGGGAAAATGCGCCAGACCTGCGAGATATATTGGAGGACAAGGCAAAGCAAACAAGATCAATCTATGGATCGCGCGGACGCCCCACGGCACGTGACGGTGATCGTCACTCCGGATATAATAAATCCGGCCGGGCCAGACATAATAGAGAAAGCTCATTTGAGCTGCGTCGTGATATAGCCCAATACAGAGGCGCCGCACACCCCCTATGCTTCACAGATCAAGTAATGGATCATCAAATCCCCGAGGGTTTCAAACCCGTGAACATCAAATCATACGATGGCACAACAGATCCCGCGGTATGGATCAAGGATTACCTCCTTCATATCCACATGGCCCGCGGCGACGATCTACACGCCATCAAATACCTCCCACTCAAACTCAAAGGACCAGCTCGGCGTTGGCTTATCAGCTTGCCAGCAGAATCAATCGGGTGTTGGGAGGACCTGGAAGCCGCATTCCTCGACAATTTCCAGGGCACCTATGTGCGACCACCAGACGCCGATGACCTAAGCCACATAATTCAGCAGCCAGAGGAATCGGCCAGGCAATTCTGGACACGGTTCCTGACAAAGAAAAACCAAATAGTCAACTGTCCGAACGCCGAGGCCCTAGCAGCCTTCAAGCATAATATCCACGACGAGTGGCTTGCCCGGCACCTTGGACAGGAAAAGCCGAAATCCATGGCAGCACTCACGACGCTCATGACCCGCTTTTGCGCGGGAGAAGACAGCTGGCTAGCTCGTAGCAATAACTTGACCAAGAACCTTGGTAATTCAGACACCAGGGATAAAAGTGGCAGGTCGCGTCGGAACAAGCAAAAGTGCCGCGTTAACAACGACAACAACAAGGATACGGCAGTCAATGCCGGATTCAGAGGCTATAAATCCGGTCAGCGGAAAAAGCCTTTCAAAAGAAATACTCAGGTCCCGTCCAGTTTGGACCCAAATACATGGCACCCCCGAAAAGCCAGCCAATCACATCAACAGAGATTGTTGGGTGTTCAAACAGGCAGGCAAGCTAAATGCCGAAAATAGAGGCAAGGGGCTGCATAGCGATGACGAGGAGGAGCCCCGGCCGCCGAACAACAGTGGACAGAAGGGTTTTCCCCCACAAGTGCGGACGGTGAACATGATATACGCAACCCAGATCCCCAAGAGGGAGCGGAAGCGTGCGTTAAGGGACATATATGCGATGGAGCCGGTCGCCCCAAAGTTCAACCCATGGTCCTCCCGCCCGATCACCTTCGATCAAAGGGACCACCCCACTAGCACCCGTCATGGCGGATTCGCCACATTGGTTCTAGACCCAATTATTGATGGATTTCATCTCACAAGAGTCCTTGTGGACGGCGGCAGCAGCCTGAACCTGCTTTACCAGGATACAATGCGGAAAATGGGCATAGATCCCTCAAGGATTAAGCCCACCGAACGACCTTTAAAGGCGTCATACCAGGTGTATAGGCCAACTGTACAGGCTCAGTCTCACTTGAAGTGGTCTTCGGATCTCTGGATAATTTCCGAAGCGAGGAGTTAATCTTCGACATAGTCCCGTTCTGCAGTGGCTATCGCGCACTGCTCGGGCGAACCGCATTCGCAAAGTTCGATGCGGTGCCGCATTACGCATACCTTAAGCTCAAGATGCCAGGCCCTCGAGGAGTAATTACGGTCAATGGAAACACCGAATGCTGCCTCCGAACGGAGGAGCACACGGCGGCCCTCGCAGCGGAAGTACAAAGCAGCCTCTCAAGGCAGCTCTCCAGTCCGACCGTTAAACGTCCGGACATCGTCAAGCGCGCCCGGAGTAACCTACGACAAGACCGCCTGGCACGTTCCGAGCAGGCGTAGCAACGCGGCCCCAACCCCAGCCCTCGCGAACTAGCGAAACCAGTGCCTCACGTACATAACTACGCTCTCGAAATACCATGGGCACAGGGGGAGGGGCACCATCACGGCACGCCCGAAACACGGCTTAAACCGCACCAGGAGCTGCCGATTTCTTTATTTTCTCTTACTTTCAGGACTCCATACTTCGGAAGACCTGTTCGGCAATCCAACTGCAGCTCAAACGATGCAAGAACCAGGGAAGCAGAAAAGCTACGCCGCATTATATAACTCCCAGGTGGTCTCTATCACGAGCAGTATACCTGTTTTGCATACTATTCTGCAGCCTGCCCCTGGAAAGGACATGTTAAATAGTCCCGCTTTTGCTTATCGCACTATTTGTATCGTTCTGCTTCGATTGCAGCCTTTCTATAAACAATGCATAGCTTTTGTCTACTTTCACATTACTGTTTTTTTTCAAATATATGTTCATTAACGACATGTTGCACCCGTACACTTTGGTACGGTCAATACGCCAGGGGCTTCAGTACCCCCCTTATATGGTGTGAGAAGTCCGAACACTTTAACAAGTGCGGCACCCCGAACTTATAGCATTATATGCATCGGCTCCGAATCATGTCTTGGGTCAATAGTTGGGTTTGCCCGGCTCCTATGTTTTGGTGCCTTACGTTCCGTTGTATCGGCTAAGGTAGCACTAGGCGAACTACTGCGATCGTGCCCCAGTTGAGCTAGGCGGAGCACCTCAGTAGAGAAAGCTAAAACTGACTGTCATGATGAAGCGAGAGACTGGTCGCTGTTTGAGAGGTTTTTCGAGTCCCTAAAGACTTATGCCGCTTAGAGCGAGGAGTCGGCTTTGTCCAGCCAAAGGCGTGGATAGCGCCCCGAACTCGGTCTTCCGAACACTAGGGGCTTCGCCGAAATTTAAAATTATAGAATTCTATGGCTAAGTGAGAGTGTTCAAGCACTATAGTCCGATTGCCTTGTTCGTTGTGCTGAGCGCCTCCCTCGAAGGACCCATACATGGGAAAAAGAGCGCTCAGGTTTCTCCCGAACACCCCAGCACTAGTGGCATGGGGGCAGAAGCCGACGACTCGCCATCTCTCAGATTTGATAAACGGCCGCACAGAAGGTAATATTTTAAATTCAAAACGCATTGCTTAAGCGCACATGAACAAGTTTTCAGCGCACAGGATAACACGAGCGAGTTTACTCCAAAATTACATCCATGGAATAATAGTTCTCGGGCTTGCGATGCTCCTTCCCCGGCGGTGGCCCATCCTTCACAAGCTTCTCACCATCCAGCTTGCCCCAGTGCACCTTAGCGCGGGCAAGGGCCCTACGGGCACCTTCAATGCAAACGGAGCGCTTGATGACCTCGAGCCTTGGACAGGCCTCCACCAGCCGCCGCACCAGCCTGAAGTAGCTCCCAAGCAGAGCCTCTCCAGGCCACAGCAGAACTATGAGGCCCTTCATGGCCTGTTTGGCCGCCTTGTGGAGCTCGACCAGCTACTTCAGCTGGTCGCTCAGGGGCACTGGGTGTCCAGCCTCAGCATACTGAGACAGAACACCTTCTCCGTCGAGCTGCCCTCCTCGGCTCGGCAGAAGGCGGCGGCATCGGACACGCTACGGGGAAGATCTGTGAATGCTCCTGGAGAGCTCCAGATTCGGGTATGTAACAAGAATCTCACTTTTACATGTTTGCTTTGCATAAAGAATGCCTTACCCGCCGCTATCTTTTTCACCGCATCCAACTCCTGGAGGGCCTTCTGGGATTCGGCCTTGGCAGATTTGGCATTTTCAATAGCCGTCGCGAGCTCGGACGCTCGCGTCTTTGAGTCAAGCTCCAAACTCTCATGTTTTTCCATGAGAACCTGGAGCTCTTGCCGTACCTCGCCAACTTGCGCCTCATATTTTTCCCGCTCAGCGCGCTCCGCGGCCGCTTTCTTCTCGGCCTCGGCCAACGCTTGCTTGAGGGTCGCCACCTCAGTTGTGGCCCTTACAATAACCATGTTAATCCTGTCATATTTTTGCAATTGCACTTTTATATTTTCTTTTTTCTATAAGGTATTTCCTACCTTCTTTCTCCTAGAGCTGCCGTTTGGCAAGGCCGAGCTCTTGCTCGGTCCGCTAAAGGCCCTGCTTCAGTGTGCCCACCTCCGCAGTTAGTGCGGCGGTCACCAGCAGCGAAGCCTGCATACGCATATTGATTCTTTTTTTGTTAGACTCCTGCGAATTTTATTGGATCCTCTATTCGGCTTTTCTTTCCGAACGCCAAACAGAGCATCAGGGGCTACTGTCTATGCGGTAATATTTTTTATATTCTGCACTTACCTCGAAGCCTGTTAGAAGGCTGGCACAAGCTTCAGTCAGTCCGCTCTTGGCGGACTGAACCTTTTGGATCACCGCACTCATAATAGTGTGGTGCTCCTCGTCGATGGAGGCGCCGTTAAGCACCTGCAGCAGATTGTCCGGTGGCTCCGGTTGGACGGGGGCCGCCGGCTCAGTAGGCTTGCTCCTCTTGGAAGGAGTTCGCCTACCACGGTCCGGAACCGTTGACGATTCCGGCGCGGTGTCCGGCTCAAAGCCGAACTTGGAGCCCTGAGGGGTTTTATCCCCTTTACTCCTGGAGTCCGGGAGGTCGCCTTGTGGCGCCCCCAGGACCACCTCCTCCTGGCTTGGAACCTGTCCAGACAACACTGCGGCGTCGTCCGTAGGGCGGGGGGAGGTAGCCGTTGGAAGGGAGTTCACGTCCGACGAATCCAGGGAGCCGCTCGACGACTCATCGAGCCCGGCTTTGGGCGGACTGCATAGATATATTCGACATAAGGAAAGGCTGTGCAATAAATGAATGCTATGAATTACTCGGGTGCCCGGATGCTTACGATTCCGTCGGACGCTTGGCCCTGCGCGGCAACTCCTCTTCATCGTCGTCGGCGTCGGCGGGGTAGTCCGGAGGAAGGGTTTTCCCCTTCTTGGACCCTTCGGCCTCCCCGGTCGGGGCGACCTTCCTTTTCTTTCCTCCCCTCGCTGGAGGGGGAGAGGTTTCTTCTTCCTCCTCGTTTTCACGGGAGGAGCGCGTCTCGGATTCGTCGGATGATGAATCCGACACCTCCGGGCGCCGGGAACTCTTTCGAGTCCCCGTGGCCCTCTTCTTGGCCTTCTTCTCCGGCACCACGTAAGGTGCCGGAGCCAGCAGCTTCGCTAAGTGAGCATCGGCTGGGTCTTCGGGCAAAGGGGCCGAACAGTCGATCTGTCCGGACTTTGCCAGCCAATCCTGTCAAAGGAAAGGGAGTTTAGATCCCGCATAGAGTCAAACTATGGAAAACCAACATCCTGTAAAAGGTAAAAATAGCTTACCGCACCAGCGGGAAGCTGCGTGCTGAATCCGCGGTCCTCGGAAGTGGATGCGGGAGCCTCGGCGCCTTTGAATAGCACCTTCCAGGCGTCTTCGTACGTTGTGTCGAAGAGCCTGCTCAGGGTTGGGTGCTGCGCCGGGTCGAACTCCCACAAATTGAAGCCCCGTTGCTGACACGGGAGGATCCGGTGGACGAGCATAACCTGGACTACATTGACAAGCTTGAGCTGCTTGTTCACCAAGGTTTGGATGCATTTTTGCAGTCTGGTTACCTCTCCTTTATTGCCCCACGACAGGCCCGTCTCTTTCCAAGACGTGAGCCGCGTAGGGGGTCCGGACCGGAACTCGGGGGCTGCGACCCATTCGGGATCGCGCGGCTCGGTGATGTAAAATCACCCCGATTGCCACCCCTTCAAGATCTCCACAAAGGAGCCCTCGAGCCATAGGACGTAGGCTATCTTGACCGCCATGGCACCTCCGCACTCTGCCTAGTTGCCGCGCACCACCTTAGGCTTGACGTTGAAAGTCTTTAGCCATAGGCCGAAATGGGGGCGAATGCAGAGGAAAGCCTCACACACGACGACGAACGCCGAGATGTTGAGGACGAAGTTCGGGGCCAGATCGTGGAAATCTAGGCCGTAGTAGAACATGAGCCCCGGACAAATGGGTGGAGAGGAAAACCGAGTCCGCGGAGGAAGTGGGGGAGAAACACTACCCTCTCATGGGGCCTTGGGGTGGGGAGGAGCTGTCCCTCTTCAGGAAGCCGGTGCGCGATGTCGTTAGACAAGTATCCGGCTTTCCTCAGTTTTTTGACATGTCCCTCCGTAACGGAGGAGACCATCCACTTGCCTCCCGCTCCGGACATGGCTGGAGAAGGTTGAGGTGGGAAGTGCGGGCTTGGGCGTTGGAGCTCGAGTGCGCGGAGGATGGATAGGCAAAGGAGGAAGAAGGCCTAGGTAAAAAGGTGGATCCTTATCCCTTTATATGCGCGGATGCGGCTAAGTGTCCCCACCAGCCTGGTAAAACTCGCTTGTCTCCCAAGCGCCGTGATAAATGGTGCGGTTGGGTTACCCACGTCCGTATTGATGAGAATCCCGTAAATGAGGGGACACGATCTCTGCTTTAACAAGACGTGCCAAGGAAACCGCCTCGCGAAACGCGCTGAGGTGGGGGAGTATAAACGATTCGAATAAAGACTTGGCCGTGATGTGATGTCACGCTACAGAATACGTCAGCAGATTAGATTTGTGTAAATATTATTCTCTCTATGGCAATATGTGAAAACTTATTTTGCGGGGTCGGACACTGTCTTTTGTGTTCAAAATCTTCTATGAAGTACTTGGAGGAGGAACCCGCCTTGCAATGCCGAAGACAATCTGCGCGCCGGACTCGTTGTCATTGAAGCCTGGTTCAGGGGCTACTGAGGGAGTCCTGGATTAGGGGGTGTCCGGATGGCCGGACTATACCTTCAGCCGGACTCCTGGACTATGAAGATACAAGATTGAAGACTTCGTCCCATGTCCGGAAGGGACTTTCCTTGGTGTGGAAGGCAAGCTTGGCGATGCGGATATTTAGATCTCCTACCATTGTAACCGACTTTGTGTAACCCTAACCCTCTCCGGTGTCTATATAAACCGGAGGGCTTTAGTCCATAGGACAACAGACAACAATCATACCATAGGCTAGCTTCTAGGGTTTAGCCTCCTTGATCTCGTGGTAGATCTACTCTTGTACTACCCATAGCATCAATATTAATCAAGCAGGACATAGGGTTTTACCTCCATCAAGAGGGCCTGAACCTGGGTAAAACTTCGTGTCCCTTGTCTCCTGTTACCATCCGCCTAGACGCACAGTTCGGGACCCCCTACCCGAGATCCGCCGGTTTTGACACCGACAGCAGCGATGGCATCTCGCGCGCCGAGTTCCTCGCCGCCCACGACCGCACACAAAATGGTAGGGAAGCAATGGCATCTCGCCGTGCCGAGTTCATCGCCGCTCGTGACCTCACAACTATGTGGTAGGAATTTGAAGACGCCAAGGCCGAATGGGCGGTAGAGCAAGAGGCGGCCAAAGCGGCACAGAGGGAGCGAAAAAGACAGAAAGCACTCAAGAAAAGAGAGGTCCGCCGCCGCAAGAAAGAAAAGGACGCACGCACTGCTGCGGAGAGGTCGGCGGAGATCCAAGCACGGTTGGGTGTCGTCGACAAAGCCGGGAAGGAGAACGACGGCGTCTGGCCAGCATGTGAGAAGTAGTAGTACTAGTAGTTAGTGTGTGTGTCTGTGTCTGAGTACGAGCATGTACCAATACTACTAGTTACTACTGTAGTTTTTAGAGCAAATTACCAGTACATTAGCCTAGACTAAATGGAAAAATTCCTATCCTAAGCATCAAATGGCATCTCTTTCTCTATAGGAATTGAGATGCATGTCATCTCACTTCCTATGATTTTCATATTCCTATCCTATGAACGAAAGGAGGCCTCTGTTGGAGTAACCATTGTAGCTAGCAGTACCGCTAGTACAATAGTCTTCAAGAAGCGGAATTCAACGAAGTCATGATGGTTCCTTCGTCCGAGCAACTTCAAAGTGGGAAGTGGGCCTGTGATTTGATGGCTCATTAGTCATTTTTACTGCGGCGCGACGACCTGGGTGACTATCCCTTGGAGTTCTGCGTGCATGGCAAGTGGACCAGGATGGTCGACATCCCACATGTTGGCGAATGCTTTACGATATCGAGGAGCAAGGAAACCGCGTGGTATAGTATCACTGCTGATTGGTTCGCAAAAAATAGTATCACTGCCGATTTATAATTTTTTTATTTCTGATGAATGCTAGCGTTTCAACTCTTACGACGAAGGGTGCCAAACACGACACGTGATGGATGTCCCACACATCAGCGAAAGGAGTGGGACATGAACAACGTGGTAGAGCCTAGCGTAAAAAAACAGCATGGTAGAGCGTCTCCACTTCTGGGTCGGAGACCACACGTAGTAGTACTTAGTGGTACGAATGATACAAAGTGCGACCTAGAGAGAAAGACATGTCTAGTTGGAAGGTCTCGGGGCATACACATAAACAAATATAGAAGTTAATATGTGCCTCCAACTAATATAGTAGTAGTAGAGTACTTAGGCACGTACTCCATAACATCACCGTGCATTGCACGTACAACACTTAGTGGTAGTACGTAGTAAGAGACAGATGCCGCCCAAGAGTTCCCTTCTCGACCTACTTTTGGGTGTTTGGTAGAGTGTATGGAGGGTGCATGAGTCCACACTAGTTTAGCACAAATACACTAGAAGCATGCATGAAGAGAGCATGCATGAAGAGGGGTGTTGAGTTGAGCATGCATGAAGAGGGAACAACTATGTTGAGACGAGAACGCAACCAAACACACCCTATATGCCACGCATGTTCATACCATTTGTGCCTTTCTACTTCACTTACTGCGCTACATTACTCAGGTTCGTACGTCCACTCCTGGGTACATGTCCGTCTCGTAGTTCCAGTCCCACGTGTTCTTCATATAGATGGAACGATCTTTGCATAACACGTGCACCTTGATGCTAGATGTCTCGCGTGTTGGCAAAAGGATGAACAAAGCTCACGTAAAAAAATAGAGTGGAAGAACATAGATTCCGGACGACCGAGAAGGAGCAAGGAACCTCGTGGTGGAGCATTTGTACTCATAATATTTAATATTATTCAGCGATATAAAATTAACCAATCATCTCCACAGTGGACTGGAAGAGTACGAAACACGGCAGCCCAGTGTAGTTACATCATACTAGTACTACATGGCTAACCCACGCTATCACCATATTTCTTGGCTTCCGTGCGACACCTATCTCTAGTAATCCAGCAGCCTGTATTGCTTCTCCCTCCTCGTCTCTATCGAAGTGCGGCGGGCTGGCGTTTCTGCCGTCTATTGAGTTCGGTTAACTATCACATGTTAGCGACATGCCAAGAGCATTCTAAAAAAATTCCTTTCACGTTCCATTTTCAAAAAGAAAAAAATCCTTTCACGTATGAATTTGCCTGTATGCTTTGAGCAACTTGCATGTCCTATACTGCTCCTGTTTGATACTCTAACTTAGCTAGAGGTTAGACTAACTCATGACTAACCCTGAACTAACTGTAGCCAAAGAGGTGTTTTGGTGACAGGGCTAGATTCACAATAAATGCACTTCATGGAGAGAGAGAGAAAAGTGATTTTTCAGTGATCCAAATGAGAACTATCTCCAGTTAGCACCTCTTGGGTGGGATAGTTTTTTTTGGTGGGTTCGGTGCAACTCGCTCCAATTTAAACCCTCATGCTTGGATACTTTAGGGCTACTTGAGCCCCAACTAGCTCAAACTAACTCTAACCCATGGATCCAAACAGGGCCTATGGCCAGTCTCGACGTGGAGCAGTCGCGTGCACCGGGAAGCGGCGCTCTCTCGGCCGTCGCGCCACTTCAAAGCCGGCGCCAGTGAGAGGTCGCCTCCGCTGTGGCCGGGCATTAATGCGGCACTGACGCTCCAGGGCGACGCTGACCATTTCACGCGGGAAGCGCGCGCTGGCAAGGGAGTATAGGTTTTGAACCGTTTCAGGTGTAGTACTGGTAGTTTGCAAAACTACTCAATTATTGCACTCAGTTTCCTAAGAAATTGTGGTAAAAAACGTTACTCCATAGCCCGCTTCCCTTCTCCTTCCTCTTCCATCGCCCGCGCACGTCCGCGGGAAGCGACCGGTCAACCCTTATATAGGAGTGCTAGCACAAAAAGATGCATGCATGACCACTAAAATTGCCATATTAAAGCGCCGCTCCGGCGGGAGTATGGCGTATGTTGTTACCCTCGGCTGGCCCATGGCTACCGGGTGATAGCGACCAGAGAAGAGGCGGCAGGAGGGGAATGAATGCAGCTACTATTTGGGTTCGCCTTCCGGCTTAAATAAATGCGCAGCATCACGTGTACCCGCGGGTGCACAAATTGTAACATACGTGTCTGCTTAAGTGGGCGTCACATAACTGGTGTGTGTGTGTGAGAGAGATTTTGAGAGACAGAGTGCGTGTGCGACTCTACTCTTCGGACATGTACTCAACCTTTTGCATCGGGATATAAGTATAATGGTATTTACTTTAGCTAGTGATTTACGTGGCCATGTTAACGTGGTTGTGTCAAAAAAATGTCACTTCCTGCTCGTGATTTGCGTTATATAATTACAAGCAAGATTCTCGTGCATTGCACGGAACATCAATATGCATTTTTTTTACAAAACACCTGTTGTGATTGACCCATGCAGGAGTAATCCCATGTGTAAAAACTAATGATATCTCGAGAATTTTATCGGAAAACTGGTATCTCGAGAATGTCATCGAAAAAATGAAAGATGAGAGATAAGGCGAGGAGGAGTGGAGCGTGGTGGTGACTGGTGGTCGGAATGGGCGGAGGCATGGGGATGGACGGCGCCGGCAGGCGGCAGCAGCCACCATGCATGCTAGATTGTTCCAGAGACTTATTCCTTTTTTAATTGATGAGCAATGAGGTTGCGGGAGATAATGATGTAGAGAGAGGTGCGGGTATCTTTTGTAAAATTATCATAGTTTGCTTTCTATCCTCAGATATAGATCATATGATCTGTATTACAAGATGGCAGGCACACCATCACCGCCAACTCGTTTTTTTATAAGGGTGCAGATGATAAGTTTGCTGACTACTAAAGTAAAGTGGAATTTGTCCATGTTATGCAAGTAAATAAAGGTGATTGTTTATCATACGGGTAAGGTTGGATGAAGGGTGGTAGGAACAAATGCTCCGCCTAGAGCATGTGTGTGTGAGATGGAGTCTTAGTGTGTGTGTGGGGTGTGTGTGTGTGTGTGAGAGAGAGAGAGGAGAGAGAGAGATGGCGTCTTAGTTTGTGTGTGTGTGTGAGAGAGAGAGATGGAGTCTTACTGTGTGTGTGGGGGGGTGCGTGCGTGCGCGCGCGCGCGCGCGTGTGTGTCGCAGGGTCCTTTGTGGCGGATGTAATTTAAGTGTGCATGGCTTCATCATAGAGAGCTGATGTGTATGGCAGAGGCCACCAACGATGGGGTGCGAGAGAGAAAATGCCCGTAGAGAGGGAAGAGAAGGTGTGTGCGCGTGAGAGGAGTCGACATCGAGAGAACGTGTTTGTTCGAGAGACACCGAGGAAGACTACTATATATCGATGGTGCATGTAGGCGGGAATTAAACAAAGGGATGGTCTTATTGGTTTCGGGGATATAGGGGAAGAGTGAGAGGCGGCGGGGGGGGGGGGGGTAGCTAGAAGGAGATTGTTAAGTGTGAGTGTGTGTTTTACCCATCCAGGCGGAAGTTATGTGCACAAAAGAGGAGAACGATTCGATGTGGCGTTAGGATTGAGGGTAATTAACTATGTATGGAGACATAGAGACCTTGAACGTGCATGTGTGAGAGGTATACATGTATACGTGGGATGTGTGTGTGTGAGCGCACGCGCATGATCGAGATAAAAGAAAGAAGACATAAGTCATAAGATCAACGACATGGGAGAGACGGATCGGTATGACAATATGCATGCATGTGAGAATGCAGGGAAGAAGGCCCGACAATTGAGCATGTGTTTTTGTCTTTAAGAGATAGTGGCGTGGGCTGGAGCATGCATCTATGGTGAGCAGATGGAGTGAGGCGCAACGATTGTGCTAAAGAGACCAACCTATAAATGCGTATGTATGGAGAGACATATATAGTGTGGGTGATAGGAAGCAAGACTCCGTGTGAGAAAAAAATGTTGACGGAGAAACTACAAATAGATACAGAGATGGAGATGCTAGCTAGAGGGACATCCGCTAGTTTGGGTGTTGGAGATGACCGTCAGGTGGTTCAAAGGATGAAGTTATATATGTGTGTGAGAGGGCACTTGACTGCATGTAGAGAGAAACATATGTAGTGTGCGTGATAGGAATCAAGAGTGAGGGCGACAAAGAAGGTTGATGGAGAAACAGATAAATAGAAAGATAAAGATGCTAGCTAGTGTGCGTTAGAGATAGGAGTCGAGTGGATCAGAAGGCTGGGTTATGTGTGTGGGTGAGAGAGAGATAGAGAGAGGGTGCATGTGAGTCACATACAAACAAATATCAGAGAGAAATGAGATCCAGAGAGACGGAGTTTTGTGTCTGCGAGAGAGAAAGATATTTCACAACGAGAGTGATAGCTACAGAGACATACGAGGGAATGCAAGATATCTCTAGGGAGAGAGGGTGTGTGTGAGCGACATACAAGAGAACAATGGAGAAATATGAGACCCTGGGAGACAGAGTTTGTGTTTGTGTGTGAGAAAGAGATATTGAAGAGGAAGAGTCGTAGGTTCTCATATCTAAGGAGCTAAATACATCTCTGTATGAGGGGTGTGCGAGTGGCACACATGGGAATAGTAGAGAGAAATGAGACCCCGGGAGACAAAGTTTTGTGTTTGTGTGAGAGAAAGAGATTCCACATGGAGAATCATAGTTAGACACACATAGCAGGGAGCGAGATATACTTAGAGAGAGATAGAGTGATGAAGGTGGAGGGACAGAGTACCGTCAGTGTGTTACGAAGATAAAAGATCATTGTCGACATACAGGTAGCATCAGAGATACCTGAGATACGATGAACGCGTATAGGTCCAGAGAGATAGTCCTATATAAGAATGAGTGATAGCTATATGAGACGAATATCTGGATTAAAGGGGATTCAAATATTTAAACTAGAGATCACGACATCGATAATACCATAACACAAATTGGTGTATCAAACATGCATATTCATTTGAATTTGGGCACACGTGTAATGTTATATAGTTTATCAATATTGGCGATCCATAGATTCTTCAATTACAAACAACGCATGGCTTATATGCAGTTAATGTCTAAACAGGATTACACTATATGTTGCGTCTGTGAAACACATTATACATGTTTGAGAAGTAAAAAAAACCGCATGAAACACACATTAATTGGAGACATTTAGCGAGGAATGCATACATTGGATTTCAACATAAAGTGGTTTCAAATATTTGAAAATCCAAATTGATGGATACAACCTTATGAATCTGAGATCATGCCATTTGTAGACCATATTTATGTATAAATGGTGTTGTGCTTTGGAAAGTATATATAAAAAAATGATGTATATAGAATGTAATTCCTATTGAAAATGGATCCCGCCCGAAAAAATGTTGGGGAACGTAGTAATTTCAAAATTTTCCTACGCACACGCAAGATCATGGTGATGCATAGCAACGAGAAGGGAGAGTGTTGTCTACGTACCCTCGTAGACCGAAGCGGAAGCGTTGACACAACGTAGAGGAAGTAGTCGTACGTCCTCCTTGCGATCCGACCGATCCCAGCGCCGTTACTCCGGCGCCTCCGAGTTCTTGGCACACGTTCAGCTCGATGACGATCCCCGGGCTCCGATCCAGCAAAGCTTCGGGGAGGAGTTCCGTCAGCACGACGGCGCGGTGACGATATTGATGTACTACCGACGCAGGGCTTCGCCTAAGCACCGCGACAATATGACCGAGGTGGAATATGGTGGAGGGGGGCACCGCACACGGCTCAGGAACGATCACGAAGATCAACTTGTGTCTTCTAGGGTGCCCCCCTGCCCCCGTATATAAAGGAGCCAAGGGGGAGGGGCGGCCGGCCTGGTTTGGGCGCGCCAAGGGGAGTCCTACTCCCACCGGGAGTAGGATTCCACCTTTCCTAGTCCAACTAGGAGAAGGGGGGGAAAGGAGGGGAGAGGAGAAGGAAGGGAGAGGGGGCCGCGCCCCCAAACCCCTTGTCCAATTCGGACTGGGCTTGGGAGGGGCGCGCGCCACCTCCTGGCTCCTTCCCACTAAGGCCCAATAAGGCCCAATACTCTTCCCCGTATTCCCGTAACTCCCCGGTACCTCCGAAAATACCCGAACCACTCAGAACCTTTCCGATGTCCGAGTATAGTCGTCCAATATATCGATCTTTACGTCTCGACCATTTCGAGACTCCTCGTCATGTCCCCGATCTCATCCGGGACTCCGAACTCCTTCGGTACATCAAAACTCATAAACTCATTATATAACTGTCATCGAAACCTTAAGCGTGCGGACCCTACGGTTCGAGAACAATGTAGACATGACCGAGACACGTCTCCGGTCAATAACCAATAGCGGGACCTGGATGCCCATATTGGCTCCTACATATTCTACGAAGATCTTTATCGGTCAGACCGCATAACAACATACGTTGTTCCCTTTGTCATCGGTATGTTACTTGCCCGAGATTCGATCGTCGGTATCCAATACCTAGTTCAATCTCGTTACCGGCAAGTCTCTTTACTCGTTCCGTAATACATCATCCCGCAACTAACTCATTAGTTGCAATGCTTGCAAGGCTTAAGTGATGTGCATTACCGAGAGGGCCCAGAGATACCTCTCCGACAATCGGAGTGACAAATCCTAATCTCGAAATACGCCAACCCAACATCTACCTTTGGTGACACCTGTAGTACTCCTTTATAATCACCCAGTTACGTTGTGACGTTTGGTAGCACCCAAAGTGTTCCTCCGGCAAACGGGAGTTGCATAATCTCATAGTCAAAGGAACATGTATAAGTCATGAAGAAAGCAATAGCAACATACTAAACGATCGGGTGCTAAGCTAATGGAATGGGTCATGTCAATCAGATCATTCAACTAATGATGTGACCTTGTTAATCAAATGACAACTCCTTTGTCCATGGTTAGGAAACTTAACCATCTTTGATTAACAAGCTAGTCAAGTAGAGGCATACTAGTGACACTCTGTTTGTCTATGTATCCACACATGTATTATGTTTCCGTTTAATACAATTCTAGCATGAATAATAAACATTTATCATGATATAAGGAAATAAATAATAACTTTATTATTGCCTCTAGGGCATATTTCCTTCAAAAAAATACAAACGGGATTCGAATTGAGTTGGCACGGTAAACGTGCACTTTGGAAATTTTGAACGAAGTGGGGAAAGTCGCAGTAACCGCCCGAAACCAAAATCTGCGAGATGGAAATCACTACTGCCTATCCCTGCCACGCAAAGCCTATCTGCTGGATTTCTATAGGTTTCGATAGGGGTAGGTTTGTAATTTCACCCAAACGTGACATAACCGCCTCTCACCCGGGTTCATACACGGTGGGTGCCAAAACACAGTGTGTCCTCGGCCGAAATCGACTCCCTCCCCGATTCATATTCATACACGGTGGGCGCCAAAAACAAACTCTCGTCGGCAAATATTCGATGTATGCGAGATTACCGTCCTATCCCCAGCCGACTAATGTTGCTGTGATGTAGTAGAAATTTGAAACGGGGGCTAAGTTTGTAAATTTCCTCGCATTTGAGACAAGCGCACCCTGAATACATGGTTCCCCTCTTCTTCTCTACCTCCCTTTTCCCCATTCGTACTCCGTGGGCGCCAAAACACCCTCTCCACCCCACCCTCCTCCGTCCGCTGCCGTCCGCCACCCCATCCACTGCCGTCCTCCTCCACCATGCCGGAGCTGATACGCCGACGCCGTCGTCCATTACAAGAGATCGACCTCTCTAATCCACGGCTTTGGACCGGGATCCTTGCATCCCGTCCTCTCGCTTCATCCCCGCCACCGTCCACCTTGCCGGCGCCGCTCCTACGACCGTCTCGTCCACCATGCCCCGCCGCCACCGTCTACCCTCTTAGATCTGCTTCCACGCCGCCGACAGCCATCGCTACCGCAACACCATCAAATTCTCAGCAGATGCGTACACGGCGCCGCACCAGAGGCGGTACTCTTTCGTATCTGCTCAACTTATTTATCGCGGCAAGAAAATAGATCGCCACTGCTTTACTCTAATTTCTTGTCTTGGTTGCGAAGTTGCCTTTGTCCGGTTTGCACCTTCAGATCCGCCAGGGCACACTCAACACTATACTCCCAATGCTTATGGTTTTCCCCTTTTATATTCCACACTAGTTAAATCACAGTAGACTAAATTTCAAAATTGGGTCAGTCGATTTTTCAGAGCTCGCTGGAGTTCGTCGGTGCGATCGAAGGGGCTCGGGTGGTTGTGGGGCCTCGTCGAACGAAGAAAACTCGACGCGAGTGGGGGTTGGGGTGGGGGTGGGGTGGCGGAGGAACATAGGCGGTGGGGGCCGGTGGTCCGGCCGGCGGCCCGTGCAGTGTCCTGTATGGGAAGAATCAGAGACGAGGAAGAAGAAGGGTTAGGAGACGTAGGATCTTCATCCAACCGCCTGAAATGGTCGACTGACCCAAATGACAAAAGTCACGCGACTTGCATGCATACATGCCTTTATATTCAATACCATCATCGTACCTACTTAGCACTGCTCCTGAATCCATCAAGCTAAACAACGTGCCACTCATAATTCCAAACTTGTTGCTCAAGTACGAATCTGATATGATGCTGATATTACTAAAACAGAAAACATTTAATTGTTCAGCTAATGTTCCTACTTTACTTTCGAAAAGCACGTGCACCACATATAGAGAGACAGCAGGGAGTTGTTTCTTGATGTGCTCTGGTTATCATGTGTGGGCACTACGCAACGAACATTTTATTATCCAAAATCTGCTTGCTCTTATTTAGCATGTTCCTCTTACGTTCTTCTTTAATAAGTACTCTCTCCGTTCCTAAATACAAGTCTTTGTATAGATTCCACCATGGACTACATATGGAGCAAAATGAGTGAATCTACACTCCAAAATGTATCTGGATACATCTGTATGTGATCCATAGTGGAAATCTCTACCAAGACTTATATTTTGGAACGGAGGGAGTATGATAGTAGTACAATATGTTCCTTGTAGTGAAGATGAGCAGGGACATTTGCAGTCTAGAGGTCTATATGGTCGGTTGTGATGGACACTTTGAACTCTTCGGGCCTCTTTGATTCGTAGGATTTTGTAAACATGGGAATAGGATTTGTAGTGGCCTGCCCACCTGAATCCTATAAGAATAGCAAGGAAATGTGGGGAGTTGTGTCGCCTTTGAGAGTTACACTGATATTAACAGTACCTCACCTTCAGTTGAAGAGAGATGGTATCCGAAGCCTTTCTTGCCGTACCGGCAATACTAGCACATATATTCCAGCAAGTTCCACTTTGCTGATTTTACTCTGATGCTTACGGTTTTCCCGTTATATATACACTATGATCTATATAGCTGCTTTGTGTCGCACTAGCAGCAGTCCACTCTTGAAGCTAAACACTGCAATGACTTACAAAATTGGCACCAAGGCATTGAGTGCCATTCTGGATGCAATGAAACTCATACGCGACCCACCTATTGACTCTTGTTCAGAATATGATCCTAATGACTCTTGTTCAAAATTGCCACATATAGAGAGACAACATTGAATTGCATTTCTTTGGGCGCTGTGATTCATCATGAGTGGGCAACCAACATTGTATGCAATTAAGCGGAACCTCAAGAATATGATTCCTTTTCTGTTCTTTAACATGTTCCTCTTTTGTTATTATGTATTTAGTACATACAGTATGTTCCTTATCGGGAAGGGGAGTAGGGACATCTGCAGTCAACAGCTCATAGAGCCGGCCTGTACGTGATCGATAAGCTTTCAATTACTAGCGGCAATACAACACCGTATTTTCAAGCCAGTTCCACTTTCTCGATTTATATATCGTCGTTATGGTGTACCCCTTTTATGTACAGTATGATCTGCCTACTTGTTGTGTGCTCTTGTTATCATGGTTTGGCAATAAACTCTCTATACAGTATATTTTAAACCTATCATCTGCCAACTATCCTTACTTCTGGAGCCTATTTTTTTGTGTACTTGTGCCAGATTATATAAATGTACGCACCATATTACAGCACACATGAGCTCTCTCATCAGAATTCAGTGATAGCACATAAGTGTTTACAGGGGCGCACCTATATTAGAATATCCTCTGCATTATAAAGATAATCTCACAACTATTTATGTTTTCATGGTTCTCATATATTATACATAATTACAGTGAATATCGGAATCCGCGCATCAGAAGAATATTGTGGAACACTGCAATGACTTACAAAATTGGCACCAAGGCATTGAGTGCCATTCTGGATGCAATGAAACTCATACGCTCCCCACGTGTAGATTCTTGTTCAGAATATGGTCCTAATGACTATTCTAACCTCGAGGAGTCAAAGGCAGATGGCCTGTCATGTTCACCCATCAAGGTGTCTGTTCTAGTTTGGCAAGGTTTTATTGATTGCGCGTATCTTGCATATGTTGTCTTTCATTTCTTCTACTTTGTTGCACCGCCATCTACTTAGTTTACTCATCATATATGTCGAGATGCCATGCCCATCCATTATCAATACATATTCCATCTGTCATCATACCATGTTTTTCACTCAAATGTTGTTCTTGTGCATCAGACATCTAAAAGGAAGAGGGTGATTGCCGAACCTGAAGGAGCACCAGCAAAGTCCTTGAAAAACGTGGTTGTGCCGGAGAAATCAGACAACAACCCACTTATATTGGTTGTACAACCAGTGACACAAAACGTAGGACCGACTCCAGCAGACTGTACCCATACTTCACTGGCCACACCACTAGCCCCACCGCACAGGACCTGCACTCCAACAAAAGGTATGCCGATTTCAGTTGCCATAGCACCAGCCGTACCACAGAAAAATCACACTCCAATAAAAAGTACAACAAGTCCACCGGCCGAAGACCTATCCCAACTGCAGAGACGGCCAATTCCTGCAGATTGGAACCCCATTCCATTTATCCCCAGTTTAAAAGACAATGCTTTCAATGTTGTTAGGGACTACGTGCATATATTCCCATCATGGGAAGATTATGGTGAAGACAAACACCATTTTCACATCTTCCTGTCCAACTTACGTGTAAGTGCTATTATTCATGGTTAGTATTTTCCTGTTTTCTGCTGATTGAACACATCAATGATTTACATTACATTTTTGTAACTAGGCGAGGGTCAATCTGGATAGTCATGACGAGCAAAGCTTGCTTGTGCTTTTCAAGGAAGCAGTGCAGCAGTATCGGTGTTACCTGAGGAAATCACACTTTGATGGCAAGTCTATAAACGAATTTCCGGTGAAGTCTCCTGTGCTAAATTTAGAAGACATTGAATGGAAAAACCTTGTTATGCACTGGTCTCGTTCCCAGGATGAGGTACTGTCTATGAAATCACATGACAATTTGAACTTCTACTTTTCTGCATGTGCCTTACGGATCTTTTTTGCAGGAAATCTGCTCGAAGAAGAATTCCAGTTTGACAAGAATGACAGGATATCGCAAATATGTTGCCCGCTGCTTTGCTCTTGTTAGTACCCGTTGTCCTGTATCACTGTACTTGCATACATACCTGGTTCATTATGTGACAGCAGTATGCATGATAGCTTGCTTATAAATTGTTCGCTCCAAATTATCTGATCTGTATGAATGGCTACATTAGTGTAGAATATATCCAATGCCAATGTTTTAGCTCTGCATTGTTCTTGTAAGTACATGCTGTCCTTTATCAGTGTACTTATAATGACAGGTAGTTGTTCATGTACCATCACTCTGCAGCTTATTTTCCTTTGCCCTCCATTTTCTACACATCAGATCTATATTTACTCTTACCATAAGGTTGGTACTGAAGAAGTTTAGCTGTGCATTGCTCTTGGTTGTACGTTTTGCCTGTATCGTTGCACTTACATTTATAGCTACTTGGTTATGTAACATCACTCTTCATCTTATCTTAAATATTCTCCATTTTTTCGTATATTATCACATCTATATTTACTCTTAACAAAATGTAGAATAAAGGCAATGCTTTTGAAGAAGATTATGTGGTAAACTTCTTGAACCCCCCCCCATCAGCATGGACAAGGCCTTTATAGAGCCTATCTTCACCAATAATGTAAGTTTGTCCATCTCAAGCCTTCAAACTTTGTTGTATATATTTGGTTAGGCATGACTGCAACAGCTGTTTATTTTTGGTGTTTGCATCAAATTGCTTGTTTAAAGTTTATTATGTAGTTCATAAACAAAAGTTTGTCCTTTCTCAATTTAAGTTTTCAGTTGTACAACCAAGTTCCTTCTTCATACCATGTAAATTAAACTATACAGAGCAAGTGATCTTCTTTTGCACTGCATGTATGCTTCTGTTCTTCATCCGTAATCCAGTGGTGTGGTGAACCTACCCACTACAACACAATGTCATATTCTGCAATGTCTTAACTATGAACAATGTCATATCATTCTACTATTATTTAAACCGTCTCTTTATTTGCCAATCTGAAATGGTATAAATTGACAGCACACTAACCATTGATACTTATGAGTTCTTGATCTCTAATCCAGTGGTGTCGTGAAGCTCCCAACTCCTTCACAATGTCATTTCCTACCATGTCTTGACCTGAACAATACCATATTGTGTTAATGCAATTTTAAACTATGTCACTTTATTCGTCAGTAAGAAATGTGATGAATTATCAGCACTGATACTTTTATGTGCAAAACTTGTCATCTGTCTGCTTGTTTATCTTTCAGAGTGAGGAAGATATAAGTGTTGAACAAGCGCAGTCTCATCATCTTGCTCAGCTGCTTGTGCTGCAGCTCCCCAGCAGGGCTAACCTTTCTTGAACTCTATTGAAGTGCTGTCGGTTTTGTATATTATTTTGCCGGCGTGTTTATTTGCACTGGTGGCGATCTTTGATGCCCAGTGTATGTAATCTGATGTCTGCTTGTGCTTTATTATCATAGTGGCGAACTTTGATGCCCAGTGGATGTAATATGTCGTAATTTCTTTATTGTATAGTCTAGGTTTTTTCTTATTCACGATGCTGCAGTTATTTTACTGTATATATATCCTGTCTTCGCAGTAAACCGGCCAAACTGTAAAATTACGGTACATAATCGAGCCGTCATGCAATCACGATGTAGGTTGGGCCTGAAACGTGTCGAACAGCTCATGGGCCGGCAGCAGCCCGGAATGAACCCCGACCCATGATTGTGCGAACCAAATCACGGGCTTTTAATAGGCCAAAGTTGTCTCGGTCCTTGTTTGGCCCAATCAGATATCGGCTGCGAGCAGGCCGGATGCAAACCGGGCCGTAGTTAGGCCCAACTATATGACGGGCTTTTAACAGGCCGAAATTAATATAGGGCTGAAATGTTAAACGGGCCCTTAACAGGCCAAAACTAATATCAGGTTGAATTACTAAGTGGGCCTTTAGCAAGTGGGCCCAAAAGCATAGTGTCCAGTTGACGGGCCGAATCTGATATGGGCCATAATTGAGCCCCAAGCCTCTTAAACGGGCCGGACCTGATCTGGGCCGTAATTTGGCCCAGAATGTGGTAGGCTTCTAACAGGTCGGATCTCATATGGGCCACTATTAGGCCCGGAGCGTGGTAGGCTATTAATGGACCGGATCAAATATGGGCCGTCATTTGGCCCAAAACATGGCAGCCAGTTAATGGGTCGGCCTACTAGGGTCCTCAAAATCTTGTGGGCCTACAGATGGGTCGGCCCATTAATGTCGGCGAAATCTCGTGGGCCTTTAGCTGGGCAGGCCCATTATGATCCGCAAGAATCTTGTGGGCCTTTACCTGGGTCGGCCCATTATGGCACACAAAAATCTTGTGAGCCTTTACCTGGGCCGGCCCATTATGGCCCACAAAATCTTGTGGGCCTTTAGCTGGGCCAGACCATTATGGTCCGCAAAATCTCGTGGGCCTTTAGCTGGGCCGGCCCATTATGGTCCGCAAAATCTTGTGGGCCTTCAGTTGGGCCGGCCCATTTAAACTTGATGGGCCGGTCCACGTGTCAACATATCATAGGCGCGTCTCGCCCATTGGATGAGTGACACCTGTGCCAACGCGGACCTGACACGTGTCTCCTCCAGCCAATGATGATTTTACACGTGGAAAATCCCCATTGGCCGGGGCTATTAACGGGTTATCGGATCCAAAACCCGACCCGATAGCTTAACGGCGTTCCGTTACAGTGGATGCCATGTGTTGGTCACCCTTGACGAAAGGACTTCTGTGACGCGCGATTTATCATCGTGGAAGTGGACACTTCCGTGATGATAATTTTGGTAATGTCATGGAACACTTCTACGACAGCACATGTAGGACTATCTTGATTCTATCATAAATTTGTCATGGGTGTACATGCATGACAAAAAACGCGACCTACTGTGACAAACACGTATCATCACGGAAGTGTATTTTTTTTGTAGTGATGGAACGAGTAAAGAGACTTGTCGGTAACGAGATTGAACTAGGTATGATGATACCCACGATCGAATCTCGGGCAAGTAACATACCGATGACAAAGGGAATAACGTGTGTTGCTATTGTGGTTTGACCGATAAATATCTTCGTAGAATATGTAGGAACCAATATGAGCATCCAGGTTCCGCTGTTGGTTATTGACCGGAGATGTGTCTCGGTCATGTCTACATAGTTGTCGAACCCGTAGGGTCCGCACGCTTAACGTTCGATGACAATTTGTATTATGAGTTATGTGTTTCTGGTGACTGAAGTTTGTTCGGAGTCCCGGATGAGATCACAGACATGACGAGGAGTCTCGAAATGGTCGAGAGGTAAAGATTCATATATTGGAATATAGTATTCGGACATCGGAATGGTTTCGAGTGGTTCGGGTATTTTACCGGAGTACCGAGGGGTTACCGGAACCCCCCGGGGAAGTATTGGGCCTACATGGGCCTTAGTAGAGAGAGGAGGGCCGCAGGTGTGGCCGCACCCCCGCATGGCAGTCCAAATGGGACTAGGGGGAGGGGGCGGCGCCTGTCGGTGTCAAAACCGGCGGATCTCGGGTAGGGGGTCCCGAACTGTGTGTCTAGGATCGATGGTAACAGGAGACGGGGGACACGATGTTTACCCAGGTTCGGTCCCTCTCTATGGAGGTAATACCCTATTTCCTGCTTGATTGATTTTGATGAATATGAGTATTACAAGAGTTGATCTACCACGAGATCGTAATGGCTAAACCCTATAAGTCTAGCCTATATGACTATGGTAATGTGTGTCCTTTCCGGACTAACCCCTCCGGTTTATATAGACATCGGGGAGATCTAGGGTTTACATAGAGTCGGTTACATAAGAAGGAATCTTGAGTCGCCAAGCTTGCCTTCCACGCCAAGTAGAGTCCAATCCGGACACGGGTACAGTCTTCGGCCTTCATGTCTTCACAGCCCATCAGTCTGGCCCATGGATAACAGGCCGGACGCCCGAGGACCCCTTAGTCCAGGACTCCCTCAGTAGCCCCTGAACCAGTCTTCAATAGTGAGGTGTTCGGCACAGAAATTGTCTTCGGCATTGCAAGGCGGGTTCCTCCTTTAATGATCTCCAAGTAAAGTATTCGACCATTTATCCAAAGTCGCTCTCCTTGGCTTCCGTGCATTAAATAACTTCATCTTCCACGCGTCGAGCGAAGGTGAAAGGTCAGGGTGTTTTTGCAGATAACACCCCGTCCATGCAAGCAAGAGCGCCTATTAAAGAGATTGGATCCTAGATCCATCGGGCACCATGCAGAGAAAATCCCCTTAGAATGTTTCAAGAGAAACCATTTCAGATGGCTGGCGTCCCCAGCTCCTCCACCCGTTCCAGCCCAGAGAGAGGTGAGTGGGAGAGGTGTTCAGTGTCCCACATCCAATTGACGAAGATGCAAACGCAGAGATTTCTTCCTCCTGCAGATCTAGTCCCTGTCCGAGCGGGGCTTGACTTCTTCAACGGTGAGACTCAGGCAGAGGACTTTCCCAATCCATCCGGGGGAGAGCGAGTATGTTTCATCCCCTACCAGTTAAGAGGCGTCGGATTTCCCATTCATCCGTTCCTTCGAGGGCTTCTAGAATACTATGGCCTCCAGCTGCACAACTTCACCCCTGCCTCCATTCTGCACATTGCAGGTTATGTCGCTTTATGCGAATTATTCCTGGGCACTGAAGCCCATTTTGAGCTGTGGGGGAAATTGTTCTGCCTTGTCCCGCACAATCATGAGGGGTCGATATTTGAGGTGGGCGGAGCCGAAGTGTGGTGTATCGCCAATACCGGATATCCATCCGGCACACCAAGGAAGCCATCTGAAGAATGGCCTTCCGAATGGTTCTATATTGAGGACGTCGCACTTCCTGACCCGGTTCGAAAGGGTCTTCCTGAATTCGCGAGTGTTCCACTGAAGAAACGCCATAGTTAGCATCCCCGGAGTCTTGAAGAGGATGACAACGTGGAAGTTCATTAGCTCCTGAACAAGATAAAGACGCTCGCTCAGTCTAGACTTACAATAGTCGAAGTTATGGCGATTTCCATAGTGCAAGGGGTTCAGCCGCTTCAATACAGATGGTTGCCAATGTGGCACTATAATGGAGAGGATGACGCTTCCCGATGCGGCCGGAAAGGCCTGGACACCTCCGCCGCTCTGGCCAAGATATTGGCCGAGCTGTTTAAAGGAGAAGAAGAGGAATTTCTTCGTATTAAGCACAGAGATGGGTACTCTATGTATAATCCTCCCAGTTGGGTAAAGCCTCAACCCCTCTGTCTCACTCATTTTGCTTTCGGATTATTTTTGATAAATTTCAAATCCGTCTGTTATGACAGCACTGGCGGAAGGTCACCGAAGGACTTTATAGTCCTGCCCCACAGCCAGAGAACCACAACCGGGAGCTTGACCCCAGTTTCAAGAGGATCCAGACATATTCGTGATACTCGCCGAGGGGGTCTTTTACCAGGCGAGCTATGACGACACAGAAGTGGCCATTACCGCCGACTACCCTGGCCTTCTCCCTGCTTCATATGTAAGTGATCTAGAAACGCCTTCTCTAAAGTGGTGCTTTTATCCTGCCTCAACCCCGCATTGTATAATGCTCCATAGGGGAGGCGTTCGGCGATTCCGAAGAGATCGGCTCCTGTGCCGGGCAAGCCTTCGAAGAGGAAGGCCCATGGAAATGCAGCCGGGCCTTCATTGAGGAGGTATGGTAAAATATGTTTTTCAGCAACCATACCCGACTGTTTGGATATAGGAAAAAGGTTCGCCGAACTATATCCGAGGGCCCGGCCGGCCGCGCTCCCAACAACCAGCATTTAGATCCAGTTGGGGAGACGGGAGCCGATGTAGGAACAACACCGGACTGCCCTTCGGCCGAGGGTTCAAACAATATGTCCGTCACCAACTCGGAGGTAGAGAGCGCCATGAATCATCGGTGCTGCAGGGCTGTTTTACGAGACCCCAAGTTCTCGGACGAGGCATTTAATGCCTTTAGCTCGGGCGACGCATACATCCGGGTTGCTCGAGACGGGCTTAGAAAAGCCACAAGGCAATATTTGACAGATGTTCAGGTAAGTTTTCTTTGTCAAAAAAGGATGACCATATGCCCGTAGCCCCCGAGACTAAAAGTAGTTGGCACAACTGATTTAAGGCTCATTGAACAACCAGGTCCTTGCAGAGAAGAATGGCCTGCTAGCCCAAGAGCTGGAGCAGTGTCGGGCGCAGCTAAAAGCTGCTACCACCGAACTGGAAAACATGAAGGAAGTCGTCTTCTGGTATTGTTCCCCTCTACCGAGGAACAATGATTGTGTACTCACTGCGCTAATGATGCTGCTGGTTTCGCACTATAGGGTCGTCTGATCAACTTGAAGAGAGGTTGAAGGTCGCCCAAGAGGGAGAAAAAGAGGCGAAAAGGCAACGCGCCGCAGGAGAGCGTGTGCTGACCCGCGTCAGAGATGAGAAAAACAAGCTACAGGATTCCAACACTGCATTGGGTGAAGAGTTGAAAGATGTTCAAGCCCAGCTAGGTGATTCCGTGAAGGAAAACAAAAAACTGCGGGGCCGTATCTTCAGTATGTGTCCGAACTAGTTTTTGAAGTAGCTCAGAGAGAAATGGGACTGATATAGTCATGTTTGCAGGTATATTGACGGGCCGTTCTGAAGAGGAGGTGTCCGGATCATCAAGTGATCTGCTGCAAAGGCTGTCACAAGTGCACGAGCATGCTCGGCTAGCCATGCGGAGCGTGGCCAAGGCCTTATGGCCATCCGCCTCCCCTCCAGGAAGTATGGAGGAGCTTGTAGAGTTGTTCAAGGGAGCACGGCGACGTATCCGACTATGGAAGATATTAGCCTACCGAGAGGGTGCACGAGAGGCCTGGGCCATGGTGAAAACGCGATATACCAATCTGGATCTGAATCACATGGCCTGTTAGTTTAGTATATGACCAAGTAGAGGTGGCCGCCAAATATTCCCAACAGGATTGTAAGTTGGACCGCCTGTTGGACGGTATAGAGGGTGAAGTGTTTGAGTCCAAGTGACTATGTACTTTCCTTACCCTGTGTAATTCTACCTGAATTGTATAACATTTGTCATGGCAGACCTTTTCGCTTCAACCTCCGGACCCAAGGGTGCGGAGTGTTTCCGAATACCCGCATGGCTAAATAGGCCGGGGTATGCCTGGAAAACTAGGCATAGGGGTCATAGTTGCTTGAACAGACAAGTTGTATTCTGCTAGTTATGTTATATTACATTGAGATCGTAAGAAACATCTTCCAGAGAGAATAGTTCCGTTAAGGGTTCCTTTCCCTGGGTGTGCATGTATTAATGTACATGTACGAATTGTGATGGAAAAATCACAGTGTGTGTAACTTCTGGGGGTTACCAATGGAATAATTGCAAAAACGTCTTTAATTCACCGACCGAATATTCCCTTAAGAACGCTAGCTTTCGACTTCACCGAGTCTGAGGTACACACCCGGATGACTCGGCAGTAACAATCGTAGAGGTGCTCCCTTTATGCCCTAGCCGAACTAATGGGAACGTAGGGCATAAGCATAGGAGCCAGGCAACCCAGCTTGGCCAAAACTTAAGTCATATCAATTCATATAGTGGCGAAGAAAAGGTACATATGGGAGAACGCATATGTGAAGAGCTTGATGCTCGAGGAATAATGATAAAAAGCTTCTGTCCAAGAAGCCCCCAGGTATAATGGACATACATATTTAAATATGTATGTGTTAGTGGTGTGCGGTCTAGCCGTACCAAAACTTTAAAGTGAAGAATGAAAAAGTAATCGGAGAAGAGATAAAAAATAATGGAAATCACAGGGGAGGAGACGAACAAGGAGTTCGGCGCTAGGAATAGAATCTTTGGAGTCTGGCCGCGTTCCAGGGGTTCGGCTCGAGGCGATTGTCTGATGCGTCACGAAGATGGTATGCTCCTCCGGTGAGAACTTCGTCAATTATGAAGGGACCCTCCCATTTGGGCTTGAGTTTGTCCTTTTTCTTCTCCGGCAGGCGTAGAACGAGTTCGCCAACATTGTAAGTCTTGGCCCGTACTTCTCTGCTTTGGTATCTTCGAGCCTGTTGTTGGTAGAATGCTGAACGGGCTTTTGCGACATCGCGTTCCTCCTCCAGGGCATCTAAGCTGTCCTGCCGATCAAGCTTGGCTTCTCTCTCTTCGTACATACACACTCGAGGTGAGTCGTGAATAATATCGCAGGGCAATACGGCCTCTGCGCCATACACCATGAAGAAAGGTGTGTATCCGGTAGTACGGTTGGGCGTGGCCTGTAGCCCCTAGAGTACGGAGTCGAGCTCCTCAACCCAGTGCTTGTCTGATTCTTTCAATGACCGCACTAGTCTGGGCTTGATGGCGCTCATAATAAGACCGTTGGCTCGTTCGACTTGACCGTTGGTTTGCGGGTGATAGACGGAGGCGTAATCGAGTTTGATACCCAGATTAGTACACCAGGTCTTTACCTCGTCGGCTGTGAAATTAGAGTTGTTGTCGGTGATGATGCTGTGTGGGACACCATAACGGTGCACAACACCGGATATGAAGTCAATCACCGGGCAGGACTCAGCCGTTTTGACCGGTTTAGCCTCTATCCACTTAGTGAATCTGTCCACCGTAACCAGCAGATATTTTTTCTTATGGCTTCCCCCTTTAAGGGGTCCAACCATATCCAGGCCCTAGACCGCAAAAGGCCAAGTAATGGGGATAGTTTGCAAGGCAGTTGGGGGCATGTGGCTTTGGTTGGCGAAGAGCTGGCATCCGCCGCAGCGTTGGACAAGGTCCTGCGCGTCCGCTCAGGCTGTCGGCCAATAAAACCCCGTGCGGAAGGCTTTGCTAACGAGGGACCAAGCTCCGGCGTGGTGTCCGCCGAGGCCAGCATGAATTTCCACTAAAAGCTGTTGTCCCTCTTCTTCGGAGATACATCTTTGAAGTACTCCGGTAGTGCTTTTCTTGTAGAGCTCTCCGTCGTGAACCTTGTAGGCCTTTGAACGCGTGATAATGTGACGAGCCTCATTCTGGTCGTCGGGAACCTCCTTCCTGTTAATATAGGCCAAGAAGGGTTCGGTCCATGGGGCAATGACTGCCATAATGAGATGGGACGATGGTGTTACTTCGGTGGCTGAGGCCCCGGCACTGTCTGTATGTTCGGCATTTGAGGTTGTGTTCGGATCTGAAATGTTGTCGCCGCCCTCCCCTTGCCACACTACGGATGGCTTGAAGAGCCTTTCCAGGAAGATGTTAGGTGGGACGGGGTCGCGCTTAGCACCGATGCGAGCCAGGACGTCCGCTGCTTGATTGCTTTCTCGGGCAACGTGATGGAATTCAAGCCCCTCGAACCGAGCCGACATTTTTAATACGGCATTGCGATAAGCTACCATATTTGGATCTTTGGCGTCAAAGTCGCTGTTTATTTGAGATATCGCGAGGTTCGAGTCCCCGCACACCTCCAGGCGTTGTATGCCCATGGATGTGGCCATCCGAAGACCATGCAGTAGGGCCTCGTATTCGGCTGCGTTGTTGGAGTCTGTGTATAATATCTGGAGGACATACTGGACAACGTCTCTATTGGGGGATGTTAATACGACTCCCGCTCCTAGTCCTGCCAACATTTTGGAGCCGTCAAAATACATGGCCCAGTTGGAGTATGCGCCATACTCTTTAGGGAGTTCGGCCTTTGTCCATTCGGCGACGAAGTCGACCAGTACTTGAGATTTGATGGCTCGACGTGGCTTGTATGTTATATCGAATGGAAGTAGCTCTATGGCCCATTTGGCGATACGTCTCGTGGCATCGCGGTTGTTTATTATGTCATTGAGTGGGACCTCAGAAGCCACCGTGATTGAACACTCCTAGAAGTAGTGTCGTAGCTTGCGGGATGCCATGAAGACCGCGTATGCTATCTTTTGGTAGTGGGGGTACCAAGATTTGCATGGTGTGAGGACAGTAGATACGTAGTATACTGGGTTTTGAAGTGGGAATTTGTGTCCCTCCTGTTCTCGTTCGACGATGAGCACAACGCTCACCACCTGATGTGTTGCCGATATGTATAGCAACATGGTTTCACCCTCGTTTGGTGCGGCCAGGATTGGATTTCTTGCTAGGAGGGTCTTTATTTCCTCTAGTCCGGCAGTCGCCGCGTCTGTCCATTCGAAGCTATCAGTGCGCCGTAAGAGGCAATAGAGTGGTAGTGCTTTTTCTCCTAGTCTGGAGATAAAGCGTCTTAGTGCTGCCACGCATCCCGCCAGTTTTTGGACCTGTTTGAGGTCTATTGGTGTAGCCAACTGTGGCAGAGCTCAGATTTTAGCCGGATTTGCTTCGATTCCTCTATTGGAAACGATGAAGCCCAGTAGTTTTCCAGCGGGGACGCCGAAAACACACTTTTCCGGATTAAGCTTAATGTCATATGCCCGGAGGTTGTCAAACGTAAGACGTAAGTCGTCTATTAGTGTTTCGACACGCCTAGTTTTGATGACGACGTCATCGACGTAAGCTTCTACCGTTTTGCCGATCTGTTTCTCCAGGCATGTTTGAATCATGCGTTGGTATGTCGCGTCGGCGTTCTTGAGCCCGAAGGGCATAGTGTTGAAGCAGAATGGTTCATACGTGGTAATAAGCGCTGTTGTAGCTTGATCGGATTCCTTCATTTTGATTTGATGGTATCCGGAATATGCATCGAGGAAACACAATGAGTCATGTCCTACAGCGGCGTCAATGATTTGATCAATGCGGGGAAGGGGAAAAGGATCCTTAGGGCAAGCCTTGTTGAGATCCTTGAAATCACACATAGGCGCCAAGATTTATCCTTCTTTGGTACCATCACCAGGTTTGCCAGCCAGTCCGGATGCTTGATTTCTCTAATGAATCCAGGCTCGACGAGCTTGGCCAGCTCCTCCCCCATGGCCTGTCGCTTGGGTTCAGAAAAGCGTCGTAGTGTTTGCTTGACTGGTTTAAATCCTTTTAATATGTTGAGGCTATGTTCGGCCAACTCGCATGGGATCCCTGGCATATCCGAAGGGTGCCAGGCAAATATGTCCCAGTTTTCGCGTAGGAATTCTTGTGGTGTGGCGTCAACTGTTGGGTTCAGTTGAGCTCTGATAGATGTTGTCTTCTTGGGGTCCGTTGGGTGGACCTGGAATTTGACTCTGTTGGGTGGACCTGGAATTTGACTATTTCTTCTGCTGGTTTGAATGAGGTGGATTTGGGGCGTTTGTCGAGGATCACATCGTCCCTGTCCACCGTGGAGCGTAGTGCGGTTAATTCTTCGGCCGCGAGCGCTTTGGATAGCGCCTCTAGGGCCAGGGATGCAGTTTTGTTTTCAGCGTGAAGTGCTATGTCCGGATCACTTACGAGAGTGATTACACCGTTTGGTCCGGGCATTTTGAGCTTCATATACCCGTAATGAGGTATAGCTTGGAAGCGTGTAAAAGCATCCCGCCCCAACAGGGCGTGATATCCGCTGCTGAAAGGGGCCACTTGGGAAGTTATTTCTTCGGACCGGTAGTTCTCTGGCGTGCCGAATACCACGTCAAGTGTGATTTTGCCCGCGCACCACGCTTCCTGACTAGGAATAATTCCCCGGAAGGTTGTGTTACTTTGCTTGATGCGGCTTCTGTCTATTTCCATCTTATGGAGTGTATCCTCATAAATGAGATTTAGTCTGCTGCCGCCGTCCATGAGGACCTTGGTGAGTCGAAACCCATCCACGATGGGACTGAGGACTAACGCGGCTGGCGCTCGTACTGTTCTGTATTTTGGTTCGTCACCGACGTTGAATGTTA
The DNA here is from genome assembly GCA_032464435.1 of Aegilops umbellulata. Lineage (NCBI taxonomy): Eukaryota > Viridiplantae > Streptophyta > Magnoliopsida > Poales > Poaceae > Aegilops > Aegilops umbellulata. The sequence goes on from CP136058.1 coordinate 82,314,559, forward strand.
TAGCTGTGTCGTTCCATGGGTTTATTACATCAATTTGGGAGACTTCGTCGAGCTCGCGAAGTGCCCTTTTGCGCTTGTTGTTTGAAGCGAATTTCTCAAAGACCGTCAATACTCTTGGGTCGTCGTCTTCTGGGGGATGCTGTTCCAGGGCGTCCTTAATAAGGATGTCCTCGCCGCTCTTGGCTACCTGTCGTAGTATCCAACATGCTCTAAGGTTGTGGGTTGCCACAGTATTTGTTGTTGTATGTATTTTGCATGGGCCATCGAGCCACCCCTCCAGAACGGTGCCATGCCATATAGCGGCTTTGTGCTTCTTGACTGTTGGACTGGGCGTGCCATGAGGGTGCGCCCTTTTCGCCTGTAGGGGGAGTTGAGTTGGGACTGACGGTTCCCAGCGAGCTGCTCGAGTTTCCCACGCGCTCTCCATCGCGTTGTACTTTTGTACGATGGTTGCTAAGTCAGCGAATTTCAGTATGCGGCGACGATTGATGGCGTTGAGGATTCCTTCGTCCGCGCAATTTTTGCAGAACGCTAATATTGCATCCTCGTCACAGCAATCTTTTACCTTGTCCTTAACAAGGAGGAATCTGGCCCAGAAGTGGTGGACCTTTTCCTGAGACTGCTGTTTTATGCTCATGAGAGCGTTTACGTCCGGGTGGGTGGGTGGAATTAAATCCGAACCCCGACCTGACCGATTATCCGGAGTCTGATGACCTTCCGGGCTTGACAGTCCGGGTTTCGGAATATCTTCTGATTGTTCGGGACTGCCGTCCGATGCTATGTTAGGAGGGCTGGTCGCATCCTTTCACAGGTGAGTATCCGGCTCTTCACGAACGGTGAGCCGAACATAGTCTGTCATCGATATAGAAGAAGACTCGCCGTCCTGCTCCACGACTACCGCAATCTAGTGGGTGACTGGTAGAGTTTCGGTTTCTCCCTGATCGGTTTTAGGCCCGATCCGATCGTAATCTGTGGCGATTCCCAAAGCGGCGATGCGATCTAGGAGCTCGTTTAAGGATGAAAACTCAACCGGATCCATCTGCTTGGAGTGCTCGGAATTGATCCGAAGGGGGTTTTCGATGGCCTGAGAGGTCATCGTCGGCTCAACAGCCGAACGGGCGATCATAGTAAAGTCGCCCAGCCGGAGGGTTTGGCCCGGGGCCAGAGCTACCCCGGCGGTGATGTTGTCTTTAAGGACAAGGCGAGACATCGAGCCTTTCATCGACGACACAGTTCAACTCTCAATGAAAGCACCAATGTCGGTGTCAAAACTGGCGGATCTCGGGTAGGGGGTCCCGAACTGTGCGTCTAGGATCGATGGTAACAGGAGATGGGGGACATGATGTTTACCCAGGTTTGGGCCCTCTCTATGGAGCTAATACCCTACTTCCTACTTGATTGATCTTGATGAATATGAGTATTACAAGAGTTGATCTACCACGAGATCGTAATGGCTAAACCCTAGAAGTCTAGCCTATATGACTATGGTAATGTTGTCCTTTCCGGACTAACCCCTCCGGTTTATATAGACACCGGGGAGATATAGGGTTTACATAGAGTCGGTTACATAAGAAGGAATCTTCGGTCGCCAAGCTTGCCTTCCACGCCAAGTAGAGTCCAATCCAGACACGGGTACAGTCTTCGGTCTTCATGTTTTCACAGCCTATCAGTCCGACCCATGGATAACAGGCCGGACGCCCGAGGACCCATTAGTCCAGGACTCCCTCAGCGCCCCCCTTTCCCTCTCCTTCCTTTTCCCCTCCGGTAAGAATGAAAAAGGGGGGTCCTACTAGGAGTGGAGTCCTAGTAGGACTCCCCCCATGGCACGCCCCTCTTGGCCGGCCGCCTCCTCCTCCCCTCCTTTATATACGGGGGCAGGGGGCACCCCATAGCACATCAATTGTTCTCTTAGCCGTGTGCGGTGCCCCCCCACAGTTTACTCCTCTAGTCATAGCGTCGTAGTGCTTAGCAAAGCCTTGTGCAGATCACATCACCATCACCATCACCATGCCATCGTGCTGACGGAACTCTCCTTCGACCCTCTGTTGGATCAAGAGTTCGAGGGATGTCATCGAGCTAAACGTGTGATGAACACGGAGGTGCCGTACGTTCAGTACTAGATCGATTGGATCGTGAAGATGTTCGACTACATCAACCGCGTTAACCTAACGCTTCCGCTTTCGGTCTATGAGGGTACATGGACACACTTTCCTCCTCTCATTGCTATGCATCTCCTAGATAGATCTTGCATGATCGTAGGAATTTTTTTGAAATTGCATGCTACGTTCCCAACACCTCAACCCTCTTTATAGTGTGATTTTCCTCTTACTCAAATAACCCAAAACTCCAGGAACATAAATGGCGCCAACACCTTTCCCCTTTTTGATTCGGGTTAGGAAGGGGGAGGAGGGGCTCACCTCCATATATTCCATTTCTTAGGACTATATATCTATAGATCAGTCGGTTAGACCTAACTAGGGGCTTAGATATCTTTTCAAAGAGTGTGTCAATCACACTATGTTTAATGATCTTACATTCACATCCCTTGGCGTGGGTGGTTAATGTAGAACCTCAACACCTTTGAGGTCAATCCAAGTTGGCAAGCTTGTTCTTTTGTAATTTTTGTCATCAAACAAACACACATAGGCGAAATCTAGTGTTATAGATACACTAAAACAAACCTTTATATAACATTAAGCTTTATCAGTTTTCTCTTTATTTGCGTTTGGTCCAGTTTGTTTTATCTATGTTAATGTATCTATTTATTCTTTAAATCTAGATCGTTGTTCCAAAAAGAAAATAGATGATGCAAGTGGATAAATATTGATGGATTTATAGGGTGTTACGAAAACATTCCTTGGAAAAAATGTGAAGTATTTATGGAGTGAAGATATATTGTGCTAGTGATGATACCATCCTACTAACTATAAGTGCATCTAGTGCCCCCTTTGTGGTTTTGCAGTATTGATGACAAAAGTGGTTAAGGGACAAATGTGTTTGTGAGTATACACAAGTGAAAGTCCCTGAAGATTTGTTTTAACTATTGTAAGTGACCCCTAAAAGTGTTGAGAGACATTGAAGATTTGGTGTGCCATCCTTGAATAATTAGGCAAAGAACTGGATCGTGAAGACTTAAGACGTGTTTGTTTCAGAGAAAATTCAGGGTTTCCGATAGTAGCGATTTCAAAAAACGGAAGCCATCGTTTGTCGCCCACGATGATTTCCATAGCAGTGCTTTCCGATACAACATTTCACAAAATTGAAATCACTAGAATCTGACGGGACTAGAAATCAAAATGTGATGGCACGAACCAAACAAATCACGGATTGCATAAAAATAAACGGAAGCAGTGCTTCTCGATACGAGAAATCGAATACGTTACCTGGCCAGAACCAAACGCGTCATTAGTCTTTTTCATAGTTCTTTTTATCGTTCACTGAGTCACAGGGAAACCATACTGTTAACGGGGGTCAAGGTAATGCGAAGTTAGTGTTTTTGAAGTGTGCCCAATCCTGCCTATTATTTTGAGAACTTTGGAAATCTCTTGCAGTGCAGTTCTTTTTCATCAGTGTCTGAGATGGTATTATTTCAGACACAGTAGTCAAAGTCCTCACTGAAGAGTTAGGAAACCAACAATTTGTTTCTCCTACCCTAAGGAAATGAGAGTTTAAAATTTCGATTGTTGCCTCGCTGGTGACAGCTAGGTGACGGGCCCGTCCCATCCAATGGTCACTTCGAGATCTCAGGTTGTGACCCTCGCTATATATACTAGCCCCCTCCACCATAACTTTGTTGGCTGCTCCATGATAATTTGCGGCAAGTGTCATTCGAGCTACCCATCCTTCTGAAAAATTTGAGAGAATCCGAGTGAGGAAAACCCTTAGTACCCAAAAGCCAAAGTGATTGAGCATCATTGAAGAATCTGTCCTAAGTGAATTGTAGACTTGTTACTCTTGAAGACTGTGATCTTTTAGATGGTTAGGCACCTGTTCAGAGCATCTAAGAGTTGTTGTGGATTGCGGAAGAACAAGTATGTGAAGGTTTTGGAGATCTACCACGAGTGATTGGGGCGAAGTCGAAGTGATCTTTGCTCAAGGATAACAATGTGAAGACTTAGTATTTTGAGTTAAATCTCAGCCTCTCGAACCAACTGTAGAGTTGTCACAACAACTTGATCTGGTCCAATAAATCGTTTTTCTTCACCGAGCTACTATTTCCACATTCTTCACTCCTTTACATTACACACTAGCATGTTGTGAAGAATTCACTTCCTCTCTGAATACTTTCTCTGGAGACTTTGCTATTTCCGTGTTCTCTGTTATGTTAGGTTTTGTCTTCAATCTCAATATTCTAAAGTGTGTCTATTTTTTATTCGTCTTGTTGATCTACTGTTACTTAGTATGCATGATATCTTCTGTTCTGATGACTTTGCCTAGGTACCGGTTGCATGCTAGCAGTAATTTTTTTCAACAAGATTTTTCTTTTGTTCTGTTTAGCTCGTCGATTCTTCGAGGAAATAGATTTTTCGAAGGATTTGATAAAAAATCTCCCGTTCACCCCCCTCTGGTCGATTAATTGCTCTTTCACCAACACATGGTAACATCACCAAAAATCATTAAAATTGTGCTTGTGTGTGTGTGTGCGCGCGCGTGCGCATAGGCTTTCACGAAATCCATCACACAACAAAAATTCAAATGAAAACACAATATAGATCAAAAGAAAGAAAAAAGACATATTTGTGTGGACGGTAGTTTCACCTTTCCCACTTTAAGGATACTGTTTAGGGAACATATGGTATGCAATAGCATCTTTAGGCGCACTAGTGCATTAAGCCTCTAATTGATTATAAGAAAATTCTTTATATTTTGGCAGCATGCAATATTATACACAAAATTTCCAGATTCAATATGCCAATCAACCAAGAAATAAAAACAAATTTTTGTCTATTAATTTGTCTATTTCACAATCTAATTCGTAGTTATGGATCAGACTTGGAGCTGTGATCTTATCGCATGGTAGTTGTATATTATAATTATGTCATTTTTCTTTCTAGGATTATCTATACGAATTTATATGATAATATAGAGACTCCGCCCCTACTATTCATAGGAAAAATTATCCTTTTGTACTTGGATGTGAAAAACAAATTTGGTTCTAAATTTTCTAGACATGATAGATACGTGTGACACCTATGTTATAGAAATTTTTGATGTTTTTCGTAAACACTTTGTCACTTCTATTATACGTCAATAGAACAATAGCACCAACAAGCTTTATTTATAGCACTAGAAATTGTATCAATATATGCGCCAAGGATTACACAAGAGAGGAAGCCATTTTGGTTTTCATATCGCAACCAACATTTTAATCCTAACCTTGGCTTGACTGCCACCTAAGAGTAACTAATTCGGTGTAGGTTATACTTTGTTGTAACAGTTATAACTAGTTGAATGACTTTTGTTCATTACAAATATACTAGATATCATTTTTGTGGTGGCCATCTGAATACAACCATAGGATATGCTCTCCCAATTCCCTCGCGAGAATGAGTTCATTTCATGGTTAGAGTTCGGTTGCAAAAAATGCTACTATGGCAAGGGCGTCAACCTGACACCCTTGCCGTGGGAAAGTTGATATGCTTTTCCAGTGCACTCTTCTTTGTTAGATTAGTTCGTGGTGGATTGTGTGTGTGTGCGCGCGTGCGTGTGTGTGCATGTGTGTGTGCGTGTTGTTAGTGTATTTCTTTGTCCCTCCTTGACAAATTGAAGCTCTATTTACGTAATGAGGACATTCCTACTATAGCTCCACCCACACCCCCATAGTAACAGAGAAACAAGGGCCAATCGCTAAAGCTCGCATGATTCAACATAACTATCAGGTACTTTCGATTCTATGAACTTCCACTAGTGCTCATGAGAACATGATACTCCCTAAATCAAATATATTTGTATTATTGAGGAATGAAGGAACCAACATTGATGAGAGGGACAAGTATTGGAGCATGAGCAAGATTGGAGATGGTTGCCGACATACAAGTAATGAAGATGGCATTTTCATTGGAGACTTCAGGACTTTGAGGCTGCCATAATCACATATGGAGACATGGATGAAATATGCAAGTTGAAACTTCATAATTTTGTCAATAATCATACATATGTGCTATCCCATCTTAATTTCGGCCAGACCGATGTATTTTTAGAGTAAAAAAACTATGTGCAGTTTTTAGAGTGTATTTTGGGAGGAGACTAACTTAAGGGTAGATTCGAGACCCCGCCCCCTGAGTTGGCCAAATCCCTCTCTACCCCTCCTCAACTACACCCCATAGGGTATCAAATTGGGGTTTGTGTTTTGTGTGATTGGTTTTTAGCGGTCGCTAATCTTTTCCTAGACGTAGGAGTCGTCGAGACCTCATCTACTACATTTCATTGAAACCGCACTGTGTTAAGTAAGTCCTTCATCCGATTTCCACAATGTAGATGGCATATCTCAAATTCTTACTTGTTATTTGGTTGCGTGCAGGATTGATCCTCGCAATCAGGTTTTGTTGGCCACGTGTGCACTACAAGTAGGACCTAATTGTTAAGAATCATGTCACCAAAATCAATGATGGATTAGAGTTATCTGCAATGGATTACACCAACATGTGGTATTTTGTGCATTTGCAACAAAATCGAAGAGTAGGTGTTCCATGCAAATTCAACCCCAATAGTTGATGGTTTCTGCAATCTCCTCGGTTCAGCGATTACTAAGACGCACCATTGAGTTTTCTGTGTAGTCGGGTCTTAAAAAGTCTCCTCAAACAAAACCGATAGTATCACATCGAAAGATTGGGCCACCATGTACCTATCAGTACGCCACCTTCATTTTGTTATGTTAAGTAGATGACGCCACCTCATCTTGTCAAAAGCAACGTCATAAATAGGAATAGGTGTTTCAGAGATGGTGAAGAATCATATCGACAATGTCGGATTTCGGGTTCCGGCAGACCCTTGAGGTTCGAACACTGGGGTGCGTGCGGAGATCTCTCCCCTACCGTTCCACGTCCGATCCCCTCGTGCAAACTAAGATGAAAATGATGAACAACACAAGGGACACGAGATTTATACTGGTTCGGGCCACTATAGTGGTGTAATACCCTACTCGAGTGTGTGGTGTGGTGGATTGCCTCTAGGGCTGATGATGAACACTACAAAGGAAGAACAGCCTCGCGAGAGGTGTTCTTGGGCTGGTGCGATGAACTGCTTGGGTCAGTTCAGTCGCCTCTCGCTCTATCTTTCTACTTAGGCTCCCTTGATGCCTTCCCTACCAACTCGTTCTTTCTCTCTACCAGCTAGTTGTCCCCTCTACTCTGTGGTGGCTAGCTCTATTTATAGAGGCCCTGGGCCTCTCCCCGAAATAATTGAGCCGGAAGGGCGCCAACAATTGGCCATTTTGAAGGGGAACATCTAGTACAAGTTATCCTGACCAAAGGTTGTCTTCGGCTGCCAAAAGCTCTGGTAGTGACGCCGTCTTGGGCTCCACGGTGACCTCCATCCGGCCGTCCGGCTGGTCTTGGTCTCGTTGCACTGGAATGGTAACCTTTGCCTGATGCCTTAGCCTGTGCTTGCCTCCTTTGCACCAAAGGGGAAACAAGGACTCTGCGCAGGCCGGCGCCCGCCTGGCACCCGCCTGGTCTTGATCGTCACGGCTTGCGTCACTGGATCCTCGCGAGGTACCCTTGCATTGATCTCTCGCCTCCTCGCGAGCCTGCCTGATGAGGCCGCTCCTAAGGAAGCTTCCTGGCGTCCGTCCCGCGAGGCTTGGCCCCTCGCGAGGGTCTTGAGCTTGTGTTGATGAAGATGGGCCGCGCTGGGCCCCCATTTGAGCCACACCACAGGCCGCAGGCAGGCAAGTCTGGGGACCCCCGTTCCTAGAACGCCGACAGTAGCCCCCGGGCCCAAGGCGCGCGTGGGCTTGGCTTAGCAAAGAAGCGAAGGGGCAAGCGCGAAGCGCTGCGGGCCCTAACAGCCTGCGGCCTTGGGTGCCGCGTGGCGGTTGATTGGACGTGGGCGTCTGCGCTTCCCCACGACGCCTCGGCAACTGCACGTCTGACAAAAGGAGATGCTCGGGCCAGGCTTGCTTATCCCGCTCTCATCTGTCTTGCCCTAGATCCCCTTTCTTGCTCTCCTTCCTCTTGCTCCCGAAATCCTCTAGATCCGTCTCAATCCTCTGCATACGGCATGCCATGGCGCCTCGCAAGTCCCCGGCTGATGCTTGGTACTCGCCGGCCCTGGATTTCCCAAATCTGACGGAGAAGAGCCTTACCCTCGCGCGCCTGATGATGGTGGCGCGGGGCAGCGAGGAGGGGATTGTGATCAAGGTTGGCTCCGACCAGCCCGAGGGCAAGGGGAGCACCTTCTACCCGTTCTTCGTGAGCGCCATTGTCGCTGGTCTAGTGCCTCCTTTCTCTGAGTTCTTCCATGCCGTTCTCCGCCAGTACAACTTGCAGGCTCTGCATCTCCACCCCAACTCCATCCTTCTCGTGGCGATTTTCGCCTATTACTGTAAGGCTCACGTTGGTGTCAAGCACTCGGTGGCCTTGCTGCGCCACTTTTTCTCCCTCCGGGTCTCCGGCGCACAGGTCTCTGCATGCGCGAGCTTCATTGCATACTCCAGTTCCAACGCCATCTCGAAGCCTGGGAAGAGGATCGAGGGCTACATGAGCAAGTGGGTCATGATGTACGTCGGGCGCCTCCACCCTCGTCTGGTATTGCCCACGGGGCAGCCTAAGTCCGTCGACGCGTGGTCCCGCGCAGAGCTCATCGACGCTCGCGCGAAGGCGGTGCTGAGGAGGATGAACGCATACCTGAAGCCAAGCAACTTGGGGGCGGTGAAGCTGACCGGGGCCTCGCTCCTGGGGGAGTTCCTGGAGCACCGGGTGGCTCCGCTCTAGGAGCACCCGCTCCCACTGTGGAAGCTTGGAAGGGCGGACGCCGTCATGCGCCTGAGCTCTGAGGCGCTGACCGACGAAGATCTGGCTGCGGCCCTTCATTGCTTGGTTGGGGGAGATGTAGCGAGCCCTGAGGGCGCCCCTGTCCCCCTGTTCCTTTGCGACGACTGGGAGCAGGTGGTAAACGCCATGCCTACCTTCAACAGCGAGGGGCTCGTGCCTGCGGCAGCCCCCGATGACCTGACGATTCCGGCGATGGTGAACTTGTCCTCCGACAGCTCCAGCGGGGGACAGGGGGAAGAAGAGGTGGAGGAAGAAATGTCTAACCCGGAGGAGACTGGCGAGGACTGGGGGGAGTTCCTCCTCCAGCGCAGGTCCCGGGCGCTCCACTCCATGTCGGACGACGACGAGGCCGACGCCAGGCGAGGAGAGGAGGGTTCTTCCTCGGTCACGAGGAAGGGCAGGTCGAGCCTGGTTCCCCCAGGGTCTGCTCTGGTCCCTGAGGGGTCCAAGGTCGACGCCATCCCTCCTGAGGCACCTTCTGCTTCCGGGCCACCAAGGACTGACCCCCGCAGCAGGCTCTCGGGCATCAAGTTAGGTCGGAGGTTGCTTGAGTCCACGGGCGACGTCCAGTAAGAGCGTTTGCCCCTTCTTTTTACCATACCGGCACCCGCGGCCAAGAGGTTGAGGGAGGCTTCTGCGGCCCCGCTTGAGGTGAATCCGTCCGCCGGAGCGGCGCCTTCGGCCGCTGGGGGAGGGGACGGCGAGGCCCGCACCTCTCTGACCCATCCGCCCACGCGAGGCCAACCGGGGCACCTTGGTGAGGAGTCAGCCCCCGTGGCCCCGCTGGGCCTGGAGTCGACCGATCCTGATGCCGCGACCGCGGCGGCCAAGGCTCAGGAGGTCCCTTCCTGCCAAGCCGTGGTCACGCTGCCGTCTTCTCCGCCTACTCCACATGTTCTTGTTTCTTCTGCCTCCTTCGATGCCGTCCTGGACCAGGTTGCCAATGAGCTGAGCCAACTGCGAGAGGATCTCCTGAGGGCGGACCCTCGTCTGGTGGCCGGGCGCCTGGAGCTGGCTTCTGGCTGGGCTCGCTCTGCCGCCTCCATCCGAGCGGCGCTGAGCCAGGCTGCGTCGTCCTCCGACAAGGAGAAGCGGGCTGCCAATCAAGCCAATGCCGCTCGCGATGCTGCCCTGGGCGATGCTGCAACCGCCCAGGGCAGCTGCAAGGAGCTGGAGGCCGAGCTGTAGGGCCTGCGCGACGAGCTCGCCAAGGAGGTGCACAGCCAGAAGGAGAAGGAGAAGGAGATGAAGGCTAGGGAGGCTGCTGCCAAGGACCGAGACGCTGAGCTCGACGACCGCCACAAGCGGCTGGAGGCGCTGGAGCGGTCGCTAAAGGCGGAGAGGACCGAGCTAGACGCCAAGGCGAAGGTCCTGGCAGAGGACCGGGTGGCCTTCGCGAAGCTGTAGAAGAAGGCCCGCGGCATACTAAAGATGTTGTATGAGAGCGGCCTGGAGGAGCCGTTGGCCGGTGCAAAAGGACGGCCCCGCCAAGCTGCTCCCCTTCTTGGTCGATGCGCTTGAGGACATCGCAGAAGGCCTTGGCCCCACGGTCGAGGCTGAGGCGCGTACCCTGTCTTCCGCGGCACTGACGCATGTCCTCTGCCATGTCTACCTGCGCGACCCCGACATCGACTTCGACAGCCTGCTGGAGCCCGTGAGCGGCGATCGTGCCGCCGCTGTCGCTGAGGTCGTGAAGGGCCAAGCCGAGGCTTTGCTGGGGAAGTTCCGCTCCCGCAGCGTCCTGCCCGGGCGTGGCGCCGCCGGCCGTGTGACCTCAGGAGGCGAAGCCGTCCAGCGTGACTCCACCACCGGTGACGACGTTACTGGGAAGTAATCCCCTCGCGACCTCCGTCCTGTTTTATCCCTGCACATGCACCATGCCTCGCGGAGGCGTTTAAACTTGTGTTTGACGTTGTGGAACAATCTTATGGCTTGTAATATTTGCTTTGAATTTCTTGGAATTTGCATTTTCCTCTCCTACTTGCTTGCGCTCTACGTCGGCAGGGCCCGACCCTGCGCGTACCTCACCCAACATTAGCCCCGACCGGAAACCAGGACGGGACTAAGGAGTGAGGGGCTACGTGGCAAGTTAGGCTCCTGAGCCACGATGCTCAGGAGTCCCCCTTGACGCGCGAGCAACAAATAGGGAGGGGGAGGCGAGGAGTGGATTAGGCGAGGAATGGATTGTCCGTTCTACGTCGGCCGGGCCCGGCCCCGCGCGTACCTCACCCAGCGTTAGCCCCGACCGGAAACCAGGATGGGACTAAGGAGTGAGGGGCTACGTGACAAGTTAGGCTCCTGAGTCGTGATGCTCAGGAGTCCCCCTTGACGCTCAAACGGGTTTCGTACCTTGGCTCCGCTCAGGGAGTGGCGCGCGACGACCAGGTCCGAGGGACCTGGCTAGGTGGCGTGCTCGGGCGAGGCCCGGGCGTAGCCCCCGTGTCCAGCCCCCTCGCGCGGCACTCCCGAGGGGAGGCGTTGCGATGGTGCCGGACACCGAGCTCTGGGCTCCCTGAGGTTGGTACGGCCGTGGGCCGCCCTCAGTTGTTTATCACCAGCGCGGAGCATAGCGCTTCCGTATGTGTACGGGCATAGCCGCTCCTCGGCAGTGTCGTCAGCCAGCGCGGAGCATGGTGCTTCCACTGGTGCGTGGGAGGGGGCTCCCCTCCAGGAGGAGCCCCCGGGGCGTGTACAGCCCCGCCCTGACATGTGGCCGGCACGGTAGGGCTAGGAGAGGTGTATCTGGGCACTCGTGAGCCAGCGCGGGACTCACGAGGCCCTACCTCGAGGCGGGTTGCGCCTGGCTCTGGGCCTTTATCAACTGGTGTGTTCCTGAAGGGTTGTTAGAATGCAAATGCTCTACGTCCTCAGGTCCTGGCCCTCGAGCGAGCCCGGCCGCCACTAGTATGACAGGTCACGATGCCGTGGGTCAAGGCCAGGGGGTGAGGGCTGGAGAGCCAGTAGGAGCCCATGAGTCGCGATGCTCAGGCGCCCCCCTTTTAACGTGCAAGCGCTTTGCATGACAATAAGCAGTAGGCGATAACTTATGGGAACCGAATTTAGCACGAGAGAACACTTCATCCTAAGGTAAATATTAAAGATGCATCTGCCGCCGGGTCAGGCCCGAGTGGCGTGGGGGTGACGCAGCCCGAGAGGCGCCCCGAACAAGGTAAGTAAAGAACATAAGCAAAATGGATACATGCCGCGGGGACGGGCCCATGCGGCCTGGGAATGGTGCAGCCCTGCGGGCGCTCCCAGCTGAAAGTAAAACTCTGAAAGATGTCACCTGACGTTGTTGAAGATGAAGTGATGCTGAGGAAGCGAGCGATGCATGGTGAAAACGTCGGCCCTCACAAGCCCCCAGGCCCTGGGGCCTCGGGAGGCTCCGCGGGCTCAGGCGGGTCCTCGAGAGCCATCTCCATCTTTGCCAGGACCGCGTGATGCCTGACCTCCTGAGCCTCCAGAATGCTCCTCAGCAAGCGCTGGTGAGCGGCGGCCGCGTTCGGCAGGCCGAAGGGCATGCGAACGTAGCTGTGAGGTGGCCCCTCAAAACGCCCCACGTGCGAAGGCCAGAGGCACTCCTGAGACACGGCTCGGTTGAGCCCCGAGACATCGACGCAGACGCGCAGCCCACCATCCTCGCCTGGATGTGGGGCTACGGCAGGCAAGCGGCGGTTGCCGCGCATGACTCTCGACTCTTGTAGCTCTTGAGTGTTTCTTGCGATGAACTCCTAAGGGTTTGGTCTTCCTTGCCTTGTACCTTCCTGAGGGAAAAGCGCCTGAAAGCGCCCCTCCAAGTGATGCCCCAGCGCCTCCCTCGAGACCTTGGCAAGGTCGGCGGCTCTCCAAGGAGGAGCCCCCGAGTCTTGCCTGAGGAGGGCGCTGGGCGCGCTTTCCTATGCGTGAGAGGGCGGCGCTCCTTGATCGAGCGCGGAGCTTGACGCAACACCTCCGGAGGTGCCAGCCCCCTGGTGGCTTGAGCCTGGCGAGGTCTTCTTCTTCTTGAGGGTCGCTTCGAGAGGTCTCCCGCCCCTGTGATATGGGTCTTCGACTACTGCGGCTTGGAACGCACGCTCTAGTGAACACACCGCGTCTCTTTCTTCACAGGGCACGGTGATGACCCCACCACTTCCAGGCATCTTAAGGACATTGTAACCATGATGAGTTACTGCCATGAACTTGGCTAAGGCCGGGTACCCGAGGATGGCATTGTACGGTAGGCGATGTGAGCGACGACGAAGTCGATGAGCTCGGTGCGGTAGTTGTTGCACTGTCCGAAGGTGACTAGAAGGCGCACCTGCCCAATCGGAACAGTAGAACCGTCGGTAACTCCTAAGAAAGGCTTGGTTGGCTGAAGCTGATCGTATGGCACTTGGAGGTTGTCGAACGTATCAACGGACAGGACGTTGAGTCCAGCATCGCCATCGATGAGGGTCCTGGTGACCTGCACATTGCTGATGACTGGGGAGCAGAGCATCGGGAGGACTCCAGCCGTTGCCGCGCACTTGAGCTGATCCGCTGAGCTGAACGTGATAGCGCACGCAGACCACCTGAGAGGGCGTGTGGCCTCAGGCTTGGGAAGAACTGCGTTCACCTCGCGAGCAAACTGCTTGAAGATGCGCTGTGAGGCCGGAGCCTGAGCACCACCCAAGATGCAGGCAATTGCGCGCGGCTCCTGGAAGCCCCTGATCCCATCGTATTTATGTTGGTCTTCATTCCTCCTTGGCGGTGGCGGCAGAGGCGGGAGGCCTGCATTGCCGTGCGGGCGGTCTTCACGAGGTTGGTCCCTCCAGCCCCCCTCGCGAGGCTGGTCCTGCCAGCGGTCCTCGCGAGGACGGTCACGCCATCCCTGGTGCGGGCCACGGTCTTCCCATCATGCTCCGCCTCTTCCTCCTTCTCGGCCATAGCCCCTGCCGTTGCGCTCGGGGCGTCGTCCGAGCTGCCCGTCTCGCACGGCTCTGAGCTCTTGACATTCGTTGGTGTTGTGGGTGTGGAGGTCATGGTACACGCAGTAGCGTCCTCCCTTGGATGACTCGGGCTGATCCCTGCCTCTCTTGGTGTCCGGCTCTGCTGCTAGCACAGCAGCCCCTTGCGCTTCACGTCTTTGGCCCTGAGCTTCTTTTCTTCTGGGTCGTCTGCCGGGAGCTCGAGAAGGGAAAGGCGCCCTTCCTCAGCCCTGGCGCACTTGGTCGCCAAGTTGAACAGCTCCAGGGATGTGCACATGTCTTCATGGATGGCCAGCTCCTCCTTCATCTTGATGTCGCGCACACCGTCGGAGAAAGCTGAGATGATGGCTTCCTCAGTCACCTTGGGGATCTTGAGGCGAGCGTAGTTGAAGCGTTGGATGTACTTCTGCAGGGTTTTCCCTGGCTGTTGCTTGATGCGGCGCAGGTCGCTCACGGCCGGGGGCCAGTCGCGAGTGCCCTGGAAGTTGGCGATGAAACGGGTGCGCATCTCGCTCCAGGAGGAGATCGTGTCGGGGGAAAAGTTCAGGAGCCAGGTGCGGGCTCCGTCCTTGAGCGCCATGGGGAACCAATTCACCATGACCTTTTCATCCCCGTTGGCGGCTACGATGCCTAGCTCGTAGAGCTACAGGAACTCCGCGGGGCCCGTCGTGCCATCGTAGCGAGGAGGGAGGTCGGGCTTGAACTTGCCCGGCCATGTGACGCCGCGCAGCTCGGGGGTGAAGGCGAGGCAGCCCGCTGTGGCCACCGGCGCCCTCGGCTGGTGTCGATCTTTCTCTTGCTGGTCTTGTCGTGGAAGCGCTGGAACGCGATCTTGGTGCGCCGGCGCCGGGAGCGCGCGAGCACCTTCTCGGGGACACGGGATCTCCTGGCAGCTCCTTTCTTGCTGCGCGGGTGCTGGACGTAGTGGGTCTCGCCCTGGGGCTGCGCGCCTTGCAGCCAAGGCGCCTTCTTGGGGAGGAGGTGGCGGAGGCACCTCCTGGTCATCGCCTCCTGCGCGGAACAGAGGGCGTGGTAGCGAGGGGGACCGCAAGGGGGAGCCCCCTACGGCGCTAACGAGCTCGGTGATGCGGGCGAGCCAGTACTCGTAGAGGTCGTCGACGGGGCGGTAACGGTGAAGCTCCTTTGCCAAGAGCAGCGAGGCGTGCGCGTCCATGGGGGCGCGACGGGCGTGGGACGACGAGCCAGCTGGGATCAGCGACGGGGTGGAAGTGCGGCCATCCCGCCGCACCGAAGGATGTTAGGACGAAGCCTGCTGCTCGTTCCCCGCCGGGCCGGTGGCGGCCTTGGCAGCGGGCGACGGGGAACGACGAGGGGGACCGCCGACGGGCGCCGTCTGGGCGACATGGGTGGCGAGAGCATCTTGGCGCTCGGCGCGAGCCCGACGAGCGTCAGCCATGGACGCGACAGAAGATCACACGCGAACAGCGGAAGAAGAGATTCTGGCGCACCCCTACCTGGCGCGCCAAATGTCGGATTTCGGGTTCCGGCAGACCCTTGAGGTTCGAACACTGGGGTGCGCGCGGAGATCTCTCCCCTACCGTTCCACGTCCGATCCCCTCATGCGGACTAAGATGAAAACGATGAACAACACAAGGGACACGAGATTTATACTGGTTCAGGCCACCGTTATGGTGTAATACCCTACTCCAGTGTGTGGTGTGGTGGATTGCCTCTGGGGTTGATGATGAACAGTACAAAGGAAGAACAGCCTCGCGAGAGGTGTTCTTGGGCTGGTGCGATGAACTGCTTAGGTCAGTTCAGTCGCCTCTCTATCTTTCTACTTAGGCTCCCTTGATGCCTTCCCTACCAACTCGTTCTTTCTCTCTACCAGCTAGTTGCCCCCTCTACTCTGTGGTGGCTAGCTCTATTTATAGAGGCCCTGGGCCTCTCCCCGAAATAATTGAGCCGGAAGGGCGCCAACAATTGGCCATTTTGAAGGGGAACATCTAGTACAAGTTATCTTGACCAAAGGTGTTCTTCGGCAGCCAAAAGCTCTGGTAGTGACGCCGTCTTGGGCTCCACGGTGACCTCCGTCCGGCCGTCTGGCTGGTCTTGGTCTTGTTGCACTGGAATGGTAACCTTTGCCTGATGCCTTAGCCTGTGCTTGCCTCCTTTGCACCAAAGGGGAAACAAGGACTCTGCGCAGGCCGGCGCCCGCCTGGCGCCTGCCTGGTCTTGATTGTCATGGCTTGTGTCACTGGATCCTCGCGAGGTACCCTTGCATTGATCTCTCCACCTCCTCGCGAGCCTGCCTGATGAGGCCGCTCCTAAGGAAGCTTCCTGGCGTCCGTCCCGCGAGGCTTGGCCCCTCGCGAGGGTCTTGAGCTTGTGTTGATGAAGATGGGCCGCACTGGGCCCCCATTTGAGCCACGCCGCAGGCCGCAGACAGGCAAGTCCGGGGACCCCCGTTCCCAGAACGCCGACAGACAATTGGTTCTGTGATGGAATGTTCTTTCTCGGACCTCAACAATAAACACAAGAGAATATTTCAACTTGAACAAGATGAGGGGACTATTGTCTGTTAGAACCATCTAAAAGCTTGTATAACTAACTTTTATAAGCGTCTTTTTGGCTCTCCATAATCCAATTTTTCTTCCCCGGTGGAAGATGCCATTGTAGATATACCTCAACTCTCTACCTAGGAAAATGTTGTGTTGACAACACCTTTCCTAGAAAAGGAGGTGTTTGAGGTCATATCTCACATGGAGTGTAATAAAGCACCAGGACCAGATGGGTTCCTCACTGAGTTCTACCAGAAAATGTTGGGGGATTATTAAGGGTGATCTTCTTCCAATGCTTGAGGACTTATACAATGATGACCTTTTGTTATTTCCTTAAAACTTTGGAAGTATCATGCTTTTACCCAAGGTTGTGGATGATGTTCAGATTGAGCAATTTAAACCCATTTACGTGTTGAATGGCAGTTTTAAAATCTTCACAATTGTGGGCACTAATAGATTGTCTGTTATTGCTCATACGGTCGTGCGCCCAACGCAGACTGCCTTTATGCCTGGTTGCAATATTCTTGAAGGAGTAGTTTTTCTTCATAGAATGACCCATGAGCTCCACACTAAGAAACTTGATGGATTTTTATTTAAGGTGGACTTTGAAAAGGCATACGGCAAAGTAAAGCGGCCTTTTCTTTACCAAGCCCTTCACATGAAAGGTTTTGCAGCTGAATGGACGAAACAAGTGGCTTTTTACATTCAGGGTGGGAGTATTGGGGTTAAGGTGAATGATGAAATCGGTCATTATTTCCAAACTCAGAAGGGATCGAGGCAAGGTGACCCCATGTTGTTAATCTTATTTAATATTGTGGCGGATATGTTGGCTATTCGCATAGCAAGGGCTAAGGAGGATAGTCAGGTTGGGGGGCTTATCCCTCATCTGGTTGATGGAGGTGTGTCTATCATCTAGTATGCGGATGACACAGTCCTTTTTACGGAACATGACCTTCAAAAAGCGATGAATATGAAGTTGATTTTGTGACTTTTTGAACAACTTTCGGGTCTCAAACTTAATTTCCACAAAAGTAAGCTCGTATATATTGGTAAGGCCATAGAGGAGGAAGTCAGTGCATGCAACTGTTTGGCTGTGAGGTGGGATCCCTTTCATTTACGTACCACGGGATTCCCGTTCGTCACCGTAAGCTCACTAACAAGGAATGGAAAATTATTGAAGACTGCTTCGAAAAGAACCTCAACAGTTGGAAGGGTAAGCTCTTTTCATACGGGGGACGACTAACCCTCATCAACTCTGTCCTTACTAGTCTACCAATGTCCACGCTATCCTTTTCTGAGATGCCTAGACGGGTGTTGAGAGAAGGCTGAACTTTTATCGGTCTAGGTTCTTTTGGCAATGCGAGGAGCAAAAGCAGAAGTATAGACTTGCTAAATGGGACATTCTGTGTAGGCCTAAGGATCAAGGTGGGTTGGCATTGAGAAGCTTGAAATAAAAAACAAATGCTTACTCAACAAATGGTTGTATAAGCTACTTAATGAGGAATGTTTTTGGGCAAGAGTTGTTGCATAACAAGTAGATGAACTCCAAAATGTTATACCAAGTAGATGCTAAGCCTAATTCACCGTTTTGAAGGGGCTTGATGAAGGTCAAGTCATTCTTTTCTAATAGAGGTTTCTTTAATGTTGGTGATGGCCAATCGATGAGTTTTGGGAAAATACCTTGTTGGGTGACCCTCCATTAGCTCTACAATACCCGACCCTGTATAATATTGTGTTCAGAAAAAAAGGATTTAGTGGCTTCTATTCTTGGGGATATATGTCCCTTTGAACATACAATTTCACAAAGCATTACTAGGTTGCAAATGGACTAAGTGGATTCATTTGGTTTCTAAATTGGTGTCGATTAATCTAACTCACATTGTCGGATTCAGTCGAGTGGAGGTTAACCACTAATGGTGTGTTCACTGTGAAGCCTATGTACGGAGATCTTATGAATTTCAGTCCTACTTTTTTTTTGTTGCAAAAAACGCATTTGGAAAACGAAGGTTTCTTCCAAGATCAAGTATTCATGTGGTTTTTTAGAGGGAGGTAGTTTTTACCAAAGATAACCTTGCTAAGCGTAACTGACATGGCAGCAAAAACTATTGTTGTTTTTTGTGATCAGGAGGAGACAACTCATCATTTATTTGTCATATCTGTTTTCTACATTGATCTGACGCACGGTTCATACTAGATACAATTTAGAACCACCAACGAGTATTTCAAATTTGTTCGGAAACTGACTTTCATCATAGGCTGAAGGGCCAAATTCGTGTGGGAGTTTATCTCTGGGCAACATGGAATTGCCAGAAGGATTTTGTCTTTAACATATCATCTTCTTCTAATTTCTTGCAGGTTATCTACAGGGCTACGCTTTTAATCTATATGTGGTCATCACTATAGCGTGTGGAGTGGGAGAATATCTAGTGCTCCCATTCATTTTGGTGCTCCCATGCTCCAAATTTTCAAAATATGCATCTAAATGTTTCAAAAAATTCCCAAAAAATTGTGGATGTTCACATCACATGAGTGTACAATCCCTAAACAATTCGAATCAAAATTCAAAACACACACTAAGAAAAAAAATCCAGCATCAATGTTTTGCAGAACGCCCCAAACATTTCTGAAATAATGCTTTGATCCACATCCCCATGATGCTGCCCATTGGATCACAATCCAGCGGCCGAGGTTCCATCGGAGCACCTAAGCTCAGGTGCTCCGAGAGCACCTGATATTCTCCCAACGTGTGGAAGCGTGGGCGCTTATGACCTCTGGGTACAGCCGGCTGGAAACAGTTGTGCAGGGTTTGTTCAACCAGTTTGGCTCGCAAGCCAGTCGCAGATTATGTGAATGAGCTATGTAATCTCCGGTTCGACTGCTTGTGCTCGTGTTTCCCGTTTATTTGCTTATTGTCGAGCACTCGATGGCTTGAACTTATTTCACGTTTAATAACATATGGTTATGTGCATCATGTGATGCAGAGGCCGGGTACTCCCCCTTCTGAAAAAGGTTGATCCACCTTATGATTCGTGCTCTATTAGTTTCTCTAATGAGATAGGTTTCTCATAAAGCAGGCAAAGAGGCAATCTAAGAGCGGCTTGAATTACTAGAATTTTTGGATCTATGTTTATTTACCCCAAAATAAACAAACACAGCAACATGAAGTGACTGGAATTCAAGAATCCGAAAACACATGATGTGCATGCTGCGTCCATAGGGGGTGAGCGTAGATGTGTGTATGTCATTTCTCGAAAAATATTTACTATAATTTTTTATCCTCATCCTTTTCTTCTACCGAGAAATAACCAAAGTTAACCGTGTAATAAACTTGCTAAAATTCAAAATACGAAACCACGTACAGTAGTTCTTTTCGTCCTATTTTCCGTATCCAAACTACCAGATCCGTGCACCCGGTAGAGAGGACGACGTCCTTGCCTAGGCGACCACAGTACTAACATGAACATCCATTATGTGTTTATTAGGCTCTATCATCGCCGAGTAAATACCCCGTTGGTAAAGTCTTGACAGATGCATAAATACACGGATACACTTTTAGATTCACTCAGACGTACTACCAACGTACCCATGAATCTCATCTCATCCCATTTCCCGTTGAATTTAACCAATCACGGGCCACGATTTTTTTTACCAGAACCGTAACTATCCAAGGATGCCAATGGCTAGCGGCATGTGAAAAGAGCAGTCAAAAAAGAACGGAAAATTTGATGAAACGAGAGGCACTTAAATAGAAGGGAGGAGCCTCCTCGTCTCTTCACTCTCACTCCCCACTCTGCTCCCAGTCCGGCCGCCGCCGCCGCCGCCGCTGACCGCCGTGGGAGCGTCGGAGAACGCGCCTCTCGCTCGCCCATGCTTCTTGCATAAGCTTGGCACATAGCTTAGCACGGCAGGTCAGCTACTGGCTGGTTGCACTAACGAGAGGTGAGGCGAGATGCCGGGGATGGAGGAGGCGGAGGACTACGCGTCGTGCGCCTTCTCGCTCACTTGCCCCGAAGACGGCGCCGAGCTCGGGGACGGCGTCGTGGACGACGGCGACCTCTTCTTCTTCTACTCCGGCGGCGCCGCCGCCGACGACGATGAGGACGGCGACAATGAGTACGTGGAGCAGCTGGTCTCCAAGGAGGCCAGCTTCTGCTCCTCCTCCGACTCGGGCGACGCCGACTGCTCGTCGCCCGCCTCCGAGGACTGGTTCCTGCAGGCGCGCCTCGCCGCCGTCAAATGGATCCTTGAAGTGAGCACTCACTCAGTTCCTCGCTCTCCCGATTAGTTTCTTGGTGCGAGCATCGACCGATCGGTCACTGACGCCATTAGAACCGGCACCTGATTTGCATTTGCAGACGCGGGGCTGCTTCGGGTTCGGCCACCGCACGGCGTACCTGGCCATCGCCTACTTCGACCGCTTCTTCCTCCGGCGACGCGTCGATGTAATCAATCACCGCACCGCCGCCGTAAAAGAAATTTAGCCTCTCTGCTTCTTAGGAACGGGAGGATGATGTGGTTGTGTGCGTGCAGAGGGCGGCCATGCCGTGGGCGGCGCGGCTCCTGTCCGTGGCCTGCGTCTCCGTGGCGGCCAAGATGGAGGAGTACTGCGCGCCGGCGCTGTCGGAGCTCGACGCCGGCGGCGGCTACGAGTTCTGCTCCGCCTCCGTCCGCCGGATGGAGCTGCTCGTGCTGTCAACCCTCGGCTGGCGCATGGCCGCCGTGACGCCCTTCGACTACCTCCCCTGCTTCTCCTCCCGGCTCGACCGGCACGACGGCCGCGGTGGCGGCGGGCATGACCCCGCCCGCGTTACCCTCAAGTCCATCGGCTTCATCTTTGCCACAGCCGAAGGTTCATCTTCGTCCTACACATCTTCTGAAAAGAAATTTTGCGATGTTTCTTGCATTTTGTCTGATTGATTTGCGCTTGTGTTCATGCAGCCGGCAGTGTGCTGGATTACAGGCCATCTACTGTGGCTGCAGCTGCAATCTTGGCTGCATCCTATGGAGCTCTACTGACCAAAGAAGCACTGGAGTCCAAGATGGGCAATCTGTCTCCGTCATGCCCCATTGAGAAGGTTTCTTGCACAAACTAAATAGCCCTTTTGCATCACTCTGATCATAGTAATGTTCTATTTAGATGATGAAATGGGCATTGGATTTGAGCAACCTTTGTCTGTTTCATTGATCAGGAGCATGTACATGCCTGCTACAGCATGATGGTTGGCGACTTGAGGAACAGAAAGAGCAATGGCAAGAGATCATTGCCATGTTCAGACTCCAGTGAAGTTGCCACCAGTACATACGATTCTGTTCTTGTTGATGATGTTGCCGACACCGCCGCCTTCATGGCAGCAGTGTCGGAGATGAACAAGCGGATCAGACTGGAGCCGCCGGGAATCCATTGAGAAGCTAGCACCGCCGGGGACACGCAATTTTTTGTCAGATGTCTAAGGGGGCTTGGTTTGGATCTTCATTTTGTTTTTTCCTTGTTCAAATTTGTTTAGGTTCTTTCAGAGCCATTGCCATGGTTGGCATTGGCAATGATGTTGGATTGGTTTGGATTGGTTTGTGAGAGGGGTAAGCGATGAGAGCAAAGATAAGGGCTGGGCTGAGCTTTCCTAAGGAGAGGAGAGCCTCACTGGAGCCCAATTCCAGTGCCGAAATGGAGCACATTTCCTGTGAGAAATTCACCGCAAATCTGCACTGTTTTTGGTATTGCCATAGTGGTGGATGCCATCTTAGGTTGCATATGGTGAGATGCTAGCTGTTGGATGCAGTGGTAGCACTGAAAGGCTGGGGGTTTGGCCATTGTTTATAGAGCCAAGAAGAAAAAGTTGCAAGTGGATGTGTGATCAGTGAGGAGTGGTGTTCCACTAAGATGCACTGCACTGTACTTGCATGGATGCATGGGTTACATTGGTTTGTGACAATCTCCTTGGGGAGTAGGTTGTAACTTCTGTAACATCTGCTTCTGTTCTTGAGAAATGGGATCAGATTGGTGCATTTTGTGTATGTGTGTATGCATGCATGTGTTGGCCTTGATGATCCTGTGGGTTTCTTGATCAGTTCTGCTGCAGCAGCTGCAGGGTTTTCAGTGCCATTCATTCAGTGCTGTGCCAATGTTTTCTCCTCCTCTTCCTCTCCCTTTTTGCAGAGATGAGAATCCAAGACAACTTTTCCTGTTACATTGCAACCAGCTTTGAATGGCACTTGCTTGATTCCATATTGCAAATCCCCTATTAGTGAACAAACAATAACATTTGCGTAATTGCATTGTTTTGTGCTGGGTTTCATTGCATTTAAAGCAATGCAGTAAAAGATTATGTGATTTGTAAAGAAAATTCTTGTCCACATGATCAGTAAGTACCTAAGGGTAAGTACATTGCATCCTTTTTGTAATTATTATTGGGCATGTTAATGAAAGCATCGCATCAGTGTGTGCTGTTGGAAGAGTGACTAGTGTTGCCCATGAATGGTATTAGTGCACAAGACACATGAGTTTAGTAGTACTTTGTATCAATAATTGCCTAAGGGTTTTCATAGGATCTTTGAAGGATTAGAATCCTTAGGAATTTTTCCTATGTTGATCGTTTGATTCGTAGGATTGAATCCTGTAGGATTTTTTCCTAAGGATTCATTTGTACTACATTTTACAGGAATTCTAACATCCACTCCAACCTCTTGGAAGAAATCCTTTGTTTTTCCTGTGACACAATCAAACAAACTCAAATCCTATAGGGATCCAATGGACATGCCATTCCAATCCTACGTTTTCCCTATTCCTGTGTTTTTGCAATCGTATGAATCAAAGAGGCCCTAAAGATTAAGGAAGCTTGCCATTTCTAACACTTAGTGGAGCACACCACAAAGGAAGGTGCAGTAGATAATGGGAACTTCTTCAGAAAAGTCATCTACAAGAAGTTGTGGCATGAGAACAATATAGATGTAGTTTTAAAAAATGACAGTTCCTGTGAAATGCATAAACCTGATCATGATGTGCATTTGGATGAGCAGAATACCTATCATTCCTGGATAGACCAAGATTTCAGCATGAGATAATATATGCAAGAATCTTATAGTAAAATGTCATCATAATTAGAACTTGTGGATTCAGTATATTCAAATATAATACAGAGTAATTCCATATTCTTGGGTGAAGACACCAGCACCACTAGAAAGTGTCAGGACTCAAGATGCTCCTGCAGAAAAGATGAACAAACACATGCCACATATATTACACCACATTCATGGAAACAATAATGATGGTATCTTTTCATATGGACAGCCCTTTCTTTCTCCTCTTGGCTTAAGCCCTAAACCCTAAAGCTGGTCTTGTGGCCTCATCCACTAACTAATGCAGGTCTTGCATTGCACACTGCCTTACAGCTGGTAAAAAGAGCTTTTGCATCTTTCCCTCCTGCCCCTGCACTGGGACAATGAAAATGCCCCCATGGCCATGGGCAATGGAGTGACTTTCTGAGGCACCACCGTCCTGCCCCTGCATGCATCCCCTCTCTCCCTCATTGCTTGGTTTTCTTTCTTTAATCTTGTTAGTTATAAAAAGGAAAAGGGGCTTCTGCATCGAAGCATGGACACAAATGTTGATATTCTTAGTCAGTGTTTTCTCTCTTTCGCCATTGATAGGCTAGTGCATGGAAGATAGAACTCTAAGTACTTGTTTTGTCCGAGTTAAAAAAAATGTCAAAGTGTTCATAAACATGGTGTTTTCATTTAGAGAAGCATATTAGCCCTTGCATGATCCTTGGGAACAACTGGTCAGTTCATGGTTTGGGATATGGCAGTAACCAGTAGCTACAATGTAATGCTTGCTCATTCGGATTCTACGATATTGCTAGGATCTTATCAATCCAGATCCTATGTAAGATCTAGATTAAGTCATACCTCTTGACACATAATTTTTGCAGATGACAATCCTATCTTATGTGATCCTAGGCACAATATCTATTATAAAGATGTGCGCGCCTATTCCAGACCTGATTCTTAGAGTCAGCACTACACATGTTGATTTTCATTCTGTACAATCCAATTCTTAATTTTATCATGTACGAGACCTAAGAAATCGAGCTGGTCAAGAAGAATGGGACAGATCAAATCATACATTTTCTTGAGCAAATCAACTGTCACAATGTTGAGGTGACTAAACAGAAGATAACCTACAATACATGGTCCATCAACCAATGGTAACTTGCATCTGAAGTGCAGAGAGAATATACTATCTGCCTCCCTTCTGAATCTTGGTGGCCCATTGCTGGATGGATGGAGATCATGATCCTGGAAAAAGGATTAAAATACCTGTAT
This sequence comes from Aegilops umbellulata, assembly GCA_032464435.1. NCBI lineage: Eukaryota > Viridiplantae > Streptophyta > Magnoliopsida > Poales > Poaceae > Aegilops > Aegilops umbellulata. The sequence goes on from CP136058.1 coordinate 82,339,339, forward strand.
AGCTTCTCAGTCACCAATGCAGTCAAAAACAGGCTTGGGGACAAAGCTTGGTTAGAATTCTGTTGGTTCAAAAGAGTACTCCTACCTAGAAGTGTGTGGGCACCTCACTGGCTGGACGGCTGCCTGCCTGCTTGCTGCCTGGCCCTGGCAAAGAAGAACTAATTATTTTAGACCATGTGTATTGTATAATGAACCGCAGTAAAAAGTTTGAATTATTTCAAAGAAATTTTATTAACGAGTTAATTATAATTATGTGTTGTTGTGAATTCAGGTGTTGCAGTAATTTTAGGGGAAACAGTTCAAACAAATCTCCACAGGAAAATGAGAAAATTACCTTGGGGGAATAAATGTAGGTGTCATACATGAAAAAGAAAGCTAGGAGAGTGATGAGGTATGGCAGTTGGGAGGATGTGTACAGCTGGGAGTCTCAACTGAAAGCCTGAAACCAAGATGGCCTTGCTTGCATCAATGGCAGGGGTGTGGCCCTAGCTGCTCACAGGGCAGGGCAGGGCAGCACTGCACAAAGACAAAGAAGCAAACACAAGGATATCTTCCCATGCATCACACAGCATACAGTAGCAGCCACACATACACATCTCCTGATCTGGTCAAAGAAACATATGTGGTTTTGTTTCCTATTGCTTGTTTTGGTTTTTTATGCTGGCACTAGCAGGATAGTACTGGTGAAATGTGATGAACTGTCTCCTTTGTACAGCTTGGTGGTAGCCTTGTAGTGTGCAGGGATGGGGTCCATTTTTTTTCCTTCCAAATCTCATCATGTAACTTGGTGGTAAATGTTAGTAATTGTTAGTTTTAGACTCTATTTCATGAATTTTTGTCTTGGTTGGTACTAGTAATGTTTTTTTAACGGAAATATGAGGATTTCAATTCTTTGGAATTTTTGGACGTGGGTTGTTTGATTTTTAGAATTACAATCCATATAATTTAATGGGAAACGACAACACTTGCACGTCATCTCCTTTCTAAAGGCGTTGTCTTTAATCTAGAAGGGGGGATGGGAACTTTGATTGTCGTGCATCCTTCTTTAGGATATTGTCTTGGTTTTTTTTTTCCGAAAAGGAGGATTACCCTGGCCTCTCAATCAATCGATGTATACAACCATCTTTATTATTATTCAACAGAGTCCGACAACATAAATACATGAATCAATCTGAAGCCACCTATCTGACGAACAAAGTTGCGACACCTACACTCTTGATCATCTCAAAAAAAAAACTACACTCTTGATAATGTGCCCAAACCGCATGAACGCGCACTATCCAATCCAGTGGCCTCACGCAGCTGCCCCGCATCAGGCCGAGAGCACCACCCGATCTGGCCGAACTGCAGCGCGCACCGCATGCGCACGCTCTGGATTTGCTGCCGCCATCTTCTGTCCTCCCATCTTTAGGAGCGATCAACGCATACATCTTGACAGGCTATACCGCATTGATGCCACCACGACGCCAGAAAACTCCACCACCTGCGCGCGTCCATCAACCCGCGTCAGTCATCAGGGCTCCACTGCGCCTTGCCGCCGAGACCCGCCATCGTCGATGTGATAGATGCTACACAACACCACCTCCAGATCCAGATCGCCGTCAATGCCAAACCAGTGGTGTCCACCAGCCACAAAGCTCCCAAGGCGGCGCTGTCAAGAAGGGAGCGACGCCAAGGGCGCCGCCACCGCCCACCGGTGGTAGGTCTTTCACCCGAGAGACACGGGACGAGGGAGTGGTAGAAGCAGACCAGACGATCGTCTTCAAGGAGAAGAACGTCGTCCTCGGGCGTCGCCTCCGTCGTGGTCGACCAGGATCGGATAGGGATTTCTTCCGATCTGGACCCCACCACCAGTTCCATTCGCAACATAGGGATCAGCAGCCAAGCAATCGCTGCCCGAGATCGTACAGGGAGCCCACCAAGAAGGGTAGGGGAGGAAGCGCGCCGTCGGCCGTCATCGAAGCCATGCCAGGCCCAGGACCATCGGCACCCCCACCGACCGCTCGACCAGCGCACCGGCACCCCGCCGACCACCCAGCCAGCCCACCGGCACCGCGCTTGCACCTCCGCTCGCGGCAGATCAGGTGATGCCTCGCTAGACGAAGCCGTTGCTCCTTATCCAAGGCCCCCCATGCCGAGTCGTCAGGGTGGAGTAGCGCGAGCCGTGACGCCACTTTCCTTGGCTAGGGCTCGGGCTTGCCCGACGCAAGCCTCCGGTGGCGGCGAGGGAGGGAAGGAGGTTGGGGGAGCCCCCGGCGGGGTCTAGGGTTCACCCCCGACGGCGACTCTAGGGTTTACTTGCTGCTAACCTATTATTGGAGTTTAACATGGATGGTTAAAAATGTAGTTTGATGTTCATGAGTCTGTGTGTGATTGTCTTGGTACCTGGAGGATACGTGGATTGTTTGATGTTTGTGAGTCTGTGTGGTTGTAAGACTAGCCACAATGGGTAGTAACATAGAGTAGTAACATGCCCATGTTACTATTATATGTTACTACCTTTATAGTGGGGAGTAACATATGTGTGGTAACATACAACACTTCATTTATTAGGATATAGACTCATCTTGTCTTGATATGTGTGATGTTACTCATACTAGTAGTAACTAGCTATGTTACTACATGCCTCTCTTTCTTCATTCATTGCCTGCCACATCATCTATTTTATCTAGATATGTGTGATGTTACTATCTATATTACTTCCACTGTGGGTAGACTAAGTGTTGCAGTTTATCACGCTACCATGATGTGCCGCAGGATTCCCTGATGTTACCCACGGCGTGCCATATTCTTCTCTTTTGTCACCCGTTCAAGCACGACATCTTGGACCTCATTTGACTAACACTTTGGTTGCGTATATTGGTACACAATCCGGGTCCGCTAACCAGCTTTTCTTACCCACATGCGTCAACCAGGACCAATCGAAGAGCAATTATCGACTTATGAGAGGCGTTGGGCCCTCTCCCCCCAACAGAGACTAGCCTGTTGTTAGGAAGGGACACCCCCATCCTTATAAGTCGTGTTCTGTCTTCTCCCACAACTGATGTGGGACTAAACCCAACAATCTTCCCCTCACACATCGGTCACCATGAGCACGCTAACACCAGCATTTCCAGCCCACCAACCATGACCGACCACCCATTAGTCTAGCAAGATTTATTCTGGGCACCTGGGCTTTAATACCAATTGTTACTTAATTCCGGGTCCACTAACCAGTGTTTCCGACCCTCATGGTGGAGGGGACACACCCATCCTTATAAGTCGTGTTCTGTCTTCTCCCACAACTGACGTGGGACTAAACCCAACATATATTTTGCAACTTTGCAAGATAGATGTCATCATCTAAAAAGTAGATTTCACGGGGAATGCCATGCATTACATTTTAGAGTTGGATTATTGTACCCCACATGCCAATGTACCCTCCATCTAGACCATGCGGTTTGTGTCAAGCTTTGTGCTACCCTTATAAAGCAATTTCTCTTTTTTGTTTCTTCCAAACAAAAGAACATTTGACCTTGAAACTTCACAGATCAACTATACACAAGTTTCACTCATTGTATAAAATCTTCCTGATTTATTTTGATGAAACATAAAATTTTCAAATTTTGAATAAATTGTATCATTAAAAAACTATTACGCTAAAAATCTAAAAAGTTTTCAGCACATGGTAGTACTTGTGTGATGTTGATCTGCAAAGTTTCGAGTTCAAATGTTTCTTTACTTAGGAGAAACAAAAAAGAGAAATTTTCTTGCATGAACTTTGATGCAAGAATGGACGGTGAGGATAGAGGGCACAGTGGTATGGGGGTACTACATTTTATGGTAAAATTTATCTTACATTTATTTCAACCTCTTTGAAAGATTCTCGTGATTTTTTACAGTGGATACAAAAACTTTGGAGGAAATTCCTACAATGATGGCATGACTTTGCAATCACACAATAGTCTCCCATATTTTTGGAATACCTTGAATCAAAACAAACCTAATCCACCAACATCTCAAAAAACGCACACCTGCAGCATTTGTGAAATCAAGTATCAAAACCAATCCTTAAAATCGAAGCATCACTGACCCTCTGCAGTTTCAAATACTAAGCTATCCACATAAGAAATACTTGAAGACAAATAAATGTATCTTTTGTGCCATTTGGGTGCACTACAGAAAATCAGGCTAACCATTCCAACATCATGCAACAATCGGTATACATAGAACTATTAGCATCAAACCATATAGAATTGACCAGATTGTGCCGCCCCTTCGCGCCGACACTAGGGTAAACCATAGGGCCGCTCATCCAAACCCCTTCCCTTGCCTCCTCCCTCACTATCATTGTCGTCGGTCTACCGCATGCATTTTATTAGCCTTGCACGAATCGTGCCGGTGGATTCCTCTTTTGTTGGCGCGATGGTTGGCCCTGTCGTTGGAAACGATGGTGGCAGCTCACCGACATGGTGGTTGGGGCACACGGATCTGGCAGCCGTATGTGCAAGTTAGCACCACTATGCGATCGAAAGCATCTGACGCGGGGCTGGTGCACTATGGAGGCGACAAGGCCTACCAGTTCAGCATGTGGCTTGGTGACACGGCCTACCAGATCCACCACTGCACAATTGACATCATGCCTATGTTATCTTGGGGGGGGGGGGGGGGGGGGGAGTTGAAAACCCAAGCCTTCGGCTAGATCACTCAATGTTGACCTTTGCACGTCGTTTACATGTCAAAGATGTTGGCTCGAAGATCTCCTTCAACGGTGGTAGCCCTAGTTTGACTTTATGGTTGGAACAATCAACAACAACGTGTGAGCAATAATTCGTTCTTGAAGGCATTGTCTTGGAGTCATTCGCTCCTTGTGAGGTCACGTCTAACTCAATATGTGGATCATGCTCCACGATCATAGGGATTTTGTGGTATAATTCTAGAGATGTTACCACGAGGCATGTTCAATGTGGATGGCCTCATACTTATTTTTCTTCCCTTTTAAACCCAATTTGTTCAGGTTCAAAACTCAACATGATGTTTAGTCTCTATACTATTAAAAAAATAGTAGCGTTCCTTTTCCTGCAAGGCAAAGTGCTTCGTTCAACCTTACGTAAGGTTGTTAGAATCGTGATTCTGAATCGGATCGGAGCTCCGATGATAGGATCGCAAATCGTAAAATCTTAACTAACATAATCGTAAAAACGTAGATTCTACTAACCAAAATCGTAGAATCAGAGTGGTTAGTTTGGATCGTAAAGTTGTAAAATCATACAATAGAATCGCCGATTCTGACAACCTTACTTCCCTCTTCTTCTTTTTTGAAAATTCCTTACTTCCCTCTTCCATCTCTCGGTTTTGTTTCCCCCCTCCCACCACAGTTTTTTTCACCCTTTTTTTATCTAGGTAGGTAAATCATGTAGGAGTATAGTATTTTGTAAACATTTATTTATACAATCACATTAATATGTGTAGCTAAATCATGGTTAAAACTAAAATAGCAAAACACATGAAATTATCTAGTAATAAATAATATAAAATTGCATGCATCGATTGATCTAGAGGCCAAAGGTTATCCTTTGTTACGGAAAAAAATAATACCGTGAAAGGTGAATTCAGAACCTAAACACAGAAGCCAAATGAGCTAGCGCTAAAAAAAATACAAGTTAGAAAGTAACTGCAATTGAGCAAGCATATTGTTTACTCCCTCCGTCCCAATTTAAGACACTTATTTTGAGATGAAGGGAATGTTATTCTAAGCAAGAATGTAGGCAACTAAAAGAAGCACATGGGATGTGGAACTAGGAACACCTACAAATGGTGCAACGTCTCAACTATCTTTGCAGAGCCATCGTATTTCGTAGGTAGAAGATGGCGCGAAGATGTAGTACAGACAGCTGTTATTCCTACTACATAGAGACGTAGAGTAATGTTCCATATATACTACGTACTCCACATAGCGTACACGTAGGCATGTGTCTGTCTGCCATTCGGTTGTTGTTTGTTGAACTTGTTTTCTGCATCATGAGTCGACCGAGCTGCTTCTTAGCTGGCTGGCTGGTCAACCTCGAGATCGGCGACAGCATGCAGCCCTACTCCATCTCAGAGACTAGACCATGCTTGTCTCCGCAGCATCACCCTTCTTCTGCCTTGCCTCGGGTCTGGTGCCTTATAGCCATATACTAGATAGATATACTGTAGTCAACACATGGCTAAAGGATTCTTCAACACTTACCCTTAAATCCGACACCACATTCGTCTCTAGAACGGTGAGGACAAGTTCACATACAATTGGTACGGGAGCCGGCCATCCAACCGTAGCTGCAAATATCCGGAGACATTTTAAACGAAATTTAACGGACATAAAAATTTGGCGCAAATTTAAACAGACTAGACGAATTTCATTAAAACTTGGATAATTTTTACATAAAACCAAATGATGTTCATCTAAACCGGAGACATGAATTGCATTTTCGACATATTTGGAGTAAACCCAATTCTAACCTAGTCTAATGATCGCCGGTGCCCGTTCTCAGTGCTCGGCAGCTCGCCGGCCGGCCATGAGCCCCGGGAAATGAAGCTCTACCTCCGCGAAGTCGGCAAGTGGCTATCGGCCGACAATGACGAGCCCTTTAAGCTTAGCTTCAACGGGAAGGGAGGAGTGGTGGCCTTCGTGGGACCCAAGCACTGACGACCTCGTATGCTCTACTCTTCCTCGCTGCCAGCGGTGCCCACGGGCATGCCGACTTCGTCGTTGTGGTGGCGGGGCGCGGCCGACGTAAAGCTGGCGACGTCGTTCGTGCCCCAGTCAAATTCCACCACCGCCCCTCCGATCTCCACGAAATCAGCTTCTTTCTCCGCCTGCATGATGTGGTGGCGCCATCACTCATGGAGGATGTTGTGGGCGGCGCTGTAGGATAGGAGCAGCGCCTCCTACTTGCCTCGCCAGCATCACCTTCTTCTACCTTGCCTCGGATCTGGTGCCTCACAAGTCACAACCATATAGATAGATAGCCGATACATGGTTAATTCTTTTTGTGTCTCCTAGTAGAAGCAGGATCACAAAACCAAAGAGCAATTTTAGCATAGTCATTATATATGCAACTTCTAAAGCTTCGTAAAATTTTGAAGGCTGCCAAGACAACGCATAAACTCGAAATTGCTACCTAAGCCTTCAAATCTATGGTTGGGACCCGTTTTTCACCGAGACATGTCTTTCTTCCCGCTCATGACCCGATGATTTCAACAACAATTTCAACTACGATTTCAACAACTATTGTAGTTCTTTCTCTTCCTCCGTTCGGTAGTGACCTCGCAGGCGGGGATGCTTGGACAACTATCACTTTAGCGATCACGCGGTCTAGGAGCGCATGTGCGTCTTTGATATGGGAAAAGTCCACAATTTTGTAGCCCTTAGTGAACAAGGCTTCCCTTGCTAAGGCGGTTGTTGTCACATGGTGATTGGCAGGGAGCCGCTCAACCCCGACGGTTGATTCAATCTGAAGGAGTGCCTCTCCCTAGATCCACTCGGATCATAGCCGGGCCCTCTCCCAACACTTTCTTTCGGCACGATCCTCTTCGGTTTCACCGGGGAAGGATCCATGAGGAGGGCTCGTCTACCGCGACATTGTAGATGGGACATGAGTGTGGCAACGACGGGGAAGATGGGTGTTGAGTGGCGCCAATGAACGGGAAAGATGCATAATGAGTGCCACCTGATGACGATCCTTGTAGACCCATTTTCAGGACCTGAATGCCATTAGGCGGTTATTATGGCGACCGAGCACATATGGCTTCACTATGCTAGAATTTCTCTAACCATAGTTCTCTCCTACATTGTTGTTGATGGGGTATCACAGTCTATAGAAACTTCCTTAAAACATTTTGTGCCGGTCCACTACTCTAATCGCCAAAGGGGATACCAAATAGGTCTAGCTGGGGTGCTCAACTTTGGCGCAGTGCGCGCCAGTAAATGAGCGAATGAGCACCCCCCCTGGTCCCTCGCGCGCCCCTTTGATCCGGCCCACACGCGGGGGCGGCATGCCCCCCTTTTTTAATACTTTTTTTTGCCTTTTCCTCTTTTCTATTTTTTCTTCTTTAAAATAATTTGTGGTTTCAAAAAAGTTCCAAATTTCTAAATAATTGCGAATTTTGGAAATGTTCCAGAAATCATAAAATGATCGTGAATTCAAATAAATGTTCCTTATTTTGAAATATGTTCAAGAAATCATAAAATGTTCGCAGATTTTTAAAATTTCATGACTTTGCAAAAAATGTTGACATATTCAAAACATGTTCATGATCTTAAAAAATTTCACATATTCATGAATTCATGAATTAAGAATTTTTTCATTGATTTTTCAAAAATATTTACAAATATCAAAAGATGTTCGCGAATTTTAGAAATTGTTCCCAAATCTAAAAAGAAACTTCAGCAGTTCAAAAAATATCCATTGATTCAGAAAACGTTCAGGCATTTCAAAACAAATGATAATAAAAACAAAAGAAATTTATAAATTTCAGAATAAAGATCCCAAATTTCATAAAATATCAAAAGAGTCCCCAAAAAATGTTCACCATTTCAAAAAATGCTGTGAAATTTTAAAATAGTTCACGAATTCAAATAATTTGCATGATTTTTGAAAAATGTTCGTAGATTTTTGGAAAAATTACTTGAATTTAGAAATATTCGCAATTTCAAAAAAACTTTACACGGATTGGATAAATCTTCATGATTTATAAAAATTTCCACAATTTTAAAAAAATGTTCAAAAGTTTTAAAGATGTTTGAAAAAAAGAAACTGGAAAATAAAAAATATATAAATGATGAAGTAAAAAGAATCATAAAAGAAAAGAAAAAACAGAAGAAAAAACAAAGGAAAAGGAAAAAAAATGTTGAATGTTCAACCTTCCCAGAACAGGTGGGGCCGATACCCAAATGGAGGATTGGGTGCTTGAGGGGTAGTTTTGAAATCGGCATAAAAAATTAGAAAAAGGAAAACCTTCACATTGTGTTGTGACCTAGTTTTCGGAAAAATAACAAACTTGGAATGCGGCAAATATCTTTAAAAAGTGTTCTCAGAAATGGGCTACCACACGCGTCGTTAAGGCACCACCTACGTGCCAAATAGGGGATTTCGTCTCTCTGTATGCAAGATATAGCCTTATGCACAAACGCATAGGGGCAAAAGCATTTTGGGTGGCCCATGGTAGCTGTTGTAGGCGTCTTTTTAAAAAAATCGGAAAATATTTGATAATTGTTCAAAATTTTAAAAAGATCGTATTCTCAAAAAATAATTGTGCTATTAAAAAAATTACAAATTTTAAAAATATTTGCATTCTTAAAATATGTTTGCATTGTCATAAAAATAATATTTTTATATTTTCCAAAATTTCAAAAAATGACTGATTTTTTAAAAATATTCACAATTTCAAGATGTTTGTCTTTGAAAAAAAAAATTTAAGATAATGTTCATGTTTTCATAAAATGTTCAAAATTTTGAAAGGTGTTCGCATTTTCTAAAAATGTTCACTTTTTCCGAAAATGAATGAAAGACTGCTCTCTACAACGATTCCCGGTTCGTTGTAGTGTGTCCTCAGCTTGCTACAATGCTCCCTGGTCGCTACTGTTGTTTCTGATTTGCTATAGTGTTCTTTGATTTGGTATGGTGCCTGAGTCAGTGCAGTGTGAGTCGTACGTGCAATTGTTCGCGGCCCGTCGGGGTGCCCCGTCGCTCTGTTGTTGGATGCAATGAGCGTCCATTGGAGCTCACATACACACATTTCCTATGGGTGAATGGGCTATCATTAAGCTCTCCAAGTCCGGAAGTACAAAAGATATTAGAAAAAATGGTGTTGTAAGCCCGTATTGGAGTTATGGAGGGAGAGGCCTCCCTGCAGATGAGAAGGGAGACCCCCCGACAGCTGCGTTGAGGATGATGATTCTCGATAGCTGGGGTTGGAGGTGTTTAGAGGCTTCCTCGGGTCTTCTCCGTTGATGAATCCTATTCCTTCATCCAACAGCTAGGGGAGCCAAATCGAATTCTACTATCTCCCTTTTATGACCAAGGAAGTCTTGGAAACAAATGGGGACGAAATACACGAAGAATCATGTGCGATCCGGCAAGGCCTGGGCAGCGGAGTGGGGGTACAATAGCGGCGGTCTCAGACTACGTGGATACACAGCAAGGACGGAAGCATGAAGTGAGATAAGTCGAGCTCTGGTGGGATATTTGTGTGGGCCATGGGTATCGGAGTCCCGCGTGGCGGTTGTCCGGACTTTCGCCCTCCGCCAGCCTTTCTTCTGATTTGTGGGAATTCGAACGTGCAGACTGGTCTGCAGATGTTTGATGCACGGTGTTGGAGGGCACAAAGTATCCAAACCGCGCGGTCCAAATGTTTACTGTTGTTTGTATGGATGGTGAAAGAGCAAAATACCGTCAGATCCCTTGGTAGGGTTCATGACGAGATCGGAAGTACCGGGACGAAATTTGCACACATAATTTACCCAGGTTCGGGCCTCGAAAGAATAATACCCTACGTCTTGATTCTTCTTGTTATTCATGGTGAGCGGATACCTCGTGCAGAGGATTACAATGGTGTATGGGATGTCTACTAAGAGTTAGATCTGAGATTGGATGGATCATATAAGCAGGAGAGGTCTAGGGTTTACAAGGGGGGTCGGTGAGATTAGCTCTGGCGCCACCCTCGAACTTGGAGAGCACGCACATCGTCTTTGCCTCCCTAGGGTTCCTTGATGTCTCTTGGGCCTGGTGGGCCCTGTACAAGGCTGTGGCCGGGCTCTGATACGTCTCCGTCGTATCTACCTTTTATAATGCTTTTCTTCTTGTTTTAGACTCCAATTTGCATGATCTGAATGAAACTAACCCGGACTGACGTTGTTTTCAGCAGAACTACCATAGTGTTGTTTTTTGTGCAGAAATAAAAGTTCTCGGATTGGAACGAAACTTTTTGGAGAATTATTTCAGAATATAAAAAATACTAGAGCCAAGAACCACCGAGGTGGGCCCCCTGGGTGAGCACAACCCACCAGGGCGCGCCCCCTCCTGGCGTGCCCAGGTGGGTCGTGCCCAGCTGGTGGCCCCGCAGACCCTGATTCGAACTCTATAAAATCCTATTTTCGGAGAGAAAAATCAAGGAGAAAAAATTATTGCGTTTCACGAGACGGAGCCGCCGCCACCTCTCGTTCTTCATTGGGAGGCCAGATCTGGAGTCCGTTTGGGGCTCCGAAGAGGGGGATCTTCGATCTTCGTCATCACCAACCCTTCTCCATCGCCAATTCCATGATGCTCCCCATCGGGAGTGAGTAATTCCCTCGTAGGCTTGCTGGTCAGTGAGGAGTTGGATGAGATTCATCATGTAATCGAGTTAGTTTTGTTAGGGCTTGATCCCTAGTATCCATTATGTTGTGAGATTGATGTTGCTATGAATTTTCCATGCTTAATGCTTGTCACTTTGGGCCCGGGTGCCATGATATCAGATCTGAACCGTTTATGTTATCATCATTATATCTATGTTCTAGTCCGATCTTGCAAGTTATAGTCACCTATTATGTGTTATGATCCGTAAACCCCGGAGTGACAATAGTCGGGATACTTTCCGGTGATGACCATAATTTGAGGAGTTCATGTATTCACTATGTGCTAATGCTTTGTTCCAGTTCTCTATTAACAGGAGGCCTTAATATACCTTAGTTTCCATATGGACCCCGCTGCCACGGGAGGGCAGCACAAAAGATGTCATGCAAGTTCTTTCCATAAGCACATATGACAATTTACGGAATACATGCCTACATTATATTTATGAACTGGAGCTAATTTTGTATGGCCCTAGGTTATCACTGTTATATGATGAATATAATCCAATGAATTCACCGATCCAATGCCTACAAATTTTCCACATATTGTTTCTGCTAAGTTACTATTGCTACTGTTACTGTTACGCTTGTTACAAAATCATTACTATCATTGTTACCGTTACCGTTACTGTTACCACTACTATCAAAACTATCATATTACTTTGCTACTGATCATATTGTTGCAGACAATTAATCTCCAGGTGTGGTTGAATTGACAACTCAGCTGCTAATACTTGCAAATACTCTTTGGCTCCCCTTGTGTCAAATCTATAAATTTGGGTTGAATACTCTACCCTCGAAAACTATTGCGATCCCCTATACTTGTGGGTTATCAAGACCTTTTTCTAGCGCAGTTGCCAGGGAGCATAGCTATATTTGTTGGGTCACTTGGGATTATTATCTATTTATCACTATGAAGAATCTGAAAGATACAAAAACCAAGATCGTTCCCTTTAGGACGAGGAGAGGTAAAGAACTGCCATCACACTCTGCACTTGATTCACCTTCTGTTCTGAGTAGACTTGCAACACCACCACATGCTATTAATCCTGATATTGCGTAAGTTATTGATGATGCTACTTCTATGAATGCTACTAAGGATGATGCTAGTAGCTTGCTTGATGATGGTGTGCCACTAGGTGATTTTCTTGATGAACAAATTGCTAGAGCTAAAGAGAATGAAATTACTGAAACTGGTGAAATTATTGAAACTGATGAAGTGCTTGAAACTGAAAATCTTGAAACACCTGTTAGACCTAGCCCTCCTAGATATGAAATGCCTAAGATACCGGAAGGTTATTTTATCGAGGAGGAGACAACTAGAGATTTTCTTGCTTGCAATGATAGAGATGACCTCAAGAAATTATTATGCAAACTGAAAGAGAAATCTTTGAATGCTAGAATGAAATGTGATCCTAAGTTTGCTACTTCACCTATCTTTGTTGATGATAAGGACTAAGAATCCTCTGTCGACCCAGAGTTAATTAGTTTGGTTGAATCTGATCCTTTCAATGGTTATGAAACTGAAACTATTGTGGCACACTTCACTGAATTAAATGATATAGCTGATGCGTCCATTTTGCATCATGTTTTCTTACTGTTATTTATAATGTTTTTATCCATAATAATGCTTTTTGGAGTAATTCTAATGCCTTTTCTCTCATAATTTGCAAGGTAGACACAAAGAGGGAGAATACCGGCAGCTGGAAATCTGGACCAGGAAAAGCTACGTCAGGCTACCTATTCTGCACAACTCCAAACAAGCTGAAACTTCACGGAGATTTTTTATGGAATATTTAAGAATTATTGGAGCAAATAACTACCAGAGGGGGCCCACAAGGTGGGCACAACCCACCTGGGCGCGCCAGGGAGCCCAGGCGCGCCCTTGTGGGTTGTGCTCACCCAGGTCCACCTCCCGGTGCCCATCTTCTGGTATATAGGTCATTTTGACCTAGAAAAAAAAAATAAGGAGAGGACTTTTGGGACGGAGCGCCACCGTCTCGAGGCGGAACTTGGGTAGGAGCACTTTTTCCCTCCGACGGAGCGATTCCACCGGGGGAACTTCCCTCCCGAAGGGGAAATCATCGTCATCATCATCACGAACAACTCTCCCATCTTGGGGAGGGCAATCTCCATCAACATCTTCAACATCACCATCTCATCTCAAACCCTAGTTCATCTCTTGTGTTCAATCTTGTTACCGGAACTATAGTTTGGTGCTTGTGGGTGACTAGTAGTGTTGATTACATCTTGTACTTGATTACTATATGGTTTATTTGGTGGAAGATTATATGTTCAGATCCAATATGCTATTTAATACCCCTCTGATCTTGAGCATTATTATCATTTGTGAGTAGTTACTTTTGTTCTTGAGGTCACGAGAGAGATCATGTTGCAAGTAATCATGTGAACTTGATGTGTGTTCGATATTTTGATAGTATGTATGTTGTGATTCCCTTAGTGGTGTCATGTGAACATCGACTACATGACACTTCACCATATTTGGGCCTAAGTGAATGCATTGTGGAGTAGAAATTAGATGGTGGGTTGCGAGAGTGACAGAAGCTTAAACCCCAGTTTATGCGCTATTCCGTAGGGGACCGATTGGATCCAAAATTTTAATGCTATGGTTAGAATTTATTCTTAATACTTTTCTCGTAGTCGCGGATGCTTGCGGGAGGGTTAATCATAAGTAGGAGGTTTGTTCAAGTAAGAACAACACCTAAGCACGGGTCCACCCACATATCAAATTATCAAAGTAGCGAACACAAATCGAACCAACATGATGAAAGTGACTAGATGAAAATACCGTGTACCCTCAAGAGCGCTTTGCTTATCATAAGAGACTGTTTTGGCCTGTCCTGCTGCACTTTTGTTACTACTATCGTTACTTGCTCGTTACAAATTATCCTGCTATCAAACTACTCTGCTACTTACAATTTCAGCACTTGCAGACATTACCTTACTGAAAACTACTTGTCATTTCCTTCTGCTCCTTGTTGGGTTCGACACTCTTACTTATCGAAAAGAGCTACAATTGATCCCCTATACTTGTGGGTCATCAATAGCCACCCTATTTGCTCATGATGAGAAGATTCTCTACTATTATATTCTTAAATTATTTCCGTTCTCATTAAAGGGTGATGCTAAGATATGGTATAATACTCTTGCTCCTGGTTGTGTGCGTAGACCCCAGGATATGATCTGTTACTTCTCTGAAAAATATTTTCCTGCTCATAAGAAACAAGTTGCCTTACAGGAAATATTTAACTTTGTGCAAATTGAAGAAGAGAGTCTCCCACGGGCTTGGGGGAGGCTTCTCCAATTGCTTAATGCTTTGCCTAATCACCCTCTTAAGAAAAATGAAATACTTGATATCTTCTATAATGGACTAACCGATGCTTCTAGGGACTTCCTAGATAGTTGTGTTGGTTGTGTTTTCAGGGAACGAACCGTTGAACAAGCTAAGGAATTATTGAATAACATATTGAAAAATTATGATGATTGGACTCTTCTTGAACCACCGCATAGACCCACTCAAAGAAGAGGGGTATCTTATATCTCAGTCTTGAAGATATGCAAGTGGCAAAGAAATCTATGAAGGAAAAAGGTATTAAAGCAGAGGATGTTAAAAATTTACCTCCTATTGAAAAAAAATACATGGACTTGATACACCATCACCCAAGGTGGTAGAGGTAAACTCCTTAATGAAATTTGATGAAAGGGACAACCCTTATAATATGCATCCTAGTCAATGCCTTTATGAGTTTGATAATTACATTAGAAATCATGATCACTTCAACGAAAATGTTATGAAACAATTGAGATACAACTCTGATATGATTGATCGTTTGAGTGACTTGTTATTTAGAATGTCCAATGATGTTAGAGGTGTAGGAAAACATGCTTCTATGGTTCATACTCAGTTAGAACAAGTTGCTAAATCTACAAAGAGAGTTGCTTGAGGAAATGAATAATAATATCAATGATCATGATATTAGAGTAGTAACTAGAGGAGGTAGAATGACTCAAGAACCACTTTATCCTGAAGGTTACCCTAAAAGAATTGAACAAGACTCTCAAAGAATTAATACTCATGAACCTAGTCCTTCTAAAAAGAAGAAGAAAAATAAAAATGATAAGACTTTGCATGCCCCTAGTGAACCTGAAATAGAAAAACCTCCTGATAGTGATAATGATGTTTCTATATCTGATGCTGAAACTCAATCTGGTAATGAACATTCACCTAGTGATAATGAAAAGGATAATGAGGATGTTCATGAAGACACTCAACCAAACAATGATAAAGAACGAGATAATGATGTTGAGATAGAACCAGCTGTTGATCTTGATAACCCACAACCTAAAAATAAAAGATATGATAAAATAAAATAAACTTTGTGGCTGGAAAACATGGAAGAGAAAGAGAACCATGGGTCCAAAAACCAATGCCATTTCCACCTAAATCAACTAAGAAAAGAGATGATGAAGAATTTGTATGCTTTGCTAAAATGCTTAGGCCTGTCTTTCTGCGCACTCGTTTGACTGATATCTTAAAGATGGCCCCTTATGCAAAATACATGAAAGACATCATCTCTAATAAAAGAAAGATACCTCAAGCTAAAGTCTCCACCATGCTTGCTAATTATTCTTTTAAGGATGGAGTACCTAAAAAACTTGAAGACCCGGGAATACCAACTATACCTTGCTCCATCAAAAGAAACTATGTTAAAACTGCTTTGTGTGGTTTAGGAGCCGGTGTTAGTGTTATGCCTTTCTCTTTATATAAAAGACTTGATTTCAATAAACTCACACCTACTGAAATATATTTGGAAATGGCTGACAAATCAACTGCCATACATATCCGTATTTGTGAGGATGTGCCCCTTGTTGTTGCAAATGTTACTACTCGCTACTGCAGGATAGGCCAAACGCGACACTTAGATCAGAGACCCTTCGACGAAACTGTGTGCAATGCCATAATCGCAAACGGTGGTGTAAAAAACCGTCAAAAAAGGTGCAAAACATTTGCGATGACAGATGCATCAAACACGGTTCAGAATTTAGTTGCGTGTGCGATGCAGGGCATACGGTTCAGCTCAATTAACTGTTTGCGACGAGGAGGAACAAAAGAAACGGGCAGCCAGATGAAGGCGTGTGTGATATACAACATACAGTTCATTGGGATGAACTGTGTGTGATTAGGCAACACAATGGAAACGGTTCAACTGAACAAGATGTGTGTGATACGCGGCAAGCAGGTCCGTGATCAGAAATGTGTGCGAAGACCAATAATAACAAAGACGATTGCTGCTAATAAGCCATGTGAATTGCTCTGTCTACAATAGAATAACGTGTATATATATAACTGAAATAACCATCCAATTACATAAGTGACATACAGATCATTCGCACACACCTCAATAAACAATTGCATGCATTCTAAAGTAGGAGAAACGATCATCTAGTCATCTACTTCTTGTGACGCTCCCGCCACTCCTATGTGGCTTGATCCCTCGTCTAGGTCAGGAAGAAGACAATTCCTCATGTCAACGATCCGCCTGTACATCTCGTAGCTTGTGTACGCGTCCATGGCCGCGTACTTGACATGTTGTTCATCCAGTCTCTCATGCCACACACTGTGCCAGGCGTTCTTGTCCTTATTGCTCTCTTCCTTCATCTTCGCGTAGTAGGGGTCGATGATGGCCGAGGTGAGGTCAACCAGGGAGTTTAGTTTGTTTTTGTCGCTGCCCCAGACCTTGTAGTGGTGCTGGATGTTGACAAGATTCAGGCATTTCAAGTCAGAAACCTTGAGCGCTTTTAGATCGTTGGTGGTGTCCACCGTAGCGAAACTGTAGTCAGAGCTGTTGATAAACCTGGAGAAAAGTTGGCAAGGCCTTGTGGCAAGGTGGTAGTGGTGGACAAGGATGTCATGTCGCACGTACAACTGGGCGATGACAACCTTCTGATCATGCCTGGCACGACCGATGGTGTACTCGAGGTCGAAGCGACCACTCGGTACTTGTCCTCGGCAAGGAACTGCTCCATAGTTTGGATGGAGCTCTGCACCAAGACCGGATCGTTCGTGTACACCACCGAGAGGGCCTTCCCCCTCACGTGGGTGTCCACTACGTGATGCATGGTGAACTTCCCACCGTTGTCATCGTCGGCCGCCGGGAGCGCCATTGGAACCGCTGGATGTCCTCTCTGTATGTGTCCTCGTGGGTGTGCTTATTGTGTCGTGTGAGACGAGAGATGAAGGTAAATGGCCGCATGAATAAAAGGGGGCCAGGCGGCGTGGATTCTTGGTGCGTCCGCATGGCAGTTTTTGCAGCGGGTAACTGCATCGTCGTGCCGCGCCCGGCGCAACCGCTTGCACACGAACGTGCGTGATCGTGCGCCGGCCCCAAACACTGGCAGCGCGCGTGGAGGGACGAGGGCATAGCACCCGGAGGGACACGAGAGCAGAGCATGCGCGGCGGGATGCGAGCAGAGCGCGTTGCGGCCGCCTGAACCACAAGCAAGCACACGCATAGAGCAGTTGAACACACAGGAAATGGTCGCCTACAAGCCGGCCGACAGTTGTGTCGCTGCATAGAGAGCGGCCGTGTGCTACCACCTCCGTCTAGTCTATGGTCTCCTTTATATTCTGTGCCATACTTTGCCCTCAAATTTAACCAACAAAATGTTAATGCATGTTTTAAAAATTATATAATTGGAAACTATGTTCAAATACAAATCCAACTATATAATCTTTGGCGACATGCATTCGTATTTTATTAGTTAAATCATAATTATAAACCAGGACGGTGGTATAGTAGGTAATTAAATTGCAAATATTTTTTATTAACCATATGTGTACGTGGCCTTTCGTCCTCCTCTCGCACGTCTTGTCACCCCGCTGCCGCAGACAACTTATAGCGCAAGCTTGCGCAGCGTGTGGGGTGTTCTTTTTGACAAACGATGGCGCCAATGAATCATCGGTGAGCCCGTTCCCGCGCAACCTCGCAGGTTCTCGCGCAAGCTTCCCGCCCGACTCGGTGAAATCCCCCAAAATCCCAATGCTTACCGGCCTGCTATAGAAACCCTCATGGCCGGCGAGTCCTGCGTCGCATTTCCGCTCCCTCCCTGTAGCTTATCTCATCTACTTCTCCCACAATCGCCAATGGCACCGGTCCGTCGTCATTGCTCAGCCACTCCACCATCATCAGAGGACAGCTCCAGCTGGGAGGCTACACCGCGGCGGCAGTGCAGTCCCCGGCGTAGTGTAGTGCACATGGCGTCCCTGTTGGGTGTGCGCGGAACACCCACTACTCGCTCCGCCGCCGGTGCCCGTCGGCAGTTGTTGTCGGCTGCCGTTGTCGCCACACCACCCTCGAAATCCAGGGCCATCGCCCGCTCCGCTGCCGCGGCCGAAGGCGGGAGGTGGCTGTCGTGGCCGCCACCCCACTGCCGGCCACTGTGGCCATCATCTGCTCTGCCACCGCAGCCCGAAGGCGAGAGGTTGTGGTCGTGGCCGCCACCCCGTCATCGGCTGCCGTGGCCGCCTGCACACCGTCGACCGCTGGGGTCATCACCCGCTCCGCCACCGCCGCCCGAAGGCGGGAGGCGGAGGTGGATGCCCGCACGTGCGTCAGCGACCTTGCGCGCTACACCGAGTTCCTGCGGGAGGAGAAGGAGCGCCTCGTCGAGCACGCAAAGATCTTTACCGCCACCGTGGCCGCGGCACACACTGCTTCAGAGGCGAGGAATCAGGAGATCTACGAGGAGAACCACCGCTTCGAGAGGGGTCGTCTGGAGCGGCAGAGGGCCGTTCGAGGTGAGCGTCGCTGAAGCTCCAACAACGTCAGGCACCGTATCATGGTTGCCCAGCTCGTCGGAAGGCTCCTACTCCTCCGCCTCTTACTGAGCGATCAGTAGAGGAGAGGCAGCAGGAAGTAGTTGATACGTCTCCAACGTATCTATAATTTTTGATTGCTCCATGCTATATTATGTACTATTTTGGGCAATATTGGGCTTTATTATCCACTTTTATATTATTTTTGGGACTAACCTATTAACCGGAGGCCCAGCCCAGATTTGCTGTTTTTTGCCTATTTTAGTGTTTCGAGGAAAAGGAATATCAAACGGAGTCGAAACGGAACGAAATCAACTGGAGAAGTTATTTTTGGAAGGAAAGCTACTGGATGGACTTGGACTCCACGTCAGGAGCAAAGGGAGGTGCCCACGAGGGTGGGGGGGTGCGCCCACCCCCCTAGGGCGCGCCCCCTGCCTTGTGGGGCCCCCAAAGCTCCACCGACGTACCTCCTGCACCCATCTATACCTACGTATCGAAAAACTTCCAGAACAGAGATTTGATCAGGAGTTCCGCCGCCGCAAGCCTCTGTAGCCACCAAAAACCAATCGGGACCCTGTTTTGGCACCCTGCCGGAGGGGGGATCCCTCATCGGTGGCCATCTTCATCATCCCGGCGCTCTCCATGACGAGGAGGGAGTAGTTCACCCTCGGGGCTGAGGGTATGTACCAGTAGCTATGTGTTTGATCTCTCTCTCTCTCTCTCTCTCTCTCTCTCGTGTTCTTGATTTGGCACGATCTTGATGTATCACGAGCTTTGCTATTATAGTTGGATCTTATGTTTCTTCTCCCCCTCTACTCTCTTGTAATGGATTGAATTTTCCCTTTGAAGTTATCTTATCGGATTGAGTCTTTAAAGATTTGAGAACACTTGATGTATGTCTTGCCGTGCGTATCTGTGGTGACAATGGGATATCACGTGATTCACTTGATGTATGTTTTGGTGATCAACTTGCGGGTTCCGCCCATGAACCTATGCATAGGGGTTGGCACACGTTTTTGTCGTGATTCTCCGGTAGAAACTTTGGGCACTCTTTGAGGTTCTATGTGTTGGTTGAATAGATGAATCTGAGATTGTGTGATGCATATCATATAATCATACCCACGGATACTTGAGGTGACATTGGAGTATTTAGGTGACATTAGGGTTTTGGTTGATTTGTATCTTAAGGTGTTATTCTAGTACGGACTCTAGGGCTGCTTGTGACACTTATAGGAATAGCCGAATGGATTGATTGGAAAGAATAACTTTGAGGTGGTTTCGTACCCTACCATAATCCCTTCGTTTGTTCTCCGCTATTAGTGACTTTGGAGTGACTCTTTGTTGCATGTTGAGGGATAGTTATATGATCCAACTATGTTATTATTGTCGAGAGAACTTGCACTAGTGAAATTATGAACCCTAGGCCTTGTTTCCTATCATTGCAATACCGTTTACACTCACTTTTACCGCTCGCTACCTTGCTGTTTTTATATTTTCAGTTTACAAAAACCCCTATCTACCATCCATATTGCACTTGTATCACCATCTCTTCACCGAACTAGTGCACCTATACAATTTACCATTGTATTGGGTGTGTTGGGGACACAAGAGACTCTTTGTTATTTGGTTGTAGGGTTGCTTGAGAGAGACCATCTTCATCCTACGCCTCCTATGGATTGATAAACCTTAGGTCATCCACTTGAGGGAAATTTTCTACTGTCCTACAAACCTCTGCACTTGGAGGCCCAACAACGTCTACAAGAAGAAGGTTGTGTAGTAGACATCAGTAGTACAAAGCCCCTCCGTAGTAGTAGTATTTAGGGGCTATTTTGTTCAGTTCATCTGACTATAGATGTGGTGAAACTGTACAACGTACTTAAAATTAGCTAGTATATATAGTTGAACTAGCTATTTCAGTACGTGATTGGCAACAATTGGGGAAAAGTTTGGTTGGTTCAGCTGTTGAGTTGAACTGTTTGTATAAATTGAGAACGATTGCTTAATCTATGAATGAAATCTATGCTTAATTACTGAATTTTAGTTGCAAAAATTAGATACTGCTAGTGATTTTTAGCTTCATATTTTGACAAAGCAGTGTTACAAGGATTGACAAATCTTACCAAATTGTTTGTACGTGGTTGCACACGGGTCATCCAAAACAACCGTTTGCGTTGAAGGGATGCACAAATCGTGTGCTGCTCTCACTTTGCATACGGGTGTTCTATCTAAAACGTTTGCGATCAAGAACTGCAGAAATCCTGCTCGGCACATTTTCTCTTGGCTTCCTGGGGAAGCTGTCGGTTTGGATATGGGTGTTCTAACTAAAACATTTGCGATGAGTGTTTTATATTTAAAAAGTGAATTAAAATGCGGCTTGGGTGCCATTAACGGAGAGGACGCGAGCAAGGCGGGCGGCCATGGAAGTAAAAGGGCTCGCTTCCTAGTGAGCCTGCTCAGCGTACAGCTCGCACGCTTCCTGGTGAGCCTGCGCATTCGAGGACAGCTTGCACGCCTCTCAGTCAACCTGCGCACCGGACGACGCTCGCACGCCTCCCGTTCAGTCAAGGTCAGGCAGCTGTCCGCACGGCACCTCCTAAAGCCATTAAAACCAAGACACGTGGCGTCATGTGAATGGTTAACAGAACACACACGGTTTGAATTATACAAACGTTTTAGATATTAAAGTGGCGGCTATTTTTTAAAAATGCCTTTGTTGGTTGTCATTATTCAAGTGCGCCTTCTCTCAGAATGGACACGAAAAATACCATAGCATGTCGGGTGCCATTCCATGATAGAATGCCAAGTTTCATGAATTTCAGACGAGTTTTGGATTTACTAGAATTTAAAAACCAGACATCTCAACGTTTTGCCGGCAATCAACGGTGCCCTGGTGTTTGAAATTCATTCCCATTTCTTGCATGGGACCTAAGCATGCACCCAAGGACAGAGATTTGATTTTTCAACCAATTTATATGCACTGGAGCATGTGCATGTAGTTCAAATTTGAATTATGCACATAAATACATTGAAAACACAGTTAATGCATAAAAATGTCCAAACGAACCCCGGAAAATCACGAAAATTCACACAACACTCCTGTTGTTCTATGTTGACACGAGAAAAAATTTGAAAGCAATAATAGGCAATGGATATCGTTTCGTCCCCAAAGGTGGAACGTTCCCTATCGAAAACCATCATGCTTGTTGTGAGAAGCTCCGGTTTGTGAGAAGTATATACCCAAACCTGCCCCAAACGGGACAAAATTTTTACCACGGCATGTTGATGCCGCTCCATGATAGCATGCCAAGTTTCATGAATTTCAGACGAGTTCTGGATTTACTATAATTTAAAAACCAGGCATCTCAATGTTTTGCCCGCAATCAACGGCGCCCTGGTGTTTGAAATTCATTCCAATTTCTTGCATGGGACCTAAGCATGCACCTAGGACACATATTTGATTTGTCAACCGATTTATATGCACTGGAGCATGTGCATGTAGTTCAAATTTGAATTATGCACATAAATGCATTGAGAACTCAGTTAATGCATAAAAATGTCCAAACGAACCCCGAAAAATCACAAAAATTCACATAGCAATCATGTTGTTCTATGTTTACATGAGAAAAAAATTTGAAAGCAATAAGAGGCAATGGATATCGTTTTGTCCCCAAAGGTGGGACGTTCCCTACCGAAAACCATCATGCTTGTTGTGAGAAGCTCCGGTTTGTGAGAAGCATATACCCAAACCTGCCCCAAATGGGACAAAAAAATTACCATGGCATGTTGATGACGCTCCATGACAGCATGCCAAGTTTCATGAATTTCAGACGAGTTTTGGATTTACTAGAATTTAAAAACCAGGCATCTCAATGTTTTGCCGGCAATCAACGGTGCCCTGGTGTTTGAAATTCATTCCCATTTCTTGCATGGGACCTAAGCATGCATTCAAGAACACATATTTGATTTTTCAACCAATTTATATGCTATGGAGCATGTGCATGTAGTTCAAATTTGAATTATGCACATAAATGCATTGAATACTCAGTTAATGCATAAAAAATGTCCAAATGAACCCCGAAAAATCACAAAAATTCACACCACTCTCATGTTGTTCTATGTTGACACGAGAAATAATTTGAAAGCAATAAGAGGCAATGGATATCGTTTCGTCCCCAAAGGTGGGACATTCCCTACCGAAAACCATCATGCTTGTTGTGAGAAGTTCCGGTTTGTGAGAAGCATATACCCAAACCTGCCCCAAATGGGACAAAATTTTTACCATGGCATGTTGATGCTGCTCCATGATAGCATGCCAAGTTTCATGAATTTCAGATGAGTTTGGATTTACTAGAATTTAAAAACCAGGCATCTCAATGTTTTGCCAGCAATCAACGGTGCCCTGGTGTTTGAAATTCATTCCCCTTTCTTGCATGGGACCTAAGCATGCACCCAAGGACACATATTTAATTTTTCAACCAATTTATATTCACTAGAGCATGTGCATGTAGTTTAATTTTGAATTGTGTTCCTGAAATGGCTAGAAAACCAATTTAGTTTATAAAATGTTCAAACAAACCCTGAATAACTCCAATTATTTTACGACACATATATAGTTGCATGTTCACTCCAGATAAAAGGTCTAGCAATTCAAACACCGTCCATTGCCGTTGTGACCACATTATGTAATTCAAATCAAGATGAAAAATCAAGTAGATCGCACATAGTTTATTATCATCAACCATGTGAGATGCAGCACAAAATATCCTGGAGCGCCGTTGGTGTATAGTACGCCTATGGCTTATGCGAGAAGGTGCGTCGGCTACAGTCCACAGCCGGCGTCTCAAGCACACTAGCTCGCTCCCCAAATATCATTTCACTGTTCAATCATGGTTCGTGAAAGATGGGCACGTGGACCCGCGTCATGAGGGCAACTTCAGTGGCCCACTCCGGCGAGAGCGCGGCCGCAACCACAATGCGCGTGCTAACAAGGTGCATGAGCACGGCCGCAATCTATGACCGGGCGACAAAGGCAGCCCAAACGGCCGTTGTTGCTTCTTAGGTGGCGGCAACAACATCTGCCTCGAGGATAGCAACTGGCGAGAGCGGCACAACATCTGTCCGTTCCGCAGCGGCGGCCTTAGCCTTGATGGAGGCCGCCCCACGACCATGTCGAGGCCACCCACGCCCAGCTCATGGCGGTCACCGCACAAATTGAACGAAGCTTCTCTGTCAACGGTCGGCAACCCACGGCTGAAGAGCTGGCAATCGCCCAGAGCGTTCAAGCAGCCGTCCGTTCCTTCGCCGCATACCTTGCAACGACGGAGCCCGTCCAAGCCCAGATCGCGTCCGCCCACGCCCAGCTCGTGGCAGCCTTTTCCAAAAAGATGGCGGATGCGGAAGGCAAGATGCTTGCCGAGTATAGTGCGATGGATGCCATGGAGCCCCTTTCCCAGGAGACCGTCGGGCGTGAGCTCGACATGGAGGCAGCGGCGGAGATCGACGAGCACCAGCCGTAGTACTACTCTTTGTTTTGTTTAATTAAGAGCACCGGTCTTTCATTTGTTAGAGTAATGTTTAGGTCAGCTAGCTCTATTTAATTGCTGAACTTGCTTGATTAAGAAGTGTGGGTGTGCTGTAGTCTCCTTTGTGTACCCAAATTATGCAATGACGTGGATGACCACTGTAACCATGGAAATTCAAACCAAAACTTTTGACGTTCAAACTCATCACACACGGGTGAAGCTATCTGATTCGTTTGTGATGTCCACATGTCGTACACAGTTCTGAATAAGGGACCGTGTCTGATGACACTTTGCGCACCAGTTTTTTGGCTGAAGCGATTCCAAATTTTCAGCTTCCGCGGAAATATCTACCTCCCCGCCCCTCCCCCTTACCAAAAGCCACATTCCCCCCTCTTTCCGCCTTCCTTTCCAAGTTGAAACCTTTACTCCTTGCTTGCAGCGCCGCCTCCTCGTCGGCAACCCTCCTTCACGCTGCTTGGCCTCGTCTATCCAGGAAGGTAATCCACACCCGACCCCCATCCTCCTCCTCCTTCCACATCCCACATGCCCGACCGCCGGCGCGAGCGTGACACCTTCCACCCAAATCACCGACCCCTCCACCAAATAAGCGCCGGCCTAAGCCATGGTGCACGCAGTATAGCCAGGATCTCAATGAGAATTTGGCAGTGGAGAAGCAAATCGCGGCCGCACGCACGGATGAGGTCGCGATGGCTGCCATTCGTGCCGACCCCCAGATCTTGGAGGTGCACCTTGCCATTTGCTAGCTACGCCGGTTAAGCATGCTCGGTTTACCTATTGCGTGTGCTGCTCCTGCCTTTCCTTCACAAATTCTAGTGAATTGTGCTATCTAATTTTACCATGCAATATGTTGCTCTAGTGTATATGTTCTATATGTCGTGCAGTGTGGTGCTCACTTATTAATTGTTTTGTTAATTAGTTGTCGTCTTCAGTTAACTGTTTGGTTCAATTCTGCAAATGTGATGTTCAATTCTTCAGGCTGCAATTTTGTATTGTCTTCCATGTGAGAAATAAATCGAATTTATCTTTACAAAATACACGAGAAACGAATATAATCGCTATATTTCCAAGTTGTCAAGCATGCTTGGTTTTGTTATACATTGTGCAATGTGGTGCTCAGTTAACGTCTGATTCATTTGTGTTGTGGTGTTTAGTTAACTGTTTTGTTCAATTCTGCAATGCGATGTTCAATAGTTGTGGGTGCATTCTGTTATTGTATACCATGTGAGGAATAAATCGAATTTGGCTATAGTAAATACATGAGAAACAAATATAATTGCTACAATTGGCTGTAGTTAACTGTTTGGTTAACTATCTGATCTTCTATTAGGAGTATGTTATATTGTGCAATCTAGTGCTCAGTTAATGTTTGGTTAATTTGTTGTGGTGTTTAGTTAACTGCTTGGTTCAATTCTGCAATGCGATGTCCAATTGTCGTGGGTAGAATTTTGTATTGTTGTGCATGTGAGGAATAAATCAAATTTGGCTGCACTTAATACATGAGAAACATATACAAGTGCAATATTTCCTAGTTCTTAATCATGCTTGGTTTGGGTAAATGGGTTTTCCGTGTGGTTTTGAATTAATCTGATGAATCTGTAATGTGCTTATTTTTCATTAACATATTTTACTGATAGCATGCGAACCCTTACTTAACCTGATGACTAACTACCTTACGTGTTGAAGGGAAACAATGGGAAGCACTGAGGTTTACAATCGAGGTTAGCACGTGCATGGTCCGTTCTCTAATAGCACATTATTGTGCAATTGCAAGAACCATTCTAATATTTTGGTTTTTAACAATTTGGTCTTGCACATGTAGGTCCTGCTGTCAGAGGTTTTGACCCACTATTCGACCCTTTTTGCATATGGGGAAATGAGTTATCCATGAATATCAATCAAATCAAGAAACTCAGAAAGATTGTTAGGATAAAGAAATTAGCGAAAAAAAACAACAAGATCTTTGTCTGCATAATGAATAAGACATCAGTTAACTACAAGATGGTACTAACTATTATACCTTGCCTTTTTTATTCCTTTGCCCCATTTCTAATATAGAGAAGATATTTATGCACATCCTTGTTTTCAGGCCTTTCCAAAGCAGTTCACTGATGATTACCTCCCAAACCACCTCTATGGTCAGGAGGCGAGGAAGGTTTTCATACAACACCCACGGTTCAATATTGAAGTGTTCCTGAAGAGGACGAAGGATGGACGGTCAATAATCCATAGGCACTGGCCTAAAGTTGCAAAGACCTTCAACATGAATGAAGGCTCAATATTCACCTTCAGCTTCAGCAGTTTTCCAGATGAGATGCATCTGTCTAGATACCGTCTATGATGCTAATTTCGAAAGGTTCTACATGTTGCATGTGGAACTTGCTGCTGGTGCAGTTGTGTAATGGGGTAGCTGAGTGCTGAAGCTATATCATGTTGTACTTTGATGTATTTCAATTATGAAATTCTGCTTACTTAATATGGAAATGAAATATATTGTGTGCTTAATATGAAATGTCAATTAGATTAATAAATGGATTATGAATAATCGGATAATTAGCCCGCTAATGGCGAATTAGCCTGCTAATTGGGTTTTGCTATTGCAAACGGTTGTTGAAAAAAATACCGTGGGCGATGACCTCAGGCAACACACACAGTTTCTCGAAATAAACCGTGTTGGATCAATGAACAATCATACACGACTTTCTCCTGAAAACTGTTTGCGTTAGGCCACCTTGCGCAAACGTTTACCACATAAAAACTATGTGTGATGGACAACCTTTGCCACACAGTTTTTTCTACGGACCATGTGTGATACATTCAATAACACAAACGATTTAACGAGAAAAATTGTGTGTGATGTACCTGTGAACGGAAACGTTTTCCTTTGGAGCGACTGTGTGGGATGTACATACGAATGGAAATGTTTAGCAGGGACTGACTGTGTGGGATGTACTTGGGACCGGAAACAATTTCGCCGTATAATTGTATTTTTAACTCTACTATACGTATTTCCGTATTTGTGCGCTCGCCGGTCGCACACGACCTCATTTTGTTGAGCATGTGTGCCAGGAGGGCATATCCCCGACGGTTTCTGGATTGTGTGGGAAGGACCCCCCCTATCGTCCACACTCACTTGGCGACGGTTCCAAATGCCATCGCGGAAAGGGGTTAAAAACCGTTTGTTTAGGACCGACGCGCACCAATGACTTTAACTGACTTTGTTATACTTGAGATGCCCGAGGACGACAACATGTCGATTATCCTTGGTAGACCCTTCTTGAATACTTTAGGAGCTGTTATTGATTGTAATAAAAGCAAGGTCACTTTTCATATCAATGGTAATGAGCATACGGTACACTTATCGAAGAAACAATTCCAAGTGAATGGTATTAATGTTATTGAAAAATCTCTGACACTCACTATTGGAAGTTTTCAACTAGCTCTACCTAATGCCAAAAAGAAATATGAAATGCTTATTGTTGGGGACATGCATATCTCCATTGAGGTAACTTAGTGTTTTATTAAAGTTTTTCAGTTTCACGCTAATCGAAAGTGGTTGTTAATAAGATTTGATCAAAATTATTAATGGATCATTTTTAGAGGTATGAAGTTGATGAATTTAATAAACACTACCTTCTCTCCTTACCTTTTGTTTTCTGTTTTTCTTAGTTAAATAAAATAAAATGCCATGTTTTGTCCTTTTTCTGAATTTCCCGTGCAATAAAAAATGATCAAAAATAGAAGTTCTCAGAATGCCCTAAAAATTTAATACGATTTATTCTGAATATTTCTGAATTTTTGATACAAATAACATCAGAGGGGCGTGCACCAGGTGGGCACAAGCCACGTGGGCGCGCCAGCAGCCCCAGGCGCGCCCTAGTGGGTTGTGGTCCCCACGTGGGCCCCCTCACTTATCTCTTTAGCCCATGTCATCACCTACCTCTAGAAAAAAATTCACCATTGCTCTCTCTCTCTCTCTCATGTTCTTGCTCTCAAACCCGCGGATTTCGATCTCTTTGCTCGAAGATCCATTTCCGAAACTATTTTGGGGGATTGCTACTTGGTATGTGACTCCTCCATTGGTCCAATTAGTTTTTGCTTTAGTGCTTTATATTTTGAATAATTAGCTGCTCTTGGTGATGCTGTAGATGAGCTTGCATGTTTAATTCTTAGAGTTCTAAGTAGTTTGAATGCTTGATATGGCCTCTATGCATCCCTATGATTAGTTGCTATCAATCTTGTAAAGTTTTATTGACAAAATTTTTGTGGACTAAAAATTTCAGAATTTTATTTATAGGAATAAGATGAGTTTCTTTAGGAAGTTTGCTTTCAAAAAGAACTCCAAGGGAGTTATTGGGGAGTCATTGGACAATGACCTCCGCACCTAGAGAATGGTGGAGGTGCGGCCGTGCGAATGGCAGCACAACCCACTCATGGATGGAGTCGGAATCTGGCAAGAGTTCACACAATTTGTTGCTAATGCTGGCCTTACCAACTTTATCGCAGTTGAGTGTGAACAATACCATCTCCTTATGAATTCCTTTGTGCAAAGTTTCCATTTTTAAGTAGGAATAACCCTCCTGAGGTACAGTTTAATCTTTATGCTGAACCTCGTCAGATACCACTTACTGAATTTTATGATATATGCTTGATCCCTTCTGACGGGGAAATAAGGGAGCCTAGGCCTGTAGAGTTCGAGGGCTTTTATCGTACTCTGTCAGTGGGAGATGAGAGAGGGGTGTCGAGTGTCATCACCACTAGCTTGCAGTTTCCTTCTATGCATTATTTTGCTCTATTCATTGCTAAGTGCTTAATTGCTAGGGAGAAGGTTGGTGCACTCTGTGCTTCGAACTTCGCCATCTTACGTCATGCACTATACAGTGACAACACCTATAGCCTAGGGGCTATCATTGCACGTCGCCTACACCTTAACAGATCCAAGGGTAAAATTCATGGCGGTATTTATGCGACTCTCTTAGCGAGTCACTTTAACGTTCGGATATGCCAGCATGATTATCGTTTGCCCAAGGTTTACTTAGATCGCGAGGCTATGGCAGATAATCAGTTTATTGATGTCGAGAACACTGACATTTCTGTTCCCTGCAACCGTGTTTTCAGTGAGGATACACGTGATATTATTCTGTTGCCTGCACCTTGATAACCCACAAGTATAGGGGATCACAATAGTTTTCTAGGGTAGAGTATTCAACCCAAATTTATTGATTCGACACAAGGGGAACCAAAGAATATTCCCAAGTATTAGCAGCTGAGTCGTCAATTCAACCACACCTGAAAGACTTAATATCTGCAGCAAAGTATTTAGTAGCAAAGTAGTATGGACGTAACGGTAATGGTGGCGAAAGTAACAGTAGCAGTTTTTATAGTAATTATAACAGTGGCAACGGAAAAGTAACTAAGCAAAGATCAATATGTGAAAAGCTCGTAGGCAATGGATCAGTGATGGATAATTATGTCGGATGCGATTCCTCATGCAACAGTTATAACATAGGGTGACAGAGAACTAGCTCCAGTTCATCAATGTAATGTAGGCATGTATTCTGAATATAGTCATACGTGCTTATGGAAAAGAACTTGCATCACGTCTTTTGTCCTACCCTCCCGTGGCAGCGGAGTCCTATTGGAAACTAAAGGATATTAAGGCCTCCTTTTAATAGAGTACCAGACCAAAGCATTAACACTTAGTGAATACATGAACTCCTCAAACTATGATCATCACCGGGAGTGTCCCGATTATTGTCACTTTGGGGTTGCCGGATCATAACACATAGTAGGTGATTATTGACTTGCAAGATAGGATCAAGAACTCACATATATTCATGAAAACATAATAGGTTCAGATATGAATTCATGGCACTCGGGCCCTAGTGACAAGCATTAAGCATAACAAAGTCATAGAAACATCAATCTCAGAACATAGTGGATACTAGGGATCTAACCCTAACAAAACTAACTCGATTACATGATAAATCTCATCCAACCCATCAACCTCCAGCAAGCCTACGATGGGATTACTCACGCACGACAGTGAGCATCATGAAATTGGTGATGGAGGATGGTTGATGAACGGACTCCAGATCAGCCCTCCCGAGAGAGATTAGGGCTTGGCGACGGCTCCGTATCGTAAAACGTGATGAATCCTTCTCTCTAATTTTTTCTCCCCGAATGTGAATATATGGAGTTGGAGTTGACGTCGGTGGAGTCTCAGGTGGCCCACGAGGTAAGGGGCGCGCCCCAGGGGGTGGGCGCACCCTGCACCCTCGTGGACGGGGTGTGGGCCCCCTGATGCTGATTCTTTCGCCAGTATTTTTTATTAATTCCAAAATGTGTCTCCGTGGATTTTCAGGTCATTCCGAGAAGTTTTATTTGTGCACAAAAATAACACCATGGCAATTCTGCTGAAATCAGCGTCAATCCGGGTTAGTTCCGTTCAAATCATGCAAGTTAGAGTCCAAAACAAGGGCAAAAGTGTTTGGAAAAGTAGATACGTTGGAGACGTATCAACTCCCCCAAGCTTAAACCTTTGCTTGTCCTCAAGCAATTCAGTTGACAAACTGAAAGTGATAAAGAAAAACTTTTACAAACTCTGTTTGATCTTGTTGTTGCAAATATGTAAAGCCAACATTCAAGTTTTCAGCAAAGATTATGAACTAACCATATTCACAATAACATTTAGGTCTCATGTTCACTCATATCAATGGCATAATCAACTAGCGAGCAATAATAATAAATCTCGAATGGCAACACTTTCTCAAAACAACCATAATATGATAACAAGGTGGTATCTCGCTAGCCCTTTCTGAGACCGCAAAACATAAATGCAGAGCACCTCTCAAGATCAAGGACTGACTAGACATTGTAATTCATGGTAAAAGAGATCCAGTCATAGTCATACTTAATGTAAATTAATAGTAATGCATGCAAATGACAACGGTGCTCTCCAACTGGTGCGTTTTAATAATAGGATGATGACTCAACATAAAATTAAACATATAGGCCCTTCGCAGAGGGAAGCAGGGTTTTGTAGAGGTGCCAGAGCTCGAGTTTTGAAACAGAGATAAATAATATTTTTAGTGGCATACTTTCGTTGTCAACATAACAACCAAGAGATCTCGATATCGTCCATGCTACATACATTGTAGGCGGTTCCCAAACAGAATGGTAAAGTTTATACACCCCCACCACCAACAAGCATCAATCCATGGCTTGCCCGAAACAACGGGTGCCTCCAACTAACAACAATCCTAGGGGAGTTTTGTTTGCAATTATTTTGATTTGAGCATAGGACTGGGCATCCCGGTTACCGGCCATTTTCTCGTGAATGATGAGCGGAGTCCACTCATCATGAGAATAACCCACTTACCATGGAAGATATAGAAAGCCCTAGTTGATACATGAGCTATTCGAGCATACAAAGCAGAATTTCATTTGAAGGTTTAGAGTTTGGCACATACAAATTTACTTGGACGACAGGTAAATACCGCATATAGGAAGGTATGGTGGACTCATATGGAATAACTTTGGGGTTTATGGAAGTGGACGCACAAGCAGTATTCCCGCTTAGTACAAGTGAAGGCTAGAAAAAGACTGGGAAGCGACCAACTAGAGAGCGACAACAGTGATGAACATGCATTAAGATTAATCAACAATGAGTGCAAGCATGAGTAGGATATAAATCACCATGAACATAAAAATCGTGGAGGCTATGTTGATTTTATTTCAACTACATGCGTGAACATGTGCCAAGTCAAGCCACTCGAATCGTTCAAAGGAAGATACCACCCTATCATACCACACCACAACCATTTTAATATCATGTTGGCATGCAAGGTAAACCATTATAAACTCCTAGCAAATTAAGCATGACATGAGCAACTATAATCTCTAATTGTCATTGCAAACATGTTTCATTCATAATAGGCTGAATCAGGAATGATGAACTAATCATATTTACAAAAACAAGATAGGTCGAGTTCATACCAGCTTCTCTCATCTCAACCAGTCCATCATATATCGTAATTATTGCCTTTCACTTGCACGACCGAACGGTGTGGATAATAATAAAAGTGCACGTGCATTGGACTAAGCTGGAATCTGCAAGCATTTAATACAAGGGAGAAGACAAGGTAATATGGGCTCTTGGTTAAATAAAAAATAATGCATATGAGAGCCACTCAACATTTTCATCATGATCTTCTCCTCTCGACCCCCAAAGAAAAGAAAAGAAATAAAACTATTTACACGGGAAAGCTCCCAACAAGCAAAAGAAGAAAGAGAAATCTTTTTGGGTTTTCTTTTAATTAATACTACTACAGGCATGGAAAGTAAACTAGCTAAAAGCTACAACTATTTTTTTTGGTTTTTCTTAATGTTTTTCAGACACACAAGAAGAAGGCTTAGAAAAGAAAATAAACTAGCATGGATAGTACATTGAAAAAGTATGAACGCCGACAACTACAATGAGTGTATGAACATGAATGTAATGTCGGTGAGAAATACGTACTCCCCCAAGCTTAGGCTTTTGGCCTAAGTTGGTCTATGGCCACGGATCAAAGATACCCTCTCTGGTGTACTAAGGAGGGTCCTCAGGGTGCCACTGGTTGGCTATGTCCTCCGGATCCCACTGATAAACAGACTATCGATAAGGGTCAAGTGGTGGCTCTGGCTCAGGCTCTGGAACTTGTGTTAGGCTCCAGTATGCATAAATGGCCTCTGGCAAGATGAGGTACGAGCCTGAAAGTATATTAAACAAAGAGGGAGCAGGCAAGGTAATAATCTCATAGTGAGTTTTATCAAATATCATATTGTACTTAAGCATCTTCTTCTTATTTTTAATAATAAAGTCATGCGCTACCATACTCTTATAATCTAGAAAAATAGGGGGCAGCAACTTTTCCTCTTTCTCATAATGCCTAATAGGTATCTCAAAGTGTGCAGGAAGGCGCAAAGCAAAGATGCCTCTGAAGATAGGGCCTTTTGTATGGTTCAGACTTAATCGTTTAGCAATAATAGCGCCTAAGCTGAAAGTTGTATCACGAAACAAAGCATGGCACAAAATGATAGATCAGGGGCACTAAGATTTCCACTGTTCCTGCGACCAATTAAGCATCTACTAGCAAATATTGCAAAGTAACGTAGAACAGGAAAGTGTATACTAGTAATTCTCGCATAGGAAACTTTTCTTGTTTCCCCTATAGCAGTCCTATCAATAAATCCATCCACATCACTACGGTGTGGCTCCTCGATGCTACACACAAAGGGTATTTTGCAGACTCGATAAAAATCATAGAGTGACATCTCCTTAACCTCATCATATAAATGAAACTCCACTGAAGGTGGTGATTTCTTAGCATGAAATAAAAAATTTGCACGAAAAATATTAGTGAGTAGGAGATACTGTTCACGCTAGTCGTGGAGGAAGTCGGTGAGGCCTGCATTCTCAGCCAAGTAATAAAAATCATCATAAATTTCGGCGGCTCTCAAGAACTCATCACAAGGCCATTCGCACGGCCGAACCTCCACAGTGCGAGGAAGATTGTATTTGGGATTTTTATTCTCTTCATTTTGCTTATCCTTCGAGCTTCGGCTCGAAGAACCTCTCAACAACCTCTTCAACATTTTCTCCGTCTAAAAATTTCTGAAATCTTTAGTGACTCAAATAAAAGTGAACCAAACTCAACAAGATTGATAGCAACTACTCCCACAAGTGCCTAGAGGCTATATCATGCATTAAAACTACTTTGGACCATATAAATTTGACATGCAAGCTCAAGAACAGGGTCACCTTAGCAGCAAAATTTTGCAATAAATAAAGCACTAGAACAAAACTAATTGGACCATTGGAGGAGTCACATACCGAAACAATCCCCCAAAACAATTTTATGAATGAAGCTTTGAGCAAGGAGATCGAAAATGGCAGCAAGATGAGCTAGAACACGAGTTTGAGCTATGGGAGGATTTTTCTGGAGGAAGTCAAAGTGAGTGGGTGCAGGAATAAGTGGAGGATTCCACATGGGTCCCACGAGGCAGGGGTTGTGCCCTCGTGGCCAAATGGTGGGGCCCCTTGGTGTGTTCTCAGTGCCAAATATTCTTAAATATTCTACAAAAATCATATTTCAATTTCAGGACGTTTGGAGAACTTTTATTTTCGGGGCATTTTTTATTGTAAGGATAATTCAGAAAACAGAGAGAAAATACTATTTTTGCTTTATTTAATCTAAATAACAGAAAGTAAAAGGAGGGTACAGAGAGTTGTGCTTTCTAACTTCATCCATCTCATGCTCATCAAAAGGAATCCACTAACAAGGTTGATCAAGTCCTGTTAACAAACTCTTTCCGAATCGCATGGAACCGGAGAATTTTCGAAGAACTCTAGGTTTCCTCAACAGGGATATGCATATCCCCAATAATAAGAATATCATATTTCTTCTTGACAGTAGGAAGAGGGAATTCAAAACCTCCAATAGTAATTGTTGAAATGTTTCCAATAGAATTGATACTGTGGACTTGAGGTTGTTTCCTCGGAAAGTGTACTGTATGCTCATTACGATTAACATGAAAAGTGACATTGCCTTTGTTGCAATCAATAACAGTCTCGGCAGTATTCAAAAAGGGTCTACCAAGGATAATCGACATACTATCGTCCTCAGGAATATCAAGAATAACAAAGTCCGTTAAAATAGCAACGTTTGCAACCACAACAGGCACATCCTCACAAATACCAACAGGTATAGCAGTTGATTTATCGGCCATTTGCAAAGATATTTCTGTAGGTGTTAACTTATCCAAATCAAGTCTACGATATAAAGAGAGAGGCATAACACTAACACCGGCTCCAAGATCACATAAAGCAGTTTTAACATAGTTTTTTTTAATGGAGCATGGTATAATTGGTACTCCTGGATCTCCTAGTTTCTTAGGTATTCCACCTTTAAAAGTATAATTGGCAAGCATGGTGGAAGACACTCTTGATTTATTTACCGAACTAGCAACAAGGAGCTTTTCCGAGAAGATTTCCCTGTTCAGAAAAGGGTAGGAAACAGTGGCTTTTCCCGAGCAACCGGTCCCACTACTACTTCCTTGATTCCCGGGAAAGAAGGAAGACCGAGGGTAACTAACTCTTCCTTCTAAAAAATCTATATCCCAGCTCGTTTTCATCGAGCTTTCAGCTTCCGGTATCCTTCTTTTATTTGTAACAATATCTTTCATGTATTTAGCATAAGGATTCATTTAAGCATATCAGTCAAACGCATACGCAAAAAGATAGGTCTAATCATTTCAGCAAAGCGCTCAAAATCCTCATCATCCTTTTTCTTGGATGGTTTAGGAGGGAAAGGCTTGGGTTTCTGAACCCATGGTTCTCTTTCTTTACCGTGCTTCCTAGCAACGAAGCCTCTCTTATCATAATGTTGATTCTTTGATTGTGGGTTATCAAGATCAACAGCAGGTTCAATCTCTACATCACTGTTATCGCTAGGTTGAGCATCAATATGAACATCATCATTAACATTATCACTAGGTTCATGTTCATCCCCAGATTGTGTTTCAGCATCAGAAATAGAAATATCATTGGGATTCTCAGGTGGGTCAACAACAGGTTCACTAGAAGCATGCAAAGTCCTATCATTTTTCTTTTTCTTCTTCTTAGAAGGACTAGGTGCATCAACATTAGTTCTCTGAGAATCTTGCTCAACTCTCTTAGGGCGGCCCTCAGGATACAGAGGTTCCTGAGTCATTTTACCCCCTCTGGTCATAACTCTAACAACATTATCATTTTTCTTATTATTTAATTCATTGAGCAAATCATCTTGTGCTTTAAGCACTTGTTATACTTGAGTGGTAACCATAGAAGCATGTTTACTAATAAGTTTAAGTTCACCTTTAACTCTAGACATATAATCACTCAAGTGTTCAATCATATAAGCATTACGTTTCAATTGTCTACGAACATAAGCATTAAAGTTTTCTTGTTTAACAATAAAATTATCAAACTCATCCAAGCATTGACTAGCAGACTTATTACGAGGAATATCACCTTCATCAAATCTATAGAGAGAATTTACCTTTACTACCTGTGTCGGGTTATCAAGACCATGTATTTCTTCAATAGGCGGTAAATTCTTAACAACTTCAGCTTTAATACCCTTTCCTTTCATATATTTCTTTGCCTCTTGCATATCTTCAGGAATGAGAAATAGAATACCCCTTTTCTTCGGAGTTGGCTTAGGAGTTGGTTCAGAACTGTCCAATCATTATCATTACTCAATATATTATTCAACAACAATTCAGCTTGCTCAATGGTTCTTTCCCTGAAAACACAACCAACACAACTATCCAGGTGGTCTCTGGAAGCATCGGTTAGTCCATTATAAAAGATATCAAGTATTTCATTTTTTTGATAGGATGATCAGGCAAAGCATTAAGTAATTGGAGAAGCCTCCCCCAAGCTTGTGGGAGACTCTCTTATTCAATTTGCACAAAATTATATATTTCCCTTAAGGCAGCTTGTTTCTTATGAGCAGGGAAATATTTAGCAGAGAAGTAATAAATCATATCCTGGGGACTACGCACACAACCAGGAGTAAGAGAATTAAACCATGTTTTAGCATCACCCTTTAATGAGAACAGAAATAACTTAAGGATATAGTAGTAACGAATTTTTTCCTCATGAGTGAATAGGGTGGCTATATCATTTAATTTAGTAAGATGTGCCACAACAGTTTCAAATTCATAGCCATAAAAAGGATCAGATTCAACCAAGGTAATTAACTCAGGATTGATAGAGAAATCATAATCCTTATCAGAAATACAGATAGGTGAAGTAGCAAAAGCAGGGTCATATTTCATTCTAGCATTCAGAGATTTTTCTTTCAACTTAGCTAACAGTTTGTTAAGATCATATCTATTTTTGCAAGCAAGAAAGTCTCTAGCAGTTTCTTCATCCATAACATAACCCTCAGGCACATCAGGCAATTCATATCTAGGGGGAGAATCTTCATCATCACTTTCATCAATATTACCTGTTTCAATAATTTCATTCTCTCTAACCCTAGCAAGTTGTTCATCAAGAAATTCACCTAATGGCATAATATTATCAAGCATAGAAGTAGTTTCTCATAAGTATCATGCAAAGCAGAAGTGACATCATCAATAAAATGCGACATATCAGAATCAATAGCAGGAGTAGGTGTCGCAAGTTTACTCATAACAGAAGGTGAATCAAGTGCAGAGCTAGATGGCAAAATTTTACCTCCCCTCATAGTTGAGGGATAAATCTTGGTTTTTTCGTCTTTCAAGTTCCTCATAGCGATCAACAGATATAAATCCCAAGTGACTCAAAGAATAGAGCTATGCTCCCCGGCAACGGCGCCAGAAAATAGTTTTGATAACCCACAAGTATAGGGGATCACAACAGTTTTCGAGGGTAGAGTATTCAACCCAAATTTATTGATTCGACACAAGGGGAGCCAAAGAATATTCTCAAGTATTAGCAGCTGAGTTGTCAATTCAACCACACCCGGAAGACATAATATATGCAGCAAAGTATTTAGTAGCAAAGTAGTATGGAAGTAACGGTAACGGTGGCAAAAGTAATAGTAGCAGTTTTTATAGTAATTGTAACAGTGGCAATGGAAAAGTAACTAAGCAAAGATCAATATGTGAAAAGCTCGTAGGCAATGGATCAGTGATGGATAATTATGTCCGATGCGATTCCTCATGCAACGGTTATAACATAGGGTGACACGAAACTAGCTCCAGTTCATCAATGTAATGTAGGCATGTATTCCGAATATAGTCATACGTGCTTATGGAAAAGAACTTGCATGACATCTTTTATCCCACCCTCTCATGGTAGCGGGGTCCTATTGGAAACTAAGGGATATTAAGGCCTCCTTTTAATAAAGTACCGGACCAAAGCATTAACACTTAGTGAATACATGAACTCCTCAAACTACGGTCATCACCGGGAGTGGTCCTGATTATTGTCACTTCGGGGTTGTCGGATCATAACACATAGTAGGTGACTATTGAATTGCAAGATAGGATCAAGAACTCACATATATTCATGAAAACATAATAGGTTCAGATCTGAATTCATGGCACTCGGGCCCTAGTGACAAGCATTAAGAATAGCAAAGTCATAGCAACATCAATCTCAGAACACAGTGGATACTAGGGATCAAACCCTAACAAAACTAACTCGATTACATGATAAATCTCATCCAACCCATCAC
Organism: Aegilops umbellulata; assembly: GCA_032464435.1. Lineage (NCBI taxonomy): Eukaryota > Viridiplantae > Streptophyta > Magnoliopsida > Poales > Poaceae > Aegilops > Aegilops umbellulata. The sequence continues at coordinate 82,378,321 of CP136058.1, forward strand.
CGTCTAGCAAGCCTACGATGGGATTACTCACGCACGGCGGTGAACATCATGAAATTGGTGATGGAGGATGGTTGATGATTACGACGGCGACGGATTCCCCTCTCCGGAGCCCCGAACGGACTCTAGATCAGCCCTCCCAAGAGAGATTAGGGCTTGGCGGCGGCTCCATATCGTGAAACGCGATGAATTCTTCTCTTTGATTTTTTTCTCCCCGAACGTGAATATATGGTGTTGGAGTTGAGGTCGGTGGAGTCTTAGGGGGGCCACAAGGCAGGGGGCGCGCCCCAGGGGGTGGGCACGCCCTGCACCCTCGTGGAAAGGGTGTGGGCCCCCTTATGCTGATTCTTTCGCCAGTATTTTTTATTAATTCCAAAACGTGTCTCTGTGGATTTTCAGGTCATTCCGAGAACTTTTATTTGTGTACAAAAACAACACCATGGCAATTCTGCTGAAAACATCGTCAGTATGGGTTAGTCCCATTCAAATCATGCAAGTTAGAGTCCAAAACAAGGGCAAAAGTCTTTGGAAAAGTAGATATGTTGGAGACGTATCACACTTGCTTTGTTTGATTCTATTGCTAGGGGCGGATATAGGATCGTGCCAGATGACATTGTTGCCTACCGGAACGCCCAGGCGGTAGCAGAGGAGGAGCCTCAGGACTGGGATGCCCAGGTGCCTGCTCCCCAACACTTCAACATGGGACCTGATGGCTACTTCGAGTGGTGATTACCGAATTAGGCCAAAAGCCTAAGCTCGAGAGAGTACATATGCCCACAGACATTTCCTTCATGCTTACACATTTCATTCCATTTGTCGGTGTCCACAGTTTTTCATTGGACTATCCATGCTAGATTTATTTTTCTCGCTTTCTTCTTGTGTGTTTGAAAAACTTTGAGAAAACCCCAAAAAATTTTGCTTGCTTCTTTTCGGTTTTGCTTTCTAGTGTAGTTAGTTGTAGCATTAAAAAGAAAACCCAAAAAGATTTCTCAATTCTTCTTTTTCTTGTTGGGAGCTCTCCCGTGTAAATAGTTTTTTCGCGTGTTTGTTTTTCTTTCTATATTTTTCTTCCTTCAAGAAAACTAGAAAAATCCAAAAATATTTCAGTGTGTTTTCTCTGAAATTCTTTTCTTTTTATTGAGTCATACCAAAGAGAAGACCACGATGAAAATGTTGAGTGGCTCTCATATGATCTAACGAAAGGTCCATATTACCTTGTCTTCTCCTTTTGAATAAAACTGTTTGCAGATTCTAGCTTATTCCACGGCACTCTTGCACTATTATTATTTTCACATCATTCGATCATGCAAGTGAAAGGCAATAATGACGATATTTGATGAACTGGCTGTGGTAGAGCGAAACGGGTATGAACTCAACTTGTTCTGTTTTTGTAAATATGTTTAACCTAGTATCCATGATTCAGCCTATTATGATTAAACATGTTTGCAATGTCATTAGAGATTATAGTTTCTCATGCCATGCTTAAGTAGCTAGGAGTGGATAATGATTTATCTTGGACGTCAACATTGCGTTAAAATGATTGTGATGTAGTATGATGATATGGTATCCTCCTCCGAATGTTCGAGTGGCTTGACTTGGCACATGTTCATGCATGTAGTTGAATCAAAACCGACATAGCCTCGATGATATTTATGTTCATGGTGTTCATATCCTACTCATGCTAGTATCCAATGTTACTTATGCATAATGCATGTTCATGACCATTTTCGCTCTCTAGCTGGCCGCTTCTCAGCCTATTTGCTAGCCTTAGCCTGTACCAAGCAAGAATACTGCTTGTGCATCAAAATCTTGAAACCCAAGTTATTCGAGATGAGTCCACCATATATCTACCTATATGCGGTATTACCCTGCCGTCCCAAGTAAATTTGCGTGCGCCACCTCTAAAAACTTAAAATAAACATCTGTTTTTGTGTGCGTGGGTTGTTCATAGAGTGATAGGAGGTAGTCTATCTTCCATGCTAAGCGGGTTATTCTCATGATGAGTGTATATCCACTCGTCCTTGCACGAGAGGGGCGGTAATAGGGATTCCCAGTCCTGAATTCAAAACTACAAATAATTAAACAGAACTCCCCTAGGATTGTTGTTGGTATGGACGGTACCCGTGGAGTGTGTTTGTTAGCGGAGCGGGAGTAAACCTTTACTTTTATCGCTTGGGAACCGCCACTAATGTGTTTAGCATGGAAGATACCGATAACTAATGGTCGCGAAGTAAAAAGGAAGGGTGTTCTCAAAATTTCATTTATCTCTGTTTTAGAATTCTGAGCTCTGGCACCGCTGCAAATCACCGCTTTCCTCTGCGAAGGGACTGTCTATTTACTTTTATGTTGTGTCATCATCTTCTCAAATAAGCGCCAGATCTGAGAGCACTATTGTCATCCTCATGCATTGTGTATAGCTAATGTTGGGTGCATCATGACTGGATCTTTTCTACCATGAATTACAATGTTTAGTCGCTGCTTGAACTTTAGAGGTGCTCTGCATTTATGTTTTGCGGTCTTAGAAAGGGCTAGCGAGATACCACTATTTTCATATTATATCATGGTTGTTTTGACAAAGTGTTGTCATTTGAGATATCTTATTATTGCTCGCTATTTGATTATGCCATCGATATGAGTTAATATAATTTTTAAGAGTTATTGTTGACATGGTTAGTCATGATCTTTGCTGAAAACCTGGGTGCTACTTAAGCTTATTTATGTAAACAAGAGAAAAAGAGTTCGTAGAAGTTTTTCTTTTTCACTTTCAGTTTATCAACTGAATTGCTTGAGGACAAGCAAAGGTTTAAGCTTGGGGGAGTTGATACGTCTCCGTCGTATCTACTTTTCCTAATGCTTTTCCTCTTGTTTTGGACTCTAATTTGCATGATTTGACTGGAACTAACCCGGACTGGCGCTGTTTTGAGCAGAACTACCATGGTGTTGTTTTTGTGCCGAAATAGAAGTTCTCGGATTGGAACAAAACTTTTTGGAGAATTATTTCAGAATATTTAAGAAATACTGGATCCAAGAACCACCGGAGGGTGGCCCCTAGTATCCATTATGTTCTGAGATTGATGTTGCTATGACTTTTCCATGCTTAATGCTTGTCACTTTGGGCCTGGGTGCCATGATTTCAGATCTGAACTGTTTATGTTATCATCATCATATCTATGTTCTATATCCGATCTTGCAAGTTATAGTCACCTATTACATGTTATGATCCGTAAACCCTGGAGTGACAATAGTCGGGATACTTTCCGGTGATGACCGTAATTTGAGGAGTTCATGTATTCACTATGTGCTAATGCTTTGTTCCGGTTCTCTATTAACAGGAGGCCTTAATATCCTTTAGTTTCCATATGGACCCCGCTGCCACGGGAGGGTAGCACAAAAGATGGCATGCAAGTTCTTTCCATAAGCACGTATGACAATTTACGAAATACATGCCTACATTATATTTATGTACTGGAGCTAATTTTGTATGGCCCTAGGTTATGACTGTTATATGATGAATATCATCCAACAAATTCATCGATCCAATGCCTACGAATTTTCTACATATTGTTTTTGCGAAGTTACTATTGCTACTGTTACTGTTACGCTTGCTACAAAATCATTACTATCATTGTTACCGTTACCGTTACTGTTACCACTACTATCAAAACTATCATATTACTTTGCTACTGATCATATTGTTGCAGATAATTAATCTCCAGGTATGGTTTAATTGACAACTCAGCTGCTAATACTTGTAAATATTTATTGGCTCCCCTTGTGTCAAATATATAAATTTAGGTTGAATACTCTACCCTCGAAAACCGTTGCGATCCTCTATACTTGTGGGTTATCAGGCTCCCTTACGTTACATACCCCGGGTACAGGACCCCGTCATATGGCATTGGAGATGCCCTTACACTTGGTGAACCTATTATCCCTACTCTAGTCACTAGTACAACGAGGTGTTATACAAACGGTTTTTAACCCCTTTCCGCGACATCATTTGGAACCGTCGCCAAGTGAGTGAGGGCGATAGGGGGTCCTTCCCACACGACCCAGAAATCGTCGGCGATATGCCCTCCTAGCACACACGCTCGGCAAAATGAGGCCATGTGCGACCGACGAGCGCTCAAATACGGTTATACATACAGTAATGCTAAACAAAATTATAGAGGCAAAATCGTTTCCGGACGTAAGTACATCCCACAGAGTCAGTCCTCTATGTTTCCGTTTGTATGAACATCCAACACAGTCACTCCAAGGAAAACGTTTCCCTTCGCAGGTACAACACACACAGTGCATAGAAGAAACTATTTGTGATAGCATTGCCATTGCACATGATATTAACAATTTTATCGTTTGCGTTATTGAATACATCACACACGATGCGTAGAAGAAACTATGTGGCAAAGGCTGCCCATCACACACAGTTTTTATGTGGAAAACGTTTGCGCAAGGTGGCCTAACACAAACAGTGTTCAAGAGAATGTCGTGTGTGATTGTTCATTGATCCAACACGGTTTATTCCTAGAAACTATGTGCGTTGCCTGAGGTCATTGCCCACGGCGTTTTCTGAATAACCTTTTGTAATAGAAAAACCCAATTAGCAGCCTAATTGCCCTATTATTAATAATCCATTTATTAATCTAATTGGCATTCATATTAAGAACATAATATATTCCATTTCCATTTTAAGGAAGCATGATTTCATAATTGAAATACATCAGAGTACAACATGATATAGCTTTAGCACTCAGCTACCCCATTACACAACTGCACCAGCACCAAGTTCCACATGCAACATCTAGAACCTTTCGAAATTAGTATCATAGATGGTACATAGAAAGATGCATCTCATCTGGAAAACTGCTAACGCGGAAGGCGAATATTGAGCCTTCATTCATGTTGTAGGTCTTTGCAACTTTAGGCCAGTGCCTGTGGATGATTGACCGTCCATCCTTCATCCTCTTCAGGAACACTTCAATATTGAACCGTGGGTGTTGTATGAAAACTGTCCTGGCCTCCTGACCATAGAGGTGGTTTGAGAGGTAATCATCAGTGAACTGCTTTGGAAAGGCCTGAAAACAAGGATGTGCATAAATATCTTCTCTATATTGGAAATGGGGCAAAGCAATAAAGAAAAAGGCAAGTTATAATAGTTAGTGCCATCTTGTAGTTAACTGATGTCTTCTTCATTGTGCAGACAAAGATCTTGTTGTTTTTTGTCGCTAATTTCTTTATCCTAACAATCTTTCTGAGTTTCTTGACTTGATTGATATTCATGGACAACTCATTTCCCCATAAGCAAAAAGGGTCGAACAGTGAGTCAATACCTCTGACAGCAGGACCTACATAAGCAAGACCAAAATTTTAAAAACCTAAATATTAGAATGGTTCCTGCAATTGCACAATAATGTGCTATTAGACAACAAACCGTGCACGTGCTAACCTCGATTGTAAACCTCAGTGCTTCCCATTTATTTCCCTGCAACACATATAAGGTAGTTAGTCATCAGGTTAAGTAAGGGTTCGCATGCTATCAGTAAAATATGTTGATGAAAAATAAGCACACTGCAGATTCATCAGACTAATTCAAGCCACATGGAAAAACCATTTATCCAAACCAAGCATGATTAATAACTAGGAAATATAGCACTTGTATATGTTTCTCATGTATTAGGTGTAGGCAAATTCGATTTATTCCTCACATGCACGACAATACAAAATTCTACCGACGACAATTGGACATCGCATTGCAGAATTGAACCAAGCAGTTAACTAAACACCACAACAAATGAACCAAACATTAACTGAGCACCACATTGCACAATATAATATACTCCTAATAGAAGATCACACAGTTAACTAAACCAAGCATGCTTAACAACTCGCAAATATAGCAATTGTATTTGTTTCTCATGTATTTAGTACAGCCAAATTCGATTTATTTCTCACATGGTATACAATAATAGAATGCACCCACAACAATTGAACATCGCATTGCAGAATTGAACCAAGCAGTTAACTAAACACCACAACAAATGAACCAAACGTTAACTGAGCACCACATTGCACAATATAACATACTCCTAATAGAAGATCAGACAGTTAACCAAACCAGGCATGCTTAACAACTCATAAATATAGCAATTGTATTTGTTTCTCATGTATTTAGTACGGCCAAATTAGATTTATTTCTCACATGGTATACAATAACATAATGTACCCACAACAATTGAACATCGCAGTGCAGAATTGAACCAAACAGTTAACTAAACACCACAACAAATGAACCAAACGTTAACTGAGCACCACATTGCACAATGTATAACATACTAGAAGACCAGACAGTTAACCAAACCAAGCATACTTGACAACTTGGAAATATAGCAATTGTATTTGTTTCTCGTGTACTTTGTAAAGGAAAATTCGATTTATTTCTTACATGGAAGACAATACAAAATTGCACCCTGAAGAATTGGACATCAAATTTGCAGAATTGAACCAAACAGTTAACTGAACACGACAACTAATTAACCAACAGTTAATAAGTGAGCACCACATTGCATGACATATAGAACATATACACTAGAGCAACATATTGCATGATAAAAGTAGATAGCACAATTCACTAGAATTTGTTAAGGAAAGGCAATAGCTAGCAAACTGAACATGGCTCCTTATAGTGAGATAATAAGACAAGCTACTCCTCATTGTCGGAGATATCGATGACGATTGGCTCCTTGGACATGGAAGAGGGCGAGGCCTCCGCATTGTGGGTGCCCTCGTTGTAGTGGTGAGTTGCCTGAGCCGCTCCGGGCACCAACCTACTGTCTCTCGAGATGAGGTAAGCACGTGTACGCTGAGAAAACACCTCGTATTCTTCTTTGAAGGCACTGAGGGTGGCCTCGAGAAAATGCCACGAACTATCGTTTAAAGCATCCAACCACATCACGGCGTCGACACGCGAGGCAACGACGGTGGCTTCGACGGTGGTGCTCCTCCAAGATCTGGGGGGTCGGCATGAATGGCAGCCATCGCGACCTCATCCGCGCGTGCGGTCGCGATTTGCTTCTCCGTTGCCAAATGCTCCGGTCCTTGAGATCCTAGATATACTGCATGCACCATGGCTTAGCGCGGCGCTTATTTGGTGGAGGGGTCGGTGATTTGGGTGGAAGGTGTCGCGCTGACGGTCGGGGCATGTGGGATGTGGAAGGAGGAGGAGGATGGGAGTCGGGTGTGGATTACCTGCCTGGATAGGCGAGGCCGAGCAGCTTAAAGGAGGGTCGCCGGTGAGGAGGCAGCGCTGGAAGCAAGGAGTGAAGGTTTCAACTTGGAAAGGAAGGCGGAAACAGGGGAAAGGTGGCTTTTGGTAAGGGGGAGGGGCGAGGAGGTAGATATTTCCGCGGAAGCCGAAAATTTTGAATCGCTTCAGCAAAAAAACTGGCGCGCAAAGTGTCATCAGATGGCGCTCCAGGATATTTTGTAGTGCATTTCACACGGTTGGTGATAATAAACTATGTGGGATCTACATGATTTTTCATCTTGATTTGAATTACATAATGGGGTCACAGCGGCAATGGATGGTGTTTGAATTGCTAGAACTTTTATCTGAAGTGAACATGCAACTATATGTGTGTCGTAAAAGAATTCAAATTATTCAGGTCTCGTTTGGACATTTTATATATTAAATTGGTTTTCTAGCCATTTCAGGTGCATAATTTAAAATTAAACTACATGCACATGCTCCGGTGCAACAACATGGGTTGTAAAATCATATATGTGTGTGTGGGTTTATGCTTATGTCCCATGCAAGAAATGGGGATGAATTTCAGGGATCGTTTGGTCATTTTTATACGTTAACTGAGTTTTCTAGGCATTTATATGCATAATTAAAAATTGAACTACATGCACATGCTTCAGTCCATAAAAACGGGTTGCAAAATCAAATATTTGTCCTTGGTTGCAAGCTTAGGTCGCATGCAAGAAATGAGAATGAATGTGAAACACCTTGACACTGTCGGGCCGCTAACATTGAGATACATGGTTTTTAAATTCTAGTAAATCGAAAACGCATCTGAAATTTATGAAACTTGACATGCTAGCATGGAACGACATCAATATGCAGTGGTAAAAATATTGGCCCATTTGGGGCAGGTTGGGGGGATATAAGCTTCTCACAAACCAGAGCTTCTCACAACAAGCCTCATGGTTACGGCAGGGAACTTTTCACCTTTCTGGACGAAACGATATCCGTTGCCTCTTCTTGATTTCAATTTTTTTTCTAGTGTCAAAATAGAACAACATGAGTGTTGTGTTAATTTTAGGAATTTTTCGGGGCTCGTTTGGACATTTTTATACTTTAACTGAGTTTTCTATGCATTTATGTGCATAATTCAAATTTGGACTACATGTACATGCTCTAATGCATATAAATTGGTTTAAGATTCAAATCTGTCTCCTTGGTTGCATGCTTAGGTCCCATGCAAGAAATGGGAATGAATGTCAAACACCCTGCCACCATAACTCGGCCACAAACATTGAGATACCGGCACTAGTACGCGTTGGTGCTATACAAATGGTTTTTAATCCCTTTCCGCGACGGCATTTGGGACCGTCGCCAAGTGAGTGTGGGTGATAGGGTGTCCTTCCCACATGACCCAGAAGCCGTCGGGGATATGGAGGAATGATCCAGAGGCCTTCAAAAACGTAATCGTGTGCGATGCATCACACACTAAATTCTTTCACACGTGTGGTATTGGTGATTAAACGTTTCTAATGACGTAGTGAAAGCATACGGTCTATTGTAATGAACCGTTTGGGAAACAGTATGTAAGGCACACGTGCCAACATATGAACTATGTGCGATTTGTGCCCCATCGCACACGAGTTTTCCGCATAACCAGTTTGCCATGCAAGACTCCATCGCACATATTTCCCAACAATTACCGTCTGTGATAATGTTCTATCAAAAATGGTTCAGGAGCCCCTTCGCACACATACAAGTGCTGCAGACCATTTTTGATTTGATGGGTGTCACTGATGGTTGCCGCAAGAGTGACGTGTGCTTTTCGTTTGGGATCCCACGCGTTTCCTGAAAAAATTACGACAGAGATTGTATTTTACATTGGGCATGGTTTACTCCGAGTTCTCGTGTGCGATAACGCGATATCATAAACGGTTTTGGAGACCCTACGCACACGTAGTAGCGCTGCAAATCGTTTGCGATCTGTTGTGTCTCACCAACGGTTCTGCTACGATTGACGTATGCTTTCCGATGTGGATCACACACACTCATTTAGTTGAACCATGTGCAGAGCAATTTCCAGGTTAAAACAAAAATATCCCATTTTGAATCGGCATGCAAAAAGCAAATTCCCTACAATATTCAATTGAACAAATAAACAAAAATGTCGCATTTTGAATCGGCACGCAAAAGAGCAAATTCGCCACAATATTTAATTGAACAAATAAACGAAAATATCCCATTTTGAATCGGCACGCAAAAAGCAAATTCACCACAATATTCAATTGAACAAATAGTGTCCACATGAAGAACATTCATAATATTTCGTAACAATTGCAATCGAACATATGGTAGCTAAATTCCAATGATTTGTCCACACATATATGTATGCATTACATAATTAATCATAGTGTATGAAATACAAAGACATCTTCAGATGGAAAACAATGGATCCATGCATATATGTTTAGCGGCTAACTCTTACTTAATGTTTCAGGAGAAGGCATGCTGAAATCTTCATTATCACTAGTGGGATTGATGTAGTGATCCAGGAAGAAGTTGTTGATAAATCTCCGAACCATCAGCAACTCACCAGCCGAGAGCGGTTCAAGGGTCCTCGGTTTCAAGATGAGCTGCAGTATTTTTAAGTTCAGAATGTGCCATATGAGTGGAGTAGAAGATATTAATTAAGATAGGCTTACGGGTACTAATTCACGAGGATCGTCACAACTATCAGTAGATTTGCAGATGGAGATCATGTGTCTGCAAACATAGTATCCACAAAGGTTGGTCCCTGTTTCTTGCTGAGGACACTTAAATTTTTTGTACAGAATTAGTCATGTATTTGTCTTGTTAGGAACAACCTAACCGGTGTTAGATGTGTTATTTTTTCTTTGGAACAAATAGAAAGAGGTTTATTTAAAAGCTTGAACGTTTGACTAGCATAAGAAAAGGCATTTGCAGACTGTTGGATAAATTTTCCAAAAATAAAGGATTTCAGTGTGTTACCAGAGAAACGATCTCGTGCTGCAAAGGTAGTTCCCTCTTGAACAGGTTCCCTGGTTTAGTTTTCCACAATGCGAGCACACTGCAAATGATGATGAATTTTGACAACATCAATTATTGAACCAAATATGAATGCAAATTAATTTCAACATCATAGAATTCAATACCTATCCATGAATTGCTGAAGATGCCTTAGATCCTGAACGTTTGTTGACTCTTTGAGAGAACCGATGTAGTAAACTGTGTTCTTGTTTGGAACAATGAATACCAATATCCAGTGATTGCTACATATTAAGAAAGCCATGAACTTATGAATTATGTCGAAATCTGAAAGACAATCAGTGTATGCGTGGTTGTTTACTTGACTTATCGTTCATGATATGGCTAGAGAAATGATTCTGCATGGGACGTGTTTTCGAAGAGACGGGCGACCGTGTTAATGGCCCAGTCCCGTAGATCCTTACCATGTATTGTTGTGCCATTGCTAATTCAAGATCTATGAAATACACACTCTCCCTTTTTCTTCTCTGTGCGTTCAATCCCATGAGAGGAATAAAATGCAGTTAGCTGTTTATCATTTACAACCTTGTATGGAGAAGTTGATCAGAGTTTGTTAAGTACTTACAAAATCAGGCATCTAACAAGAGTGGCATCGAGCACGTTGAAGTTGAAGAAGAGATGTAAGTCCTCGGACCTCACATTGATGGAACCAACATCGTGTCGGAAATGATCTCTGTTGTAGTGGACTAGCAAACAATGAAGACCTACTGATATTTGATCCATGCAATATTCATGTAACTCGTGGCAACTGGAGCTGCACTCATCAAAGTATTCGCCAACAAGAAATGGCTGGCAATACGTCTGCTTTACTTTTAGCAAGCAACAAACGTACTTCTTCATCATCCATGTCGTTAGAAATAATATTACTCCCCAATTCGAACAACCTGCTGTTAATTTAGTTATGGGCGATGAGTGTTTTAAGTAAGAGGCAATCGTTCTCTTTCTTCTTCACTTTCCCGCTGCGCCTCCTTGTGGGTGTAGCCTTTTTGGCCACTTCCTTCTTGGTACTTGAAGCATTTCTGGCAGAATGTCTGGTTGCCTGCAAGGTAGACTGCCGAGCACACGGTGAAGCTTGGACGGACTGCTTAGCAGATGGTTTATCTATGTCGGACCGTTGAGCTGGAGGCGTTGCTGTGATCGACTGCTGGGTTGTAGGAGCACAGGCATCGGACTGCTGACCATGCGTTGAAGCTATGTCGGGTTTCTATGCAGGAGGTGCCAACTTGTCGGTGTGCTGAGGAGGTCGTGTGAACGCGTTGGTTTGCTAAGCAGGAAGTGCTGATGCATTGGTATGCTGATCACGCGACTGTGGACCGACGGACTGATGAGCAGTCGGTTCTGGACCTACAGACTTCTTAGCAGGCGGTTCCGAAGCATCAGACTGCTTAGCAGTCCATTCCACCAGGTTGGTCTGCTGAGCATGTGCTTCAGCTGGGTCTCCCCCCGCTGCTTCAGCGGCCAGCATCTAAATCGGCGGTGCATCTTCAGCAGTTGTAGCCCTGTCACTGGCTGCTTTGGGGCGGAGGATGACATGGCCTATATGCCACAAAGTCGGGCCGACTGATCACCGGTTGATGCATCATCCCGCGAGAGCTGCTGTTGCAAGGAGAGTGTCACCGGTTGAGGGGCGACAGTCGTTGCTCTTGGCGGGGCTTCAGGGATCTCATCGAGGAACTTTATTTCCTTTCGTGGCCACTAGATGTGATGTAACAGTGTTTCTCCCAAGGCCCTTTGCTCATTGAAGTCTCCTAGGACATTCTTCAAGGAAAATTCATTTAATCTAGGCTTTACTTCAGTCACGTAGCACTTCACACAGTCCGGCTTCAATGGCACATTGTCCAACAAGAGGCCATCTTCCAAAAAGGGTGGGCAAACCCAGGCTGTTACACATTTTAATGTACCTTCATAATGTGTAAGCACGCCCTTCAGTCTGTCTTTCATTCTAGATAGATCAGAGATAGCATCATCAGTAGCAGCTGTCACATGAGTTTTCAAAGTACAACTACTCTTGTGCAGTGTCGATGGGTTTAGCTGATGCACAACTACTCTTGTGCAGTGTTGTCGCGCAATAAGTAGCATCCTCCATGCCCGCCTCCCCTCCCATCTGTTGGATATCTGTCAATGTTAGAGTCTTCTGCATCATCATTGACTCCTCAACATCCTTTCGAACAGCCGGATAAATCTCCTTCCTCAACCTTTCATACAACGCATTCTGCTTCATTTCACTCCTCCCTTTTTTCATGCCGAGCCTCTCTTCTTTGCTGAGTGTGAAAGCCCTCTTGTGCGGGACATTAACACCTATACCCCTTGCATGGACAGGGGCTCTTTTGTTTCTAGAGCAACAGACAGAATGTCACATGGCCCTGAGTTCCTGTAGAACGTTCCAGGGATCTTGGAAGCCTCTAACATCACTTGATACAGTTCGGCGTCACATGAGTTTTCAAAGTAATAAGTTTCGTCATCACGCCTCTTTGCACGTGCCCGCAAGTAGTCTCTGGCGCGTTGGCCCTTGATTTCACTAAAGGCCGGATTCCCACCTGCCGCTACTGCTTCTTTGTCCTCCTGGTCCCATATCAGTTTCATGTCGTAGTATCCTGCCACACCCATATGGTGGGGGTGTGTGTTCTTCTTCTGAAGTTTTGATTGCTTGAAACTCTTCTCAGCAAACTCTTTAGTTGCCCTGACCCTTTTGAATTCTACCCAGTATGCTTTGTAATTTGGGGGTATGTGGCGATTGGGTCCTTGCCTTCCCTCAAGTACTTCTTGTACATCACGTGCTTCCTGTTTCTCCAAGCATCCCTAGCCTTCTTCAGTGCAGCGTGTTCCATCTGCATTCTCCACTGCTCTGGAACGTTGAAGTGATCCACGATCTCCCGTACTATCCTTCGCCGTGTTTCTGTGTCAGCCTTCCGAAACCCGGGCAGATTAATGTTGAGCCTTGCCCTGCCAACAAATCCACACACACTCCTGAACCTCGTGCGTGTTTTATCTGGTTTAGTTGGAGCCCAAGACTTTAAATCCATCTCGGTTACTTCATATACACCTTCAGGATGGTGTGTGGGCTTCCTTGGAGCATTCCTCTATGTCCTGACTGGAAGGGTAATTGCTGTAGCTCTGTCCCGTTCAAGATTACTTGATCCCTCACAATCTGCTAAAGACCTAGGGTTGTCTGAATCAGATGAAGATACATCGCCTGAAGCATGAGTGTTGTCGCTGCTACTCGACATCTACAGAGAACACATGCAAAACTCGGGAAAGGAGGATAAGCATAAAACTAACAACTTGGTATCAAGCTTTCTAAACATGCCATGCAATTTAGAAAATGTAGGGCTAATTTGTTAAGTTTGTGTGACTCAGGCGTCCGCGATCTGTAAATAGGCAGTAACTTATTGGAACAAATACAGCTTATATGTAGTAAGGAAGGTACATAATAAACATATATACGCTCTCCGTTTTTATAGCCAATTTGGGAACATACAGAACAAAATAGGAAGAGGGATTGCGAGAAATATGCCTCACCGCGATGGAGAGCAGTAACTAACAGGCTTCTTAATGCAAACCCGGCCGGACCAAAGGAGAGGCGAGGGTTACTGCATCGATATGCTTGAGCGTGGCTGGCGAGTAAACGAAGACGGCGAGGCGCGGGCTGCCGCGTGTTGGGAACGACAGTGGAGGTAGGCTTGACGCCGAAGAGCGGGCACACGGCCGGGGTGAGCACGGCGGCGCCAGAGAGGGTTCTGTCGTGTATCTGGGGGAGGGGGGAGCTGTTGATGGATATTGGGTGGACTAGTTGAGTGAAACACAGGCGAGCGGTGGGGGGGGGGGAGTGTTGGCGGCCTAGGTGAAAAGGGTGAAAAATATCCCCCATCGTTGCACGGAAAGGCCTATGCAAACGGTTGCCTCTAAGCGCTCGTGTGTACAAAGAGAATAATTTCATTTGAAATGAAGACGTACTAATTTTTAAATGAAGACGTGAGTTCATCGTTTCGCCTCTAAAATTTTCCCACGTAAAGCAATCACAATTATACCACAGGTTTGATTTGCTGGCGCATTTCAGGTCTCGCGTGCTATATGTAAGATAGTATTTGGCATTTACAGTGCATTTTGGCATATAAATCAATTCCTAGCCAGACTACATTTCCTGTCGAAAGGGATGAGGATTGCCATTCGATCTGGGAGCATCCAACAGTGCAGACGTACAATCCGTGGGGTTTGGATTCTGGCCAATCAGAATGCACGACTCAGATCGCGCGCGCAGCAAAGGGGGGCATCGACCATGGTTTGGTAGGCACACGGCTTTCGTGAGTGAACCATGTGCTATTTGAAAACATTTTTTTGCGAGGGGCTATTTGAAAACATTTGCATGTGTTGTTGAAAGGGATGAGGATCGCCGTTCGATCAAGGAGAATCCAACGGTGCAGACGTATGATCTGTGGGGTTTGGGTTCTGTCCAATTAGAACGCACGACTCAGATCACACGCGTGGCAGAGGGGGGGGGGCATCGGCCACGGTTTAGTGGACACACGGCTTCCATGAGTGAACCATGTGCTATTTGAAAACATTTACATTACGTAACATCATATTTTTGTTTGAATGAAAACATGAGTTCAAAGTTTCGCCTCCAATTTTTTTCCACTGTAAGAAATCACGATTGTACCCTATGGTTTGATTTTTTGGTACATTTTACCAGGCGGCAACCCTCGCTAGCAATCTCAAACTTTGAATATGCAAAAAATAATAGATCTTGTTTGTATGTGTGTGTGTGTGCGTGTGTGGGTGGGTATAGTCGCAACTACACGTGCGTGTTAGCAAGATCATTTGTGTTTCACTTTGCGAGTTTTCATTCATTGTGCGAGAAACGGGAAAAAACTTCAAATAGTTCGGCCGCAGGGTGCGGCCAGAGGCGTAGGCCTTGTTGGTATTTTAATTTCAGGAAATGCATATAGAGTCCGGAAATAATGAAAATCATTGTGTCACTGTCGCGTGCTCTCACGATTGCATGCAAAAAAATGGTAAAGTTTGGCATAAGTTTTGGTGCTCGCACCTTCCATACCGGAGCATCTCACAAAAAGGATCATAGTTTCCAAAAGGAGATGCGGCACTTCGGACTACAAATCGTCAGTTACTAGCTACATCGTTCTCGCCCATTTCAGGTCGTCTGCTATGTTTAAGTCATTCTTTGCACTTACCTTGCATTGCATTTTTGTCGTGGTTTTGTCACGGTAGATGTCCTCATGAAAGGACTTAGTCGTGGAGACAACGGAACGGGTTAGCTTGAAGGGGTTAAAGCGGACACAGGGACGCGAGAGGGTTTTATACTACTTCAGCCCATTCGATGAAGGTAAAAGCCTACGTCTAGTTGTGATGGAATTGATGGGGTTTCGATGACTAGGGAGCAAACAAGCTTCGCCTAAGTCTCGAGTTGTTGTCTGTTGTCCTTAAACCGCCGCCGGGTCGTCCCCTTATATACATGGGTGACACCCGTCGGTTTACAGAGTCCCAACACCGGCTCATACTCGTGTCCGGTTTGGTCTCTACTTATTCCTAACTTACAACACAAGTTTACATACCGACGCGGGTTTACGGCTACAGGCCTTAAACTGATCATGGGATTTTAAGCCCTTATCTACCTTCATGGGCTTTTACATACTCAACTACTGATGAAGTTAACCCGGCCCAGATAGGCCGGTTTACGCCCAGTAGTAATATCCCCAACATTAGACCCCAGATCGATTTGAACAGGTTCATGTCAATCCTTATCAAAAAACTTCATCTTCAACATCTTCTTGTAGTTTAGTGAACCGCCGTTACGTCATCTTCTCTGATTGCTATAAACCGGAGCGACATCATCTGTAATAAAGAAGTTATCAATGATGCCTCCTTGTTTAATAGATATGCGATAATCAAGGCGATAACTCCGTTTCCAAACCCGCGGCCCCTTGATTC
This sequence comes from Aegilops umbellulata, assembly GCA_032464435.1. Lineage (NCBI taxonomy): Eukaryota > Viridiplantae > Streptophyta > Magnoliopsida > Poales > Poaceae > Aegilops > Aegilops umbellulata. The sequence continues at coordinate 82,394,573 of CP136058.1, forward strand.
TCGCGCCTGACTCATGTCCCCTTCCTTATAAATAGGACCGAAGGGTCATTTCTTTTCTCCCCTTTGTGCTCCTCTTCTTCGTATTCCTTGCGTCGCCTAGCTTTGGAGCGCCGCCGCCGCCAACCTCTGCATCAACTCGGGCCGTTGCATCACCCTGATTATACCAGAGCACCACGGCGATCTCCCGCTTCGTCCTCAGCTTCGGTGAGTCTTCTACCCTTTTCATTACAGATCTGTTCTAGGGTTTCCATGTTCTCTAGTGTTCTTCGCCTGCTTCTTGTTCATATGCTAGATGCAACGCTGTAATATTTTCTCTTGCGTAACAGTAGCATTATCTTCTGTTTTTACTTTCGCCTATTAAGACCATAGATCTTATCCGTAGCAATAGCTTACTGATTCGACACTGCTCCTTTTGGGCCTTGAAATTTTCTCCCTTTTATAAACATGTTTTAGATCTCACGTTGTAGTATAATTTGGTGAAACCTGTTTTTGCATATTTACTCATCTGCAATCTCGACTGCTTCAGTGTTTAGACCAGGCGGTTTAACTTTGTATAAAAATTTCCAAACCGGTATATGTACCATTAGTCCCCTGGTTGAACCGCCGGAATTCCTTATTCAGACCCTGCCGTTTTATAAAGCTCCAGTTTAGAAAATAACTGTCTCCTGTTTAATCATACACGCATCAAGGTATACCTTTCCAATATCTTCTTGAACCGGCAATTACTACTTTGCAGACTGCACTATGGCCAAACAAGTGTACGAGTGCAACTGGGTTCCTTCTCGTGTGACTGAAACTCAACTGACCAATTTAGTCAAGACTGGCACTTTTAAGCAGACAGGATGTTATCCATTGGAGGGTCCCAGGCACATAATGTCCTCCCCTGCCTAAAGAGGGAGAGGTGGTTGTTTTTGCTGATCATCTAGCTCGGGGCTTCAATCCTCCCGGTTCAAAATTTTACCGGGACGTCCTAGCCAATTTCCAACTTCGTCCGCAAGATATAGGCCCAAACTCCGTAACCAACATCTGTCACTTTCAAGTGCTCTGTGAGGTGTTATTTCAAGAGGAGCCCATAGTTGAATTATTCAGATATTGCTTCCATTTAAACCGCTATACTGAATTTACTGACGGTCCCAACACAGAGTTAGGCGGTATGGTGATTCAAAAGAGGAAAGAGGTCACTTACCCTCACGCCAAACTGCACAGCCATCCCAAAGAGTGGAATCAAACATGGTTCTACTGCAAAGATACCTCTCCTTCTGACGAAAATCCTTTGTCGGGTTACCGTCCAGAGCGGCTTAGCAACACACATCCTTCCCACAAAGGCTGACCGCTAAGGAGAGAAGCAAATATGCTCCTCAATTATCCAAACTCAGGGCCTTCATGGCTAATGGACTGACAGGGGTCGACCTTGCCCACTGCTGGATATCATGGAGTATACTGCCCTTAAGTCAGCGTTCCAGTTTGATGTGCGAGTACACAGGAAGTGAAAAAGACCCTCTTCGACAGATTGACATCCAGCTCTCAGACGACGAAGTCACAGAAGCTGTGAAAAAGATACTGAATGAACCGGAAGCTGCCTGCGCCCAAACCGGCCTGGCTCCCTTCTGTGCCATCAACAAACCGCCAGCTGTAAGACTTATACCTTGTACTTTTCATTGAATCTGCCTGCTCAAAGTATCAATTTGCTAATATCAACATTTTTCAAACAGGGCGATGATCCGTTTTGGAGCAAGAAACCTCCGCAGGAGAAATCGGAGAAGCCAGAGAAACCGGAGAGACCAACCCGGCCCAAGACCAGAGTTGTGAAGATGCCTGCTAACAGGAAGAGAACCACTGCGTCTTCTGATCCGGCAGTTGACGATGATGTGGGTAACCCGGACCTTGAAGTAGAGCTTGATTCACTTGGATTATTTTTCACACGTCTTATTGATAATGACCATTGTCAGGATGATGCGGAAGGCAGTCAGGCTGATGCTGTAGAGGTAATCACTCTGTCCTCCGATTCAAGCCCTTTACCTTCACTAACAATCCGTCAGGCAAACCGGAAAATTAAAATTTCTCATCCTCTTCCTTATTTGGATCCAAACTTTCTTTTTAAGACACAACAACATGAAGCCCGCCGCACAACCCGACACAGCAGCCAGGTAGTTACCTCCGCCGGTTTACTGAACAGCCCGGTTCGGAAACGCCGTTCAGAGGTCTCTAACTCTCTTGTCAATGCTTGTCCTAAAGCGGGTTGTTTTCGTCAACCTCTTAATCCATCTGACTCCGATTATCAGGGCACTTCTCATTCGTCTTCTGGCGAGTCATCAGCTACTCAGCTTCCCCCACTCAAGACGGTGCTTGGGTGAGCTATATTTCTTATAATATTTCTGATGTATGACTTTGCAACATATGTTGTATTGATCTGTCTAATTCCTTTTCAGGGCCAAGCCTAGGCCAAGCAAGAAGGCTCGCCTGGACAAAGCGGCAGAAGAAAATACTGCTTCTGAACCGGACAAAATACCAGATCTTGAAGCGGCTATTCGTGAGGATGTGCCCAATGACCCACCATCGCAAGATGATAACTTTGTTGCTGAAGAGATACATGTTGATACCTCAGGCCCTGTTGATCAGCCCGCAAGCCCCGTCCGGTTTGATAGATCCACTAGTCCATCAAAGTCTACTGACAAGCCGACGGCCCCAGTGCAAACCGGCGAAGCAAAAGATGATGAAGTTATTATTACTGGCTTTCGTCGCACAGAGCCAAGCAATCACGTCGCTTTATCCAGACATACTGCCAAAGAGGAATTTGCTGCCATTGGTAAAGGCAAAAGGAATGCTGATCTGGCAACTTATGCCGCTCTGGACGCCCAAGATCTCCATTCTGACTATCTGAACCGGCTATATACCAGCCGTGATTATGAAGCCGGTCTGGTTAATATGATGAAAGACAAATATGAGGTAACTTCCATATGCTTCTCTGTTTGTACGTTTCAATCTGTCAACTCCCCTAGCCCCCAAGGGTTGGTTTAAAATCTTCAACTTAAACCGGGACTTGCCAATAGAAACTTCAATGTATCTGAATTTGCTGATGTAGCCCCCAAGGGCTGGTTCAACTTAGTGTAGTTAAACCTGGACTTTATGTAATAAAGATTGTAGCATCAGTACTGATTGAACAAATAGCCATTAGCCCCCCAGTGCCAAGTTGAATACTTGTATTAAGCTTGGGACTTCATGAACAATTGTACGATGAAGAGCAAATAGACATTAGCCCCCAAGTACCAAGGGCATAACTTGTTATGTGGTTGGTACTTCTATTCTTGTACCGCTATCTGAATCACATTACTGTCTATATGCAGGCTGAGCTTAACAAAAGAGAAAGCCAAATCGCCGATCTGCAAGAAAATCTGAAGTCCCAACAAGCCGAAACCTCCAAGGCGAAAGAGGTATTAACCAGCGCTTTAAGTGTCATGGAACAACTTAAGGAGGGTTTCAACAAAGAGCGGGCGGATTGGGCTACTGAGAAATCCGCTTTAACTCAGCGAGCAGAGAATGCCGAGGCCGCACTCAAACCGGTAGTGGATGAACTGACCAGCATAAAGCGGCAAGTGCATGCCATGACCGCTTCTGTCTTTGGTAAGCCTTCTTGATTTCTGAATTAACAAGGACTTCTTATGTAACTGTCGATTTATTAACCCGTTGTATGATACAGGGACACGGATTGGTCACTTGGGATCATACATGCGGAAGAAACTGAAAACCGCCTATACATTGATAGAGCAACTGTATAGTGGTGCGCAGCGGATCATCTCTACTGCTTCTCACAACAACCCGGCGCCCGCCTTGATCCGAGATACCCTTAAAAGGTTGTCTATGCTCCCTGCCTGGGTTGAAGAGCTGAAGAAATCTGCTGCTCGAACCGATGCTATAAACGCCTTGATCCGGGCAAAAGCGTGGGTGCCGGATTTCGATCCTGTTGAAGCGGCTTAGGGCTATCCCAGCTTGAAGGAAGACGGGTCACAGTTCAGTGAAGCGGATCTGCGAGCAATAAACTGGGAGGTGTGTCCTCTAGCTTGTCAATTAGTTGAAGAGGCAGACTTGTCTCATTATCAAGCCCAATATGATGACCAAAACAAGCGAGTAGCTGCACCAATTCCTAAAGCGGAGAACCTTATCCCTCCAATCCGTAAGCATACTTACGCTCCTGACATTGAACCGTCCTTGCTGATCAATGATGAAGCTGTCTTTCAAGCATTAATGGGAATCGACTGGCCAACTGTTGATTTCCAGCCGCTGGGTAGAGAAGTAGAGGTTGAAGCGGCGCGAGATGACCCGCAACCATCAGGCCAGGCTGGTGACCAAGCTTGAACCGGAAGCCCTTTTAAATTACTGTTCCTTTGTGTGACGCAGAAAAACAATGATCGTATCTGGGCACCATGTTGCCTTGTAATAGACTAGCCGATACATTTGATTTTGGTATGCCTTCGTGCATAGTTATTGCAACTTGTGCTTCCTTTGGATGATCAATCTCCAAACTATTTTCTGCAATCAAAAAATCTTAAAGCACCGCCGCGGTTGTACCGCCAGGCGGGTTATGATATGAAATATAATATCTTATATTTAAGCATATGATCAAACATTATGATACATAATACCTGCCGTCGTTGGGCATGAAGTTTGGCTTTGCCAATCTTGAAGCGGAGTTTTATAAACCCGTACTGCTTGGAGGAGAAAAAACAGCTCCTGTGTATATCATGCCGGTTTACCATGTAAACCACTCCGGGTTATGATGAACGCCGGTGTTACTCCATAATAGGATGTTAACAAAATTAGTCAAACCGGGCAAATAATCTCCGGATTAAGAGCTGACCATGTTCCGTCAAATGACAGTCGAACCGATTTAAGAATTGTTGGTTTAAAAACGCAACAAAAGAAATATTTATCAAAACAAAATTTCAAGCAAAGGCAATGATAAAACCATTTGCAAAAGAGGCTATTGAGCCGATAAAGTGGCATTACCATGGTCGAACACGACCAAGCCCCCAATAGGCGTAGCTATGGTTCAAGTCAGCCAGGTCCCCAAATGATGCAGTGGCATTATGCCGATAAAGAGGTGTAGCGATGGTTCGGGTTCGACCAAAGCCCCCAAGTGATTCTGTGGCCTTAGGCCGATCAAGAGGTGTGACTGGTTCAGACGTGACCAAGTCCCCAAGTGATCTTGTGGCTTTCCCCTATCAAAAGGTGTTGCATTGGTTCGGATACGACCAAGCCCCCAAGTGATCTTGTGGCTTTCGCCTATAAAAAGGTGTTGCATTGGTTCGGATACGACCAAGCCCCCAAGTGATATAACATCAAACTTTAAAAAGCTAACTCAAGGGGTAAACCGGAGGCTGCTTTAAGACAGAAAAACTCCATGTAACCACACATGATGTAAAAAGAACAGAGACCCCGCTTTGGCCGAGGCTCCGGTTTATTGAATTGTTCATAATATATACATTGTCATAATATGTACATAAGTAGAGCCGGTGGCTCATGTATAGTAAGGCCGAAGATGAGCTATGTTCCACGGCATGTTGGTCTCCTCTTCTGATGTACATGAGTCTTTATGCTCTCGAATATCGATCAGATAATATGACCCGTTGTGCAGATTTTTGCTAACCACGAAAGGCCCCTCCCAAGGCGGGGATAACTTGTGCATATCAGTCTGATCCTGGATAAGTCGAAGCACCAAATCTCCTTCTTGAAAGGTTCTGGTTCTGAACCGGCGACTGTGATAACGATGAAGATCCTGTTGGTAAAACACCGAGCGGGCAGCTGCTATGTCACGCTCCTCGTCCAACAGGTCCAAAGCATCTTTCTGTGCTGCCTCGTTGTCCGCTTCAACATAAGCCGCTACACGAGGTGAATCATGACGGATATCACTTGGGAGAACCGCCTCCGCTCAATAGACCATGAAGAACGGTGTGTATCCTGTTGATCTATTGGGTGTAGTATTGATACTCCATAGCACAGATGGTAACTCTTCCACCCAACAACCCGGCGTTCTCTGCAAAGGAACCATAAGACGGGGTTTGATGCCTCGCAAGATCTCTTGATTAGCCCTCTCTGCTTGGCCATTGGACTGTGGGTGAGCCACTGATGAAACATCAAGTCGGATGTGCTCATGTTCACAAAACTCCCTCATAGCACCTTTGGATAAATTAGTACCATTATCAGTGATGATGTTGTGTGGAAAACCAAACCGGGAAATCACCTTTTTGATGAATTGAACCGCCGTGGCCGCATCACACTTGCTAACGGGTTCTGCCTCCATCCACTTTGTAAACTTATCAACCGCCACCAAAAGGTGGGTCTTCTTGTCTTTGGACCTTTTGAAAGGCCCAACCATATCTAGCCCCCAAGTCGCAAACTGCCAAGTGATTGGAATCATCCTCAATTCTTGAGCCGGCACATGAGCGCGTCTTGAGAACTTTTGGCAACCGTCACATCGTCTGACCAGATCTTCCACATCAGCATGAGCAGTCAACCAATAGAAGCCGTGGCGAAACGCTTTAGCCACCAAAACTTTGAACCGGCGTGGTGACCACAATCTCCTTCATGGATCTCACGTAATATTTCACATCCTTCCTCAGGAGATACACAACGTTGAAATGCCCCTGATACACTACAACAGTGCAACTCGCCATTGACAATAGTCATGGATTTGGATCGCCGGACTATCTGTCTGGCCAGAGTCTCATCCTCTGGTAACTCACCCCGGTTCAAGTACGCAAGATAAGGAAACGTCCAATCTGGAATGACATGAAGAGCTGCCACTAATTGAGCCTCCGGATCAGGAATAGCCAAGTCCTCTTCACGAGGGAGCTTGACAGACGGATGATGCAGAATATCCAAGAAAACATTAGGCGGGACCGGTTTACGTTGAGAACCCAACCGACTTAAAGCGTCCACCGCTTCATTCTTTCGCCGGTCCACGTGATCCACCTGATAACCTTTGAAGTGACCTGCAACAATATCCACCTCGCGACGATATGCTGCCATGAGCGGGTCCTTGGAATCCCAAGTGCCAGACACTTGTTGAGCCACCAGGTCCGAGTCACCGAAGCACTTAACTCGGCTTAGATTCATCTCTTTAGCCATCCGGAGACCATGGAGTAAGGCTTCATACTCAGCTGCATTGTTAGTACAAGGGAACATTAAGTGGAGAACGTAACAAAACTTATCACCTCGTGGGGAAGTTAACACGACTCCAGCCCCCGAGCCCTCCAGTTGCCTGGACCCATCAAAATGGATAGTCCAATATGTGTGATCCGGCTTCTCTTCAGGTGCTTGCAGCTCTGTCCAATCATTGATGAAATCCACAAGTGCTTGAGACTTGACCGCCGTCCGAGGCACGTATTTCAATCCGTGCGGCCCAAGCTCTATAGCCCACTTGGCAATCCGGCCGGTTGCCTCCCTGTTCTAGATTATGTCTCCCAAGGGAGCAGAACTGACCACTGTGATGGGGTGTCCCTGGAAGTACTGCTTAAGCTTCCGTCTTGCCATAAAAACTCCACATACCAGCTTCTGCCAATGCGGGTACCTTTGCTTGGACTCAATAAGTACCTCGCTGATATAGTAAACCGGACGCTGAACTGGATACTCCTTGCCTGCCTCCTTGCGCTCCACCACAATAGCCACGCTGACTGCACGAGCATTAGCTGCGACATATAGTAGCAACGACTCCTTGTCAATTGGAGCGGCGAGAACAGGCGGATTAGCTAATTGCCGCTTCAAATCCTCAAATGCTTTATCAGCAGCAGAACTCCAGATGAATTGATCCGTCTTCTTCAACATCTGATACAAAGGGATTGCTTTTTCACCAAGGCGGCTGATAAACCGGCTCAACGCGGCAATCCGACCTGCCAAACGCTGAACGTCATTGATGCACTTCGGTTTAGCCAGGGAGGTGATAGCTGTGATCTTTTCCGGATTAGCCTCAATTCCCCTGTTGGACACCAAAAAACCCAATAACTTGCCTGCTGGTACATCAAAGACACATTTGGCCGGATTGAGCATCATCTTGTATGACCGTAGGTTATCAAAGGTTTCCTTCAAATCGTTAACCAGAGTCTCTTTCTCCCTTGACTTAACCACAATATCATCCACATAGGCATGTACATTACGGCCAATCTGTTTATGAAGGCAATTTTGTACACATCGTTGATAAGTTGCCTGGGCACTCTTGAGCCCAAAGGGCATCGACACATAGCAGAAGGCTCCAAAGGGAGTTATGAACGCCGTCTTCTCCTGGTCCTTAACTGCCATCTTGATCTGATGATAACCAGAATATGCATCCAGAAAACTCAAACGCTCGCAGCCCGCCGTAGCATCAATAATTTGATCAATACGGGGGAGGGCAAAAGGATCTGCTGGACAAGCTTTGTTAAGATCTGTGTAATCCACACACATGCGCCAGGTGCTTTTTTCTTAAGGACCAGCACCGGATTAGCCAGCCATTCAGGATGGAACACTTCAACGATAAAGCCAGTCGCTAAAAGCTTGGCTACCTATTCTCCAATAGCTTTGCGTCTTTCTTAGTTAAACCGGCGGAGAAACTGTTTCACCGGTTTGTATTTGGGATCAACATTAAGGGTGTGCTCAGCGAGTTGCCTCGGTACTCCTGGCATGTCAGAAGGCTTCCATGCAAAGATGTCCCGATTCTCACGGATGAACTCGATGAGCGCGCTTTCCTATTTTGTATCCAAGTTAGCACTAATACTGGACTGCTTGGACGAATCGCCAGGCACGAAGTCAACAAGCTTAGTCTCAGCTGCTGGTTTGAACTTCAGGGCCGGATCATGCTCCATAGTTGGCTTCTTCAACGGAGTCATGTCTGCCGGATCAACATTGTCCTTATAATATTTCAGCTCCTCTGTGGCACAAACTGACTCTGCATAGGCCGCATCACCTTCTTCACACTCCAAAGTGATCTTACGGCTTCCATGAACCGTAATTGTTCCCTTGTGACCCGGCATCTTGAGCTGCAAATATACATAACAGGGTTGTGCCATAAATTTGGCGTAAGCCGGCCGCCCAAACAGGGCGTGATACGGACTTTGAATTTTCACCACCTCAAAGGTCAATGTCTCCGACCTGGAATCATGATCATCTCCAAAGGCCACTACCAGAGCTATTTTGCCAACAGGATATGCTGACTTACCAGGTACCACACCATGGAACACCATATTGGACGGTTTAAGATTCTTATCTGTTAGTCCCATACGGCGAAAGGTTTCATAGTATAGGATGTTAATGCTGCTCCCTCCATCCATGAGCACCTTTGTGAATTTATAGCCTCCCACCTGAGGTGCCACCACCAATGCTAGTTGACCCAGATTGTCAACCCAGGGAGGGTGATCCTCTCTGCACGCTGAGCCCTTTCGATGAGGTCGGTGCAGATGTCCGGCTCAGGGCCCGGTTCACCGATCTTGCCAATGAAGACGTGTATGCCACCAAAGGGGACCCGGTACCCGTACTCAATTGAGCCGGCCTCGGGGCCCCATCCCGCATTGTCGATTTAGATCTTGCCGCGACGACTCTTGGTCATCCAGCCCACAGCGTAACCCTTGAGTCCTTCGAAGTTGCCCTCCAAGAACTTGAAACCATCGTGCGATAGCCCCACGGTGGGCGCCAACTGTCGTGGTTTTGTCACGGTAGATGTCCTCATGAATGGACTTAGTCGTCGAGCCATCGGAATGGTTTAGCTTAAAGGGGTTAAAGCGGACACAGGGACGCGAGAGGGTTTTATACTAGTTCGTCCCCTTCGATGAAGGTAAAAGCCTACGTCTAGTTGTGATGGAATTGATGGGGTTTCGATGACTAGGGAGCAAACAAGCTTCGCCTAAGTCTCGAGTTGTTGTATGTTGTCCTTGAACCGCCGCCGGGTCGTCCCCTTATATACATGGGTGACACCCATCGGTTTACAGAGTCCCAACACCGGCTCATACTTGTGTCCGGTTTGGTCTCTACTTATTCCTAACTTACAACACAAGTTTACATACCGACGCCGGTTTACGGCTACAGGCCTTAAACCGATCATGGGCTTTTAAGCCCTTATCTACCTTCATGGGCTTTTACATACTCAACTACTGATGAAGTCAACCCCGCCCAGATAGGCCGGTTTACGCCCAGTAGTAATATCCCCAACAATTTTAGTGCAAATAATTAATTAAAGTCAAAAACCCTACTACAACTACATGTAGGTGTTTTAGTTAGGCTATATATACTTAGGCTACTCACAGTGGAGAGTGTCATATACTAGTATCATGCATATATATATGATACTAGTGTATGATACTACCTTTAATTAATTAGAGCGCATAGTATAATACATAGAGTATAATATCATAGATCATATTTATTGCCATGCATGACACAAATTAGCATCGCATTTAACAGGCGGTATCTACCTATATGTTACTCTAACCCTCTCTCTATATATTTAATTCTTTGCCACATCAGCATATTTACTATTTCCGAGTGCATGATATTGTCGGCTATGATACCACCACTATGGCCGGCCTTATATAGTAGGGAGTATCATATACTATATATAGTATCATGCATATGATACTAGTGTATGATACTACGTACGTACCTTCATAGTGCATATATAGTATCATAGAGTAGTATATCATAGATGACCATTTTATGGCCATGCATGACACAAAGTAGTATAGCATTTATTGTATATGTTACGGTATCTACCTATGTTACTGCTTCTTTGCCACATCATCATATTTGCTATTCCCGAGTGCATGATACCGGCTATGATACCCCCACTCTGGCCACCCTAAGGCTGGTCGTAATATGGGAGTATCAAAGCGGTATCATGTGTTGGAAATATGCCCTAGAGGCAATAATAAAATGATTATTATTATATTTCCTTGTTCATGATAATTGTCTATTATTCATGCTATAATTGTGTTATTTGGAAATCGTAATACATGTGTGAATACATAGACCACAACACGTCCCTAGTGAGCCTCTAGTTGACTAGCTCATTGATCAACAGATAGTCATGGTTTCCTGACTATGGGCATTAGATGTCATTGATAACGGGATCACATCATTAGGAGAATGATGTGATGGACAAGACCCAATCCTAAGCATAGCACAAGATCGTGTAGTTCGTTTGCTAGAGCTTTTCCAATGTCAAGTATCATTTCCTTAGACCATGAGATCATGTAGCTCCCGGATGCCTTAGGAGTGCTTTGGGTGTACCAAACGTCACAACGTAACAGGGTGACTATAAAGGTATACTACAGGTATCCCCGAAAGTATCTGTTGGGTTGACACGGATCGAAACTGGGATTTGTCACTCCGTATGACGGAGAGGTATCTCTGGGCCCACTCGGCAATGCATCATCATAATGACCTCAATGTGACCAAGTGTTTGGTCACGGGATCATGCATTATGGTACGAGTAAAGTGACTTGCCGGTAACGAGATTGAACGAGGTATTGGGATACCGACGATCGAATCTCGGGCAAGTAACGTACCGATTGACAAAGGGAATTGTATACGGGATTAATTGAATCCTCGACATCGTGGTTCATCTGATGAGATCATCGAGGAGCATGTGGGAGCCAACATGGGTATCCAGATCCCGCTGGTTGTTATTGACCGGAGAGTCGTCTCGGTCATGTCTACGTGTCTCCCGAACCCGTAGGGTCTACACACTTAAGGTTCGGTGAGGCTAGGGTTGTAGAGATATGAGTATGCGGTAACCCGAAAGTTGTTCGGAGTCCCGGATGAGATCTCGGACGTCACGAGGAGTTCCGGATTGGTTCGGAGGTAAAGATTTATATATAGGAAGTCCAGTTTCGGCCATCGGGAAAGTTTTGGGGGTCATCAGTATTGTACCGGGACCACCAGAAGGGTCCTGGGGGTCCACCGGGTGGGGACACCTATCCCGGAGGGCCCCATGGTATGAAGTAGGAGGGGAACCAGCCCCTGGTGGGCTGGTGCACCCCCCTTGGGCCTCCCCTGCGCCTAGGGTTGGAAACCCTAGGGGTGGGGGGGCGCCCCACTTGGCTTGGGGGGCAAGCCACCCCCTTGGCCACCGCCCCCCCTTGGAGATTGGATCTCCTAGGGACGGCGCCCCCCAGGGCCCCTATATAAAGAGGGGGGAGGGAGGGCAGCCGCACCCTTGCTCCCGGAGCCTCCCTCTCCCTCCGTAACACCTCTCCTCCCCACTTGCGCTTGGCGAAGCCCTGCCGGGATCCCGCTACTTCCACCACCACGCCATCGTGCTGTTGGATCTCCATCAACCTCTCCCTCCCCCTTGCTGGATCAATAAGGAGGAGACGTCTTCCCCAACCGTACGTGTGTTGAACGCGGAGGTGCCGTCCGTTTGGCACTTGGTCATCGGTGATTTGGATCACGGCGAGTACGACTCCCTCAACCCCGTTCTCTTGAACGCTTCCGCTCGCGATCTACAAGGGTATGTAGATGCACTCCTCTCTCTCATTGCTAGATGACTCCATAGATTGATCTTGGTGAAACATATTTTTTTTACGGTTTTTATCATTTATGCCACTAATTGTGTCCCACTACTCAGTTTTGCCATTAGAAGTTACAACTGCTCAAAAATGCCATCGATCCGTGAGATGCTTGCTCAAAAATGCCATTAGATATCTCAAAAATGCCATCATCCCGTTAGATGTTTGCTCAAAAATTCCATTAGACAATGTTATTTTCACGTTAAACCCGTTGACCATTTTATATGACAAAAATAAGCTTAGACCCACATGTCAGTTCCCTATATCTCACAATTATAAGTGTGTCCCTACTTGTCAGGAGTCACGAAGCGAATAATTTTACAGGAAAATAAGAACGCTGTTGGGATCAAGTGGGCCCCACACTTTATTGTAGTGAGAGCTGGCATGTTGGTTCATAGGTATTTATGTCATTATAACATGGCAAAAGAGATTTTATATCACAATAATGGTATCCATTGGCATTTTTGAGCATGTATCTAACGAAGCGATGGCATTTTTGAGCAGTTGAAATTCCTAGTGGCAAAATTGAGTAGTGGGACACAACCGGTGGCATAACTGATAAAAACCCTTTTTTTATTTTCTGCAACGTTCCCCAACATCATGCATGCTAACTAGACTTTTTGTATGATGTGGGACACAGTTAAATAAGGAAAGAGAGGGTGTGGTATCATATCATGATACCATATCATATTAAATGTTTTACTACTTTGTGTCTTGCATGGAAATTAATAAGATACTAACTTATGATACTATGCATGTGCACATTACGGAGGTATTACCAATCATATACTATTATCATGCATATATACTCCCTCCTTTCCTGTTTATAGGCTTATCTCAAAATTTTAGTTTTTCCATTTTATAGGGCTCAATTTGGTTGTTCCCCATCACATGTTCAGATTCCAAGGTGCATTAAATCATTGCATGCAAGTATTAAGAGAAAATTGACCAATGCATGTACTTTATGCATGCATGTATTGCAATTAATACATTGGTAAACATAATTTTTTGAGGAAAACAAAAGCATTAATTGGGTGTTATTTCAAACTACAAAAAGTATTCCACCACTCACCATCTACCTTGGTTGGTGAGGTTTTTGAATTGAACCCTATAAGCCGGAAAGGAGGGAGTATGATACTAGCTAGTCTATGATATACTAGCTACCTCACTAAGAGCATGGTTAATAATACAACCAATGGTCGGCTATAAGAAGTTGCCATGCCATATACAGCCAACCTCTTAGCCGGCATGTATAATAATAAGTTTTAAATACGTACTTGTTTATCAATAGTTAGCTCACCTTACATCCTCACAAAGTGTCTTGGGTCTCGTGTTGCAGCTAGCTCTACTAACCAAGAGCTCGCTTCTCTTCTCTCTCCTCTTCTCTTTCCTCCAACTAATAAGCACATATATATGATTCTATTCCTTATAGCCTACTTATGTCACTCTATTGTACTTGCTCTAAGACTAGCCACAATGGAGAGTAACATACACTAGTAACATACACATATTCCTAGACTATGTTACTACCTTCCATAGTGGGTAGTAACATAAGTATGGTAACATGCAAAGCCTCATTTATTAGGTTAGAGTCTCATATTGCATTGGTATATGTGATGTTACAGTAACTAGCTAAGTTACTCAAACTACCTCTCTCCTCATTAACTCATTGCCACATAAGCAAATTTGTTGAGTTGGACTCGATGTTACTGCTGAAGTTACTCCCACTGTGGCTAGTCTAATGCATAGTATCATAGAGTAGTATCATGTAGTATTTTATTTATTGTCACGCATGAAACATAGTAGCATAGCATTTATTATGATATGGTTTCATGTTATGATACTTAACCCTATCTTTGTTCATTTAATTCTATGACAACTCATCAAAATTGCCTAGTTGGCATGCATGATACTAGCTATGATACCCCCTTACTATCAGCCTAGCAAAGAAGGTGTACAGATCATTTGTGTGTCGCTTTGTGAGTTTTCATCCATTTGTTCGAGAAGCGGGGAGAAGTTTCAAACATTTCGGCCTCGAGGTGCGGCCACTGGCGTAGGCCTAGTTGGTATTTTAATTATAGAAAATTCAGATGGAGTTCGGACATCATCAAAATTGATATGTGCCCGTGGCGTGCTCTCACGACCCCGTGGAAAAAATTTGGTAAAGTTTGGCACAAGTTTTGATGACTACTCCTTCCAAACTGGAGCATCTCACATGAAGGATCAGGGTTTCCAAAAGGAGACGTGTCAATTCAAACTCTTGTGGCCGGTGACTTCATCGGTTGGCCTCATAAAAGTTTCCATGGTACGCAATCACCATTATACCATAGATTTGATTTTCTGGCGCATTTCAGGTATCGTTAGCTATATTTAAGACATTTTTTGAGATTAACGTGCATTTTGTGCATAAAAATTAAATTTCAACCAGAACTGCATGTGCTGTCGAAAGGAATGAGGATCGATGTTTGATCTAGGAGCATCCAACGGTGCAGACGTACGATCCGTGGGGTTTGGGTTCTGGCCAATCAAAAAGCACGACTCAGATTGTGGGCAGGGTTTGGTCGACACACGACTTTCATCAACGAACCGTGTGCTATTTGCAAACCAGATTGCATATTTTTGTTCACACATACTGTAGTGAGATCAATTGAGTGTGCTACCTCTATGATATAATAATAATAATACTAATAATAACAAAAAATAGTTCATATTCATTGCTTGAGCTGACAGCATATCAAGGTCAACATATTAACGGTTCTTACATCAACAGAAAACCGGGCATAACTCACAAATTCAGTACACGGGACAGTTCTAAATTGAATGAATTAAGTTGCAGGGTAGGCATAAAGACTAGTCTTACGGCTTAATTCCCATGTACATGGGGGAACTGGGATCATTATGTTGACCCCGAATGAACTTGGGTTTTCTGATGATTTTACGCTTCTCTGTTATAGGGGTGCGTGATCCCTTGGCTGGCAACTCATCAAATTCATCGTACTCGTCCTCATCGGCAACATCGTCGACACCCAATACCCTTCTCTTCCCATGCATCACTACATGGCAATTCTTATGCAAGGGGTCTTCCACAAAGAAAATCTGGGTAGCATTGTTGGCAAGATTGAATGGGTCCGCGTGATATGCCATGGTTGTCTTGTTAACGCAGGTCTTCCTGTACTCATCAATCCTTACCTGACCAAGAGGGATCCATGCACACCTGAATAATGCCACCTTAACTTTCACATAGTCAAGCTCCCAAATCTCTTTGATGGTTCCATAATATACCCTATTATCAGCTTCATTTACAGTCATGCATTCTATTCGAACAGAGCTGTTCTGATATGAGGTCTTCTGATCACGTTCCTCAGTGTAGAACATGTATCCATTTATGTCATATGCTTGGTACATCAACACCGTAGGTGATGGCTTTTGTGCCAACCACGTAGCAATGTCGTCGATGGATCCTTGTGCCAAACAATTCTTCAGCCATTCGTCATAGTTCTTAGTGTGCTCCTTCATCTCCAAATCTAATGAAGGCACCATTGGTAAGAAGCTTTGGCGTATCTCCGCCAAGTGTTCTTCGGCATAAGCGCTGAGAACTGGGTTGTTAAGCAGTACCGTCAAATGGGCTTTCTTTGCCAATTCTCTGGGTGCAGCCATTTGCGTGCCAGCAAGGACCGGCTTACCTTCGAGCCTTCCCTCATGGCGAGAGAGGGTCAAACCTATAGGTCTTTGTTTCATGTATTCATTGCAAAACTCAACCACCTCCTCCGTGGTATAACATTGTAGGATGCTTGCCTCTGGATGGTTTCTATTCTGACAAAAGCGCTTCAGTATTCCCATGAACCGCTCGAAGGGATACATGTTGCGAAGAAACACAGGACCATAATACTTTATCTCGTCGACAAGGTGCATAGTGAGATGGACCATGACATCAAAGAATGATGGTGGAAAAAACATCTCTTGGTTGGAGAATATTCTTGCAATATCATCTTGCATATGATCCAACTCTTCAGGATCTACAACTTTCTGCCATAGTTGGTTGAGTAAATCATAGAGGTCAATGAGTGTGTTTCTTATATCTTTGTCCATCAGATTCCTGATGGCCACCGGGAGGATTTGTGTCAACGGTGCATGGCAATCATGTGACTTCATGTGTCCCAACTTCATTTTACCTGAGCTCTCATCCATGAGACTTCTGATGTTTGCGCAGTAGGAAGAGGGTGTCTTAACTGACAACAAATAGGTAAATAACTGTGTTGCTTCTTTTGTACTGAAATTGTAACTCTGGCGAGCTTTGATGAATTTGTCATCATCTTCTGCTTCATTCTTGCGTTTTGATTGATCAGCAAGCATATCGAGCCGTGAACCGTCACCATCCTTTGTTTTACCTTTAATCTTGAGTAGAGTACCAAGGATGCTTTCACATACGTTCTTCTCTACGTGCATGACATCAATGCAGTGACGTACAGGTAGAATCTCCCAGTAAGGTAAATTCCAGAACACCGATTTCTTCTTAAACACTTGACCCTTGGGTGTTTGTTGGACCATCAAAGGGTGGTTCTTTTTTTGAGGGAATTGACAGTAGGAGAGAACCCCCACTGTGATTTTATATATCTATATAAATGGGGTGTTTACATAGACATATAAGGTGCATAACTCTGCTAACCATCTACTCCCCCTCCCCACAGACCAGGGAGGGGGTGAATTACCAGCTCTCCACAGGAGGAATCAGGTAAGAAAAGAGATATAAACTATCAACCTAGAGCAGTACAAAGATTAACAAATGAGCCTCTATGGGCCTCTTTGACTCTATGTTGGAGTTGACCTAGGTCATTTTTGAAGCGTGAAAACTAGGACCCAACAGTAGGGTCAACTCCACGAAAGTGTTTGTTATTCCTTTCCTTCCATAGGCTCCATCCGGCAGTGAGAAAAAATTTCCATGAAAAATGGGTCACACCAGGAGTCTCTGTTCAACTTGAGGGCACTGAGACGGTTACCAAAGGGGGTCCATTGAATACCAAGTTTGGCCCAACATGTCCTGCTAAAATCATAGGCGAAGATCATATGGTCCACTGTTTCTTCAATTGGAAGCCCGCAAAGGAGACAGTCAAAATCATCTCCGATGTTAAAGTGCCTTCGCTTCAACATATTACGTGTGTTGAGTCTGTCATGAAAAAGCAGCCAGCCAAACACCTTCAACTTCATTGTACACTTTGATTTCCACAGATGCTTGAACATGGGGTCGGTTTGGGCTTCTCTAAAGAAATAGGAATAATAGTCTTTAGGTCTGAAAGTGGCCGCGCCCCAAATGTAGTGCCAAATATCAGTATTCGATGTGGAAGGGTAGATCTTGGTGAAGGTTAGTTGCACGTCACGTATTTCTTGCAATGCGAGCGGTGACATGGGTAGGTGGAAGGTTTCATGCAGATCGTTGGAGGCCCAGAAGTCAGCAACTAAGATGTCTTCATGCAAAGTGAATGAGAAGGCATGCGGGTGAGGGTCATGAAGCACATCACGCGCCCACAGATCTTTCCAAAGCAAAGTGGTCGCACCATCCACGAACTGAACGCTAGATATGCCCCTGAAGATTGGTGTCAATTTTAGGATATCGCGCCACCAGAAAGAGCCTACCGGGTCCACAACATGTGGTATTTTGTCGATGTAGAGATTGTCCCATAGCAAATTTACCCAGGGAACATCCATTTTGTTATAGAATTTGTGGAGGAATTTGAGGAGCAGGGCTTCATTATGGATTTTGATATTGATCACACCTAGCCCACCTTTATCTTTAGGTCGACAGACCATGTCCCAAGCAACAAGAGAAGAGCATTTGTCACCTTGCTCGGTTTTCTTAGTCGAGAGGCAACGTCTTCTTATTTTGTATAAAATTTCAATAAGCTTGGGTGGGAATTTGAGTGTACACATGGCAAAAATAAGAAGTGACGTGACTGAGGCATTCAGCCAGGACAATCTGCCACCATAAGACATCATAGCAATCGTCGACGTTAAACGCTTTTCCAATCGGCAAACTAGGGGCATGAGGTCTTGGATTGTGGGTCTAGCTGTACCCTGGGGCAGACCAAGGTAGGTGAATGGCATCGTGCCAACAGCGCAGCCAAAAACCCTGGCTAGTGCGTTTGTTGAGGACAGGTCTAGGTTGATCGGAATCAAGGTAGATTTGTGAAAATTGAGCCTGAGGCCAATAGAGGTGGCGTAATCCGATAAGATCTCCTTGACCAAAGTAGCTTGACGGATGCATGCGGGTAGGACAATCAAAGTGTCATCTGCGTATTGAATAATGGGATAGTCTGTTTGTCCGTTGCAGGGGAAGGGGAGCTCAATCTTACCTTATCTGAATGCATCATTTATGACAGACTGAAGCAAATCCGCAGCTAGGACAAAAACAAGAGGGGACGGGGGGGGGGGGTCTCCTTGCCTGACACCGCAACAACACTGGAATTGACGGCCCGGGACTCCTTTAAGAAGAATAGAAGACCGCCCAGAAGAGAATAAACACTTGATCCAAGAGATCCACTTGTCATTGAAGCCCATGTGACGCATAATCTGGACCATCGGATCATGTGCAATTGTATCAAATGCCTTAGCGAAGTCAAGTTTGAGCATTATGATCTGTTTGCCTGAGCTTTGACATTGGTGTATGTACTGATATGCCCATGCAGTGCAATCCTGTATAGTCCTCCCCTTAATGAAGCTGTACTGATTGCGGTGAACTAAGTCCAAGATAGAGGTTTGCAGCCGGTCAGCTAGAAGTTTTGTAATCAACTTGAGACAGCAGTTCAGGAGCGTGATTGCTCTGTAGTCATTTACAGTCTCCGGGGATTTGACTTTAGGGACTAGCGTGATGAATCCATCATTGATGCTGTTGATGTCCAAATCACCATCATGAAATTGAGCACATAGCTTGTAGAAGTTGTGTTTGATGATAGGCCAGCAAGCCTTGAGGAAAGCTCCACTAAAGCCATCCGGGCCAGGTGCGCGATCGGGGGGCATTTCATTGATAACTTGATCAATTTCTTTTTGTGTAAATGGTTCTGTCAAACGATCAAGATTATCGGATCATCTGATGAGATCAGGCAAAGAGAATTTCATATCTGAGGAAGAAGTGGAGCCAAGCCGGTTTTTGTAAGTGAGGAACAAAAGAGCCTCTTTACTAGGGTGATCATCAATTATTGTGCCACTGTCATCCGGAAAGCTTGCAATGTTATTCTGGCGATATCTTTCAGTTGCAACGGCTTGGAAAAACTTAGTATTTTCGTCCCCAAACTTGATCCACCGAATAGTGCAACATTTTTTCCAATAAAGTTTCTGGTATTGTAGGAGTCTAAGCAAATGTGCTTTTAGAATTGTTCTGAAGTTGGCCTCTGGTATAGTAAGCCTGCGTTTGTTTTCGAGCTCATCAAGATCAGCAAGAACACAGTTGCAGTTAGAGATAGCGATAGAGAGGCGGGAAATATTCTTACTCCAATGTTTCAGAGCATGCCTCAGAGCTTTGAACTTGCGGCATAGCTTAGTTGCAGCATTTTCTGACCTAACAGGCTCTTCCCACACCTCTTGAACATAATCCATAAACCCTGGGTGGAGGATCCAATACGGCTCAAAGCGGAAAATCTTACTACGTGGAATATTAGTTTCAATACTGACCACACAGGGTATATGATTGGAGACAGGTTTGCCGAGGGGTTTTACCAAGGTTTTAGGGTATACTGTGGTCCAATGAAGCGAAGTGAAAAACTAGTCAATTTGCTCGAGAAGGGGGTCTGTTTGCATGTTACTCCAAGTGTAGGCACGACCCTGTACTGGCAGTTCAATTAGCTGCTGTTTATGAATGATGTCGTTGAAGGTAAGCATATTATGCATGTTTCCACCTGGCTTGTTACGGTTATCAGGTGCACGCATATAGTTAAAATCGCCAAGGAATAACTAGTCTTGCCCATTAGGAATGCTCATATCATATAGACAATTAGTAAAGATGTCACGTTCTTCGCCAGCGCAAGGGCCATAAATATTCGCTAGTGTCTAGGACTGGGAGGATTGTGTGCTGACGAAAGAGGTAACTAGCGCATGCGTATCATTTGAAACTACGGTGCCAGAGAAAACAGAGCTTTTACAAATGGTGATAATCCCACCTGAAGCACCACGAGAGGGAGTAAAAGCAAACTGATCGAACTGACGCGGACAACAAATTCCAATGAAAGCAGAAGTAACTTCAGACAACTTAGTCTCCTGAAGACAGACTACATCACAACCACTTGAGATAATCACATTATTAAGAGCTAAGCGTTTCTTCTCAGAATTTAAACCTCTGATATTCCACGAGAGAACATTCTAGCAACGCAAAAGAGGCATGACGAATAGGTGAAGTTACTCCAGAGGGGCAGTGAGATCCTCCGCTTGATCCAGCACAGAAGTGGTACCTGGTGGCATTGGAGTAGCAGCAGCCGGCGTGGTAAGAAGGGCTTCAGTAGTAAGCTCTGCTTCTGGGATGACGCACCTGTTGATGCTGATGTCTTGCACGGTTGAGACCGGGGTTGGAGGAGGAATATCATCAGCTGCATTGTGGGCAGAACTTAAGGACCCAATCGAGGGAACCAACCTGGGCTTGACCTTGGAGGTGTGCACACGAGTGTCAGTTAGCGCTGGACCTTGAAGCCATTATACTTGTTCGAGCGTGATCTACGCCGAACATCCACCATGGAGAGAGGAGCAACAGGTTTTGAGCATCTGGGGCATGCACGAGGCTGGGTTGGGGGAGCAATCGAGATGCCCTGGTCATGATCAAGCGTAGCATGCTGCCCTAAGAAACCGGTATCAGAAGATGGTGGTAATGAGGGGTTGACGTTCTCAGCAGACTGCAAGGTGAGACTACCACTTTCAGACACTGTCAGGGTTGAGAAGCTGTCTGCAGCAGCAGGCCCCAGCAGAAGAGTATTCTCTTCAACAGATGCAACCTCAGAACCTCCATTAAACACTGGGTCAGAGGGGATCTCTTCAATGTGCACAGTAGAAGATGCAGGCAGAGCAACCAATGGCTGTTGCATGAAACTGATGCCCGAAGAGTCAGCAGTGACAAGAACAGTAAGTTCAGTATGGGACGAACGCAGGCCATAACCAGAACTCCAGGGACCAAATGAGGCAATCATTGGGCGCAGAGCATGAAAACTGAAGGAATTCAGATTTTGGCGTGGGATTGGGTCATCCAGCAGAATAGCAAGAAGCTTATCTCCTTGAGCAGACAGGCCAAAAGAAATCCCTTGATTATGCAGAGACACCGAGATGGATAGGGATTCAGAGTGCAGAGAAGGAGTTGTCACCCCGGCCATGGTGTGTTGCACAACACCCAGATCAGAGGAGGTGGAGCTTGAGCTATCAGTCACAGTGATGGAGTCATTCCAAGCTTGATATGCATTGTCAGTCAGGTTGTTTTCAGGAACTATGCCAGCCTGGAAGGTGAGGCCCTGAGCATTCAACCAAGCTTGGAAGTTGACAAGGTGTGGGGGCATGGCGGGAGGCGGAGGAGCAGGCCACGCACCCCAACCAACATTGACATTGTCATGGGCACCCGGAGCATCATCCTGACCTCCACCATTGCCGTGAGGAGGGGCTCCATTCTGCACAAGCCAGCTTTGCACTTGCTGCTGATATAACTGCTCTGCAGTCAAGTCAGGGCCAAACAGAGGGTGCAGTTCACCATCAGAAGGTGGCATTTCTTCATCAGCGGGAAGAACTTCAGGCAGCAGACCATGGCCATCGTTACTATGGAGAATCGTTATCTGTACGGTCCAGCAGTCCCTGGCACCTCAGAGTTGCCACACCACAAAACTCTTCGGGACTAAACTCATGCGGAGCAGTCTGACTTTGAGCAACATAAACCTGCGATCTTGCCTTGGATTGTACCTCGAGACGAGAGAGCCATAACCAGCCAAAGCTTTAGTGATGTAATAATCAGTTTGATAGTCGTAAGGAAATCCAAAAAACATCAGCCAAACTTCTGGGCCAAACGAGGTGGTACGGCGTTTAAGAGCTTCATTGTGGGGAACAAAAGTGACAAGCAGATCTTCATCCTCAAGATCAAAGGGTGGTTCTTGCCAAGCACAACATTAATTTTTTAGCCATGTTGTGGACCACCTCCCCTTCATAGGGTCTTGGGGCCACACCTGCCTCTGTCATACCATCAAATTCAGCTTTCATCTTTCGGTATGGGTTAGTTTTCCGTAAGAACCTACGATGATGCAAATACACTGTTTTGTGGAAGTTGGGAAGTCTTCTGCTAGCTGTCCTATCCATGCATGTGACACACCCTACATCTCCCTTTGTTTTCTGCCCTGATGTGTTGCCTAATGCCGGCATATCTTGAATGGTGTGCACCAGCATCGCATGTAGATCAGAAATCTCCTTTCTGTAAGCATCATAACATTTTACAGCAGGCGCATCTATCCACACTGTCAGCAGTTCTTCTACCAGTAGCTGAAAGTAAATGTCGATGTCATTTCCAGGTTGCTTCAGGCCTTGGATAATAATTGACATCATAATGTATTTTTTATTCATACACAACCAAGGAGCTAGGTTATATATGCACAGAAGAACCAGCCATGTGCTGTGATTGGTGCTCACATTGCCAAAAGGATTCATCCCGTCAATACACTCCCCGAGCCTTATACTTCTAGGATCCTTGGCAAAGTCTACATACTTGTTGTCGATTAATTCCCACTGAGCCCCATCTTTCGGGTGCCTCATAAACTTATCCGCAATTCACTCATCATGATGCCACCGCAACCTCTTTGCCTCTCTAGGGTTTGCAAACAAACGCCTCAACCTTGGAATTAAAGGCAAGTACCAAACAACCTTGAACGGGATTCCTGTCTTAATCTCGTCGTCCAATTTGTACTTGTCCTTTGCTCTCCTGCGCTTGTATCATGCATGCTTGCATGTGGGACATGCACGCAAATCTTTGTACTCACCACGGTACAATATACAATCATTCACACAAGCGTGTATCTTATGTACTTCAAGTTCCAATGGGCAAACAATTTTCTTTGCTTCATTCGTGCTTCTGGGGAGCACATTATCTTTCGTAAGAATTTCTTTGAAAAGACCTAACATCTCTGTGAAGCCCTTGTTTGATAGACCATTTGCTGCTTTAAATCTGAGAAGCGCCAGGGTCGCACTCAACTTGGAGTATTTCTTTTTGCAACCTAGATACAATTCTTTCTTGGAGTCCGCATCAATGGTTGGCAGATCCTTGTACCCAATCATATCCTTTTGTGGGCCCTCAAAATCTGCAATCATAGCAGCAAAATCTGGAATATCAAGATCGTCGTCATCTGCGTCGACGTCTTGGTTTTCCAATGGGCGTTTCATTTTTCCGGTGTTCCATTGGTAGCTTGACGCATCTGCCCCGATGTTAGATTCAACATCCATGTGACACTGATCGGGGTTTGGCATCTCGCTGCCCTGGGTATCTTCATCCATGACCTGCTTGATATGTCCATTTTGAATCATGTTTTCTTAATGTTATTTATGATGTTTTTATCCATAATAATGCTTTTTGGAGTAATTCTAATGCCATTCCTCTCATAATATGAAAGGTATACACAAAGAGGGAGAATTCCGGCAGCTGAAAATCTGGACCTAGAAAAGCTACGTCAGGCCACCTATTTTGCACAACTCCAAACAAGCTGAAACTTCACGGAGATTTTTTATGGAATATTTGAGGAATATTGGAGCAAATAACTACCAGAAGGGGCTCACCAGGTGGGCACAACCCACCTGGGTGTGCCAGGGAGCCCAGGCGCGCCCTGGTGGATTGTGCTCACCCAGGCCCACCTCTGGTGCCCATCTTCTGGTATATAGGTCATTTTGACCTAGAAAAAAAATAAGGAGAGGACTTACGGGACGGAGCGCCGCCGTCTCGAGGCGGAACTTGGGCAGGAGCACTTTCGCCCTCCGGTGGAGCGATTCCGCCGGAGGAACTTCCCTCCCGGAGGGGGAAATCATCGTCATCATCATCACCAACAAATCTCCCATCTTGGGGTGGGCAATCTCCATCAACATCTTCAACAGCACCATCTCATCTCCAACCCTAGTTCATCTCTTGTGTTCAATCTTGTTACCAGAACTATAGATTGGTGCTTGTGGGTGACTAGTAGTGTTGATCGCATCTTGTAGTTGATTACTATATGGTTTATTTGGTGGAAGATTATATGTTCAGATACATTATGCTGTTTAATACTCCTCTAATCTTGAGCATGATTATCATTTGTGAGTAGTTACTTTCATTCTTGAGGTCATGGGAGAAATCATGTTGCAAGTAATCATGTGAATTTAATATGTGTTCGATATTTTGATAGTATGTATGTTGTGATTCCCTTAGTGGTGTCATGTGAACGTCGACTACATGACACTTCACCATATTTGGGCCTAAGGGAATGCATTGTGGAGTACCAATTAGATGATGGGTTGCGAGAGTGACAGAATCTTAAACCCCAGTTTATGCGCTATTCCGTAAGGGACCGATTGGATCCAAAAGTTTAATCCTATGGTTAGAATTTATTCTTAATACTTTTCTCGTAGTTGCGGATGCTTGCGGGAGGGTTAATCATAAGTAGGAGGTTTATTCAAGTAAGAACAGCACCTAAGCACCGGTCCACCCATATATCAAATTATCAAAGTACCAAACACAAATTAAACCAACATGCATGGCGAAAGTGACTAGATGAAACTCCCGTGTACCCTCAAGAACACTTTGCTTATCATAAGAGACCGTTTTGGCCTGTCCTTTGCCGCCAAAGGATTGGGCTACCTTGCTGCACTTTTGTTACTACTATCGTTACTTGCTCGTTACAAATTATCTTGCTACCAAACTACTCTACTACTTACAATTTCACACTTGCAGACATTACCTTGATGAAAACCACTTGTCATTTCCTTCTGCTCCTCATTGGGTTCGACACTCTTAATTATAGAAAAGAGCTACAATTGACCCCTATACTTGTGGATCATCAAGGCTATTTTATGGAGCCGTTCCCACGGAGTGAAGCGCCTTTGGTAAGTGGAATTTGGTAAGGAATCATTTATATAGTGTGCTGAAATTTATTGTCACTTGTTACTATGGAAAACAATCCTTTGAGGGGTTTGTTCGGGGTATCTTCACCTCAACTGGAACTACAATTAGCTATCCCTCAACCTACTGCACCTACTGAAAATATTGAATATTAAATTCCTTCGGGTATGATAGAACAACTGCTAGCTAATCCTTATGCAGGAGATGGAACCGAACATCCTGATATGCACTTGATATATGTAGAACAAATTTGTGGATTGTTTAAGCTTGCAGGTTTACCCGGGGATGGAGTTATGAAAAAGGTTTTCCCTTTATCTTTGAAGGGAAAAGCATTGGCATGGTATAGGCTATGCGATGATATTGGATCTTGGAATTGGAATCGATTGAAATTGGAGTTCCACCAAAAAAATTATCCTATGCATCTAGTTCATCGTGATCAGAATTACATATATAATTTTTGGCCTCGCGAAGGAGAAAGTATCGCTCTAGCTTGGGGGAGGCTTAAGTCAGTGTTATATTCATGCCCCAATCATGAGCTCTCAAGAGAAATTATTGTGCAGAACTTTTATGGTCTGCTTTCTTGTAATGATCAAACCATGCTTGATACTTCTTGTGCTGGTTCTTTTAGGAAGAAGACTATTGAATTACGGTGGGATCTTTTGGAAAGAATTAAATGCAACTCTGAAGATTGGGAAATAAACGAAGGTAAAGAGTCAGGTTTTAAGCTTAAGTATGATTGATTGTGTTAAATCTTTTATGGATACCGATGATTTTCAAGAGTTTAGCACTAAATATGGACTTGAATCTGAGATAGTAGCCTCCTTTTGTGAATCATTTGCTACTCATGTTGAACTCCCTAAAGAGAAGTGGTTTAAATATCACCCACCTATTAAAGAAGAAATTAAAGAACCAGTGCCAGTTAAAGAAGAAACTATACTTTACAATGTTGATCTAGTTGTTCCTTCTGCTTATATTGAGAAACCACCTTTTCCTGTTAGGATAAAGGAACTTGCTAAAGTTTCAACTATGGTTAACAAAAGCTACATTAGAACACCTAAACCTGATGAACAAATCAAAGTAGAACCTAGTATTGCTATGGTTAAAGATATCTTGGAAGAAGATATGGATGGGCATGTTATTTACTTCTATGAAGAAGCTTCTAGAATTGCCAAACTTGATAAAAAGGACAAACATAGACATGTTGTTGGCATGCCTGTCATCTCAGTTAAAATAGGAGATCACTGTTATCATGGTTTATGTGACATATATAGGTGCTAGTGTGAGTGATATTCCTTACACCTTATATCAAGAAATTATGAATGACATAGCACCCACAGAGATAGAAGACATAGATGTTACTATTAAACTTGCTAATAGAGACACTATATCACCAATTGGGATTGTTAGAGATATTGAAGTCTTGTGTGGGAAAATAAAATACCCTACTGATTTTCTTGTTCTTGGTTCCCCACAAGATGGCTTTTGTCCCATTATTTTTGGTAGACCTTTCTTAAACACCGTTAATGCTAGAATAGATTGTGCGAAACAAACTTTCGGTGTTAGTTTTGGTGATGAGTCTCATGAGTTTAATTTTTCCAAGTTTAGTAGAAAACTTCATGAAAAATAATTTCCTAGTAAAGATGAGTTAATTGGTCTTGCTTCTATTGTTGTGCCACCTACTGATCCACTAGAACAATATTTGCTAGACCATGAAAATGATTTACATATGCATGAAAGAAATGAAATAGATAAGATTTTCTCTGAACAACGTCCTCTGCTTAAACACAATTTTCCTATTGAAACTCTAGGAGGTCCTCCTGCACCTAAAGGTGATCTTGTGTTTGAATTAAAACAATTGTCAAACACTTTGAAATATGCTTATCTTGATGAAAAGAAGATATATCATGTTATTATTACCTTTCAGAACATGAAGATGAAAGATTATTGAAAATTCTATGGAAGCACTGAGCTGCTATTGGATATATTCTTCATGATTTAAAGGGAATTAGTCCCACTCTATGTCAGCACAAAATTAATATGGAACCTGATGCTAAACCAGTTGTTGATCACCAACGTCGGTTAAATCCGAAGATGAAATAAGTGGTAAGAACGGAAATATTAAAACTTCTGGAAGCAGGTATAATCTATCCCATAGCTGATAGTAGATGGGTAAGTCTTGTTCATTGTCCTCCTAAGAAAGGAGGTATAACTATTGTTCCTAATGATAAGAATGAACTTATTCCACAAAGAATTGTTACAAGCTATAGGATGGTAATTGATTCTAGAAAATTCAACAAAGTAACTAGAAAAGATCATTACCCTTTGCCTTTTTTTGATCAAATGCTTGAAAGATTATCTAAGCACACACATTTTTGCTTCATGATGGATATTCTGGTTTTTCACAAATACTTGTCTCTCAACCTGATCAAGAAAAGACTACTTTTACTTGTCCGTTTGGAATTTATGCTTACAGAGTATGGCTCTTGGTTTATGTAATGCACCTGCTACCTTTCAAAGATGTATGACTGCTATATTCCCTGACTTTTGTGAAAAGATTGTTGAGGTTTTCATGGATGACTTCTCTATTTATGGGAAGTCTTTTGATGATTGTTTAAGCAATCTTGATCGAGTTTTGCAGAGATGTGAACAAACAAACCTTGTCTTGAATTGGAAGAAGTTCCACTTTATGGTTAATGAAGGTATTGTCTTGGGTCATAAATTTTTTGAAAGAGGTATTGAAGTGGACAAAGCTAAGGTTGATGTAGTTGTGAAAATTCCATGTCCTAAAGATATCAAAGGTATTCGTAGTTTCTTAGGTCATGTTGGTTTCTATAGGATATTTATCAAAGACTTTTCTAAAATTACTAGGCCTCTTATGAATCTGCAAAAGGATATTCCTTTTGTTTTTTATGATGATTGTTTAGAACCCTTTGAAACACTCAAGAAAGCCTTAATTTGTGCACCTATTATTCAACCACCTGATTGGAACTTGCCTTTTGAAATTATGTGTGATGCTAGTGTGTCGGGGGAAATGTGCCTCCTCGAACACCTATGGGGACCGAGCCCCTTTCTTGGTTCGGCGGGGGGAGGAGGTCGCGCGAAGAGCGGATCGAGGCGATGCACACAAGGGGTTTACCCAGCTTCGGGCCGCACGGATGCGTAAAACCCTACTGCTGCTTTGTGGTTTTGTATTGTGTTCTTGCTCGGGAGCGTGTGGTGCTATAGTACATGCGAGCCGCTGGCGAGACCGAGCGTGAATGGCCTCCTCCTATCCCCGTTGTGTATGGGGCCTCCTTTTATATGTTCAAGGGGTTACCCACAGGTGGCAACGTAGGCGGGGGTAAAACTGGAAAACGCTGTGTTGGGTACAGCTGTTTGCACAGTGCTATCATACCTAACTCTGACGGCAGGGGACAAGGGCAGTAAATGCCCGTCTGGGTCGCCCAAACAGTGCAGGAAAGGGGCCGTCAGGAGCGCCACCGTTTGCCACGATGGCTACTCTGTCAGCGTTGCTTCGCCACCGCATGCCCCTGGCTGCGCAGCCTCTCGCCATGTACGTCTGGAATGGCCCCAGAGCGACGCGTGGGTGGATGAGCTGGAGCGCAGGCGCGGGGTGGTGACTTGCCGCGGCAAGCGCCTTGCCGCGGTTGGTGCCTTGTCGCGCCCGGGAGCTTGTCGCTCACCAGTCCTTGCCGGGACGTGTGGCGCGTCGCAGCAAGTCTCTTGTCGTGCCTTCGTCGGCCTTCCCAACAAGCTCCTCTTGCCGAGGCCTTGTGCTTCGAGCGGCCATCCTGGCAAGCTCCTCTTGCCGGGGCCTTGCTCTCTTCGGGTGGCCTTCCCGGCAAGCTCCTCCTGCCGGGGCCTTGGCTCAAATACTTTGTTCTTGGATGGCCCGAGGAGGGACCACGGAGAGTTTTGGCGATCGCCTGGCAAGCCTTGCCGCGGGGTGCTACGACTGCTCGTGCACAAGTTCGGGGTACTAAGGTACCCCTACTTTAGAACACCGACAGGAGCCCCCGGGCCTGGGCCATACACGGTGCCGAGCGCTGTAGGGCCAGGCCCAAAATAGTGCATGGGCACGCGTGGCCTGGGTCACGCTGCATCTGCTTCTGCGTCCACCACGCCCTCCCCGAACGGCACGCGTCGAATGCGACATCGTGGGGAGAGGCGTGCGTGACGTGGGCGGCGTGCGCGGGGCTGAGCCCCGCAGGCATGCATCACGTCGCAATAAAGGGGGACGGTTCGCGCTATCTCCATAAGTGGAGGGAGGCGTGGAGGCGTGGCTCGCTCGCTAGACGGGGCCGAGGCACGGTTTCCGAGGCGTCCGCTCCCCACGATCACGGGGTGGAGGGGGGGTCGCCTCATCCATCGCCTCGGTCCTGCACGCCAGCCACGCGGCTCCCATGCACCCGGAGTTGCGGACGATGGAGGCAGGAAACCGGGCCGTCGCGGGTCGAGGCAGCAGGCCGGTCCCAGTCGCCTGCTCTCCCTGCGTCTTGATTGGCTGAGCGGGGCGGCCGAGCCCCCACCTTGCTCCTTTATAAAGAGCAAGAAGGGGGGGGGACGAAAACCCACACTCCTCCATCTTCGCTTCTCTTCAGCTTCTGATCCCCTTTCTCCATTTGCCATGGAGAAAGGGAATCCTGGTCCTTCATCGGTGGCGGCGAGGGTCGCCGCTAGGCAACGCGCCCCTCCTCCCCTTGCACCCGCGGTGGCAGAGCCAACTGTAAGGGGAAGGGGGAGGGGGCGAGGTCGTGACGAGGTCATGGACGAGGCCGAGGCGCTCAGGAACGAGGCGGACGGGGCGACGCGCCGGCCTCGCCTCCGCCAGCGGCCCTTCTTCTCACGGCAGTCCACATCGGGGACAACCCCTGCGAGTTCTTCGTCAGGCTGCGCCGGGCACCTCGTCGTCGCCTCCGTCTCCCGTCTCCCTTCGCCAGCGTGATGGAGATGGAGCAACACGAGACGCTAAGACTGCGCATGAGGGGCTGCGGGATCAGCGGCACGCGGGTCCACGTTGAGTCCCCAGCCCCCGGCGTGATGTATCTTGGTCGAGGGTGGAAGACGTTCACCCGTATCCACAGCTTGATGGAGGGGTTCACCCTCCATTTTAAGTTGATGGAGGGCGATCTCCTCTCCGTCAAGGTCTTCGGGGACCTCGGGACCCGGGCCCGGTGCTGCGTGGATAGCTCCTCCGACAGTGAAGGCTCCTCCTCGAGCGAGAGTGACGAGGAGGGGAGCGACAGCGACGACGAGGGTAGCGGTCGTCGGGATGACGGGTCCGACTAGGCGCCGGTCGCGGCTCCGCGTGGCATCGGCGACCCCATCATCCGTGTCGCCGGCTCCTTGAGCTTCCCGGGGTCGTCTCCTTGGCGGCTGGCGTAGGGAGGCTGCGGAAGAGGAAGAGGGCGGGCGGCAAGGCCGTCAACTCGGAGTACGAGGGCTAGATGCCCTCGACAGCGTGTTGACGTCCCGCTGCCTCATCTTCGAGCTCCACTTCCGGCGCCGCCGTCACTATCCAGCCTCCGGACGGCCCCCGGGGTGTTCTGTTGGTGTCTTCTGCCACCCGTAGCTCGCCTAGGCGCCCCTTTTGCCCTTTTCGCCTCCTTGTCCTACCTTCTGAGGAGAGAGACAAGAAAGGGATTACGGGCATCTTATCTTTTTTCAATCTGTAAGCCCTCGGGCCTTAGCTGTGTTTAAAACTTGTAATCCCATCTTTCATGTTTTTCATTCTCTCTGAACTGTACGTGAGCGGAATGTTTTTAATGAAAAGGGGATGTTTGCCGGGCCATTTGTCTCGCGGGTAAAACCCAGGCCAAGGAGGGAATCCTTTACATCGTTAAGATAGACACTTCTTTGCCCGGCAACAGGCCCTGCCGTCTACCCGCGCCACTCGACCTTCCTCACGCCTTTGGCGGAGGCAGGGATGAGGCGGGTTCGGGCTCCTCATTTCGTTCCTTTGCCGCCGCGGCTACTACCGAAACTGGCCCCAGGAACGCGCTCCGGGGCCCAGAGTTAAGGGAGCACGGCAGCTTTTTAGGAAGGGACAAGGTTTTCGCATTCCTCAGTCCATAAGAGAATGCATGACAAGGGATGAAAGACTTATCTGGGATTGCAGCCCCCGGCAACTTTGGCTTGTCGCGGGCGAATCTTTATGCTTGCAGCCCCGGGCAACACTGGTTCGCCGGGGACCAGATGCTGGTCTGCCCTTCTTCTCTTCTTCGTCCTTAAGCGGTCTGGCCAGGATATGCAAAACCCTGTGAACCAAGGGAAACGAAGAAACAGGAAAAAGGACGCAGACTCGACCTCTAAGCTAGGGGTTAGCAGCTGTTAGGCACTATCAACCCTAACCAAGGACGAGACTCGACTCAGCATGCATGCTAAAACTTAGGGTGCCAGCGCTTCATTTACTGCTGCTCAGGGTCTGCGCCTGGCTTTGTACAAAGGATTACATGCAACAGCGGCAAGACTTGTACAAAAGGTTGGTTGCCGGACGGGGCCCGACAACCGCGCCTTACGGGTAAAACTTACGAAGATGCTCAATATTCCAGGAATTGCTCACCGGAGTGCCATCTTCGGTCTCGAGGCGGACAGCGCTGGGCCTCGTGACTCGTCTCACCCGGTAAGGGCCTTCCCACTTCGGCGTCAACTTGTTATGATTCTTGGCGGACGGAGCGCGCCGAAGAACAAGGTCGCCTTCCTCGAAGCTTCTGGCTTTAACTTTGCGGCTATGGTAGCGACGCAAAGCTTGCTGGTAGCGAGAGGCTCGCACAGCAGCCTGAAGACGATCTTCCTCAAGGAGCAGCGCGTCATCTTCATGCAACCGCTCTTGCTCAAGCTCATCATAAGCGAGCACTCGAGGTGACCCGTATACGAGTTCCATGGGGGTAACTGCTTCTGCTCCATAGACTAGAGCAAATGGTGTTTGGCCAGTGGCTCGATTTGGCGTCGTTCTGATCGACCAAAGAGCCACCGGCAGCTCCTCGATCCAATTTCTTCCGCACTTGTGCAGCCTGTCGAAAGTTCTGGTCTTGAGCCCGTGCAGCACTTCGGCATTGGCCCTCTCCGCTTGACCGTTGCTCCTGGGATGAGCAACAGAAGCGAAGCAGACCTTGGCGCCAAGATCTTGGACGTATTGCATGAAGGCGCGACTCGTGAATTGTGTACCGTTGTCGGTGATGATCCTGTTGGGGATCCCGAAGCGGCAAACAATCGACCTGAAGAACTTGACTGCTGACTGTGCTGTCACCTTCCTCACTGGTTCCACTTCTGGCCACTTTGTGAACTTGTCGATTGCGATGTACAAGTACTCAAAGCCCCCGACAGCTCGGGGGAAGGGGCCGAGGATGTCGAGTCCCCAGACCAAAAATGGCCAGGATAAAGGGATCATCTGGAGAGCTTGAGCTGGCTGGTGTATCTGCTTGGAATGGAACTGTCACACTTCACACTTGGTTACTTGTGCAGTTGCATCCTGGAGGGCTGTCGGCCAGAAGAAACCTTGTCGAAACGCTTTGCCGGCAAGTGCTCCGGCGCCAATGTGGTGACCACATATGCCTCCATGTATCTCTGCCAACAGCTTTTGTCCGTCTTCCCGAGAAATACACTTCAATTTCACACCGTTGCGCCCTCTTCTGTACAGTGTGTTGTCGACAAACTGGTACATACTCGAGCGCTGGGCTACTCTTTCCGCTTCTTCTTGTTCTTTGGGAAGTTCTCCGTTCTGGAGGAAATGGACATTCTGCTGCACCCATGCTGGAGCCTGTGGCTCGACAACAAGGACCGAAGGCACATCTGCTGCTGCGGGAACGTCCACTTCTACGACGAGGATCTGGGGCTCAGCCGGAGCTCGACGTTCCCCGGCAAGCTTGCCAGAGCAAAACTTGTGGGGAGCGCCTGCTTCTACGGAACAAACCCTGGGGTTTTCCGGAGCAGACGGCTCCTCAGTGCTCTTGAGGTCGATCTTGGGGACCTTCTTGGCGGCGGCTCCGGGGAGCTCTGCCGGAAGATAGTCGCCGGAGACCAACTTCCTCTTCTTGCTCTGTCTGGTTGATGGCGTTACGGATGGCTGAGTCAGCTTGAGCACAAAGGTTCCTGGTTCCACAGGTAACTTAAATGCTGCGCACTTTGACAGGCCATCAGCGATGTCGTTCTCGGCTCTTGGAATGTGTTCCATTTGCAGGCCGTCAAAGCGCTCTTCTAGCTTCCTCACTTCATCAACGTACGCTTCCATCAACGGACTCTGGTAATCTTTGTTCACTTGGCGAACGACAAGCTGCGAGTCACCCCTGACAATGAGCTTCTTGATCCAAAGTTCTGCCGCGATCCTGAGACCGGCGAGCAGACCTTCATACTCTGCAGTATTGTTGGTTGCTTGTTCCTTGGGGAAGTGCATCTGGACTACGTACTTGAGGTGCTCTCCGGTGGGCGCGATAAGCAACACGCCAGCACCGGCGCCTTGCAGCGAGAAGGCACCATCAAAATACATCAGCCACTCTTTGCTTGCTTCTTTGGCGGGGATGCTCGTCTCTGGGATTTCTTCGTTTGGCGTCGGTGTCCACTCCGCTATGAACTCCGCCAAGGCTCTGCTTTGGATAGTCGAGGTTCTCTCGAACTTGAGACCGAAGCTCGACAGTTCCAGCGCCCACTCGACAATCCTGCCTGTTACTTCTGGATTCTCTAGTATCCTCTTCAGCGGAAAGCGGGTGACAATTGTAATCTCATGTGCTTGGAAGTAATGGCGCAGCTTTCTCGAGGCCATGAGAAGGCCGAAAAGCAATTTCTGCACACCAGAGTACCTTGACCTAGCCCCCTGCAGAAGGGAGCTGACAAAGTAAACTGGGCGCTGCACCATTTTCTTCTTCTGCACCTCCACTTGCTCCTGCGCAGATTCATCCTTGTCGGGGCCAGAGCTTGTCGGGGAAGCCCCCTGCTTGTCGCTAGACGTGCTTGCCGCGGTTGCTGACTCATCATCTGCCTCCCTCTCCGCTACTAACGCAGCACTAACCACTTGATTGGTTGCCGCCAGGTACAGCAGCAACTTCTCTTGTGGTTTAGGCGCGACAAGTATTGGAGCGGAGGATAGGTATTTCTTCAAGTCTTGCAGCGCAGCCTCCGCTTCCGGAGTCCATTTCACTGGACCCGCCTTTTTCAAAATTTTGAAAAATGGCAGGGCGCGTTCTGCAGACTTGGAAATAAACCTGCTGAGAGCCGCGACGCAGCCGGCAAGCCTTCGTACGTCCTTGACGCGTGTTGGTGCTTCGATCTTCTCGATGGCCTTGATTTTGTCTGGGTTGGCTTCGATTCCTCGCTGAGACACAAAGAACCCGAGAAGCTTGCCGGAAGGGACTCCGAACACGCACTACTCGGGGTTGAGCTTGAGGCTGATCCTGTGCAGGTTCGCAAAGGTCTCTTCTAAATCTTGAATCAGGGTTGCCCTGTTCCTGCTTTTGACCACTATGTCATCCATGTAGGCTTCCACATTTCTGTGGATTTGCGGCTCAAAAGCGGTATGGACAACCCTTGCAAACGTCGAACCGACATTCTTCAAACCGAAAGGCATCCGTACGAAACAGTACGTGCCACATGGAGTGATGAATGCGTTCTTCTCCTCGTCTTCTTCAGCCATGAAGATCTGATGGTATCCTGAGTATGCGTCAAGAAATGAAAGCAGGTCACATCCGGCCGTGGAGTCAACAATCTGGTCAATGCGCGGCAAGGGAAAAGGATCTTTGGGACAAGCTTTGTTAACATCAGTAAAGTCGATGCAAAGCCTCCATTTCCCATTTGCTTTGCGCATGACAACAGGATTGGCCAACCACATCGGATAGAGCACACCTCTGACGAGGCCTGCCGCTTCCAACTTCTTGATTTCTTCTGCGATGAACTCTTGGCGCTCCACCGCTTGCTTCCTGACTCTCTGCTTGACGGGTCGCGCGTGAGGACAGATGGCGAGGTGGTTCTCAATCACTTTCCTGGGAACGCCGGGGATGTCAGATGGTTGCCAGGCAAACACATCGACATTCGCCCGCAGGAAAGCAATGAGCGCGCTTTCCTATTTGGGGTCGAGAGTGGCACTGATGGTGAAGGTACCACCAGTGCCGTCCTCCTTGGCGGACACCTTCTTGGTCGTTGGCGGGGCTGCCATTAACTTCTTACTCTTGCCGGTGGATCTCGATGGCGCGTCCTCGACGGCAGCGCGGCAATCCGAAGAGGTGCGCTTGCCGGAGTGGGCACCAGAGCACTCGCCGGGCTTGGTCTTCTTCTTGCCGGCGGAGCTCGATGGCGCGTCCTCGACGGTAGCGCAGCACTCCGTAGAGGTGCGCTTGCCGGAGTGGGCACCAGAGCACTTGCCGGGCTTGGTCTTCTTCTTCCCTCCGGGAGCTTCAGCGACAAGTGGCTTGTGATCCGCTGTGGCTGCTGCTTCTCGGTAGATCTTGTCGGCACAGATAAGGGCATCCTTCTTGTCGCCAGGGACAGAGATGACGCTTATCGGGCCTGGCATCTTGAGCATGTCGTATGCGTAGTGAGAGGCCGCCATGAATTTGGCGAGCGCTGGACGGCCGAGAATTCCATTATAGGGCAACGAAAAATCGGCAACGTCAAAAGTGATCCTCTCTGTCCTGAAGTTCAGCTCGCTGCCAAATGTTACTGGCAACGTTATCTTCCCCTTCGGCTTGCTCCTTCCCGGGTTGATTCCTTGGAACGTGCCGGTCTCTTCGAGCTCGCTGTCGGGGACTTGGAGTTTCCAGAGCACAGCGGAGGAGATCAGGTTCAAGCCGGCCCCGCCGTCGACTAGCATCTTGGTGACCTTGAGGTTGCGGACTGTTGGCGAGACCAACATCGGCAAGCACCCGATCGCAGTTGTGCGGTCAGGGTGGTCCTCAATATCGAAGATGATAGGCGTGCTGGACCATTTCAGAGGCTTGCGCGACTCGACGGGTGGTTCCGCTTTATTGACTTCCCGCGCCCACTGCTTGAGCTGGCGGTGAGAAGTATGCAGGGAAGCACCGCCATCTACGCACAAGACCTCTGTGGCTTTCTGAAACTCCTGCTCATTGGTTTCGACGTCATCCATGTCTTCGTCTTCGTCTTCGTTCTTGTCGCGGCCATGCGGAGGTCTGTCCGTTTGCCGCTGCTTGTCCTTGTCGCGGCGTTCTCCCTGGCCGGGGCGCTTCATGCCCGTTCCTCCGCCACCTCCCCGGGCTCTCTCCTTGTCGCATCGCTTGTACTCGGCCTTTTGCAGCTCGACGAGCTGCTCGACCTGCTTGCAGCTCTGGAGGTCATGGCCCTTGGTGCGGTGGATCTTGCAGTACTGTTTGTTGGTGCCGTCCCGCTTGTCGGCGACCGCCACAGCCTGGCAGTTGGCGCATTCGGCAACCTCCTTGCCGGAGCTACCAGCCTGGGCCTTCTTGGCGGCGCCTTCATTGCCGGACTGCTCAACAACCAGTACCTCTTGGCTCTTCTTCTTCCTGTTGCTCCGCCGCCGGTTCTTCCTTGCCGGGGCGATATCTTCACTGTCAGATTCTCCTGCTCCAGTGTTCTCTCCGGGGAGTTTCCTCCCTTCCTCAGCACGTGCACACTTGTCGGCCAGTGCATATAGCTCGCTGACGTCTTTGATCTTGCACATCGCCATCTCCTCCCACATCCTGCGGTTACGCACGTTCTGATGGAACGCGCTGATAACCGCGGCAGGGTGGACGTCTGGGATGTTGTAGTGTACGCGGCTGAATCTCTAGATGAACTTGCGCAAGGATTCGCCTTCCTTCTGGACGAGCAGATGAAGGTCGCTCGCTTGTCCATGGGGTTTGTGGCCGCCTGTACAGGCGCCAACAAACTGATGGCACAAGTCTGTCCAGGAGGTTATGGAGTTATCCGGCAAGTGCATGAGCCAGGATCTGACGTTGGATTTGAGTAATGGTGTAGATACTGAGGAACTCCGACGGATGCGACTTGCCGTCGTACTTCTCTGGTACGTCTGGCTTGAGATTCTTCGTGTTGGGCCACTGGACTTGCCGCAGCTCACGGGTGAACGCAGGGCAGCCTACTGCGTACGGCAGGTCGCCTGGTCCCCCCGGGCGCATGCATGTCGACAGGGGGCCCAGCGCGCTGGTTTGATTGACGCCGCGCTTCTCTCCGATGCTCGATGCGCGTACGAGCGTCCTCTTGCTCTCGTTCGTGAAGAACGTGACATTGATCGCGACGAGTTCGCGGATTTGACGACGCGGTGGAGTCGTTGTCGTGATGGCTCCGGCGAGTCGGCGATCTTGGCCTTTGGGGCGGAGAATGTGCGATGGTCGCACCCCCACCGGTCTTGGCGCCATCGGTTCTCGCCTGGCCGACCTGCCGCGGCTGCGACGCGCTATGCTGCCGCGGGGTGTCTGAGGCTCTGTATCGTGGCCCTCCAGTCGTCGAGCTTGTCCGCCGTTGGAGGGTAGTCTAGGAGCAGTTGAGCTCGTGCTAGAGCTTCTGCCGGAGTGGCGGGCAGGGGTGGCGAATGGCGCGTGGAGCGGGATGTGCTCGAACTTCTAACTACGTTAGAAGGAGCAACACCCGGACCAGGCAGTCGCGCCATGCTCGCGCCAGCACGTTGGTGTGTGTGCTGGCCTTGAGCACCCTGGGATCCGCTGGCTCGATCTGGGTCCAGCGAGCGTATGGTACCGTGAATGCCAAGACGCTGTTGGTCCCGTGCCTCCTGAGAGGGGCGCGGTGCATGTTCGGACGCCGTGGCACCATGAGCTGGCTCCGTGGCGCCCGTTCCGCCGCCGGTGCCGTCCCCACCACCCATTTGCTCCAGGGGCGGTGGGTTCGACGCGGACGGACCAGCCACCTCCGAAACCTTCTTCTTCGGTGGCATGTCGATGGATATGATGGAGATCTAGCCTGTGCAGACGCCGGATCAGGTTCGCACAACTTCGACGCCCCCTACCTGGCGCGCCAAAGATGTCGGGGCAAATGTGCCTCCTCGAACACCTATGGGGACCGAGCCCCTTTCTTGGTTCGGCGGGGGGCGGAGGTCGCACGAAGAGCGGATCGAGGCGATGCACACAAGGGGTTTACCCAGCTTCGGGCCGCACGGATGCATAAAACCCTACTGATGCTTTGTGGTTTTGTATTGTGTTCTTGCTCGGGAGCGTGTGGTGCTACAGTACACGCGAGCCGCTGGCGAGACCGAGCGTGAATGGCCTCCTCCTCTCCCCGTTGCGCATGGGGCCTCCTTTTATATGTGCAAGGGGTTACCCACAGGTGGAAACGTAGGCGGGGGTAAAACTGGAAAACGCTGTGTTGGGTACAGTTGTTTGCACAGTGCTATCATACCTAACTCTGACGGCAGGGGACAAGGGCATTAAATGCTCGTTTGGGTCGCCCAAACAGTGGAGGAAAGGGGCCGTCAGGAGCGCCACCGTTTGCCACGATGGCTACTCTGTCAGCGTTGCTTCGCCACCGCATGCCCCTGGCTGCGCAGCCTCTCGCCACGTACGTCTGGAATGTCCCCAGAGCGACGCGTGGGTGGATGAGCTGGAGCGCAGGCGCGGGGTGGTGACTTGCCACGGCAAGCGCCTTGCCGCGGTTGGTGCCTTGTCGCGCCCGGGAGCTTGTTTCTCACCGGTCCTTGACGGGACGCGTGGCGCGTCGCAGCAAGTCTCTTGTCGTGCCTTGGTCGGCCTTCCCAGCAAGCTCCTCTTGCCGGGGCCTTGTGCTTCGAGCGGCCGTCCCGGCAAGCTCCTCTTGCCGGAGCCTTGCTCTCTTCGGGTGGCCTTCCCAACAAGCTCCTCCTGCTGGGGCCTTGGCTCAAATACTTTGTTCTTGGATGGCCCGAGGAGGGACCACGGAGAGTTTTGGCGATCGCCTGGCAAGCCTTGCCGCGGGGTGCTACGACTGCCCGTGCACAAGTTCGGGGTACTAAGGTACCCCTACTTTAGTACACCGACATAGTGATTATGTTGTTGGTGCTGTTCTAGGACAAAGAGTTGATAAGAAACTGAATGTTATTCATTATGCTAGTAAAACTCTAGACAGTGCTCAACGAAAATATGCTACTACTGAAAAAGAATTCTTAGCAGTGGTGTTTGCTTGTGATAAATTCAGACCTTATATTGTTGATTCAAAAGTAATTGTTCACACCGATCAAGCTGCTATTAGATATCTTATGGAAATGAATGATGCTAAACCTAGACTTATTCGATGGGTTCTCTTGTTACAAGAATTAGATTTACACATCGCTGATAGAAAAGGATTTGAGAACCCCGTAGCTGATAACTTCTCTAGGCTTGAAAATGTACCTCATGACCCACTACCTATTGATGATAGTTTTCCTGATGAGCAGCTAGCTGCAATAAATGTTGCTCATAGCACTCCTTGGTATGTTGAATATGCTAATTACATTGTTGCTAAATATTTACCACCTAGATTTACATACCAACAAAAGAAAAAATTCTTCTATGATTTAAGACACTACTTTTGGGATGACCCACATCTTTATAAAGAAGGAGTAGATGGTATTATTAGACGTTGTGTACCTGAGCATGAACAGGGACAAATCCTATGGAAATGTCACTCCGAAGATTATGGAGGGCATCATGCTAGAGATATAACTGCTCATAAGGTACTGCAATCTGGATTTATTGGCCTACTCTCTTCAAGGATGCCCGTAAGTTCGTCTTATCTTGTGATGAATGTCAAAGAATAGGTAACATCGGTAAGCGTCAAGAAATGCCTATGAACTATTCACTTTTTGTTGAACCATTTGATGTTTGGGGATTTGATTACATGGGACCTTTTCCTTCCTCTAATGGGTATACACATATTTTGGTTGTTGTTGATTATGTTACTAAATGGGTAGAAGCTATTACAACCAGTAGTGATGATCACAAAACCTCTATTAAAATACTTAACGAAGTTATTTTCCCAAGATTTGGAGTCCCTAGATATTTAATGATTGATGGTGGTTCACACTTTATTCATGGTGTTTTCCGTAAAATGCTTGCCAAGTATGATGTTAACCATAGAATTGCATCACCCTATCATCCTCAGTCTAGTGGTCAAGTTGAACTTAGAAATAGAGAAATAAAATTAATTTTGCAAAAGACTATCAATAGGTCCAGGAAGAATTGTTCTAAGAATTTAGATGATGCACTTTGGGCTTATAGAACAACATATAAAAATCATGTGGGTATGTCTCCTTATAAAATGGTTTAAGGGAAAGCTTGTCATTTGCCTCTTGAGTTAGAACATAAAGCATACTGGGCAGTCAAAGAACTCAATTATGACTTCAAACTTGTCGGTGAAAAGAGGTTATTTGATATTA
The DNA here is from genome assembly GCA_032464435.1 of Aegilops umbellulata. NCBI lineage: Eukaryota > Viridiplantae > Streptophyta > Magnoliopsida > Poales > Poaceae > Aegilops > Aegilops umbellulata. The sequence goes on from CP136058.1 coordinate 82,435,488, forward strand.
GCTCATTAGATGAATGGAGAACCCAAGCTTATGAAAATGCAAAATTATTCAAAGAAAAAAATCAAAAGATGGCATGACAAAAGAATCCAAAAGTGAGAGTTTAAAGTCGGAGAACATGTTCTTTCGTACAACTCTCGTTTCAGATTCTTTGTAGGAAAACTCCTCTCAAAATGGGAAGGCCCATATGTTATCGAGGGGGTTTATCCATCTGGAGCCATCAAAATAAATAATGCCGAAGGTACTAACCCGAAGGTTGTCAATGGGCAACGAATAAAACATTATATCTCAGGTACGCCTATTAATGTTAAAAGTAATATTATCCAAACTATGACACCGAACACATAAAAGAGTCCTTCGGGAACACTCCAGAATCGTGAAAATAAGGAGGTACATGATACGGTAAGTAAACGGACTCCGAAAAATCCGCAAAAATATTTTTTGTCAGTTTTGAAATATTTATGAAAATAGGAAACTAAGAAACTTCCAGGAAGCGTACCCTGGTGGGCACAAGACACCAGGGCGCGCCAGCCTGGCGCGCCCAGGTGGGTTGTGCCCACCCGGGACACCTTCTGCACTCCGTTTTTCTCCCGTACGCTTGTCCTCCAAGATAAAAAATCTATATATACTCCCCGAACCTGTTAACCACCGTATCGTGGAGAAATCCTCTGTTCTCTTTTCTTGTTGTTTTCCTGTTAGATATGAAAATATGTCATCCCAAGACTCCGAGGGTGAGAGCTATGTTGCTGATCTCATCACAAACCCCAAATACTATGGGGATGAGAGGCACTATAGCTGGACCTCCGAAGAAGATGAAGATGAATCGGTTCCTCCCCGATTAAAAAACGAAAGCATGGAGGCATTATGCAAGAGGATAACAAACTCGAGATAGATAACGACAAGTTGAGGATAGATAAGTTTATTCTCCGTCAGAAGCTAGAGGAAGCAAAGAGCAAACGCTCTACTTTTTCACCACCACCACTACCATCTTCTGCACCACCAAAAGAGAATTAAGTATTGGGTATGGGCACTCCCCCTGGCTTTCGCCAAGCTTGGAGGAGGTGCCCCGGTATCGTATCATCCCTACTATTTTTTCACTTTTACTATTTTTAGTTCGATCTTTTGCTTTAGATGAATAAAAGTTTAGTTCGATCCTTTCTTCTTTGAGAGTTTGCTTAGTGATCTATCCTTGTAATCGTGTGCAAGATATATAATAAAGTTAGTTTGAGTTTTTTCTTTCTTTACTTTCATGTTGCAAATAAAAGAAAGGAAATAAGGAAGAAAAGGAGGAAGGAAATAAATAAAAGGAAATAAATAATGAAAAAGATCATATACTAATCTTATGGTAGGTGATGGCACCACATAAGGAAAAGTATAAGTAGAAAATTTTATTAGAGATTGAAAAACATAGAACTAGTCAATGATGCAACTCATGGAAGAATTAATAAGGGAAGAGAAGATTCACATATAAACATACTGTCCTATAAATCTTTTGTGATTGTGAGCCCTCATCAAAATATTATATGCGAAAATTGTTGACGCTAGACAAGGAAGACAACTTAATAGTTTATGTTTGCTTATATTCACATAGAAGTCATATTGTCATAGATCCTTCAATATGTGGTGCTTTCCCCCTATCTTTGCTAGCCCAAAATTCCGCACTAAGTAGAGATACTAGTTGTGCATCCAAAAACCCTTAAACCCAAATCTTATTTTCAAGAGTCCACCATACCTACCTAGGGATTGAGCAAGATCCCTCAAGTAAGTTGTCATAGGTGCAAAAAGGCAATAAAAATTGCTCCTAAATGTGTGAGATCATTTAGTGTAAGAGAAAATTGAGCGTTGCACGAACTTGTGATGGCGAACAATAAAAGCGACAGACTGCATAATAAAGGTTGCTATCACAAGGGGCAATGCAGCGTGACGTTCTTTTGCACTAAGGGGTTGAGCATACAAACAAATAGGCGCATGGCAACCTCTGCTTCCCTCTGTGAAGGGCCTATATTTTACTTTTATGTATTTACTTTTATGCAAAGAGTCAATGTTTTCCTTCTATTCCTTTTTATTTTTCTCCTTTGGCAAGCATCATGTGGTGAGGAAATATCTAGGCACATATGTCCAGTTGAATATAGATAGCATGAGTTATTACTGTTGACATCACCCTTGAGGTGAATGCGTTGGGAGGCGAAACTATAAGCCCCTATCTTTCTATGTGTCCGGTTGAAACGTTTTGCTCATGTGTATGCAGTGAGTTTTAGCAATCATGGAAGACTATATGATGGTTGAGTATGCGGACTTGCCTAAAGGCTACGGTACGCGACCCTTCCTGAAAAGATGATGAATTGTAGTTGCAAAGTTGACTGAGAACATAGTTTGTTGGTTTCTAATAGAGTTTTTGCTTTATACTTCGATTGTGTGATGAACTGTTAATTATTCATGAGAAGTTATATGATAAAAGTTCTATGACAAAAGTCTTATGTTTAAATTTGTTGTTGTTATAATAATCTACATGATGCTTCTATGTCTGTAGTTTGTTTTTATTGACACCTCTCTCTCAAAGCATGTGGACATGTTTTTCGATTTCAGTTTTCGCTTGAGGACAAGCGAGATCTAAGCTTGGGGAGTTGGTACGTCCATTTTGCATCATGTTTTCTTACTGTTATTTTGATGTTTTTATCCATAATAATGCTTTTTTGGAGTATTACAATGCCTTTCCTCTCATAATATGCAAGGTATACACAAAGAGGGAGAATTCCGACAGCTGGAAATCTGGACCTGGAAAAGCTACATCGGGCCACCTATTCTGCACAACTCCAAACAAGATGAAACTTCACGGAGATTTTTATGGAATATTTGAGGAATATTGGAGCAAATAACTACCAGAGGGGGCTCACCAGGTGGGCACAACCCACCTGGGCATGCCAGGGAGCCCAGGTGTGCCCTGGTGGGTTGTGCTCACCCAGGCCCACCTCCGGTGCCCATCTTCTGGTATATAGGTCATTTTGACCTAGAAAAAATAAGGAGAGGACTTTCGGGAGAGAGCACCGCTGTCTCAAGGCAGAACTTGGGCAGGAGCACTTTTGCCCTCCGATGGAGCGATTCCGCTAGGGGAACTTCCCTCCCGGAGGGGAAAATCATCGTCATCATCATCACCAACAACTCTCCCATCTTGAGGAGGGAAATCTCCATCAACATCTTCAACAGCACCATCGCATCTCAAACCCTAGTTCATCTCATGTGTTCAATCTTGTTACCGGAACTATAGTTTGGTGCTTGTGGGTGACTATTAGTCACTGGTGCACGTTGGTCCTAAACAAATGGTTTTTACCCCTTTCCGCGACAGCATTTGGAACCGTCGCCAAGTGAGTGTGGGCGATAGGGGGGTCCTTCCCACACGACCCAGAAACTGTCGGGGATAGGGAGCCTTGATGCATACAGTTATCCCTATATAACCGTTTCCGGTATCTCGAATATCCCAAACGCTTCATCCTTGCTACTCGTTTGTGCTCGCATTGCCATCATAGTCGGAGTTTTGTGGTTCTGCCTAAAACCAGGAAAATTCTAGGCACGAGAGCTTTCTAGGCAGATTCCAGGCATGGGAGATTTACGATGCCTTGCACATCACGAACAGTTCATGATTATAAACCGTGTATGATAGGTAGACAATCACACACATTTAGTTTTCCCGCACCGTATGTGATAGTGTCTGACATCACACACACTTTGCGAACGGCAACTGTGTGCATGCTTGCACACGTTTCCTCTCTGTGAACCGTCTCGGATTATGGTGTATATCGCAAACATTTGTGTTTTACCAACCGTGTGTGCCGTAATAACCTGCACAAAGTAATTTCTCCCTAATTTAATTGTTGCTATTTAAAATTGTACCTAATTTAAACTTGAAAATAGGCTATAGCTTTATTCATATCCATTAGGTTCAAACAACCAATGCATTATTCGATTCATAGGTACATATGTTTAAGAATTACAGAAGCACAAAATAAAGAATGATGTACCAGGGTTCTATACTTGTACTATTACAGATGGTAAAGAAAGAGGCGACAGACATTCCAGTTGCTGAACAAGGTGAAGCGGAATGGCCCTATTGTGCTCGCCTGGATGCATAAGGCATGTAGGACTCTACTCCAACCCCTTGTGATGGCCGGCCGCCAATCATGTAGTTTGACAGGTAATCTTGAGTAAACTGCTTCAGGATCCGCTGCAAAAGAAAAAAGATTCAGATATTGTCATCTAACACAACTCATTACGGGCAGTAAAAAGAAGGCTACAGGGTTCTTACTTACCATCCTGCAGTTCACTGTTGTCTTGCATAAAGCGTAAACAAATAGTTCGATTGACATCTTTTGACCCATTTTAGTAACAATCTTTATCAGTTTCCTCACTTGATGCTGGTTCATGAATATCTCATTGCCCCGTACGCAGAAAGGGTCGAAGTGTGGATCTTTGGCAATGATATATGTACCTAAAAGCACCAAGTTAATATTAGAAGCTAAACAACAATTGAAAAAGATGTAGTACAACACTCTATCCATCCCATTATATAAGATTTTATTACATGTATATCTAGACATCATCAGAACATTAAGGTAACACTCTTCCTTGTTGCTATGTAGCATGGGATTGCATATTTAGTCATTTAGTACAATGCATGTTGCTAAACAACAATTGAAAAATGAAAAGGCATGTTAACTGCAATATCCTTAACAACAACCAAATATCGTAATATATACTCCAGCAATTTTTGGCCTTTTCTAGTCAATCCCCTAAACTTAAGGTTGTAAACTTCAATTTGATCAAGTTCAAAGCAGGTTCAACCGAAAGTAGCATGCATTCAAACATAAACATAGATAGTTTTTGCATAACCGAACATAAAACATAAATTTAAAGTAAGCTAAACTACTTTCGGTTGAAGTAGAGGTCGAGCCAATCCTTCCTCGTCATGTATGGTGTGCCGCGAGCCGGGTCCGGGCTAGTACCGTCGTCGGGGTCATTAGGGAAGGCGCTCCTCCACTCGTAGACGTCGATCTCCTCGTCCTCGGGGCCCACCTCGACGCCCTCCGCGCCGCCTTCGACCTCGTCATCATAGGAGAGCGTGATAACCTCACCGCCCTCGGCGCCGCCGTCCTCGCCGCCTTCGACCTCGTCATCGAAGGAGAGCACGACAACCTCGCCGCCCTCCGCACCGGCAAAGATGGCCCACTGACAGAGTCCTGGATTAAGGGGTCCTCGGTCATCTGGAATATGTAACATGGGCTGGACTAATGGGCTACAAAGATACAAGACAGAAGACTTCTTCCCGTGTCCGGATGGGACTCTCCTTTGCGTGGATGGCAAGCTTGGCATTCGGACATGTAGATTCCTTCCTTTGTAAACCGATCCTGTACAACCCTAGGCCCCTCCAGTGTCTATATAAACTGGAGGGTTTAGTCCGTAGGGGTAATCATAATCATACAGGCTAGACATCTAGGGTTTAGCCATTACAATCTCGTGGTAGATCAACTCTTGCAATCCTCATATTCATCAAGATCAATCAAGGAGGAACTAGGGTATTACCTCCATCAAGAGGGCCCGAACCTGGGTAAACATCATGTCCCCCGTCTCCTATTACCATCGACCTTAGACGCACAGTTCGGTACCCCCTACCCCAGATCCGCTGGTTTTGACACCGACAATGGTGCTTTCATTGAGAGTTCCGCTGCGACGTCACCAGAAGGTTTGATGGCTCCATCGATCATCTACAACAATGCTACCCTGGGGGAGCTTTTCCTCCCCGGCCAGATCTTTGTGTTCGGCGGCTTCGCACTGCGGGCCAACTCGCTTGGCCATCTAGAGCAGATCGACAGCTACGCCCCTGGTCACTAGATTAGTTTTGGAAACCTGGACTATGTCGCTGATATCCGAGGAGACTTGATCTTCCATGGGTTCATGACTCCAACCTCCTCTCTGGCTCTAGATCTAGAGCGCGTCACCCTGTCCGAAGACGGGATTTCTGATCCTGCCGGACTATCTGCGGCCACTAAACCTAGTACGGGAGAGCCGGAGGAAGCAGTGTCGCTGGCAACCGTCAGGAAGCCGAACTCTTCTCTGAACACTGGCTCCGAACCTTCGGAGTCAGCATCATGTGAGTTCGGCCAAGGAGTTTCCTCCCCACCGTACTCCACGGATATTCTTCTCCCTGGCCAAATTTCGCCTTTAAGAGAGGCTTTGGACTTGATGCGATCCCTCGTCATTACAGAGGAGCAATGTCCGAACTACGCCCAGCCCAGACTAGGGGTTGAGAGCGGGGAATTTTACGTCCCACCCACCACCCACCTCATAGCCACTGTCGAGGACTTAACTGACATGCTTGACTATGGCTCCGAAGACATCGACGGTATGGACGACGATGCCGGAGAGGAGAAGGCCGAAAACCCGCCGGACGTTGGACGGCCACCTCTTCATATGACATGTACATGGTGGACACACCCAAAGATGGTAACGGCGATGATAAAGAAGATCCAGTCGAGGATAAACCTCCTAGGACACAGCTAGAGTGCCGACGTTAGCGACACCGCTCTAAATCACGCCGTGGAAAAGACAGCAATACCGGCACAAGAGACAACAACACTCCGGATGATGCCTAAGACAAAGAACACCCCGTCGAGCCAACTTTCGAACAGGACGACCGGGAAGATGGGCAAGTTAGCCCTGATAAACAGGTCGTAAACGAAGACTCGGAGGACAGTAATTACCTCCCACTCTCCGAGGACGAGGTGAGCCTCGGCGATGAAGACTTTATCGTACTTGAGGAACCTCTCGAGCAGGAGCGCTTTAAGCGCCGGCTAATTGCCACTACAAGGAGCCTGAGAAAGAAGCAGCAACAACTTTAAACTGATCAAGATCTGCTCAGCGATAGGTGGACTAATGTCCTGGCAGCAGAAGAATACGGCCTTGAGCGCCCAACCAAAAGTTACCCGAAGCTTAAGCTGCTACCCCAATTTGACGACGAGGCCCTCGAGCCTGCTCCATCAGCATGTAATGCGGCTGACCGACCACCTCGTGGCCGGGACAAAACGGCAACTCAAGCCAAACACCAGCCCATACTACCTCGCCGTAAAAGGTAGAGATATAACAGCTCAGGGACATGCATATGACCTACGGCAAGGCCTGGACAGTAGAGCATGTCAGACCAGATCGACCTACGGATCGCGGGGGCGCGCCCTGACGTGCGACGACGGCTATCTAGCCGGACGTGACAACCATAACCACGCCCAGGCCGAAAACCGCAGATGAACTCAGTCCGAGCTACGTCGCGACCTGTCCCGATATAGAGGTGCCGCACACCCCCTCTGCTTCATTGATGAAGTAATGGAGCATGAATTCCCACAAGGGTTCAAACCTATGCATACCGAATCATATGATGGAACAACCGACCCTGTAGTGTGGATTGAAGACTTCCTTCTCCATATCCACATGGCAAGTGGCGATGATCTACATGCCATCAAATACCTCCCACTAAAATTAAAGGGACCAGCCCAGCACGGGCTAAATAGCCTCCCTGAAAACTCTATTGGCAACTGGGAAGACCTGGAGGACGCCTTTCGCGACAACTTCCAAGGTACATATGTCTAGGCTCTGGACGCCAATGACCTCAGTCACATCATCCAACAGCCCGGAGAGTCAGCCAGGAAGCTCTGGACTAGGTTCATAATTAAAAAGAACCAAATCATCGACTGTCCGGACGTCGAAGCCCTAGCGGCCTTTAAACATAGCGTCCGAGATGAATGGTTGGCCCGTCACCTAGGCCAAGAAAAGCCAAAGTATATGGCAGCTCTTACCGCACTGATGACCCGCTTCTGCGCGGGAGAAGATAGCTGGCTGGCTCGACGAAACAATAGCACCAGTGATCCTGGCACCTCTGAGGTCAGGGACGGCAATGCCAAGCCTCAACGCAATAAAAACAAGTGTCTAAACAACAATGTAGGAACCCAAGACACAGTGGTCAACGCCGGATTCAGTGGTTCCAAACCCGGTCAACGGAAGAAGCCATTCAAGGCAAACAAAGATGGTCCATCCAATTTAGACAAGATACTGGATCGACCCTGTCAAATTCATGGCAGCCCTGGCAAACCCGCCAACCATACCAACAGAAATTGTTGGGTTTTAAAACAAGCAAGCAAGCTCAATGCCGAACACAAAGGGAAGGAGCCGCCTAATGACAGCGAAGACGAGGAGAGTCACCAGCCAAACACCGGGGGTCAAAAGCAATTTCCCCCTTAAGTAAAAACAGTAAACATGATATCTGTGACGCACATCCCTACGAGGGAGAGCAAGCATGCACCATGAGACGACTACGCCATAAAGCCGGTCGTACCAAAATTTAACCCATGGGCAGCCTGTCCGATCACTTTTGATCGCAATGACCACCCAATAGGTGTCCCTCACAAAGGTTCGGCAGCTCTGGTCCTCGACCCAATCATTGATGGATTCCATCTCACACGAGTCCTTCTGGACGGCGGCAGTAGCCTTAATTTGCTCTATCAAGACACTGTTCGCAAAATGGGCATTGATCCCTCAAGGATCAAGCCCACCACAACTACCTTCAAAGGTGTAATACCTGGCGAAGAAGCTCATTGTACGGGCTCAATCACATTGGAAGTTGTCTTCGGTTCACCGTACAACTTTCGAAGCGAAGTCTTAATCTTCGATATTGTTCCGTTCTACTGTGGATACCATGCACTGCTTGGGTGGACCGCGTTCGCTCGTTTCAATGCGGTCCCACACTACGCCTATCTAAAGCTTAAGATGCCCGGTCCACGCTGCATCATAACAATCAATGGAAACACAGAACACCCCCTCCATTTCGAGTAGTATACCACGGCCACCACAGCCGAAGTACAAAGCAGACTCGTTAAACTGCATACCTCATCGGCCATTAAGCCACCGGGCTCTACTACACAAGACCGGTCAATTTTAGAGCTGGATTAACAGTTTCGCTGGGTAGGGGTGTTATAATCTGTAAGATTGCGTTCGACATATCAATCAGATTCCAGTGAACATAATCCGTCTTCAGTACTTACAGTGGTTTCACATACACACCTCGGCACTAATCGCCAGGGGCTCAATACGGCAACATGTTAAATTGCCAACAAGTCCGAACAGCTCTACAACATACTTCGGCGTCACGAGTTCGGCATTATATGCATCAGCTCCGAATCAAGTCTTTGGTCAATAGGTGGGTTGCTCGGCTCCTGTGCTTACTACCTTACGTTCCGCTCTATCGGCTAGGGTAGTAAAGGGAGAACTACTGCGATTGTGTTTCCGGTTCACCTGGTTAAACACCTCAGTCGAGAATGCCAAAAACTGAGTGTCATGATGCGGTGAGAGATGGTCAACAACTCTGTGACTTATTAAAATCTTTTGCGATTTTTTCTGTGTAACACGAAGGACCATATTCCACCTATGTAGCACAGCCGTATTCGGATAAACGCGCACATACAAGGGGCTATATCATAGACCCACCGTCAAACTCCTATGCCTAAGTGAAGGTGTTAAAGCCCTATAGTCCGACTTCCTAGTTTTCCGCACTGACACCTCCTTCACGGGCCAAGATGTTGGGTCAACTGTAGTCAGTTGCTATTCCGAACACCCCCGCATTATATGCGAGGGGGATGAAGCCGACGACTGGCAAACTTCCAGATTACACATAAACGGCCGCATAGGAGGAAATACCTTTCAGGCAAAAGGCATAAATATAGCATAGCCTTAATATGTCATAATATTGTTATCAAAATTCCAATACATTCACTCGAACATAATATCTTTCGAGCACTAACCCTCTATCAACCGGGCGCCCTCTAGGACATCCCCAAATTATTGCTCCGGCGTGCGATGGTCCTTGCCCCCAGGTGGGCTCTTCGCTGCAACATCGGCGGCCTTCATTTTTGCCTAGTACGTCTTGACGCAGGCAAAGGCCATCCGTGCACCTTCAATGCATGCTGACCACTTAACGGCGTCGATACGCGGCACCGCATCAACAAGTCGCTGCACCAAACCGAAATAATTGTTCGGAATTGGCTCAGTTGGCCACAGCCGGACCATGACTTCCTTCATGGAAGCTCCGGACACCTTGTGGAGCTCGGCCCACTCGGCCATTTGTTCGTTCAGCAACGACAGATGCTCTGGCACGTTGAACTGTGACCAGAAAAGCTTCTCCACTACACTTACGTCTTGCGCTTGGTAAAACTACGCCGCATCGGCGACACTCTTCGGCAGGTCCAAAAATGAGTCTTGAGAACTCCAAAGTTGATTAAGCAGGGCATACTTCGGGTCACCGACTTTAGTCTGTAATAGAAAGGGCTTACCAGCCGCTATCTCCCCAGCTTGCCGGAGCTCCTCTCGAGCTGCTCTAGACTCGGACCGTGCCTCTCGTGCCTTTTGCAAAGCCTTGTTGAGTTCGGCTGCCTTGGCTTTGTTATCCTTCTCGAGTAATTCGCATTGGCCAGTGGCATCCTTCAGCTCTCGTGCCATGGTAGATATTCTCTCATCACACTGGCGCCGAGCGGCTTGTTCGGCCTTTAACTTAGTAGCTTCCTTCTTGACAGCCACATTGCTCACTCTCGCTTGCTCCTTGGCCCAGGAAAGTTCAGCTCGAAGGATCTCAACCGCAGCAGCACCATCTGCAATTATGCATGCACTAGTATATAATTCTCAGCTTCGTGCTCATATTATTATACATGCATAAACTGACTGCCCCAAAACATACCTTGTGCCTCATCAAGCCGCCTGTTAACAAGAGTAATGTCCTCATCCACTGACTCCAGTTTCAGCTTTAAATCAGCAACTTCCGCAGCATGGGTAGTCGTCATTGACATAACAGCCTGTTTTCAAGTTAATTATGTCATTTCCTGAGCATATCATTTTGATCCTCTGATCGCCTCCTTGTGGAAGCCGACCAGAGTCTCAAGGGCTACTATCTATACACAGGCGCATTCTGCATGAAAAGCGTGGTTAAGATATTGCATTACATACCTCAAAGCCTCTTAGTAGGCCCATGAAGGCTTCATTCAATCCGCTTCTTGCGGACAGAATCCTCTCAACAACCGTACCCATTAAGGTACGATGTTCCTCTGAGACGGACGCATTTTGCAGCATGTCCATCAACGTATCCGGCGCCTCCGGATTCCTGGAAGCGGCTGTGGTACGAACTCCCTTCGAAGGGATATGTTCACTCGACCCTAGAGTCGTCTTCGGCTGTAAACCGGATAGTCCGGGGCCTTTATTGTTGGTTCCCGTAGGGGATGCACACCCCGGACCCTTGATGATCGAAGTATCACCTTCGGGCGCTGCCTTCATTGCCCCTCGCACCACCTGATGATCGGGAGAGACCCTCCAGGACAACACCTCAAAGTCGTCCGCCCTAAGGGGCGAGGAAGCATGTGGAGGCGTCTCGCTTTCCATCATCTCCAGAAGCAGGTCAACAGAGGAGGAGGACTGTTGAGGAAGACTGCGGGCCGGACTGCAAACATATATTAAAGGTGTTACCTGCAACCTCTTGAGCACTGCGTTGGATTTCCCCGAAGAGGAGAGGATGATGCAGCAAAGTAGCGTAAGTATTTCCCTCGGTTTTTGAGAACCAAGGTATCAATCCAGTAGGAGGCTACGCGCGAGTCCCTCATACCTACACAAAAACACTAGCTCAACGCAACCAACGCGATTAGGGGTTGTCATTCCCTTCACGGTCACATACGAGAGTGAGATCTGATAGAGATGATAGATAATATTTTTGGTATTTTTGATATAGAGATGCAAAGTAAAAAGTAAAAGGCAAAGTAAAAAAGCAAAGCAATAATAAAGTGATGGGAGATTGATATGATGAGAATAGACCCAGGGGCCATAGGTTTGACTAGTGGCTTCTCTCAAGAGCATAAGTATTCTACGGTGGGTGAACAAATTACTATTGAGCAATTGACAGAATTGAGCATAGTTATGAGAATATCTAGGTATGATCATGTATATAGGCATCATGTCCGAGACAAGTAGACCGACTCCTGCCTGCATCTACTACTATTACTCCACTCATCGACCGCTATCCAGCATGCATCTAGAGTATTAAGTTAAAAACAGAGTAACGCCTTAAGCAAGATGACATGATGTAGAGGGATAGTTTCATGCAATATGATAAAAACCCCATCTTGTTATCCTTGATGGCAACAATACAATACGTGCCTTGCTGCCTCTTCTGTCACTGGATAAGGACACCGCAAGATTGAACCCAAAGCTAAGCACTTCTCCCATTGCAAGAAAGACCAATCTAGTAGGCCAAACCAAACTGATAATTTGAAGAGACTTGCAAAGATAACCAATCATACATAAAAGAATTCAGAGAAGATTCAAATATTATTCATAGATAGACTTGATCATAAACCCACAATTCATCGGTCTAAACAAACGCACCGCAAAAAGAAGATTACATCGAATAGATCTCCATGAGAGAGAGGGAGAACATTGTATTGAGATCCAAAAAGAGAGAAGAATCCATCTAGCTACTAACTATGGACCCGAAGGTCTGAGGTAAACTACTCACACTTCATCGGAGAGGCTATGATGATGTAGAAGCCCTCCGTGATGATGGCCCCCTCCGGCGGAGCTCTGGAACAGGCCCCAAGATGGGATCTCGTGGGTATAGAAGGTTGCGGCGGTGGAATTAGGTTTGGGGGTACGTAGGTATATATAGGAGGAAGAAGTACGTCGGTGGAGCTTCGAGGGGCCCACGAGGCAGGGGGCGCGCCCTCCACCCTCATGACCGCCTCGTGGCTTTCTTGACGGAGGGTCCAAGTCTCCTAGGTCTTATCTAATGAGAAAATCACGTTCCCGAAGGTTTCATTCCGTTTGGACTCCGTTTGATATTCTGTTTCTCCGAAACTCTAAAATAGGCAAAAAACAACAATTCTGGGTTGGGCCTCCGGTTAATAGGTTAGTCCCAAAAATAATATAAAAGTGGAAAATAAAGCCCAATATAGTCCAAAACAGTAGATAATATAGCATGCAGCAATCAAAAATTATAGATACGTTGGAGACGTATCAGGCATCCCCAAGCCTAATTCCTGCTCGTCCTCGAGTAGGTAAATGATAAAAAGAGAATTTTTTATGCGAAGTGCTACTTGGCATAATTTCAATGCAAATCTTCTAAATTGTGGTATGAATATTCAGATCCGAAGATTGAAGACAAAAGTTTGTATTGACATAAAAATAATAATACTTCAAGCATACTAACTAAGAAATTATGTCTTCTCAAAATAACATGGCCAAAGAAAGTTCGTCCCTACAAAATCATATAGTTTAGTCATGCTCCATTTTCGTCACACAAGAATGCTCTCATCATGCACAACCCCGATGACAAGCCAAGCAATTGTTTCATACCTTAATAATTTCAAACTCATAAACCTTCACGCAATACATGAGCGCAAGCCATGGATATAGCGGTATGGGTGGAATAGAATATGATGATGGGGGTTATGTGGAGAAGACAAAAAAAGGAGAAAGTCTCACATCAACGAGGATAATCAACGGGCTATGGAGATGCCCACCGATTGATGTTAATGCAAGGAGTAGGGATTGCCATGCAACGGATGCACTAGAGCTATAAATGTATGAAAGCTCAACAAAAGAAACTAAGTGGGTGTGCATCCAACTTGCTTGCTCACGAAGACCTAGGGCATTTGAGGAAGCCCATCGTTGGAATATACAGGCCAAGTTCTATAATGAAAAAATCCCACTAGTATATGAAAGTGACAAAACAAGAGACTCTCTATCATGATGATTATGGTGCTACTTTGAAGCACAAGTGTGGCAAAGGATAGTAACATTGTCCCTTCTCTCTTTTTCTCTCATTTTTTTCCTTTTTTTTGGGCCTTCTCTTTTTTTATGGCCTTTCTCTTTTTTTTATTCCTCACTTGGGACAATGCTCAAGAAAATGATGATCATCACACTTCTATTTATTTACAACTCAATGATTACAACTCGATACTAGAACAAAGTATGACTCTATATGAATGCCTCCGGCGGTATACCGGGATATGCAATGAATCAAGAGTGACATGTATGAAAGAATTATGAACGGTGGCTTTGCCACAAATACTATGTCAACTACATGATCATGCTAGCAATATGACAATGATGAAGTGTCATGATGAACGGAATGGAGGAAAGTTGCATGGCAATATATCTCGGAATGGCTATGGAAATGCCATAATAGGTAGGTATGGTGGCTGTTTTGAGGAAGATATAAGGAGGTTTATGTGTGAAAGAGCGTATCATATCACGGGGTTTGGATGCACCAGCGAAGTTTGCACCAACTCTCAATGTGAGAAAGGGCAATGCACGGTGCCGAAGAGGCTTGCAATGATGGAAGGGTGAGAGTGCGTATAATCCATGGACTCAACATTAGTCATAAAGAACTCATATACTTATTGCAAAAATCTACAAGCCATCAAAAACCAAAGCATTACGCGCATGCTCCTAGGGGGATAGATTGGTAGGAAAAGACCATCGCTCATCCCCGACCGCCACTCATAAGGAGGACAATCAAATAACACCTCATGTTTCAAATTTGTTACATAACGTTTACCATACGTGCATGCTACGGGACTTGCAAACTTCAACTCAAGCATTTCTCAAATTCACAACTACTCAACTAGCACGACTTTGATATTATCACCTCCATATCTCAAAACAATTATCAAATATCAAACTCTTCTTAGTATTCAACACACTCAAAAGAAAGTTTTACAAATATTAAATACCAAGCATATTATTATTATTAAGCAAATTACCATGCTATTTAAGACTCTCAAAATAATCTAAGTGAAGCATGAGAGATCAATGGTTTCTTTAAAACAAATCCACCACCGTGCTCTAAAAGATATAAGTGAAGCACTAGAGCAAAACTATAAAGCTCAAAAGATATAAGTGAAGCACATAGAGTATTGTATCAAATTCCAGTTCATGTATGGCTCTCTCAAAAGGTGTGTACAGCAAGGATTATTGTGGCACACTAATAAACAAAGACACAAATAATACAAGACGCTCCAAGCAAAACACATATCATGTGGTGAATAAAAATATAGCTCCAAGTAAAATTACCGATGGAAGTAGACGAAAGAGGGGATGCCTTCCGGGGCATCCCCAAGCTTTGACTTTTTGGTGTCCTTGGATTATCTTGGGGGTGCCATGGGCATCCCCAAGGTTAGGCTCTTTCCACTCCTTGTTCCATAATCCATCAAAATATTTCACCCAAAACTTGAAAACTTCACAACACAAAACTCAACAGAAATCTCGTGAGCTCCGTTAGCGAAAGAAATCAAAAGACCACTTCAAGGTACTGTAATGAACTCATTATTTATTTATATTGGTGTTAAAACTACTGTATTCCAACTTATCTATGGATTATAAACTATTTTACTAGCCATAGATTCATCAAAATGAGCAAACAACACACGGAAAACAGAATCTGTCAAAAACAGAACAATCTGTAGTAATCTGTAACTAACGCAAACTTCTGGAACTCCAAAAAATCTACCAAAATAGGACGACCTTGAAAATTTGTTATTTGATCAGCAGCAATTGGAATCAGTATTTTAACATGTTCTGGTGATTTTTAACAATTGTTTTCATGAACAGAAAGTTTCGGGAAATTACAGCAAGATCAAATAATTATCATCCAAGAAGATCCTATAGGTCTAACTTGGCACAAACACTAATTAAAATACAAAACAACATCTAAACAGAAGGTAGATGGATTATTTATTCCTAAACAGAAGAAAAAACAAAAAAATAAAATTGGGTTGCCTCCCAACAAGCGCTATCGTTTAACGCCCCTAGCAAGGCATAAAGCATGGATAGATCTAGGTATTGCCATCTTTGGTAGGCAATCCATAAGTGGCTCTCATGATAGATTTATATGGTAATATTATTTTATTCCTAGGGAAGTGTTCCATGCCCTTTTTTAATGGAAATTGAAATCTAATATTCCCTTCCTTCATATCAATAATTGAACCAACCGTTCTAAGGAAAGGTTTGCCGAGAATAATAGGGCAAGAAGGATTGCAATCTATATCAAGAACGATAAAATCGATGGGCAAATAATTCCTATTTTCAACAATAAGAACATCATTAATTCTTCCCATAGGTTTCTTAATAGTGGAATCCGCAAGATGCAAGTTTAGAGAGCAATCATCAAAATCACGGAAATCTAGCAAATCACACAAAGTTTTGGGAATACTGGAGACACTAGCACCCAAATCACATAAAACATAAAACTCATAATCTTTAATTTTAATTTTAATAGTAGGTTCCACTCATCATAAATCTTTCTAGGGATAGAAACTTTCAACTCAAGTTTTTGTTCATAAGATTGTATCAAGGCATCAACGATATGTTCGGTAAAGGCTTTATTTTGACTATAAGCATGAGGAGAATTTAGCACGGATTGCAACAAGGAAATACAATCAATTAAAGAGCAAATTTCATAATTAAATTCCTTGAAATCCAATATAGTGGGTTTAGTAACATCTAGGGTTTTATTTCTTTCAATCCCACTTTTATCAATTTCATCATCAAGATCTAAATGCTCCGAATTTTTGGAACGCCTTCTAGGTAAAGGAAGATCATATTCAGTTTCATCAAGATTCATATTGCAAAACAAAGATTTAATAGGAGACACATCAATAACTTTTAGATCTTCATCTTGATTTTCATTAGAATAACATGCTTTAATAAAGGCATCTTTCGTAGCACGCATCCTAGCGGTTCTTTCCTTGCACTCATCACTGGAAATTCTCATGGCTTTGAGAGACTCATTGATATCATGCTTAGGAGGAATAGATCAAAGCTTTAAAGAATCAACCTCAAGAGAAATTCTATGAACGTTCCTAGCCAAATCATGAACTTTAAGCAATTTCTCTTCAAGCAAAGCATTAAAATTCTTTTATGAATTCATAAACTCTTTAACACTATTCTCAAAATCAGACGACATCTTATTAAAATTTCCATAAGAGTTATTGTAGGAATTTCCATAATTATTAGAAGGATTACTAGGATAAGGCCTAGGATTAGAATTCCCTCTATACGCGTTGTTACCAAAATTATTCCTACCAACAAAATCCACATCCATAGATTCATTATTATTCTCAATCAAAGTAGATAAAGGCATATCATTAGGATCAGAAGAAACACTCTTAGTAGCAAAAAAATTCATAAGTTCATCCATATTTCCACTCAAAACATTGATTTCTTCTATCGCATGCACTTTTTTATTAGTAGATCTTTCAGCGTGCCATTGATAATAATTAACCATAATATTATCTAGGAGTTTAGTAGCATCTCCCAAAGTGATTTCCATAAAAGTGCCTCCCGCGGCCGAATCTAAAAGATTTCTAGAAGCAAAATTCAATCCGGCATAAAAATTATGTATAATCATCCACAAATTCAAACCATGAGTAGGGCAATTACGTATCATTAATTTCATTCTCTCCCAAGCTTGTGCAACATGTTCATGATCAAGTTGCTTAAAATTCATAATATCGTTTCTAAGAGAGATGATCTTAGCAGGAGGAAAATACTTAGAGATAAAAGCATCTTTGCACTTGTTCCAAGAATCAATACTATTTTTAGGCAAAGACGAAAACCAAGCTTTAGCACGATCTCTAAGCGAAAAAGGAAATAGCTTCAATTTAACAATATCATTATCGACATCTTTCTTCTTTTGCATATCACATAAATCAATGAAGCTATTCAGATGAGTAGCGGCATCTTCACTAGGAAGGTCGGCGAATTGATCTTTCATAACAAGATTCAACAAAGCAGTATTGATTTCACAAGATTCAGTATTGGTAAGAGGAGCAATCGAGTGCTAAGGAAATCATTATTGCTGGGATTGGTGAAGTCACACAATTTGGTATTATCTTGAGCAATCGCGACAAACAAGCAATCCAACACACGAGCAAACAAAAAGGCAATCGAGAAAAAGGCAAACGGAAAAGAGAGGCGAATAAAATCGCAAGGGTGAAGTGGGGGAGAGGAAAACGAGAGGCAAATGGCAACTAATGTAATGCGAGAGATAGGGATTGCGATGGGTACTTGGTATGTTGACTTTTGCACAGATTCCCCGGCAACGGCGCCAGAAATTCTTCTTGCTACCTCTTGACCACTGCGTTGGATTTCCCCGAAGAGGAGAGGATGATGCAGCAAAGTAGCGTAAGTATTACCCTCAGTTTTTGAGAACCAAGGTATCAATCCAGTAGGAGGCTACGCGCGAGTCCCTCGTACCTACACAAAAACAATAGCTCAACGCAACCAACGCGATTAGGGGTTGTTAATCCCTTCACGGTCACTTACGAGAGTGAGATCTGATAGAGATGGTAAATAATATTTTTGGTATTTTTGATATAGAGATGCAAAGTAAAAAGTAAAAGGCAAACTAAAAAGCAAAGCAATAATAAAGTGATGGGAGATTGATATGATGAGAATAGACCCGGGGGCCATAGATTTCACTAGTGGTTTCTCTCAAGAGCATAAGTATTCTACGGTGGGTGAACAAATTACTGTTGAGCAATTGACAGAATTGAGCATAGTTATGAGAATATCTAGGTATGATCATGTATATAGGCATCAGGTCCGAGACAAGTAGACCGACTCCTGCCTGCATCTACTAGTACTACTCCACTCATCGACCGCTATCCAGCATGCATCTAGAGTATTAAGTTAAAAACAGAGTAACACCTTAAGCAAGATGACATGATGTAGAGGGATAGGTTCATGCAATATGATAAAAAAAACCATCTTGTTATCCTCGATGGCAACAATACAATATGGGCCTTGCTGCCACTTTTGTCACTGGGTAAGGACACCGCAAGATTGAACCCAAAGCTAAGCACTTCTCCCATTGCAAGAAAGACCAATCTACTAGGCCAAACCAAACTGATAATTCGAAGAGACTTGCAAAGATAACCAATCATACATAAAAGAATTCAGAGAAGATTCAAATATTATTCATAGATAGACTTGATCATAAACCCACAATTCATCGATCTCAACAAACGAACCGCAAAAACAAGATTACATCGAATAGATCTCCACGAGAGAGGGGGAGAACATTGTATTGAGATCCAAAAAGAGAGAAGAAGCCATCTAGCTACTAACTATGGACCCGAAGGTCTGAGGTAAACTACTCACACTTCATCGGAGAGGCTATGATGATGTAGAAGCCCTCAGTGATGATGGCCCCCTCCGGCGGAGCTCCGGAACATGCCCCAAGATGGGATCTCGTGGGTACAGAAAGTTGCAGCGGTGGAATTACGTTTTTGGCTCCGTATCTGATCGTTTGGGGGTACGTAGGTATATATAGGAGGAAGAAGTACGTCGGTGGAGCTTCGAGGGGCCCATGAGGCAGGGGGCGCGCCCTAGGGGGCGCCCTCAACCCTCATGACCGCCTCATGGCTTTCTTGACGGAGGGTCCAAGTCTCCTGGGTCTTATCTAATGAGAAAATCACGTTCCCGAAGGTTTCATTCTGTTTGGACTCCGTTTGATATTCTGTTTCTCCGAAACTCTGAAATAGGCAATCTGGGCTGGGCCTCCTGTTATAGGTTAGTCCCAAAAATAATATAAAAGTGGAAAATAAAGCCCAATATAGTCCAAAACAGTAGATAATATAGCATGGAGCAATCAAAAATTATAGATACGTTGGAGACGTATCATTACCCTTGTAACCTGGAAAGAATGGGATATATCTAGAATACCCTTGTTCACTTACGATTCGGTGAAAGGCTTGTCCTTAAGGAGGAACTATGCGGCGACTTCGCCTTCCGAACCTGAACCATCTGACAGGGACATCTTCCCTCTCTTGGGAGCCTCCACCTCCAAGTCTTCGGAGGCGGTCCTTTTCTTCCCATCGGGAGAAGGGATATCAGCTTTTTCTTCCCCTTCGTCTTCAGAAGAGGGAGTTCCGGACTCCGCGGACATAACGTCCAGTGTACATTTAGAGTGGAGGCCACCTTGGGCCTTTTTGCTCTCCTCTTTGTCCTCCTTCGCCGGCACCTGATGCGGCGCCAGGGTCAGCATCCTTGCCAACACAGGATCAGCTGAGCCTTTGGGAAGTGGAGTCGAACACCTAATTCGTTTCGCTTTCTTCATCCATCCCTGGTCAAAGACAGGTTTCTCAGTACATTGATATGGGATTATCAGCTAAGCTGTGTTCAGGAATCAAGTGCTTACCGAGGTATCCGGATGGTTGCAGTCAAGGCCGATGTCCTCAGTTGTGTCCGGCCACTGCTTCCGGGTCCCAAAGAATAACTTCCATATCCCTTTGTGTGTTGTGCCGAAGAAGTGCTGAAGGGTCCGTGGTCCTTCCGGATTGAACTCCCACATGCGGAGAGGTCGCAGCTGACACGGTAGGACCCGACGGACTAGCATTACCTGGATCACATCGATAAGGCCGGTGCCCTTTTCAAGAAGGCTCCGGATACGGCTTTGCAGCGTCTGCACTTCGTCAATTGATCCCCAGTCCAGCCCCTTATTAGTCCATGATGCAAGTCGTAATGGAGTGCCAGATCGGAATGCAGGTGTAGCTATCCACTTGGTACCGCGGGGTTCAGTGATATAAAACCACTCCCGCTGCCATAGGCTGGAAGTTTCCATGAAGGATCCCTTTGGCCAAAAATTATTGGCGAGCTTGCTCACCATAGCACTGCCACACTCTGCTTCCTCCCCGTTGACTACCTTCTGCTTCGCATTAAAGGTCTTGATACATAAGTCGAAGTGTGGGGAATGCGGAGAAAGGCCTCGCACATGATAATGAATGAGATGTGAAGAAAGGAATCCAGATCTAGATCATGAAAATCTAGCCCATAATAGAACATGAGGCCACGAACGAAGGGGTAGAGAGCGAACCCTAGCCCCCGGAGGAAGTGGGACATGAATACTGTTGGAAATATGCCCTAGAGGCAATAATAAAAGCATTATTATTATATTTCCTTATTCATGATAATTGTCTTTATTCGTGTTATAATTGTGTTATCCGGAAATCGTAATACATGTGTGAATAACAGACAACAATATGTCCCTAGTGAGCCTCTAGTTGACTAGCTCGTTGATCGACAGATAGTCATGGTTTCCTGACTATGGACATTGGATGTCATCGATAACGGGATCACATCATTAGGAGAATGATGTGATGGACAAGACCCAATCCTAAACATAGCTTAAGATCGCATAGTTCGTTTGCTAGAGTTTTCCAATGTCAAGTATCCTTTCCTTAGACCATGAGATCATGTAACTCCCGGATACCGTAGGAGTGCTTTGGGTGTGCCAAACGTCACAACGTAACTGGGTGACTATAAAGGTATACTACGGGTATCTCTGAAAGTGTCTGTTGGGTTGACATGGATCGAGACTGGGATTTGTCACTCCGCTTGACGGAGAGGTATCACCGGGCCCTCTCGGTAATGCATCATCATAATGAGCTCAATGTGATCAAAGTGTTTGATCACGGGATCATGCATTACGGTACAAGAAAAGTGACTTGCCGGTAACGAGATTGAACGAGGTATTGGGATACCGACGATCGAATCTCGGGCAAGTAAAATACCGATTGACAAAGGGAATCGTATACGGGATTAACTGAATCCTCGACATCGTGGTTCATCCGATGAGATCATCGTGGAGCATGTGGGAGCCAACATGGGTATCCAGATCCCGCTGTTGGTTATTGCCCGAGAGCCGTCTCGGTCATGTCTGCATGTCTCCCGAACCCGTAGGGTCTACACACTTAAGGTTCGGTGACCCTAGGGTTGTGAAGATATGTATATGCAGTAACCCGAATGTTGTTCGGAGTCCCTGATGAGATCCCGGACGTCACGAGGAGTTCCGGAATGGTCCGGAGGTAAAGAATTATATACAGGAAGTGCTATTTCGGCCATCGGGACAAGTTTCGGTGTTATCGGTATTGTACCGGGACCACCGGAGGGGTCCCGGGGGTCCACCAGGTGGGGCCACCTGCCCCGGTGGGCCACATGGGCCTTAGGGGGTGCACCTTGTCCTGCATGGGCCAAGGGGAACCAGCCCCAAAGGGGCCCATGCGCCTAGGGTTCCAAAAGGGAGGAGTCCTAGTGGTGGAAGGCACCTCCTAGATAGCTTGGGGGGAGGGAAACCTCCCTGGCCGCCGCCCCCCTTGGGAGATCAGATCTCCCAGGGCCGGCGCCCCCCCCAAAGGCCTATATAAAGGGGGGAGGGGAAGGGGGGCTGCGCACCCTTTGCCTTGGCGCCTCCCTCTCCCTCTCCAACACATCCTCCTCCTCCGTAAGAGCTCGGCGAAGCCCTGTCGGAGTACTGCGGCTCCACCATCACCACGCCGTCGTGCTGCTGCTGGAGTCTTCTTCCCCAACCTCTCCTTTGCCTTGCTGGATCAAGAAGAAGGAGACGTTACGCTGACCGTACGTGTGTTGAACGCGGAGGTGCCGTGCTTTCGGTGCTAGGATCTCCGGTGATTTGGATCACGGTGTGTACGACTACTTCATCCCCGTTCGTTGAACGCTTCCGCTCGCGATCTACAAAGTGGTATGTAGATGCAATCTCTCTCTCCCATGACTCGTTGCTGGATGAACTCATAGATGGATCTTGGTGAAACCGTAGGAAAAATTTTTGTTTTCTGCAACGTTCCCCAACAGTGGCATCATGAGCTAGGTCTATGCGTAGTTCTCTATTGCACGAGTAGAACACAATTTGTTGTGGGTGTAGATGTTGTCAACTCTTCTTGCCGCTACTAGTCTTATCTTGCTTCAGCGGTATTGTGGGATGAAGCGGCCCGGACCAACATTACACGTACGCTTACGTGAGACCGGTTCCACCGACTAACATGCACTAGTTGCATAAGGTGGCTGGCGGGTGTCTGTCTCTCCCACTTTAGTTGGAGCGGATTCGATGAAAAGGGTCCTTATGAAGGGTAAATAGAAGTTGACAAATCACGTTGTGGTTTTCACGTAGGTAAGAAAACGTTCTTGCTAGAACCCTAATTCAGCCACGTAAAACTTGCAACAACAATTAGAGGACGTCTAACTTGTTTTTGCAGCGAGTGCTTTGTGATATGATATGGCCAAAGTTGTGATGAATGATGAATGATCTATATGTGATGTATGAGATGTTCATGCTATTGTAATAGGAATCACGACTTGCATGTCGATGAGTATGACAACCGGCAGGAGCCATAGGAGTTGTCTTTAATTTTTGTATGACCTGCGTGTCATTGAGAAACGCCATGTAAATTACTTTACTTTATTGCTAAACGCGTTAGCCATAGTAGTAGAAGTAATAGTTGGCGAGCAACTTCATGGAGACACGATGATGGAGATCATGATGATGGAGATCATGGTGTCAAGCCGGTGACAAAATGATCATGGAGCCCCAAGATGGAGATCAAAGGAGCTATGTGATATTGGCCATATCATGTCACGTTTATTATTTGATTGCATGTGATGTTTATCATGTCTTGCATCTTGTTTACTTAGAACGACGGTAGTAAATAAGATGATCCCTCATAATAATTTCAAGAAAGTGTTCTCCCTAACTGTGCACCATTGCGACAGTTCGTTGTTTCGAAGCACCACGTGATGATCGGGTGTGATAGATTCTAACGTTCACATACAACGGGTGTAAGACAGATTTACACACGCGAAACACTTAGGTTGACTTGATGAGCCTAGCATGTACAGACATGGCCTCGGAACACAGAAGAACGAAAGGTCGAGCATGAGTCGTATAGAAGATACGATCAACATGAAGATGTTCACCGATGTTGACTAGTCCGTCTCACGTGATGATCGGACACGGCCTAGTTGACTCGGATCATGTAATACTTAGATGACTAGAAGAGGGATGTCTATCTAAGTGGGAGTTCATTAAATAATTTGATTAAATGAACTTTATTATCATGAACTTAGTCTAAATATTTACAATATGTCTTGTAGATCAAATGGCCAACGTAGTCCTCAACTTCAACGCGTTCCTAGAGAAAACCAAGCTGAAAGACGATGGTAGCAACTATACGGACTGGGTCCGGAACCTGAGGATCATCCTCATAGCTGCCAAGAAAGATTATGTCCTACGAGCACCGCTGGGTGACGCACCTATTCTCCCTGCAGAACAAGACGTTATGAACGCTTGGCAGTCACGCTGCGATGATTACTCCCTCGTTCAGTGCGGCATGCTTTACAGCTTAGAGCCGGGGCTCCAAAAGCGTTTTGAGAGACATGGAGCATATGAGATGTTCGAAGAGCTGAAAATGATTTTCCAAGCTCATGCCCGGGTCGAGAGATATCAAGTCTCCGATAAATTCTTTAGCTGTAAGATGGAGGAAAATGGCTCTGTCAGTGAACACATACTCAAAATGTCTGGGTTGCACAACCGCTTGACTCAACTGGAAGTTAATATCCCGGATGAAGCGGTCATTGACAGAATCCTCCAGTCGCTTCCACCTAGCTACAAGAGCTTTGTGATGAACTACAATATGCAGGGGATGGTAAAGACCATTCCTGAGGTATATGCTATGCTGAAATCAGCAGAGGTAGAAATCAAGAAGGAGCATCAAGTGTTGATGGTGAATAAAACCACTAAGTTCAAGAAGGGCAAGGGTAAAAAGAACTTCAAGAAGGACGGCAAGGAAGTTGCCGCGCCCGGTAAGCAAGTTGCTGGGAAGAAGCCAAAGAATGGACCCAAGCCCGAGACTGGGTGTTTTTATTGCAAGGGAAGTGGTCACTGGAAGCGGAACTGCCCCAAATACTTAGCAGACAAGAAGGCCGGCAAAACCAAAGGTATATGTGATATACATGTAATTGATGTGTACCTTACCAGTACTCGTAGTAGCTCTTGGGTATTTGATACCGGTGCAGTTGCTCACATTTGTAACTCAAAGCAGGAGCTGCGGAATAAACGGAGACTGGCGAAGGACGAGGTGACGATGCGCGTCGGGAATGGTTCCAAGGTCGATGTGATCGCCGTCGGCACGCTGCCTCTACATTTACCTACGGGATTAGTTTTAAACCTCAATAATTGTTATTTAGTGCCAAGTTTGAGCATGAACATTGTATCTGGATCTCGTTTAATTCGAGATGGCTACTCATTTAAATCCGAGAATAATGGTTGTTCTATTTATATGAGAGATATGTTTTATGGTCATGCTCCGATGGTTAATGGTTTATTCTTAATGAATCTCGTACGTGATGATACACATATTCATAGTGTGAATACCAAAAGAGTTAAAGTTGATAACAATAGTCCCACATATTTGTGGCACTGCCGCCTTGGTCACATAGGTGTCAAACGCATGAAGAAGCTCCATTCAGATGGACTTTTAGAGTCTCTTGATTATGAATCATTTGACACGTGCGAACCATGCCACATGGGTAAAATGACCAAGACTCCGTTCTCAGGAACAATGGAGCGAGCAACCAACTTATTGGAAATCATACATACCGATGTGTGCGGTCCAATGAGTGTTGAGGCTCGCGGTGGCTATCGTTATGTTCTCACCCTCACTGATGACTTGAGTAGATATGGGTATGTCTACTTAATGAAACACAAGTCTGAGACCTTTGAAAAGTTCAAGGAATTTCAGAGTGAGGTTGAAAATCAACGTGATAGAAAAATCAAGTTTCTATGATCAGATCGTGGAGGAGAATACTTGAGTCACGAATTTGGCACACACTTAAGAAAATGTGGAATAGTTTCACAACTCATGCCGCCTGGAACACCTTAGCGTAATGGTGTGTCCGAACGTCGTAATCGCACTCTATTAGATATGGTGCGATCTATGATGTCTCTTACCGACTTACCGCTATCTTTTTGGGGCTATGCTTTAGAGACTGCCGCATTCACTTTAAATAGGGCTCCGTCGAAATCCGTTGAGACGACACCGTATGAATTGTGGTTTGGGAAGAATCCTAAGATGTCGTTTCTAAAAGTTTGGGGATGCGATGCTTATGTCAAGAAACTTCAACCTGAAAAGCTCGAACCCAAGTCGGAAAAATGCGTCTTCATAGGATACCCTAAAGAAACTGTTGGGTATACCTTCTACCTCAGATCCGAAGGCAAGATCTTTGTTGCCAAGAATGGATCCTTTCTGGAGAAAGAGTTTCTCTCGAAAGAAGTAAGTGGGAGGAAAGTAGAACTTGATGAAGTGTTACCTCTTGAACCGGAAAATGGCGAAACTCAAGAAAACGTTTCTGAGGTGCCTGCACCGACTAGAGAGGAAATTAATGATGATGATCAAGATGCTTCTAATCAAGCTCCTACTGAAATTCGAAGGTCCACAAGGACACGTTCCGCACCAGAGTGGTACGGCAACCCTGTCTTGGAAATCATGTTGTTAGACAACGGTGAACCTTCGAACTATGAGGAAGCAATGGCGGGCCCGGATTCTGACAAATGGCTGGAAGCCATGAAATCCGAGATAGGATCCATGTATGAAAACGAAGTATGGACTTTGACTGACTTGCCCGTTGAACGGCGAGCGATAGAAAATAAATGGATCTTTAAGAAGAAGACAGACGCGGATGGTAATGTGACCATCTATAAAGCTCGGCTTGTCGCTAAGGGTTATCGACAAGTTCAAGGGGTTGACTACGATGAGACTTTCTCACCGGTAGCGAAGCTGAAGTCCGTCCGAATCATGTTAGCAATTGCCGCATTCTATGATTATGAAATATGGCAAATGGACGTCAAAACGGCATTCCTTAATGGTTTCCTTAAGGAAGAATTGTATATGATGCAGCCGGAAGGTTTTGTCGATCCTAAGAATGTTGACAAGGTGTGCAAGCTCCAACGCTCGATTTATGGGCTGGTGCAAGCATCTCGGAGTTGGAACATTCGCTTTGATGAGATAATCAAAGCGTTTGGGTTTACACAGACTTATGGAGAAGCCTGTGTTTACAAGAAAGTGAGTGGGAGCTCTGTAGCATTTCTCATATTATATGTAGACGACATACTTTTAATGGGAAATGATATAGAACTCTTGGACAGCATTAAGGCCTACTTGAATAAAAGTTTTTCAATGAAGGACCTTGGAGAAGCTGCTTATATATTAGGCATCAAGATCTATAGAGATAGATCGAGACGCCTCATAGGTCTTTCACAAAGCACATACCTTGATAAGATATTGAAGAAATTCAATATGGATCAATCTAAGAAAGGGTTCTTACCTGTGTTACAAGGTGTGAAATTGAGCTCAGCTCAATGTCCGACCACGGCAGAAGATATAGAAGAGATGAGTGTCATCCCCTATGCCTCAGCCATAGGTTCTATTATGTATGCCATGCTATGTACCAGACCTGATGTAAACCTTGCCGTAAGTTTGGTGGGAAGGTACCAAAGTAATCCCGGCAAGGAACACTGGACAGCGGTCAAGAATATCCTGAAGTACCTGAAAAGGACTAAGGAAATGTTTCTCGTTTATGGAGGTGACGAAGAGCTCGTCGTAAAGGGTTACGTCGACGCTAGCTTCGACACAGATCTGGATGACTCTAAGTCACAAACGGGATACGTGTATATTTTGAATGGTGGGGCAGTAAGCTGGTGCAGTTGCAAGCAGAGCGTTGTGGCGGGATCTACATGTGAAGAGGAGTACATGGCAGCCTCGGAGGCAGCACATGAAGCAATTTGGGTGAAGGAGTTCATCACCGACCTTGGAGTCATACCCAATGCGTCGGGGCCAATCAAACTCTTCCGTGACAACACTGGAGCTATTGCACTTGCAAAGGAGACATAGAGCGTCGCTTCAACTCCATTCGTGAAAATGTTCAAGATGGAGACATAGAAATTTGTAAAGTGCACACAGATCTGAATGTCGCAGATCCGTTGACTAAACCTCTCCCTAAGGCAAAACATGATCAGCACCAGAACTCTATGGGTGTTCGATTCATCACAATGTAACTAGATTATTGACTCTAGTGCAAGTGGGAGACTGTTGGAAATATGCCCTAGAGGCAATAATAAAAGCATTATTATTATATTTCCTTATTCATGATAATTGTCTTTATTCGTGCTATAATTGTGTTATCCGGAAATCGTAATACATGTGTGAATAACAGACAACAATATGTCCCTAGTGAGCCTCTAGTTGACTAGCTCGTTGATCGACAGATAGTCATGGTTTCCTGACTATGGACATTGGATGTCATCGATAACGGGATCACATCATTAGGAGAATGATGTGATGGACAAGACCCAATCCTAAACATAGCTTAAGATCGCATAGTTCGTTTGCTAGAGTTTTCCAATGTCAAGTATCCTTTCCTTAGACCATGAGATCATGTAACTCCCGGATAACGTAGGAGTGCTTTGGGTGTGCCAAACATCACAACGTAACTGGGTGACTATAAAGGTATACTACGGGTATCTCTGAAAGTGTCTGTTGGGTTGACATGGATCGAGACTGGGATTTGTCACTCCGCTTGACGGAGAGGTATCACCGGGCCCTCTCGGTAATGCATCATCATAATGAGCTCAGTGTGATCAAAGTGTTTGATCACGGGATCATGCATTACGGTACGAGAAAAGTGACTTGCCGGTAACGAGATTGAACGAGGTATTGGGATACCGACGATCGAATCTCGGGCAAGTAAAATACCGATTGACAAAGGGAATCGTATACGGGATTAACTGAATCCTCGACATCGTGGTTCATCCGATGAGATCATCGTGGAGCATGTGGGAGCCAACATGGGTATCCAGATCCCGCTGTTGGTTATTGCCCGAGAGCTGTCTCGGTCATGTCTGCATGTCTCCCGAACCCGTAGGGTCTACACACTTAAGGTTCGGTGACCCTAGGGTTGTGAAGATATGTATATGCAGTAACCCGAATGTTGTTCGGAGTCCCGGATGAGATCCCGGACGTCACGAGGAGTTCCGGAATGGTCCGGAGGTAAAGAATTATATATAGGAAGTGCTATTTCGGCCATCGGGACAAGTTTCGGTGTTATCGGTATTGTACCGGGACCACCGGAGGGGTCCCGGGGGTCCACCAGGTGGGGCCACCTGCCCCGGTGGGCCACATGGGCCTTAGGGGGTGCACCTTGGCCTGCATGGGCCAAGGGGAACCAGCCCCAAAGGGGCCCATGCGCCTAGGGTTCCAAAAGGGAGGAGTCCTAGTGGTGGAAGGCACCTCCTAGATAGCTTGGGGGGAGGGAAACCTCCCTGGCCGCCGCCCCCCTTGGGAGATCAGATCTCCCAGGGCCGGCGCCCCCCCCCCCCAGAGGCCTATATAAAGGGGGGAGGGGAAGGGGGGCTGCGCACCCTTTGCCCTGGCGCCTCCCTCTCCCTCTCCAACACATCCTCCTCCTCCGTAAGAGCTCGGCGAAGCCCTGTCGGAGTACTGCGGCTCCACCATCACCACGCCGTCGTGTTGCTGCTGGAGTCTTCTTCCCCAACCTCTCCTTTGCCTTGCTGGATCAAGAAGAAGGAGACGTTACGCTGACCGTACGTGTGTTGAACGCGGAGGTGCCGTGCTTTCGGTGCTAGGATCTCCGGTGATTTGGATCACGGTGTGTACGACTACTTCATCCCCGTTCGTTGAACGCTTCCGCTCGCGATCTACAAAGTGGTATGTAGATGCAATCTCTCTCTCCCATGACTCGTTGCTGGATGAAATCATAGATGGATCTTGGTGAAACCGTAGGAAAAATTTTTGTTTTCTGCAACGTTCCCCATCAAATACGACCCTCTCACCGGATCTGGGTATAGGAATAACCTGCCCCTTAGCAGGAAGCCTGTGGATAATTTCCGCGGTCAGATACCTTGCCGCCCGGAGCTTCATGATATCCTTCTCCGTGACAGAGGAGGCCACCCACCAGCCTTGAGGGTTGGGTTCGGACATGACTAGGAGGCTAGGAGCGATTAAGTTGAAACCTGGGTGCTGGAGCTCAAGGTTGGAAAAGTTGAGGAAGAGGTAGGCGTAGAGGAGAAGGACGGGTCCGTGCCCCTTTATAAAGGCGATGAATATCGAACGCCTCCTCTTGGGCCTAAAACTTGCCTATTCCCAAGGAATCATGCTAATGGGGTGGTTGGATTACCCACGCCCATATTGATGAGAATCCCACAATAAGGGGAAACGGTCTCTGCTTCGACAAGACGTGCCAATAAAACCGCATCTTGAAACGTGGAGCGGGAGGCTAAAAAACGGTTCGAAATAATGATCGGGCAGTGACGTGATGTCACGCTACAAAAGTTGTCAGTAGATTGGACACGTGAAATATTATACTCTGAGTGTGTGTGTGTGTGTGGTACTTGTTTTCCAGAGCCGGACACGCTTTTTGTGTTCGGGGGCTGTTTTGGAGTATTCGGAGGAGGAACCCGCCTTGCAATGTCGAAGACAATCTGCGCGCCGGACACATCATCATTGAAGCCTAGTTCAGGGGCTACTGAGGGAGTCCTGGATTAAGGGGTCCTCGGGCATACGGACTATGTCATCAGAGAAGAACGTCGATCTCCTCATCCTCGGGGCCCACCTCGGTGCCCTCCGCGCCGCCGTCGCCGCCGCCTTTGACCTCGTCATCAGAGGAGAGCGTGATAACCTCGCCGCCCTCGGCGCCACCATCCTCGCCGCCTTCGACCTTGTCATCGGAGGAGAGCGCGATAACCTCGCTACCCTCTGTGCCGACAAAGATCGCCCGCTGACGGAGTCCTGGATTAAGGGGTCCTCGGGCGTCCAGACTATGTAACATGGGTGGACTAATGGGCTACAAAGATACAAGCCAGAAGACTTCTTCCCGTGTCCGTATGGGACTCTCCTTTGCGTGGATGGCAAGCTTGGCGTTCAGATATATAGATTCCTTCCTTTGTAAACTGACTCTGTACAACCCTAGGCCCCTCCGGTGTCTATATAAACCGAAGGGTTTAGTCCGTAGGGGTAATCATAATCATACAGGCTAGACATCTAGGGTTTAGCCATTACGATCTCGTGGTAGATCAACTCTTGTAATCCTCATATTCATCAAGATCAATCAAGCAGGAAGTAGGGTATTACCTCCATCAAGAGGGCCCGAACCTGGGTAAACATCGTGTCCCCCTTCTCCTGTTCCCATCGACCTTAGATGCACAGTTCAGGACCTCCTACCCAAGATCCGCCGGTTTTGACATCGACATCCGCTCCGTCTCTACGAGCTCCAGGTGCTGCCGGCGGAGCTCTTGCATGTAGGCCTCATCAGCGGCCTCGGTCTCGAGGCGCTCCCATGCCTCGCGGTCCTCCCACACCATAGCCGAGCTCACCACCCTGGCTCCGGCGGAACGAGGTGGACCGGACGTGTGCCGAAGGGGAAATTGAGCCTAGCCTCCGCACCGTGGTAGCGGACCTGCCAGCGGTCATACTCCATGGCCGCGAGCTCGGCCGTCTGGAAGCTACCGAGCCACCAGCGGGTGTGGGTCTCTCGATCTGTAATCTCGGCAACCTACGTCCCCCACCGCCACTACCGAACCCCGAGGTAGGACTTCGTCAGCTGCCGGGGCGGACGGGGAAGTCCTCGAACCGGCATAGGGGCGCGGCGGTGGGCGGATCGGGGGACCGGCAATGGCGGATCGAGGCCGCGGAGGACGACGGGGACACCTCGGCGGCCACCTCGCCAACGTCGGGCGAAAAGGCCGCGATAAACCTCTTTTTGGCCATTGGCTCCTCGAGCTCCCCAGCACACGGGCAGAGGTTGAGGATGGAGGCACCAACGATGGCGGCGACCTACCAATGGTTTCGAGGGTTGTGTGTGTCTGTGTGAGCGGAGGTTTGGGGGTGTGTGTCTGGAGGGAGGGGGAGCAAGGTTGTGTTTGAGGAAATACTGCAGCAACTGAAAATTTTACTAGGCGGGAGTAACAAGGCGGGGCTACTGAAAATTTGGATCAAGGGCGAACATAATTTTTTTAGATTGCGAGGGATGCAGAGGCTGGAGTAAAATGCCGGGGCTACTGAACAATTTGAATCAAGGGACTGAAACAGAGCGGGAGTAACAAACATCGCACACAGTCCGCACATACTAATCGTGTGCTATCAAACATTAAAACCTTCCAGGCGGTAGATATTTTCGAGATTGCGAGGGATGTAGAGGCGGGAGTTTTTGGGGAGTGGGCTAGTGTGCTTGCCACACCGGCTGTAGACTGTAGCCGACACACCTTCTCGCGTAAGCCATAGGCGTACTATACACCGACGATGCTCCAAGATATTTTGTACTGCATCTCACACGGTTGGTGATAATAAACAGTGTGGGATCTACTTGATTTGAATTACAAAATGGGGTCACAGCGGCAATGGATGTTGTTTGAATTGCTAGTCCTTTTATCCACAGTGAACATGCAACTATATGTGTGTCGTAAAAGAATTGGAATTATTCAGGGTTCGTTTGGACATTTTATACAATAAACTGGTTTTCTAGCCATTTCACGTGCACAATTCAAAATTAAACTACATCCACATGCTCCGGTGCATACAAATTGGTTGAAAAATCAAATTCGTGTCCTTCAGTGCATGCTTAGGTCCCATGGAATAAATGGGAATGGATTTTTCAGGGTTCGTTTGGCCTTTTTTTATACATTAACTGGGTTTTCTAGGCATTTTATGTGCATAATTCAAATTTGAACTACAAGCACATGCTCCAATGCACCAAAGTTGGTTGAAAAATCACATGTGTGTCCTTGGGTGAATTTCTAGGTCCCTTGCAAGAGATGGGAATGAAT
This sequence comes from Aegilops umbellulata, assembly GCA_032464435.1. Lineage (NCBI taxonomy): Eukaryota > Viridiplantae > Streptophyta > Magnoliopsida > Poales > Poaceae > Aegilops > Aegilops umbellulata. The sequence goes on from CP136058.1 coordinate 82,468,243, forward strand.
TTCAAACACCAGGGCACTGTTGATTATCGGCAAAACATTGAGATACATGGTTTTTTAATTCTAGTAAATCCAAAACTCGTCTGAAATTCATGAAACTTGGCATGCTATGATGGAGCGGCATCAACATGCCATGGTGAAAATTTTGTCCCATTTGGGGCAGGTTTGGGTATAAGCTTCTCACAAACCAGAGCTTCTCAGAAAAAGCATGATGGTTTCGATAGGTAACGTACCACCTTTGGCGACGGGACGATATCCGTTGCCTCTTATTGCTTTCATAAAATTTCTAGTGTCAACATAAAACAACAGGAGTGTTGTGTTTAAACTTGGAATTTTTCGGGGTTCATTTGGCCTTTTTTATACATTAACTGGGTTTTGTAGGCATTTATGTGCTTAATTCAAATTCGAACTACAAGCACGTGCTCCAATGCACTAAAGTTGGTTGAAAAACCACATGTGTGTCCTTGGGTGAATTTCTAGGTCCCATGCAAGAGATTGGAATGAAATTCAAACACTGATACGTCTCCAACGTATCTATAATTTTTGATTGCTCCATGCTATATTATCTACTGTTTTGGACAATATTGGGCTTTATTTTCCACTTTTATATTATTTTTGGGACTAACCTATTAACGGGAGGCCCAGCCGAGAATTGTTGTTTTTTGCCTATTTTAGAGTTTCGAAGAAACGGAATATCAAACGGAGTCCAAACGGAATGAAACCTTCGGGAACGTGATTTTCTCACCGAATATGATCCAGGAGACTTAGACCCTACGTCAAGAAAGAAAGGAGGTGGGCACGAGGTAGGGGGCGCGCCCTCCCCCCCAGGCGCGCCCTCCACCCTCATGGGCCCCATGTTGCTCCACCGACGTACTTCTTCCTCCTATATATACCTACGTACCCCCAAACGATCAGATACAGAGCCAAAAGCCTAATTCCAACGCCGCAACCTTCTGTACCCACGAGATCCCATCTTGGGGCCTGTTCTGGAGCTTCGCCGGAGGGGGCATCCATCACGGAGGGCTTCTACATCAACACCATAGCCTCTCCGATGAAGTGTGAGTAGTTTACTTCAGAACTTCGAGTCCATAGTTAGTAGCTAGATGGCTTCTTCTCTCTTTTTGGATCTCAATACAATGTTCTCCCCCTCTCTCGCGGAGATCTATTCGATGTAATCTTCTTTTTGCGGTGTGTTTGTTGAGACCGATGAATTGTGGGTTTATGATCAAGATTATCTATGAATAATATTTGAACCTTCTCTGAATTCTTTTATGTGTGATTGGTTATCTTTGCAAGTCTCTTTGAATTATCAGTTTGGTTTGGCCTACTAGATTGGTTTTTCTTGCAATGGGAGAAGTGCTTAGCTTTGGGTTCAATCTTGCGGTGTCCTTTCCCAGTGACAGTAGGGGCAGCAAGGCATGTATTGTATTGTTGCCATCGAGGATAACAAGATGGGGTTTTTATCATATTGCATGAATTTATCCCTCTACATCATGTCATCTTGCTTAAGGCGTTACTCTGTTTTCTTGAACTTAATACTCTAGATGCATGCTGGATAGCGGTCGATGAGTGGAGTAATAGTAGTAGATGCAGGCAGGAGTCAGTCTACTTGTCTCGGATGTGATGCCTATATACATGATCATACCTAGATATTCTCATAACTATGCTCAATTTTGTCAATTGCGCAATAGTAATTCGTTCACCCACCGTAGAATACTTATGCTCTTGAGAGAAGCCACTAGGGAAATCTATGGCCCCTGGGTCTATCTCCATCATATTAATCTTCCATCACTTTATTTATTGTCTTTGCTTTTTACTTTTCTTTTATTTTACTTTGCATCTTTATCATAAAAATACCAAAAATATTATCTATCATCTCTATCAGATCTCACTCTCGTAAGTGACCGTGAAGGGATTGACAACCCCTAATCGCGTTGGTTGCGAGGAGTTATTTGCTTTGTGTAGGTACGAGGGACTCGCGTGTAGCCTCCTACTGGATTGATACCTTGGTTCTCAAAAACTGAGGGAAATACTTACGCTACTTTGCTGCATCATCCTTTCCTCTTCAAGGAAATCCAACACAGTGCTCAAGAGGTAGCAAGAAGAATTTCTGGCGCCGTTGTCGTGGAGTCTACGCAAAAGTCAACATACCAAGTACCCATCACAATCCCTTATCTCCCGCATTACGTTATTTGCCATTTGCCTCTCGTTTTCCTCTCCCCCACTTCACCCTTGCCGTTTTATTCGCCCTCTCTTTTCTGTTTGCCTTTTTTCTCGCTCGCTTTTTGTTTGCTCGTGTGTTGGATTGCTTGTTTGTCACGATGGCTCAAGATAATACCAAATTGTGTGACTTTACCAATACCAAAAATAATGATATCCTTAGCACTTCGATTGCTCCTCTTACCAATACTGAATCTTGTGAAATCAATGCTGCTTTGTTGAATCTTGTCATGAAAGATCAATTCGTCGGGCTTCCTAGTGAAGATGTCGCTACTCACCTAAATAGATTCATTGATTTGTGTGATATGCAAAATAATAAAGATGTTGATAATGATATTGTTAAATTGAAGCTATTTCCTTTTTCGCTTAGAGATCGTGCTAAAGCTTGGTTTTCGTCTTTGCCTAAAAATAGTATTGATTCATGGAATAAGTGCAAAGATGCTTTTATCTCTAAGTATTTTCCTCCCTCTAAGATCATCTCTCTTAGAAAAGATATTATGAATTTTAAGCAACTTGATCATGAACATGTTGCACAATCTTGGGAGAGGATGAAGTTAATGATACGTAATTGCCCTACTCATGGTTTCAATTTGTGGATGATTATACAAAAATTTTATGCCGGATTGAATTTTGCTTCTAGAAATCTTTTAGATTCGGCCGCGGTAGGCACTTTTATGGAAATCACTTTAGGAGAAGCTACTAAACTCCTAGATAATATTATGGTTAATTATTCTCAATGGCACACTGAAAGATCTACTAATAAAAAAAGTGCATGTGATAGAAGAAATTAATGTTTTGAGTGGAAAGATGGATGAATTTATGAAATTATTTGCTACTAAGAGTGTTTCTTATGATCCTAATGATATGCCTTTGTCTACTTTGATTGAGAATAATAATGAATCTATGGATGTGAATTTTGTTGGTAGGAATAATTTTGGTAACAACGCGTATAGAGGAAACTTTAATCCTAGGCCTTATCCTAGTAATTCCTCTAATAATTATGGAAATCCCTACAACAATTCTTATGGAAATTTTAATAAGATGCCCTCTGAATTTGAGACTAGTGTTAAAGAGGTTATGAATTCGCAAAAGAATTTTAATGCTTTGCTTGAAGACAAATTGCTTAAAGTTGATGAATTGGCTAGGAACGTTGATAGATTTTCTCTTGATGTTGATTCTTTAAAGCTTAGATCTATTCCTCCTAAGCATGATATCAATGAGTCTCTCAAATCCATGAAAATTTCCATTGATGAGTGCAAAGAAAGAACCGCTAGGATGCGTGCTATGAAAGATGCCTTTATTAAAGCGTGTTCTTCTAGTTCCTATGAAAATAAAGATGAAGATCTAAAAGTTATTGATGTGTCCCATATTAAATCTTTGTTTTGCAATATGAATCTTGATAATGATGGGACTGAATATCAACCTTTACCTAGATGGCTTTCCAAAAATTCGGAGTTTTTAGATCTTGATGCTAAAATTGATAAAAGTGGGATTGAAGAAATCAAAACCTTAGATGTTGCTAAACCCACTATTTTGGATTTCAAGGAATTTAATTATGAAAGTTGCTCTTTGATTGATTGTATTTCCTTGTTACAATCCGTGCTAAATTCTCCTCGCGCTTATAGTCAAAATAAAGCGTTTACTAAACATATCGTTGATGCCTTGATGCAATCTTATGAAGAAAAACTTGAGTTGGAAGTTTCTATCCCTAGAAAACTTTATGAATAGTGGGAACCAACTATTAAAATTAAGATTAAGGATCATGAAGTTTGGGCTTTATGTCATTTGGGTGCGAGTGTTTCCACTATTCCCAAAACTTTGTGCAATTTGCTAGATTTCCGTGATTTTGATGATTGCTCTCTAAACTTGCACCTTGCGGATTCCACTATTAAGAAACCTATGGGAAGAATTAATGATGTTCTTATTGTTGCAAATAGGAATTATGTGCCCGTAGATCTTATCGTTCTTGATATAGATTGCAATCCTTCATGTCCTATTATTCTTGGTAGACCTTTTCTTAGAACGATTGGTGCAATTATTGATATGAAGGAAGGGAATATTAGATTCCAATTTCCATCAAAGAAAGGCATGGAACACTTCCCTAGGAATAAAATAAAATTACCATATGAATCTATCATGAGAGCCACTTATGGATTGCCTACCAAAGATGGCAATACCTAGATCTATCCTTGCTTTTATGCCTAGCTAGGGGCGTTAAACGATAGCGCTTGTTGGGAGGCAACCCAATTTTAATTTTAGTTTTTTTGCTTTTTGATTCTATTTAGAAATAAATCTTTTATCTAGCCTCTGGTTAGATTTGTTTTTATGTTTCAATTAGTGTTTGTGCCAAGTTAAACCTATAGGATCTTCTTGGACGATAGTTATTTGATCTTGCTGTAATTTCCAGAAACTTTCTGTTCACGAAAACAATTGTTAAAAATCACAGAACGTCATAAAATACTGATTCCAATTGTTGCTGATAAATAAACAAATTGCCTAGGTCATCCTATTTTGGCTGAATTTTTGGAGTTCCAGAAGTTTGCGTTAGTTACAGATTACCATAGACTGTTCTATTTTTGGCAGATTCTGTTTTTTCGCGTCTATGGCTAGTAAAATAGTTTATAAACCATAGAGAAGTTGGAATACAGTAGGTTTAACACCAATATAAATAAAGAATGAGTTCATTACAGTACCTTGAAGTGGTCTTTTGTCTTCTTTCGCTAACGGAGCTCACGAGATTTCTGTTGAGTTTTGTGTTGTGAAGTTTTCAAGTTTTGGGTGAAATCTTTTGATGGATTATGGAACAAGGAGTGGCAAGAGCCAAAGCTTGGGGATGCCCATGGCACCCCCAAGATAATCTAAGGATACCGAAAAGTCAAAGCTTGGGGATGCCCCGGAAGGCATCCCCTCTTTCGTCTACTTCCATCGGTAACTTTACTTGGAGCTATATTTTTATTCACCACATGATATGTGTTTTGCTTGGAGCGTCTTGTATGATTTGAGTCTTTGATTTTTAATTTACCACAATCATCCTTGCTGTACACACATTTTGAGAAAGCCATACATGATTTGGAATTTGTTAGAATACTCTTTGTGCTTCACTTATATCTTTTGAGCTATATAGTTTTGCTCTAGTGCTTCACTTATATCTTTTAGAGCACGGTGGTGGATTTGTTTTATAGAAACTATTGATCTCTCATGCTTCACTTAGATTATTTTGAGAGTCTTAAATAGCATGGTAATTTGCTTAAATAATCCTAATATGCTTGGTATTCAAGATTTGTAAAACTTTCTTTTGAGTGTGTTGAATACTAAGAAAAGTTTGATGCTTGATAATTGTTTTGAGACATGAAGATGGTGATATTAGAGTCATGCTAGTTGAGTAGTTATGAATTTGAGAAATACTTGTGTTAAAGTTTGTGATTCCCGTAGCATTCACATATGGTGAACCATTATGTGATGAAGTCGGAGCATGATTTATTTATTGATTGTCTTCCTTATGAGTGGTGGTCGGGGATGAGCGATGGTTTTTTCCTACCAATCTATCCCCCTAGGAGCATGCGTGTAATACTTTGCTTTCATAACTTGTAGATTTTTGCAATAAGTATATGAGTTCTTCAGTTCTTCATAACTAATGTTGAGTCCATGGATTATACGCACTTTTCTTTCTCCCACCATTGCTAGCCTCTCTAATACCGCGCACTTTGCGCCGGTATCATACACCCACCATATACCTTCCTCAAAACAGCCACCATACGCTCCATCATTGTCATATTGCTTAGCATGATCATGTAGTTGACATCGTATTTGTGGCAAAGCCACCGTTCATAATTCTTTCATATATGTCACTCTTGATTCATTGCATATCCCGATGCACTGCCGGAGGCATTCATATAGAGTCATACTTTGTTCTAGTATCGAGTTGTAATTCATGAGTTGTAAGTAAATAAAAGTGTGATGATCATCATTATTAGAGCATTGTCTGAGTGAGGAAAAGGATGATGGATACTATGATTCCCCCACAAGTCGGGATGAGACTCCGGACGAAAAAAAGAGGCCATAAAAAAAGAAAAGGCCCAAACAAAAAAAGAGAGAAAAGGAGAGAAGGGACAATGTTACTATCCTTTTACCACACTTGTGCTTCAAATTAGCACCACGATCTTCATGATAGAGAGTCTCTCATTTTGTCACTTTCATATACTAGTGGGAATTTTTCATTATAGAACTTGGCTTGTATATTCCAATGATGGGCTTCCTCAAAATGCCCTAGGTCCTCGTGAGCAAGCGAGTTGGATGCACACCCACTTAGTTTCTTTTGTTGAGCTTTCATATACTGATAGCTCTAGTGCATCCGTTGCATGGCAATCCCTACTCACTCACATTGATATCTATTGATGGGCATCTCCATAGCCCGTTGATACGAGTAGTTGATGTGAGACTATCTTCTCCCTTTTTGTCTTCTCCACAACCACCATTCTATTCCACATATGGTGCTATATCCATGGCTCACGCTCATGTATTGCATGAATATTGAAAAAGTTTTGAAAATGTCAAAAGTATGAAACAATTGCTTGGCTTGTCATCGGGGTTGTGCATGATTTAAATACTTTGTGTGGTGAAGATAGAGCATAGCCAGACTATATGATTTTGTAGGGATACTTTCTTTGGCCATGTTATTTTGAGAAGACATGATTGCTTTGTTAGTATGCTTGAAGTATTATTATTTTTATGTCAATACGAACTTTTGTCTTGTTCGGATCTGAATATTCATACCGCAATTAAGAAGAATTACATTGAAATTATGCCAAGTAGCACTCCTGTCGGGGTAAATGACCACGGGTAGCCTAGCCGGCTCCCCTTGGCACTTCACAAAAAATTACAAGCCAATCCGGCCTCCAAGAAACCAAGACGTGGGGCCGCCTTCCCCCTGCCGGCTGCTGGTCAGGCCGACTGTCGGAAGGCGGCCCGGCCTTAACCCTCACGAAGAAAGCCGCGGGAGGGCCGGCTCCAAGAAGACAGCCACGAGAAGGCCGACTCCAAGAAGCCGGCTCCCACGGCGCGGTCAAGATCGTACCCTCGAGGCCTGCGACCACATAACGGTGATGGGACGGGGCGTGGCTACAGTGGAGCCTGCCACCCCCGAAACCCGGAGCACGCCTGGCACAGTGCGCCGTACGGGGTAGCCCTGTCCCGTCCGGCGCGGCACTGTTGCCATGATGACTATGGCGCCATCCACGGCGGGCTGTCAGCGCAGCCCACGGGCGGTGGGCCCCTTTGGGCAGAGAGACACCCGAAGGCGGCCAGGCCTCCCCTAGTCGGCCCAAGACATGGCCGGATTTCCCAAAGCCGTCTTGCTCCTTCCCTCGAAGGAGGCGCCCCATTAAGCAGACAACACGACGTGAGGCTACAATGATCGCCCGCCAGGCGGCGGCACTGTAGCAACGCTTACCCCAACAAAGCCCCCATCATCATGATTGAGGCAATGGTAACTAGCCACCGGCAGAGCCCTAGGCCGTAGGGCCTGCCTGTCGACCAAGATGCCGGCAGCCGGCGGGACCCACCAGCCGGCGGGCCCCAGCAGCCGGCGCGGAAGCCGGTGAGCGTAGACACTGACGGCTGGGACCCGCTCCCAGCCAGATTACCATTGTACCCCCGGGGGGTCGGCCTATATAAACCCCCTGGGACACCCATGCAAATGGTTGATCTCATCTAGGTTACAACACACATAGAGAGAAGAGTAGAGCTAGCCTTGCCCTTCTTCTTCGTCTCGCCAAATAGCTCGAGGAGCACTTTGTAGTTACTTGTTCATCGAGTGATCATGCGGAGACCCCACAGAGCAACAGTAGGGGTGTTATCTCCACGGAGAGCCCCGAAGTTGGGTAAAATTCGCCGGCGTGCATGTCTTCGCCTTATCCCTCTTCCAGGCACCGGCGACGTTTTACTGGCTCCCACACAGATAAGCCATCCGTTGGCATATGTCGCACCAACCACCCGACATTTGGCGCCCACCGTGGGGCCAGGTGCACCGTCGTCCGGAGACCTGTTCTGGACGGGAACCTTCTTCCTCCCCAGCGAGCGTAGCCAGCCCGGCACGCCCGATGGCGCTTGCCATGACGCGCTGCAAGGCATCACCAACACTTGTGCAGCAAGCGACCTCGCCGATCCCCTTGGCGAGGCCCTCATCTCCGATGAGCCCGCTTCCGACGCGGGCACCGACCGCCTCATCGACCTCCTTGGCCAGCTCCACGTCTCCAGCGAGCCTGCCGTGGACCAGGAGTCCGTTGGCTCCACCGATCCGATGCATGTCGACTCCGACACTGCCTCGCCCGACGCCTTCCCCACCAACGTCGTGATCTACGACGACCCGCTTCCCCGAGCCGATGGCTGTGATGTTGCCGCCGTCGAGGTGATGGTCATCAGCCACGGCGGCGCTTCTGGCGAGAACGCCCACGATGCCCCGCAAGCGGCGATCCATGATCTGTCTGTCCCCCTCCCGGCCGATGCCGACGCCGAAGCACTGGAGGCTCGCCGCCTCACCCTCCTCGCCGAGGGTCGGAAGCTAGCTTCCGTGAGATGCCTCACCGAGGCCCACCAGCGCGAAGTCGACTGTGCCGCCTTCAGCACGCCACCTCCTGGCGGGCCAAGCAGAGTCGGCGTCGTCAGACAGCGCGGCGCCGTCATCGCCGACTTGCTTGGAGTGACCGCCCAGTCTATGCCACCCCACTCGAGAACCTGCGCGCTGCCCAGGCGGCCGTAGACGAGCTGGATGGACTGGGGGCCGAAGAGCTCCCCTACATGACCAGACGCATCCAGCAGCTAATCGATGCAGCCGCGCAGTGGCACGAAGCCGGCGTCTGCAAGGAAAGCCCTCCACCGCGCCGAGAGCACGGCGCGACGTCCCGGACGCCGACTACGGGTAGAACCCGCGCGCGACACGAGAAAGAGCCGGCTGCCAGCCGAAGCCGAACCTAGATCTCCATCGAGCGAGACGCAGAAGGCCACCCTCGAGCCGTGGAGCGGCGGGGCAACCCGCCTCCGCCTCCGCCTCGTGGGGAAAGGTATCCACCCCACCGCATGTCACGCATCCAACTCTCAGCGGCCGACTAGGTCGCTGCGAAGGAGTCGGCGAGAACGACGCCCGCCATCGGATCGACCGCCTAGCGCGATCCCTGGCGCTAGAAGAGGAAGATGATGTCGGCCCGCCTTGTTTCGGCCCCCGCATCCGCGACGAGCCCTTCCCCAAAGGGTTCTCTCTCCCAAGAGACACGCCCAAGTACAACGGCTCCGTGAAGCCGGAAGATTGGTTGATCGACTACTCCACTGCAGTACGCATCACGAATGGCAACAGGCGCGTTGCCGTGAAGTACGTGCCCCTCATGCTCCAAGGTACGGCGTGGACTTGGCTCCACAGCCTCAAGCCGTACAGCGTCAACAGCTAGCTAGATTTCACAGAAGCCTTCGTCCGCAACTTCACCAGCACCTACAAGCGGGCTCCCAAGCCCAGGCAGCTCTCCTTGTGCGTGCAAGGCCCCGCCGAGTCCACTCGCGACTACCTCACTCGTTCGGCCAAGCTCCGCAACTCTTGCGAAGGAGTGCACGAAGTACAAGCCATCGAATACTTCACAGCCGGGTGCCGAGAGGGCACCCTCCTCAAGCACAAGCTCCTCTGCGACGAGCCGACTACCCTAGACGAGCTTCTGGTCATAGCGGACAAGTACGCCACCGCCGACTCCTCAATGAAGACTGAACTTCGGGTTGACGCGTCCGGAAAGGTACTCAACCCAGCGCCCAAGACGCCGGCTGGGGACTCCGGCCGACGCCCGTACCAAAACGACCACAAGCGCAAGGGCCCCGTGCCGCCTTCCGCCAGTCGGCAGGTGGCCACGGTCGAGGGCATGCAGCCCGAAGGGCGGCCCAGACCCAAGAAGCAGAAAGGCGGCCGGCCAGCTTGGCAGCCGGCCTTCTCCTATGAGCAAACCCTCGACGCCCCATGCAAGTTCCACAGCGGCGCGAAGCCGTCCAACCACTCAACCCGGAAGTGCCACTGGCTCACCCGAATCTCCAAAGGCGAAGGGCTCGCGCCGCCTCCACCTACTGGTCCGCCGCCTCCGGCTCCGCAGCAGCCGGCCGCTCGGCCAGCAGTCAGAGCGGTGCACGATGAGTTCCCCGACGAGCACGCCGCCTACGTCGTCTTTACAAGCCAGCCTGAAGACCGGCGCAGCAAGCCCCGAGAGCACCAGGAAGTCAACACGGTTGCCGCCAACCCCTCCGAGCACATGCATTGGTCAGAAAAACCCATCATCTGGAGCCCGGCCGACCACCCAGAGGTGATGCCATCTCCCGGCTCTTACGCACTGGTTCTGGATGCCACCCTTGCAACCGACAGACGCGCAACCCGTTTCTCCCGCGTGTTGATAGACGGCGGGAGCAGCATCAACATCCTGTACCTTGACACCCTGAAGAAGCTCAACGTCAAGACGAAGCAGCTCACGCCCACCCGGACTGTGTTCCACGGCATCGTACCCGGCCTGTCCTGCTCCCCCATTGGCAAGATCAAGATTGATGTCCTCTTTGGGGACAAGGATCATTTCCGCAGGGAGGCCATCTGGTTTGAAATGGTGGACCTTGAGAGCTGTTACCATGCACTGCTTGGCCGACCCGCCTTGGCCAAGTTCATGGTTGTTCCCCACTATGCTTACCTCAAGATGAAGATGCCGAGCACCAAGGGCATCATCACCATAGTCGGCGATTACAAGAAATCGGGAGAGTGCGCAGCGGCCAGTAGCCGGCTGGCCGAGTCCCTAGTGATTGCCGAAGAGAAGAAGAAGTTGGACCAAGTCGTGGCCATGGCTGGCAAGCAGCCGGCCCTGTCCCCTGATCCCAAAGAGTGTGATGCCCAAGGTTCCTTCCAGCCGGCCAAGGAAACGAAGAAGATACCTCTTGACCCCGAGCACCCAGAAAGGTTTGCCGTCATTGGGGCAAACCTAAACAGCAAATAGGAAGGCGAGCTCGCCGATTTCCTCCGTGAGAATCGTGACATCTTTGCATGGTCCCCCAAGGACATGCCGGGTGTTCCAAAGGATTTCGCCGAGCACAAATTACACGTCCGAGAAGGTGCAAAGCCAGTCAAACAACCCCTCCGCCGTCTGTCGGAGGAGAAGAGAAGGATTGTAGGAGAAGAGATAGCCCGGCTTCTAGCTGCCGGCTTCATCATGGAAGTGTTCTTTCCGGAGTGGCTCACCAACCCGGTCCTCGTGCTGAAGAAGAACAACAAGTGGCGCATGTGCATAGACTACACGAGCCTCAACAAGGCCTGCCCCAAGGATCCTTTTGCCCTGCCAAGCATAGATCAAGTGATAGACTCCACAGCCGAATGTGAGCTGCTGAGTTTTTTGGATGCTTACTCCGGGTACCATCAGATAAAGTTGGACCCGGCCGACCGCCTGAAGACCGCCTTCATCACGCCATTCGGAGCCTTCTGCTACCTGACTATGACATTCGGCTTGAGAAATGCTGGTGCCACTTTTCAGCATTGCATGCAGAAGTGCATCCTCAAGCAACTCGGCAGAAATGTCCACGTCTATGTGGAAGACATCGTGGTGAAGACGGAGAAGCGCAGCACCTTGCTAGAAGACCTCAAGGAAACATTCGAGAACCTGCGCAGATTCCGGATCAAGCTCAACCCTGAGAAATGCGTGTTCAGAGTGCCATCCGGCCAGCTCCTAGGCTTCCTGGTCTCCGAATGTGGCATCGAATGCAACCCAGTAAAGATCAAGGCCATTGAGAGAATGGCGATTCCCACCAAGCTGCGAGACGTCCAGAAGTTCACCGGATGCTTGGCTTCCCTGAACCGCTTCATCAGCCGGGTCGGAGAGAAGGCTCTCCCCCTCTACTGCCTCATGAAGAAAACCACTCACTTCGAGTGGAACGACCAAGCCGACCAAGCTTTTCACGAGCTGAAGAAGATGCTGACCACGCCGCCTGTCTTGGCGGCACCGACTGAGAAGGAGCCCATGCTCCTCTACATTGCTGCAACCAGCCGGGTGGTCAGCACCGTCATCGTAGTCCAGCGCCCAGAGGAGGGCCGAGCCCAGCCAGTCCAGAGGCCAGTGTACTATTTGAGCGAGGTGCTGTCTACCTCGAAGCAGAACTACCCCCACTACCAGAAGATGTGCTACGGCGTGTACTTTGCCGCCAAGAAGCTGAAGCCCTACTTCCAAGAGCACCCCATCACGGTCGTATGCACCGCCCCGCTCACCGAGATCATAGGCAGCCGGGATGCATCCGGCCGGGTGGCGAAATGGGCCATCGAGCTGGCTCCTTACACGATCTTCTACCAGCCCCGCACCGCCATCAAGTCCCAAGCACTGGCCGACTTCCTCGCTGACTGGGCCGAGACCCAGTACCTGCCGCCGGCTCCGGACTCCACTCACTGGCGCCTGCACTTCGACGGGTCCAAGATGCTCACCGGCTTGGGAGCCGGCGTTATCCTCACCTCTCCCAAAGGCGACAAGCTCAGATACACGCTGCAAATTCACTTTGCCGCCTCCAACAACGTGGCCGAGTATTAGGCGCTCGTACACGGGCTCCGGCTTGCCAAAGAGCTCGGTATACGCCGGATCTTGTGTTACGGCGACTCAGACTTGATAGTCCAGCAGTCATCCGGCGACTGGGACGCCAAGGACGCAAACATGGCAAGCTACCGCTTCCTCGTCCAGCAGATCAGCGGGTACTTTGAAGGATGCGAGTTCCTCCACGTACCACGAGCCGACAACGGGCCAGCGGACGCCCTGGCTCGATTAGGCTCCACTCGGCAGGCAATACCAACCGGCGTCTCTCTGCAACGCCTCCTCAAGCCGTCTATCAAGCCGTCTCCAGAGTCCGATTCCATCTTCATGCCGCCTAGCCCCGGTGCAGCCGAATCCGGCTTGAAGAGCCAAGCAGGCGGCCCGGGGACTTCGATAGGCGGCGCGGGGACTTCAGCAGGCAGCTCGGGGACTTCCCTAGTCGCACCCGACCCGGGGACTTCTGAACCCGGCTCGGCGACTGCGGTAGTCGGCCCGGGGACTGCACCAACGCAACAAGCGGGAGCCAACTCCAGCATTTCACCACCCAGCCCGCCCGCCCTGGTCGCAGTAGCCGCATTGGCAATAGAAGAAGTCACAGCTCCATCATGGGCCCAGCCCATCCTCAACTTCCTGACAAACCAAGAACTGTCGGCTGACGAGACAAAGGCAAGACAAGTCCAACGCCGAGCCGGAGCATACACAATCGTCAATAGAGAACTCATCAGGCGCAGCGTCACTGGAGTCTTCCAGCAATGCGTTGAACAAGAGAAGGGCATAGCAATCCTCAGGGACATTCACCAAGGTGAATGCGGCCACTATGCGGCCTCAAGATCACTAGTCGCCAAAGCTTTCCGCCATGGATTCTTTTAGCCGACTGCTTTGGACGACGCCAAGGAACTAGTCAAGCATTGCAAAGGGTGCCAAGTCTTCAGCTCCAAGCAACACCTGCCGGCTTCGGCACTCAAGACCATTCCCCTCACTTGGCCCTTTGTCGTTTGGGGTCTGGACATGGTGGGCCCATTCAAGACGGCGCGCGGCGGCATGACACGTCTGCTTGTCGCCGTGAACAAGTTCACCAAGTGGATCGAAGCAAAGCCGATCAAGAAGCTCAATGGGCCGACTGTCGTGACATTCATCGCAGATATAACAACTCGGTATGGCGTGCCGCACAGCATCATCACCGATAACGGCACAAATTTTTCCAAGGGAGCCTTGGCATGTTTCTGCGCGACGCAGGGCATCCGACTGGACTTAGCGTCCGTTGCCCACCCGCAGTCAAACGGCCAAGTCAAACGAGCCAACGGCCTCATCCTTTCCGGCATCAAGCCCCGACTGGTCGTGCCACTGGAGCGTTCGGCCGGCTGCTGGCTCGATGAGTTGCCGGCCGTCCTCTGGAGTCTGCGCACTACCCCAAACAGGTTAACCGCTTCACTCCTTTCTTCGTCGTATATGGTGCCGAGGCGGTCATCCCAACCGACATCAAGTTCAACTCGCCTCGGGTGACCATGTACACGGAAGCGGAGGCCAAGGAAGCACGAGAAGACGGCGTGGACCTGCTGGAAGAAAGCCGGCCGTTAGCCCTCAGCCGGTCCGCCATCTACCAACAGGGACTGCGTCGCTACCACAGCTGGAAGGTCAAGCCAAGATCCTTCCAAGAGGGCGACTGAGGGAGTCCTGGATTAGGGGGTGTTCGGATAGCCGAACTATACCTTCAGCCGGACTCCAGGACTATGAAGATACAAAGTTGAAGACTTCGTCCCGTGTTCGGAAGGATCTTTTCTTGGCGTGGAAGGCAAGCTAGGTGTGCGGATATTCAAGATCTCCTACCATTGTAACCAACTCTGTGTAACCCTAACCCTATCCGGTGTCTATATAAACCGGAGGGTTGTAGTCCGTAGGACAACCATCATCATACACAATCATACCGTAGGCTAGCTTCTAGGGTTTAGCCTCCTTGATCTCGTGGTGGATCCACTCTTGTACTACCCATATCATCAATATTAATCTAGCAGGAGTAGGGTTTTACCTCCATCGAAAGGGCCCGAACCTGGGTAAAATAAAGTGTCCCTTGTCTCCTGTTACCATCCGACCTTGACGCACAGTTCGGGACCCCCTACCCGACATCCGCCGGTTTTGACACCGACATTGGTGCTTTCATTGAGATTTCCTCTGTGTCGTCGCTTTTAGGCCCGATGGCTCCTTTGATCATCAACAACGATGAGGTCCAGGGTGAGACTTTTCTCCCCGGACAAATCTTCGTCTTCGGCGGCTTCGCTCTGCAGGCCAATTCGCTTGGTCATCTGGAGCAGATCGAAAGCTACGCCCCTGGCCATCAAGTCAGGTTCGGAAGCTTAAACTACACGGCTGATATCCGTGGAGATTTGATCTTCGACGGGTTCGAGCCGCAGCCAAGCGCGCCGCGCTATTTCGAGAGGCACGATATAGCTCTGCCTTCGAATAGCACCTTGGAGGCCGCAAACGCTCCGGCCCCGATCTTTGACTCGGAGCCCGCTGCGTTCTCTGAGGATGAACGGTTGGACGTCACCTCGGGGGCTGCAATCTCAAAGGCAATCGAGCCGAACGCCAGCCCCGTACTCCGCACGGCCCAGGACTCCAAGGAGCCGGACTCTTCCCCGAACTCCGAGCCCTCCGCGCCCCTGCTGGCTGAATCTGATTGGGCGCCTATAATGGAATTCACCGCCACGGACATCTTTCAGTGCTCACCTTTTGGTGATATCCTGAATTCTCTCAAGTCTCTCTCTTTATCAGGAGAGCCCAGGCCGGACTATGGTCTGCGAGGTTGGGATTCGGACTATGAAGAAATTCAAAGCCCACCCACCACCCACTTGATAGCCACTGTCGATGATTTAACCGACATGCTTGACTTCGGATCCGAATACTTCGACGGTATGGACGACGAAGATGGAGACGAAGAGGAACCAGCACCTATAAGGCGCTGGACCACCACCCCATCTAATGACGTATTCATGGTGGATACCCCTAAAGGAAACGACAACGAGGAAAAAGGGGACGAAAAAAGGGACAAACCCTCCGAAAAGCAATCAAAGCGGCGACGAAAACGCCGAGCCAAGCCCCGCCTCGATCAAGACCCAGCCATAGAGCAGGATGAGCCGATAGACGATGAGCTCGCCTCAGAGCAACCGTCCGAACAGGGCAACAGACAGCCCTCCCCCAACCATAATAGAACTCCGGACGATCTCACACCGGATAAAACCACGGAGCAGAAGAATCTCCACGAAAGGCTCGTCGCTACAGCACGCAGCCTGAAAAAGCAGAAGCGGAAGCTCAAGACGGCGGAAGATGGACTCAGAATAAGATGGAGCAAGGTAATCAAGACCGCAGACAAATACAGCGGCAGCCACCGCACTAAAAGCTATTCGAAGAGAAAACTACTGCCCGAATTCGATCAAGAGGCCCTAGAGCCCTCGCATTCGAAAAATAAAAAAGCCATACGGTCGGATAGGCGACCACACGGCCACCGTAAAATGGCAAACGGCGCCGCATTCAATGTGGCATGCGACCCAATTAAAGACTCGCATCATGGCCCAGCCAGGTCCATTTACGGGCCGAGAAAGCAAGCTATCACAAGCAATGCGAAAAAGCCATCGTCAGAATCCGGCACACCCAAATACAGGGGCGCCGCACCCCCCCTATGTTTCACCGATGAGGTCCTGGAATATGAATTTCCAGACGGATTCAAACCCGTCAACATAGAGGCGTACGATGGAACAACAGACCCCGGAGTCTGGATTGACGACTATATCCTCCACATACATATGGCTAGAGGAGATGATCTCCACGCCATCAAATATTTACCCCTTGAGCTTAAAGGACCAGCCCGGCACTGGCTTAAAAGCCTTCCCGAAAACACAATTGGAAGTTGGGAAGAGCTCGAGGACGCTTTCCGAGAAAATTTTCAAGGGACCTACGTCCGCCCTCCGGACGCAGACGATCTCAGTCACATAACTCAACAGCCCGGAGAATCAGCACGACAGTTCTGGAACAGATTCCTTACTAAAAAGAATCATATAGTGGATTGTCCGGACACCGAAGCCTTATCAGCTTTCAGGCATAATGTCCGAGACGAATGGCTCGCCAGATACCTCGGCCAGGAAAAGCCAAGAACAATGGCCGCACTCACAAGCCTCATGACCCGCTTTTGCGCAGGAGAGGACAACTGGTTGGCACGATGCAGCCCCAGCGACCCAAGTACATCCGAAATCAGGGATGGAAACGGAAAACCGCGACGAAATAAGGAGCGTCGCCGAATCAAAGGAAAAAGTCCGAAGAGCGCGGCAGTCAATGCCGGATTCAAAAGCTCGCGGCAAAATCAAACAAAACCACCCCCTCAGGATAACAGGGATGATCCGTCCAGCTTAAATAGAATCCTGGGCAGAATATGTCAGATACACACTACTCCTGGGAAGCCTGCCAATCACACCCACAGAGATTGTTGGGTTTTTAAACAATCCGGACAGCTTAACGCCGAGCACAAGGGGCTCGACGCACCAAGTGAAGAAGAGGACGAACCCCAAAGGCAAAGTACCAGTAAACAAAAGAACTTCCCGCAAGAAGTCAAAACAGTGAACTTACTTCACGTAACAAAACGTATGACACCCATAAAGGTATGTACAATCAAACTTTCCCCTCAGGAGTCCCGCCACTGGTCACTTAAGCCAATCATTTTTTTTATCAGCTAGATTATTCTAGAAATATCAAAAACGCAGGCCGGACTGCCCTGATACTAGATCCAATAATCAATGGATTCCAGTTTACCAATGTCCTTATGGACGGAGGCAGTGGACTAAACCTGATATATCAGGATAAAATCCACCACATGGGCATAAACCCAGCAAGAATCCGCCACAGCCAAACCTCCTTTCAAGGGGTAGCACCAGGCCCGGACACCCATTGTATGGGTTTTCTCCGGCTTGTGGTCATATTTGGCTCTCCCAATAACTTTCGTCGCGAAAGGCTGACCTTCCAGGTAATCCCGTTTTCAAGTCGCTATCAAGCACTAATGGGACGCGGAGCTTTCGCTCGCTTTAACGCCATACCGCATTACGCATCTCTCACACTTAAGATGCCCAGTCCACGAGGCATCATCTCTTTAAAGGGAGCGCACTAAAATACGCCTCCTCCAAACGGAGGAATGCGCGGCCGCTTAAACAGCCGCACAATAAAGTGGCCTCGCCAGCCAAAAGACTTTTTTTATAAGTCATCAAAGGCCACAGACCCGGACTCAACAAGTTCGGCACAAGTCCGTCATTAACGTAGGCTCATAAATGCCTTATACCCCCGTACCAGGGGCTATACGCAGAGACAATAAAGCTCAACTTAATATATTTTTTACTTTATATTTATTATCTTTTTATTCCGCACAACCCATTTTCAATTCAGTTCCTCTCTTTTACAGATGAACGTCGTGCGGCGCCCGTCCAGGACACGGCACAGCGGAGACACAGGCGCAGACGTGCAGTAGGGACCCGTCTTAAGGTTTCTTTTTAGATAAGACCCTGTGTAAACCTTTTTTACTGTCTCTTGCTGCTATACATCCCCTGGTTTTTTCTACTATAACCAAGGAGGAGGCTGGCGTTTTGGCATGTGGCCACGCCAGAATTATTGCTCGTACCTGGACACTAGGGGCTCTTTTTTTCAAAAGGGTGTTGTGTCACCCGCACTTATAAAGACCGAACACCTTAGGGAGTGTCCGGCGTCGCGAGTTTTGGCACTATATGCATCAGCTCCGAATCATGATTTTGGTCATATGTTGGGTTGCCCGGCTCCTGAGTTCGGCCACCTTACGTTCCGCTCTATCGGCTAAGGTAGCACCAGGAGAACTACTGCGATTGTGCCCCGGTTCGGCCGGGTGAGCACCTCAGTAGAGAAAGCCGAAAACCGACTGTCATGATGTAGCGCGAGACTGGTCGCCACTCGATGACTCATAGGGATTTATCGAATTCCTCCGCTTTGACGAAGGTCCGTTTCCCGGTCAGGCAAGTACGCGCTCCGAACTCGGGCAAAGCGCAGTCGCCACTAAAGGGCTACCTAAAGAGTCCCACTGTCAAGCTCCTATGGCTAAGTGAAAGTGTTAAAGCATTATAGTCCGGTTGCCTAGCCCGCTGCGCTATCACCTCCTTTATAGGACCAAGACGTTGGGTTAAGTGTGAAAATGCGTCTTCTGCGCGCACCCCCGCACTATGTGCGTGGGGGCTGAAGCCAACGACTGCAATCTTTCAGAATTTATATATTAAAACGGCCGCACAGGAGGTGTTCTTAATACTTGAAGGCACAAGTCTAAAAAATGCCACTACAATTTATCAAAATAGTGTTTTATGATTACATATGCTATCATAATATAGCATCCTTCGAGCACTGCGTCTCTATTACGCGAGCGCCTTCGAGGACTTCCTCAAAATAGTGATCGGCAGGTGTTCGGCTTTTATCCGAATCCTGGGACGCAACAATGGTGGGCTCCATATCTGCCCAGTATGTCTTGACACGGGCAAGAGCCAGCCAAGCGCCCTCTACGCACGCTGACCTCTTCATAGCATCGACACGTGGCACCACGTCTAGCAATTGCTGCACCAAGCTGAAATAACTCTTCGGCTTCATTCTCCCCGGACACAGACGATCCATGACGTACTTCATGGCGAGTCCGGACAACCTATTCATCTCGGCCCATTGGGCCAGGCGATCGTCCACTACAAGCGGACACTCTGGATTGACGAATTGCGACCAAAAGAGCTTCTCCACTTCATGATCCTTTTTATCTCGAAAGTGTTCGGTCGCATCAGTGGCACTAGCCGCCAAATCCAGATAGGTGTCCTCTATACTCCACATCTGGTTTAACGGGGCAAACTTCGGATCACAAAATTTTCTCCGCAGCGAGAAGGGCTTTCCATCCGCAATCTGTCCGGCTTGACGCAGCTCTTCCTTCGCCGCTCTCATTATAGAGCAGGCGTCCTTGGCGTCAGCAACAGCCTTTTCCAAACTCGTTTGCTTCGCCCGATCTTCTTCTTCAAGAAGCTTGCAACGGTCAGTAGCGCTCTTTAACTTTACGGCCATATCAGCCATTTCATCCCTGCTTCGGCAATGGGCAGCCTGTTCGGCTTTCAGCTCGTCAAGGGCTTTTACGGCAGCCGCATCACTTTTTCTGGCTTGTTCCTTCGCTCGGGCGAGTTCGGCCCTAAGACCTTCCACGGCGGCCGCACCATCTGCGTCAAGCACACACACGGTAAGATATTGACATACAGCTCGTCTTACTAACAATCGCCTAATAATTTCAATACCTTGAGCACCATCAAGCCGCTTGTTAACAAGCACGATGTCGGCTTCTGCCTCATCCAGTTGTCGCTTTAGTTCGGCATATTCACAAGTCCGGCTTGACTCCGGACAATCAGCCACCTACATATAAAGGTGCCACTTAAAGGACCTAGGATTAAGATCCTCTGCGCCTCGTACATCTTTACGACCCACAGAGTCTCAGGGGCTACTATCTACACAGGGCGCACTTTATTTATGCGCAATTAATACAAATATACGTTATTTACAACGTACCTCAAGGCCTGCCACTAAACTCTTGACGGCCTCGTGCAGCCCGCTTTCTGCGGATGAAATCTTTTCAATCACCGTGCTCATTAACGCACGGTGCTCCTCTGAGACAGAGGCTCGCCCCAGCAAAGCCTTTAGCTCCTCCGACCGAACACCAGACGGTGCCGGACTCGTCCCATGGCCTTCCTCAAAGGCCGGACATGGAGAACCTTGGGGGGCAGCACCATCCGCCCTTAGCGGATCCGGAGAAATCCCCCGCAATGACACTTCAACGTCGCCCGCCTTGCTAGGCGATACAGAAGGAGGAGGCGTTCCGCTCTCCATCATCTCCGAAAGAAGATCCCCCGAGGACGAGTTCTGCTGAGAAGGGCTGAGGTCCGAACTACAAAATAAGGTTTTGATTAAAACTTCTCAGATATAAATCAAGGATTTCTCTTAAAAGAAAAACTCTTCCTCTACTTACGGCTCGCTGGAGAGCTGGTCCCTTTTAGGGTTTAGTTCGGCCGAGGGGCTCCCCGGCGTTCGGTCCTCTGACAAGGATTCTTTCCCCCGCTTCAAGACTACGGTCTCCGGGTCATCAGAGGCGGCCCTTTTCTTTCCCTTAGGAGAGGAATTATTGATTCCCCCCTTCGGAAGGGCCTCTTTCGAAGAGGTCACGGTTTCCTTGTCCTCCCCCTTATTTCCCTCCAAAGGCACTTCCTCCAGCATCCTGACTAGCACGGGATCCAGCCTGGTTTCGGGAAGGGGAGCCAGACACCTGATCAGCTTCGCCTTCGCTATCCACTCCTACATAAAAGGAGAAGTGCTGTTAAAAGCAAGTTAATTATACGGATAGAAGGTCCGGTCGCAAGGTCACCTACTTGAGTATCCGGGCGATTGCGGCTTAAACCAGCATCCTCGGTCAAATCTGGACTCACATCTTGTGATCCGAAGAACAGTTTATACATCTCCACATGCGTCACGCCCATAAAATTCTGGAGAGCTCGTGGTCCCTCCGGATTGAATTCCCACAAGCGAAGGGGGCGACGTTGGCCGGGCAGTGTCCGGCGAATCAGCATGACTTGTGTCACCTTGACCAGGTCGAAGTCTCCCTTCAAGAGATCCTTAATGCGGCCCTACAGCAGAGGAACGTCTTTGGGCAAGCCCCGATCTAACCCCGTGTTAATCCACGATGCTAACCGTGGAGGGGGACCCGAGCGAAAGGCCGGAGGCGCCACCCATGAGGTGCCCCGAGGAGCGGTGATGTACAACCACTCCTGTTGCCATAAGCCGAGATCCTCTTGAAAAGCGCCCTAGGGCCATGGAGCGTCGGCATTTCTTTTTATAACAGCACCTCCGCACTCTGCGTGGCGCCCCTCGATTATCTTCGGTTCTACTTTGAAGGTCTTGAGCCACAACCCGAAGTGAGGGGTAACACGGAGGAACGCTTCGCACACAACTATGAACGAGGAGATTTGGAGGATGGACTCCGGAGCTAAGTCGTGGAATTCCAGCCCATAGTAAAACATCAGCCCCCTTACGAAGGGATCCATGGGGAAGCCTAATCCCCAAAGGAAGTGGGATATGAATACCACACTCTCGCCGGGCTGAGGGATAGGAATCACCTGTCCTTGAACAGGCAGCCTGTGTCGAATCTCCCTGGTCAGGAATCTAGCTTCCCTCAATCTTGATACATCCTCCTCCGTAATAGAGGAGGGCATCCATCGGCCCTGGAGGTCGGAGCCGGACATTATTGAAGATCCGGTGCGCTCGGAATCGGGAAGCCTAGGGTGCTGGAACTCGAGGCGACGGGCGAGCTTGTTTTGAGAATAGAAGCAGGGAACAGGGCTTTGGTCTCTTTATAAGAGGCAGAATATCAAGCGCCCTCCCCGTAACCGTCTTGGACTAGCCTTTAATTAAGGCAAGACGTGCTAACAGGCATGATTGGGTTACCCATGTCCATATTAATGAGAATCCCGTTAAAGGGGGCACACGATCTCTGCTTCGACAAGACGTGCCAAGGAAACCGCCTCGCTAAACGAGCTGAGGTGGAACAGTGAAAACAATTTATGTAGAAGGCTTGGCCGCAGTATTATGACGCACTGCGGGATATGTCAGCAGATTTGATTTGTGTTACTATTATTCTCTGTATGGCAATATGTGGAAACTTATTTTGCAGAGCCGGACACTATTTTCTGGTGTTTATAATCTTCTTGAAGAACTTGGAGGAGGAACCAGCCTTGCAATGCCGAAGACAACCTGCGCGCCGGACTCGTCGTCATTGAAGCCTGGTTCAGGGGCTACTGAGGGAGTCCTGGATTAGGGGGTGTTCGGATAGCCGAACTATACCTTCAGCCGGACTCCAGGACTATGAAGATACAAAGTTGAAGACTTCGTCCCGTGTCCGGAAGGATCTTTTCTTGGCGTGGAAGGCAAGCTAGGTGTGCGGATATTCAAGATCTCCTACCATTGTAACCGACTCTGTGTAACCCTAACCCTATCCGGTGTCTATATAAACCGGAGGGTTGTAGTCCGTAGGACAACCATCATCATACACAATCATACCGTAGGCTAGCTTCTAGGGTTTAGCCTCCTTGATCTCGTGGTAGATCCACTCTTGTACTACCCATATCATCAATATTAATCTAGCAGGAGTAGGGTTTTACCTCCATCGAGAGGGCCCGAACCTGGGTAAAATAAAGTGTCCCTTGTCTCCTGTTACCATCCGACCTTGACGCACAGTTCGGGACCCCCTACCCGAGATCCGCCGGTTTTGACACCGACAGCGACCTTGTGCTCCGGCTGATCCAGCGAATAGCCGGCCAGCACAAGATCTCGGCCCCTTGGGAAGGCCCCTTCGTCATCAGCAGAGCGCTAGGAAACGACTCCTACTACCTGATCGACGCACAGAAGCCGAAGGCACGAAAGAGAGATGACTCCGGCAAGGAGTCGGAACGACCATGCAACGCTAACCTCCTCCGAAGATTTTACAGTTGAAATGCAGTATGTATCACGCTAAATTTTGTACTAAGTACGAGACAATAGGCCCCCCGAGGAGAACTCGGGGACTGCCATCTTTCATCTATGAATGAAGAGTATCATGCTTATGATTATGTCATTACATTTACTTCTCTTGCCAAAAGTCGGCACGGGACTGGCCGCCTTGAGTTATGTTAGAAGTCCTACCCGCAGTCAGACAAGTAGTGTGCCGGCTCCAAAGCCCTCTCTTGCCAAAAGTCGCAATTCAAAGAATCGGCTGTCCGGCTGGCAAGAGCCAAAGGCAGGAAAGGACGCCCACACGAAAAACGGCTAGGGGCTAATGGACCAACATAATAAAAGCCGGCTTTTTCCCACCTCCGACCGACTACAAGAGTAGCCGGCCGACCGGTTTCCATTCACTTCGCTAAAATCCAACAAAGCTCGAGTACTTGCCTTCCCCAGAAAACATAGCCGAGTCCTTCCTTAGCCACAGACTGCAGAGCAGCTGCCGGCTGGGAAGGCAGCAATCAGGGGAAGGTGGCAAAGGAAACAGCCTAAGGATAAAAAGCATACGAGAATGGAAGCCAAACACACGCATGATTATATTTACACAAAAGGCCTCGAAAAGGCCAACATCCAACATAGTTTGAATACACCCCCAGTGGGTGGAACTGCGCAAACTTAATAAAAATTGTTCAAAGAGTAACAAACAGGAAAAACAAAGACGGCAGATCAAGCCAAGGGAGCGACTGGCGTGTCGGGTAGGTCGGCTGAGACAGTAGCGCCGGCTGGAGGAGTGGCCGGCTGGTGGACCTCGGCGTGATCACCGCCTCCCGCATAGGGCGCGCTAGTGCGCGCCTCGTTGCTGGAGGCACGGTCATGCTGAGGCTGGCTGGTTGCTTCACCGGCTGGCTCGACATCTTTGCCCTCCTCCCCTTCTTCGTCTTCACCTTCATCACTGTAGGCGATCTCCTCCGCCGAGTCTTCACCCTCCGCCGGGTTCAGCCCGAACCACTCCTCCGGCTGGGCGACGTTGTTTTCGTCCACCTTAGGAGCGAAGACGCTGGTGTCGGTAAAATCGGCAAGAGCTGAAGCACGCCGGATGATAGCCGGCCGCACCTCCACCAGCTCTTCATCAACCTCCTCCCGCCAAGTCCTCAGCTGCTCCAAATTCATCCCGGGGTACCAGGCCCGGACGAACTCCAGCGCCCGCCTGGCGCCAGACCGGGCAGCGGAGGCCTTCTAGGCCTCAAAGCGGCCAACTGCCACCTCCAGCCAGTCGGCAGCCCGGCTCGGGGTGCGGGGAATCGCCTCGGCTGGCCAGAGGACGGCCAGCACCTGCGCTCCGGCGCGCTGGAGGCGGCGGAGCATGCGGTGTGTCGGCTGCAGCCGGGCTTGGATCGCCAGGAGCTGCTCCTCAAGAGTCCGGTTCGCGTCCGGCTCAATCTCAACTCCCGCCTGACGGTGGGCCTTGATGGCCTGAGTGGCCGCGACGGAGTGGCGGGGGAAGTAGTCTGCGCAGAGAACAAAAGCAGCACAAATCAAAAGACAAATCAGAGGGCAAGGGGGCGAGCGAAGAGTAAGGGAGGCGGCTTACCGTCGATCAGATCCTCGATCCGGCTGTAACCCTCGCTCAGCGCTTGCTTTGCCTCAGCCCAGCCCGCCGCTTCGGTCTCAAACTCGGCATTGAGGGCGGCCTCGCTATCCCGCGCCTCCTTCAGGGCAGCCTTGTGGCTCTCCTCCTGGTCGGCCAACTTCTTGGCCAGGCGGTCGCGCTCCTGGACTAAGGCATTGAGCTCGGCCTCCTTGGCGCGAAGGGCGGTCTGGGCCCCGCCGAGCTGCTCCATCAAGTCGGCGTTGGCCCCTGCAAGCATGAAGACAAAGGAAGAAACAGTAAGGAAGAAGTCGTCGAGGAAGATCCGACCCGACTGCTCAGCAGTCGGCCCGGATCTCGGGGACTACACCCAGTGGGTGCGCTGACGCGCCCCCATAGGATATGAAGAAAACGGAGCATGCACTCCGGCTGCTGGTCAGATCCTCGCTCTTTTGCCGCAGCTCCCGAGCCTGGGAGTCGAAGGCGGCAGCACTCCGGTTATGGTACTCCTGGAAGATCAGACAGGATGCAAGAATAAGATAACTATCAGGACCTAGTAAGTTCCGAGCCGCCTGCTCAGCAGCCGACTCGGAACTCGGGGACTACACCCAGTTGGTGCGCTGACGCGCCCCCATAGAAGAAAACAAAAAGGTGAAGCAGCCAAGGCCAGAAGACTCACCCGAACGACGGCCCGCGTCGCAAGGAAATCGCGAGTATATCGCTGCAGCGCGGTGGCATGGGCCTGAAGCCGGTTCCGAACCTCCTGGGCCGACGCGTTCAGTTCGCCCGTCTCCTCGTTGGGCGCCCACTCGGATGTGCTGGAGCTGGCTGCCTCCAAGGCCTCCGTCGTATGGCTGGCGGTCGCAGCTCTGTCTGGCTCCGGCACGAAGGCGGCTTCCCCCGCGCGCCGGTGTGATGACGGCTGCACCACTAGGCCGGCTCCTACTGCCGGCTCGCTCCCGGCCGGCTGCACCGGCGTCGCAGCCGGCTGGCCGCCCTGGCCCGCTCCAGTCGGCGCCGTCTGCGGCACCTCCTCCAAGACAACCACATCATCCTCCCTCCGCTCCGCCGCCGCCTGGCCGCGGTCGGCTTCCTCAGACGGAGGCACGGGGGCGTTGGGAGCCACACTCCGCAGGGGATGACGAGCTGTGGAGGCTGGTTGCGCGAGGCCTCCGCCTCCCTCTTCGCGGCCGTCGCCTCCGCCTGGGCCTTGGCCGTCGCGTCGGCTTGCTCCTTCGCCGCCTGGGCAGCCCTCCGCTCCGACGCTTCCCGCTCCTCCCACGCCTCCCGCGCGTTCCACACCGTAGCTTCCATGAGGTCGGCGCGGGGGTCCACGCAGCAGGAGCTCGAAGACCCTCCAGCTGAGTCAATCACGGAGGCGGCAGGGCCCCGCTCAAGGGAAAGTGGTGCCCTGGCCGGTCAACCAAGAAAAGATTTATAAAAGAACTTCAATCAAAGAGCACGACAAGAATGTAAGACGATTGACACTTACGCCGAAACCGCCTGCGGCCGCTTCACGACCTTCTGGAAGCGGGCCGCCTTCGTGGCCGCCTCGTCCCACTTGGTTGCCGCGGCGGTGCCCCTGGGTTTCTTCGGCCGGCTGCCGAAGTAGGTCGACGCGGCCCGGCGCTTCGATGCGGCGCCACGGGCGGCCGGCGCGGCAGAAGAGCCCGCGCCTTGAGGATCCTGCGCCGGCTGGCGATGCGGGACGGTTTCGACCTCGTCGTCGTCCGCCCAGTCCTAGAGGCCGGCTCCAAGCCCGGCGCCGCCTGCCTCGCCGCCTCCCCCCTCGGCGGCGTCCTCCATGGTGGCCGCTCCGAGGTCCGGGCCATCGACGTCATCTACCGTGAGGTCGGGGAGAAACGGGCGCTCCACCCCTGCGGTTCCGGCCGCTGGCGTAAGAAGAGGATTCTGTAGAAGACAAGCCGGGTGGTCAGAGGCCGGCTACCAAGCGACCGACTACAAAAAGAAAAGGAAAAGATACTTACGGCAGGCGGAGGTTTGGCGCGAGAGTACGGCTCCTTGCCGAATCGCCAATCCTCGGCGAGCTTGTAGTTGGAGATATGGTTCACCAGGTAGGACACCTCGGTGTGAGGCATCTCCCTGGTGCTCAGCCGGCACGGGTCGAAGCGGTCGCTCATTTGACAAATCATGTGCGGCCGGCCTTGGAGCGGGAGAACCCGGTGCTCCACGAAGGCGGCCACAAGGTCGGATCCGACCAGGCCCTCCGACTGCGCCATCACCCGGAGTCGGGCGAGGGCGGCGTTCCCGGCCTGGGACAGCGTCCTGGCCTGGTAGCTCCATGAGGCCGGCCTCGAGGCCGGTGGGCCGGCTGCGTAAGGCGGCAGATTGACAAAGTCGCCTTGCGGGGCGATGTTCTTCACGTAGAAGTATGACTTCTGCCAGAGCTTCACCGACTGGATCAGCGGGATGGAGGGGAACGGATTGTTCTCACCCCGTCCACCTCATGGCGGTGTAGGCTCCGCATGGGGCGGGCACGCTGGCGACGACGGTGCCGAGTTTGCTCTGGAAGAACTCCCCCCAGAGCTCTATGGTGGGGAGGACGCCAAGGAAACCCTCGCAGAGGGTGACGAAGGCTGACAGCAGCATCACGACGTTGGGGGTGAGGTGATCCGGTTGAAGATGGTAAAACTCGAGGAACGAGCGGAGGAATCTGCTCGCCAGGAGGCTGAAGGCGCGTATGCAGTGCGAGCGGAAAACCACCCGCTCGCCCTCCTCCGGCGCCGGCGAGATCTCCTCCTCCGGCGCGCGCCGGACCCGCACGTAGTTCTCGTCGGGCAGACGCCGCGTCCGGCGGAGGAACTCGATGTGCTCATCAAGGACGTTGGAGCCGTCCCACGAGCTCGACAGCGCCATTGGAGCGGCGCGGCAAGAAGCAAGACGCGGTGGCGGCGGAACAGCGCGGCGGAGAGGTGTTGCGATGGCGGAAAGAGAGAAGAAAGAGGACGAGGGAGGGTGGAGCGAGGGAGAGCGTGCGAGCCTCTGCCGCTCCCTCTCCTCCCCCTACTTATAGGCTCTCGCGACGGAGCCGAGGAGGCATGGTGTGGGGGACGTGGGATTAACTGCGCTCACTCCACGTCCCGCTATTATTGCGCCTTGACGGCATGGTGAAACCGCCGCGGGAAGGCCAACAGACCACCCTGGGCCGCAGAAGATCCGCGCCTGGGCCTAGGCCAGGAGTGGTGGCCCGGGCCTGCGGCGACGTCCCGTCGCGCACGCGCCATGCCAGGCCTTTCCTGCCACGTGACACGCAGGGACGCGCGCGGTCAGCGCGCGAGTTGGCCCGCATACCCGTTTAGGATACCACGATGCCCCTTCCAAGGCAGCGCGCTTAAGCGGAGCCGGCTCCCAGCTGTCGGCTCCTCAAGATAGGAAGCTGACCGAGCTTCTCGGTCCCCTTGCCGACCTCGAAGCGCGACCAGCTTCGGGGACTATTGTCGGGGTAAATGACCACGGGTAGCCTAGCCGGCTCCCCTTGGCACTTCAGAAAAAATTACAAGCCAATCCGGCCTCCAAGAAACCAAGACGTGGGGCCGCCTTCCCCCTGCCGGCTGCTGGTCAGGCCGACTGTCGGAAGGCGACCCGGCCTTAGCCCTCACGAAGAAAGCCACGGGAGGGCCGGCTCCAAGAAGCCGGCCACGAGAAGGCCGACTCCAAGAAGCCGGCTCCCACGGCGCGGTCAAGATCGTACCCTCGAGGCCCGCGACCACATAACGGCGATGGGACGGGGCGTGGCTACAGTGGAGCCTGCCACCCCCGAAACCCGAAGCACGCCTGGCACAGTGCGCCGTACGGGGTAGCCCTGTCCGGTCCGGCGCGGCACTATTGCCATGATGACTATGGCGCCATCCACGGCGGGCTGTCAGCGCAGCCCACGAGCGGTGGGCCCCTTTGGGCAGAGAGACACCCGAAGGCGGCCAGGCCTCCCCCAGTCGGCCCAAGACATGGCCGGCTTTCCCAAAGCCGGCTTGCTCCTTCCCTCGAAAGAGGCGCCCCATTAAGAAGACAAGACGACGTGAGGCTACAGTGATCGCCCGCCAGGCGGCGGCACTGTAGCCACGCTTACCTCGACAAAGCCCCCATCATCAGGATTGAGGCAACAGTACCTAGCCACCGGCAGAGCCCTAGGCCGTAGGGCCTGCCTGTCGACCAAGATGCCGGCAGCCGGCGGGCCCCAGCAGCCGGCGCGGAAGCTGGCGAGCGTAGACACTGACGGCTGGGACCCGCTCCCAGCCGGATTACCATTGTACCCCCGGGGGGTAGGCCTATATAAACCCCCCGGGGCACCCATTCAAAGGGTTGATCTCATCTAGGTTACAACACACATAGAGAGAAGAGTAGAGCTAGCCTTGCCCTTCTTCTTCCTCTCGCCAAACAGCTCGAGGAGCACTTTGTAGTTACTTGTTCATCGAGTGATCATGCGGAGACCCCGCAGAGCAGCAGTAGGGGTGTTATCTCCACGGAGAGCCCCGAAGCTGGGTAAGATTCGCCGACGTGCATGTCTTCGCCTTATCCCGCTTCCAGGCATCGGCGACGTTTTACTGGCTCCCACACAGATAAGCCATCCGTTGGCATACGTCGCACCAACCACCCGACAACTCCACATCAAAAATTCTGTTTTTATCATTTACCTACTCGAGGACGAGCAAGAATTAAGCTTGGGGATGCCTGATACGTCTCCAATGTATCTATAATTTTTTATTGCTCCATGCTATATTATCTACTATTTTGGACAATATTGGGCTTTATTTTCCACTTTTATATTATTTTTTGGACTAACCTATTAACTGGAGGCCCGGCCCAGAATTGCTGTTTTTTTTTTGCCTATTTTAGAGTTTCGAAGAAACGGAATATCAAACGGAGTCCAAACGGAATGAAACCTTCGGGAACGTGATTTTCTCACCGAATATGATCCAGGAGACTTGGACCATACGTCAAGAAAGAAAGGAGGTGGGCATAAGGTAGGGGGCGCGCCCTCCCCCCTCCCAGGCGCGCCCTCCATCCTCGTGGGCCCCACGTTGCTCCACCGACGTACTTCTTCCTCCTATATATACCTACGTACCCCCAAACAATCAGATACGGAGCCAAAAACCTAATTCCACCGCCGCAACCTTCTGTACCCACGAGATCCCATCTTGGGGCCTGTTCCGGAGCTCCGCGGGAGGGGGCATCCATCACGGAGGGCTTCTACATCAACACCATAGCCTCTCTGATGAAGTGTGAGTAGTTTACTTCAGACCTTCGGGTCCATAGTTAGTAGCTAGATGGCTTCTTCTCTCTTTTTGGATCTCGGTACAATGTTCTCCCCCTATCTCGTGGAGATCTATTCGATGTAATCTTGTTTTTGCGGTGTGTTTGTTGAGACCGATGAATTGTGGGTTTATGATCAAGATTATCTATGAACAATATTTGAATCTTCTCTGAATTCTTTTATGTATGATTGGTTATCTTTGCAAGTCTCTTCGAATTATCAGTTTGGTTTGGCCTACTAGATTGGTTTTTCTTGCAATGGGAGAAGTGCTTAGCTTTGGGTTCAATCTTGCGGTGTCCTTTCCCAGTGACAGTAGGGGCAGCAAGGCACGTATTGTATTGTTGCCATCGAGGATAACAAGATGGGGTTTTTATCATATTGCATGAATTTATCCCTCTACATCATGTCATCTTGCTTAAGGCGTTACTCTGTTTTCTTGAACTTAATACTCTAGATGCATGCTGGATAGCGGTCGATGAATGGAGTAATAGTAGTAGATGCAGGCAGGAGTCGGTGTACTTGTCTCAGACGTGATGCCTATATACATGATCATACCTATATATTCTCATAACTATGCTCAATTCTGTCAATTGCTCAACAATAACTCGTTCACCCACCGTGAAACAATTATAATTACGGTGGAAGACAAACATACCGAAAGCATGATGATTCCATGCAAAAACAGTGCCACGAGTGATGGCAGCAAACACAAGACCCTCGTATTGAATTGCATCATAGTACTCATCCGTGTACAGAAATTGATTTTTGAGCAATATACATCGAGGCTTGGAAGTAAGGAAGGCAACAAGCTTATCGAAGATAGCAATAACTTCATAGTTCGAGTAAACCCAATAGCGGCTGGGAACTCGACAAATTGCTATCTTCCGTAGATGACAGTCACGATGATCGTATTTGAACTCACGTAGAATACCGTCGTACTCAACCTCTGGGCAGTCGTCTGAGATTTTTGGAAGTGGAACCCGGTGACGAGTGTGCACATTCACAAGTTCCCACTCGCAGTTGTACCCAATGTAAACAACCCAATCTCCATTTGTGCCTACCCAAGCCTTGCCCTCAAGCGATGGCATCTTAACATCATACATATCATTATCAAGCTGCATCAACTTGCACAAGGTGAGGCTTCCCTCATCCCCGCGCCAGTCAGCAGGGTCACAGCGAAGAAGATAGGGGAGATCAAACCGCTCCTGGACCCTTGGGTTCCTTGTAATGATGTTATTAGTTGAGTCGAGAATGGTCTTGAACGAACCTACCATGCTAGCCGAGGTGATGATGTCGCACCGATCAATGAGTTCCTCTTCCATGTCATCATGCAGATCGGGGCAAGAATAACGGGGTCATTTCCAGCCTGTTCCCTCCATGGAGAAGATGATCGAACAATGGCAGAAGGAAGGGTGAAGGCGAATGGAGGAGGGAGGAAGAGCGTGCGACAGTAGTTCCAAATCGAGAGGGAAAGGCGAAGAGGCGGTGGACGGCTGCCACGGTACACGAAGAGGTGCCTGGGGAGCGAACGGTTGCCACAGAGGTCACACACTGACGACAAGGGCCGAGTGAACTGCATGTGTATATCGCACACACCTTGATCTGGTTGACCGTTTCTTTTGTGTTGCCTAATCACAAACAGTTCATCCGAGTGAACTGTATGTTGTATATTGCACACACCTTCATCCGGATGACCGTTTCTTTTGTGTTGCCTAATCACAAACAGTTCATCCGAGTGAACGGTATGTTGTGTATCGCACACGCCTTCATCTGGCTGCCCGTTTCTTTTGTTCCTCCTCATCGCAAACAGTTAATTGAACTGAACCGTATGCTCTTCATCGCACACGCAACTAAAACCTGAACCGTGTTTGATGCATCCTCCATCGCAAACGTTTTGTACATTTCTGAAAGTTTTCATACAGCACCGTTTGCGATTATTGCATCACACACAGTTTCTCGAAAGGTCTCTAATCGTAGTGTCGCGTTAGCAGCATCCTGCAGTAGTGAGTGTTGATTACATCTTGTAGTTGATTACTATATGGTTTATTTGGTGGAAGATTATACGTTCAGATCCATTATGCTATTTAATACGCATTTGATCTTGAGCATGATTATCATTTGTGAGTAGTTACTTTCGTTCTTGAGGTCACGGGAGAAATCATGTTGCAAGTAATCATGTGAATTTAATATGTGTTCGATATTTTGATAGTATGTATGTTGTGATTCCCTTAGTGGTGTCATGTGAACGTCGACTACATGACACTTCACCATATTTGGGCCTAAGGGAATGCATTGTGGAGTAGCAATTAGATGATGGGTTGTGAGAGTGACAGAAGCTTAAACCCTAGTTTATGCGCTATTCCATAAGGGACTGATTGGATCCAAAAGTTTAATGCTATGGTTAGAATTTATTCTTAATACTTTTCTCGTAGTTGCAGATGCTTGCGGGAGGGTTAATCATAAGTAGGAGGTTTGTTCAAGTAAGAACAGCACCTAAGCACCGGTCCACCCACATATCAAATTATCAAAGTACCGAACACAATTTAAACCAACATGGTGAAAGTGACTAGATGAAAATTCCGTGTACCCTCAAGAACGCTTTGCTTATCATAAGAGACCGTTTTGGCTATCCTTTGCCTCCAAAGGATTGGGCTAACTTGCTGCACTTTTGTTACTACTATCATTACTTGCTCGTGACAAATTATCTTGCTATCAAACTACTCTGCTACTTACAATTTCAGCACTTGCAGACATTACCTTGCTAAAAACCACTTGTCATTTCCTTCTGCTCCTCGTTGGGTTCAAAACTCTTATCGAAAAGAGCTACAATTGATCCCCTATACTTGTGGGTCATCACTCCTCTTCACCGTGTCTGGTCCAACGTGTATATCCATCCATGAATCCCCTAGATACTAAGTGCAACTGGACATCTGCAACTACATGTGACTCTGTATTGGCACAATCAGTACATGGACCTAGGATGTAATCCGCATCACCAATTCTCCTCTTTGTACTTTCAGCCAAATTCATGAACTCTGTCATGCCACTAATAAAATCTATAGTTTTTCTATTCTTCATCCATCGAGATCATTCCATCTGCACCACACGAATGGTAATTAAAAACAAAACAACAACATTAATACATGGATTAACTGCTGCCCAAAGATGCGTGCATAAATCAAAAGGTTTTATTTTCATAATTACTAAGGGCGCTCCATGTTGTTATCCAGACGTGCAACGACAAAAAATAATGGCCAGTCAATTTACACACAGAGTACTAGTACAACACTACCCTTAGGAATTGAATACCTTAATTAAGCCACTCACGAAAAGAATACATTAATTAATTAGTCGTGCGGCGACCTCCACCCAGCAGACAGAGAAGCGCGATGCAGCAGCGCGCCAGACAGCAGGGTCGAGGAGCAAAGCTTAGTGCGGCTGCCGCCTGAAGTTCGACCTCCACTATCCCGCCATCGACCGCAATGGATGTGCTCGAATCATGCCGCCGCCGACCTCGATGGTTGAGATCCTCCTATCTCCCGCTGCAGACTGAGGATTGACCTCCTATGATGCAGACACCGCCCACCGACAGAGGATTGACCTCTTAGAGCGGCTGTTTTTTACGGATATCCTCAGAGCGGCTGTTTACACTGTATCACTGTAACTCAATTATATGGACAGGGTAGTACATCACATACGGTTATGTAACAGCAACTGTGTCTAACCTACGTTGTCTTCTCACATGGTTTGGTGCGGAAATCGTGTGTGATGTTGTAATACCTAACACAAGCAACATGTATAAACAGTGTGTCGTATACAACATATAGTGCCATAAGTAGTTCCTGGCCGTTAGCTTATCCCCATAGTTTCCCCATTTCCCCCAAATCCCCACATAGCCTCCAAATTCCCTCGCATGGCGCTGACATTGGGGGAATGCGGACGAGTGGTGCTGATGGTTTCGGTGCGGCTGCTCCTGCTTGTATCGCCTCCACGGCGGCGGTCGCCGCTGAGCACTTGCCTAAGGTCATCAGAAGGCAGGTGTACTACCGACCCAAATCATCCTGTCAATTTCCAATCTATCCCGATCTTTTTTAGCATGTCCAAAGTATAGCTCCTTGCTGAATCCGTCCTGAATGATACCCCCTCCCCCCCCCAGGAAAGCGATCTACCGTCGGATTCGAAGCATGACTCCAGACTCCCGCAACACGAGTTCGACTCCGATTTTTGCGCCACCGAGAAGTACCAAAAGCTGAGTTGTGTGCACAAGAACACTCCCGCTCAACGTGTATGCATGGAGGGATTCAACATTGGCAGGCGGTTTCTCAGTTGCCCCTTAGAGGTTAGTGCTAAGTTCATCATTTTACTTCAATTAATGCCACCGCTCATCGTGAATACTATTTAACATTGGCAGGGATATGAGGCTTGTGCCTTTGTTAACTGGATGGATGAAGAATGGCATGGCAGGGCTCGGAGTGTTATCACCAAGCTCACAGAAGATAATGTAAAGCTGAAGAAGAAACTGGCTGATCTGGAATGTACAATCAGTACGATGAAGCAAGAAAGAATCAATCACAGGCAACAGATGAAAGCAAGAGACAAGAAGGAACTAGCATGTGTAGTTTTGGTTGTCGCATTAGCCATGTTCTATGCGTTGTTTGCAATGATGATTAGGGGTTTTGTTTGACAGTATTGCTAAAGCACATCTAGATGTGCTCTAAGTAATGCACATCTAGGTCATATGCCATTGATGTTACAAGAAGATTCGTGCAGATATTTTCCTTTGTCTTTTTCTTCCTTTGTAGTTTGGTTATTACTGGCTTTATCAATAAGAAGAGCTCATTGTATTGCTTGCCAACTGTCCTACTCCGTTCGTGCCGGTATCGGTGCATAATCCCAAAACTCGTTCCTTCTTTTTGTCCTGAAAAATTAAACCAGCCAATAGGAGTCCTGCGCAACCCCGGGAATTTGGAGCGACTGGGTACAAATAATTGCGGTTGATTATATCAGCGGTTAGATAATACGTCAACCCCCGCTTCAATTGGAATTTCCTCTTCTCTGCATACCCCGCTTAAGTGTCCACCATCTTCATCATCCCTGGCAGGCCGCGCTACACACTGGCACACACACTGCAGCCATGTCGAGCGATAACTAGGACGACAGTTTGGCCAGCAGTCTAGCGCCCGATGATAGGTCAACATCGCAATCATCCCGCTCGTCTTCCATGAGTCCGGGGTCGAGCCCAGACCTCGATTATATCCGGATCATGGAAGGGACACCGCCTCCGGAGTCGTCAGACGACAACCAGACGAACGAGGAGCCGTAGGAGGATGGAGAAGATGATGACGATGATGATAAGGAGGAATGGTCGAACAAAGAGGAGGAGGACGACGATGACGATGACGGCGGCGATGAAAAGCCAACCATCAGCGTCAAGAAGTGCCCTCGCAAAGACGATGTCGCGAGGCCATCCAACAACAACAACAACAACAACAACAAGAAGGACTAAATTAAGCAGACTGTGCATATCTCTGTTTCCGTTCGCTCATATTAATTTGTTATCTTTGTTTATCATGTCAATCTCATCGCAGACGGTTAGCAATAAGTATTCAACAGAGATCTTCTACATTATCACCCACATGTTGGTTTGTTGAACTGTGTGCCCTGACGAGCACACAATTCACAAAAAAGTCTGTATGGGCTGTCTATAATGATCGCACACAATTCTGATTACCGACTTGTTTGCCGGGTATCACACACATCTTATTAAGCCGAACCATTTGTGTTCACCTCGATCATCACAAATAGTTCATCGGAGCAAACGGTATGCCGTATATCGCACACACATTGATATGGCTGCCCGTTTCTGTTGTTCTATCTAATCGCAAATAGTTCGTATGGATCAACCGTATGCTCAGCATCACACACACAACTAAAATCTGAACCGTGTTTGATGTGCCCGCCATCGCAAATGGTTTGCAACTTTTTTGATGGTTATTTTACACCACCGTTTGCGATTATTGCATCACACACAATTTTGTCAAAGGATCTCTGATCGTAGTGTCGCGTTAGTAGCATCCTGCAGTAGTGCTGGTTTTTAAATTCTAGTAAATCCAAAACTCATCTGAAATTCATGAAACTTCTCATGCTATCATGGAGCGGCATCAACATGCCTTGGTAATTTTTTTGTCCCATTTGGGGCAGGTTCGGGTATAAGCTTCTCACAAACCAGAGTTTCTCACAACAAGCCAGATGGCTTCGGTATGGAACGTTTCACCTTTGGGGACGAAACGATATCTGTTGGCTCTTCTTGATTTCAATTTTTTCACTAGTGTCAACATAGAACAACAGGAGTTTTATGTTAATTTTTGGAATTTTTGGGGTTCGTTTGGACATTTTTATACATTAACTGGGTTTTCTAGGTATTTTATGTGCATAATTCAAATTTGAACTACATGCACATGCTCCAGTGCATATAAATTGGTTGAAAAATCAAATTTGTGTCCTTGGGTGCATGCTTAGGTCTCATGCAAGAAATGGGAATGAATTTCAAACACCAGGGCACTGTTGACTGCCGGCAAAACCTTCAGATACTTTGTTTTAAAATTCTAGTAAATCCAAAACTCATCTGAAATTCATGAAACTCCGCATGCTATCATGGAGCGGCATCAACATACCGTGGTAATTTTTTTGTCCCATTTGGGGCAGGTTTGGCTATAACCTTCTCACAAACAGAGCTTCTCACAACAAGCCTGATGGTTTCGGTAGGGAACATGCCATCTTTGGGGACGAAATGATATATGTTGCCTCTTATTGCTTCCAAAAATTTTCTAGTGTCAACATAGAACAACAAGAGTGTTGTGTTAAATTTTGGATTTTTTTCGGGTTCGTTTGGACATTTTTATATATTAACTGGTTTTTCTAGGCATTTTATGTGCATAATTCAAATTTGAACTACGTGCACATGCTCCAGTGCATATAAATTGGTTGAAAAATCAAATATGTGTCCTTGGGTGCATGCTTAGGTCCCATGCAAGAAATGGGAATGAATTTCAAACACCAGGGCACTGTTGATTGCCAGCAAAACGTTGAGATACTTTGTTTTTAAATTATAGTAAATCCAAAACTTGTCTGAAATTCATGAAACTTGGCATGCTATCATGGAATGGCACCCGCCATGTTGTGGTACTTTTCGTGTAAATTTTGAGAGAAGGCGCACTCGAATAACA
This sequence comes from Aegilops umbellulata, assembly GCA_032464435.1. Taxonomy (NCBI): domain Eukaryota; kingdom Viridiplantae; phylum Streptophyta; class Magnoliopsida; order Poales; family Poaceae; genus Aegilops; species Aegilops umbellulata. Next base: position 82,505,653 of record CP136058.1, read on the forward strand.
GCCAACAAGGGTGTTTTGAAAAAATAGCTACCACTTTAATATCTCAAACATTTGTATAATTGAAAATCGTGTGCGTTTTGTTAACCATTCACGTGACGCCACATGTCTTGGTTTTAATGGCTATAGAAGGTGCCGTGCAGACAGCTGCTTTACTGAAAGGGAGGCGTGCGAGAACAGTTCGGTGCGCAGGCTAACCGAGAGGCGTGTAAGCTGTCCTCCAATGTGCAGGCTCACCAGGAAGCGTGCGAGCTGTACGCTGCGCAGGCTCACTCGGAAGCGAGCCCTTTGACTTCCGTGGCTGCCCGCCTTCGTCTCCGTTAACGGCGACCGAGCCGCTGTTTAATACGGGCGGCCTTACTGTTCGCCTCCCATTCCCCTCCCTCCCACAGATCTCCACCAACGCCATGGCGCAGAATGATCATCTACCACTAGTCTTCAAGTTTGGTGAAGTCGACTCCGAGCCAGAGGAGATAGAAAATAAGGAGGAATGGCGCCTCATGGACATGGCCCTTAACAAGCTGGTTGCGGCGGTTGCTGCCCCCGCTCCCGTCCCAGCTCCCATCCATGTGCCCACGCCAGCGACCATCCCCGTAGCATTGACGAGCTGGTCGCCGAGCACTATCACAGAGCTGGAAGCCGCGGGCGTCAGCGAGGTCTTTGCGGACCCGCGCAAGTTCGTGTACATGCTAGCGCTCATGCATGTGCCCGTGTGCGCCCCTCCACCCACTGCGGCGCCAGTCCCCATCCGTTTGGTTGCACCCGCCGCGCCCGTGCCTGTGCCCGTGCTCTCCCCTCCACCCACCGCGGCGTCGGTCCCCGTGCGTTTGGCTGCACCCGCCGCGCCCGTGCCCGTGGGCACGCCCCCCACAGCGGTATGGGACGCCGCCATCGACCGTAACCTCTCAGCACCGCCAGTTGTCGTCCTGCCGCTCCCCGCCCGTCAATCGCGTGACGACATGATGTTTGGTTAACAAGTGAAGAACATTTTGTGCTGCCTTGAAGACTTCAACAATGGCATCCCGGAGGATGACAACGACAATGACGGCGCGACACGCCGCCTCTGCCGTCGTCGGAAATAGTTTTTTTGGGGGTTTAATACTGTATCTCAAATTCTCGATCATATGATATAAATTCGCAGTGTGACTGAATGAAAGATATGGTTTGAATGAACTTGCGTTTTTCTCTCTTAATGTACAGACTTATCAAACAATTTTCTTTTGATCGCAAATGTTTTAGATAGAACACCCGTATGCAAAGTGATATGGTCTTCCCCCTTAAGTCAAGGGAAAATTCGCAGCGCAGGATTTGTGCATCCCTTCAACGCAGACAATTGTTTTGGATGACCTGTGTGCAACCACGTACAAACAATTTGGTAAGATTTGCATCTGTCATATTGGGTATGTTTCCATTTGTCAAACTGGAAAGATTAACATTTGTCGATCTAGTAACATTGCCATTTGTCAACCTTGTAACACTGCGATTTATCAAAATATGCAGCTCAAAATCACTAGCACTATCTAGTTTTTGCAACTAAAATCACTAGCACTGTTCATATGGACACCAATACAAAGTGTCATTGTACTTTTTTGTCAAATTTTAGACCAGTTTTGATGTAATCTTTATCTAATTATAGATGGGAGATTATTAATAATTGGGAACCTATATCCCAAATGGATTATTTATTCGAACCGTGAGCGTTAGACCAACAATGGATACGTGTCATGCTTCGGTTAAGCAATGAAGCAGCAATTAATCATCCAAATAGAAAAACAATATACGTGCCGCCATGCGACCCGTGTGCCGTGCGAGTAGACGTGAGTTGACGGGACGCATATGCAAATGTACCATTCATTACATACAACAAGTCATCAACATACAACGACAACGAGGATACATGTTGGATTATAGATTATTTCCAACAAAACATTCTAGTAAATACTAAAGTTTTTCGCACACAACAAATAACAAAGCGATGAAATGAACTTCAGCTCAACCAATCCTCGGCGTTGGAAACGCTTGCTTTGAACCATAACTAATTTTCTGGGAAGGGCCAGCTATTGTCAATCTCGAGACCAAGGCAAGACTGATCATCCAGGCTGAAGCGACCTATATCAGGATGCATATTATGATAGCCAGGGTAGGGAACCATAGCAATGTCCGAGGTATAGATACAGTTGCTTCTCATAAATAGTTGTGTCAACAGTAGCTGGATCGCCTTTCACCATCATTGGATAGTTTTGTACAAGGAAGAACAAGTTTTCTCCAAGACTATCAATACTGAACCAGGGAGAAGGTGTTGGCGCTAGCACACTAGTATCCATCCCAAATACCCTGCAACGGATGTTGGAATAGGTCCAGAGAGTGCGGCCATGGGAGACAACACCTGCTTCGTTAGTAACATCAGTAGTGCCTTGTATACATACAAGAAGAGGTGATCCATCGGAATAGGTTGCCAGGCGCCACTGAGTATATAGGTCCTGCTCGTTCTCATGCTCGTGATCATCACCATCGTCATCTCCCCCTTGGTTATAATTTTTTTTCAAGTATAGGTGGTGGAATGTTCACAGGACCTTGGAAACACAAGAAGGTTAATTAGTAAAGGGAAACTAGCTAACCCGCATGCATGTGGATGAAACAATTATAATTATGGTGGAAGACAAACGTACCGAAACCATAAGGATTCCATGCAAAAATAGTGCCACGAGTGGTGGCAGCAAACACAAGACCCTCGTATTGAATTGCATCACAGTACTCATCCGTGCACAAAAATTGATTTTTGAGCAATATCCATCGAGGCGTGGAAGTAAGGACTGCAAAAAGTTTGTCGAAGATAGCAACAACTTCATAGTTCTTGTAATCCCAAGAGTGGTTGGGAACTCGACAAATTGTTATCTTCTATAGACGATAGTCACCATGATCATATTTGAACGTACGTAGATCATCTGTGTGCTCAACCTCAAGGCAGTCTTTGATTTTTGGAAGTGGAACCCGGTGATGAGTGTACACATTCACAAGTTCCCACTCGCAGTTATACCCAATATAAACAACCCAATCTCCATTTGCGCCTGCCCAAGCCTTACCCTCAAGCGATGGCATCTTAACATCACACATATCATTATCTAGCGGCATCAACTTGCACAAGGCGAGGGTTCCGTCGTCCCCACGCTGGCGACCAGTGTCATGGCGAAGAAGATAGGGGAGATCAAACCGCTCCTGAACCCTTGGGTTCTTTGTAATGATGTTATTCGTTGAGTCGAGAATGGACTCGAACGAACCTGCCATGCTAGCTGAGGTGATGACGTCGCACCGATCAATGAGTTCCTCCACCACGTCATCTTTCAGATCGGGGCAAGAATAATGGATTTGTTTCTGGCCTGTTCCCTCCATGGAGAAGACGATCGAACAATGGTAGAAGGAAGGGTGAAGGCAAATGGAGGGAGGAAGAGTGTGTGGCAGCAGTTCCAAATCGAGAGGGAAAGGCGAAGAGGCGGTGGATGGTTGCCACGATACAGGAAGAGACTAGTGGGGAGCGAACGGTTGCCACAGAGGTCACACACTGACGACAAGGCTGAGTGAACCGCATGTCGTATATCGCACACAACTTGATATGGTTGATCGTTTCTTTTGTGTTGCCTAATCACAAACAGTTCATCCGAGTGACACGTATGTTGTATATCGCACACACCTTCATCTGGCTGCCCATTTCTTTTGTTCCTCCTCATCTCAAACAGTTAATTGAACTGAACCGTATGCCCTGCATCGCACACGCAACCAAAATCCGAACCGTGTTTGACGTATCTGTCATTGCAAACGTTTTGCACATTTTTTGACGGGTTTTTACACCACCGTTTGCGATTATTGCATCGCACACAGTTTCGTCGAAGGGTCTTTGATCGTAGTGTCGCGTTAGCAGCATCCTGTAGTAGTGAGTATTTTAGCATAAGAATCCACTTGCAACAAATTTTACATGCACTTTTATTTCTAGTTACTATTTATTTCGTTTTAATGGCAAAAACGATTCTCCTCTACATGTTATTTTCCAATGTACACACTCTTTTTGTATGTGGTCTACGCTACAACGAGTGGAGTGCCAACTTTTGTTCAAGGTGGTCTGTATGGAGTTGGATCGGGTGGCTACGAAGGGTTTTTTCCCAACATGGTGAAGGAAATATGCCCTAGAGGCAATAATAAAGTTGTTATTTATATTTCTGTATATCATGATAAATGTTTATTATTCATGCTAGAATTGTATTAACCGGAAACTTAGTACATGTGTGAATACATAGACAAACAGAGTGTCACTATTATGCCTCTACTTGACTAGCTCGTTAAATCAAAGATGGTTAAGTTTCCTAGCCATAGACATGAGTTGTCATTTGATTAACGGTATCACATCATTAGAGAATGATGTGATTGACTTCACCCATCCGTTAGCTTAGCACGATGATTGTTTAGTTTGTTGTTATTGCTTTCTCCATGACTTATACATGTTCCTATGACTATCAGATTATGCAACTCCCGAATACCGGAGGAACACTTTGTGTGCTATCAAATGTCACAACGTAACCGAGTGATTATAAAGATGCTCTACAGGTGTCTCCTATGGTGTTTGTTGAGTTGGCATAGATCGACATTAGGATTTGTCACTCCGATTGTCGGAGAGGTATCTCTGGGCCCTCTCGGTAATGCACATCACTAAGCCTTGCAAGCAGTGTGACTAATGAGTTAGTTGCGGGATGATGCATTACGGAACGAGTAAAGAGACTTGCCGTTAACGAGATTGAACTAGGTATTAAGATACCGACGATCGAATCTCGGACAAGTAACACACTGATGACAAAGGGAACAACGTATGTTGTTATGCGGTTTAACCAATAAAGATCTTCGTAGAATATGTAGGAACCAATATGAGCATCCAGTTTCTGCTATTGGTTATTGACCAGAGACGAGTCTCGGTCATGTCTACATAGTTCTCGAACCCGTAGGGTCCGCACGCTTAACGTTCGATGACGATCGGTATTATGAGTTTATGTGTTTTGATGTACCAAAGGTTGTTCGTAGTCCTGGATGTGATCACGGACATGACGAGGAGTCTCGAAATGGTCGAGACATAAAGATCGATATATTGGAAGGCTATGTTTGGACCTCGGAATGGTTCCGGGTGAGTTCGGGCATTTACCGGAGTACCGGGGGGTTACCGGAACCCCCCGTGGAGTCAATGGCCTTATTGGGACTTAGTGGAAGAGAGGAGGAGGCGGCCAGGTGGAGGGCGCCCCCCCCCCCAAGCCCAATCTGAATTGGGGTGGGGGCGGCCCCCCTTTCCTTCTCCCTCTCTCCTTCTTCCTTCTTCTCCTACTCCTACTAGGAAGGGGGGAAACCTACTCCTAGTGGGAGTAGGACTCCCCCCCTTGGGCGTGCCCTATGAGGGCCGGCCCTCTCCTCCTCCCCTCCTTTAAATACGTGGGGAGGAGGCACCCTAGAACACATAAAATTTGATCTTAGCCGTGTGCGGTGCCCCCCTCCACAGATTTCCACCTCGGTCATATCGTTGTAGTGCTTAGGTGAAGCCCTTCGTCGGTAACTTCATCAACACCGTCATCACGCCGTCGTGCTGACGAAACTCTCCCTCGGCCTCAGCTGGATCAAGAGTACGAGGGACGTCATCGAGCTGAACGTGTGCAGATTGCGGAGGTGCCATGCGTTCGGTACTTGATCGGTTGGATTGCGAAGACATTCGACTACATCAACCGCGTTACTAAACGCTTCCGCTTTCGGTCTACAAGGGTACGTGGACACACTCTCCCGCTCGTTGCTATGCATCACCTAGATGGATCTTGCGTGTGCATAGGACTTTTATTTGAAATTACTGTGTTCCCCAACACATGGGTGGCAGCATACCTCCAGATTGATCCACCACCACTTCGGCATACACATAATGTGGGTCTATATGACTCTACTTTTGTCGTTTTGTCAGTTTAGTTTCATTTCTTTATGCCAGACTTTTCGAGGTTTGCCGTGTGCATCCTAGTTATGCAGAGGTCGGGTGTTACTCATAATGCTTTGTATCAGCTTAATGCTAAGATAATAAAAGCGCCCTTTATTGAGAGACAAAAGGTTATTATTTATTTTTAAAATACAAAAATATTATTGATTACGTCCATTTTGCATCATGTTTTCCTACTGTTATTTATATTTTTTATGTGTAATAATGCTTTTTGGAGTAATTATAATGCCTTTTCTCTCATAATATGCGAGGTTCACACAAACAGGGAGAATATCGGCAGCTGGAATTCTTGACCTCAAAAAGCTACAGGCTACCTATTCTGCACAGCTCCAAATGAGCTGAAACTTCACGGAGATTTTTATGGAATATATAAGAAATATTGGAGCAAATAAGTACCAGAGGGGGCCCACCAGGTGGGCACAACCCACCTGGGCGAGCCGGGGAGCCCAGGTGCGCCCTGGTGGGTTGTGCCCTCCTCGGCCCACCTTCGGTGCCCCTCTTCTGGTATATAAGTCATTTTGACCTAGAAAAAATAAAAAGAGGACTTTCGGGACGAAGCGCCGCCACCTCGAGGCGGAACTTGGGCAGGAGCAATTTTGCCCTCCAGCGAAGCGATTCTGCCGGGGGGACTTCCCTCCCGAAGGGGGAAATCATCATCATCATCACCAACAACTCTCCCATCTTGGGGAGGGCAATCTCCATCAACATCTTCAACAGCACCATTTCCTCTCAAACTCTAGTTCATCTCTTGTGTTCAATCTTTGTACCGAAACTATAGATTGGTACTTGTAGGTGACTGGTAGTGTTGATTACATCTTGTACTCCCTTCATTTCTTTTTACTCCGCATATAAGATTTGGTCAAAGTCAAACTACACAAAGTTTGACCAAATTTATATGAAAATATATGAACACCTAAAATACTAAAACTATGTAGTATGAAAATACGTTTCATGGTGCATTTGATGATATTGATTTCATATTGTGAATGTTTATATTTTTTTAACATAAAGTTAGTCAAACTCTATAAAGCTTGACTTTGACCAAACCTTATATGCAGACTAAAAAGAAACAGAGGGAGTAGTGATTACTATATGGTTTATTCGATGGAAGATTATATGTTCAGATCCAGTATGCTATTTAATACCCGTCTGATCTTGAGCATGATTATCATTTGTGAGTAGTTACTTTTGTTCTTGAGGTCATGGGAGAAATCTTGTTGCAAGTAATCATGTAAACTTGATATGCGTTCGATATTTTGATGGTATGTATGTTGTGATTCCCTTAGTGGTGTCATGTGAACGTCGACTACATGACACTTCACCACATTTGGGCCTAAGGGAATGCATTGTGGAGTAGTTATTAGATGATGGGTTGCGAGAGTGACAGAACCTTAAACCCTAGTTTATGCGTTATTCCATAAGGGACCGATTTGGATCCAAAAGTTTAATGCTATGGTTAGAATTTATTCTTAATACTTTTCTCGTAGTTGCGGATGCTTACGAGGGGGGTTAATCATAAGTAGAAGGTTTTTTCAAGTAAGAACAACACCTAAGCACCGGTCCACCCACATATAAAATTATTAAAGTAGCGAACACAAATCAAATCAACATGGTGAAAGTGACTATATGAAATTCCCGTGTACCCTCAAGAACCTTTTCTTATCATAAGAGACCGTTTTGGCCTATGCTTTGCCTCAAAAGGATTGGGCTACCTTGCTGCACTTTTGTTACCGTTACTGTTACTTGCTCGTTGCAAATTATCTTGCTATCAAACTACTCATTACTCATAATTTTAGTGCTTGCAGAGAATACCTTGCTGAAAACCACTTGTCATTTCCTTTTTGCTCCTAGTTGGGTTCGACACTCTTACTTATCGAAAGGACTATGATTGATCCCATATACTTGTGGGTCATCAATTATCTGTCACATTATCTTTTAATATCATGTACAACTAGCAAGGCTAGCAAGGTTGACACCCTTCTTGGTATTGTTGGGGACACAAGTGAAGTTTTGTTTGCTTTGTAGAGCTTATCATTGTTGTAAGAACCTTGTACCGCCACAGATTGATATCTTGGTTTCTCACCGAGGAAAAAGTTACCACTTACTACAAACCCTTGCACTTGAGGGCCTAACTGCTTGTTAGGCTATACACCTAGTAGTAAGCTAGACACCAACGCCAAATTCGCCATGGAGGAGCGCACGTATGTGACAGCACGCGCGACACGAGCAGTCGGCGAGGATGTGAGCTCGAAGGAGGAGGAGAACGACAATGCCATGGAGGTGGAGGAGGAGCTCGCCGCCATTGAATTCAAATTCACTCGTGCGAGCATAGAGCAATTAACATGTCGGAGGAGGAAGGCAACGCCATCAGCCTCCTCTCGTGGGAAGAGGAGGAGGTGGAGGCGCAATATCATGGCGCACTAGCCGAGGAGGCAGATCATCATGCAACAGAGGCGTGGCTCGAAGGTGAGCGCCGCCACCCCCATGGCCGAGCTCCTTACCAACCCCTCATCGAGCGCGTGGCGGCGGTGAACCACCAAAGCCTCTCATCTGCGATGCTGAGTGGAAGCAAATGGTCACCGAGCTCGACGAGAATGACTCCGACGACGATGACATGTTGTGGACTCGCACTACCACCAACTAGCACGAGACCGGCGGCTCCGGCGCGGGGGTGATCGAGCTCTCCTCCAACAAGGAGTAGGGATAGTTATATATTTATCTCATTTTAATTCGCTTTAGATCAATGTAGCGGTATTGTAGTGTTTAATTATGTTATGGTCATGTTTAATGTGCTAGTATCGTGTAATCATGCAATGAATCTACTCTAAATGTGTGTTTTTGTGATGAATTTGTGGCACACCACCACTTCATCGGAGGCACGAGGGCCATTATTTTCACAAACTTACTTTATACTTCCTCCGTCCCAAATTAGTTGACTCAGATTTGCTGAGATACGGATATGGATGTATCTAGACATGTTTTAGTGTTATATACATCCATATCTAGACAAATCCAAAACAACTAATTTGGGACAGAGGTAATATCTTCTTATGCAATTGTTTAAGAACCAAACCAAATAGTAAACTTCTTTTGCAAGGGAAACCAAGATGTTTTGGATATTTCAATATGGGCTACATATAGACTGAAATAAACGAACATCTTATAGGAGTGAACGGAAGTAATAACTAAGAACACAATTTTTTCAAGACACTCCCTTTTACCTTCGAAGAGGTAAGAGGAGTGTTTGCTCAAAACTATTTGTTGATCAGTGGTAATATTTATGTATATAAATACGGTATAAGTATACAAGATTGAACAGAAATATTGTTGACATATTTAATTCTCACTTCTTACATTTTCTTTATATATTATGCATGTCGGTTAATCACAGAATTTAACATCATAAATTATCTCATACTCCCTCCGGTCCTTTTTACTCTGCATATAAGAATTGTTTGAAGTCAAACTTCATAAATTTTGACCATATTTATACGAAAAAATATTAACATCTACAATGCTAAGTTTGTACAATATGAAAACTAATGTTCCGACGCATCTAATGTTGTTGATTTCACATTCTGAATGTTAGTATTTTATTCTATAAACTTGGTCAAAGTTTACTTTGTTTGACTTCGGACAAATCTTATATGCGAACTAAAAAGGACCGGAGGGAGTATCAATTTGGGACCATCTTAGAAGGGCTCAAGAATTTCACGGTAAACACTTGAAATCCAACATGGTTCCAACATAAGGCACTAGTACTGTCTGGACTACATGCACGGATGCACCCCATTCCTTGAAGGTCGGTCATATGCCGATACGGAATAAAGGGGTAGAAATGATCAGGTTTCTGTTTATCGATCCACAGAATATACATCTTTTCTGGTCTGAATCACAGCCAGACATCAATCTTACAGATCTGCTGATGAGCAGGCCCTAAGCCCCAGCACAGCACCAGATACAAATGCTTCTTACACTACAATATGATGCAAATCTGCCACACTCGTAGGCTTTAAAACTTGTCTAGTGCAGCTCTTCTCAGGCTTGCTCTCCATGCATCCCAAAAGACCCTGCATGGAGGATTCAGGTCCACACTATGGAATCGGTCTTTTCGCCACACCTCCTTCGCATGGTGGGTTGCCCTTTTCATCAGGAAGACCCAACGGGAATGAGCTTGACGACAACGGCGATCGGCATTCCGACGAGGCCAAGGAGCACGCTGGCGAGCCACTGGAGACTGGTGAGAGGCGTCGTGTTGGCAAACTCGCCGAGGAACTGGACCATGATGAACTGGAAGACGACCGTGCTGCTGAGGACACACATGAAGACATAGTTCTTCAGCATGCCCTTGAGCACATTGAGCTTTTCCATCTCCCTCGAACTTATCTCATTGAACACCTGAGAGATAACATACGCAAATCTAGTGAGAGTCCAAGTTCGCGGTTAAAACAATGTGCAGTCTTATTTCAGAACTTTGACACAACAGGTCTGCATGTCGAACTATGCACCTTTGCTTCCACCAAATTCAAATTGACCTTCTACCAGCTGTGTTTATTTACCTAACTATCAGAGCATTACACTACTGCATCATTATTTTTTTAAAGTTCGCAGCATAGGAGTTATTGGAGTCATCACAAATTGTCTTGCCTTCTGTTGGTTATCGCCAAGGTCCTGGTAAACACATCACCAGTGGAAAAGAGAGGATTTACAGTAGTAGACATACCTGGCAGAAGACGAATGAGTTGAAAATAATTGTATTCAGCACTATATCAGCATCAGAGCCTCCAAGCCCGAAAAAGGTTTTTCCTTGCGTCTGGAGATACCACATAACAACAAATTGGTATAGAGATTGCCCAAAAATGTTCCTCCACATTACATTTGTGATGAACTTCCCTGTTCTTCCTACTGGCTCTCTCTTCATCAAGTCATCATTGGGTGGTTCGGTGGCTAATGCAAGTGCGCCAAGTGTGTCCATAATCATGTTGACCCAAAGAAGTTGAACAGCCGTCAGTGGCGCATTTCCTATCATTGCAAGTGCAAATTATCAATAGGAGGGTATGTCATAGGAAGTACTCCCTCTGTTCACTTTTATAAGGCGCTGTAGACATTTCAGACAGCATGCAAAACAGCTCAATTTCAGTTGTCTGAAACGAATTATAAAAGTGAACGGAGGGAGTAACAAGAATCATCAAGACTAGGAGGTATACCTGTAAAACAAGCTGAGGAGAAGTTAACTAGTAAAGCGACAACATTAACAGTTAACTGAAACTGCACAAATTTCTGAATGTTGACGTAAACAGAGCGCCCCCATCTGGCAACAGTTACAATTGTAGAGAAATTGTCGTCCAGAATGATGACATCAGCACTCTCTTTCGCCACCTGAATAAGAGTGCATTAGGCTAGTGAATAACATGAGTGAAAAACTAAGAATACCAGAATACAATGTGAACTTTGCAATATTCAGGTCCTGAAAGGCTGAATAAATTTGCATAACTCCATTAAAACAATACGGTATGATACACCTTCTAGTAGATTAGGCTCACTTTAGTGATCAAGCATTCTCACCTCAGTCCCGGCAATGCCCATTGCAAGTCCAATATCTGCTTCATGCAGCGCAGGAGCATCATTTGTGCCGTCACCAGTAACAGCAACAACTTCATTGAATGTTGTGCGTAAATGCTTTACAAGTGTATGCTTATCCAGCGGCGATGATCGGGCCATTACCTTCAATACACGGAATTACGAGATGAGACTTGCAGATAGATGGTAAGCACTATTAGAAGTCAACAGGACATTATAAACACATCAAACCTGAATTTTTGGAACAAGCACAAGGAGTTCCTCAAGAGTTTTCTCCCTGAAATCCGGTCCCTCGATAGCCAGGCCATCTTCAGTGAGTATACCACATTCACGGGCAATCGCCTTCGCTGTATTTATGTTGTCACCTGTGACCATTCTCACCGTAACTCCGGCAGAGCGGCAAATTGCAACAGACTCTCTCACACCTGGGCGAACAGGATCTTTAATACCTACGATAGCAATGCATGTGTACCCTTGCTGTGGTAATTGCTCTTCAATGGAAAAGCCTTCTTCCATTTCCCTGTAAGCAAGGCACAATGTCCTAAGAGCTTCATTAGCAAAACCATCAATAATACCATGGAGCTTGCCAGCAGTTGCTTTATCAAGAGGGGTAACAGCACCTGTCTCATCTATGAACTTATCACATGCAGCCAAGACTATTTCTGAAGCACCTTTACAATGTGCACGGTATCCTCCTTCACCAAGCTCAAGAAGGACACACATCCTCTTTTTTGTTGAATTGAAAGGCTCCACTTTCGCAATCTTAGTTTCAGCACGCTTTGCCTTAAAGTTTCCACCTATTGACATTGCAAACTCCAATATGGCTGTCTCTGTTGGGGTACCAAGGATCTGGTGTTTCCCATCTTGGTTAATAACAACCTCACCACCTGTATTGTTAAATATAGACTCGAGAAGAGTTCTGACAACATTTTCTGGAAGTTCTGAACACAACTTAGACGCATTCTGAGGACTGTTAACCTCTCTGATATTTCCACAAATGCAGGTCTTGACAACAGTCATATGATTAGTTGTTAGTGTCCCTGTCTTATCACTGCAGATGGTAGTAGCTGAGCCCATAGTTTCACATGCAGCTAAGTTGCGAACCAGTGCCTTGTCATTCATCATTTTCTTCATTGCAAATGCCAGACTCAGTGTGACTGCTAAGGGCAATCCCTCAGGAACAGCAACCACAACAATGGTAACTGCAATAGCAAAATGCTCCAACATTGCCAGTGCATCATCCCCTGACCAGCTTAAGAGCAGACCATCGTGATACTTTTTGCTGATTAACCCTTGAGACAAGACGATGAAAGTTATGACAGCGAAAAATAGTCCGATCTGACCAATGATAGTTGCCACTCCGTTAAGTTTGACCTGCAGCGGGGTTTCATCGTCCCCGCCTTCGCTGAGAGTAGCCATTAGTTTTCCCCACTGGGTTCGCATACCAACTGTTGTAACAAGCATCTTGCAGGACCCATCTTGGACCTTGGTACCCGACAAAAGAAAAGGGTTTTCTTCATTTACAACAACAGGTTCACTCTCGCCGGTTAGGCTGGACTCATTAATCAAAAGAGAAAACCCAGAAATGAAGAGCCCATCAGCAGGAACCTGATCTCCGATTGCCAGATTGACGACATCTCCAGGAAGAAGATCATATATCGATATTCTTTGCCTGAAACCTTTCCTTGTAACTTGCACTTGAATTTTTCTTTTCTCCTTGTCCAGGTCCTTGAATTGCAGCGACTGCCGATAGTCACTCGTCGCGGTAACGAAAACAACCAAGAGGATACTTGCAACAATTCCTAGACCATCATGAGCACCTTTTGGCCATCCTTCCATCGTAATGCCAACAACTAACGAGACAAAGGCGCAGATAGCAAGAATTATAAGAGTTGTATCTTGAAGAGCTTCCCACACAAACACCCAAAAACTGCGGGTCTCGCTTTCTGTGAATTTGTTTATTCCATATATGTCCTGCCTACGCTGCATGCTGTCCTCAGCTGTATCAAGCCCATCCGTCGGTGAAGTTGCAAGCTTCGCTGCTATTCCGGTAGCTCTGCCGTGGATGATCAACTTTTTACTGTCATGGCCCTCAACAATGGACCCCAGTTCATCAGCGCAAATCTGAAACCCTGCAGCCTTGACTTCTTCAGGGACAACATACTCACTTCGAAGTTTGAGGCCTGGGGATATTTGTTTGTCAGTGGCATGGTTAGACACTACTCCAAAATGTTCAAAACTAACGAGAGAACATGAAGTCGTGCAATCAATTATTACCATGTATAAACTGCAGTGCAGCTTTCGACACCAGCACGGCAACCCGAAGCTTCTCCTGTCACACATCAATAGCATGAATTTCAGTAACCTCATGAACAAGAGGAGAAACTAATTATAAACCACTTAAGGACCGAATTTGGTAGTACAGTGATTATTGTAGAATAGGATTTCAAACTAGCCACTCCCAACACCCATTTATGGCCGTGCACTAGGATAGCACTGTTCTACTAAAAACAGTGCAACGAAGTCGGGGATATGCTGTCGTTGCAGCAAACTAGGCACTAGGCAGGTGCCAAATCGGCACTAGCTATGGCCCCCATCCACCGATCTCAGAAGCAGATCACACACGCCCCAAAATGCTCCAACAAAACACCGTAGAATTGGTTAATTCACTTGAGAATTCCACGAGGTGTGTAGCTAAACCAGCCGGTCACTGGGCTACAATCCTACCAATCCTCCTAAGCTAAGCTAAGCTAAGCGAGCAGCAGCACTCTGGGTGCTCGAAGCTAAATCTTGGTGGAGGATGCGGCCGGCCGTCGTGAATCCCTACGAGCTCCGGTCACGGCGGCCAGGCCGACCCAGCTCCCCACTCCAGATCCCAGAGCCGCCGCAGATCCCGGCGGGAAACCCCACCAGGTGAGGTCGCGCACAGGATCAAATTAACTGCAGGGAACGGATGCTAGCAGCGGAAGAGAGAGAGAGAGAGAGAGAGAGAGAGAGAGAGAGAGAGAGAGAGAGATGATGTAGGTACGTGGTTGGCGTGCTTGATGGCCTGCGCCTCGCCGCGCTTGTCGAGGTTGGCGGTGAAGCGGAAGCGGCGCTTGGGGTTCTTGACGACGCTACAGAGCTTGCGCCAGCGCCGCAGCGCCTCCTCGGACGAGTTCTTGCCCTTGACGCCCCCGAAGTTCTCCTCCAGGTAGCTCTCCATCCTCCCTCGCCCGCCGCCGCCGCCGCCCGGTGCCGGCGGACTCCTCTCTCGCTCGCTCGCTCGCTGGGCTCAAAAAATCCCTGCCCCGGCGCGCACGAGCCGGGATTGACGCGTTGGTTGGGTTTGTGCCTGCGGAGTTTGGGGATGGGGAGTGTGTGTGTGGGTGTGGCGACCTGACCCTGACCAATGAGATCGCGCGCTCGCTCGCCGAGTCGTTGGGTCAAACGAGTAGAAGTACCCGAAGTCACCGGCCATGTATACGTACCGAGGGAAATCTTTTTCATTTTTTTGCACAAAGAAAAGAAAATCTTTTCGTTAACGTCACTGATGCGTTTCTTTTCCCGGCGACGTCACTAGTGCTGCCAATGTAACTGACAACAGAAACGAAGATACAAGGAAGGTGCCTCTTAGAGGCGCCGGATACAGCGCGTATGTATAAATTAATGCTCGTGTATAAATACTGTAGAGATAGAGATATTTTTTTTTGCATCGCTGTAGAGATAGCGATAGATAGATACCTAGAGAGAGAGATGGCATGTATTGATTACATCGAAGAGGTATAAATGAGACGACGACCCGCGCAGAAATCTCGTAGTAGTACGTGTGTTTGGCAGCATGAAAAAGCGAAGGGAGTATAGAAACAGGAAGTATATTTTTGTACAAGCACAGACGCGTGATAAGACAAAACGAAGCGAGAGATTCTTTTGTTCCGGAACAAAAATACAGAGGAGGAGCATAAACTCCTGCACACTTTACACGGCGTGGAACACGGACGCACTGACGGAATCGCAAGAATCACATGCTTAACCTCTGGGTCACTCAACTAAAAAACACTCTGGGTCACTCAACTAAAAAACACTCTGGGTCACTCCCCGTATTAATTTTAGTTTTATTTTTGAAAGGGGCGCCTAATGTTAGTTACTATGGCACACGAGAAACACCCTTTGGTGGAGTCGTCGGGCTGAATTCATTCACCGGCTCCATTCTCTGCGATGAACCGTTGTGCATGCTCACACTGGCGATCGATTAAGAAAACATGGCACTCGTTACTCTCGAGCTCCTTTGCCCTCTTCCTCGTGTCTCATGTCTAACCTCTAACGATGACTAGCTAATCCACTCACTCACCCCTGACAGGAGGTGCTTTATTTTCTCTTTTCGAGACTGTCTTGTATGTCTCGCCTCACGCGCTATCTGCACATGCCGGCCACGTGAGCCTCGCCACAATCATTCACTCACTCATTCATGCCAAGTGCTAGGTGCCATGTTCTTGTACGCAGACAGATCTACTACTAGTGTCAAGGACCATATTATAACCCCGTGGAAAATGAGACACGGTGAAGTAAAACAAAGGCACAACAAGTCAAGAAAACCAAGATAGTATTAGTCCACTAGTACACTAGTACCAGGTTTCACGGGCCAATTTAATCATACAGGAGCGAAACTCGTACCGTGCCATGCTGAATTCCATGCTCCACAACAGTCAAAATTCGCGATACTCATACGCCAAAGCCCTCTGAAATTTGACAGGTCAGTCAGGTCTCCATCCACATCAGTTTTCCCTTCTCTGCAAACCCCCCGCTAGTGCGATGCAGAAATCTCATTGGCAACTTACCTTAAGAAAACAACGGAAAAGAAAACGGAGATCTGGATCCAAGCTCAACATGGCCAGAATGTCACAACAATTGCATGTGTGGGCACTGCATACGCCCGTGCTGAGATAATACCAACGGCCATGGGCATATGCATCACAAAACCCACCCTCGCACGCCAGATCGCATCTTCAGTTCACAGCAAAGCAGGTACTACATGCGTGAGAATATTCCACAAGTATCACAAGAGGTTTAGCCCAGCAAAAACATCCTACAGCAGCTCTACAGTATGTATGTATATGTCCCGCACACAGAACAAAACGGAGTCGGGTTTTAGTCAGAATCCGATGTTAGTCCGCCCTCGGGGTGAAACGCGCGGACCATCTTGGACAGGTGCTCGCCCATGTCCTCCATCTCTTCCCTCCCGAAGCCCCAGTCGCGGAGTATCTGGGTCCCCAGAGCGCCCCTGGCAACGCCGAACTTCTGGAGGCTCAGCGAGCGCCTCTCGATGAAGGGCAGGACCGCGTTGCTCGACCTTAGGCGTGCAGCCATTGGTATCGACTCGACGTCGAGTGAACCCTTTGGCTGGGTTCCCTCTGCGTGGTTACTGAGGATCTCGCCGTGCTGGCCGATGTTGCTCCTGAAGATTGATGGGAACGGGAGGGGAATGGGGAGCGGGCAGGGTGACACTGACAGATGGGAGAACTTTGGTTTTGTAGCTCTGCCTTCATAAGCTGAGTACACGGAGTCCTTCACTTGTGATATTGATGCCCTATGCCCACCTGTATCAGCAAATTTACATGAAGTATTTGTAATTTCTACATGTAATAAATGTAAAATTCAAGTATCAATGTAGCTAATAGCAAGTGACAACAGACAAAGAAAGAACTCAAGCAACAATTTAGCATGGCAGGCAAATTAAATGGACTACTAGGCTTAATGATTCAACAATAACCTGCACGCAGAACTCCATGAACCACCAATGATTCAACAGAGTAAGGGTCTTCTTCTTCGTCACTGATTTCAGGGGTCAGTGTGTGCAGGCTTTTCATGTTCCACAGATCATTTCCATCTAGCAATTAAGAGTATGCAGTTAGCAAGAAAGATTAAGTTGCCACCCATGTCGGACCAAACAGGGAACATACAATGTGTACCTTTCAAAGAAGGGGCAGGCATTGCTACGTCCAGAGCAGTAACCATGTTCTGCCTACCCTGATCAGATATTATGTGCACAAGTTCGCGCATATCAATATTACCAGATGAATGTGCTATGTTTGAAGCCGGCCCAGCGTTTTGTAGTCTAAATGGTACAGTTACTGAATGTATCGCTGCTGCAGAAATTGCACTGGAGTGGAATGGTTTTGCATCTTGTATAGAAAGGAAGGGTGACAGAGAACCTGATGAAATGAAATTAAATAAAAATTATTTCCTATGCTCATGAAATAATTCAATTTGGATAATGTGAAAAATAAATAAGTGGACATATGCTTAGTAATGTACGTACTGAGTATTACCTCCATCCCAAAAAGTTTGTCTTAGATTAGTGTCTAGATACATCTGTATCTAGACAAATCTAAGACAAGTAATTCGGGATGGAGGGAGTACTTTATAGTAGGAGGTGAAATATACACAATACTTTTAAAGCTGAGTGAATGAGTTGATATTTCACAGCAAGTGTGATTTTTCTTAGGCTAACCGGCAGGTGTTCTGCCTTTTCATTAAGACAGTAAGTGTGATTAAGTGCAATGTTTTCAGCATAAGATCAAAATGCACAGGAAATTAAACAACAGTGATACCAAGCTACTGGAAAAAGTGTGATGCAATAAAAAAAATGGTGGCACAGAATATGTTCCAGCCTGTTTAGCAAATATATAAGAATTCACACATCTAATCGTACTAGAATAAATCACAGAAACAAATGCGGCAGTCTGGATAAAAGCATACTTTGACTGAGAGAAGGCAGTCCTATTGGAACCATCAAACTGCAAAAGGATGAAAGCTTTGAAAGTGAAACAGCGTCATGCAAAGATCTTGTAATGGTATCCCTTTGATTTCTGGATGATCCATGAGTAACTGGATCCCTCACACAATAAAGCAATACAGGTGTGTTTGTGTAGTCATCAGCAATGTTTTCCAAATAAGTTGCAGCTATGCTGGAAAACCCTCCCGAATCGTCCACAATAAACTGGATACCCTGTAGTTAATTATGGATTAATGCAAGACCTCAAGAAAATGCATAAGGGGGAAATCATACAAAATCGTGCATTGCGCTAGTAACATAAACCATAGTATAACTACAAATAGAGTATTCACTGATAGTTTATTGGGGAAAATATAGGACCTGAATGTGACCACATTCTTCAACAAAGAACCTTAGCTTCTCATTCATCTCCTCCATTAGAGACCATTCTGAAACTACCTCCCTTGCAGTTCCAAAGTTGTCAAACTTGTCAAAGTCTGTCCATGACCCATACATTTCATACAAGCTTTGAGGGTGATACTGAACCTTCGTATAATCAGTCCAAAAGTTGACATCCTTCTCTAAGCATTCAACTAAGTCCTTATCTTCCACACTTTTCTGAGAGTTGTTCCCACCATTGCTAGTGCTTGGGTTCGGCTCTTGTTCAGTTAAGCTTTGCAGAAACAAGTTCCGCCCATGAGGCTTTTCTACCGATCTTGTTACATTTCCAGACCTACAACATTTAGAATGGACTCATCAAGGTACTTTCTGAGCTTGATAAACTTTTCACAGATGGGTGCTCTCTAACTTGAGTTAATGATCGACAATATTAGCCTGCAATTACCCACTAATAGCATGATTTGCACAAAAGCACAGTTATCAGCGGCTCATTCCTAGGCTGAATGTTACTCTATGAAAAGAGTATGCAGATACCATGCAGAAATTGTGAGAGCAGTTGGATAAGTGCATGCATCATCACAATCTCCAAAATAACCATATTATGAGGTAAGCGGCTAAGTCTAATTCACTGCTCCTACAGGTTGCAAAAAATTAGTATCAAGCAAACATATATACAGTAGGTTATCCTGATATAGTGATATGTTCTTGCTTTGGCAATTTAAATATGCTCCCTCAGTTTGTACAACAAGTCATGGATATCCAAAGTTACTTTCAGTTAGTCTGAATCTAGTGCGTTTCTGGCCCAGTTGCACAAGCAATCCAAAACAACATTGACAAAACCCTCCTGTTTCTCTTTAGCTCACGACGTATAAAAGACAACAACAACAACCAACTATGCATGAGGGGCATAGTAGGCAAACGAGGCACGGACACAAATTCAGGAGAAGTTAAGAGTGTCACTTGCCATGTAGTGACATTGAGCTGATCCGAGGCAGCGCTACTCAGGCTCGGAGCACCGGAGGAACTTAAAGAACCAAGAGACCCTGCAAATGGTACAATTATAAAATGTAATGTACACAACCACCGACAAAATAACAGGTAAGTTACACATTCCCACAAAGGCATCCTGATACCGAGCAGACTTAAAAGAGAGTAGCCAGCTTGTCACACATTGCTACAGTTGGGAGGGAATTCAGCACAATAGCGCATATAGAAAATAAGAGCACAAGTAAATTACCTCGAGAACCAACAGATACCAAACGGGGGCAGTAGGTGGAGACGCCCTGACGAAATTAAGCAGTGTGACTAAGACTACCCGATGGAAATGATGCATGATTTAAGATAAGCTCTTGGCCTGGCTCTACCTGGAGCGTCTCGCCGGTGCGGTACAGGACGTCCATGTCGAGCGGCGCGGTCCTGAAGGCGGCGTCTGCGGCGGGGTCGTCGGCGAGCCCGAGGAGCTCATCCTGAAGAGCAAGCAAAGAGACGGGGATTGAGTGCTTGTCGTCACGAAGAAGTTAGGGTTTAGGGTGTCGCGGAGACGGTACCTGGAAGTTCCAGAAGTGGGAGCCGACGAAGTTGGCGAAGCCGCCGACCTGCACCGTCACGACCTCCCTCATCTCTCCCGTCGCCTCACGGGGACTGCGTGGCGGAGCAACCAGTTGCTGTCGCCGCAGCCGGAGAAGAAGAAGATGAAGAAGCGGCTCGCTCGCGCTGTAACGATTTTAGATGGTGGGCTCGTTGGCGGCGGCGGCGGCGGCGGCAGTGAGCTCGTCGGCGGGGTGAGGCGGCGGAAGGGGGGGGGGTGTGGGGCGTGGACTGGTCGACGGGGAGCGCCACACGGCGGTTCAGTCTGTTGTCAGGCTGAACATGGGCCGCGGGCTATACCATGGGCCTCCAGTCCACCACCAGCATCTCTGCCAAGTTCCTACTGCTTAATTTGGTCACCTGGCCATGTTGCCGGGCTAGTTTCATCGATTTACTTACTGTTTTTTCGAACGGTTTTGTTCGTTTTTCTTTTTACATTTTTTTTCTTTCTTTATTCTTACACTTTTTGATAAATGATCACTGTGCGAACTTTCTTCAATTTCGCTTTTCTATTTGTAAAATCGATGAACGACTTTTCAGTACGTGAACCTTTTTTTTGAATTCGATGAACTTTTGTTAACTCGGTGAACTATTTTTTCATATTCGATGAACTTTTTTCAAATTTGTGAACTTTTTTGTAAATTTGATGAAATTTTTTTCAAATTGCATGAACCTTTTCCTAAATTGATGAACTTTTTTCAAATACAATGAACTTTTTTCATATCCGATGAACTTTTTTTCAAAGACAACGATGAACTTTTTCAATTTTGGTGAACTTTTTTTCAAATTCGATGACCTTTTCTGCAAATTTGGTGAACATCTTTCAAATACGCTGAACTTTTTTTCAATTGCATGAAAATTTTCAAATTCACGAACTATTTCCATTTTTACGAAATTTTTTCCAATTGGTACAACCTTTTTTTATTCAAATAATTTATAGCAGATATATACAGTATAGGTTTTAAGTTTCATACTGAAAGAAGTGTCAAATAGTACTGCATCCTCTAGCAATCAACAAATTGAGTCTTCCCTAGTGGTTAACGCGATTTGTATTTACACAGGCGACAGGAGTTCGAGTCCCAGTCTGCAAGCGCCCGTTTGCGGAATACACGTTAATGGGCGCCTGCAACATCAAATAGGATTTGCCACCTGTGGCTGGGTATTCCTAATGACCTCTTTGTCATTCATGTAAACCGAACAATCAATCAATCAAATTCGGGTTTACCACTAAAAAGCAAAGTCTGACATACAAAACCTAGCCCCGACCCGGCTATCGGGCCTAGTTTTTAGGCCCAAGCTCAGCCTATCAGTGAAAAAGCCTGCCGGACCTCAGACCTCGAGCTGGGCCATCCCTAAAACGCAAAAAAGCTAAGATGATGCCCGGCCCGACGCGTCCTTCGGGTTCAAAACTCAGGGCCAGGCCTGGCCAGCGAGTAAGACCGGGCCGAGTCGGGCAGGGTATCTATAGATGCCTCCTATATGACGCGTCGGTCCCTCGCAAGCGACATAGCATGTACCCCCTCGTGCACTGCTGTTTCTATGGGCCGGCACGTACCCCCTTAATTTAAAATCATGAGCCTTTTATGAAATGATGAACATTTTTAAATACATAAACATTTTTTCCTGAAATCATGATTTTGTTTTTACAAATTCGTGAACATTCTCTTAAACCATGATTTTTTTTAAATTGTGAATATTTTCTAAAACTCATGAACATTTTTTTCAAAATCATGAACGGATTTTAAAATTTGTGAACATTTTAAAAAAATTTGTGAATATTCTCTTAAATAATGAACATCTATTCGAATTCGTGAAGATTTTTTTGAAACCATGAAAAAAACTAAATTCAATACCATTTTTTTAACATGATTTTTTTTACAAAACCATGATTCTTTTTGAATTCGAAAACATTATTTGAAATTACGAAGCTTTTTTAAATCATGACCATGTTTTAAATTCATGATCATTTTTTGAAATTACGACGGCGCTTCGTCCCTGATACGTCCATTTTGCATCATGTTTTCCTACTATTATTATGTTATTTTTATCCATAATAATGCTTTTTGGAGTAATTCTAATGTCTTTTCTCTCATAATATGCAAGGTATACACAAATAGGGAGAATTCCGGCAGCTGAAAATCTGGACCTGGAAAAGCTACGTCAGGCCACCTATTTTTGCACAACTCCAAACAAGCTAAAACTCCACGAAGATTTTTTATCAAATATATGATGAATATTGGAGCAAATAACTATCAGAGGCGGGCCACCAGGTGGGCATAACCCACCTAGGGGCGCCAGGGAGCCCAGGCGCGCCCTAGTGGGTTGTGCTCACCCAGGCCCAACTCCGGTGCCCATCTTCTGGTATATAGGTCATTTTGATCTAGGAAAAAGAAGGAGAGGACTTTCGGGACGGAGCGCCGCCGTCTTGAGGCGGAACTTGGGCAGGAGCACTTTTGCCCTCCGACGGAGTAATTCCGCCGTGGGAACTTCCCTCCCGGAGGGGGAAATCATCGTCATCATCATCACCAACAACTCTCCGATCTTGGGGAGGGCAATCTCCATCAACATCTTCAACAACACCATCTCATCTCAAACCCTAGTTCATCTCTTGTGTTCAATCTTGTTACCGGAACTATAGATTGGTGCTTGTGGGTGACTAGTAGTGTTGATTACATCTTGTAGTTGATTACTATATGGTTTATTTGGTGGAAGATTATATGTTCAGATCCAATATGCTATTTAATCCCCCTCTGATGTTGAGCATGATTATCATTTGTGAGTAGTTACTTTTGTTCTTGAGGTCACGGGAGAAATCATGTTGCAAGTAATCATGTGAACTTGATATGTGTTTGATATTTTGATAGTATGTATGTTGTGATTCCCTTAGTGGTGTCATGTGAACGTCGACTACATGACACTTCAACATATTTGGGCCTAAGGAAATGCATTTTGGAGTAACAATTAGATGATGGGTTGCGAGAGTGACAGAAGCTTAAACCCAGTTTATGCGCTATTCCCTAAGGGACCGATTGGATCCAAAAGTTTAATGCTATGGTTAGAATTTATTCTTAATACTTTTCTCGTAGTTGCGGATGCTTGCGGGGGGGGGGGGGGGGTAAATCATAAGTAGGAGGTTTGTTCAAGTAAGAACAACACCTAAGCACCGATCCACCCACATATCAAATTATCAAACTACCGAAACACAAATCAAACCAACATAGTGAAAGTGACAAGATGAAATTCTCGTGTACCCTCAAGAACGATTTTCTTATCATAAAATATCGTTTTGGCCTGTCCTTTGCCTCAAAAGGATTGGGCTACCTTGCTGCACTTTTGCTACTATTATCATTACTTGCTCGTTAGAAATTATCTTGCTATCAACTACTATGCTACTTACAATTTCAGCACTTGCAGACATTACCTTGCTGAAAATCACTTGTCATTTCTTTCTGCTCCTCGTTGGGTTCGACACTCTTACTTATTGAAAAGAGCTACAATTGATCCTCTGTACTTGTGGGTCATCAAGGCTATTTTCTGGCGCCGTTGCCGGGGAGTGAAGCGCTTTTAGTAAGTGGAATTTGGTAAGGAAACATTGTTGGGGAACGTAGTAATTTCAAAAAATTTCCTACGCACACGCAAGATCATGGTGATGCATAGCAACGAGAGGGGAGAGTGTTGTCTACGTACCCTCGTAGACCGAAGCGGAAGCGTTGACACAACGTAGAGGAAGTAGTCGTACGTTCTCCTCGCGATCCAACCGATCACAGCACCGTTACTCCGGCACCTCCGAGTTCTTGGCACACGTTCAGCTCGATGACGATCCCCGGGCTCCGATCCAGCAAAGCTTCGGGGAGAAGTTCCGTCAGCACGACGGCGTGGTGACGATCTTGATGTACTACCGGCGCAGGGCTTCGCCTAAGCACTGCAACGATATGACCGAGGTGGAATATGGTGGAGGGGGGCACCGCACACGGCTAAGGAACGATCACGTTGATCAATTGTGTGTCTATGGGGTGCCCCCTGCCCCTGTATATAAAGGATGGAGGAGGAGGAGGCCGGCCAAGGCAAAGGTGCGGCCAGGATATGGATTCCTACTAGGACTCCAAGTCCTAGTAGGAGTCCACCAAGAGGGGAGGAAGGGAGAAGGAATAGGAGGAGAAGGAGAGGTGGCCGGCCCCCTTTTCCCTAGTCCAATTCGGACTAGAGGGGAGGGGGGGCGCAGCAGCCTTTTTCCTTTTCCCACTAAAGCCCATCAAGGCCCATTACTTCTCCCGTAATCCCGTAACTCCCCGGTACCTCCGAAAATACCCGAACCACTCAGAACCCTTCCGATGTCCGAATATAGTCGTCCAATATATCGATCTTTACGTCTCGACCATTTCGAGACTCCTCGTCATGTCCCCGATCTCATCCGGGACTCCGAACTCCTTCGGTACATCAAAACTGATAAACTCATAATATAACTGTCATCGAAACCTTAAGCGTGCGGACCCTACGGTTCGAGAACAATGTAGACATGACCGAGACACGTCTCCGGTCAATAACCAATAGCGGGACCTGGATGCCCATATTGGTTCCTACATATTCTACGAAGATCTTTATCGGTCAGACCGCATAACAACATACGTCGTTCCCTTTGTCATCGGTATGTTTACTTGCCCGAGATTCGATCGTCGGTATCCAATACCTAGTTCAATCTCGTTACCGGCAAGTCTCTTTACTCGTTCCGTAATACATCATCTCACAACTAACACATTAGTTGCAATGCTTGCAAGGCTTATGTGATGTGCATTACCGAGAGGGCCCAGAGATACCTCTCCGACAATCGGAGTGACAAATCCTAATCTCGAAATACGCCAACCCAACATGTACCTTCGGAGACACCTGTAGAGCACCTTTATAATCACCCAGTTACGTTGTGACGTTTGGTAGCACACAAAGTGTTCCTACGGTAAACGGGAGTTGCATAATCTCATAGTTAAAGGAACATGTATAAGTCATGGATAAAAGCAATAGCAACATACTAAACGATCGGGTGCTATGCTAATGGAATGGGTCATGTCAATCAGATCATTCAACTAATGATGTGATCTCGTTAATCAAATAACAACTCTTTGTTCATGGTTAGGAAACATAACCATCTTTGATTAATGAGCTAGTCAAGTAGAGGCATACTAGTGACACTCTGTTTGTCTATGTATTCACACATGTATTATGTTTCCGGTTAATACAATTCTAGCATGAATAATAAACCTTTATCATGATATAAGGAAATAAATAATAACTTTATTATTGCCTCTAGGGCATATTTCCTTCAGTCTCCCACTTGCACTAGAGTCAATAATCTAGTTCACATCACCATGTGATTAACATCAATAGTTCACATCATCATGTGATTAACACCCATAGTTCACATCGATATGTGACCAACACCCAAAGGGTTTACTAGATTCAGTAATCTAGTTCACATCGCTATGTGATTAACACCCAAAGAGTACTACGGTGTGATCATGTTTTGCTTGTGAGAGAAATTTAGTCAACGGGTCTGCCACATTCAGATCCGTTATGTATTTTGCAATTTTCTATGTCTACAATGCTCTGCACGGAGCTACTTTAGCTAATTGCTCCCACTTTCAATATGTATCTAGATTGAGACTTAGAGTCATCTAGATTAGTGTCAAAACTTGCATCGACGTAACCTTTTACGACGAACCTTTTTGTCACATCCATAATCGAGAAACATATCCTTATTTTACTAAGGATAATTTTGACCGATGTCCAGTGATCTACTTCCTAGATCACTATTGTACTCCCTTGCTTATCTCAGGGTAGGGTATACAATAGGTCTGGTACACAGCATGGCATACTTTATAGAACCTATGGCCAAAGCATAGGGAATGACTTTCATTCTCTTTCTATCTTCTGCCGTGGTCGGGCTTTGAGTCTTACTCAATTTCACACCTTGTAACACAGGCAAGAACTCTTTCTTTGACTGTTCCATTTTGAACTACTTCAAAATCTTGTCAAGGTATGTACTCATTGAAAAAACTTATCAAGCGTCTCGATCTATCTCTATAGATCTTGATGCTCGATATGTAAGCAGCTTCACCGAGGTCCTTCTTCGAAAAAACTCCTTTCAAATACTTCCTTTATGCTTCACAGAATAATTCTACATTATTTCCGATCAATAATATGTCATTTACATATACTTATCAGAAATGCTGTAGTGCTCCCACTCACTTTCTTGTAAATACAAGCTTCACCGCAAGTCTGTATAAAACTATATGCTTTGATCAACTCATCAAAGCGTATATTCCAACTCCGAGATGCTTGCACCAGTCCATAGATGGATCGCTGGAGCTTGCATACTTTGTTAACACCTTCAGGATCGACAAAACCTTCTAGTTGCATCGTATACAACTCTTCTTTAATAAATCCATTAAGGAATGTTGTTTTGTTTATCCATTTGCCGGATTTCATAAAATGCGGCAACTGCTAACATGATTCGGACAGACTTAAGCATAGATATGAGTGAGAAACTCTCATGGTAGTCAACACCTTGAACTTGTCGAAAACCTTTTGCGACAATTCTAGCTTTGTAGATAGTAACACTACTATCAGTGTCCGTCTTCCTCTTCAAGATCCATTTATTTTCTTTGGCTTGCCGATCATCGGGCAAATCCATCAAAGTCCACACTTTGTTCTCATACATGGATCCCATCTCAGATTTCATGGCCTCAAGCCACTTTGCGGAATCTGGGCTCATCATCGCTTCCTCATAGTTCGCAAGTTCATCATGGTCTAGTAACATGACTTCCAGAACAGGATTACCGTACCACTCTGGTGCGGATCTCACTCTGGTTTACTTACGAGATTCGGTAGTAACTTGATCTTGAAGTTATATGATCATTATCATTAGCTTCCTTACTAATTGGTGTAGTAGTCACAAGAACAGATTTCTGTGATGAACTACTTTCCAATAAGGGAGAAGGTACAATTACCTTATCAAGTTTTCTACTTTCCTCCCACTCACTTCTTTCGAGAGAATCTCCTTCTCTAGAAAGGATCCATTTTTAGCAACGATTTTGCCTTTGGATCTGTGATAGAAAGTGTACCCAACAATCTCCTTTGGGTATCCTATGAAGACACTTTTCTCCGATTTGGGTTCGAGCTTATCAGGTTGAAGCTTTTTCACATAAGCATCGCAGCCCCAAACTTTAAGAAACGACAGCTTAGGTTTATTGCTAAACCATAGTTCATACGGTGTCGTCTCAACGGATTTAGATGGTGCCCCTTTTAACGTGAATGCAGCTGTCTCTAATGCATGATCCCAAAACGATATTGGTAAATCGGTAAGAAACATCATAGATTGTACTATATCCAATAAAGTACGGTTATGACGTTCGGACACACCATTATGCTGTGGTGTTCCAGGTGGCATGAATTTGTGAAACTATTCCACATTGTTTTAATTGAAGACCAAAACTCGTAACTCAAATATTTGTCTCCGCGATCAGATCGTAGAAACCTTATTTTCTTGTCACGATGATTTTCACTTCACTCTAAAATTCTTTGAACTTTTCAAACGTTTCAGACTTATGTTTCATCAAGTAGATATACCCATATCTGCTCAAATCATCTGTGAAGGTTAGAAAATAATGATACTTGTCGCGAGCCTTAATATTCATCGGATCATATACATCAGTATGTATGATTTCCAACAAATCTGTTGCTTGCTCCATTGTTCCGGAGAACGGCGTTTTTAGTCATCTTGCCCAAGAGGCATGGTTCGCAAGCATCAAGTGATTCATAATCAAGTGATTCCAAAATCCCATCAGCATGGAGTTTCTTCATGCGCTTTACACCAATATGACCTAAACGGCAGTGCCACAAATAGGTTGCACTATCATTATTAACTTCGCATCTTTTTGGTTTCAATATCATGAATATGTGTATCACTACGATCGAGATTCAACGAACCATTTCGTTGGTGTGTATAACCATAGAAGGTTTTATTCATGTAAACAGAACAACAATTGTTCTCTAACTTAAATGAATAACTGTATTGCAATAAACATGATCAAATCATATTCATGCTTAACGCAAACACCAAATAACACTTATTTAGGTTCAACACTAATCCCGAAAGTATAGGGAGTGTGCGATGATGATCATATCAATCATGGAACTACTTCCAACACACATCGTCACTTTACCCTTAACTAGTCTCTGTTTATTCTGCAACTCCTGTTTCGATTTACTACTCTTAGCAACTGAACTAGTATCAAATACTGAGGGGTTGCTATAAACACTAGTAAAGTACACATCAATAACATGTATATCGAATATACTTTTGTTCACTTTGCCATCCTTCTTATCCACCAAACACTTATGGGCACATAACATATAACTTAAATTTGCATGAATTAAACAAAATTTGAAGGAGATCCACATGATTGGAGCTGCAGTGTCTCAATATAACTGAATTCCACCATTGGAAGATCAGATGTTCAAGACTAAATAGAAAATACTCCCTCCGTCCCAAAATAAGTGTCCCAAACTTAGTACAACTTTGTATTAAAGTTAGTACAAAGTTGAGACACTTATTTTCGGATAGAGGGAGTAATATCCAAGCAAAAAAGTACAAGTAATAAATTATATGCAAAGACGGAGAAAACTTCGCTAAGAAACATGGTCTGTTCCTTATGGTCTATAAACTCAATCCGAAGGACATAACAATGGTTTAAGTGTAAGATACAATATTATGTCATACTCAAATATACAATTGTCTAAATATGCTACAACCATGCTGATCTTTCTCTACCAACTGCAATGGGGTGATTGAAAAGGATTTCTATTTTGTGTTACCAATCAGGCGAGGCTCCAAGCATACATATTTGTTTAAATGTGGTACCACCATACTGATCTTTCAAGTTGCGGACCTGCCAAAATGATGTTTAGAGCATGGAACGAGGAAATAGGAAAATCAACCGACAAAAAATGAGATGGCACTAAAGCAGAATATCATCTCGATAATTAAAGGCATCAGGAAAATTCATTACATGGTAAATGTAAAGTTTCCATGCCTCATTGGCATGCAAGATACCTTGTGTAGCCTAACGACGCAAAATTACAAAAATTGCACTGATACATAGACACCCCTTGAACTGAATAAAATAATAAAATATATCAGACCACTAAATCCATGACAATCACTAAAGAACAAGTTCAGCGTAATGTTTGCGTACATGTCAACTTGTACTCACCCTGATAATACCATGTTGTGCTAGCAAAACAAAAATATAACTCTAAAGAAGGTAGATTTTGGAGCCTTGGTACCAAGTGAAAGTGACACCTACAATTTCACCAACGTATTTACTGGTCTTTTGTGTAGTTTTTTTTCATTACAGAACATAACATGCATAAAGATCAACTACTTGGTTCTTTATGGTTTCATATTATGAAATCACTAAGGTACCTTGTTACATGGAACCAGGTCCTTGAGAAGTTTCAAACTTCATGCTCTGCTTGATCTATTCTTACCTATCCATGTGGAGGCACAATTCAATGCAGCATGAATAAATTCAAAAAGCTAAACCAGAAAAAGGGAAAAATCATCAATAGACAATAGTGTAACCTCTCTGCAAAGTTGCGCTAATACCTTCGCTCTCCCTGCCTAGACATGGACAAAGTCCTTGGGTGGCTAGCTCCACTGGCTTGGCACTCTTCTCCTTGCCCTTCTTGTACTAACCATCCTCGACGGAGCGGTCACCCTTCTTGCACCTATTGGAATTCCATTCATTTTGCTCCTGTGCCTGAAAGATATAGTTCATGGTGCCTAGTCGTTAATGGCATGCAACAAGGGATCGTCCCAATTAGTGAAAAAACTGAAGCTCGCCTGTCTTGAGTGTGTCTAGTTGTCCTTCCAAACCTGAGTCATGGAACAACCAAAGGAAGGTGTCAAGTGCCAGCTTGAATGAAAATCACTACAAAAGGTCAAATAAATCATTTCATTTTTTTTGCAGGGACACAGGTAAACATTTCCATGGTGCAAAGAATTAGCTAAGAGTAGCAATAGTCCACCAAGACAAAATGGTGCATCCAACCATGAAGCAAGATCTATCTCAAAAGATGCTCAAATCTCTTACGAATTTTGATAACCTCTTCTATCTTGTTTAATAGGAAGAATTGTGGCAGTAGCAACCTCATTATGCTATATGAGTATAACTGATATATGGAATAGTGTATAGATTAACATTTTATAATTATAATAGTAAACTACTTAAAAATTAAGTATTCTACAGGATATGGTAAATAATACAATTAGTTCAGTTCTATAAGACCACAGTGTAACTCCATGTCATAAGGAAGCATGAATTAATGCTGAATCTTGGTTGTACACGGCTGCATTGAGGAAAAGGAATGTAGCATGTTAACCTCTAACTCTAATAGCGAATATGGGTGAAGAGAAGAAAAAACAGATAAAGTATAATCGGTAGTAAATCATTTCCCGTTCGAACCACTTTAGCTACATGCAAAAATATCCTTGAAGCAAAAACTACTACATGTTCTTTCACTCAAAGAAGACTTACTCGACCCCTCCGCCACCAACCTCACCAACAAAATGGAATCTCAGTGACGCATTGGTCTCAAGTTTCAGGTGCACTGTACAAACATCTTGCCTTGCAAAATGCAGGTTTTTGTTAGAAATGCCATGGATAAAATTCTGTTGAAGAACAAAAGTCACAAGTCAAATAGTAGCAGAATTATAAGTAAACATCCACCTTCCTTGACAACCATGGTACCAGATAGTTTATTTCCCTTCAGATTTCAACCTAACAATGGTCCTGTTATTTGATTCTAGAAATAAAGTTAGATGCTCATAGCCATACCCATACAAATGCTACCAAGAATGAAACACAGTAATCATCTAGCATATGCCTAGTGACTTGTCAACTGAAATAGAAATAAGTCGCATACATGACAGATTGAAACCAAGAAGCAGGCACAAAATTCTGTAACACCGGGAAAAAATCCAGGAAGGGAAAAGGTAGATCACGATTGAAACCTATCCATGATTATTTTTCTCTCCTTGGCTGTCCAAAATCATCAAAGGAATTGGTATGTACTGGTATCTTGTCTACTTGAGCTGTCATGAGAGCACTATATTCCCAGATCGAGCGCCACCTCATGTGCTCGCCATTGAGGAGTCAGGTTAAAACCCGTCCACTTTCATGAATCAACCCCACTCCTCTCCCTCTCCCTATCACTCTCAGACCTAGGGCGAGACTGTGAGGATGCATGCACGGGAGTAGGGAGTGCGCGACGACGTACCTGTCTTCGCGCGCAGACGTGTGTGGAGACGGCAGCCAGCGCGCGGCATACCAGGAACCTTCTTCCGCCACCAAGCCATCACCACGCGGACAGGCACCAGTATCCTCGCGGCGGCGACCGGCCTCGACGCACACTCTCCTGCTCTTTGTTCCACCGTCATTAGGGCTCCCTCCTTCGGTCGCTCTTCTGTGTAACCCTCGTCGATGGATCCCCTTTTAGCAAAGACCAGCACCGAGGATGATATAAATAGCCTGGAAAGTGGCAACATCGCGGCCACAAGGGCTAAGCAGGACCTGGGGCCAGCTCGCCGCCGCCGCTGCCGTCACCGTTCGCCTTGGTTAGGGTTAGCGAGCACACCAACCGCTCCCTCGCTTCGGCCGGCGACTATCCTAGGTGGGCTATTTGGCCCAATTAACCACGTTACTCCAAAAATGTTATGGGAGTAGCTGCCCTCAGGAAGCTACGGAGACGGGGGTGTTCAGAAAAATTCACTGCGCATCCAACAGCGAGAGACGATCATTACGTGAAATCGAATGGCTCCGAAGGCAGATAGCGTGAGGGAGCTCCTAGGGTGCCCAGTTTTAATGTTTTAAAATATCAAGAAATTATGAATGACATAGCACCCGCAGAGATAGAAGACATATATGTTACTATTAAACTTGCTAATAGAGACACTATATCACCAATTGTGATGGTTAGAGATGTTGAAGTCTTGTGTGGGAAAATAAAATACCCTATTGATTTTCTTGTTCTTGGTTCCTCACAAGATGACTTTTGTCCCATCATCTTTGGTAGACCTTTCTTGAACATCGTTAATGTTAGAATAGACTGTGAGAAACAAACTGTCGGTGTTAGTCTTGGTAATGAGTCTCATAAGTTTATTTTTTCCAAGCTTAGTAGAAAGGTTCATGAAAAGGAATTGCCTAGTAAGGATGAAATACTTGGTCTTGCTTCTATTGCTGTGCCACCTACTGATCCTTTAGAACAATATTTGTTAGACCATGAAAATGATTTACATATGCATGAAAGAAATGAAATAGATAAGATTTTATTTAAACAACATCCTCTGCTTAAACACAATTTGTCTATTGAAACTCTAGGAGGTCCTCCTCCACCTAAAGGTGATCCTGTGTTTGAATTAAAACAATTGTCAGACACTTTGAAATATGATTATCTTGATGAAAAGAAGATATATCCTGTTATTATTAGTGCTAACCTTTCAGAACATGAAGAAGAAAGATTATTGAAAGTTCTAAGGAAGCACCGAGCTGCTATTGGATATACTCTTGATGATTTAAAGGGCATTAGTCCCACTCTATGTCAGCACAAAATTAATATGGAACTTGATGCTAAACTCATTGTTAATCACCAATGTCGGTTAAATCCGAAGATGAAAGAAGTGGTAAGAATGGAAATATTATAATTTCTGGAAGCAGGTATAATCTATCCCATAGCTGATAGTATATGGGTAAGTCCTATTCATTGTGTCCCTAAGAAAGGAGGTATTACTGTTGTTCCTAATGATAAGAATGAACTTATTCCACAAAGAATTGTTACATGCTATAGAATGGTAATTGATTTTAAAAATTAAACAAAGCAACTAGAAAAGATCATTACCCTCTGCCTTTTATTGATCAAATGATAGACAGATTATCTAAGCACACACACGTTTGCTTCCTTGATGGATATTCTAGGTTTTCACAAATACCTGTTTCTCAACCTGATCAAGAAAAGACCACTTTTACTTGTCCCTTTGGAACTTATGCTTCTAGACGTATGCCTTTTGGTTTATGCAATGCACCTGCTACCTTTCAAAGATGTATGACTGCTATATTCTCTGACTTGTTGATGTTTTCATGGATGACTTCTCTATTTATGAGAAGTCTTTTGATGATTGTTTAAGCAATCTTGATCGAGTTTTGCAGAGTGATATGTCTCCAACGTATCTATAATTTTTGATTGTTCCATGCTATTATATTATCTGTTTTGGATGTTTAATGGGATTTATTATACATATTTATATTATTTTTGGGACTAACCTATTAACCGAAGGCCCAGTGCAAATTGTTGTTTTTTTGCCTATTTCAGTGTTTCGCAGAAAAGGAATATCAAACGGAGTCCAAACGGAATGAAACCTTCGGGAGAGTTATTTTTGGAACAAATGTGATCCAGAGGACTTGGAGTGGATGCCAAGAAAGAAGCGAGGAGGCCACGAGGCAGGGAGGTGCGCCTGCCCCCTGGGCGCGCCCCCACACTCGTAGGCCCCTCGCAGCTCCACCGACCTACTTCTTCCTCCTATATATACCCATATACCCCCAAAACATCCAGGAGCACCACGAAACCCTATTTCCACCGCCGCAACCTTTTGTACCCATGAGATCCCATCTTGGGGCCTTTTCCAGAGCTCCGCCGGAGGGGGAATCGATAACGGAGGGCTTCTACATCAACACCATAGCCTCTCCGATGATGTGTGAGTAGTTTACCATAGACCTTTGGGTCCATAGTTATTAGCTAGAGGGCTTCTTCTCTCTCTTTGGATCTCAATACAAAGTTCTCCTCGATCTTCTTGGAGATCTATTCGATGTAACTCTTTTTGCGGTGTGTTTGTCGAGATCCAATGAATTGTGGGTTTATGACCAAGATTATCTATGAACAATATTTGAATCTGCTCTGAATTCTTTTACGTATGATTTGTTATCTTTGCAAGTCTCTTCAAATTATCAGTTTGGTTTGGCCTACTAGATTGATATTTCTTGCAATGGGAGAAGTGCTTAGCTTTGGGTTCAATCTTGCGGTGTCCTTTCCTAGTGACAGCAGGGGCAGCAAGGCATTTATTGTATTGTTGCCATCGAGGATAAAAAGATGGGGTTTATATCATATTGCTTGAGTTTATCCCTCTACATCATGTCATCTTGCCTAATGCGTTAGTATGTTCTTATGAACTTAATACTCTAGTGCATGCTGGATAGCGGTCGATGTGTGGAGTAATAGTAGTAGATGCAGAATCGTTTCGGTCTACTTGTCGCGGACGTGATGCCTATATACATGATCATGCCTAGATATTCTCATAATTATGCACTTTTCTATCAATTGCTCGATAGTAATTTGTTCACCCATCGTAATACTTACGCTATCTTGAGAGAAGCCACTAGTGAAACCTATGGGCCCCGGGTCTATTCTCCATCATATAAGTTTCCAATCTATTTTATTTTGCATTCTTTACTTTCAGTTTATATTATAAAAATACCAAAAATATTTATCTAATTATCTCTATCAGATCTCACTTTTGCAAGTGGCCGTGAAGGGATTGACAACCCCTTTATCGCGTTGGTTGCAAGGTTCTTATTTGTTTGTGTAGGTACGAGGCGACTTGCGTGTAGTCTCCTACTGGATTGATACCTTGGTTCTCAAAAACTGAGGGAAATACTCGCTACTTTGCTGCATCACCCTTTTCTCTTCAAGGGAAAAACCAACGCAAGCTCAAGAGGTAGCAAGAAGGATTTGTGGCGCCGTTGCCGGGGAGATCTACGCCAAGTAAAGTCAAGACAAGACATACCAAGTACCCATCACAACTCTTATCCCTCGCCTTATATTATTTGCCATTTGCCTCTCGTTTTCCTCTCCCCCACTTCACCCTTGTCGTTTTAATCGCCCTCTTTTCCCGTTCGCCTCTTTTTGCTTGCTTCTTGTGTCGCTGTGTGTCGTCATGGCTAGTCCTTCTATCATTGTTAGTACTCCCGATCATGAAGTTCTTAATTTTAAACAAAGGGAGGGAGAAAATCTAAAAGATGCTTGGCATAGAATTTGCAATGCTCAAAATAGATCTACTAGGAAGCAATCTACTTCCGCTCTTCTTCACAATTTCTATGTAGGCATCACTCCTTGGAACAGATATATTCTTGATACTATTACCGGAGGAAATTTCTTGCGTAGCCATACCTTTGATTCTTATAATGCTATGATAGATTTGTTTGGCCCACCACCTCTTTTGGTTAATGGAACTATTTTAACTTTGGAACATGTGATGCAAAGGCTTGAAATTATTGAAAATAAAGTTGCTACCGTAGAGTTGATTGAAAATTTGGATAAAAATATCCACAACCAAATTACCCAATACGGATCTAAGGTAGGAGTTGCTCTTAATTCTTTTAAAGAAAAGGAACCCATAGTTAACGAAAAGATAGATCAAGATTCCACAAGAATTGATAAAATTGAGGATATTATTACCAACTTAGGGTCTGCCTTTTCTTCCGTGAAAAATACTCCAAAACCTCCTAATGCTAAAATTGCCAAATTGATGTATGTTCCTAAAAATAAGGGTGAAACTTCTAGTAAGGGAAATGCGGATCTCAAATCCATAAGTGTTCACCCTAACTTTATCGCTATCATTAAGGAACCTTTTGCTACAAATGATTTTCTCGATTTATTGCCTATGAGTTTGATCATTAATAAAAAGAAGGAAACTCCTAAGGGTTATAAGTGTTCAATTGAAGAATTGCCTACCAAAGATGATAATACCTAGATCTATTCTTGCCTTTATGCCTAGCTAGGGGCGTTAAACGATAGCGCTTGTTGGGAGGAAACCCAATTTTATTTTTGTTTCTTGATTTTTGGTTATGTTTAGTAATAAATAATTCATCTAGCATCTGTTTAGATATGGTTTTATGTTTTAATTAGTGTTTGTGCCAAGTAGAACCTTTGGGAAGACTTGGGTGAAGTCTTTATGATCTTGCTGTAAAAAACAGAAACTTTAGCGCTCACGAGATTAGCTACAACTTTTTACTGGAGAGTGCTATTTAGTTGATTATTTTTGCGGATGATTATTAGACGAATTCCTCACGTCCATAAATTTATTTTAGATTTTTTTTGAGTTACATAAGTATACGTTTGATACAGATTACTACAGACTGTTCTGTTTTTGACAGATTCTGTTTTTCATGTGTTGTTTGCTTATTTTGATGAATCTATGGCTAGTATCGGAGGGTATGAACCATAGAGAAGTTGGAATACAGTAGGTTTAACACCAATATAAATAAAGAATGAGTTCATTACAGTACCATATGGTGGTGATTTGTTTTCTTATACTAACGGAGCTCATAAGATTTTCTGTTGAGTTTTGTGTTGTGAAGTTTTCAAGTTTTGGGTAAAGATTTGATGGATTATGGTATAAAGAATGGCAAGAGCCTAAGATTGGGGATGCCCAAGGCACCCCAAGGTAAAATTCAAGGACAACCAAAATCCTAAGCTTGGGGATGCCCCAGAAGGCATCCCCTATTTCGTCTTCGTCTATCGGTAACTTTACTTGAGGCTATATTTTTATTTGCCACATGATATGTATTTTGCTTGGAGCGTTTTGTATGATTTGATTCTTTGATTTTTAGATTACCACAATCATCCTTTCTGTACACACCTTTTGGGAGAGACACACATGGATCAGAATTTATTAGAATACTCTATGTGCTTCACTTATATCTTTTGAGTTAAATAGTTTTTGCTCTAGTGCTTCGCTTATACCTTTTTAAAGCACGGTGGTGGTTTTATTTTATAGAAATTATTGATCTCTCATGCTTCACTTATATTATTTTGAGAGTCTTTTAGAACAACATGACAGTTTTCTTTGGCTATAAAATTAGTCCTAATATGATGAACATTCAAGATGGGTATAATAAAAACTATCATATAGAGTACATTGAATACTATGGGAAGTTTGATACTTGATGATTGTTTTGAGATATGAAGATGGTAATATTAGAGTCATGCTAGTTGAGTAGTTGTGAATTTGAGAAATACTTGTTCTAAAGTTTGTGATTCCCGTAGCATGCACGTATGGTGAACCGTTATGTGATGAAGTCAGAGCATGATTTATTTATTGATTGTCTTCCTTATGAGTGGTGGTCGGGGACGAGCGATGGTCTTTTCCTTCCAATCTATCCCCTAGGAGCATGCGCGTAGTACTTTGTTTCGGTAACTAATAGATTTTTGCAATAAGTATGTGAATTCTTTATGACTAATGTTGAGTCCATGGATTATACACACTCTCACCCTTCCACCATTGCTAGCCTCTCTAATACCTTTCGCCGGTATCATACACCCACCATATACCTTCCTCAAAACAGCCACCATACCTACCTATTATGGCATTTCCTTAGCCATTCCGAGATATATTGCCATGCAACTTACCACCTTTCCGTTTATTATGACATGCTCCATCATTGTCATATTGCTTTGCATGATCATGTAGTGCACATCCTATTTGTGGCAAAGCCACCATTCATAATTCTTTCATACATGTCACTCTTGATTCATTACATATATCGATACATCACCGAAGGCATTCACATAGAGTCATATTTTGTTCCAAGTATTGAGTTGTAAGTAAATAAAAGTGTGATGATCATCATTATTAGAGCATTGTCCCAGGTGAGAAAAGGATGATGGAGACTATGATTCCCCCACAAGTCGGGATGAGACTCTGGACGAAAAAAGAAGCCATAAAAAAGAACAGAAAAAGGCCCAAAATAAAAAAAATAAGAGAAAAGAGAGAAGGGACAATGTTACTATCCTTTTACCACACTTGTGCTTCAAAGTAGCACCATGATCTTCATAATAGAGAGTCTCCTATGTTGTCACTTTCACATACTAGTGGGAATTTTACATTATAGAACTTGGCTTGTATATTCCAATGATGGGCTTTCTCCAAATGCCCTAGGTCTTCGTGAGCAACCAAGTTGGATGCACACCCACTTAGATTCTTTTGTTGAGCTTTCATACACTTATAGCTCTAGTGCATCCATTGCATGGCAATCCCTACTCACTCACATTCATATCTATTGATGGGCATCTCCATAGCCCATTGACACGCCTAGTTGATGTGAGACTATTTTCTCCTTTTTGTTTTCTCCACAACCACCATTCTATTCCATATATAGTGCTATGTCCATGGCTCACGCTCATGTATTGCGTGAAGATTGAAAAAGTTTGAGAACATCAAAAGTATGAAACAATTGCTTGGCTTGTCATCGGAGTTGTGCATGATTAAATACTTTGTGTGATGAAGATAGAGCATAGCCATACTATATGATTTTGTAGGGATTTCTTTGGCCATGTTATTTTGAGAAGACATGATTGCTTTGTTAGTATGCTTGAAGTATTATTATTTTCATGTCAACATTAAACTTTTGTCTTGAATCTTTCGGATCTAAACATTCATGCCACAATAAAAGAAATTACATTGAGAAATATGCTAGGTAGCATTCCACATCAAAATTTTTGTTTTTATCATTTACCTACTCGAGGACGAGCAGGAATTAAGCTTGGGGTTGCTTGATACGTCTCCAACGTATCTATATATATTTTTCGTTCCATGCTATTATATTATATGTTTTGGATGTTTAATGGGCTTTATTATACACTTTTATATTATATTTGGGACTAACCTATTTACCGAAGGCCCAGTGCAAATTGCTGTTTTTTGCCTATTTCAGTGTTTCGTAGAAAAGGAATATCAAACGGAGTCCAAATGGAGTGAAACCTTCGGGAGAGTTATTTTTGGAACAAACACGATCCAAAGGACTTGGAGTGGACGTCAAGAAAGAAGCGAGGACACCACGAGGCAGGGAGGTGTGCCCCCCACCCTCGCGGGCCCCTCGCAGCTCCACCGACCTACTTCTTCCTCCTATATATACCCATATACCCCAAAAACATCCAGGAGCACCACGAAACCCTATTTCCACCGCCGCAACCTTTTGTACCCATGAGATCCCATCTTGGGGCCTTTTCCAGAGCTCCGCCGGAGGGGGAATCGATAACGGAGGGATTCTACATCAACACCATAGCCTCTCCGATGATGTGTGAGTAGTTTACCATAGACCTTCGGGTCCATAGTTATTAGCTAGAGGGCTTCTTCTCTCTCTTTGGATCTCAATACAAAGTTCTCCTCGATCTTCTTGGAGATCTATTCGATGTAACTCTTTTTGCGGTGTGTTTGTCGAGATCCAATGAATTGTGGGTTTATGACCAAGATTATCTATGAACAATATTTGAATCTCCTCTGAATTCTTTTATGTATGATTTGTTATCTTTGCAAGTCTCTTCGAATTATCAGTTTGGTTTGGCCTACTAGATTGATCTTTCTTGCAATGGGAGAAGTGCTTAGCTTTGGGTTCAATCTTGCGGTGTCCTTTCCTAGTGACAGCAGGGGCAGCAAGGCACGTATTGTATTGTTGCCATCGAGGATTAAAAGATGGGGTTTATATCATATTGCTTGAGTTTATCCCTCTACATCATGTCATCTTTCCTAATGCGTTACTCTGTTCTTATGAACTTAATACTCTAGATGCATGCTGGATAGCGGTCGATGTGTGGAGTAATAGTAGTAGATGCAGAATCGTTTCGGTCTACTTGTCGCGGACGTGATTCCTATATACATGATCATGCCTATATATTCTCATAATTATGCACTTTTCTATCAATTGCTCGACAGTAATTTGTTCACCCACCGTAACACTTATGCTATCTTGAGAGAAGCCACTAGTGAAACCTATGGCCCCCGGGTCTATTCTCCATCATATAAGTTTCCAATCTATTTTATTTTGCATTCTTTACTTTCAGTTTATATTATAAAAAATACCAAAAATATTTATCTAATTATCTCTATCAGATCTCACTTTTGCAAGTGGGCGTGAAGGGATTGACAACCCTTTTATCGCGTTGGTTGCAAGGTTCTTATTTGTTTGTGTAGGTACGAGGTGACTTGCGTGTAGTCTCCTACTGGATTGATACCTTGGTTCTCAAAAACTGAGGGAAATACTTACGCTACTTTGCTGCATCAACATTTCCTCTTCAAGGGAAAAACCAACGCAAGCTCAAGAGGTAGCAGAGAGATGCGAGCAAACATATCCTGTCTTGAATTGGGAGAAGTGCTACTTTATGGTTAATGAAGGTATTGTCTTGGGTCATAAAATTTCTGAAAGAGGTATTGAAGTGGACAAAGCTAAGGTTGATGCAGTTGTGAAAATGCCATCTCCTAAAGATATCAAAGGTATTCGTAGTTTCTTAGGTCATGCTAGTTTCTATAGGATATTTATCAAAGACTTTTCTAAAATTTCTTGGCCTCTTACGAATCTTTTGCAAAAGGAAAATCCTTTTCGTTTTTGATGATGATTGTGCCTTTGAAAGACTCAAGAAAGCCTTAATTTCTGCACCTATTGTTCAACCACCTGATTGGAACTTGCCTTTTGAAATTATGTGTGATGCTAGTGATTATGCTGTTGGTGCTGTTCTAGGACAAAGGGTTGATAAGAAACTGAATGTTATTCATTATGCTAGTAAAACTCTAGACAGTGATCAAAGAAACTATGCAACTACTGAAAAAGAATTCTTAGCAGTGGTGTTTGCTTGTGATAAATTTAGACATTATATTGTTGATTCAAAAGTAATTGTTCACACCGATCATGTTGTTATTAAATATCTTATGGAAAAGATGGATGCTAAACCTTATTCTATGGGTTCTCTTGCTACAAAAGTTCGATTTACATATCACTGATAGAAATGGAGCTGAGAACCCCGTAGCTGATAACTTGTCTAGGCTTGAAGATGTGCCTGATGACCCACTACCTATAGATGATAGGTTTCCTGATGAGCAGTTAGCTGCAATAAATGTTGCTCATAACACTCCTTGGTATGCTAACTATGCTAATTACATTGTTGCTAAATATTTACCACCTAGCTTTACTTACCAATAAAAGAAAAAATTCTTCTATGATTTAAGACACTACTTTTGGGACGACCCACATCTTTATAAAGGAGTAGATGGTTGCTACCTCTTGAGCTTGCGTTGGTTTTCCCCGAAGAGGAGAGGATGATGCAGCAGAGTAGCGTATGTATTTCCCTCGGTTTTTGAGAACCAAGGTATCAATCCGGTAGGAGGCCACGCTCAATGTAACACCCATGATGCGGCTATATCTCCCACGTGTCGGAGCACGACTTAGAGGCATAACCGCATGGTGGTTTTGTCGCAAGAAGGGTCATCTTCACACAATCCCATGTAATGAACAAGAATGGGATAAAGAGTTGGCTTACAATCGCCACTTCACACAATACATAGTTTAAACAATCATCATACAGAGTACAATCAAGGTCCGACTACGGAACCAAAATAAAGAAGACAACCCCAAAGGCTAGATCCCCGATCGTCCCAACTGGGCTCCACTACTGACCATCAGGAAAGGAAACATAGTAACGGCCACGTTCCTCATCGAACTCCCACATGATGAGCTAGGTTGCGTCATCTGCACTGGTATCGTCGGCACCTGCAACTGTTTTGGTAGAATCTATGAGTCACGAGGACCCAACAATCTCACACCCGCGAGATCAAGACTATTTAAGCTTATAGGAGGGAAGGGGGTAATGAGGTGGAGCTGCGGCAAACACTAAGCATATATGGTGGCTAACATACGCAAAAGAGAGCGAGAAGAGAGGCAAAGCACGGTCGTGAAGCTAGAAGTGATCAAGAAGTGATCCTGAAACTACTTACAATCATGCATAACTCAAACCGTGTTCACTTCCCGGACTCCGCCAAGAAGAGACCATCACGGTTACACACGCGGTTGATGTATTATAATTTAGTCAAGTGTCAAGTTCTCTACAACCGGACATTAACAAATTCCCATTTGCCTCATAACCGCGGGCACGGCTTTCGAAAGATAATACCCTGCAGGGGTGTCCCAACTTAGCCCATTATAAGCTCTCACGGTCAATGAAGGATATTCCTTCTACCGGGAAGACCCGATCAGTCTCGGAATCCCGGCTACAAGACATTTCGACAATGGTAAAACAAGACCAGCAAGACCACCCGATTGTGCCGACAAATCCCGATAGGAGCTGCACATATCTCGTT
The DNA here is from genome assembly GCA_032464435.1 of Aegilops umbellulata. Lineage (NCBI taxonomy): Eukaryota > Viridiplantae > Streptophyta > Magnoliopsida > Poales > Poaceae > Aegilops > Aegilops umbellulata. The sequence continues at coordinate 82,548,208 of CP136058.1, forward strand.
CTCAGGGCACACCGGATAAGCGAAGCGTACAGGTACCAACGTGACCCAAGTTGCCTAGGGACGGTCCCGCACGGTGCTCTAGTTTGGACCAGCACTCAGAGGAGCACTGGCCCGGGGGTTAAAATAAAGATGACCCTCGGGCTCGCGAAAACCCAAGGGAAAAAGGCTTAGGTGGCAAATGGTAAAACCAAGGTTGGGCCTTGCTGGAGGAGTCTTATTCAAAGCAAACTGTCAAGGGGGTCCCATAAATCACCCAACCGTGTAAGGAACGCAAAATCAAGGAACATAACACCGGTATGACGGAAACTAGGGTGGCAAGAGTGGAACAAAACACCAGGCATAAGGCCGAGCCTTCCACCCTTTACCAAGTATATAGATGCATTAATTAAATAAGAGATATTGTGATATCCCAACATGTCCATGTTCCAACATGGAACAAACTTCAACTTCACCTGCAACTAGCAACTATATAAGAGGGGCTGAGCAAAAGCGGTAACATAGCCAAACAGCTAGGAAAGGATAGTTAGAGGCTTGACATGGCAACATAGGAGGCATGATATAGCAAGTGGTAGATATCGCAACATAGCAAAAGAGCAAGCAACTAGCAAGCAAAGATAGAAGTGATTTCGAGGGTATGGTCATCTTGCCTGCAAAGTTCTCAGAGTTGTCGAAAGCTTGATCCTCGTAAGCGTTCTCAACAGGTTCCTCGTTCACGTACTCGTCTCCCGGCTCTACCCAAAGCAAAAACACAAGAAAATGACCAACAATCAATCACGGGCAATGCACAAGCAACATGATGCAATACATGGCATGATATGCGAGATGTGTTATGCAATGCATATGCGTGCTCCGGAAGGGAAAAGATGAACAAGGCATCAACTTGGCAAACCAAGCATGCCGCTGGAAAGATGAGTTGATTTCGGTCGAAATCGATATAAGGATCGCCGGAAACGGATACACGGTTTGCAAATGACAAGCAAAACAAGATATGATGCAAACTGCCTAAAACAGCAACATGGCCACTTGGATGCAAAGTAAATGTATGCTACAGCACCGGAACATGTGAACAATGCATGAAAGTGATTTACAGGAGATGGTCTACAAAACATGAACACTGAGCTAAATCTATAAACCACTATAGGATGACTAAAACAGCATGGCAATAGTGCAAAAGATAACAGTTTTACAGACTTAGTGAAAATGCTAGACATAGCAGAAACAACAACATGTAGCAATGTTTAGAGCTAGCAAACAACATGCTACAGGAACATATCATAGCAAACCAAAGGCAGGCATGATTCTACTAAATGCATAGAACAAAAGTCCCTTACCAACCATGAGCCAAAAAGGCACAGAAGATATGATGGCACCCATGCAAACATAGCAAGTTTTTATAAACAGATTCTGACTTGGTGAAATTTCAGGACAAGGCAAAAACAGATTCATGTTGGCATGTTAACAAGCTTGATTAACTCACTACAAGGCATGACATGGCATGGAACAAAATCTAACATGAAGTAGACATGAAAATGAAGCTATCCATGTGCAAAGCAACCTCATGGCATGTTTAAATTAAATCACACAAAAATGACAAAACAGCATCATGATGTAAAATGACATGTTTGTGAACTTGCTCAAATACAGAAACTAATGCCACCACTGGATTGGTGGGATTTTTCTACCCCAAAAACATATATAATATGTTGGGGTTGCTGTAGAAAATCATTCACAAGTGCATTAAGTTAAAACCTGCCTAAAATGGCTATTGACAGAATTGGCAGTATTCCAGAAATGAAATGTCCAGATTTGGACTTGCCTAAAATGGAAAGAGAAGACTTTCTAGAAATGGAAAGCGCGGGGTAATAAGAACAAAACACAAAAAAAAAGAGGGAGCTGTGTGCGTGTTTGTATGACAGTGGGTCTACGCGGGTGTGTGAATGACAGTGGGGCCGAGACGTCAGTGCCCCAAGACAAATTAAAAGGCCGAAGATAAAAAATGTGGAGGCTGGGTATCGAATCCTGCACTCCTGGGTGGAACAGCAAGACCACAACCACTCCGCTGCTGCTTCTGTTGTTACATGAAGCGGTCGCTAGGCTTCTTGTCCTAACGGTAGGCGGGGGCTGGCTGGTCCTGCAGAACGGCGCTGCTGCCAGCGAGCACGACGGCGACCACCGGAGCAGAGGGTCACCGGCGGGGGGTGCGGAATTCGAAGGCGGGGCCAGGGTGTGCACGCGGAGCGGCTGTGGAAGGCGCGTGCTTGCGGTGCCCGAGCACGAGCTCGTGCTTGCCTCGGGCGCAGTATAGAACGGCGAGCGAGCGAGCGACGCGAGCAGGCAGGGTGCGCGCGCGGGTGTAGATGCATGCGGGGCTATGGGCGCGGCGAGCGAGCGAGCGCGAGCATGTGGGAACAGGGGAGTGCGCGTGTGCACGTGCAGCAGCAAAACATGCGCAACTAAAACTACAGAGATCGCCGGAGCACCGAGAGCACGGGAAAGATTGAATCGAAGCAGCGCCTACGGTGATCTATTGACGACAGGAAGGAGCAGGGAGGAATTTGGGTATACCTCCTTACCCAAGGACAGGAATACGGCGATGGAGTCGAGCCTTCGGCGACGCGGACGAGCTCTGAACCTGGCGGGGCTGCTGTCCGAGAAGAAGAGGAAGAAGACCGGTCGGAGAAGTCGATCCAGAGGTTGTAGAGGTGCGTGCGACGAAGAAGGAGACGTAGGGGAACTTGGCGGACTCCCCCACGGCAGCAGAAGAGATCAGACGCGGTCGGAGAGGCTACCCCGAGCTCGAGCTCTTGCTCAGCTGGAGCATGGTGGACACGGCGACGGCGTGGCGTGGCTAGCCTTACCTGGCGGCGGCGAGGGAATGAGAGGAGGGGGATCGGTCGAGGAGGAACCCTAGGGAACCAGTGACATGATATATAGGGGCTAGGGATGCCGGACGGCCGTCAAATCACGCCCATGTCCGACGTGGACACGCTGGATGCACTGCCGTACAGGAGGACGAAGCTCCTATACGCGTGGGCTGACTGGGCTGCGTTTGATGTACTCAGTTGGGCTACGGGAGAGGGGAAAAAGCCCAAGTTGCTGCACTAGGAGGGCTTCCCCCTTTAACTTAGTTCTGTGAATTTAAATTCACAGCTGCAGAAAAGGAAAAGTCCAGGGAGGTAGGGGAGGTATTTGGCAGAAATAAAAAATAGCTCCAAGCTCCTGGAAATGGGTACTATTTAAATAAAATGGCTTGGGGGTTTTTTAGAGGTAGAAAAATAATTCAAGTTTGAATTAAATTCAAACTTGAACCATTTTTGAACCCAACCAAACCAAGTCCAAAGGAAGTGAAATTTGGCATAGAGGATTATGACATGATGCAAGATTTATTGGGGAAAGTTTAACATTAATGGAGGAGGGTAAAATGGAACTTGCAAGGAAAAGAAAGAGAAGGAGAGGTGGTGATGCATGGATCAAACATAGAACATGCAACAACATATCATGCATGCATATCATGGAAATGCAAGTAGACATAAGCACGACACAACATTGATATGCACATGATGCAAACATATGATGGCTAAAAGGAATATGACAAGAAGCACAAATGCAATATGACAAGGTAAGCATGGCAATGAAATGAGTAGAACAACATAACAAAACAAAATGAGACCAAAAGATCGAACCTCGAATAGAATTGGATGAAGAACAAGGTTGGATATATTGCCAAATATGGAAGTTTTACATCTGGGGTGTTACACTCAAGTCCCTCGTACCTGCACAAATCGATAGCAACTCGCAACCAACGCGATTAGGGGTTGTCAATCCCTTCACGGTCACTTACGAGAGTGAGATCTGATAGAGATAATATTTTTGGTATAAAGATGCAAAGTGAAAAGTAAAAGGCAAAGTAAAAAGCAAAACAAGATTAAAGTGATGGAGATTGATATGATGAGAATAGACCCGGGGGCCATAGGTTTCACTAGTGGCTTCTCTCAAGAGCATAAATTTTCTACGGTGGGTGAACAAATTACTGTTGAGCAATTGACAGAATTGAGCATAGTTATGAGAATATCTAGGCATGATCATGTATATAGGCATCACGTCTGTGACAAGTAGACCGAAACGATTCTGCATCTACTACTATTACTCCACTCATCGACCGCCATCCAGCATGCATCTAGAGTATTAAGTTAAAAACAGAGTAACGCTTTAAGCAAGATGACATGATGTAGAGAGATAAATTCATGCAATATGAAATAAACCCCATCTTGTTATCCTCGATGGCAACAATACAATACGTGCCTTGCTGCCCCTTCTGTCACTGGGAAAGGACACCGCAAGATCGAACCCAAAGCTAAGCACTTCTCCCATGGCAAGAACTACCAATCTAGTCGTCCAAACCAAACGGATAATTCGAAGAGACTTGCAAAGATAACCAATCATACATAAAAGAATTCAGAGAAGATTCAAATATTGTTCATAGATAGACTTGATCATAAACCCACAATTCATCGGTCTCAACAAGCACACCGCAAAAAGAAGAAGATTACATCGAATAGGTCTCCACAAGAGAGGGGGAGAACATTGTATTGAGATCCAAAAAGAGAGAAGAAGCCATCTAGCTAATAACTATGGACCCGAAGGTCTGATGTAAACTACTCACACTTCATCGGAGAGGCTATGATGATGTAGAAGCCCTCCGTGATGACGACCCTCTTTGGCGGAGCTCCGGAACAGGCCCCAAGATGGGATATCGTGGATACAGAAAGTTACGGCGGTGGAATTAGGTTTTTGGCTCCTGTTCTGATCGTTTGGGGGTACGTGGGTATATATAGGAGGAAGAAGTACGTCGGTGGAGCCTCGATGGGCCCACGAGGGTGGGGGGCGCGCCTGGGGGTGTAGGGCGCGCCCCCCTACCTCGTGTCCACCTGGAAGCTTCCTTGGCGTAGGGTCCAAGTCTCCTGGGTCATATTCGGGAAGAAAATCACGTTCCAGAAAGGATTATTCTGTTTGGACTCCGTTTGATATTCCGTTTCTTCGAAACACTGAAATAGGCAAAAAACAGCAATTCTGGGCTGGGCCTCCGGTTAATAGGTTAGTCCCAAAAATAATATAAAAGTGGAAAATAAAGCCCAATATAGTCCAAAACAATAGATAATATAGCATGAAGCAATCAAAAATTATAGATACGTTGGAGACGTATCAGGCATCCCCAAGCTTAATTCCTGCTCGTCCTCGAGTAGATAAATGATAAAAAGAGAATTTTTGATGCGGAGTGCTACTTGGCATAATTTTAATGCAAAATTTCTTAATTGTGGTATGAATGTTCAGATTAGGAAGATTCAAGACAAAAGTTCATATTGACATAAAGAATAATAACACTTCAAGCAAACCAACAAAGCAATTATGTTTTCTCAAAGTAACATGGCCAAAGAAAGTTCATCCCTACAAAATCATATAGTTTAGTCATGCTCCATTTTCGTCACACAAGAATGCTCTCATCATGCACAACCCCGATGACAAGCCAAGCAATTGTTTCATACCTTAATAATTTCAAACTCAAACTTTCACGCAATACATGAGCGTGAGCCATGGATATAGCACTATGGGTGGAATAGAATATAATGATGGGGGTTATGTGGAGAACACAAAAAAGGAGAAAGTCTCACATCAACGAGGCTAATCAATGGGCTAGGGAGATGCCCATCGATTGATGTTAATGCAAGGAGTAGGGATTGCCATGCAACGGATGCACTAGAGCTATAAATGTATGAAAGCTCAACAAAAGAAACTAAGTGGGTGTGCATCCAACTTGTTTGCTCACGAAGACCTAGGGCACTTGAGGAGGCCCATTGTTGGAATATACAAGCCAAGTTCTATAATGAAAAATTCCCACTAGTATATGAAAGTGATAACTCAAGAGACTCTCTATATGAAGAACATGGTGCTACTTTGAAGCACAATATATGAGACTCGCTATATCATGGTGCTACTTTGAAGCACAAGTGTGGAAAAAAGGATAGTAGCATTGCCCCCCTTTTTTTGGGCCTTCTTTTTTTCTTTGGCCTTTCTCTTTTTTTTGGACAATACTCTATTGAATGATGATCATCACACTTCTATTTATTTACAACTCAATGATTACAACTCGATACTAGAACAAAGTATGACTCTATATGAATGCCTCCGGCGGTGTACCGAGATATGCAATGAATCAAGAGTGGCAAGTATGAAAGAATTTAGAACGGTGGCTTTGCCACAAATACTATGTCAACTACATGATCATGCTAAGCAATATGACAATGATGAATGTGTCATGATAAACTGGATGGTGGAAAGTTGCATGGCAATATATCTCAGAATGGCTATGGAAATGCCATAATAGGTAGGTATGGTGGCTGTTTTGAGGAAGATATAAGGATGTTTATGTGTGAAAGAGCGTATCATATCACGGGGTTTGGATGTACCTGTAACATCCCAAATTTTCAATTTGGAATATTATACATTAGATCATCATTGCATATCATGTTTTATTGCTTTTCCATTCCGTAATCCTCAAAATCCTAAGCAACTCAAGGACCCTCGGAGAGAGTTGGGGATTTCCCGGTTTTCATATTTGATACTTTTATCAAATAATGAAACGAGGATTTGATTTTAATTATTTCTCTCCGAAAAATATTTCACATTAAAATTAAAAGAGAGGAGATAATAAGACTTCTCCAAAATAAATGAAATATTGGAGGAAAAATATTAAAATCATTAATTAGATTTTTATTTGATTTTATTCGGATTTTATTTGCATTAGAAAAATTGCATGTTTTCAAAATTGCATTTTAGGGTCAAGAAAATGTTCATCTTGTTCTAAATATTTTATTTAGACGGTGAAAATTTGTTTTGGCGTTTTTAGATTTTTATTTATTTTTCTAGGATTTTATTTTTGTCTGCGGATTTTTTTTAAAAAAATCTCGCGCCCGACTGGGCCTAAGGCCCAGCCGAGCCAGGCAGGCCCAGCCGCCGCCACTCGGACCGGAGTCCGAGTTGGACTCCGCCTCCGCCGCGCCTTGCCCCCTCCTCCAAGACGCCACCCCGCCCCCTTTATATACGTCGCCGCCCCGAGCCCCAACACCACCACCACCGCCGCCAACCCCACCGCACGCAGCCGCAGCCGCCTCGCGCAGCCGCCGCCGCCCGCGCTCGCCGCCGCAGCCGCCGCTGCTTGCCGCCGCCCCGCAAGCCGCCGCCCCGCACCCCGCCTCGCCGGACCTCTCGGCGGAGGTATCCGCCGGATCCGAGCCGCCATTTTTTTAAAACCGTTCGGTTTATTTTTTAGAAACCCTAGTTTCGTTTTTTTCAATAGAACGGTTTTTCTCCGGTTTATTTATTTAGCAAGCGCTCATTCGTTCGTTCGTTTTAACGAACGTGTTCTTCGTTTAGATCCAGATAATGAACGTCTGTTCGTTAATCTGTTCGTCGCTTTTCTTTTTCTCGGATTTATTCCGCGATTTTTCTGATCGTGATTTCTGCTCCGATTTTAGTTTCTGTTTATCTTTTCGCTCGTTTATCGGAATCAGGCGATTCAAGCGCCTGGAGTTTCATCTTGAAACCCTCTTTCCGTTTAACTAACTCAAACAAGTTTTGGCTACTATAAAATTTGACCTAGGTTCAGATTAGTAAACGAAGCTTCTTTCTTTCGCCGTTTGAGTTTCGTTGCTCCGTTTGATTTGATTCTTTTTGCGAATCGGAGTTCTTAAGTTGAACTTTCTGGTCAACCTCTTTTATTTGAGTTTTTCTTGTGCATTGTTGCTTGTTACTTATGTATGCTATTGTTTGCTTGCGATAGAATTCCCGTAGTGCGAAGCGTGTTACTACGAGTCTTTAGGATTCGCGGATCGTCAACAAGGCAAGTAACACTTTGATCATACCCCTTTATCACCCAGTTTTATGCATTAGTTCCAATCCTCAAACATTGCATGATTAGGATGTCATTAACTTGTGGGTTGGGAAGTAGTTCGTGAGGTAGAACCTATTGCCCTGTTATATTCAAACCCCTGGGAGTTACTTCTACGTATTGCTTATATTATGCTATGCTCGTAGACGTGGTTTGGGTTTGAGTGAAATCCATGACATATGTGAGTTTGTTAATTAATGGTTCAACTTAAGGTGGAAACTTACTCAAACAACTGGGTGGATTGAGGCACCTGGGGAACCCAGTGTTGCCTGTATTTTTGGAAATCCCGGGGTACCGTGTGATCTTCCTATGGACCGCCACCCAGGCTAAAAGGGAACTGAGATGATTCATGCTAGAAACTTTCGTGTGCAGCCACAAGCTATTATGGGCTCTAGCATAGTTGAGTAAGTTACGTGAAGCTCTTGAAGAGGCAGATCAGCAGGTAGTGGGATGTAGGTTTGGTATGGTCTGTCCAGAGTAGAGAGTTAATGTTTCTGAAAGACTGTGTCTCGGTCATCCGTTTCTCAAACACCATGTAGTGCGAGAAATCCAACAGAGGCGATCGAGTCTTGTGGGGGAAAGTGTGCAAACCTCTGCAGAGTGTACAATCTAATCATGGTTAGCCGTGTCCCCGGTTATGGACAATTCTTGAGTATCTAGTACTTGGGTTATCACATGTATCTCATCATGTTTAATTAATATTGTTGGGTTGTTAATCACTTTAATTGGGATTGAGTTGGAGGAACCTTCTCAGTGTTGTTCAACCACCATGATAGTTAAATTAAAATCTATTCCTTTGTTGTAGGAAAAAATTGGCTTTTCGCAAAATTGTAACCATAGAGATTTTTCCACCAACCATATATGCATGTAGTGTTAGCATTATTCTGTTCTTGCTCTATTGTGTTACTTTGCCAGCATATTCCATGTGCTGACCCATTTTCGGGCTGCAACGTATTATGTTGCAGACTTTTCAGACGAGGAGTAAGGTTCGTTAGGTCGTTGCCGTGCAGCTCAGCTATGCCGTTGGAGTTGATGGATTCACTTTATCTTCCAAGCCTTCCGCTGTTATCGTATTAGATGGCCTTAAGCCATATTATTGTAATAAGTTCTCTCTTGAAACATTCGATGTAATAAGTGTGTGATTGCTACTCTGTTATAAATCCTTCGAGTACTGTGTGTGTCAGCATTACCGATCCAGGGATGACACTGAAGCATAGAGACTTGACCATCTGAGGTCGGGTCGCTACAAGATGGTATCAGAGCACACACTAAGTGTAGGACACGACCACTAAGATAAAACCCTAGGTCAAACTTCTCTACTCATTTCTGACTTCTCTCCATGTTCTACTCTTTAGGATGACGGAGATGAAGAACAAGTTTGCACAACCGGATGAAGACACACCTTTTGGACGCCATTTGAAGGAAGTCACTAGGTACTTGAACATTGGAATACCAAGCTTCACCGGGACGTACAACGCCACTTTAGCCGAAGAGGAGCGCTGGATGATTCAAGTACAAGTTCCAGGAAGGACGTTCTCACCAACTTCTAAACCCATAGAGTTTTCTTTCGAAGCACCCACCTGGAGTCTAGGCAAGAGCATGGCAGCCCACATTACCATGGGACGCATTGGAGAAGTTTACAACAGGGAGCTTAAGGACACTATCTACCAAATATGTGGGCGCCGAGACGAGCAATGGGAAGTAATCAGCACCAGGAAGGATAGATCCATTGCAGCTTTCATCCAGGAGTTAAACCAACACATTCGACGTCAGGAAAACCAGATGTGCACGGACATGATCGACTTGAAGAAGGCGAAGACTAGGATCATCGAACTGGAGGAAGAACTCAAGTTTACACGCGATGGATATGAGGAGGAAATCAAGACACTACTGGAGAAGAATGACGACCTAGTCAAGAAGATCGGAGTATTCATGGGAGGACCAGCACCGGGAGACGAAGACGAAGATCCCACTTGCCCGGATAACTACATCATCATCGACGACACCGACTCCGACCCTAGTGATGATGACTTTGAAGACGAAGCTGGAGCGGACATCATGAAGTCTTCCACCAATCAAAATTTCTAGATGACCACCAACTATTATTAGTATCCCCCCATGTATTTAGTAGTAGTTGAGCACTTGTTTGATTGATTGAGTGAAATGATTGTGTTGTCTCATGTGCATATGGGTAGTGTTTTCTCATTAGACCCCTTTTCTATTCTAATCTCTTCCATCTAAACCCCTCAGATGCCTCCGAGACGTGACACCGGTTTTGCCTTCCCACCGGAGCTCACCCAGTTGATCCAACAGCAGAATGCGTTGATGCAATTGCTAGTTCAAAATCAGGGCAACAACAACAACAACAAAAACAACAACAACAACAACAACAACAACAACAACAACAACAACAACAACAACAACAACAACAACAACAACAACAACAACAACCCGCCGCCCGTGGACAACCTAGCCCGTTTTCTAAGGTTGCAGCCACCGGTGTTTTCCAGTAGCACTGAGCCCATCGTTGCGGACGATTGGCTACGCCGTATTGGAAGGGAGTTGACCACCGCAGGTTGCACATATGCTGAGAGAGTGCGCTTTGCCGCACATCAATTGGATGGACCAGCAGCCTCATGGTGGGAGAATTACACATCGAATTTTCCTATAGCCAATGTCACTTGGGACCAGTTTCAGCAAGCTTTCCGCACAGCCCATGTCTCCACTGGAGCTATGCAAATGAAGAAGCAGAAGTTCCGCAACTTACGCCAGGGGAACCGTACTGTGGCTCAGTACGTGGATGAGTTTAGCAAGTTATCTCGCTACGCCCCTGATGATGTGGCCACAGATGCCGCGAAGCAGGAGAAGTTTATGGAAGGGCTGAATGATGAGATGAGTATGCAGTTGATGGTAGCAACCTTCAACAACTACCAGGAGTTGGTAGATAAGGCTCTTATGATTGAAGGGAAGCAACAGCAGATTGAGAGCAGCAAGAGAAAATATGGACAAGGGAAGTATAACTCAGGAGCTCAGCAGAAGCCTCGCCTAACCCCGAACTCGGGAGGACTTGTTCATAACCACGGAGGCCACAACCACACTGGAGGAGGATCGCATAACCACGATGGTTCTAAGAATGGGAATGGGAACGGAGCCAATAATAATCAGAACCGCCCCAATCCAGCCACACCCGCCAAAAGGGACTGAAGTCATGTTACTTGTTTCAAGTGCGGGAAGACTGGACACTACGCCACAGAGTGCCCTGAAGGAAAGAATGGTAACGGAAATGGGAGCGCTGAGAAGAAGCCCAATTCATTCAACAAAGGACAAATGAACCACGTTAACGTGGAGGAGGTTGAAGAGCAGCCGGACGCGGTAATAGGTAAGTTTTTTGTTAAGTCATTTACCGCCCTTGTTCTTTCCGATACTGGTGCATCGCATTCATACATTCAAGGGGATTTGTGGATAAGTTTAAACTACCAACCCAAACCCTTAGGACCCCTCTTTTAGTGAGTTCACCCGGAGCTGAGTATATGGCTAGCCGATGGTGTGACCAGATACCCTTAACCATTGGCACACATGTTTTTCCGTCCGACCTAATTATCTTGGAGTCACAAGGATTGGATGTGATATTGGGTATGGAATGGATGTCGAAATTTGGAGGAAGCATTAACTGTGCTAGTAATTCGATTTATCTTACCACCCCGGAGGGAAAAAGGATTAAGTATGTGTCTAGGCATGTGCCTAGGAGGAGCCAAGTGAATGCCCTTACGGGAGTTGTTCAGGAGGAAGTGCCTGTAGTGAAGGATTACCCGGATGTTTTTCCAGAGGAGTTACCAGGCATGCCACCGGATAGAGACATTGAGTTTTTAATAGAGCTGTTGCCTGAAATAGGGCCAATATCCAAGAGACCCTATCGGATGCCCGCAAATGATCTGAAGAAATTAAGAAACAGATCCAGGAGTTATTGGAGAAAGGATACATCCGAAGAAGTTCATCACCTTGGGGAGCCCCAGTACTATTGGTTGAGAAGAAGGATAAATCCCTGAGGATGGTTGTTGATTATCGAGCATTAAATGAAGTGACGATTAAGAACAAGTACCCACTGCCGATGATCAACGATTTGTTTGATCAGTTGCAAGGAGCTAAAGTGTTTTCGAAGATCGATTTGCGATCGGGGTATCATCAGTTGAAGATACGAGAGAAGGATATACCGAAGACAGCGTTCACAACACGATATGGATTATACGAGTATACGGTCATGTCGTTTGGACTGACCAACGCCCCTGCATATTTCATGAGCATGATGAACAAGGTGTTCATGGAGTATTTGGACAAGTTTGTTGTGGTGTTTATTGATGATATTATGGTATACTCGAAGAATGAAGAGGAGCACAAGGAGCATTTGCATTTAGTTCTCGAGAAACTCAGGGAACACTAGTTGTATGCTAAGTTTAGCAAATGCGAGTTTTGGTTGAAGGAAGTCGGATTCCTTGGACATGTTATATCAGGAGAAGGTATAGCAGTAGACCCCAGCAAGGTTCAGTCAGTCACTGAATGGTTGGCCCCCACCTCAGTTAGCGAAACCCGCAGTTTTCTTGGACTCGCGGGATACTACCGGAGGTTCATTGAGAATTTTTCCAAGATTGCAAAGCCAATGACTGAACTGTTGAAGAAGGATACTAAGTTTAAATGGACAGAAGATTGCGAGGCAAGTTTCCAGGAGTTGAAGAAACATTTGACTACAGCGCCAGTGCTAACACTGCCAGATATACATAAGGAGTTCCAAGTGTACTGCAATGCCTCACGCTTAGGACTTGGATGTGTGCTTATGCAGGACGGGAGAGTTGTTTCGTATGCCTCACGACAACTAAAACCTCATGAGTTGAACTATGCCACGCATGATTTGGAGTTAGCAGCCGTAGTGCATGCATTGAAGACCTGGAGACATTACCTTATTGGAAACCGTTGTGATGTGTACACGGACCATAAGAGTTTGATGTACATCTTCACCCAGAAGGAGCTGAACCTTCGACAGAGGAGATGGTTGGAGCTTATAAAGGATTATGACATGAAGCTACACTATAATCCAGGAAAGGCCAATGTCGTAGCAGACGCTTTGAGCCGGAAGAGTTATGCTAATATCCTTGAAACTAAGGGACTGCCGAACGAATTAGCAGAGGACATCATGGAACTTCGATTGGATATTGTTCCTAGAGGATTTATTGCAACAATGGAGGTCCAGTCGACATTGCTAGACAAGATTCGGGAAGCTCAGAAGGATGACAAAGAGATTTCCGAGATAAAGGAGAAGATGGGCAAAGGAAAGGCCAAAGGTTTTTGTGAGGATGAGCATGATACCTTATGGTTTGAGGAGAGAATCTATGTGCCCAATAACCAGGAGATCAAGAAGTTAATACTTCAAGAACTCATGACTCACCATACTCGATACACCTCGGAAACACCAAGATGTATTTGGATTTGAAGGAACGTTTCTGGTGGACCGGTATGAAGAAGGATATTGCCGAGTATGTAGCCGTATGTGATGTATGTCAGAGAGTGAAGGCAGAGCATCAGAAGCCAGCAGGACTGTTACAGCCTATGCCGATACCCGAATGGAAGTGGGATAAACTTGGCATGGACTTTATCACCGGATTGCCCAGGACCAAAGCAGGATATGATTCCATATGGGCAGTAGTTGATCGCTTGACCAAGGTAGCTCACTTCATCCCAGTGAAAACCACTTATACAAGTGCAAAGTTGGCCAAGATATATATGTCCAGGATCGTATGTCTGCATGGAGTTCCGAGGACCATCGTATCAGATCGAGGAACACAGTTTACCTCAAAGTTTTGGCATCAGTTACACCAGACTTTGGGAACGAGATTGGAGTTCAGTACAACATTTCACCCGCAGACGGATGGACAAACTGAGAGAGTCAACCAAATTCTGGAGGACATGTTGAGAGCCTGTGCACTAGATTATGGATCTAGTTGGGATGACAATTTGCCATACGCAGAGTTTTCATACAACAACAACTATCAAGCCAGTTTGAAGATGGCACCATTTGAAGCCCTGTATGGACGGAGGTGCAGAACACCGTTAATGTGGGACGAGGTAGGAGACCGACAGTTGTTTGGACCAGACTTGATCAAAGAGTCCGAGGATAAGGTTAAACTGATTCGTGACAGACCGAAGATTGCTCAGTCCAGGCAGAAGAGTTATGCAGACTCAAAACACAAGGAGGTAACCTATGAAATTGGAGACCGAGCATATCTGCGAGTATCACCCTTGCGAGGAGTGAAACATTTTGGAGTTAAGGGAAAGTTAGCCCCGATATTTGTAGGACCGTATCGTATTTTGGAACGGATGGGAGAAGTTGCCTACAAGATGGAGTTACCCGAGGGATTGTCAGGAGTTCATGACGTGTTTCACGTTTCACAGCTGAAGAAGTGTCATGCTGAGATGGCAGATATACCGCTAAGAGATACAGTACCCATGGAGGCGATTCAGTTGGACAGTGATTTGACTTATGAGGAGAAACCAGTGAAGATTCTTGAGTTTGCCAGCAGAGTCACCCGCAGTAAGGTTATCAAGTTTTGCAAAGTTCAGTGGAGCCACCATATCGAGGATGAAGCCACCTGGGAACGAGAGGATGATCTCCGCAAAGACCACCCACACCTATTTTCTAGACAACCCGAATCTCGAGGGTGAGATACATCTTAAGGGGGTTAGGTTTGTAACATCCCAAATTTTCAATTTGGAATGTTATACATCAGATCATCATTGCATATCATGTTTTATTGCTTTTCCGTTCCGTAATCCTCGAAATCCTAAGCAACTCAAGGACCCTCAGAGAGAGTTGGGGATTTCCCGGTTTTCAAATTTGATTCTTTTATCAAATAATGAAACGAGGATTTGATTTTAATTATTTCTCTCCGAAAAATATTTCACATTAAAATTAAAAGAGAGGAGATAATAAGACTTCTCCAAAATAAATGAAATATTGGAGGAAAAATATTAACATCATTAATTTGTTTTTTATTTGATTTTATTCAGATTTTATTTGCATTAGAAAAATTGCACGTTTTCAAAATTGCATTTTAGGGCCAAGAAAATGTTCATCTTGTTTTAAATATTTTATTTAGACGGTGAAAATTTGTTTTGGCATTTTTAGATTTTTATTTATTTTTCTAGGATTTTATTTCTGTCGGCGGAATTGTTTTTTTAAAAAAATCTTGCGCCCGACTGGGCCTAAGGCCCAGCCGAGCCATGCCGGCCCAGCCGCCGCCGCCGCCTCCTGCGCGTGCGTGCGCCGCCGCCGCCGCCACTCAGACCGGAGTCCGAGTTGGACTCCGCCTCCACCGCGCCTTGCCCCCTCCTCCAAGCCGTCGCCCCGCCCCCTTTATATACGCCGCCACCCCGAGCCCCAACACCACCACCACCATCGCCGCCAACCCCGCCGCCTCGCGCAGCCGCCGCCGCCCGCGCTCGCCCCCACAGCTGCCGCCACCTAGCGCCGCCGCCAAGCCCACCACCCGCAAGCCGCCGCCCCATACCCCGCCTCGCCGGACCTCTCGGCGGAGGTATCCGCCGGATCCGAGCCGCCGGTTTTTTTGAAAACCGTTCGGTTTATTTTTTTTGAAACCCTAGTTTCGTTTTTTTCAATATATCGGTTTTTCTCCGGTTTATTTATTTAGCGAACGTTCGCTCGTTCGTTCGTTTTAACGAACGTTTTCTTCGTTTAGATCCAGATAACGAATGTCTGTTCGTTAATCCGTTCACCGCTTTTCTTTTTCTCGGATTTATTCCGCGATTTTTCTGATCGCGATTCCTGATCCGATCTTAGTTTCTGTTTATCTTTTTGCTCGTTTATCGGAATCAGGCGATTCAAGCGCCTGGAGTTTCATCTCAAAACCCTCTTTCCGTTTAACTAACTCAAACAAGTTTTTGCTACTGTAAAATTTGACCTAGGTTCAGATTAGTAAACGAAGCTTCTTTTTTCGTCGTTTGAGTTTCGTTGCTCCATTTGATTTGATTCTTTTTGCGAACCGGAGTTCTTAAGTTGAACTTTCTGGCCAACCTCTTTTATTTGAGTTTTTCTTGTGCATCGTTGCTTGTTACTTATGTATGATATTGTTTGCTTGCGATAGAATTCTCGGAGTGCGAAGCGTGTTACTACGAGTCTCTAGGATTCGCGGATCGTCAGCAAGGCAAGTAACACTTTGATCATACCCCTTTATCACCCAGTTTTATGCATTAGTTCCAATCCCCAAACATTGCATGATTAGGATGTCATTAACTTGTGGGTTGGGAAGTAGTTGATGAGGTAGAACCTATTGCCCTGTTATATTCAAACCCTTGGGAGTTACTTCTACGTATTGCTTATATTATGCTATGCTCATAGACGTGGTTTGGGTTTTAGTGAAATCCATGACAGATGTGAGTTTGTTAATTAATGGTTCAACTTAAGGTGGCAACTTAATCAAACAACTGGGTGGATTGAGGCACCTGGGGAACCCAGTGTTGCCTGTATTTTTGGAAATCCCGGGGTACCGTGTGATCTTCCTATGGACCGCCACCCAGGCTAAAAGGGAACTGAGATGATTCATGCTAGAAACTTTCGTGTGCAGCCACAAGCTATTATAGGCTCTAGCATAGTTGAGTAAGTTACGTGAAGCTCTTGAAGAGGCAGATCAGCAGGTAGTGGGACGTAGGTTTGGTATGGTCTGTCCGGAGTAGAGAGTTAATGTTTCTAAAAGACTGTGTCTCGGTCATCCGTTTCTCAAACACCATGTAGTGCGAGAAATCCAATGGAGGCGATAGAGTCTTGTGGGGAAAAGTGCGCAAACCTCTGCAGAGTGTACAATCTAATCATGGTTAGCCGTGTCCCCGGTTATGGACAATTCTTGAGTATCTAGTACTTGGGTTATCACATATATCTCGTCATGTTTAATTAATATTGTTGGGTTGTTAATCACTTTAATTGGGATTGAGTTGGAGGAACCTTCTCAGTGTTGTTCAACCACCATGCTAGTTAAATTAAAATCTATTCCTTTGTTGTAGGGAAAATTGGCTTTTCGCAAAATTGTAACCACAGAGCTTTTTCCACCAGCCATATATGCATGTAGTGTTAGCATTATTCTGTTCTTGCACTACTGTGTTACTTTGCCAGCATATTCCATGTGCTGACCCATTTTCGGGCTGCAACGTATTATGTTGCAGACTTTTCAGACGAGGAGTAAGGTTCGTTAGGTCGTTGCCGTGCAGCTCAGCTATGCCGTTGGAGTTGATGGACTCACTTTATCTTCCAAGCCTTCCCCTGTTATCGTATTAGATGGCCTTAAGCCATATTATTGTAATAAGTTCTCTCTTGAGACATTCGATGTAATAAGTGTGTGATTGCTACTCTGTTATAAATCCTTCGAGTACTGTGTGTGTCAGCATTACCGATCCAGGGATGACACTGAAGCACAGAGACTTGACCATCTGAGGTCATGTCGCTACAGTACCGGTAAAGTTTGCACCAACTCTCGATGTGAGAAAGGGCAATGCACGGTACCATAGAGGCTAGCAATGATGGAAGGGTAAGAGTGCGTATAATCCATGGACTCAACATTAGGCATAAAGAACTCATATACTTATTGCAAAAATCTACAAGCCATCAAAAATCAAAGTATTACGCGCATGCTCCTAGGGGGATAGATTGGTAGGAAAAGACCATCGCTCGTCCCCGACCGCCACTCATAAGGAGGACAATCAAATAACACCTCATGTTTCAAATTTGTTGCATAATGTTAACCATACGTGCATGCTACGGGACTTGCAAACTTTAACTCAAGCACTTCTCAAAGTCACAATTACTCTACTTGCATGACTTTGATATTACTACCTCCATATCTCAAAACAATTATCAATCATCCAACTTTTCTTAGTATTCAACGCACTCAAAGAAAGTTTCACAAATCTTGAATACCAAGCAAGTTATTATTAAGAAAATTACCATGATATTACGACTCTCAAAATAATTTAAGTGAAGCATGAGAGATCAATAGTTTCTTTAAAACAAACCACCACCGTGCTCTAAAAGATCTAAGTGAAGCAGATAGAGCAAAATTATAACTCTCAAAAGATATAAGTGAAGCACATAGAGCAAAACTACATAGCTCAAAAGATATAAGTGAAGCACATAGAGCAAAACTACATAGCTCAAAAGATATAAGTGAAGCACAAAGAGTATTCTATCAAATTCCACTTTATGTATGGCTCTCTCAAAAGGTGTGTACAGCAAGGATGATTGTGGCACACTAACAAACAAAGACACAAATAATACAAGACTGTCGGTGTACTAAAGTAGGGGTACCTTAGTACCCCGAACTTGTGCATGGGCAGTCGTAGCACCCCGCGGCAAGGCTTGCCAGGTGATCGCCAAAACTCTCCATGGTCCCTTTTTGGGCCATCCAAGAACAAAGTATTTGAGCCAAGGCCCCGACAGGAGGAGCCTGCCGGGAAGGCCACCCGAAGAGAGCAAGGCCCCGGCAAGAGGAGCTTGCCGGGACGACCGCTCGAAGTACAAGGCCCCGGCAAGAGGAGCTTGCCGTGAAGGTCGACCGAGGCACGACAAGAGACTTGTTGCGACACGTCACGCGTCCCGGCAAGGACCGGTGAGCGACAAGCTCCCGGGCGCGACAAGGCATCAACCACGGCAAGGCGCTTGCCGCGGCAAGTCACCACCCCGCGCCTGCGTTCCAGCTCATCCACCCACGCGTCGCTCTGGGGCCATTCCAGGCGTACGTGGCGAGAGGCTGCGCAGCCAGGGGCATGCGGTGGCGAAGCAACGCTGACAGGGTAGCCGTTGTGGCAAACGGTGGCGCCCCTGACGGTCCCTTTTCTGCACTGTTTGGGCGACTTAGACGGGCATTTAATGCCCTTGACCCCTGCCGTCAGAGTTAGGTATGATAGCACTGTGCAAACAGCTGTACCCAACACAGCGTTTTCCAGTTTTTGCCCCCGCCTACGTTGCCACCTGTGGGTAACCCCTTGCACATATAAAAGGAGGCCCCGTGCGCAACAAGAGGGAAGGAGGAGGAAGAAGGCCGCTCACGCTCGGTCTGATTAGTTGCCTGAGTGTACTGTAGCACTCAGCGCTCCCGAAACAAGAACACAATACAAACCACAAAGCAGCAGTAGGGTTTTACGCATCCGTGCGGCCCGAAGCTGGGTAAACCCCTTGTGTGCATCGCCTCGATCCGCTCTTTGCGCGACCTCCGCCCCCCGCCGAACCAAGAAAGGGGCTCGGTCCCCATAGGTGTTCGTGGAGGCAGATTTCCCCCGACATCTTTGGCGCGCCAGGTAGGGGGCGTCGAGGTTGTGTGAACCTGATCCGGCGTCTGCACAGGCTAGATCTCCATCATCTTCATTGAGATGCCACCGAAGAAGAAGGCTCCGGAGGTGGCTGGTCCGTCCGCGTCGAACCCACCGCCCCTGGAGCAAACGGTTGGTGGGGACGGCACCGGCGGCGGAACGGGCGTCGGTGAGCCAGCTCATGGTGCCACGGCGTCCGAACATGCACCGCGCCCCTCAGGAGGCACAAGACCAGCAGCGTCTTGGCACTCATGGTACCATACGCTCGCAGGACCCAGATCGAGCTGGCGGATCCCAGGGTGCTCAAGGCCAGCATACACACCAATGTGCTAGCGCGAGCGTGGCGCGACTGCCTGGTCCGGGTGCTGCTCCTTCTAACGTAGTTAGAAGTTCGAGCACATCCCGCTCCACGCGCCGTTCGCCGCCGCTGCCCACCACTCTAGCAGAAGCTCTAGCACGAGCTCAACTGCTCCTATACTACCCTCCAACAGCGGACAAGCTCGACGACTGGAGGGCCATGATACAGAGCCTCATTGGTTTCGCTAACGGCGACACCCCGCGGCAGCACAGCGCGTCGCAGCCGCGACAGGTCGGCCAGGCGAGAACCGATGGCGCCAAGACCGGTGGGGGTGCGACCACCGTGCACTCCCCGCCCCAAAGGCCAAGATCGCCGACTCGCCGGAACCATCACGACATTGCTGATGGCCTGTCAAAGTGCGCAGCACTTAAGTTACCTGTGGAACCAGGAACCTTTGTGCTCAAGCTGACTCAGCCATCCGTAACACCATCAACCGGACAGAGCAAGAAGAGGAAGTTGGTCTCCGGCGACTATCTTCCGGCAGAGCTCCCCGGAGCCGCCGCCAAGAAGGTCCCCAAGATCGACGCCAAGAGCGCTGAGGAGCCGTCTGCTCCGGAAAACCCCAGGGTTTGTTCCGTAGAAGCAGGCGCTCCCGACAAGTTTTGCTCCGGCAAGCTTGCCGGGGAACGTCAAGCTCCGGCTGAGCCCCAGATCCTCGCCGTAGAAGCGGACGTTCCCGCAGCAGCAGATGTGCCTTCAGTCCTTGTTGTCGAGCCACAGGCTCCAACATGGGCGCAACAGACTGTCCATTTCCTCCAGAACGGAGAGCTTCCCGAAGAACAAGAAGAAGCGGAAAGAGTAGCCCGGCGCTCGAGTATGTACCCGTTCGTCGACAACACGCTGTACAGAAGAGGGCGCAACGGTGTGAAATTGAAGTGTATTTCCCGGGAAGACGGACAAAAGCTGTTGGCAGAGATACATGGAGGCATATGTGGTCACCACATTGGCGCAACACACTTGCCGGCAAAGCGTTCCGGCAAGGTTTCTTCTGGCCGACAGCCCTCCAGGATGCAACTGCACAAGTAACCAAGTGTGAAGCATGCCAGTTCCATTCCAAGCAGATACACCAGCCAGCTCAAGCTCTCTAGACGATCCCTTTATCCTGGCCATTTTCGGTCTGGGGGCTCGACATCCTCGGCCCCTTCCCCCGAGCTGTCGGGGGCTTTGAGTACTTGTACGTCGCAATCGACAAGTTCACAAAGTGGCCGGAAGTGGAACCAGTGAGGAAGGTGACAGCACAGTCAGCAGTCAAGTTCTTCAGGTCGATTGTTTGCCGCTTCGGGATCCCCAAACAGGATCATCACCGACAACGGTATACAATTCACGAGCCGCGCCTTCATGCAATACGTCCAAGATCTCGGCGCCAAGGTCTGCTTCGCTTCTGTTGCTCATCCCAGGAGCAACGGTCAAGCGGAGAGGGCCAATGCCGAAGTGCTGCGCGGGCTCAAGACCAGAACTTTCGACAGGCTGCACAAGTGTGGAAGAAACTGGATCGAGGAGCTGCTGGTGGCTCTTTGGTCAATCAGAACAACGCCAAATCGAGCCACTGGCTAGACACCATTTGCTCTAGTCTATGGAGCAGAAGCAGTTACCCCCACGGAACTCGTATACGGGTCACCTCGAGTGCTCGCTTATGATGAGCTTGAGCAAGAGCGGATGCGTGAAGATGACGCGCTGCTCCTTGAGGAAGATCGTCTTCAGGCTGCTGTGCGAGCCTCTCGCTACCAGCAAGCTTTGCGTCGCTACCATAGCCGCAAAGTTAAAGCCAGAAGCTTCGAGGAAGGCGACCTTGTTCTTCGGCGCGCTCCGTCCGCCAAGAATCATAACAAGTTGACGCCGAAGTGGGAAGGCCCTTACCGGGTGAGACGAGTCACGAGGCCCGGCGATGTCCGCCTCGAGACCGAAGATGGCACTCCGGTGAGCAACTCCTGGAATATTGAGCATCTTCATAAGTTTTACCCGTAAGGCGCGGTTGTCGGACCCCGTCCGGCAACCAACCTTTTGTACAAGTCTTGCCGCTGTTGCATGTAATCCTTTGTACAAAGCCAGGCGCAGACCCTGAGCAGCAGTAAATGAAGCGCTGGCGCCCTAAGTTTTAGCATGCATGCTGAGTCGAGTCTCGTCCTTGGTTAGGGTTGATAGTGCCTAACAGCTGCTAACCCCTAGCTTAGAGGTCGAGTCTGCGTCCTTTTTCCTGTTCCTTCGTTTCCCTTGGTTCGCAGGGTTTTGCATATCCTGGCCAGACCGCTTAAGGACGAAGAAGAGAAGAAGGGCGGACCAGCATCTGATCCCCGGCGAACCAATGTTGCCGGGGGCTGCAAGTACAAAGATTCGCCCGCGGCAAGCCAAAGTTGCCGGGGGCTGCAATCCCAGATAAGTTTTTCATCCCTTATCATGCATTCTCTTATGGACTGAGGATGCGAAAACCTTGTTTCTTCCTAAAAAGCTACCGTGCTCCCTTAACTCTGGGCCCCAGAGCGCGTTCCTCGGGCCAGTTCTGGTAGTAGCCGCGGCGGCAAAGGAACGGAATGAGGGGCCCGAACCCGCCTCATCCCTACCTCCGCCAAAGGCATGAGGAAGGTCGAGTGGCGCGGGAAGACGGCAGGGCCTGTTGCCGGGCAAACAAGTGTCTATCTTAACGATATAAAGGATTCGCTCCTTGGCGTGGGTCTTACCCGCGAGACAAATGGCCCGGCAAACATCCCCTTTTCATTAAAAACATTCTGCTCAGGTACAGTTCAGAGAGAATGAAAAACATGAGAGATGGGATTACAAGCTTTAAATGCAACTAGAGCCCGAAGGCTTACAAGTTAAAAAGAGATAAGGTGCCCGTAATCCCTTTCTTGTCTCTCTCCTCAGGAGGTAGGACAAGGAGGCGAAAAGGGCAAAAGGGGCGCCTAGGCGAGCTACGGGTGGCAGAAGACACCAAGAGAACACCCCGGGGGCCATCTGAAAGCTGGACGGTGACGGCGGCGCCGGAAGCCGGGCTCGACGAGGCGGCAGGATGTCAGCACGCTGTCGAGGGCGCCGTGCCCTCGTACTCCGAGTTGACGGCCTTGCCGCCAGCCCTCTTCCTCTTTCGCAGCCTCGCCACGCTAGCCGCCAAGGAGACGACCCCGGGAAGCTCAAGGAGTCGGCGAACCGGATGATGGGGTCGCCGGTGCCACGCGGAGCCGCGACCGACGCCTAGTCGGACCCGTCATCCCGACGAACGCTACCCTCGTCGTCGCTGTCGCTCCCCTCCTCGTCACTCTCGCTCGAGGAGGAGCCTTCGCTGTCGGAGGAGCTATCCACGCAGCACCGGGCTCGGGTCCCGAAGCACCCGAAGACCTTGACGGAGAGGAGATCGCCCTCCATCAACTTAAAATGGAGGGTGAACCCCTCCATCAAGCTGTGGATACGGTCGAACGTCTTCCACCCTCGACCAAGATACATCACGCCGGGGGCTGGGGACTCAACGTGGACCCGCGTGCCGCTGATCCCGCAGCCCCTCATGCGTAGTCTTAGCGTCTCGGGTTGTTCCATCTCCATCACGCTTGCGAAGGGAGCCGGGAGACGGAGGCGACGACGAGGCGCCCGGCGCAGCCTAACAAAGAACTCGCAAGGGTCGTCCCCGATGTGGACCGCCGTGAGAAGAGGAGCCGCTGGCGGAGGCGAGGGCGGCGCATCGCCCCGCCTGCCTCTTCCCCGAGCGCCTCGGCCTCGTCCACGACCTCGTCCACGACCTCGCCCCCTCCCCCTTTGTAACGCCCAGATGTAACTTGCCATATTTGTAATCCAACTCTTGCCATTTCCGGCTATGTGTTATGATATTTCCTCCGTGGTTGGGTTCTCTCCGTTTTGCATTTTGGTCATGTCATGCATTTCATATCATGACATCATGTGCATCGCATTCGCATACGTGTTCGTCTCATAAATCTGAGCATCTTTCCCGTTGTCCGTTTTGCAATCCGGCGCTCCTATGTCTCCCGGCGTTCCCGTTTACATTTCTTCGTGAGCGGGTATTAAACATTCTCGGAATGGACCGAGGTTTGACTTGTGGCCTCGGTATAGCACCGGTAGACCGCCTGTCAAGTTTCGGGTCAATCGGAGTTCGTTTGGTACTCCAACGGTTAACCGGGCAACCGTGAAGGCCTCGTGTGTGTTGCAGCCCAACACCCCTTCAAAACAGCCCAATGACCCATCTAAGACACTCCCATGTCCTCCGCCGTTCGATCACGATCGCGTGGGCGAAAACCGCTCTTCATTTGGAGCCTCCTAGCTCCTCCTATCTATAAAAAGGCCTCCCCCTCCTTCATTTGCGGGCCCTGCTCCGCCGCCTCGCCCTCGCCGGAATCCGCCTCGGCCCGCGCGCCCCGATCCGATCTGGATCTGAGCTGCCCTAGGGTTGACTTTCCCGAGCCCAATTTTTCTTTAAGTCTTTTATTTTCATCATCATCATGCCATGTTCGACATGCCATAACTTTGCATCCATAGCTCCGTTTCGCGCGTATAATATGTCAAATTGTTCGTATCGAAGTGTACATCATTTTGTTTCATTGCATCATTTTCATTTGGAGTCATCTTGATGCCCGAAATGCTGTTAGAAGAGGGCTAATTGACGTTAGTTGCTGGATCTTATCTGAACATGCACTTTTGTCATATTTGCCATGATTGATGTGTACCTCCTGTGAAGTTGAGTCCTACATGAGTTTTGTAATATGCCATGTTACCTATCCAGAGAATTTTGCCATGTATTTTTATGATACTTGTGGTGACTAGCACAAGCATGCAAACTAGGTCACCTGATGTTGCTGATTTCAGAGACTTAGTGATTTCACTAAGTCCCTGACTGCTGTTATTTTTATGCCATGTGTTCATGTTGTTTCCGAGAGATCCATGCATAATTTGAGCATGTTCAGTAAGGGTGTTTTGAACTTGAGTATTTGATATATCCATCCATGCCTTTGATTGCAATTATGGAGTGCCATAGCTTGAGTCAGTCGAGCTCTACTTTTGCTTCAAAATGTTGCTGGCAGATTGTTTACGTGTTATTCGATTTTGCCAAGCTTGGTGTAGTTGATCCTTGCATGATATGATGTTATTCTTGCCATGTCTAGTTACTATGCCATGTATTCTTGATGTATGTATGCTTAGTTTACCATGCAATGCTCTGTAGTGAGTGCATCAAGCTCAGGAACATGCCTAGTCGTTATTAGTTTTCTGCCATGTCCAGTTTTCTGCTAAGTCTGAAACCTGTAACGAAACTTGCTTAATTGACATGGGTGTAATCATATTTTCTGATCCATTTTGACTTATGGTAAGTAAGGGACTTTTGTCAAGTGCTATGAGTAGATTCATGCCATGCCTTTCTTTGCTATATTCTGAACCTGTATCATATTGTTTCATTGATCTGAACATGTCATCCTGATGTTAGTTTTCTGCTATGTTGTTAATTTCACCAAGTCTGAGAACCTGTTATCTTGTGCACTTTTGACATGATGGTTTGGACCTGTTACGATGGGATCGAGCCGTATCTCAGTGTTCATCTATTATCGTGCATCTTGTGTAGATTACTGTCATATGCTTTTTTGCCATGTTTGGGTGCAGTAGATTAATTATTTGTTGCTTGCTAAGTAGCATCATGCTGTTAATGGCAGATTCGTGTCATTCTTGTATTGCTTGCCATTTGCAAACCGTGCATCCGATTCCGGTGATCTTTATATCGATTTCAACCGAAATCACCTCACCTATCCAGTGGCATGCTTGGTTTGCCAAGATTATGCCTTGTTCATCCTTGTCCTTCCGAAGCATGCATACGCATTGCATATCACCTCTCGCATATCATGCCATGTTTTGCATCATGTTACTTGCGCATTGCATCGTGGTTGATATTGGTTCCTTTGCTTGTTCTCTTGTCTTGGGTAGAGCCGGGAGACGAGTACGTGAACGAGGAACCTGTTGAGAACGCTTTCGAGGACCAAGCTTTCGACAACTCTGAGAACCTTGCAGGCAAGATGACCATACCCTCGATATCACTTCTATCTTTGCTTGCTAGATTGCTCGCTCTTTTGCTATGCCTATGCTGCGATACCTACCACTTTCTATATCATGCCTCCTATATTGCCATGTCAGCCCCTAACCATCCATGTCCTAGCAAACCGTTGTTTGGCTATGTTACCGCTTTTGCTCAGCCCCTCTTATAGCATTGCTAGTTGCAGGTGAAGATGAAGTTTGTTCCTTGTTGGAACATGGACTTGTTGTTCCTTGTTGGAACATGTTTACTTGTTGGGATATCACAATACCTCTTATATAATTAATGCATCTATATACTTGGTAAAGGGTGGAAGGCTCGGCCTTATGCCTGGTGTTTTGTTCCACTCTTGCCACCCTAGTTTCCGTCATACCGGTGTTATGTTCCCGGATTTTGCGTTCCTTACACGGTTGGGTGATTTATGGGACCCCCTTGACAGTTCGCTTTGAATAAGACTCTTCCAGCAAGGCCCAACTTTGGTTTTACCATTTGCCACCTAAGCCTTTTTCCCTTGGGTTCTGCAGACTCAAGGGTCATCTTTATTTTAACCCCCGGGCCAGTTCTCCTTCGATTGCTGGTCCAAACCGAGCGATGTCCGGCGCCCCTTGGGCAACCAGGGTCTATGCCAACCCGACGTCTTGCTCATCCGGTGTGCCCTGAGAACGAGATATGTGCAGCTCCTATCGGGATTTGTCGGCACATCTGGGAGGCTTTGCTGGACTTGTTTTATTACTGCCGAGATGTCTTGTAGTCCGGGATTCCAAGATTGATCGGGTCTTCCCGGTAGAAGGAATATCCTTCGTTGACCGTGAGAGCTTACCATGGGCTAAGTTGGGACACCCCTGCAGGGTATTATCTTTCGAAAGCCGTGCCCGCGGTTATGAGGCAGATGGGAATTTGTTGATGTCCGGTTGTAGAAAACCCGAAGTTGACCTTAACTAAAACACATCAACCGCGTGTGTAACCGTGATGGTCTCTTCTCGGCGGGGTCCGGGAAGTGAACACGGTGTTGGAGTAATGTCTAACGTAGGTCGTTTCAGGATCACTTCTTGATCACTTCTAGTTTCTCGACCGTGCTTTGCCTTCTCTTCTCGCTCTCTTTTGCGCTGTAGCCACCATATGCTAGTCGCTTGCTGCAGCTCCACCTCACAAACCCCTTTCCCACCTTTAAGCTTAAATAGTCTTGATCTCGCGGGTGTGAGATTGCTGAGTCCCCGTGACTCACAGATATTATCACCACAGTTGCAGGTACCAACGATGTCAGTGCAGATGACGCGACCGAGCTCACTTGGGAGTTCAACGAGGAACGTGGCCGTTACTATGTTTTTTTTCCAGATGATCAGTAGTGGAGCCCAGTTGGGTGATCCGGGGATCTGTTTAGCATTTGGGGTAGTTTTCTTTCATTTTGGTACCGTAGCCGGACCTTGAGTGTAATCTGTATGATGGATGTTATTTATGTACTTGTGTGAAGTGGCGATTGTAAGCCAACTATGTATCTTTCCCATTTATGTATTACATGGATTGTGTGAAGATTACCTCACTTGCGACATTGCTTTCAATGCGGTTATGCCTCTAAGTCGTGCCTCGACACGTGGGAGATATAGCCGCATCGAGGGCGTTACAAGTTGGTAATCAGAGCCTTTCCCCGACCTTAGGAGCCCCCACTGTTTGATCGTCTTTAGTGGCCGAGTTGTGTCTAGAAAAATGTTTTGAGTCATTTAGGAATTATATATCGGAGAGTTAGGAATTCTTTTTACTCCCCAGTCCCTTCGACCTTCTGGTAAGGCTTCCTGACGTAGAGTTTTGACTCTTCTCTTCTCAAATTTCACTAAATTTTTTTTAGGATCACGCGGGTATATTACAATTGTTCCGATGGTTTTATGATGACAACATTGTCTTGGTTGCCTCCTGACATTTAGGGGTTGTGGCAGTGTCCCGGGGAGTTGAGCTCCGAGGTGTTGTTGTCATAATTTTATCGTTGCGGTTCTGGAATACCTGAGTTTAGTACGCCGACATCGAAAATCTCTTTTGTACAGTTGTTGGTGAGATAACCCTGATAGCCCAGTACTGAGGCGAGTGCAGGGGTATTGCCATGACTTGTATAACGGATGCTTTTCGAAGGTTGAGGTAGACGATTTCCGAAGGTTTCTTGGTTATGCGTTGAAGGATGGATACAGCTGGTTGTAGGATTTGCTAGTTTGGGTGAGATATTATGCTTCCCCTGTATCCCCAACACCTGATTGCATAACCAGAAAGTTTCGGGAGTTTATAAGTGGGAATTCTTGTAGCTCTAGTATTTCTTCCGCAGATATTTGGTTTGTGATTGGGTAATCCTTACCAAGTATTTGTTCACTTCCGTACCTTGTTGATTTTATTCCTTACCATGTTCTAAGTGGCTTCTCAGCTTTGGAAGTGTGATGATTTACATTGGAATTCATTCGTTCATTCTTGTTCGAATGTTAATTGTGAAGACTATATGTTGCAATGTCGTTCCTTTGATTCAGCTTCAATATATCTCTGTCAAGATGCTAATGGATGTCACCCTCTTCAGGATGGCTCCACCAACGCGTCAGAATCCGGAACGCAATGAAGGGAATCAGGCTAACCCTCCGCCACCACCTCCGCCTCCGGAAGCTTGGCAGGCCCTGATGACTGCCACAAATGCCAATGCTCAGATTCTGATTCAGCTCTTGCAAGATCGCAACCAAGGGCAAGCTAATCAAGAGAATCAAGGCCAAGGCAACAATCAGCCGCACTTTGCTTCACTGAACCAGTTCCTTGCTAATCAGCCAAAGACCTTCAGCTACTGTGTCGAGGCCACAGACGCAGATGATTGGCTCGTGGACATCAGCAAGCATTTCGAGTGCAGCAATGTGAGACCTGAGGACTTTGTCAAGTTTGCCTCTTTTCAACTCAAAGATCAAGCTGCTGAGTGGTTCCAGCAATACAAAGATTCCAGAGGAGGTCGTGTGATAACCTGGGATGATTTCCGTCGTGACTTCAAAGCGCACCACATTCCAGAAAGTGTTGTTGAGCTTAAGCGTGAGGAATTCCGCAATCTCAAGCAAGGCAACATGTCTGTCTATCAATACAACACTCAGTTCCAGAAGCTCTCTCGTTTTGCAAGGCAAGACATTCCTGATGACAAGAGTATGATCTACCAGTTCAGGCGTGGTCTCAGAGAAGATCTGCAACTTGCTCTCGTGCTTTTCGAGCCATTAAAGTATGATGAATTCTACAACATGGCACTGAAACAAGAAGCTGCTCAGCTCAAGTGTGAGGCTTCTAAGAAGAGAGTCAGAGACGCAGTCCAGTCTTCTTCTTCCTCACTTGTGGCAGCTAAGCAACAGAAGTTCTGGTTGCCTCCTCCTCCTCCGTTCCGTCAGCCTTATCGGCAGAAGAACTCAAGTGGCCGTGGATCTTCCCACCCACCCAACCCTGGCTATCAGAACAAGTCTCAGAACCAAGCTCCAAGGCCAAGTGCTCCTTACCATCGTCCGCTCTCAGAAGTGACTTGTAACAAATGTCAGCAGAAGGGTCACTATGCGAACAAGTGCTTCAATCAAAGGCGCCTTCCGCCTCCTCCTCCTGTGAAATCTTCCAGCAATGCAGTGGTCAAGCATAATCCTAAGTCTGCAAAGGTGAACATGATGAACGCAGCTCAAGCAGAGGATTCTTCTGAAGTAATCATGGGTAATCTTCCTTTTAATGATATTCCTGCAAAAGTCTTATTTGATACTGGTGCATCGCATTCTTTCATTTCAAGACCTTTTGCTTCCATGAACAATTTGCATACTGTCGATCTGCCCAAGCCAATGGCAGTTTCCTCTCCGGGTTTGTTCATGAATACAAAGATGATGACTCCGGATGTTTCTATCAAGATGGGCGACTATAAATTTCTATCTTCTCCAATGGTGCTTGGTGACTCTGATATTGATCTTATTCTCGGGATGGACTGGCTTTCTAAGCACAAGGCTCAGCTCGAGTGTGCTGCCAGGGAAATCAAATTGACTCACACTTCGAACGATGTGATCATCTATGCTTCTCGTGATGATACCATTCGGTTGTTTTCTCTCAATGAGAATGATGAATTGGAGGCTATCTCTCAGATTCCAGTCGTTTGTGAGTACCAAGATGTTTTTCCAGAAGAGCTTCCGGGTATGCCTCCCCGTCGGCCAGTTGAATTCGTTATTGATCTTGAGCCTGGCACGGAACCCGTTTGCAAGCGTCCTTACAAGCTTGGACCAG
Organism: Aegilops umbellulata; assembly: GCA_032464435.1. NCBI lineage: Eukaryota > Viridiplantae > Streptophyta > Magnoliopsida > Poales > Poaceae > Aegilops > Aegilops umbellulata. Next base: position 82,578,133 of record CP136058.1, read on the forward strand.
ATGAGCTCAAGGAATTAAAGATTCAACTCGATAAACAAGAACGTCTGGGTCTGATCAGACCGAGTTCTTCTCCTTGGGGTTGTGGTGTTCTTTTTGTCAAGAAGAAGGATGGCACGGACCGACTTTGCGTCGATTACCGTCCATTGAACAAGAAGACTATCAAGAACAAGTACCCACTTCCCAACATCAATGAGCTATTTGAGCAACTCAAAGGTGCTAAGGTGTTCTCCAAGCTTGACCTTCGTATGGGTTATCATCAGATTCGCATTCGTGAAGAAGATATTCCCAAGACAGCATTCAGAACAAGCTTTGGTTCTTATGAATATACTGTCATGTCTTTCGGCCTCGTCAATGCTCCTCCATATTTCACTCGCTTGATGAATTTCATCTTCAACCCCTACATCAACGAATTTGTCTTGGTCTATCTCGATGATATTTTGGTCTTCTCCAAGAATAAGAAGGATCATGCCAAACATTTGCGATTGGTGCTCGACAAGCTCAGAGAGTATCAATTATATGCGAAGTTCTCCAAATGTGAATTCTGGCTTGATGAAGTTCTTTATCTTGGTCATATCATCTCTGCCAAGGGCATTGCTATTAATCCAGAGAGGGTGTCTGCAGTTTTGAATTGGAATCCCCCTCAGAATGTCAAGCAGCTTCGTAGCTTTCTTGGACTTGCAAGCTATTGCAGAAGATTCGTTGAGAATTTCTCCAAGATTGCCAGGCCTCTTTCCAACCTCCTCCAGAAGCATGTGAAATATGTCTGGTCTCCTGAGTGTGACGTTGCTTTCAACACTCTCAAAGAGAAACTCGTCACTGCTCCAGTTCTGACTCCTCCTGACGAATCCAAGCCTTATGAAGTTTTCTGTGATGCTTCTCTCCAGGGCCTCGGTGCTGTCTTAATGCAAGAGAAGAAGGTTGTTGCCTATACCTCTCGCCAGTTGAAGCCCAATGAAAGGAACTACCCCACTCACGATCTTGAGTTGGCGGCAGTGGTCCACGCTCTAATAACATGGAGACATCTCCTGTTGGGAAGGAAAGTGGACATCTTCACCGATCACAAGAGTCTCAAGTATATCTTCACTCAGCCTCACCTCAACCTCAGACAAACTCGATGGGTCGAAATGATTCAAGAGTATAATCCGAGTATTGAATACACTCCAGGCAAGGCTAATGTGATTGCAGACGCTTTGAGCAGGAAGGCTTACTGCAATAGCTTAATCCTCAAGCCCTTTCAACCGGATCTCTGTGAGGCTTTTCGCAAGTTGAATCTCCAAGTTGTTCCTCAAGGTGTTCTTGCCAACCTCTTTGTCTCTCCTACTTTGGAAGATCAAATTCGTGAGGCACAATTGTTGGATACCATGGTGAAGAAGGTGAAACGTGGTATTGAAAAGAGCATCCCCAAATACAAGTGCTATCGAGTTGATGACAGAGATACCCTTTTCTTCGAGGACCGGATCGTGGTTCCAAAGGGTGATCTTCGTAAAGTCATTATGAACGAAGCGCACAACTCTCTCCTGTCTATTCATCCTAGAAGTTCGAAGATGTACCATGACCTCAAGCAGTCGTATTGGTGGACTCGAATGAAGCGAGAGATTGCTCAATTCGTTAATGAATGTGATGTCTGCAGAAGGGTGAAAGCAGAACACCGACGACCAGCTGGACTTCTCCAACCTCTTGCTATTCCAGAATGGAAATTCGATCATATCGAGATGGACTTCGTGACTGGTTTTCCTAAGTCCAAGCGTGGAAATGATGCTATCTTCGTCGTCATCGACAAGCTCACCAAAGTGGCTCATTTTCTTCCTATCAAAGAGTCTATCACAGCAGCGCAACTGGCAGAGCTCTACACCTCCAGAATTGTCTCTTTGCACGGCATTCCGCAATTGATCTCTTCAGACCGTGGCAGCATCTTTAGCTCCAAATTTTGGGATTCTTTTCAGAAGGCCATGGGCACCAATATTCGCTTCAGCACAGCGTTCCACCCTCAGACTAGTGGACAAGTCGAGCGTGTCAACCAAATTCTTGAAGATATGCTCAGAGCCTGTGTTATCTCTTTCGGCATGAAGTGGGAGGATTGTCTTCCTTATGCTGAATTCTCTTACAACAACAGTTTTCAAGCCAGCTCGGGCAAAGCCCCATTCGAGATTCTCTATGGCAGAAATTGTCGTACTCCTCTCAACTGGTCTGAAACCGGTGAACGTCAATTGCTCGGCAATGATTTGATCTCAGAGGCTGAGGCTATGTGCAAGGTGATTCGTGAGAACCTCAAAGCCGCGCAATCGCGCCAGAAGAGCTATTACGATAGCAAACACCGAGATGTGGCATTCGAGATCGGAGACCATGTTTACCTCCGCGTCTCTCCAATGAAAGGACCTCGTCGCTTCGGTATCAAGGGGAAACTTGCCCCAAGATACGTCGGCCCTTTCAAGATCATCGGCAAACGAGGCGATCTAGCCTATCAACTTGAGCTCCCCTCCAACTTTGCAAATGTGCACGATGTCTTCCACGTGTCACAGCTTCGCAAGTGCTTCAAGACGCCTGAGCGCACCATCAACTTCGAAGAGATTGATCTTCAAGAAGATTTGTCCTATCATGAGCATCCAGTTGCCATTCTTGAGACAACTGAGCGCAAGACTCGCAACAAGTCAATCAAATTCCTCAAAGTGAAATGGTCACATCATTCAGACCGAGAAGCCACCTGGGAGCGTGAAGACCACATACGTTCCAAGTATCCGGAGTTCTTTCAGTCCTAGATCTCGGGACGAGATCCTCTCGTAGTGGTGGTGTGTTGTAACGCCCAGATGTAACTTGCCATATTTGTAATCCAACTCTTGCCATTTCCGGCTATGTGTTATGATATTTCCTCCGTGGTTGGGTTCTCTCCGTTTTGCATTTTGGTCATGTCATGCATTTCATATCATGTCATCATGTGCATCGCATTCGCATACATGTTCGTCTCATAAATCCGAGCATCTTTCCCGTTGTCCGTTTTGCAATCCGGCGCTCCTATGTCTCCCGGCGTCCCCGTTTACATTTCTTCGTGAGCGGGTATTAAACATTCTCGGAATGGACCGAGGTTTGACTTGTGGCCTCGGTATAGCACCGGTAGACCGCCTGTCAAGTTTCGGGTCAATCGGAGTTCGTTTGGTACTCCAACGGTTAACCGGGCAACCGTGAAGGCCTCGTGTGTGTTGCAGCCCAACACCCCTTCAAAACAGCCCAATGACCCATCTAAGACACTCCCATGTCCTCCGCCGTTCGATCACGATCGCGTGGGCGAAAACCGCTCTTCATTTGGAGCCTCCTAGCTCCTCCTATCTATAAAAAGGCCTCCCCCACCTTCATTTGCGGGCAAATCCACCCCGAAACCCTAGCATTTTTCCCTCCGCGCCGCCGGACGTGTCCGTCCGCCGCCGGACACGCCAGCGCCGCCGCCTGCAGCTAGTCAGGGGGCGACACGTGTCGCGCGCCGCCCCCTCCGCCGCGCAGGCCCGCCGGGGCCCGTGGCCGGCCCCCGCGGCCCGCTCCCCGCCGCCGTCCGCTCCGCCCGCGGCCCGCGACCGCCGCGGCCTGGGCCCGCGCTCCCGCGCTTGACCCGGCTCCCCGCCGCCGCCGCCTTCGCCGACGCGCGCCGCCCCGGGCGCCGTTCCCCGCCGCCGTCGCCGCGTCGCCGCCGTCTCCTGCGCGCCCCGCGCCGGACGCCGCCGCTCCCGCCGCCACCGCGCCGCCCGCCGCGCCCGCGCCGGCCCGCCTTCCGCCGCCGCCCGAGGCGCCGCCACCGCGCCCTGCTCCGCCTCCTCGCCCTCGCCGGAATCCGCCTTGGCCCGCGCGCCCCGATCCGATCTGGATCTGAGCTGCCCTAGGGTTGACTTCCCCGAGCCCAATTTTTCTCTAAGTCTTTTATTTTCATCATCATCATGCCATGTACGACATGCCATAACTTTACATCCGTAGCTCCGTTTCGCGCACATAATATGTCAAATTGTTCGCCTCGAAGTGTACATCACTTTGTTCCATTGCATCATTTTTATTTGAAGTCATCTTGATGCCCGAAATGCTGTTAGAAGAGGGCTAGTTGACGTTAGTTGCTGGATCTTATCTGAACATGCACTTTTGTCATTTTTGCCATGATTGATGTGTACCTCCTGTGAAGTTGAGTCCTACATGAGTTTTGTAATATGCCATGTTACCTATCCAATTTATGTATGGCTCTCTCAAAAGGTGTGTACAGCAAGGATGATTGTGGCACACTAACAAACAAAGACACAAATAATACAAGACTGTCGGTGTACTAAAGTAGGGGTACCTTAGTACCCCGAACTTGTGCATGGGCAGTCGTAGCACCCCGCGGCAAGGCTTGCCAGGTGATCGCCAAAACTCTCCATGGTCCCTTTTTGGGCCATCCAAGAACAAAGTATTTGAGCCAAGGCCCCGGCAGGAGGAGCCTGCCGGGAAGGCCACCCGAAGAGAGCAAGGCCCCGGCAAGAGGAGCTTGCCGGGACGACCGCTCGAAGTACAAGGCCCCGGCAAGAGGAGCTTTCCGTGAAGGTCGACCGAGGCACGACAAGAGACTTGTTGCGACACGTCACGCGTCCCGGCAAGGACCGGTGAGCGACAAGCTCCCGGGCGCGACAAGGCATCAACCACGGCAAGGCGCTTGCCGCGGCAAGTCACCACCCCGCGCCTGCGTTCCAGCTCATCCACCCACGCGTCGCTCTGGGGCCATTCCAGGCGTACGTGGCGAGAGGCTGCGCAGCCAGGGGCATGCGGTGGCGAAGCAACGCTGACAGGGTAGCCGTTGTGGCAAACGGTGGCGCCCCTGACGGTCCCTTTTCTGCACTGTTTGGGCGACTTAGACGGGCATTTAATGCCCTTGACCCCTGCCGTCAGAGTTAGCTATGATAGCACTGTGCAAACAACTGTACCCAACACAGCGTTTTCCAGTTTTTGCCCCCGCCTACGTTGCCACCTGTGGGTAACCCCTTGCACATATAAAAGGAGGCCCCGTGCGCAACAAGAGGGAAGGAGGAGGAAGAAGGCCGCTCACGCTCGGTCTGATTAGTTGCCTGAGTGTACTGTAGCACTCAGCGCTCCCGAAACAAGAACACAATACAAACCACAAAGCAGCAGTAGGGTTTTACGCATCCGTGCGGCCCGAAGCTGGGTAAACCCCTTGTGTGCATCGCCTCGATCCGCTCTTTGCGCGACCTCCGCCCCCCGCCGAACCAAGAAAGGGGCTCGGTCCCCGTAGGTGTTCGTGGAGGCAGATTTCCCCCGACATCTTTGGCGCGCTAGGTAGGGGGCGTCGAGGTTGTGTGAACCTGATCCGGCATCTGCACAGGCTAGATCTCCATCATCTTCATCGAGATGCCACCGAAGAAGAAGGCTCCGAAGGTGGCTGGTCCGTCCGCGTCGAACCCACCGCCCCTGGAGCAAACGGTTAGTGGGGACGGCACCGGCGGCGGAACGGGCGTCGGTGAGCCAGCTCATGGTGCCACGGCGTCCGAACATGCACCGCGCCCCTCTCAGGAGGCACAGGACCAGCAGCGTCTTGGCACTCACGGTACCATACGCTCGCTGGACCCAGATCGAGCTGGCGGATCCCAGGGTGCTCAAGGCCAACATACACACCAACGTGCTGGCGCGAGCATGGCGCGACTGCCTGGTCCGGGTGCTGCTCCTTCTAACGTAGTTAGAAGTTCGAGCACATCCCGCTCCACGCGCCGTTCACCGCCGCTGCCCACCGCTCTAGAAGAAGCTCTAGCACGAGCTCAACTGCTCCTATACTACCCTCCAACGGCGGACAAGCTCGACGACTGGAGGGCCACGATACAGAGCCTCATTGGTTTCGCTAACGGCGACACCCCGCGGCAGCACAGCGCGTCGCAGCCGCGACAGGTCGGCCAGGCGAGAACCGATGGCGCCAAGACCGGTGGGGGTGCGACCACCGTGCACTCCCCGCCCCAAAGGCCAAGATCGCCGACTCGCCGGAACCATCACGACATTGCTGATGGCCTGTCAAAGTGCGCAACACTTAAGTTAACTGTGGAACCAGGAACCTTTGTGCTCAAGCTGACTCAGCCATCCGTAACACCATCAACCGGACAGAGCAAGAAGAGGAAGTTGGTCTCCGGCGACTATCTTCCGGCAGAGCTCCCCGGAGCCGCCGCCAAGAAGGTCCCCAAGATCGACGCCAAGAGCGCTGAGGAGCCGTCTGCTCCGGAAAACCCCAGGGTTTGTTCCGTAGAAGCAGGCGCTCCCGACAAGTTTTGCTCCGGCAAGCTTGCCGGGGAACGTCAAGCTCCGGCTGAGCCCCAGATCCTCGCCGTAGAAGCGGACGTTCCCGCAGCAGCAGATGTGCCTTCAGTCCTTGTTGTCGAGCCACAGGCTCCAACATGGGCGCAACAGACTGTCCATTTCCTCCAGAACGGAGAGCTTCCCGAAGAACAAGAAGAAGCGGAAAGAGTAGCCCGACGCTCGAGTATGTACCCGTTCGTCGACAACACGCTGTACAGAAGAGGGCGCAACGGTGTGAAATTGAAGTGTATTTCCCGGGAAGACGGACAAAAGCTGTTGGCAGAGATACATGGAGGCATATGTGGTCACCACATTGGCGCAACACACTTGCCGGCAAAGCGTTTCGGCAAGGTTTCTTCTGGCCGACAGCCCTCCAGGATGCAACTGCACAAGTAACCAAGTGTGAAGCATGCCAGTTCCATTCCAAGCAGATACACCAGCCAGCTCAAGCTCTCCAGACGATCCCTTTATCCTGGCCATTTTCGGTCTGGGGGGCTTGACATCCTCGGCCCCTTCCCCCGAGCTGTCGGGGGCTTTGAGTACTTGTACGTCGCAATCGACAAGTTCACAAAGTGGCCGGAAGTGGAACCAGTGAGGAAGGTGACAGCACAGTCAGCAGTCAAGTTCTTCAGGTCGATTGTTTGCCGCTTCGGGATCCCCAAACAGGATCATCACCGACAACGGTACACAATTCACGAGCCGCGCCTTCATGCAATACGTCCAAGATCTCGGCGCCAAGGTCTGCTTCGCTTCTGTTGCTCATCCCAGGAGCAACGGTCAAGCGGAGAGGGCCAATGCCGAAGTGCTGCGCGGGCTCAAGACCAGAACTTTCGACAGGCTGCACAAGTGCGGAAGAAACTGGATCGAGGAGCTGCTGGTGGCTCTTTGGTCAATAAGAACAATGCCAAATCGAGCCACTGGCTAGACACCATTTGCTCTAGTCTATGGAGCAGAAGCAGTTACCCCCACGGAACTCGTATACGGGTCACCTCGAGTGCTCGCTTATGATGAGCTTGAGCAAGAGCGGATGCGTGAAGATGACGCGCTGCTCCTTGAGGAAGATCGTCTTCAGGCTGCTGTGCGAGCCTCTCGCTACCAGCAAGCTTTGCGTCGCTACCATAGCCGCAAAGTTAAAGCCAGAAGCTTCGAGGAAGGCGACCTTGTTCTTCGGCGCGCTCCGTCCGCCAAGAATCATAACAAGTTGACGCCGAAGTGGGAAGGCCCTTACCGGGTGAGACGAGTCACGAGGCCCGGCAATGTCCGCCTCGAGACCGAAGATGGCACTCCGGTGAGCAACTCCTGGAATATTGAGCATCTTCATAAGTTTTACCCGTAAGGCGCGGTTGTCGGACCCCGTCCGGCAACCAACCTTTTGTACAAGTCTTGCCGCTGTTGCATGTAATCCTTTGTACAAAGCCAGGCGCAGACCCTGAGCAGCAGTAAATGAAGCGCTGGCGCCCTAAGTTTTAGCATGCATGCTGAGTCGAGTCTCGTCCTTGGTTAGGGTTGATAGTGCCTAACAGCTGCTAACCCCTAGCTTAGAGGTCGAGTCTGCGTCCTTTTTCCTGTTCCTTCGTTTCCCTTGGTTCGCAGGGTTTTGCATATCCTGGCCAGACCGCTTAAGGACGAAGAAGAGAAGAAGGGCGGACCAGCATCTGATCCCCGGCGAACCAATGTTGCCGGGGGCTGCAAGTACAAAGATTCGCCCGCGGCAAGCCAAAGTTGCCGGGGGCTGCAATCCCAGATAAGTTTTTCATCCCTTATCATGCATTCTCTTATGGACTGAGGAATGCGAAAACCTTGTTTCTTCCTAAAAAGCTACCGTGCTCCCTTAACTCTGGGCCCCGGAGCGCGTTCCTGGGGCCAGTTCTGGTAGTAGCCGCGGCGGCAAAGGAACGGAATGAGGGGCCCGAACCCGCCTCATCCCTACCTCCGCCAAAGGCGTGAGGAAGGTCGAGTGGCGCGGGAAGACGGCAGGGCCTGTTGCCGGGCAAACAAGTGTCTATCTTAACGATATAAAGGATTCGCTCCTTGGCGTGGGTCTTACCCGCGAGACAAATGGCCCGGCAAACATCCCCTTTTCATTAAAAACATTCCGCTCAGGTACAGTTCAGAGAGAATGAAAAACATGAGAGATGGGATTACAAGCTTTAAATGCAACTAGAGCCCGAAGGCTTACAAGTTAAAAAGAGATAAGGTGCCCGTAATCCCTTTCTTGTCTCTCTCCTCAGGAGGTAGGACAAGGAGGCGAAAAGGGCAAAAGGGGCGCCTAGGCGAGCTACGGGTGGCAGAAGACACCAAGAGAACACCCCGGGGGCCGTCTGAAAGCTGGACGGTGACGGCGGCGCCGGAAGCCGGGCTCGACGAGGCGGCAGGATGTCAGCACGCTGTCGAGGGCGCCGTGCCCTCGTACTCCGAGTTGACGGCCTTGCCGCCAGCCCTCTTCCTCTTTCGCAGCCTCGCCACGCTAGCCGCCAAGGAGACGACCCCGGGAAGCTCAAGGAGTCGGCGAACCGGATGATGGGGTCGCCGGTGCCACGCGGAGCCGCGACCGACGCCTACTCGGACCCGTCATCCCGACGACCGCTATCCTCGTCGTCGTTGTCGCTCCCCTCCTCGTCACTCTCGCTCGAGGAGGAGCCTTCGCTGTCGGAGGAGCTATCCACGCAGCACCGGGCTCGGGTCCCGAAGCACCCGAAGACCTTGATGGAGAGGAGATCGCCCTCCATCAACTTAAAATGGAGGGTGAACCCCTCCATCAAGCTGTGGATACGGTCGAACGTCTTCCACCCTCGACCAAGATACATCACGCCGGGGGCTGGGGACTCAACGTGGACCCGCGTGCCGCTGATCCCGCAGCCCCTCATGCATAGTCTTAGCGTCTCGGGTTGTTCCATCTCCATCACGCTTGTGAAGGGAGCCGGGAGACGGAGGCGACGACGAGGCGCCCGGCGCAGCCTAACAAAGAACTCGCAAGGGTCGTCCCCGATGTGGACCGCCGTGAGAAGAGGAGCCGCTGGCGGAGGCGAGGGCGGCGCATCGCCCCGCCCGCCTCTTCCCCGAGCGCCTCGGCCTCGTCCACGACCTCGGCCACGACCTCGCCCCCTCCCCCTTTGTAACGCCCAGATGTAACTTGCCATATTTGTAATCCAACTCTTGCCATTTTCGGCTATGTGTTATGATATTTCCTCCGTGGTTGGGTTCTCTCCGTTTTGCATTTTGGTCATGTCATGCATTTCATATCATGACATCATGTGCATCGCATTCGCATACGTGTTCGTCTCATAAATCCGAGCATCTTTCCCGTTGTCCGTTTTGCAATCCGGCGCTCCTATGTCTCCCGGCGTCCCCGTTTACATTTCTTCGTGAGCGGGTATTAAACATTCTCGGAATGGACCGAGGTTTGACTTGTGGCCTCGGTATAGCACCGGTAGACCGCCTGTCAAGTTTCGGGTCAATTGGAGTTCGTTTGGTACTCCAACGGTTAACCGGGCAACCGTGAAGGCCTCGTGTGTGTTGCAGCCCAACACCCCTTCAAAACAGCCCAATGACCCATCTAAGACACTCCCATGTCCTCCGCCGTTCGATCACGATCGCGTGGGCGAAAACCGCTCTTCATTTGGAGCCTCCTAGCTCCTCCTATCTATAAAAAGGCCTCCCCCTCCTTCATTTGCGGGCAAATCCATCCCGAAACCCTAGCATTTTTCCCTCCGCGCCGCCGGACGTGTCCGTCCGCCGCCGGACACGCCAGCGCCGCCGCCCGCAGCCAGTCAGGGGGCGACACGTGTCGCGCGCCGCCCCCTCCACCGCGCAGGCCCGCCGGGGCCCGTGGCCGGTCCCCGCGGCCCGCTCCCCGCCGCCGTCCGCTCCGCCCGCGGCCCGCGACCGCCGCCGCCTGGGCCCGCGCTCCCGCGCCCGACCCGGCTCCCCGCCGCCGCCGCCTTCGCCGGCGCGCGCCGCCCCGGGCGCCGTTCCCCGCCGCCGTCGCCGCGTCGCCGCCGTCTCCCGCGCGCCCCGCGCCGGACGCAGCCGCTCCCGCCGCCACCGCGCCGCCCGCCGCGCCCGCGCCGGCCCGCCTTCCGCCGCCGCCCGAGGCGCCGCCACCGCGCCCTGCTCCGCCGCCTCGCCCTCGCCGGAATCCGCCTCGGCCCGCGCCCCCCGATCCGATCTGGATCTGAGCTGCCCTAGGGTTGACTTTCCCGAGCCCAATTTTTCTCTAAGTCTTTTATTTTCATCATCATCATGCCATGTTCGACATGCCATAACTTTGCATCCGTAGCTCCGTTTCGCGCGTATAATATGTCAAATTGTTCGTCCCGAAGTGTACATAATTTTGTTTCATTGCGTCATTTTCATTTGAAGTCATCTTGATGCCCGAAATGCTGTTAGAAGAGGGCTAATTGACGTTAGTTGCTGGATCTTATCTGAACATGCACTTTTGTCATTTTTTCCATGATTGATGTGTACCTCCTGTGAAGTTGGGTCCTACATGAGTTTTGTAATATGCCATGTTACCTATCCAGAGAATTTTGCCATGTATTTTTATGATACTTGTGGTGACTAGCACAAGCATGCAAACTAGGTCACCTGATGTTGCTGATTTCAGAGACTTAGTGATTTCACTAAGTCCCTGACTGCTGTTATTTTTATGCCATGTGTTCATGTTGTTTCCGAGAGATCCATGCATAATTTGAGCATGTTCAGTAAGGGTGTTTTGAACTTGAGTATTTGCTCTATCCATCCATGCCTTTGTTTGCAATTATGGAGTGCCATAGCTTGAGTCAATTGAGCTCTACTTTTGCTTCAAAATGTTGCTCTATCCATCCATGTCTAGTTACTATGCCATGTCTTCTTGATGTATGTATGCTTAGTTTACCATGCAATGCTCTGTAGTGAGTGCATCAAGCTCACGAACATGCCTAGTCGTTATTAGTTTTCTGCCATGTCCAGTTTTCTGCTAAGTCTGAAACCTGTAACGAAACTTGCTTAATTGACATGGGTGTAATCATATTTTCTGATCCATTTTGACTTATGGTAAGTAAGGGAATTTTGTCAAGTGCTATGAGTAGATTCATGCCATGCCTTTCTTTGCTATATTCTGAACCTGTATCATATTGTTTCATTGATCTGAACATGTCATCCTGATGTTAGTTTTCTGCTATGTTGTTAATTTCACCAAGTCTGAGAACCTGTTATCTTGTGCACTTTTGACATGATGGTTTGGACCTGTTACGATGGGATCGAGCCGTATCTCAGTGTTCATCTATTATCGTGCATCTTGGGTAGATTACTGTCATATGCTTTGTTGCCATGTTTGGGTGCAGTAGATTAATTATTTGTTGCTTGCTAAGTAGCATCATGCTGTTAATGGCAGATTCGTGTCATTCTTGTATTGCTTGCCATTTGCAAACCGTGCATCCGATTCCGGTGATCTTTATATCGATTTCAACCGAAATCACCTCACCTATCTAGTGGCATGCTTGGTTTGCCAAGATTATGCCTTGTTCATCCTTGTCCTTCCGAAGCATGCATACGCATTGCATATCACCTCTCGCATATCATGCCATGTTTTGCATCATGTTGCTTGCGCATTGCATCGTGGTTGATATTGGTTCCTTTGCTTGTTCTCTTGTCTTGGGTAGAGCCGGGAGACGAGTACGTGAACGAGGAACCTGTTGAGAACGCTTTCGAGGACCAAGCTTTCGACAACTCTGAGAACCTTGCAGGCAAGATGACCATACCCTCGATATCACTTCTATCTTTGCTTGCTAGATTGCTCGCTCTTTTGCTATGCCTATGCTGCGATACCTACCACTTGCTATATCATGCCTCCTATATTGCCATGTCAGCCCCTAACCATCCATGTCCTAGCAAACCGTTGTTTGGCTATGTTACCGCTTTTGCTCAGCCCCTCTTATAGCGTTGCTAGTTGCAGGTGAAGATGAAGTTTGTTCCTTGTTGGAACATGGACTTGTTGTTCCTTGTTGGAACATGTTTACTTGTTGGGATATCACAATACCTCTTATATAATTAATGCATCTATATACTTGGTAAAGGGTGGAAGGCTCGGCCTTATGCCTGGTGTTTTGTTCCACTCTTGCCACCCTAGTTTCCGTCATACCGGTGTTATGTTCCCGGATTTTGCGTTCCTTACACGGTTGGGTGATTTATGGGACCCCTTGACAGTTCGCTTTGAATAAGACTCTTCCAGCAAGGCCCAACTTTGGTTTTACCATTTGCCACCTAAGCCTTTTTCCCTTGGGTTCTGCAGACTCAAGGGTCATCTTTATTTTAACCCCCGGGCCAGTTCTCCTTCGATTGCTGGTCCAAACCGAGCGATGTCCGGTGCCCCTTGGGCAACCAGGGTCTATGCCAACCCGACGTCTTGCTCATGCGGTGTGCCCTGAGAACGAGATATGTGCAGCTCCTATCGGGATTTGTCGGCACATCTGGGAGGCTTTGCTGGACTTGTTTTATTACTGCCGAGATGTCTTGTAGTCCGGGATTCCGAGATTGATCGGGTCTTCCCGGTAGAAGGAATATCCTTCGTTGACCGTGAGAGCTTACCATGGGCTAAGTTGGGACACCCCTGCAGGGTATTATCTTTCGAAAGCCGTGCCCGCGGTTATGAGGCAGATGGGAATTTGTTGATGTCCGGTTGTAGAAAACCCGAAGTTGACCTTAACTAAAACACATCAACCGCGTGTGTAACCGTGATGGTCTCTTCTCGGCGGGGTCCGGGAAGTGAACACGGTGTTGGAGTAATGTCTGACGTAGGTCATTTCAGGATCACTTCTTGATCACTTCTAGTTTCTCGACCGTGCTTTGCCTTCTCTTCTCGCTCTCTTTTGCGCTGTAGCCACCATAGGCTAGTCGCTTGCTGCAGCTCCACCTCACAAACCCCTTTCCCACCTTTAAGCTTAAATAGTCTTGATCTCGCGGGTGTGAGATTGCTGAGTCCCCGTGACTCACAGATATTATCACCACAGTTGCAGGTACCAACGATGTCAGTGCAGATGACGCGACCGAGCTCACTTGGGAGTTCGACGAGGAACGTGGCCGTTACTATGTTTCTTTTCCAGATGATCAGTAGTGGAGCCCAGTTGGGTGATCCGGGGATCTGTTTAGCATTTGGGGTAGTTTTCTTTCATTTTGGTACCGTAGCCGGACCTTGAGTGTAATCTGTATGATGGATGTTATTTATGTACTTGTGTGAAGTGGCGATTGTAAGCCAACTATGTATCTTTCCCCTTTATGTATTACATGGATTGTGTGAAGATTACCTCACTTGCGACATTGCTTTCAATGCGGTTATGCCTCTAAGTCGTGCCTCGACACGTGGGAGATATAGCCGCATCGAGGGCGTTACACCCTTCCCCTTACGGCTGGCTCCGCCACCGCGGGTGCAAGGGGAGGAGGGGCGCGTTGCCTAGCAGCGACCCTCGCCGCCACCGATGAAGGACCAGGGTTCCCTTTCTCCATGGCGAATGGAGGGAGGGGATCAGAAGCCGAAGGGAAGGAAAGATGAAGGAGTGCGGATTTCCGTCGCCCCCTCTTGCTCTTTATAAAGGAGGAGGGTGGGGGCTCGGCCGCCCCGCTCAGCCAATCAAGACGCAGGGAGAGCAGGCGACTGGGACCGGCCTGCTGCCTCGACCCGCGACGGCCCGGTTTCCTGCCTCCACCGTCCGCAACTCCGGGTGCATGGAAGCCGCGTGGCTGGCGTGCAGGACCGAGGCGACCTCCCTCCACCCTGTGATCATGGGGAGCGGACGCCTCGGAAACCGTGCCTCGGCCCCGTCTAGCAAACGAGCCACGCCTCCACGCCTCCCTCCACTTACGGAGATGGCGCGAACCGTCCCCCTTTATTGCGACGTGACGCATGCCTGCGGGGCTCAGCCCCGTGCACGCCGCCCACGTCACGCACGCCTCTCCCCACGATGCCGCGTTCGACGCGTGCCGTTCGGGGAGGACGTGGTGGACGCAGAAGAAGATGCAGCGTGACCCAGGCCGCGTGTGCCCGTGCACTGTTTTGGGCCTGGCCCAACAGTGCTCGGCACCGTGTATGGCCCAGGCCTGGGGGCTCCTGTCGGTGTACTAAAGTAGGGGTACCTTAGTACCCCGAACTTGTGCACGGGCAGTCGTAGCACCCCGCGGCAAGGCTTGCCAGGTGATCGCCAAAACTCTCCATGGTCCCTTTTTGGGCCATCCAAGAACAAAGTATTTGAGCCAAGGCCCCGGCAGGAGGAGCCTGCCGGGAAGGCCACCCGAAGAGAGCAAGGCCCCGGCAAGAGGAGCTTGCCGGGACGACCGCTCGAAGCACAAGGCCCCGGCAAGAGGAGCTTGCCGGGAAGGCCGAACGAGGCACGACAAGAGACTTGTTGCGGCACGTCACGCGTCCCGGCAAGGACCGGTGAGCGACAAGCTCCCGGGCGCGACAAGGCATCAACCGCGGCAAGGCGCTTGCCGCGGCAAGTCACCACCCCGTGCCTGCGTTCCAGCTCATCCACCCACGCGTCGCTCTGGGGCCATTCCAGGCGTACGTGGCGAGAGGCTGCGCAGCCAGGGGCATGCGGTGGCGAAGCAACGCTGACAGGGTAGTCGTCGTGGCAAACGGTGGCGCCCCTGACGGTCCCTTTTCTGCACTGTTTGGGCAACTTAGACGGGCATTTAATGCCCTTGTCCCCTGCCGTCAGAGTTAGGTATGATAGCACTGTGCAAACAGCTGTACCCAACACAGCGTTTTCCAGTTTTTGCCCCCGCCTACGTTGCCACCTGTGGGTAACCCCTTGCACATATAAAAGGAGGCCCCGTGCGCAACGAGAGGGAAGGAGGAGGAAGAAGGCCGCTCACGCTCGGTCTGATTAGTTGCCTGAGTGTACTGTAGCACTCAGCGCTCCCGAAACAAGAACACAATACAAACCACAAAGCAGCAGTAGGGTTTTACGCATCCGTGCGGACCGAAGCTGGGTAAACCCCTTGTGTGCATCGCCTCGATCTGCTCTTCGCGCGACCTCCGCCCCCCGCCGAACCAAGAAAGGGGCTCGGTCCCCATAGGTGTTCGTGGAGGCACATTTCCCCCGACAAAGACGCTCCAAGCAAAACACATATCATGTTGATGAATAAAAATATAGCTCCAAGTAAATTACCGATGGAAGTGGACGAAAGAGGGGATGCCTTCTGGGGCATCCCCAAGCTTTGAATTTTCGGTGTCCTTGGATTATCTTGGGGGTGCCATGGGCATCCCCAATCTTAGGCTCTTGCCACTCCTTGTTCCATAATCCATCAAAAGAATTCACCCAAAACTTGAAAACTTCACAACACAAAACTCAACAGAAATCCCGTGAGCTCCGTTAGAGAAAGAAAACAAAAGACTACTTCAAGGTACTATAATGAACTCATTCTTTATTTATATTGGTGTTAAACCTACTGTATTCCAACTTCTCTATGGATTATAAACTATTTTACTAACCATAGATTCATCAAAATAAGCAAACAACACACGAGAAACAGAATCTGTCAAAAACAGAACAGTCTGTAGTAATCTATAACTAACGCAAACTTATGGAACTCCAAAAACTCTACCAAAATTATAAGACCTAGACAATTTGTTTATTGATCAGCAGAAATTGGAATCACTATTTTATCACATTCTGATGATTTTTAATAATTCAGGCACTGAACGCAAAGTTTCTGGAAATTACAGCAAGATCAAATAACTATCATCCAAGAAGATCCAAGAGGTCTAGCCTGGCACAAACACTAATAAAACACAAAACCACATCCAAACAGAAGGTAGATTGGTTATTTATTCCCTAACAGAAGAAAAACACAAAAAAACTACAAATAAAATTGGGTTGCCTCCCAATAAGCGCTATCGTTTAACGCCCCTAGCTAGGCATAAACGCAAGGATAGATCTAAGTATTGCCATCTTTGGTAGGCAATTCTTCAATGAGGCATCTACCTTCCTTAGATATCTCTTTATTTTTAGTAATTATCAAACTTTTAGGCACAAATCAAAAAATTCATTTGTAGCAAATGGTTCCTTAATGAAATAAAAAATATCGGGATGAATACTTATAGATTTAAGATCCACAGTTTCCTTACTAGATGATTCACCCTTATTCTTAGGAACATACATAAGCTTAGCAATTTTAGTGGGAGGACTAGGAGTATTCTTTACGGAAGAAAAAGCGGTTCCCAAATTGGTAACGATACCCTCAAGTTTATCGATTCTAGAGGAATCTAGATTTATTTTCTCATTGACCATGGGTTCCTTCTCCTTAATATTTTTCAAAGTCATTCCTACCTTAGATTCATATTGAGTAATTTGATTATGGATCTTTTTATCTAGATTTTCAATTTATTCAATAGTAGAAACTTTGTTTTCAATAATTTCAAGCCTTTGCATAACATGCTCCAAAGTTAGCATAGTTCCATTAACCAAAAGAGGTGGTGATCCAAATAAATCTATCATAGCATTATAAGAACCAAAAGTATGGATACCCAAGAAATTCCCTTCGGTAATGGTATCAAGGATATATCTATACCAAGGACTAGCACCCACATAAAAATTACGAAGAAGAACTGAAGTAGATTGCTTCCTGGTAGCTCTGTTTTGAGCATTGCAAATTCTATACCAAGCATCTTTCAGATTTTCTCCCTCCCTTTGTTTAAAATTTAGAACTTCATTCTCGGGAGATAACGGATAAGATATAAGACTAGCCATGATGACAAGATAGGCGAGAAAAAGGCAAACAAAGAAGGAGAAGGGGAAGGAGAAAGAGAGGGCGAATAAAACGGCAAGGGTGAAGTGGGGGAGAGGAAAACGAGAGGCAAATGGCAACTAATGTAATGCGAGAGATAGGGATTGTGATGGGTACTTGGTATGTTGACTTTTTGCGTAGACTCCCCAGCAACGGCGCCAGAAATTCTTCTTGCTACCTCTTGAGCTTGCGTTGGTTTTCCCCGAAGAGG
The DNA here is from genome assembly GCA_032464435.1 of Aegilops umbellulata. Classification (NCBI taxonomy): domain Eukaryota; kingdom Viridiplantae; phylum Streptophyta; class Magnoliopsida; order Poales; family Poaceae; genus Aegilops; species Aegilops umbellulata. Next base: position 82,595,408 of record CP136058.1, read on the forward strand.
AGAGGATGATGCAGCAGAGTAGCGTAAGTATTTCCCTCAGTCTTTGAGAACCAAGGTATCAATCCAGTAGGAGGCCACACTCAAGTCCCTCGTACCTGCACAAATCGATAGCAACTCGCAACCAATGCGATTAGGGGTTGTCAATCCCTTCACGGTCACTTACGAGAGTGAGATCTGATAGAGATAATATTTTTGGTATTTTTGGTATAAAGATGCAAAGTGAAAAGTAAAAGGCAAAGTAAAAAGCAAAACAAGATTAAAGTGATGGAGATTGATATGATTAGAATAGACCCGGGGGCCATAGGTTTCACTAGTGGCTTCTCTCAAGAGCATAAGTTTTCTACGGTGGGTGAACAAATTACTGTTGAGCAATTGACAAAATTGAGCATAGTTATGATAATATCTAGGCATGATCATGTATATAGGCATCACGTCCGTGACAAGTAGACCGAAACAATTCTGCATCTACTACTATTAGTCCACTCATCGACCGCTATCCAGCATGCATCTAGAGTGTTAAGTTAAAAATAGAGTAACGCTTTAAAAAAGATGATATGATGTAGAGAGATAAATTCATGCAATATGAAATAAACCCCATCTTGTTATCCTCAATGGCAACGATAAAATACGTGCCTTGCTGCCCCTTCTGTCACTGGGAAAGGACACCGCAAGATCGGACCCAAAGCTAAGCACTTCTCCCATGGCAAGAACTACCAATCTAGTCGGCCAAACCAAATGGATAATTCAAAGAGACTTGCAAAGATAACCAATCATACATAAAAGAATTCAGAGAAGATTCAAATATTGTTCATAGATAGACTTGATCATAAACCCACAATTCATCGTTCTCAATAAACACACCGCAAAAAGAAGAAGATTACATCGAATAGATCTCCACAAGAGAGGGGGAGAACATTGTATTGAGATCCAAAAAGAGAGAAGAAGCCATCTAGCTAATAACTATGGACCCGAAGGTCTGAGGTAAACTACTCACACTTCATCGGAGAGGCTATGATGATGTAGAAGCCCTCCGTGATGACGGCCCTCTCCGGCGGAGCTCCGGAACAGGCCCCAAGATGGGATCTCGTGGATACAAAAAGTTGCGGCGGTGGAATTAGGTTTTTGGCTCCTGTTCTGATCGTTTGGGGTTACGTGGGTATATATAGGAGGAAGAAGTATGTCGGTGGAGCCTCGGTGGGCCCACGAGGGTGGGGGCGCGCCTGGGGGTGTAGGGCGCGCCCCCCTACCTCGTGCCTACCTGGAAGCTTCCTTGGCGTAGGGTCCAAGTCTCCTGGGTCATATTCGGGAAGAAAATCACGTTCTAGAAAGGATTATTCTGTTTGGACTCCATTTGAATTCCATTTCTTCGAAACACTGAAATAGGCAAAAAACAACAATTCTGGGCTGGGCCTCCGGTTAATAGGTTAGTCCCAAAAATAATATAAAAGTGGAAAATAAAGCCCAATATAGTCCAAAACAATAGATAATATAGCATGGAGCAATCAAAAATTATAGATACGTTGGAGACGTATCAATGGTATTATTAGACGTTGTGTACCTGAGCATGAACAGGGACAAATCCTACGGAAATGTCACTCCGAAGCTTACGGAGGGCATCATGCTGGAGATGGAACTGCTCACAAGGTATTGCAATCTGGATTTTATTGGCTTACTCTCTTCAAGGATGCCCGTAAGTTTGCCTTATCTTGTGATGAATGTCAAAGAATAGGTAATATCAGTGAAGGTCAAGAAATGCCTATGAATTATTCACTTGCTATTGAACCATTTGATGTTTGGGGATTTGATTACATGGGACCTTTTCCTTCCTCTAATGGGTATACACATATTTTGGTTGCTGTTGATTATGTTACTAAATGGGTAGAAGCTATTCCAACCAGTAGTGCTGATCACAACACCTCTATTAAAATGCTTAAGGAAGTTATTTTTCCCAAGGTTTGGAGTCCCTATATATTTAATGACTGATGGTGGTTCACAGTTTATTCATGGTGCTTTCCGTAAAATGCTTGCCAAGTATGATGTCAACCATAGAATTGCATCACCTTATCATCCTCAGTCTAGTGGTCAAGTTGAACTTACACTACTGCAGGTTGCTGCTAATGCGACACTACGATCAGAGACCCTTCGATGAAACTGTGTGCGATACAATAATCGCAAACGGTGGTGTCAAATAACCATAAAAAGGTGCAAACCGTTTGCGATGGCGGGCACATCAAACATGGTTCTGATTTTAGCTGCGTGTGTGATGCTCAGCATACGGTTGATCCATACGAACTGTTAGCGATTAGACAGAACAACAGAAATGGGCAGCCATATCAATGTGTGTGCGATATACGACATATAGTTCGCTCGATGAACTATTTGCGATGATCGATCTGAACACAAACGGTTCGACGTAACAAGATGTGTGTGATACCCGGCAAACAGGTCGGTAATCAGAATTGTGTGCGATCATTATAGACAGCCCATACAAACTTTTTTTAATTGTGTGCTCGTCAGGGCACACAGTTCAACAAACCAACCTGTGGGCGGTAATGTAGAAGATCTCTGTCGAATACTTATTACTAACCGTCTGCAATGAGATTGATAGGATAAACAGAGATAACAAATTAATATGAGCGGACGGAAACAAAGATATGTACAGTCTGCTTAATTTAGTCCATCTTCTTCTTGTTGTTGTTGGATGGCCCCGTGACATCGTCTTGGCGAGGATGCTTCTTGCCGCTGATGGTTGGCTTTTCATCGTCGTCGCTGTCGTCATCGTCGTTATTGTCATCGTTGTCCTCCTCCTTGTTCGACCATTCCTCCTCATCATCGTCGTCCTCTTCTCCATCCTCCGACGGCTCCTCGTCTATCGGGTTGTCGTCTAACGACTCCGAAGGCGGCGTCCCTTCCATGATCCGGATATAATCGAGGTCTGGGCTCAACGCCGGACTCACGGAAGACGAGCGGGATGATTTCGATGTTGACGCATCATCGCGCGCCAGACTGCTGGTCGAACTGTCGTCCTTGTTGTCGCTCGACATGGCTGCAGAGTGTGTGCCAGTGTGTAGTGCGGCCTGCCGGGGACGATGAAGATGGTGGACACTTAAGCGGGGTATGTAGAGAAGAGGACATGCCAATTGAAGCGGGGGTTGACGTATTATCTAACCGCTGATATAATCAACCGCAATTATTTGTACCTAGTCGCTCCAAATTACCGGGTTGCGCATGACTCATATTGGCTGGTTTATTTTTTCAGGAGGAAAAGAAGGAAGAGTTTTGGGATTATGCACCGGTACTGGTATGAATGGAGTAGGACAGTTGGCAAGCAATACATTGAGCTCTTCTTATTGATAAAGCCAGTAATAATCAAACTACAAAGGAAAAGAAAAAAAGACAAAGGAAAATATCTGCATGAATCTTCGCGTAACATCAATGGCATAGGACCTAGATGTGCATTACTTAGAGCACATATAGATGTGCTTTAGCAATACTCTCAAACAAAACCCCTAATCATCATTGCAAACAGCGCATAGAACATGGCTTATGCGACAACCAGAACTACACATGCTAGTTCCTTCTTGTCTCTTGCTTTCATCTGTTGCCTATGATTGATTCTTTCTTGCTTCATCCTACTGATTGTACATTCCAGATCATCCAGTTTCTTCTTCAGCTTTACGTTATCTTCTGCGAGCTTGGTGATAACACTCCAGCCCTGCCATGCCATTCTTCGTCCAGCCAGTTAACAAAGGCACAAGCCTCATATCCCTGCCAATGTTAAATAGTATTCAGGATGAGCGGTGGCATTAACTGAAGTAAAATGATGAACTTAGCACTAACCTCTAAGGGGCAACTGAGAAACCACCTGCCAATGTCGAATTCCTTCGTGCATACACGTCGAGCGGGAGTGTGCCCGTGCACCCAACTACTTCTCGGTGGCGCAAAACACGGAGTAAAACTCGTGTTGCAGGAGTCTGGAGTCATGCTTCGGATCCGGCAACATATCGCTTTCCTGGGGGAGGGGGTGTCATTTAGGACTGATTCAGTAAGGAGCTATACTTTGGAAATGCTAAAAAAGATCGGGATAGCTTGGAACCTGACAGGACGATTTGGATCTGTAGTACACCTGCCTCCGAATGACCTTAGGCAAGTGCTCGGTGGCGACCGCCGTCATGGCGGCGATACAAGCAGGAGCAGCCGCACCGAAACCATCAGCACCACTCATCAGCATTCCCCCAATGTCATCACCACGCGAGGGAATTTGGAGGCTATGTAGGGATTTGGGGAAATGGGGAAACTGTGGGGATAAGCTAACGGTCGGGAACTACTTATGGTACTATATGTTGTATACGACACAATGTTTATAAATGTCATTTGTGTTAGGTATTACAACGTCACACACGATTTCCGCACCAAACCGCATGAGAAGACAACGTAGGTTAGACACGGTTGCCATTACATAACCGTATGTGATGTACTACCCTGTCCATATAATTGAGTTACAGTGATACCGTTGATACGTCTCCAACGTACCTACTTTTCCTAACGCTTTTCCTCTGGTTTTGGACTCTAATTTGCATGATTTGAATGATAACCCCGGACCGATTTTGTTTTCGTCAGAACTACCATGGTGTTGTTTTTGTGCAGAAATAAAAGTTCTCGAAATGGAACGGAACTTTGCGAGGAACTTCTATACAATAAACAAGAATTTCTGGAGCCAAGACCCACCAGAGGGGGGCACCTGGGTGGTCACAAACCACCAGGGCGCCCCCTTCCTGGCACACCCAGGTGGGTTATCCCCACCTGGTGGCCCCATAGACCCTAAAACCCACGCTATAAAATCCTATTTTATAGAAAAAATCAGGGAGAAAGAATTATCGCGATCCACGAGACAGAGCCGCTGTCACCTCCCGTTCTTCATCGGGAGGCCAGATCTGGAGGCCATTTGGGGCTTCGGAGAGGGGGATCTTCGTTCTTCATCACCACCAACCCTTCTCCATCACCAATTCCATGATGCTCCCCGCCGGGAGTGAGTAATTCCTTCGTAGGCTCGCTGGTCGGTGAGGAGTTGGATGAGATTCATCATGTGATCGAGTTAGTTTTGTTAGGGCTTGATCCCTAGTATCCACTATGTTCTAAGATTGATGTTGCTATGACTTTGCTATGCTTAATACTTGTCACTTTGGGCCCAGGTGCCATGAACTCAGATCTGAACTGTTTATGTTATCATCATTATATCCATGTTTTAGATCCGATCTTGCAAGTTATAGTCACCTACAACGTGTTATGATCCGACAACCCCAGAGTGACAATAGTCGGGACCATTCCCGGTGATGACCGTAGTTTGAGGAGTTCATGTATTCACTATGTGTTAATGCTTTGTTCCGGTTCTCTATTAAAAGGAGGACTTAATATCCCTTAGTTTCCAATAGGACCCCGCTGCCACGGGAGGGTAGGACAAAAGATGTCATGCAAGTTCTTTCCATAAGAACGTATGTGATGGTAGCTAGAACTACGGCGGTATTTCCCCGGAGAGGGAGTGATGATGTAGCACAGTGACGGTAGAGTATTTCCCTCAGTTATGAAACCAAGGTATCGAACCAGTAGGAGGACCAAGCAACACAACGTAAACATTAAATGGACACAAATAACAACACCTCACAACCCGACGTGTTAAAGGGGTTGTCAACCCCTTTCGGCTAACTGCGCCAGAAATTGGCAAGCGGACTTGAGATAAATTGTAGTAGATTGAAATAATAGATAGCAAATAAATAAAGTGCAGCTAGGTATTTTTGTATTTTTTGGTTTAATAGATCTAAATAAAAATGCAAACGTGTCGGGGAAACTGATCAACGAGCACCTATGGGGACCGAGCCCCTTTCGGTTCGGCGGGGGGCGGAGGTCGCACGAAGAGCAGATCGAAGCGAAGCACATGAGCAGTTTACCCAGGTTCGGGCCGCATGGATGCGTAATACCCTACTCCTGCATTGTGGATTGTATTGAGTTCTTGCTCGGGAGCGCTGAGTGCTACAGTACACACCAGCAGCTAACGAGACCGAGCGTGAGTGTTCTCCTGTTCGTCCTCCCTCTCTACGTTGCGCATGGGCCTCCTTTAATATGCTCAAGGGGTCACCGACAGGTGGCAACGTAGACAAGGGTAAAAATGGAAAGGTGCTGCGGTTGGTACAACTACCTGTACAGTGTATCATACCTAACCCTGACGGCAGGGGACAAGGGCATTGAATGCCCATCTGCGTCACCCAAACAGTGCAAAAAGGGACCGTTAGGGACGCCACCGTTCGCCACGATGGCAATCTTGTCAGCGCCTCTCACCACCGCATACCGCTGGCTGCACAGCCTCTCGCCACGTACGCCTGGAAGAGTCCCAGAGCAACACGTTGGTGGATGTGCTGGAGCGTGGGTACGGTGTGGTAGCCTGCCGCGGCAAACGCCTTGCCGCGGTCGTTGTCTTGTCGCGTCCGGAAGCTTGTCGCTCACCGGGTCTCGCCGGGACGCGTGGCGCGTCGCGGCAAGTTCCTTGAGATGCCTTGGTTGGCCTTCCCAGCAAGCTCCTCTTGCCGGGGTCTTGTGCCTTGAGTGGCCTTCCCGGCAAGCTCCTCTTGCCGGGTCCTTGTCTCCTTGGCTTGAATACTTTGTTCTTGAATGGCTCCGAAGGAACCACGGAGGACCTTGGCGGTCACCCGGCAAGCCTTGCCGCGGGGTGCCGCGACTGCCCGTGCACAAGTTCGGGATACTAGGGTACCCCTACTCTAGTACACTGACAGGAGCCCCCGGGCCTGGGCCATACATGGTGCCGAGCGCTGTTGGGCCAGGCCCAAAACAGGGCACGGGCACGCGCGTCCTGGGTTACGCCGTATCTTTCTCCGTATCCAGCGTGCCCTCCCCGAACGGCACGCGTTGATTGCGGCGTCGTGGGAGAGGTCGTGGGTGGTTTCTTTATTCGGAAAGGCGGAACGTCCGCCCCCTCCCTCCTTATAAGAAGGGGAAGCAGGGGCAGTTCGCCCATCCGTCCGTTGCTATTCCATCCTCGAAAATCTCCGCCACTCTCCTTCTTCCCAAAGCCGAAAGAGAGCAGCGCTCCGCCCCCCATCGCCACCAGCACCACCAACGCCGTCGACCTCCCTCACCACTTCCGCCATGGCTCCGAAAGCCGATAAGGGGAAGGTCGTGAAGTCGGCCGAGGCGCAGCGGCTCGCGGCGCTGCGAAAGGAGCGGGCAATCTTTCCCCCCAAGCTTGCCGCGAGGGATCTGAGGGAGTACTACTACCTCTTCTGGTCGACGGAGACGCGGGCGCACCCGCGCACGAAGGTACTTCCAGCCGCCGCTTGGCAAATGGCTCCAACTGGATACCCCTTCTTCGCCTTGTTCTTCTACTGCGGGCTCTGCCCGCCTTTCTCTGAATTCTTCTGTGACATTATGAACACCTACGGGCTCCGCCTCCTTGACTTCACCCTTAATGCTGTCCTAACCATGGCAGTTTTCGCACATCTCTGCGAAAACTTTGTCGGAGTCCATCCAAATGTAGCCCTTTTTCGCCACTTCTTTACGCCCCGAGTTGAGAAAGGAGAGCCTTTATCCGGCGGAATCGCCTGGATCTCAAAAGCCGGCAAGAAGGATGCTTATCTGGAGGGAGAGCTCCGCAGCAAGTGGGAGGAATGGAGAGCAGACTGGTGCTGGATTGTCAAGGAGAACCCGCAGCCGTTTACCGCCCGGCGCCTAACTCCAGTAGTGCGCGGCAGCGATTGGAGCAACGTGGCCCCGGAAGACGACAGGCTGAAGATTGCCGTCGCCCGGATTCAACGCCTCAGGCTTGCCGGGCTCACTGTAGGCACCGTTGGCGCAGATTTCCTTCACCGCCGCATCGCCCCCCTGCAGAAGAGGGGGAGACCCGCCTGGGAGTTCAAGAATGCGGCGGATATTATGAGGCTGCGCCCGGGCCTTAACTACAACTTCACTGTTCTAGAGCTCAACGTGATGCTCCAGGAGCTGTTCAAGTACGACCCTCAGCATCCCGAAGTGTTCAGGTTGCCGAGGGGCGTCGTTCCACTGTGCAACAATTCCTCGCTCAGCCGCATCCGTGCAATGATGCCGCTGTGTGACTCACATGGAATTGACCCAACTTGGCAAGAGCCTGCAGACGACGTCGTGCAGGCGTTCTTCGATGGCTTGGTAGAAACGCCGATCCGCCTCGACGAGCAGAAGGGCCTCACTCGCGACACCACCGATGAGGAGGTGAAGCGCATCGCCACTAGGCTGGAAGAGGCGGCGGCGGCCGCAGCCGCGGGCGATTTTGGATTCACCGTGGAGGAGGCAGAGGCAGCAGAGGCGGCAATCCTTGCCGAGTGAGAGAGGCTTACCGGTGAGGAAGAGCCTTCCGGGCATGACGTCGAGTTGAGCGAGCCCGCCGAGGATACGAGCGGCTCGTTGGAGATCGGCTCCTCTTCCTCTTCATCTTCGGGCATCTTGCCGCAAGCAGAGCCCCCGGCTCCACCAAGAAGGCGTCTCCGCAAGGCCGGGGACGTAGCGGAGCGGCAGACGAGTCGACCGTCGCCGCGCCGCGCGACACGCTCCACCGCGGCAAGTTCTGTTGCCGCGGGAGCATCTCACGCTGCTGCGGCAACTGGAGCGGGGTCTTCCCAAACCGCCGCCACTGCTCCCGCCAAGCGGCCAAGGGAACCTACTCCTCCGCCTCCTCGCGCCAGAGGCGAGCCAGGATTTGACTTCTCCGCGCTCAGCTCCGACGAGGAAGAAGAAGAGTAAGATTCTTGTTGTACTTGTATTTCTACAATTCTTGCTGTTTTGTCTTGTATTTCATTTGCTTTACTCTGAACTTATTCCTTTTTAGGACTCTGGCCCAGAGAGCGGCAAAGAGAGCCAAGGTCCCGTTGATCATCATCGAGGACGACCCCACCGTGACAGCAGGGGGTGCGCCTGAGACAACCTTGACGGACCCGGCAACTGTTCTTCAGAGCAGCCCCCAGCGCAGCCCCCAGCGTAAGTATATGGTTTGCTTCCCGCTGTTAGGCGCACATGGATACTCTTTGTTTGCTGATATCTGACTGTTGGTTTGTGTAGGAGCAGAGTAGCCCCACCAGGAGCGTCCGGAGACCGCCCCTGACATGCCATCTGCTTTGACCACACCGCCAAGGGAGAGTTCTCCGGCAAGGGAGAATCCTCCGACAAGGGAGAGCTCTCTGGCAAGGGGGAGTTCTCCGGCAAGGGAGAAGTCTCCGGCAAGGGACAGCACCAGCGACCCCCCGGCGGCGGAGACCACAACTGCAGAGCCTGACACAGGTAAACCTCTTGCTTCGAAACTTCCCTTGGGTTCTTCTTCGTTTGATCTTCTTTTTGGATATTTGCTTGACTTTTCCTCCTTTTTCCGGCTGTCAGACCCATCTGGTGTGGAGCCGATGGAGACCAAGGTTGCTGTCGACGACGCCGCTGCCACCGAAGAAGCGGCCGATGCTGATGACCCCGCCGGCGAAGAGGCCGCCAAGGCTGCCGCCGCAGCAGCTGACGAGGGGTCTGGTGATCGCACTGATGGCCCCGAGGCCGCAGGAGCGACAGGCGCTACGCCGGCCGCCGACCCCTCCGCCGTTGCCGCAGCCTCAGGCTCCGAAGAGCCCCAGCCAGGCGTCTACTTGAAGGCTGGCGATGGCGTCTTCATCAAACTCCCCTGGGCGTCGACGTTCAGGGCGCCGGTCGAAGGAGAAAACTTTGACGGAGAGGTGCTCGCCTCCGCTGGGCTGACGCTGGTTGACGCGCCAAGCAGCAGCAACGACGAGCCCGAGGAGGAGCGGCTGCTGCGGAAGCTGTTGTCGCTCTACCGCGCTCGGCAAGCCAAGCTGGAATCCCGCAAGGCGCTTGCCGTGAAGGCGGGAGCAGACATTGAGAAGCGCGCGGAGGAGCTCCGAGGTCTCAACCAGGCACCTCTCCGGTCCCTGGCGGAGGAGCGGGCGCAGCTCGATGAGGCGCAGAAGGCCTTCCTCCTCGAGAAGGCTGACGTCGAAGAGCAGCAGCGGATTGCCGCTGAGAAGCTGTCTGCACAGGAGGGCGAGCTGGCGCAGCGGAAGATCAACCTCGATAGCCACGAGGAGGAGCTTACCGCGCGCGAGCGAACACTCGGCGGAGCTCTCAAGGAAGCAGAGGACGCTGCCGCAGCTGCCGAGGCCGCCAAGAAGGAGCTAGAGACGAAGGTGGCGCAGCTGGAGGCCGATCTCAAGGCGAGCGGCGAGGAGCTTGCCGCGCTCAAGCGTGAGCGGGAGAAGGACGCCTACAGCCACGCAGAGCTGCAGGTCCGTCTTGCCGAGAAGGGCAAGGAGCTCAGCGCCGCCAAGGACTCCAACGCAGATCTTGAGTTGAAGCTGACCACTTTGACCAAGACGCTGGACGGTGCCAGGGAGCAGGAGGCGGCCTTGAAGAAGGAGATCAAGGCCGACAAGGCGCTGCTGGAAAGTGTTGCCGCCACCCAGAACGCTTTTAGGGAGACTGTGGAGCACTGGACGGAGGGTCTTGTGAATGCTGCCGCAGACATTGACAGGGAGCTGGCGCAGCTGGGGATGGAGGATCTCGGGTATCCCTCCGATGAGAACCTCCAAACCAGCGCCAAGCTCACTTTGTTCTTCAAAGGGGTGGCGACGGCCCTCCAGCGACTCCGGGAGAGGATCCCAAAGTAGCTGGCCGACGAGTCGTGCAAGATCTGCGCGGGAGCTCTTCAAAAGGTGTTGGTGAAGGTGGCCTACCGCAACCCGGGCCTCAACCTCACCAACGTCCTCAAGTCCCTGCCGTCGGATGCTGATGTGGAGGCGCTCAAGGCCCTTGTCGCACCCGTTGTGGACAAGGTGAGCGGGATCAAGAGGGTTGAGGGCGATCGTGTAGACTAGGCCGCCCGTTTTCTTCTTTTATTGTCGCTGCTGGTCATGTTATGAAAACAATCTATTAGAGCCGCGACAAGCTATCTTGTAATATAACTTTATTTTGGGTAGTGATTGCAATGTTATTTCCTTTACTCGATTCCTTCCTTTGTATGTTTTTGCCCTACACTTTTCTCTGTCCAGTTGATGGCGTTACAGACGGTTGAGTCAGCTTGAGCACAAAGATCCCTGGTTCCACAGGTAACTTAAGTGCTGCGCACTTTGACAGGCCATCAACAATGTCATTCTGAGTTCTTGGAACATGTTCCATCTGTAGGCCGACAAAGTGCTCTTCTAGCTTTCTCACTTCATCAACGTAGGCTTCCATCAACGGACTCTGATAACTCTTATTCACTTGGCGGACGACAAGATGCGAGTCACCCCTGACAATGAGCTTCTTGATCCCAAGGTCTACCGCGATCCTGAGACCGGCAAGCAAACCTTCATACTCTGCAGTATTGTTTGTTGCTTGCTCCTTGTGAAAGTGCATCTGGACTATGTACTTGAGGTGCTCTCCGGTGGGTGCGACAAGCGGCACGCCAGCACCGGCGCCTTGCAGCGAGAAGGCACCATCAAAGTACATCAGCCATGCTTTGCTTGCTTCCTTGACGGGGATGCTCGTTTCTGGAATTTCTTCATCTGGTGTCGGCGTCCATTCTGCTATGAATTCTGCCAATGCTCTGCTTTGGATAGTTGAAGTGCTCTCAAACTTGAGGCCAAAGCTTGATAGTTCCAGTGCCCACTCAACAATCCTGCTTGTCGCTTCTGGATTCTGCAGTATCCTCTTCAGCGGAAAGCGAGTGACAACTATGATCTCATGTGCTTGGAAGTAATGGCGCAGCTTTCTCGAGGCCATGAGAAGGCCGAAAAGCAATTTCTGCACACCAGAGTACCTTGACCTAGCCCCCTGCAGAAGGGAACTGACAAAGTAAACTGGGCGCTGCACCATTCTCTTCTGTATCTCCTCACGCGCCTGCGCAGATCCATCTTTGTCGGGACCAGAGCTTGTCGGGGAAGCCCCCTGCTTGTCGCTGGATGCGCCTGCCGTGGTTGCTGGCTCATCATCTGCCTCCCTCTTCGCTACTAACGCAGCACTAACCACTTGATTGGTTGCCGCCAGATACAGCAGCAACTTTTCTTGCGGCTTAGGTGCGACAAGTATTGGAGTGGAGGACAGGTATCTCTTCAAGTATTGTAGCGCAGCCTCCGATTCCGGAGTCCATTTCATTGGACCTGCCTTTTTCAATATTTTGAAAAACGGCAGGGCGCGCTCAGCAGACTTAGAGATAAACCTGCTGAGAGCTGCCACGCAACCGGCAAGTCTTCGTACATCCTTGACGCGCTTTGGTGCTTCAATCTGCTCAATGGCCTTGATCTTGTCGGGATTGGATTCAATTCCCCGCTGAGACACGAAGAACCCGAGAAGCTTGCCGGAAGGAACGCCAAACACACACTTCTCGGGGTTGAGCTTGAGGCTGATCTTGCGCAAATTTGCAAAAGTCTCTTCTAAATCTTGAATCAGAGTTGCCTTGTCCTTGCTCTTGACCACTATGTCATCCATGTAGGCTTCCACGTTTCTGTGTATTTGTGGTTCAAAAGCGGTATGGACTACCCTTGCGAATGTTGAACCAGCATTCTTTAAACCGAAAGGCATCCGTATGAAACAGTACGTGCCGCATGGAGTGATGAATGCGGTTTTCTCCTCATCCTCTTCTGCCATGAAGATCTGATGGTATCCTGAGTATGCGTCAAGAAATGAAAGCAAATCCGATCCGGCCGTGGAGTCAACAATCTGGTCAATGCGCGGCAAGGGAAATGGGTCTTTGGGACAAGCTTTGTTAACATCGGTAAAGTCGATTCAAAGCCTCCATTTCCCGTTTGCCTTGCGCACGACTACAGGATTGGCCAGCCACGTAGGATGGAGCACTCCTCTGACAAGGCCTGCTGCTTCCAACTTCTTGATTTCTTCTGCGATGAATTCTTGGCGCTCCACTGCTTGCTTCCTGACTTTCTGCTTGACGGGCCGCGCATGAGGACAGACGACAAGGTGGTGCTCAATTACTTTCCTGGGAACACCGGGGATGTCAGACGGTTGCCACGCGAACACGTCGACGTTCGCCCGCAGGAAAGCAATGAGCGCGCTTTCCTATTTAGGGTCGAGAGTGGCACTGATGGTGAAGGTACCACCAGTGCCGTCCTCCTTGGCGGACACCTTCTTGGTCTCTGGCGGAGCTGCCATTGTCTTCTTACACTTGCCGGTGGAGCTCGATGGTGCGTCCTCGACGGCAGCGCAGCACTCCGAAGAGGTGCGCTTGCCGGAGTGGGCATCAGAACTCTTGCCAGACTTGGTCTTCTTCTTCCCCCCGGTAGCTTTAGCGGCAAGTGACTTGCGATCCGTTGCGGCTGCTGCTTCCCGGTAAATCTTGCCGGCACAGATAAGAGCATCCTTCTTGTCGCCAGGGACAGAGATGACACTTATCGGGCCTGGCATCTTCAGCATGTTATACGCATAGTGAGAGGCCGCCATGAACTTGGCGAGTGCTGGACGGCCGAGAATCCCATTGTAAGGCAATGGAAAATCGGCAATGTCAAAAGTGACCCTCTCAGTTCTGAAGTTCAACTCGCTGCCAAATGTCACTGGCAACGTGATCTTCCCCTTCGGCTTGCTCATTCCCAGGTTGATTCCTTGAAATGTGTCGGTCTCTTCGAGCTCGCTGTCAGGGACCTGGAGTTTCCGGAGCACAGCGGAGGAGATCAGGTTCAAGCCGGCCCCGCCGTCAACTAGCATCTTAGTGACCTTGAGGTTGCAGATAGTTGGTGAAACCAACATCGGCAAGCACCCGACCGCAGTTGTGCGATCAGGGTGGTCCTCAATATCAAAGATGATAGGCGTGCTGGACCATTTCAGAAGCTTGCGTGACTCGACGGGTGGTTCTGCCGCATTGACTTCCCGCACCCACTACTTGAGTTGGCGGTGTGAAGTATGCAGAGAAGCACTGCCGTCAACGCACAAGACCTCTGTGGCTTTCTGGAACTCCTGCTCACTGGTCTCGACATCATCCATGTCTTCGTCGTCGTCGTCATCCTCATCCTTGTCGCGGCCGCGGGGAGGTCTGTCTCCTTGCCACTACTTGGCCTTGCCGCGGCGTCCTCCCCGGCCGGGGCGCTTCGTGTCGGATCCTCCAGCACCTCCTTGGGCTTTCTCCTTGTCGCGTCGCTTGTATTCGGCCTTTTGCAGCTCGACAAGCTGCTCGACCTTCTTGCAGCTCTGGAGGTCATGGCCCTTGGTGCGGTGGATCTTGCAGTACTGTTTGTTGGTGCCGTCCTGCTTGTCGGAGAGTGCCACGACCTGGCAGTTGGCGCATGCGGCAACCTCCTTGCCGGAGCTACCAGCTTTGGCTTTCTTGGCGCCACCTTCATTGCCGGACTGCTCAACAACTAGCACATCTTTGCCTTTCCTCTTCCTGTTGTTCCGCCGCCGGTTTTTCTTTGCCGGGGCTGCATCCTCGCTGTCAGATCCTCCTGTTCCTATATTATCTCCGAGGAGTTTCGTCCCTTCCTCATCACGTGCACACTTGTCGGCCAGGGCATACAGCTCACTGACGTCTCTGATCTTGCACATCGCCATCTCCTCCCGCATCCTGCGGTTACGCACGTTCTGATGGAACGCGCTGATGACCGCGGCAGGGTGGACATTTGGGATGTTGCATTGTACATGGCTGAATCTCTGGATGTACTTGCGCAGGGGCTCTCCTTCCTTCTGGGCAAGCAGATGAAGGTCACTCTCCTGGCCATGAGGTTTGTGGCCGCCTGTAAAGGCGCCGACAAACTGATGGCATAGGTCTGCCCAGGAGGATATGGAGTTGTCCGGCAAGTGCATGAGCCAGGACCTGACGTTGGGCTTGAGCGCCAGTGGGAAGTAGTTGGCAAGGATCTTGTCGTCCCGCCCCCCAGCAGCTTGCACCGCGATGGTGTAGATGCTAAGGAACTCCGACGGATGCAACTTGCCGTCGTACTTCTCGGGTACGTCTGGCTTGAAATTCTTCGTGCTGGGCCACTGGACTTGCCGCAGCTCATGGGTAAACGCAGGGCAACCTACCGCGTACGGCAGGTCGCCTGGTTACCCTGGCGCATGCATGTCGACAGAGGGCCTAGCGCGCTGGTCTGATTGATGCCGCGCTTCTCTTCGACGCTCGATGCGAGTACGAGCGTCTTCTTGCTGTCGTTTGTGAAGAACTTGGCGTTGATCGCGACGAGCTCGCAGATCTGATGACGCGGTGGAGTCGCTGTCGAGGTGGATCCGGCGAGTCGGCGATCTTGGCCTTCGCGGCAGGGAGTGCACGGTGGTTGCACCCCCACCGGTCTTGTCGCCATCGGCTCGTGACTGGCTGACTCGCCACGGCTGCGATGTACTCGGCTGCCGTGGAGTGTCGCCGTTGGCAAAGACGATGAGACTCTGGATGGTGGCCCTCCAATCGTCGATCTTGTCCGCCGTTGGAGGGTAGTCTAGGAGCAGTTGAGCTCGCGCCAAAGCTTCTGCTGGAGTGGCGGGTAGTGGTGGCGAACGGTGTGAGGAGCGGGATATGCTTGGACTTCTAACTGTGTTAGAAGGAGCAGTATCCCGTCCAGGCGACCGTGCCTCGCTCGTGCCAGCATGTTGGCGTGCACGCTGGTCTTGAGCATCCCGAGATCCACCAGCTCGATCTGGGTCCAGCGAGCGTATGGTACCGTGTGTACCATGACGAGCTCCCTCGCCGACGCCCGTTCCTCCGCCGACGTCTTCCCCATCAGCTGTTTGCTCCGGCGGTGGTGGGTTTGTCGTGGACGGAGCAGCCGCCAAAGATGTCGGGGAAACTGATCCACGAGCACCTATGGGGACCGAGCCCCTTTCGGTTCGGCGGGGGGCGGAGGTCGCATGAAGAGCATATCGAAGCGAAGCACACGAGCAGTTTACCCAGGTTCGGGCCGCATGGATGCGTAATACCCTACTCCTGCATTGGTGGATTGTATTGAGTTCTTGCTCGGGAGCGCTGAGTGCTATAGTACACACCAGCAGCTAACGAGACCGAGCGTGAGTGTTCTCCTGTTCGTCCTCCCTCTCTACATTGCGCATGGGCCTCCTTTTATATGCTCAAGGGGTCACCGACAGGTGGCAACGTAGACAAGGGTAAAAATGGAAAGGTGCTGCGGTTGGTACAGCTACCTATACAGTGTATCATACCTAACCCTGACGGTAGGGGACAAGGGCATTGAATGCCCATCTGCGTCGCCCAAACAGTGCAAAAAGGGACCGTTAGGGACGCCACCGTTCGCCACGATGGCAATCTTGTCAGCGCCTCTCGCCACCGCATACCGCTGGCTGCACAGCCTCTCGCCACGTACGCCTGGAAGAGTCCCAGAGCGACACATTGGTGGATGTGCTGGAGCGTGGGTACGGAGTGGTAGCCTGCCGCGGCAAACGCCTTGCCGCGGTCGTTGTCTTGTCGCGTCCGGAAGCTTGTCGCTCACTGGGTCTCGCTGGGACGCGTGGCGCGTCGCGGCAAGTTCCTTGAGATGCCTTGGTTGGCCTTCCCGGCAAGCTCCTCTTGCCGGGGTCTTGTGCCTTGAGTGGCCTTCCCGGCAAGCTCCTCTTGTCGGGGCCTTGTCTCCTTGGCTTGAATACTTTGTTCTTGAATGGCTCCAAAGGAACCACGGAGGACCTTGGCGGTCACCCGGCAAGCCTTGCCGCGGGGTGCTGCGACTGCCCGTGCACAAGTCCGGGATACTAGGGTACCCCTACTCTAGTACACCGACAAAACGAAAAGTAGATCGCAAGGTAAATACATGAGGAAGGAGACCCGTGGGCCGTAGGTTTCACTAGTGGCTTCTCTCGAGAAAAATAGCAAACAGTGGGTAAACAAATTATTGTTGGGCAATTGATAGAACTTCAAATAATTATGATGATATCCAGGCAATGATCATTACATAGGCATCATGTCCAAGATTAGTAGACCGACTCCTGCCTGCATCTACTACTATTACTCCACACATCGACCGCTATCCAACATGCATCTAGTGTATTAAGTTCATGGAAAAATGGAGTAATGCAATAAGAACGATGACATGATGTAGACAAGATCCATTTATCTATATGATGGTAGATATAGATCTCGTCTTTTTATCCTTAGTAGCAACGATACGTACATGTCGTTTCCCCTTCTGTCACTGGAATCGAGCACCATAAGATCGAACCCACTACCGGGCACCTCTTCCCGTTGCAAGATAAATAGACCAAGTTAGCCAAACAAAACCCAAATATTGGAGAAGAAATATGAGGCTGTAAGAGATCATGCATATAAGAGATCAAAGAAACTCAAATAACTTTCATGGATATAAAAAGATATGACTAATCATAAACTCAAAGTTCATCAGATCCCAACAAACACACCGCAAAAGAGTTGCATCATATGGATCTCCAAGAGACCATTATATTGAGAATCCAGCGAGAGAGAGAGAGAGAGAGAGAGAGAGAGAGAGAGAGAGAGAGAGAGAGAGAGAGAGAGAGAGAGAGAGAGGAAGCCATCTAGCTACTAACTACGGACCGGGGGAGCTACAAAGGACTACTCACGCATCATCGGAAAGGCATCAATGGAAGTGGTGAACCCCTCCGATGGTGTCTAGATTGGATCTGGTGGTTCTAGACTCTGCAGCGACTGGATGAATATTTTGACGCTTGTTCTAGGGTTTCTGGAATATTGGGGTATTTATAGAGCAAAGAGGCGGTCCGGGGGCACCTAAGGTGGGCACAACCCACCAGGGCACGCCTGGGCCTCTTGGTGCACCCTAGTGGGTTGTGCCCCCCTCGGGGCACCCCCCAGGTGCAACCAGGGCCCATTGCCTTTCTTTTGGCCCATAAAAATCATCGTGAAGTTTCGTGGCATTTGGACTCCGTTTGATATTGATTTCCTGCGATGTAAAAACATGGAAAAAATAGCAACTGGCACTTGGCACTATGTCAATAGGTTAGTACCAAAAATGATATAAAATGACTATAAAATGATTATAAAACATCCAAGATTGATAATAAAACAACATGGAACAATAAAAAATTATAGATACGTTGGAGACGTATCAGCATCCCCAAGCTTAACTCCTACTCGTCCTCGAGTAGGTAAGTGATAAAAATAGAATTTTTGATGTGGAGTGCTGTTCATCAAGTCATAACATATTCTTTTCTTTATAGCATGGACATTTGGATTTTTAGTTTTTCAAAGCAATTGTCTAGTTTTGACATAGTAATTTAGATACTCAAGCATACCAACAAGCAACCATGCCTTTCAAAATATCATCGCTAAAATAAGTTATCCCTAGCCCATCATGCTCAAACATTGATCTATTCATGAAACACACTCGGATATCAACTACACCCAATACTAGAGCACGATCATATTGCCTCCTAGTTGGTGCTTTTTATGAGAGAATATGGAGACTCAAATTTCAAAATAAAAATTGCATAAAAGTAAAAGAAAGGCCCTTCGCAGAGGGAAGTAGGGATTTGTAGAGGTGCCAGAGATCAAAGCGAAAAATTAGAGATAAAAACATTTTGGGAGGTGTATCCATCCCACCAACAAAAACGACTTAGAGTTCCGAACACTTTCCATGCTAGATATGCCATAGGCAGTTCCCAAACAGAAAATAAAGTTTATTTCTTTTTCCAACATTCTTTCACTTTCCATGGCTAGCTGTATCCACGGGTGCCCTCCATAGTAACACTTTCCAAGGAATTTATTATTTGGCAACATAAAGTAAATTAAATTTTTTTGCATTTCGGGACTGGGCATCCCTAAAACCTTGGCCTTACTCTTGTGCAATGACAAGTGAATAAACACTCATCTTGAGAATAACACATCCAACATGGAAAATATTAGCCACCTGTTACTGTTCCACGAGCGAAACAAACACACAAAAGAGAAGTTTATTTTTGAAAGTTAGAGATGGCACATGCAAATTTGCTTAGAACGGGAAAAGAGTACCGCATATAGATAGATATAGTGGACTCATGTGGAAAAACTGGTTTAAAGGATTTTGGATGCACAAATAGAGGTCATACTTAGTGCAAAATGAAGGCTAGCAAAAGATTGGGAAGCGACCAACCAAGAAACGAATAATCTCATAAGCAAGCATTAAGCATAATTAACACCGAATAATGCACCACAAGTAGGATATAATTTTCATTGCATGATTATTGACTTTCGTGCATGCATAGGGAATCACAAACCTTAACACCAATATTCTTACTAGAGCACAATTACTCGCCAACATAACTCACATATCACATCATCATATCTCAAAACTATTACTAAGAATCAAGTTTATTTTGTCCAATGATCTTCATGACATTTTTTACTTTATCCTTCTTGGATATCTATCACTTTGGGACTAATTTTCTTGTGTTGCTTTTCATCAGCTCAAACAAATATAAGTGAAGATCATGAGCATAACAAATTTTCTTTCTCTCAAAATAATTTAAGTGAAGCAAGAGAGAATTTCTTCAAATTTTACTAACTCTCAAATAAATCTAAGTGAAGCAAGAGATCATTTCTTCAAAATTAACAAAGCACGCCGTGCTCAAAAAGGTATAAGTGAAGCACTAGAGCAAATCCTAGCTCATAAAAGATTTAAGTGAAGCATAGAGAGCAATTCTAACAAGTCATGATATAATTTTGGCTCTCTCAAAGGGTGTGTCCAGCAAGGATTGATGACTTAAAACACAAAATAAAACAAGCAAAGACACATATCATACAAGACGCTCCAAGCAAAACACATATTATGTGACGAATAAAAATATAGCCTCGAGTAAAATATCGATAGTTGTTGGAAGAAAATGAGGATGACACTCGGGGGCATCCCCAAGCTTAGTTGGTTGCTCATTCTTGAATAATAGCTCTTACATCCTTCCTTCATCCATCGTAAGATAACCCAAAACTTGAAAACTTCAATCACACAAAACTCAACAAAACCTTCGTGAGATCCGTGAGTGTAAGAAAATAAACCACTACTATAAGTGCTGTATAAAACCAATTAATATTTTGTTTTTGTATTATATCTACTTTATTCCAACTTTTCTATGGCAAAAACTCATCAAAGAAAACCATAGAGCCATCAAAATAAGCACACAACACAATGAAAACAGAATTTGTCAAAACATAACAGTCTATACCAATCTGATTTAAATGAATACTTCTGGAACTCCAACAATTCTACCAAAATAGGATGACTAGGGAAATTTGTAATTAGTCTTCTGCAAAAAGAATCAGGGAAAAATCTCTTTCTGAATACAAATGAGAATTAATTTCGTGAGCACAAAGTTTCTGTGTTTTTCAGCAAGATCAAACAACTATCACCCAAGAAGATCCTATTGGTTCTACTTGGCACAAACACTAATTAAAACATAAAAAACACAATCATAACAGTAGCATAATTGTGCTAACACTCAATAACAGAAAGCAAAAATCAAAAATAAATTTTATTCATTGGGTTGCCTCCCAACAAGCGCTATAGTTTTACGCCCTTAGCTAGGCACACATTTTCAGCGATGCTCACACAAAAGATAATAATTGAAACACAAAGAGAGCATCATGAAACATGTGCCAAACACATTTAATTATAACATACTTCCTATGCATAGGAATTTTATAATAAAACAAATAATGAAGGAAATAAATGTAAAGCATATGCAAAGGGGATGAATAAAACCTTGACAATCTCAACATAACGAGAGGTAATTTAGTAACATGAAAATTTCCACAACCATAATTTCCTTTCTCATAATAATTACATGTAAGATCATGATAAAATTCAATGATATAGCTATCACACAAAATATTCTCTTCATGATCCACATCCATGCAAAGTTGATACTCTTCCAAAATAGTGGGATTATCATCAAATAAAGTCATGACCTCTCCAAACCCACTTTCATCAAAATTTTCATAAGATTGAAAAATCTTCAAATACGTGGGATTATTTTTAGCTAAAGTTGACACTCTTCCAAACCCACTTTCAATACTATCGCAAACATATTCATCATGAGGTTTAAATAAATTTTCAAGATCATTAGAATCATTATCACCCCAATCATGATCATTACAATAAGTAGTGGACATAGCTAAAAAAGCATCCCTGATGTCTACTACACAACCTTCTTCTTGTAGACGTTGTTGGGCCTGCAAGTGCACAGGTTTGTAGGACAGTAGCAAATTTCCCTCAAGTGGATGACCTAAGGTTTATCAATCAGTGGGAGGCGTAGGATGAAGATGGTCTCTCTCAAACAACCCTGCAACCAAATAACAAAGAGTCTCTTGTGTCCCCAACACACCCAATACAATGGTAAATTGTATAGGTGCACTAGTTTAGCGAGGAGATGGTGATACAAGTGCAATATGGATGGTAGATATAGGTTTTTGTAAACTGAAAATATAAAAACAGCAAGGTAGCAAGCGGTAAAAGTGAGCGCAAACGGTATTGCAATGATAGGAAACAAGGCCTAGGGTTCATACTTTCACTAGTGCAAGTCCTCTCAACAATAATAACATAGTAGGATCATATAACTATCCCTCAACATGCAAAAAAGAGTCACTCCAAAGTCACTAATAGAGGAGAACAAACGAAGAGATTATGGTAGGGTACGAAACCACCTCAAAGTTATTCTTTCCAATCAATCCGTTGGGCTATTCCTATAAGTGTCACAAACAGCCCTAGAGTTCGTACTAGAATAACACCTTAAGATACAAATCAACCAAAACCCTAATGTCACCTAGATAGTCCAATGTCACCTCAAGTATCAATGGGCATGATTATACGATATGCATCACACATTCTCAATTCATCTACTCAATCCAACACAAAGTACTTCAAAGAGTGCCCAAAGTTTCTACCGGAGAATCACGACGAAAACGTGTGCCAACCCCTATGCATAGGTTCATGGGCGGAACCCGCAAGTTGGTCACCAAAACATACATCAAGTGGCACGTGATATCCCATTGTCACCACAGATACGCACGGCAAGACATACATCAAGTGTTCTCAAATCTTTAAAGACTCAATCCGATAAAATTACTTCAAGGGGAAAAGTCAATCCATTACAAGAGAGAAGAGGGGGAGAAGAAACATAAGATCCAAATATAATAGTAAAGCTCACGATACATCAAGATCATGCCAAATCAAGAACATGAGAGAGAGAGATCAAACACATAGCTACTGGTACATACCCTCAGCCCCGAGGGTGAACTACTCCCTCCTTGTCATGGAGAGCGCCGGGATGATGAAGATGGCCACCGGTGAGGGATCCCCCCTCTGGCAGGGTGCCGGAACAGGGTTCCAAGAGGTTTTTGTTGGCTACAGAGGCTTGCGGCGGCGGAACTCCAGATCTAATCTTTGTTCTGGAATTTTTACGATACGTAGGTATATATGGGTGAAAGGAGTACGTCAGTGTACCGAAGGGGGGCCACGAGGCAGGGGGCGCGCCCCAGGGGGGTGGGCGTGCCCCCTACCCTCGTGAGCACATCCTTCATCTTCTGACATAGGGTCCAAGTCTATCTGGTAGGTTTCCTTCCAAAAAGAACTTATGCAGTTGATTTCGTTCTGTTTCGACTCCGTCTGATATTCCTTTTCCTCGAAACAGTGAAGTAGGCATAAAACAGCAAATCTGGGCTGGGCCTCCGGTTAATAGGTTAGTCCCAAAAATAATATAAAAGTGGATAATAAAGCCCAATAATGCCCAAAACAGTAGATAATATAGCATGGAGCAGTCAAAAATTATAGATACGTTGGAGACGTATCAAGCATCCCCAAGCTTAATTCCTGCTCGTCCTCGAGTAGGTAAATGGTAAAAAAGATAATTTTTGATGTGGAATGCTAGTTGGCATAATTTCAATGTAATTCTTCTTACTTGTGATATAAATATTCAGATCCGAAAGATTCAAGACAAAAGTTCATATTGACATAAAAATAATAATACTTCAAGCATACTAACAAAGCAATTATGACTTCTCAAAATAACATGGCCAAAGAAAGTTCATCCCTACAAAATCATATAGTTTAGTCATGCTCCATTTTCGTCACACAAGAATGCTCTCATCATGCACAACCCCTATGACAAGCCAAGCAATTGTTTCATACTTTAGTAATCTCAAACTCATAAACCTTCACGCAATACATGAGCGTGAGCCATGGATATAGCACTTTGGATGGAATAGAATATGATGATGGGGGTTATGTGGAGAAGACAAAAAAGGAGAAAGTATCACATCAACGAGGCTAATCAATGGGCTATGGAGATGCCCATCGATTGATGTTAATGCGAGGAGTAGGGATTGCCATGCAAGTGATGCACTAGAGCTATAAATGTATGAAAGCTCAACAAAAGAAACTAGTGGGTGTGCATCCAACTTGCTTGCTCATGAAGACCTAGGGCATTTGAGGAGGCCCATCGTTGGAATATACAAGCCAAGTTCTATAATGAAAAGTTCCCACTAGTATATGAAAGTGACAACATATGAGACTCTCTATATGAAGAACATGGTGCTACTTTGAAGAACAATATATGAGACTCGCTATATCATGTTGCTACTTTGAAGCACAAGTGTGAAAAAAAGGATAGTAGCATTGCCCCTTTTTTTTGGGCCTTCTTTTTTTTCTTTGGCCTTTTTTTGGGACAATGCTCTATTGAATGATGATCATCACACTTCTATTTATTTACACCTTAATGATTACAACTCGATACTAGAACAAAGTATGACTCTATATGAATGCCGCCGGCGGTGTACCGGGATATGCCATGAATCAAGAGTGACATGTATGAAAGAATTATGAATGGTGGCTTTGCCACGAATACTATGTCAACTACATGATCATGCTAAGCAATATGACAATGATGGATGTGTCATGAAGAATGGAATGGTGGAAAGTTGCATGACAATATATCTCGGAATGGCTATGGAAATGCCATAATAGGTAGGTATGGTGGCTGTTTTGAGGAAGATATAGGGAGGTTTATGTGTGAAAGAGCGTATCATATCACGGGATTTGGATGCACCAGCGAAGTTTGCACCAACTCTCAATGTGAGAAAGGGCAATGCACGGTACCTTAGAGTGCGTATAATCCATGGACTCAACATTAGTCATAAAGAACTCATATACTTATTGCAAAAATCTACAAGCCATAAAAAACCAAAGCACTACGCGCATGCTCCTAGGGGGATAGATTGGTAGGAAAAGACCATCGCTCGTCCCCGATCGCCACTCATAAGGAGGACAATCAAATAACACCTCATGTTTCAAATTTGTTACATAACGTTTACCATACGTGCATGCTACGGGACTTGCAAACTTCAGCGCAAGCATTTCTCAAATTCACAACTACTCAACTAGCACAACTTTGATATCACTACCTCCATATCTCAAAACAATCATCAATCGTCAAACTTCTGTTAGTATTCAACACACTCATTAGAATTCTTACACATCTTTTATGCTCAGCATATTAGGATTTTAAGAAAATTACCATGCTATTTAAGACTCTCAAAATAATATAAGTGAAGCATGAGAGTTCATCTATTTCTTCAAAATAAAACTACCAACGTGCTCTAAAAGATATAAGTGAAGCCCTAGAGCAAACAACAAACTACTCCAAAAGATATAAGTGAAGATCAATGAGTAGTCGAATAATTATGCAACTATGTGAACACTCCCCCACATTTAAGAATTTCAGATCTTGGTATCTTATTCAAACAGCAAGCAAAGGAATAGAAAATAAAATGACGCTCCAAGCAAAACACATATCATGTGGTGAATAAAAATATAGCTCCAAGTAAAGTTACCGATGAACGAAGACGAAAGAGGGAATACCTTCCGGGGCATCCCCAAGCTTAGACGCTTGGTTATCCTTGAATATTACCTTGGGGTGCTGTCGGGGGGAATCGGCTTCCTCGAACACCTATGGGGACCGAGCCCCTTGCTAGTTCGGCGGGGGGCGGAGGTTGCACAAAGAGCAGATCGAGGCGGTGCACACAGGGGGATTTTACCCAGCTTCGGGCCGCAAAGATGCGTAAGACCCTACTGCTGCTTGGTGGATTGTATTGTGTTCTTGCTCGGGACCGCGCGGTGCTACAGTACACGCGGGCCGCCGGCGAGGTCGGGCGTAAAGATTGGTCTCCCTTCCCTACGTGCGCATGGGGCCTCCTTTTATATGCTCAAGGGGTTACCCACAGTTGGCAGCGTAGGTGAGGGCAAAAATGGTAGAATGCTGTAGTGGGTACAGCTACCTGCACAGTGGCTGTATAGTGCTATCATACCTAACTCTGACGGCGGGGGACAAGGGCATTAAATGCCCGTCCGTGTCGCCTAGACGGAGCAGGGGAGTGGACCGTCAGGAGCGCCACCGTTTGCCATGATGGCTACTCTGTCAGCTTTGCTTCGCCACTGCATGCTCCTCGCTGCCTAGCCTCCGCCACGTGTGCCTGGGATGCCCCCCAGAGCGACATGTTGGTGGGTGAGCTGGAGCGCAGGCACGAGGTGGTAACTTGCCGCGGCAAGCGCCTTGCCGCGGTGGATGTCTTGTCGCGCCCGAGAGCTTGTTGCTCACCGGGCCTTGCCGGGGCGCGGGGCGCGCTGTGGCAGGGTCCTTGTCGTGCCATGGATGGCCTTCCCGGCAAGCTCCTCTTGCCGGGGTCTTGTGCTTCGAGCGGCAGTCCCGGCAAACTCCTCTTGCCAGGGCCTTGCTCTCTTCGGGTGGCCTTCCCGGCAAGCTCCTCTTGCCGGGGCCTTGGCTCAAATACTTTGTTCTTGAACGGCCCAAGAGGGGACCATTAAGGGTCTTGGCGATCGCCTGGCAGGCCTTGCCGCGGGGTGCTACGACTGCCCGTGCACAAGTTCGGGGTACTAAGGTACCGCTACTTTAGTACACCGACAGGAGCCCCTGGGCCTGGGCCATACACGGTGCCGAGCACTGTTGGGCCAGGCCCAAAACAGTGCACGGGCACGCGCGGCCTGGGTCACGGTACATCTTTTTCTGCGCCCACCACGTCCTCCCCGAACGGCACGCGTCGAATGCGGCATCATGGGGGAGAGGCGTGCGTGACGTGGGTGGCGTGCGCGGGGCCGAGCCCTGCAGGCATGCGTCACGTCGCAATAAATGGGGACGATTCGTGCCATCTTCATAAGTAGAGGGAGGTGTGGAGGCGTGGCTCCTTTGCTGGATGGGGCCGAGGCACGGTTTCCGAGGCGGCCTCTCCCCCACGATCCTGTCGGTGTCTTCTGCCACCCGTAGCTCGCCTAGGCGCTCCTTTTGCCCTTTTCGCCTCCTTGTCCTACCTCCTGAGGAGAGAGACAAGAAAGGGATTACGGGCATCTTATCTTTTTTCAATCTGTAAGCCCTCGGGCCTTAGCTGTGTTTAAAACTTGTAATCCCATCTTTTCATGTTTTTCATTCTCTCTGAACTGTACCTGAGCGGAATGTTTTTAATGAAAAGGGGATGTTTGCCGGGCCATTTGTCCCGTGGGTAAAACCCACGCCAAGGAACGAATCCTTTATATCGTTAAGATAGACACTTATTTGCCCGGCAACAGGCCCTGCCGTCTTCCCGCACCACTCGACCCTCCTCACGCCTTTGGCGGAGGCGGGGAGAAGGCGGGATCCGGCCCCCCGCTTCGCCCCTTTGCCGCCGCGACTACTACCAAGACGGGCCCCAGGAACGCGCTCTAGGGCATGTCGTCGAGGGAGCACGGCAGCTTTTAGGGGGAAAAGGGGTTTTCGTATTCCACAGTTCATGAGAGAATGCATGACAAGGGATGCGAAAACTTATCTGGGATTGCAGCCCCCGGAAGCTTTGGCTTGCCGCGGGCGAATCTTCGTACTTGCAGCCCCCGGCAACACTGGTTTGCCGGGGACCAGATGCTGGTCCGCCCTTCTTCTCTTCTTCGTCCTTAAGCGGTCTGGCCAGGATATGCAAAACCCTGCGAACCAAAGGAAACGAAAGAACAATAAAAGGGACGCAGACTCGACCTCTAAGCTAGGGGTTAGCAGCTGTTAGGCACTATCAACCCTAACCAAGGACGAGACTCGACTCAGCATGCATGCTAAAACTTAGGGCGCCAGCGCTTCCTTTCTGCTGCTCAGGGTCTGCGCCTGGCTTTGTACAAAGGATTACATGCAACTGCGGCAAGACTTGTACAAAAGGTTGGTTGCCGGGCGGGCCCCGACAACCGCGCCTTACGGGTAAAACTTACGAAGATGCTCAATATTCCAGGAGTTGCTCACCGGAGTGCCATCTTCGGTCTCGACGCGGACAGCGCTAGGCCTCGTGACTCGTCTCACCCGATAAGGGCCTTCCCACTTTGGCGTCAACTTGTTATGATTCTTGGCGGACGGGGCGCGCCGAAGAACAAGGTCGCCTTCCTCGAAGCTTCTGGCTTTAACTTTGCGGCTATGATAGCGGCGCAAAGCTTGCTGGTAGCGACAGGCTCGCACAGCAGCCTGAATACGATCTTCCTCAAGGAGCAGCGCGTCATCTTCACGCAGCCGCCCTTGCTCAAGCTCATCATAAGCGAGCACTCGAGGTGACTCGTATACGAGTTCCGTGGGGGTAACTGCTTCTACTCCATAGACTAGAGCGAATGGTGTCTGGCCAGTGGCTCAATTTGGCGTTGTTCTGATCGACCAAAGAGTCACCGACAGCTCCTCGATCCAGTTTCTCCCGCACTTGTGCAGCCTGTCGAAAGTTCTGGTCTTGAGCCCGCGCAGTACTTCGGCGTTGGCCCTTTCAGCTTGACCGTTGCTCCTGGGATGAGCAACAGAAGCGAAGCAGACCTTGGCGCCGAGATCTTGGACGTATTGCATGAAGGCGCGGCTCGTGAATTGCGTACCGTTGTCGGTGATGATCCTGTTGGGGATCCCGAAGCGGCAGACAATCGACCTGAAGAACTTGATGGCTGACTGTGCTGTCACCTTCCTCACTGGTTCCACTTCCGGCCACTTTGTGAACTTGTCGATTGCGACGTACAAGTACTCAAAGCCCCCGACAGCTCGGGGGAAGGGGCCGAGGATATCGAGCCCCCGGACCGAAAATGGCCAGGATAAAGGGATCGTCTGGAGAGCTTGAGCTGGCTGGTGTATCTGCTTGGAATGGAACTGGCACGCTTCACACTTGGTTACTTGTGCAGTCGCATCCTGGAGGGCTGTCGGCCAGAAGAAGCCTTGCCGGAACGCTTTGCCGCCAAGTGCTCTTGCGCCAATGTGGTGACCACATATGCCTCCATGTATCTCTGCCAACAGCTGCTGTCCGTGTTCCCGGGGAATACACTTCAATTTCACACTGTTGCGCCCTCTTCTGTATAGTGTGTTGTCGACGAACTGGTACATACTCGAGCGCCGGGCTACTCTTTCCGCTTCTTCTTGTTCTTCGGGAAGTTCTCCGTACTGGAGGAAATGGACAGTCGGCCGCGCCCATGCTGGAGCCTGCGGCTCGACAACAAGGACTGAAGGCACTTCTGCCGCTGCGGGAACGTCTGCTTCTACGGCGAGGATCTGGGGCTCAGCCGGAGCTTGACGTTCCCCGGCAAGCTTGCCGGAACAAAGCTTGTCGGGAGCGCCTGCTTCTACGGAGTAAACCCTGGGGTTTTCCGGAGCAGACAGTTCCTCAGCGCTCTTGGCGTCGATCCTGGGGACCTTCTTGGCGGCGGCTCCGGGGAGCTCTGCCGGAAGATAGTCGCCGGAGACCAACTTCCTCTTCTTAATCTGTCTGGTTGATGGTGTTACGGATGGCTGAGTCAGCTTGAGCACAAAGGTCCCTGGTTCCACAGGTAACTTAAATGCTGCGCACTTTGACAGGCCGTCAGCGATGTCATTCTCAGCTCTTGGAATGTGTTCCATTTGCAGGCCGTCAAAGTGCTCTTCCAGCTTCCTCACTTCATCAACGTACGCTTCCATTAACGGACTCTGGTAATCCTTGTTCACCTGGCGGATGACGAGCTGTGAGTCACCCCTGACAATGAGCTTCTTGATCCCAAGTTCTGCCGCGATCCTGAGACCGGCAAGCAAACCTTCATACTCTGCAGTATTGTTGGTTGCTTGTTCCTTGTCGCGGTGTCCTCCCTGGCCGGGGCGCTTCGTGCCTGATCCTCCGCCACCTCCTCGGGCTCTCTCCTTGTCGCGCCGCTCGTACTCGGCCTTTTGCAGCTCGACGAGTCGCTCGACCTACTTGCAGCTCTGGAGGTCATGGCCTTTAGTGCGGTGGATCTTGCAGTATTTTTTGCTGGTGCCGTCCCGTTTGTCGGCGGCCGCCACGGCCCGGCAGTGGACGCATCCGGCAATCTCCTTGCCAGAGCTGCCAGCCTGGGCCTTCTTGGCGGCGCCTTCATCGCCGGACTGCTCAACAACCAGTACCTCTTGGCTCTTCTTCTTCCTGTTGCTCCGCCGCCGGCCCTTCTTCGCCGGGGCGGTATCCTCACTGTCAGATCCTCCCGCTCTAGCGCTTTCTCCGGGGAGTTTCCTCCCTTCCTTAGCACAGGCACACTTGTCGGCCAGGGCGTATAGCTCGCTGACGTCCTTGATCTTGCACATCGCCATCTCCTCCCGCATCCTGCGGTTACGCACGTTCTGATGGAACACGCTGATGACCGCGACGGGGTGGACGTCTGGGATGTTGTAGTGTACACGGCTGAATCTCTGGATGAACTTGCGCAGAGGTTCTCCCTCCTTCTGGACGAGCAGGTGAAGGTCGCTCGCTTGGCCATGGGGTTTGTGGCCGTCCGTGAAGGCGCCAACAAACTGATGGCACAAGTCTGTCCATGAGGTTATGGAGTTGTCCGGCAAGTGCATGAGCCAGGATCTGACGTTGGACTTGAGCACCAGCGGGAAGTAGTTGGCAAGGATCTTGTCGTCTCGCCCCCCGGCAGCCTGCACCGCAATGGTGTAGATGCTGAGGAACTCCGACGGATGCGACTTGCCGTCGTACTTCTCTGGCACGTCTGGCTTGAAATTCTTTGTGCTGGGCCACTGGACTTGCCGCAGCTCACGGGTGAACGCAGGGCAGCCCACCACGTACGACAGGTCGCCTGGTTCCCCTAGTGCATGCATGTCGACAGAGGGCCCAGCGCGGTGGTCTGATTGACGCCGCGCTTCTCTCTGACACTCGATGCGAGTACAAGCGTCCTCTTGCTCTCGCTCGTGAAGAACTTGGCGTTGATCGCGACGAGTTCGCGGATTTGACGACGCGGTGGAGTCATTGTCGTGGTGATTCTGGCGAGTCGGCGATCTTGGCCTCCGGGGCGGGGAGTGGACGGTGGTCGCACCCCCGCCGGTCCTGGCGCCATCGGTCCTCGCCTGGCCGTCCCGCCGCGGCTGCGACGCGCTGTGCTGCCGCGGGGTGTCGCCGTTAACGAAACCGATGAGGCTCTGTATCGTGGCCCTCCAGTCGTCGAGCTTGTCCGCCGTTGGAGGGTAGTCTAGGAGCAGTTGGGCTCGCGCCAGAGCTTCTGCTGGAGTGGCGGGCAGCGGCTGCGAACGGCGCGTGGAGCGGGGTGTGCTCGAACTTCTAACTACGTTAGAAGGAGCAACACCCGGGCCAGGCAGCCGCGCCACGCTCGCGCCAGCACGTTGGTGCGAGTGCTGGCCTTGAGCGCCCTGGGATCCGCCGGCTCGATTTGGGTCCAGCGAGCGTATGGTACCATGGGCACCAAGACGCTGCTGGTCCCGCGCTTCCTGAGAGGGGCGCGGTGCATGTTCGGATGCCGTGGCGCCGTGAGCTGGCTCAACGACGCCCGTTCCACCGCCGGTGCCGTCCCCGCCGCCCGTTTGCTCCAAGGGTGGCGGGTTCGACGCGGACGGACCGGCCACCTCCGGAGCCTTCTTCTTCGGTGGCATGTCGCTGAGGATGAAGGAGATCTAGCTGGTGCAGACGCCGGATCAGGTTCGCACAACTTCGACGCCCCCTACCTGGCGCGCCAAAGATGTCGGGGGGAATCGGCTTCCTCGAACACCTATGGGGACCGAGCCCCTTGCTGGTTCGGCGGGGGGCGGAGGTTGCACAAAGAGCAGATCGAGGCGGTGCACACAGGGGGATTTTACCCAGCTTCGGGCCGCAAAGATGCGTAAGACCCTACTGCTGCTTGGTGGATTGTATTGTGTTCTTGCTCGGGAGCGCGCGGTGCTACAGTACATGCGGGCCGCCGGCGAGGTCGGGCGTAAAGATTGGTCTCCCTTCCCTACGTGCGCATGGGGCCTCCTTTTATATGCTCAAGGGGTTACCCACAGTTGGCAGCGTAGGTGAGGGCAAAAATGGTAGAATGCTGTAGTGGGTACAACTGCCTGCACAGTGGCTGTACAATGCTATCATACCTAACTCTGACGGCGGGGGACAAGGGCATTAAATGCCCGTCCGCGTCGCCCAGACGGAGCAGGGGAGTGGACCGTCAGGAGCGCCACCGTTTGCCACGATGGCTACTCTGTCAGCTTTGCTTCGCCACCGCATGCTCCTCGCTGCCCAGCCTCCGCCACGTGTGCCTGGGATGCCCCCCAGAGCGACACGTTGGTGGGTGAGCTGGAGCGCAGGCACGAGGTGGTAACTTGCCGCGGCAAGTGCCTTGCCGCGGTGGATGTCTTGTCGCGCCCGGGAGCTTGTTGCTCACCGGGCCTTGCCGGGGCGCGGGGCACGCCGTGGCAGGGTCCTTGTCGTGCCGTGGATGGCCTTCCCGGCAAGCTCCTCTTGCCGGGGTCTTGTGCTTCGAGCGGCAGTCCCGGCAAACTCCTCTTGCCAGGGCCTTGCTCTCTTCGGGTGGCCTTCCCGGCAAGCTCCTCTTGCCGGGGCCTTGGCTCAAATACTTTGTTCTTGAACAGCCCAAGAGGGGACCATTGAGGGTCTTGGCGATCGCCTGGCAGGCCTTGCCGCGGGGTGCTACGACTGCCCGTGCGCAAGTTCGGGGTACTAAGGTACCCCTACTTTAGTACACCTACAGGTGCCTTGGGCATCCCCAAGCTTAGGCTCTTGCCACTCCTTATTCCATAGTCCATCGAATCTTTACCCAAAACTTGAAAACTTCACAACACAAAACTTAAACGAAAACTCGTGAGCTCCGTTAGCGAAAGAAAACAAAACACCACTTCAAGGTACTGTAATGAACTCATTCTTTATTTATATTGGTTTAAACCTACTGTATTCCAACTTCTCTATGGTTTATAAATTATTTTACTAGCCATAGATTCATCAAAATAAGCAAACAACACAATGAAAACAGAATCTGTCAAAAACAGAACAGTCTGTAGTAATCTGTAACTAACGCAAACTTCTGGAACTCCAAAAATTCTAAAATAAATTGTTGGACCTTAGGAATTTGTCTAGTAATCATCTGCAAAAATAATCAACTAAATAGCACTCTCCAGTAAAAAGTTCTAGCTAATCTCGTGAGCGTAAAAAGTTCTGCATGATCATAAAGACTTCACCCAAGTCTTCCCAAAGGTTCTACTTGGCACAAACACTAATTAAAACATAAAACCACATCTAAACAGAAGCTAGATGGATTATTTATTCCTAAACAGAACCAAAAAGCAAGAAACTAAAATAAAATTGGGTTGCCTCCCAACAAGCGCTATCGTTTAACGCCCCTAGCTAGGCATGATGATTTCAATGATGCTCACATAAAAGATAGGAATTGAAACTTAAAGAGAGCATCATGAAGAATATGACTAGCACATTTAAGTCTAACCCACTTCCTATGCATAGGGATTTTGTGAAAAAATAACTTATGGGAACAATAATCAACTTGCATAGGAAGGCAAAACAAGCATAACTTCAAGATTTTAAGCACATAGAGAGGAAACTTGATATTATTGCAATATGTAGAAGCATATGATCCTCTCTCATAATAATTTTCAGTAGAATCATGAATGAATTCAACATTATAACAAGCACCTAAAGCATTCTTTTCATGATCTACAAGCATAGAATTTTTATTACTCTCCACATATGCAAAATTCTTCTCATGAATAAAAGTGGGAGCAAACTCAACAAAATAGCTATCATGTGATTGAAAATTAAGATCAAGATGACAAGTTTTATGGTTATCATTATTCTTTAAAGCATACGTGTCATCACAATAATCATCATAGATAGGAGGCATGCTTTCATCATAGTAAATTCGCTCATCAAAGCTAGGGGGAGAAAAAATATCATCTTCATCAAACATAGCTTCCCCAAGCTTGTGGCTTTGCATATCATTAGCATCATGGATATTAAAGGAATTCATACTAAAAACATTGCAATCATGCTCATTATTCAAAGATTTAGTGCCAAACATTTTAAAGCATTCTTCTTCCAACACTTCGGCACAATTTTCCTTTCCATCATACTCACGAAAGATATTAAAAAGGTGAAGCGTATGAGACAAACTCAATTCCATTTTTTTTGTAATTTTCTTTTATAAACTAACTAGTGCTAAAACAAGAAACAAAAAGATTAGATTGCAAGATCTAAAGATATACCTTCACTTACCTAGCCTCCCCGACAACGGCGCCAGAAAAGAGCTTGATGTCTACTACACAACCTTCTTTTTGTAGACGTTGTTGGGCTTGCAAGTGCACAGGTTTGTAGGACAGTAGCAAATTTCCCTCAAGTGGATGACCTAAGGTTTATCAATCCATGGGAGGCTTAGGATGAAGATGGTCTCTCTCAAACAACCCTGCAACCAAATAACAAAGAGTCTCTTGTGTCCCCAACACACCCAATACAATGGTAAATTGTATATGTGCACTAGTTCGGCGAAGAGATGCTGATACAAGTGCAATATGGATGGTAGATATAGGTTTTTGTAAACTGAAAATATAAAAATAGCAAGGTAGCAAGCGGTAAAAGTGAGCGTAAACGGTATTGCAATGATAGGAAACAAGGCCTAGTGAAATTTGTAATTAGTCTTCTGCAAAAAGAATCAGGGAAAAATCTCTTTCTGAATACAAATGAGAATTAATTTCGTGAGCACAAAGTTTCTGTGTTTTTCAGCAAGATCAAACAACTATCACCCAAGAAGATCCTATTGGTTCTACTTGGCACAAACACTAATTAAAACATAAAAAACACAATCATAACAGTAGCATAATTGTGCTAACACTCAATAACAGAAAGCAAAAATCAAAAATAAATTTTATTCATTGGGTTGCCTCCCAACAAGCGCTATAGTTTTACGCCCTTAGCTAGGCACACATTTTCAGCGATGCTCACACAAAAGATAATAATTGAAACACAAAGAGAGCATCATGAAACATGTGCCAAACACATTTAATTATAACATACTTCCTATGCATAGGAATTTTATAATAAAACAAATAATGAAGGAAATAAATGTAAAGCATATGCAAAGGGGATGAATAAAACCTTGACAATCTCAACATAACGAGAGGTAATTTAGTAACATGAAAATTTCCACAACCATAATTTCCTTTCTCATAATAATTACATGTAAGATCATGATAAAATTCAATGATATAGCTATCACACAAAATATTCTCTTCATGATCCACATCCATGCAAAGTTGATACTCTTCCAAAATAGTGGGATTATCATCAAATAAAGTCATGACCTCTCCAAACCCACTTTCATCAAAATTTTCATAAGATTGAAAAATCTTCAAATACGTGGGATTATTTTTAGCTAAAGTTGACACTCTTCCAAACCCACTTTCAATACTATCGCAAACATATTCATCATGAGGTTTAAATAAATTTTCAAGATCATTAGAATCATTATCACCCCAATCATGATCATTACAATAAGTAGTGGACATAGCTAAAAAAGCATCCCTGATGTCTACTACACAACCTTCTTCTTGTAGACGTTGTTGGGCCTGCAAGTGCACAGGTTTGTAGGACAGTAGCAAATTTCCCTCAAGTGGATGACCTAAGGTTTATCAATCAGTGGGAGGCGTAGGATGAAGATGGTCTCTCTCAAACAACCCTGCAACCAAATAACAAAGAGTCTCTTGTGTCCCCAACACACCCAATACAATGGTAAATTGTATAGGTGCACTAGTTTAGCGAGGAGATGGTGATACAAGTGCAATATGGATGGTAGATATAGGTTTTTGTAAACTGAAAATATAAAAACAGCAAGGTAGCAAGCGGTAAAAGTGAGCGCAAACGGTATTGCAATGATAGGAAACAAGGCCTAGGGTTCATACTTTCACTAGTGCAAGTCCTCTCAACAATAATAACATAGTAGGATCATATAACTATCCCTCAACATGCAACAAAGAGTCACTCCAAAGTCACTAATAGAGGAGAACAAACGAAGAGATTATGGTAGGGTACGAAACCACCTCAAAGTTATTCTTTCCAATCAATCCGTTGGGCTATTCCTATAAGTGTCACAAACAGCCCTAGAGTTCATACTAGAATAACACCTTAAGATACAAATCAACCAAAACCCTAATGTCACCTAGATACTCCAATGTCACCTCAAGTATCCATGGGCATGATTATACGATATGCATCACACATTCTCAATTCATCTACTCAATCCAACACAAAGTACTTCAAAGAGTGCCCAAAGTTTCTACCGGAGAATCACGATGAAAACGTGTGCCAACCCCTATGCATAGGTTCATGGGCGGAACCCACAAGTTGGTCACCAAAACATACATCAAGTGACACGTGATATCCCATTGTCACCACAGATACGCACGGCAAGACATACATCAAGTGTTCTCAAATCTTTAAAGACTCAATCCGATAAAATTACTTCAAGGGGAAAAGTCAATCCATTACAAGAGATAAGAGGGGGAGAAGAAACATAAGATCCAACTATAATAGCAAAGCTCGCGATACATCAAGATCGTGCCAAATCAAGAACACGAGAGAGAGAGAGAGAGAGATCAAACACATAGCTACTGGTACATACCCTCAGCCCCGAGGGTGAACTACTCCCTCCTCATCACGGAGAGCGCCGGGATGATGAAGATGGCCACCGGTGAGGGATCCCCCCTCCGGAGGGTGCCAGAATAGGGTCCTGAGAGGTTTTTGGTGGCTACAGAGGCTTGCGGCGGCGGAACTCCAGATCTAATCTCTGTTCTGGAAGTTTTACGATACGTAGGTATATATGGGTGAAAGGAGTACGTCGGTGGACCGAAGGGGGGGGGCACGAGGCAGGGGGCGCGCCCCTACCCTCGTGAGCACCTCCTTCATCTTCTGACATAGGGTCCAAGTCTATCTGGTAGGTTTCCTTCCGAAAATAACTTCTCCAGTTGATTTCGTTCCGTTTCGACTGCGTCTGATATTCCTTTTCCTCGAAACACTGAAATAGGCATAAAACAGCAAATCTGGGCTGGGCCTCCGGTTAATAGGTTAGTCCCAAAAATAATATAAAAGTGGATAATAAATCCCAATATTGCCCAAAATAGTTGATAATATAGCATGGAGCAATCAAAAATTATATATACATTGGAGACGTATCAATCCCCAATCTTGGGGTTTTGCATATTATTAGCAAAATTGACATTAATAGAATTTATAGTAAAATCATTGCAATTATGCTTTTCATTCAAGGAGCTATCATGAATCACTTCATAAATTTTTTCATCACAATTTTCAGATTCACGAATCTCAAGCAAAACTTCATAAAAATAATCTAGTGCACTCAAATCACTAGCAATTGGTTCAACATAATTGGATCTCTTAAAAATATTAGCAAGTGGATGAGGATCCATATCAATAAATTTTTAGCAAGCGAATATGCAAGCAAATAGAAGACACATGGCACACAAACAAAGATAGCAAACGAGCAAAAATACGAACGATAAAGGGGGCAAATAAAACAACAAATTTTTGTGAAGTGGGGGAGAGGAAAACAAGAGGAAAATGGCTAATAATGTAAATTGCAAGGAGATGAGATTTGTGATTAGGAATCTGGTATATGTTGAGGATGCTCCTCGGACGGCGCCAGAAATTCTCCTTGATGGTAGCTAGAACTACGTCGGTATTTCCCCGGAGATGGAGGGATGATGTAGCACAACGACGGTAGAGTATTTCCCTCAGTTATGAAACCAAGGTATCGAACCAGTAGGAGGACCAAGCAACACAACGTAAACAACACCTGCACACAAATAACAACACCTCGCAACCCACGTGTTAAAGGGGTTGTCAATCCTTTTTGGGTAACGGCACCAGAAATTGGCAAGAGGACGTGAGATAAATTGTAGTAGATTGAAATAATAGATAGAAAATAAATAAAGTGCAGCAAGGTATTTTCGTATTTTTTGGTTTAATGGATCTGAATAAAAATGCAAAGGAAAAGTAGATCGCAAGGCAAATATATGAGGAAGAAGACCCGGGGGCCGTATGTTTCACTAGTGGCTTCTCTCGGGAAAAATAGCAAACGATGGGTAAACAAATTACTGTTGGGAAATTGATAGAACTTCAAATAATTATGACGATATCCAGGCAATGATCATTACATAGGCATCACGTCCAAGATTAGTAGACTGACTCCTCCTGCATCTACTACTATTACTCCAGACATCGACCGTTATCCAGCATGCATCTAGTGTATTGAGTTCATGAAAAAAACGGAGTAATGCAATAAGAATGATGACATGATGTAGACAAGATCCGTTTATCTATATGGCGGTAGATATAGATCTTGTCTTTTTATCCTTAGTAGCAACGATATGTACGTGTCGTTTCCCCTTCTGTCACTGGGATCGAGCACCGTGAGATCGAACCCACTACCGGGCACCTCTTCCTGTTGCAAGATAAATAGATCAAGTTGGCCAAACAAAACCCAAATATCGGAGAAGAAATACAAGGCTATAAGAGATCAAAGAAACTCAAATAACTTTCATGGATATAAAAGGATATGACTGATCATAAACTCAAAGTTCATTAGATCCAAACAAAGACACCGCAAAAAGAGTTACATCATATGGATCTCTAAGAGACCATTGTATTGAGAATGCAGCGAGAGAGAGAGGAAGCCATCTAGCTACTAACTACGGACCCGAAGGTCTACAAAGGACTTCTCATGCATCATCGGAGAGGCACCAATGGAAGTGGTGAACCCCTCCGTGAGGGTGTCTAGATTGGATCTGGTGGTTCTGGACTCTGCAGCGGCCTGATGAATATTTTGACGCTTGTTCTAGGGTTTCTAGAATATTGGGGTATTTATACAACAAAGAGGTGGTACGGGGGGCACCCGAGGTGGGCACAACCCACCAGTGCGCGCCTGGGCCTCCTGTCGCGCCCTGGTGGGTTGTGCCCGATCCCCTCAGGGCACCCCAGGTGCAACCAGGGCCCATTGCCTTTCTTCTGGCCCATAAAAAATCATCGCGAAGTTTCGTGGCATTTGGACTCCATTTAATATTGATTTCCTACGATGTAAAAAACATGGAAAA
Organism: Aegilops umbellulata; assembly: GCA_032464435.1. Classification (NCBI taxonomy): domain Eukaryota; kingdom Viridiplantae; phylum Streptophyta; class Magnoliopsida; order Poales; family Poaceae; genus Aegilops; species Aegilops umbellulata. Next base: position 82,633,751 of record CP136058.1, read on the forward strand.
AATAGCAACGGGCACTTGGCACTATGTCAATAGGTTAGTACCAAAAATGATATAAAATAATTATAAAACATCCAAGATTGATAATAAAACATCATGGAACAATAAAAAATTATAGATACGTTAGAGACGTATCAGTATGACTATTTACGGAATACATGCCTACGTTATCTTGATGATCTGGAGCTAGTGTCGTATCCCCCTAGGTTATAACTGTCTAATGATGAATATCATCCAACAAGTGACCGATCCAAAGCCTACGAATTTATCTTATATTGTTCTTGCTAAGTTACTACTACTATTGTCACTGTTGCACTTGTTACAAAATCATTGTTACCACTATTACTGTTACCGTTGTTGCTTCTACTATTATCAAAACTATCATACTACTTTGCTACTGATCACGTTGCTGTAGATAATTAATCTCCAGGTGTGTTTGAATTGACAACTCAGCTGCTAATACCTTCAAATATTCTTTGGCTCCCCTTGCGTCGTATCTATAAATTTGGGTTGAATACTCTACCCTCGAAAACTGTTGCGATCCCCTATACTTGTGGGTTATCCAGACCTTTTTCTGGTGCCGTTGCCGGGGAGCATAGCTATATTTGTTCAGTCACTTGGGATTATTATCAGTTTATCACTATGAAGAATCTGAATGATGCTAAAACTAAGATTTATCCCTCTAAGATGAGGGGAGGTAAGGAACTACCATCCAGTTCTGCTTTAGATTCACCTTCAGTTATGAGTAAACTTGCGACACCACCACATGCTATTAATCCTGATATATTGCAAGTTATTGATGATGCTACTTCTACTATGGATGATGCTTATGATGATGATAGTACCTTGCTTGATGACAATGATGTGGCAGTTGGTGAATTTCTTGATGAACAAATTGCTAGAGTAATACAACATGATGTTGTTGAATATGATGATGAGCTTGAAACTGAAACTCCTGAAACACCTGCTAGAACTAGCCTTCCTAGATATGAATTGCCTAAGGTACCGGAAGGTTATGTTATGAATGAGGAGACAACTAGAGATATTCTTGCTTGTAAGGATAGAGATGATCTAGAGAAATTATTATGCAAGTATAAAGAAAAATCTCTGAATCCTAGAATGAAATATGATCCTAAGTTTGCTACTTCACTGATCTTTATTAATGATAAGGATTATGAATTCTCTGTCGACCTAGAGTTAATTACTTTGGTTGAATCTGATCCTTTCCATGGTTATGAAACTGAAACTCTTGTGGCACATCTTACTAAGTTGAATGAAATTGCCACCCTTTTTACTCATGATGAGAAAACTTGCTATAACTTTATTTTCAAATGATTTCCGTTCTCATTAAAGGGTGATGTTAAAGCTTGGTACAATACTCTTGCTCCTGGTTGTGTGCGTAGTCCCCAGGATATGATTTATTACTTCTTTGAAAAATATTTCCTTGCTCATAAGAAACAAGCTACTTTACATGAAATATTTAACTTTGTGCAAATTAAAGAAGAGAGTCTCCCATAAGCTTGGGGGAGGCTTTGCCAGTTACTTAATGCTTTGCCTGATCATCCTCTTAAGAAAAATGAAATACTTGATATCTTTTATAATGGACTAATCGATGCTTCTAGGGACTTCCTAGATAGTTGTGCTGGTTGTGTTTTCAGGGAACAAACTGTTGGACAAGCTGAAGAATTATTGAATAACATATTGAAAAATTATGATGATTGGACTCTTCCTGAACCACCGCCTAAACTCACTCTAAAGAAGAGGGGTATATTATATCTCAGTCCTGAAGATATGCAAGAGGCAAAGAAATCTATGAAGGGAAAAGGTATTAAAGCTGAAGATGTCAAAATTTTACCTCCTATTGAAGAAATACATGGGCTTAATACACCACCATTGTCTAAGGTGGTAGAGGTAAATTATTTAACGAAGTCCAATGATAATGACAATCCTCACAATATGCATCCTAGCCAATGCATTTATGAGTTTGAAAACTACATTAGAAAACAAGATCACTTCAATGCAAATGTTATGAAACAATTGAAATACAATACTGATATGATTGCTCGCTTGAGTGACATGTTATTTAGAATCTCAAATGATGTTAGAGGTGTTGGAAAACATGCATCCATGGTTCAAACTCAGTTAGAACAAGTTACTAAATCTCAAAGAGAACTACTTGATGAAATAAATGACAATATACATGACTTTATTGTTAGAGTTGCAACTAGAGGAGGTTAAATGACTCAGGAACCACTTTATCCTAAGGGACACCCAAAAAGAATTGAACAAGATTCACAAAGGAACAACACCACTGCACCTAGTCCTTCTAAAAAGAAGAAGAAAAAGAAAAATGATAGGACTTTGCATGCTTCTAGTGAACCTGAAATAGAAAAACCTCCTGATAATGATAATGATGTTTCTATTTCTAATGCTAAAACTCAGTCTGGTAATGAATACTCACCTTCTAATAATGAAAAAGATAATGATGAGGTTCATGAAAATACTCAAACAAATAATAAAGAACCAGACAATGATGTTGAGATAGAACCACTAGTTGATCTTGATAACCCACAACTAAGAATAAAAGGTATGATAAAAAGACTTCATTGCTAGAAAACTCGATAAAGAAAGAGAACCGTGGGTTCAAAAACCTATGCCTTTTCCACCCAAGTCAACTAAAAATAAAGATGATGAAGAATTCGAATGCTTTGCTGAAATGTTGAGGCCGGGCTTTTTGCGTACTCGCTTGACTGATATCCTTAAAATGCCTCCTTACGCAAAGTATATGAAACATCATCACTAATAAGAGAAAAAATACCTGAAGCTGAAATCTCCACTATGCTAGCTAATTATACTTTTAAATATGGAGTACCCAAAAACTTGGAGATCTGAGAATACCAACTATACCTTGCTCTATCAAAAAGAATTATGTAAAAACTGCTTTATGTGATTTAGGAGCTGGAGTTAGTGTTATGCCTTTCTCTTTAATAAAAGACTTGACTTGAATAAACTCACACCTACTGAAATATCTTTGCAAATGGCTGACAAATTAACTATCATACCTATCGGTATTTGTGAGGATGTGCGCGTTGTTGTTGCTAATGTTACTATTTTGAATGACTTCGTTATACTTGAGATGCCTGAGGACGACAACATGTCGATTATCCTTGGTAGACCCTTCTTGAATACTGCAGGGGCTGTTATTGATTGCAATAAAAGCAAGGTCACTTTTCATATCTATGGTAATGAGCATATGGTGCACTTTCCGAAGAAACAATTCCAAGTGAATGGTATTAATGTTGTTGAAAAATCTTCGACAATCACTATTGGAAGTTTTCAACTACCTCTACCTACTGTTAAAAAGAAATATGAAATGCTTATTATTGGGGATATTCACATCCCCGTTGAAGTAACTTAGTGATTTACGAAAGTTCTTTGGTTTCATGCTAATCGAAAGTGGTTGTTAATAAGACCTGATCAACCTTATTAATGGATCATTTTTGAGAGGTATGAAGTTGATGAATTTAGTAAGCACTACCTTCTATCCCTACCTTTTGTTTTTTGTTTTTATTAGTTAAATAAAATAAAATGCCATGCTTTGTCTGTTTTCTGAAATTTCCCGTGCAATAAAAAAATGACCCAAAAATAAAAGTTCTTAGAATTCTCTAAATATTTAATATGATTTTTTTTCTGAATATTTAAGAATTTATGGTGCAAATAATATCAGAGGGAGGTGCACTAGGTGGGCACAACCCACCAGGCGCGCTAGGACCTCCAGGCACGCCCTGGTGGGTTGTGGACCCCACATGGGCCCGCTCACTTATCCCTTCTCACCACATCATCACTTACCTCCAGAAAAATTTCTCCATTGCTCTCTCTCTCTCCCGTGATCTTGCTCTCAAACCCGTTCTTTGCTCGAAGCCCCGTTTCGGAAACTGTTTCGGGGGATTGTTGCTTGGTATGTGACTCCACCGTTTGTCCAATTAGTTTTTGTTTTAGTGGTTTATATTTTGAATAATTAGCTACTCTTGGTGATGCTGTAGGTGAGCTTGCATGTTGAATTCTTAGAGTTCTAAGTAGTTTGAATGCTTTCTATGGCCTCTATGTATCTCTATGAGTAGTTGCTATCAATTTTGTGAAGTTTTGTTGAGAAAAATTTGTGGACTAAAAATGTCAGAATTTTTGTTCATAGGAAAAAGATGAATATCTTTAGGAAGTTTGCTTCTAAGAAGAACTCCAAGGGTGTTATTGGGGAGTCGTCTGACAGTGATCTCCATCCTCGGAGGTTGGCGGAGGTGCGGCCGTGCGAATGGCCGCATACCTAGTTCATGGAAGAGGCTGGAATCCTTCAGGAGTTCATGCAATATGCTGCTAATGCCGGCCTCACCGACTTCATCGCAGATGAGTGTGAACAGCATCCAATCCTCACAAACATCTTTGTTCAAAGTTTTAGTTTCCTTTCTAGAAATAATCCTCCTGAAGTGCAGTTTGATTTATATGCTGAAACCCATCAGATACCACTTACTGAATTTTGTAACATATACACGGTCCCTTCTGACGGGAGCTTAGCTGAGCCTAGGTCGATAGAGTTTGAGGCCTTTTATCGCACCTTGACAGTGGGAGATGAGAGAGGGGTGTCAGCTATGACTGCTGCTGGCTTGCATTTTCCTGTTGTTCATTACTTTGCTCTTTTCATTGCAAAATCCTTGCTTGCTAGAGAGAAGGTGGGTGCACTCAGTTCACCAGACCTTGCTATTTTGCATCATGCACTAGAGGGCGACAACACTTATAGCTTGGGAGCTATTGTGGCTCGTCGCCTCCACATTAATAAGCCCAAGGGTAAAATACATGGTGGGATTTTCGCTACTCATTTGGCGGCTCACTTTAATGTTGATATACGCCCTCATGATTACCCCCTGACCAAGGTTTACCTAGACCGCACAACCATGGATCACCACCATTGCACTGATAACAATTCTCCTGGCATTCCTATTACTTATAACCTGGTTTTTAGCATTGAAACTCATGATATTAATCCATTGCCTGCTCCTGCTTTGTTTGATCATGTTGCCAGGGGCGGATATAGGATTATGCCTGCAAATATCATCGCCTACCGGAACAACCAGGCTGCAGCAGTGGAGGAGCCTCAGCAGTGGGATGAGTGGATGCCCGCTCCTCAGTACCCCAACTACCATCTAGGCTACTGACTGTTTACCAAGTTAGGCCAAAAGCCTAAGCTTGGGGAAGTACGTGCTTCTCACCGACATTACATTCATGTTCACACATTTCATTCCAGTTGTCGGTGTTCACACTTTTTCATTGGGTCATCCATGCTTAGATTTATTTTTTTGCTTTCTTCTTGTGTGTTTGAAAAACTTTAGAGAAAACAAAAAAAATTAATTGTAGTTAGTTTACCTTCTATGCATGCTTAATTAGTTGTAATACTAAAAAGAAAACCCAGAAAGATTTCCATGTTCTTCTTTTGCTTGTTGGGAGCTTTCCCATGTAAATAGTTTTTCTCGTTTTTGCTTTTCCCTTTTATTTGCTTGTTCAAGAAAACCAAAAACTCCAAAAATATTTCAGTGTGTTTCTCTGAATTTCTTTTCTTTTTATTCGAGTCTTACCGAGGAGAAGACCATGATGAAAATGTTGAGTGGCTCTGATATGAATAATTGTTGATCTAATGTTTGCAGATTCCATCTTAGTCCACGACACTCTTGCACTATTATTATTTTCACATCGTTCAGTCATGCAAGTAAAAGGCAATAATGACGATATTCGATGAACTGGCCGTGGCAGAGAGAAACCGGTATGAACTCAACTTGTTCTGTTTGTGTAAATATGTTTAACCTAGTATCTATGATTCAGCCCATTATGATTAAACATATTTGCAATGGCAGTTAGAGATTATAGTTTCTCATGCCATGCATAAGTAGCTTGGAGTGGATAATGGTTTATCTTGGATATCAACATTGCGTTAAAAAGATTGTGATGTAGTATGATGATATGGTATCCTCCTCTGAATGTTCGAGTGGCTTGACTTGGCACATGTTCGTGCATGTAGTTGAATCAAAACCAACATATAGCCTCTATGATATTTATGTTCATGGTGTCCATATCCTATTCATGCTAGTGTCCAATGTTACTTATGCATACTGCATGTTCATGACCGTTGTTGCTCTCTAGCTGGCCGCTTCTCAATCTATTTGCCAGCCTTCACCTGTACTAAGTGGGAATTCTGCTTGTACATAAAAAACCTTGAACCCAAAGTTATTCCAGATGATTCCACCATACCTACCTATATGCGATATTACCCTGCCATCCTAAGTAAATTTGCATGTGCCACATGTAAAAACTTCTACTAAATATCCTTTTTGTGTGCCTGGATCGGTCATGGAACAACAGGAGGTGGTCGGTATCTTCCATGCTAAGCGGGTTATTCTCAGGTCGAGTGTTTATTCACTCGCCATCGCACGAGAAAAGGGCGGTAATAGGGATGCCCGGTCCCAAACTGTAAACAGAAAAAGCTTACAAATAATCAAACAAAAACTCCCAATGGAGTCAAAACCTTTACTTTTATCGCTTGGGAACCGCCACTAGCATGCTTAGCATGGAAGATATTGATAACTGATGGTCGTGAAGTAAATAAGAAGGGTGCATGTCTCAAAATATCATTTACCTCTGTTTAAAAACTTGAGCTCTGGCACCTCTACAAATCACTGCTTCCCTCTGCGAAGGGACTATCTATTTACTTTTATGTTGTGTCATCACCTTCTAAAATAAGCGCCAGAACCTGAGAGCACTTCTGTCATGCTTATGCATTGTGTGTAGCTAATGTTGGGTGCATCATGACTGGATCTTTTCTACCATGAATTACAATGTTTAGTCACTGCTTGAACTTTGGAGGTTGATACGTCTCCGTCGTATCTACTTTTCCAAACACTTTTTCCCTTGTTTTGGACTCTAACTTGTATGATTTGAATGGAACTAACCCGGACTGACGTTGTTTTCAGCAGAATTACCATGATGTTGTTTTATGTGCAGAAAACAAAAGTTCTCGGAATGACCTGAAACTCCACGGAATATCTTAGAATAAATAATAAAAATTCCATGCCAAAGATGAAGACCAGGGGGCCTACACCCCGTCCACGAGGGTGGGGGCGCCCCCCCTAGGGTGCGCCTCCTACCTCGTGGGCCCCCTGGAGACCTCCCTACGCCAACTCCAACTCTATATATTTGCTTTCGGGGAGAAAAAAATAGGAAAGAAGAAATCATCATGTTTTACGATACGGAGCCGCCACCAAGCCCTAAAACCTCTCGGGAGGGCTGATCTGGAGTCCGTTCGGGGCTCCGGAGAGGGGGATTCGTCGTCGGCGGCGGCATCAACCATCCTCCATCACCAATTTCATGATGCTCACAGCCATGCGTGAGTAATTCCATCGTAGGCTTGCTGGACGGTGATGGGTTGGATGAAATTTATCATGTAATCGAGTTAGTTTTGTTAGGGTTTGATCCCTAGTATCCATTATGTTCTGAGATTGATGTTGCTATGACTTTGCTATGCTTAATGCTTGTCACTAGGGCTCGAGTGCCATGATTTCAGATCTGAACCTATTGTTTTCATGAATATATGTGAGTTCTTGATCCTATCTTGCAACCCCGAAGTGACAATAATCGGGACCACTCCCGGTGATGACTATAGTTTGAGGAGTTCATGTATTCACTATGTGCTAATGCTTTGTTCCAGTTCTCTATTAAAAGGAGGCCTTAATATCCCTTAGTTTCCAATAGGACCCCGCTGCCACGGGAGGGTAGGACAAAAGATGTCATGCAAGCTCTTTTCCATAAGCACGTATGACTATATTCGAAATACATGCCTACATTACATTGATGAATTGGGGCTAGTTCCGTGTCACCCTATGTTATGACTGTTACATCATGAACCGCATCCGGCATAATTATCCATCGCTGATCCGATGCATACGAGATTTCCATATACTGGTTTACGCTTATTTACTTTTCCCGTTGCTACTGTTACAATCACTACAAAATACCAAAAATATTATTTTTGCTTCCTTTACTTTTGTTGCCGTTACCACCACTATCATATTACTTTGCTACTAAACACTTTGCTGCAGATACTAAGTTTCCAGGTGTGGTTGGATTGACAACTCAGCTACTAATACTTGAGAATATTCTTTGGCTCCCCTTGTGTCGAATCAATAAATTTGGGTTGAATACTCTACCCACGAAAGCTGTTGCAATCCCCTATACTTGTGGGTTATCAAGACTAATTTCTGGCGCCGTTGCCGGGGAGCTTAGCTGTATTCTTTGAGTCACTTGAGATTTATATCTGCTGGACACTATGAAGAACTTGAAAGACCCTAAGACAACAATTTACCCCTCAACTACGAGGGGAGGTAAGGAACTGCCATCTAGCTCTGCACTTGATTCGCCTTCTGTTATGAGTAAGCTTGCGACACCTAAACCTGCTTCTGCTATTCGTTCTGATATGTCGCATGTTATTAATGATGCCACTTCTGCTATGCATGATACTTATGATGAAACTACTTCTATGCTTGATACTACTGTGCCCCTAGGTGAATTTCTTGATGAACAAATGGCTAAGGCTAGAGAGAAAGAAATTATTGAATCTGATTATAATGATGAAAGTGATGATGAAGATAGGCCTATTATTCCCGAGGGTTATGTTTTTGATAGGGAATCTCCTGCCGCTATTCTAGCTTGCAGAGATCGTAATGAACTTAAGTGGCTACTAGTTAAATGGAACAAAGAATCTCTTAAAGATAAAATGAGGCCTGACCCTGCTTTTGCTACTTCACCTATCTGTGTTCCTGATAAGGATTATGAATTTTCTGTTGATCCTGATATAATTACATTGGTTAAATCTGATCCTTTCCATGGCTATGAATCTGAAACTGTTGTGGCACATCTTACTAAACTAAATGATATAGCCACCGTATTCACTAATGATGAGAGATCTCGTTACTTCTATATCCTTAAAATATTTCCGTTCTCATTAAAGGGTGATGCTAAGATATGGTTTAATTCTCTTGTTCCTGGTTGTGTGCGTAGTCCCCAGGATATGATTTATTACTTCTCTGCTAAATATTTCCCTGCTCATAAGAAACAAGCTGCTTTAAAGGAAATACACAAATTTGTGCAAATTAAAGAAGAGAGTCTCCCACAAGCTTGGGGGAGGCTTCTCAAGTTACTTAATGCTTTGCCTGATCATCCTCTTAAGAAAAATGAAATACTTGATATCTTTTATAATGGACTAACCGATACTTCCAGAGATTACCTGGATAGTTGTGCTGGTTCTCTTTTCAGGAAAAGAACACTGGATGAAGCTGAAATTCTATTGAATAATATGTTGACAAATGAAAATAATTGGGCACCTCCTGAGCCAGCTCCTGAGCCAGCTCCCGCTCGAATTAATGATCCTATTCCTAAACCAACTCTGAAGAAGAGAGGTGTTTTATTTCTCAGTCCCGAGGATATGCAAGAGGCAAAGAAATCTATGAAAGAAAAAGGTATTCAAGCTGAAGATGTTAAGAATTTACCTCCTATTGAAGAAATACATGGTCTTAATTTACCGCCTGTTGAAGAAACTTATGGTCTTGATCCATTACCTATTGAAGAACCTGCTGATCTTGATAACCCGACACAGGTAGTAAAGGTAAATTCTCTCTATAGATTTGATGAAGGTGATATTCCTCACTATAAGTCTGCTAGACAATGCTTAGAAGAGATTGATAATTTTATTGTCAAACAAGAAAATTTTAATGGTTATTTTGATAGACAATTGAAATATGATTCCGATATGATTAAATACTTGGGTGATTATATGGCTAATATTAGAGGTGAACTTAAACTTGTTAGCAAACATGCTTTTATGGTTACCACTCAAGTAGAACAAGTACTTAAGGATCAAAAAGAATTGTTCGATGAAATGAATAGTAAGAAAAACGATTATGCTGTTAGAGTGGCTACTAGAACTGGTAGAATGACTCAGGAACGTTTGTATCCCCAAGGCCACCCCAAGAGAATTGAGCAAGATTCTCAGAGAAATAATATTGATGCACCTAGTTCTTCTAAAAGGAAGAAAAAGAAAAACGATAGAACTGTGCAAACTTCTAGTGAACCTATTGCTGAACCACCTGATAATCCAAATGATATTTCTATGTCTGATGCTGAAACACAATCTGGTAATGAACATGAACCTAATGAAAATGTTAATGATGTTCATGATGATGCTCAACCTAGTAATGATAATAATGTTGAAATTGAACCTGTTGTTGATCTTGATAACCCACAATCAAAGAATCAACGTTATGATAAGAGAGACTTTGTTGCTAGGAAACATGGTAAAGAAAGAGAACCATGGGTTCAAAAACCTATGCCTTTTCCTCCCAAACCATCCAAGAAAAAGGATGATGAGGATTTTGAGCGCTTTGCTGAAATGATTAGACCTATCTTTTTGCGTATGCGATTGACTGATATGCTGAAAATGAATCCTTATGCTAAATACATGAAAGATATTGTTACTAATAAAAGAAAGATACCAGAAGCTGAAATTTCCACCATGCTTGCTAATTATACTTTTAAGGGTGGAGTACCAAAGAAACTTGGAGATCCAGGAGTACCTACTATACCATGCTCCATTAAAGGAAACTATGTTAAGACTGCTTTATGTGATCTTGGAGCCGGTGTTAGTGTTATGCCTCTCTCTTTATATCGTAGACTTGAATAAGTTGACACCTACTGAAATATCTTTGCAAATGGCTGATAAATCAACTGCTATACCTGTCGGTATTTGTGAGGATGTGCCTGTTGTGGTTGCAAACGTTACTATTTTAACGGACTTTGTTATTCTTGATATTCCCGAGGATGATAGTATGTCTATTATTCTTGGAAGACCTTTTCTTAATACTACAGGGGCTGTTATTGATTGCACCAAAGGCAATGTCACTTCTCATGTTAATGGTAGTGAGCATACGGTACACTTTCCGAGGAAACAACCTCAAGTCCACAGTATCAACTCTATTGGAAAAATTCCAGCGATTATATTTGGAGGTTTTGAATTTCCTCTTCCTACTGTCAAAAAGAAATATGATATACTTATTATTGGGGATGTGCATATCCCCGTTGAGGTAACATAGTGTTATTCAAAATTTCTCCGGTTCCATGTTAATCGGAATGAGTTTGTTAACAAGACTTGATCAACCTTGTTAGTGGATTCCTTTTGATGATCATGAGATGGATGAAACTAGAAGCACAACCTTCTGTACCCTCTCTATACTTTAGTTGAAATAAAATAAAAATAGTATTTTTCTATCTGTTTCCTGGTTTATCCGTGCAATATAAAAATATCCTGAAAATAAAAGTCCTCAGAATGACATGCCAATTTAATATGATTTTTCGGGAATATTTGAGGATTTATGGTGCAAAAATCACCTCGGGGGGAGCTGCCACCTGGTCACGAGGGTGGAGGGCGCGCCCTACCCCCTGGGCGCGCCCCTTGCCTCATGAGCTCACGGTGGCCCTCCTCCACTTATTCCAGCACCTATCCTCTTCTTCTTCCTCACACAAACACGAAAAACCAACTCAAGCACGAGTTCTAGCTCACCTTGCTGTAATTTTTGATCTCCTTGCTCAAAGCACCTCTCGCAAAACTGCTTGGGGAGATTGTTCCTCGATATGTGACTCCTCCATTGGTCCAATTAGTTTTTGTTCTAGTGCTTTATTCTTTGCAAATTTGTGCTCCATAGGTGACCATGTTCTTGAGCTTGCATGTCAAATTTATATGGTTCCAAGTAGTTCTAATGCTTGATATAGGCCCTGGGCACTTGTAGGAGTTGTTGCTATCACTTTTGTTGAGCTTTGTTCACTTTTGTTTGAAGTTACTAAAAATTTCAGAAATTTTTGAGAGAAAAGCAATATGCTTAGGAAGATGTTCCAAGGTGGTTCTTCTAAGAAGCAAGTACCCAGGCTTGCTATGCGTGATGCTGACGAGGAACCACCCTGTAAAGAGGTGGAAGCGTTTATTAACACTATCTCTATGGGAGAAACCAGGAAGGTTTCTGATGCAAGAATCACTAGCATACATTTTCCAGTATTACACTATTTTGCCTTATTTGCTAGTCTTTGCTTGATTGGTCGTGGGAACTGTGGAAACCTTAGTGTTCCTGATATTGTTATTTTGTTCCATGGTTTATACCGCGATAACACTGTTAGTATGGGCGAATTATTGCTAGATGGTTAAGTATGAACCGTACTAAGGGTCCCATCTTTGGATGCATTTATGCTTCACGCCTCGCTGCACATTTTAACATAGCTATTAGGCTTCATGAGAAAGAAGAAAAATTGCTGCCTAGTGCTTATCTAGACAATAAAAGTATGCTAGCGCATGATTTTCTTGTCAAGGACAGGGAAGGAGAGCTCAAGTATAAATTATTCTTTCATAAACATCATCCTGAAACTATTACCTTGCCTGCTCCTTCTTTGTTTAATTTTGTAGGACCCTATCTCGTTACGTGGGCTGCCATCCAAGCTTACAAGAATCCTGCACCAGCCCCGGAACCGGAACCACAAGAGGAGCTTCCACGACAATCTGTTTATTCTTGGGATCCGGAGATGGCTGTCAGCCAATGGCAGTCCGAGTCTTCCTCATCACAGTATGATCCCAACTATTCTTCGTCGCAGTACGACCCCAGCTACACCTATGGGTATCCGTCAGGCTATGCCTGGCCATAAACCAACTTAGGCCAAAAGCCTAAGCTTGGGGGAGTACGTATTTCTCACCGACATTACATTTATGTTCACACACACTCATTGCTAGATGTCGGTGCTCATACTCTTTCACTGTAATATTCATGCTAGTTTATTTTCTTTTTCCTACTTTCTTCTTGTGAGCTTGTTAAACCTTAAAAAAAACCAAAAAAATAGTAGTAGTCTACTTTCCTGCTGTAGTAGTAGTAATTTAAAAGAAAACCCAAAAATATTTCCTGTTCTTCTTTTGCTTGTTGGAAGCTTTCTCGTGTAAATAGTTTTTATTTCTTTTCTTTTCTTTGGGGGTCAGTAGGAGAAGACCATGATTAAATTGGTGAAGTGGCTCTTATATGCATGATTGTTGATTTAACCCAGAGCCCATATTCCCTTGTCTTCTCCTGTTTATTGAATGCTCGCAGATTCCAGCTTAGTCCAATGCACGTACACTCTTATTATTATTCACATCGTTCGGTCGTGCAAGTGAAAGGCAATTATGATGATATATGATGGATCGACTGAGATGAGAAAAGCTGGTATGAACTCGACCTCTTTTGTTTTTGTAAATATGATGAGTTCATCGTTCTTGATTCAGCTTATTATGAATAAACATGTTTGCAGTGACAATTAGAGATCATAGTTACTTGTGCCATGCTTGATTAGCAACGAGTTATAATGGTTTACCTTGCGTGCCAACATGCTATTAAGATGGTTATGATGTGGTATAGTGGGGTGGTATCCTCCTTTGAATGATTTAAGTGACTCAACTTGGCACATGTTCACGCATGTAGTTGAAACAAAATCAACATAGCCTTCATGATATTTATGTTCATGGTGGATTATATCCTACTCATGCTTGCATCCAATGTTTATTAAATTAAATGCATGTACATGGCTGTTGTCGCTCTCTAGTTGGTCGCTTCCCAGTCTTTTGCTAGCCTTCACCTGTACTAAGCGGGAATACTGCTTGTGCATCCAATCCCTTAAACCCCAAAGTTATTCTAGACGAGTCCACTATACTTTCCTATATGCGGTATCTACCTGCCGTTCCAAGTAAATTTGTATGTGCCAAACTCTAAACCTTCAAATAAACATTCTGTTTTCTATGCTTGAATAGCTCATGTATCAACTAGTGCTGCCCTCATCTTCCATGTTAGGCGGGTTATTCTCAAGAGGAGTGGACTCCGCTCCTCATTCACAAGAAAATGGCTGGTCACCGGGATGCCCAGTCCCATGCTTTTATGCAAACTAAATCAAAATTAATTGCAAACAAAACTCCCCCTGGGACCTGATGTATGTTGGAGGCACTCGTTGTTTCGAGCAAGCCATGGATTGATGCTTGTGGTGGAGGGGTAGTATAAACTTTACCATTCTGTTTGGGAACCGCCTATAATGTGTATGACATGGAAGATATCGCCATCTCTTAGTTTCTATGTTGACAATGAAAGTATACCGCTCAAAATATTATTTATCTCTGTTTCAAAACCGAGCTCTGGCACCGCTACAAATCCCTGCTTCCCTCTGCGAAGGGCCTATCCATTTACTTTTATGTTGAGTCATCACCCTCTTATTAAAAAGCACTAGTTGGAGAGCACATCTGTCATTTGCATTCATCACTATTAATCTATATTGGGTGTGACTATGATTGGATCTCTTTTACCATGAATTACAATGTCTAGTCAGTCCTTGATCTTTAAAGGTGCTCTGCATTTATGATTTGCGGTCTCAGAAAGGGCTAGCGAGATACCATCCTGTTATGCCATATTATGATTGTTTTGAGAAAGTGTAGTCTTCCGAGATTTATTATTATGGCTCGCTAGTTGATTATGCTATTGATATGAGTAATTATGAGACCTGAGAATTACTGCAAATGTGGTTAGTTATAGTATTTGCTGAAAACTTGAATGCTGGCTTGACATATTTACAACAACAAGAGCAAACAAAGTTTGTAAAAGTTTTTCTTTATTTCTTTCAGTTTGTCAACTGAATTTCTTGAGGACAAGCAAGGGTTTAAGCTTGGGGGAGTTGATACGTCTCCGTCGTATCTACTTTTCCAAACACTTTTGCCCTTGTTTTGGACTCTAACTTGTATGATTTGAATGGAACTAACCCGGACTGACGCTGTTTTCAGCAAAATTGCCATGATGTTGTTTTATGTGCAGAAAACAAAAGTTCTCGGAATGACCTGAAACTCCACGGAATATCTTAGAATAAATAATAAAAATTCCTCGCCAAAGATGAAGACCAGGGGGCCCACACCCTGTCCACGAGGGTGGGGGGCGCACCCCCCTACGTCGTGGGCACCCTGGAGACCTCCCGATGCCAACTCCAACTCTATATATTTGCTTTCGGGGAGAAAAATAATAGGAGAGAAGAAATCATCGTGTTTTACAATACGGAGCCCCCGCCAAGCCCTAAAACCTCTCGGGAGGGCTGATGTGGAGTCCGTTCGGGGCTCTGGAGAGGGGGATTCGTCGTCGTCGTCATCATCAACCATCCTCCACCACCAATTTCATGATGCTCACCGCCGTGCGTGAGTAATTCCATCGTAGGCTTGCTGGACGGTGATGGGTTGGATGAGATTTATCATGTAATCGAGTTAGTTTTGTTAGGTTTTGATCCCTAGTATCCATTATGTTCTGAGATTTATGTTGCTATGACTTTGCTATGCTTAATGCTTGTCACTAGGGCCCGAGTGCCATGATTTCAGATCTGAACCTATTATATTTTCATGAATATATGTGAGTTCTTGATCCTATCTTGCAAGTCTATAGTCACCTACTATGTGTTATGATCCGGCAACCCCGAAGTGACAATAATCGGGACCACTCCCGGTGATGACTATAGTTTGAGGAGTTCATGTATTCACTATGTGCTAATGCTTTGTTCTGGTTCTCTATTAAAAGGAGACCTTAATATCCCTTAGTTTCCAATAGGACCCTGCTACCACGGGAGGGTAGGACAAAAGATGTCATGGAAGTTCTTTTCCATAAGCATGTATGACTATATTCAGAATACATGACTACATTACATTGATGAATTGGAGCTAGTTCTGTGTCACTCTATGTTATGACTGTTACATGATGAACCGCATCCCGCATAATTATCTATCACTGATCCGATGCCTATGAGCTTTCCATATACTGGTTTACGCTTATTTACTTTTCCTATTGCTACTGTTACAATCACTACAAAATACCAAAAATGTTACTTTTGCTTCCTTTACTTTTGTTGCCGTTACCACCACTATCATATTACTTTGCTGCAGATACTAAGTTTCCAGGTGTGGTTGAATTGACAACTCAGCTGCTAATACTTGAGAATATTCTTTGGCTCCCCTTGTGTCGAATCAATAAATTTGGGTTGAATACTCTACCCTCGAAAGCTGTTGCGATCCCCTATACTTGTGGGTTATCAGAGGTGCTCTGCATTTATGTTTTGCGGTCTGAGAAAGGGCTAGCGAGATACCACTATTGTCATATTATATCATGGTTGTTTTGACAACGTGTTGCTGTTTGCGATATCTTATTATTGCTCGCTAGCTGATTATGTCATTGATATGAGTTAATATAATCTATAAGAATTATTGTCGGCAAGGTTAGTTATAATGTTGGTTGAAAACATGGGTGCTCTTTAAGCTTATTTATGCAAACATGAGCAAAAGAGTTCGTAAATTTTTTTCTTCTTCACTTTCAGTTTATCAACTGAATTGCTTGAGGACAAGCAAAGGTTTGAGCTTGGGGGAGTTGATACGTATCCAACGTATCTACTTTTCTTAACGCTTTTCCTCTTGTTTTGGACTCTAATTTGCATGATTTGAATGAAACTAACCCCGGACTGACACTGTTTTCAGCAGAACTACCATGGTGTTGTGTTTGTGCAGAAATAAAAGTACTCAGAATGGAACGAAACTTTACGAGGAAGTTACTACTGCTGTTGTCACTGTTGAACTTGTTACAAAATCATTGCTACCACTGTTACCGTTACCGTTGCTGCTGCTACTATTATCAAAACTATCATACTACTTTGCTACTGATCACATTGCTGCAGATAATTAATCTCCAAGTGTGGTTGAATTGACAACTCAGCTGCTAATACCTTCAAATATTCTTTGGCTCCCCTCGTGTCGAATCTATAAATTTGGGTTGAATACTCTACCCTCGAAAACTATTGCGATCCCCTATACGTGTGGGTTATCAACCTTGTAAACAGCCGATCTGCGGATATCCGTCAAAAAAATAGCCGCTCTGCATATAGAGATAGCGGCGGCGGCCTAAGCAGCGGCTACCGGAGAAGAGGTCAATCCTCGGTCGGTGGGCGGTGGCGGCGCCATAGGAGGTCAATCCTCGGTCTGCGGTGGGAGATAGGAGGAGATCAGTGATACGTCTCCAATGTATCTACTTTTCCTAACGCTTTTCCTCTTGTTTGGGACTCTAATTTTCAAGATTTGAATGAAACTAACCCCGAACTGACGTTGTTTTCAGCAGAACTACCATGGTGTTGTTTTTCCTCAGAAATAAAAGTTCTCGGAATGGAACGAAACTTCACAAGGAATTTTTATATAATAAATAAGAATTTCTAGAGCCAAGACCTGCCAGAGAGGAGCACCTAGGTGGGCACAACCCACCAGGGCGTGCTCCCTCTCCCGGCGCGCCCAGGTGGGTTGTCCCCACCTAGTGGCCCCGTAGACCCTGAAACCGATGCTATAAAATCCTATAATTCCAGAAAAAAACCAGGGAGAAAGAATTATCGCGATCCACGAGATGGAGCTGCCGTCACCTCCTGTTCTTCATCGGGAGGCCAGATCTGGAGCCCGTTTGGGGCTCCGGAGAGGGGGATCTTCTTTCTTTGTCATCACCAACCCTTCTCCATCGCCAATTCCATGATGCTCCCCACCGAGAGTGAGTAATTCCTTCGTAGGCTCGCTGGTCGGTGAGGAGTTGGATGAGATTCATCATGTAATCGAGTTAGTTTTGTTAGGGCTTGATCCCTAGTATCCACTATGTTCTAAGATTGATGTTGCTACGACTTTGCCATGCTTAATGATTGTCACTTTGTGCCCGGGTGCCATGAACTCAGATCTGAACCATATAGGTTATCATCATTATATCCATGTTTTAGATCCGATCTTGTAAGTTATAGTCACCTACTACGTTGTCAGGGGTTGGGTGCGATATATGCCAAATGATGGCTTATCATGGAGGGAGCGAGTAGAACGTCGCTGGTGCCTGGAAGCGGGATGAGATGTAGACACGTACGCCGGCGAACTTTACCCAGGTTCAGGGCTCTCCATGGAGATAACACCCCTAGTCCCGCTCTGCGGTTTCTCCGCATGATCACTAAGGCACTAGTGGTACAATTGTGCTCCTTGAGCTGTTTGCTAGAGGTGGAAGAAGGCAGGCATGCCCCTTCCTCTCTCTATGTATGAGTCTAGTTCTGAGGGCCTGGGAACTCTTTGCATGGGTGCCTTGGGGGGTTTATATAGGCCTACCCCCCAGGGGTACAATAGTAATCCAGTCGGGTGTAGGACCCGGCTATCAGTCTCTCTGGTCACCGGCTTCTCCGCCGGCTGCTGGGGCCCGCCTTTTGGTGGGCCCCGCCGACATGTCTGGTACGGAGCCGACAGGCCGCCTCCGCCGCTCGCGGGTCTTGTCGGCTGCTGATCACTGTAATCTTGATGCTAGTGATGCAGGCTTGGTCAGGGGCGTGGCTACAGTCCCGCTGCCTGGCGGGCGATTACTGTAGCCACTCTGCGTCTCGTCTGGCTAATGGCGTGTGGGCCCCGAGGAAAGGGCGGGCCGACTGCTAGGGGCCAACCTCCCTCGGGTTCGACTGGTGGGGCTCTAGCCATCTTCCGGGCTCTCGCTGATCAGTGGGGCCTGTCGTCCTTGGGCCGTACCGACAGGTGGTCGTGGGAGCAGGGCTTTGCCTGGCAAGGGTGACGCCAGGGGCGGAGTGGCAACAGTGCCGCGCCGGGCAGGGATCTCCGCCTATACGGTGCACTGTGGCCTCGCCCGGCCCTGGATTCGGGGGTGATGGGCTACACTGTAGCCTCACCCTGTCTTGTCTTCTTAATGGGGGTGTAGACTTTGAGGGCACCACGAGACGACTGCTAGGGGCTGGCTTCTCTGGAAGCCGCCCACTAGGAGTCGGCTTGTCTTGTTGTCGGCCCCTGGAACTCGGCCATCTACGGGCAGCCGGCTATTCCTCCAGCCGGCCATCAGAAGGCGGCACTTCGTCTTGATGCTTTGAGGGGTGCTGCCAGCCCCGATGTCTTGAAAGGTTCAGCGACTCGGGTTAGCCTACCCGTGGCCCATTACTCCGACAGTAGTCCCCGAAGCTGGTGAGGTGCCACAGCTGAGGAGCCGAGGAGCCTCAACAGTTTCTTCCTCCAGATGCTCTGAAGGAGGCTTCATCCGTCTCCTGGGAACCCGGCTAGCAGGAGTTGGGCACGCCCAGTCGGAGCTTCCGGGAATTTCGAACGCATCAGCGTGAACCAGATGGCGTGGTTGCTAAGCTTCTCGGCCTGCCGCCTGTCGTGGGCGTGCCGCGTGGCGCCAGCCGGCCGGGTCGGCCTTCCAGCCCACGCGCGTGATGGGACGCGACCGCAGGCGAGGCCCACCACCACCGGGCCTCGGCTTTCGAGCGGATCCGCTGTGGCCGAGGCGGGCAGTTGGGTTTCCCCGCGGAGTTACTGTGCATAGTAACACACGCGGTAAAGGCGGGAGCGTGGGGTCGTGGGCACAACTATTCCCATGATCCCACACACACACCCTTGGCTTCGTAGCCCGTAGGCTATAAGTAGGGGGTGGAGATGGAGCGGCGGAGCACGCACGCCCCTCCACCCCATTCTTGCCTCCTTCTTCTTCCTTTCGCCGCAGCACCTCCAAGCCATGTCGGGGCGCTACTGTTGCTCGTCTCCGATGAGCTCTTCGGCCAACCCCACGCCCCCCGTGGCGCGCTCCGGAACATGAGACGGCTCCGAAGTCCATGAAGACCACATCGATTTACCCTGCCAGACGCGGCGGCTGCCCGGCAAGGACTATGTGAAGGTTCGCCTCGTGCCGGAGAGGGAGATCTCGCCAGTGCCAGAGGAGGGCGAGTGGGTCGTCTTCCGCTCGCACTGCCTGCGCGGCCTCGGACTGCCAGCGAGCGGCTTCTTCCGGGCCTTCCTCGAGTTCTACAATCTTCAGCCGCACCACCTCACCCCGAACATTGTGGTGCTACTGTCCGCCTTCGTCACTCTATGCAAAGGCTTCATCGGCGTCCTCCCCACCATCGAGCTTTGGGGGGAGTTCTTCTACACCAAGCTCAGCACCCTCGTCGCGGGCGTGCTGGCTCAATGCGGCGCTTTCATTGCGGTGTGGAGGCCGGCGGCCGAAAATCCGTTTCCTCCCATCATGCTGATAAAGTCGGTGAAGATGTGGCAGCGGTTGTACTTCTACGGGAAGAGCGTCTTCCCGGAGGGCGACTGGGTCAACTTTCCGGCTTACGTAGCCGGCTCGCTGGTTGGGAGGCGGCCCAACTGGTCGTATCGGGCCAAGACGCTGTCGCCTTCTGGGGCTGCCGCAATCGCGCGGCTCCGAGTGTTGACACAGTCGGAGGGCCTGACCGAGCCCGACTTGTTGTCCGCCTTCATGACGCGCCGGGTGCTCCCGCTCCAGGGCCGCCCTCACATGATCTGTCAGATGAGCAGGCATCGGGACCCAAGCCGGCTGTGCACCAAGGAGATGCCTCACGCAAAGGTAGCTCATATGGTGAACTACCTTGCGAATTGCGAGCTCACAAAAGAGTGGCGGTTCGGCAAGGAGCCATATTCACGCACCGACCCCCCCCCCCCCGCCTATGGTAAGTTGTCTTTCTCTATCTTTGTGGTTGCCGAGTTCTGCATGTCCAACCTGACCAATCGGCCTTTGAACAGAGCCCCCTCCTCCAGCCGGCCGCCGGCGCCGCGGGGCCGGAGCGTCAATTCCTTCCCTACCGAACGAGAGCGACGTGGACGACCCCGACTTGGGGGCGGCGGCCATGGAGGACGACGCCGAGGGAGGAGGAGGCGGAGCAAGCGGCTCAGGGCTCGGAGCTGGCCTCGAGGACTGGCCCGACGACGATGCCGGGGAAGTCGCCCCGCACCACCAGCCAGGGTCCGACCAACTGGGCGCGAGCTCATCTGCCACGCCGGATGCCCAAGGTGGTGCGAAAAAACGCAGGGCCGCGCCGAGCATGTTCGGCAGCCGGCCGAAGAAACCCAGGGGCTCAGCCGCGGCGACCAAGCGGGATGAAGCGGCCGCGAAGGCTCTTCGCTTCCGCAGACCGGTGAAGGAGCCGCAGCTGGTTTCCACGTAACTACCGCCTTCATCTCGTACTTTCTTATTTCTTGCTGATCTTGTTTTGAGTTTCCCTTGCTTTGTTTCCCTTGATCTAGGGCTACGCTTACTCTTGAGAAGTCGGCCGCCGCCTCCATCGTGAGGTCGGCGGAGACTTCCACCACCACTCGGTGGATCAATCTGGCCGCCGACCTACGGGAGGCGACGGAGCGGAACGCGCGGGAGGCGCGCGAGGAGCAGGAAGCCGCCCGCCTGGAGAAGGCGGAAGCGGAGAAGGCGGAGGCCGCCGCCCTAAAGAATATGGCGGAGGCCGAGGCAGCAGACGCGGTGAAGAAGCAGGCCGAGGAGGCCGCGCACCGCTAGTTGGCGATGTTTGTCACCCCTCTGAACTCTGCGCCGCCACCACCGGAGTTCGTGGCGCAGACTGGGGAATCCGGCGGCGAGCACCCTATCATGGAGAGGGACAGCGGCGACGTTGCCATGCTGGACGTAATAGTGCCCCTGCCACCACCTTCTAAGGAGGCGCGAGACAAGCAGCCGGCCGACCCACCGGCGCCACCAGCCGGAAACGAGATGGTGATGGGCCCGACTCCTGGGGACCGCACGCCCTTACGCCGCCGGCTCGCGAAGGCGGCCTCGGCGCCACGCTCGCTGGAGATCGGCGTCACAAGCTCCTCGATCCCGGACACCGAGGCGACTAGCGCCACGCCCACCGGGTGGGTGCGGGGGGGGCGGGACGGGCCCTCTGAACAAGGCGATCTTGGACGTTCAAGCCAAACTCCATGCCCAGGCCGACGCTATCAAGCACTGCAACAAGACGTTCCTGGAATCGCGAGAAGCCATTCGGGTACGTCTCTTGCTTCTTCATTTTTAATTCTTGTATTGCTTCGTGGGGGCGTGGGGGCGCACCCACTGGGTGTAGTCTCCGAGTTTCAGGCCGGCTGCTGAGCAGGCGGCTCAGAACTTTAATTGGCAAGATCCAGTACTAATGTCTTTGCTGCAGGACTATCATAACCTCCGTGCGACCGCCTTCAACTCCAAAGTCCAGGAGTTGGATCAACGTGCCGTCGACCTGTCGAAGAACTGGAGTAAGTCCTTTTTCCTTCTTCGGCGGGGCGCGCTGGCACACCCGCGGGCTGTAGTCCTCGAGATTCGGGACGACTGCTGAGCAGTCGGGCCGGTTCTCCGCGGCAACTGTTCTTCTTTGGTTGACATTTGATGGCTTCTTTCTCCGCGGGGGCACGCTGGCGCACCCGCGGGCTGTAGTCCCCGAGGTTCGGGCCGACTGCTGAGCAGTCGGGCCGGATCTTCCTGGCAACTTCGTCTTTTCTCATTGATTGTTGATGTTCTTTCTTTTTCCACTTTTGTAGAGGCCAACGCCACCCTGCAGCAGCAGCTAGGCGAGGCCAACACCGCGCTTTGTGCCAAGGAGACAGAGTGCAACAAGCTGGCCGAGGAGCGTGACCAGCTGGTCACGCAACTAGCGGAGCAGGCGGAGCTTCTCAAGAAGGTCCAAAAGGAGGCGGAGGACAAGGAGACCAACCTCCTTGCTGAGTCTGCGACCGAACGCTCCGCCTGGACCGACAAGGAGGCGATGCTGACCTCCAACTTTCACGAGATTGAAGACATAGTTGATGGTGGGCTTCCCTCCTTTTCCTTCTTTGGGCTGCCGGCTACTGGCGGAGCCGGCCTCTCGTCTCTAACTCTGGCTCTTTTGTTTTCTGTTTTGGCAGACTTCTTCCCTGGTCATTTTGACGCTGCTAATCAGGCCATTGAAGCTGATCGCGAAGGACGGAGGGCAGAAGGTGCGCAGATTGCTGCCGACGCCCCTCGGACCCTTAACGAGCAGCTCCTGAGCATCGAGGCCCGTCTTCGGCCGTCTCACCGGATGTTGCGCCGTCTTCAGTGTGTCGGCGCCCAGGCAATCGCCGCCCTGTGGCCGGACATGCCGGCACCGCGCACTGCTAGTCGGACTGCCGATTGGCTGGAGGTGGCGGCCGGTCGTCTTGAGGCCTGGAAGGGCTCCTCGGCCTGAGCTGGAGCGCGCCGGGCCTTGGAGTTTGTCAAGGCATGGTACCCTGGGCTAAGTCTAGCCCAGCTGACCACGTTTCGGCTGGAGGCCCAGGAGGAGCTGGTGGCAGTAGAGGACGACCTTGTCAAGCGTGCGGCGGCAATCACCGAGTACACCAACACCAGCGTCTTTGTCCTAGAGCGGGCCGAGAACGGCGCCGAGGCACCACCAGGATGGTTCGTGCTGAACTCGGAGGACGGCGAGGACTCGGCCGAGGTGATCGACTCCAACGGCAAGGAAGAAGGCGAGGAGGAGGAGGATGGTGGAGAGGAGGCGCCAGAGGTCGGAACGGACGACCAGCCCCAGCTTGACCGCGCCTCCAGCAACAAGCCACGCCCGAGCGAGCCGGTTGCTACTGAAGGCGGCCAAGCAGAGACTGACCAGCCGGCCACTTCACCAACCGACACCACCGTCTCCACCACTCCATCAAACCCGTCTGCTGCTCCCTAGGCTGTTAGTTTATCTTTTGTTTTACCTGCTTACCAGTCTCGACGAACTTGTTAACTTGCACAATTCCACCCGTGGGTTGTATTTCAAACTTATGTTGAATGTCGGCCAAGGGCCTTTTGCTATGTAAATATTCTTCCGAGTTCTATCTCTTATTACCTTCTGCTCTTTGGCTTTTTTCCTTTGCCGCCTTCCCTTGGTTGCCGTCTTGCCAACTGAACAGCCGGTCTGTGGACTGTGGCTGGGTCAAGTACTTAGCCGCTTTCGGGAAGGAAAGTACTTCGCAGGCTTAGAGTTTCTGGCAAGTTTGAGTAGAAGCCGGCCGGCCGGCAGCTCGGTGATGACCCACAAGTATAGGGGATCTACCGTAGTCCTTTCGATAAGTAATAGTGTCGAACCCAATGAGGAGCAGAAGGAAATGATAAGCGGTTTTCAGCAAGGTATTCTCTGCAAGTACTGAAATAAGTGCTAAGAGATAGTTTTGTGATAGGATAATTTCTAACGAGCAACAAGTAACATAAGTAAATAAAGTGCAGCAAGGTGGCCCAATCCCTTTGGTAGCAAAGGACAAGCCTGGACAAACTCTTATATAAGGAAAAGCGCTCCCGAGGACACATGGGAATATCGTCAAGCTAGTTTTCATCACGTTCATATGATTCGCGTTCGGTACTTTGATAATTTGATACGTGGGTGGACCGGTGCTTGGGTGTTGTTCTTACTTTAACAAGCACCCCACTTATGATTAACCTCTATTGCAAGCATCCGCAACTACAACAAAAGTATTAAGGTAAACCTAACCATAACATGAAACATATGGATCCAAATCAGCCCCTTACGAAGCAACGCATAAACTAGGGTTTAAGCTTCTGTCACTCTAGCAACCCATCATCTACTTATTACTTCGAAATGCCTTCCTCTAGGCCCAAATAATGGTGAAGTGTTATGTAGTCGATGTTCACATAACACCACTAGAGGCTAGACAACATACATCTCATCAAAATATCGAACGAATACCAAATTCACATGACTACTAATAGCAAGACTTCTCCCATGTCCTCAGGAACAAACGTAACTACTCACAAAGAATATTCATTTTCATAATCAGAGGGGTATTAATATGCATAAAGGATCTGAACATATGATCTTCCACCAAATAAACCAACTAGCATCAACTACAAGGAGTAGTCAACACTACTAGCAACCTACTAGTACCAATCCCGGACTTGGAGACAAGAATTGGATACAAGAGATGAACTAGGGTTTTGAGGGGAGATGGTGCTGGTGAAGATGTTGATGGAGATTGCCCTCTCCTGATGAGAGGACGTTGGTGATGACGATGGCGATGATTTCTCCCTCTCGGAGGGAAGTGTCCCTGGCAGAACAGCTCTGCTGGAGCCCTAGATTGGTTGCGCCAAGGTTCTGCCTCATGGCGGCGAAGTCTTGTACCGAAAGTTTGCTTATGAATTTTTCCTCGACAAAAGACCTCATATAGCAGAAGATGGGCATCGGAGGACCAACAGGGGGCCCACGAGGCAGGGGGCGCGCCCCCACCCTCGTGGCCTGGTGGGGCTCCCTCTGGTGAACTTCTTCCGCTCAATATTCTTTACATATTCGGAAAATAACTTCCGTGGAGTTTCAGGACTTTTGGAGTTGCACAGAATAGGTCTCTAATATTTGCTCCTTTTCTAGCCCAGAATTCCAGCTGCCGGCATTCTCCCTCCTTATGTAAACCTTGTAAAATAAGAGAGAATAGGCATAAGTATTGTGAGTGTAATAACAGCCCATAATGCAATAAATATTGATATAAAAGCATGATGCAAAATGGACGTATCAACTCCCCAAGCTTAGACCTCGCTTGTCCTTAAGCGGAAGCCGATAAAGATAAATATGTCCCCATGTTTAGAGGTAGAGGTGTCGATAAAAATAAAATACGGACATGGAGGCATCATGATTATTCTCATAACAACAACATATATGAATATTGTCATATGATTACTTATGTTGAAGTGATGATCTATTCACAATGCAAAAGTATGAATCAGAAACTTTATTGAGAAGCAACAAACTATAATCTCGGTCATTGAAACAATTGCAATTTATCATAACATCAGAAAGAGTCTATATCAGAGCTTAATAGCAAGTCCACATACTCAACTATCATTTAGTCTTTCATAATTGCTAACACTCACGCAATACTTGTGGTTACGGAGTTTTAACCGGACACAGAGAAAGATAGGGGCTTATAGTTTCACCTCCCAACCTTTTACCTCAAGGGTAATGTCAACAATAATAACTCATGCTCCCCTACATCCAATTAGATATATCTATCAGGATCTTTCCAACATACTGTGCTTGCCAAAGGATAAAATGAAAAAGGAAAGGTGAAGATCACCATGACTCTTGCATAAGGTAGAAGATAATAGTAACAGATAGGCCCTTCGCAGAGGGAAGAAGAGGTTGTCATGCGCTTTTAGGTTGGATGCACAAAATCTTAATGCGAAAGAACGTCACTTTATATTGCCCCTTGTGATATGAACCTTTATTATGCAGTCCGTCACTTTTATTTCTTCCACATCACAAGATCGTATAAAGCTTATTTCCTCCACACCAATCAATTATACATATTTAGAGCAATTTTTATTGCTTTGCACCGATGACAACTTACTTGAAGGATCTTACTCAATCCATAGGTAGGTATGGTGGACTCTCTTGGCAAAACTGGGTTTAAGGATTTTGGAAGCACAAGTAGTATCTCTACTTGGTGCTGAGAATTTGGTTAGCATGAGGGGGAAAGGCAAGCTCAAGATGTTGGATGATCCGTGCCAACATACTTTATCTCAGATATAAGAAAACATAACCCATTACATTGTCTTCCTTGTCCAACATCAACTCTTTAACATGTCATATTTTAATGAGTTCTCCCAATCATAAAGGATGTCAATGATAATATATTTATAAGTTAGACCTCTCTTTCCTTATTACTTCCTATTAATTTTAACGATGACCAAAGCTATGTTTGCCAACTCCCAACAACTTTTAATCATCAAACTCTTTTTATGTGAAGTCATTACTCTCAATAAGATCAATATGAACTATTTGTTTCTTTTTGTTCTTTTCTCTTTTCTTTTATTCACTCACGATCATGGCAAAATAATCAAGCCCTTGACTCAACACTAAACTTTATTATATATAGCTCACGGACTCGATTACATAGAGAGATCATAAAGCAAAACTCAAAACTAGATCATGCCATAAACTTTATTCTACTAGATCAAGATACTACTAATAGGATCGAACTAAGAAAAACGGTAAAGATAGGAGTGTGATGGTGATACGATACCGGGGCACCTCCCCCAAGCTTGGCAGTTGCCAAGGGTAGTGTCCATACCCATGTGATTATGTCTCCTTCTTTGTTGGTGAAGAAGGTGAAGGTGTTGTTGATGATGCATAGGCTCACCATCATAGAAGGATGATCGAGTCTCTGGGATCCTAAAATCTGCAGCCAAACTCATCCTTTTGAATCTATATTCATACTCACAGTTCTGGTTTTGCAGGTCATAGATTTGGGCTTGAAGGTGCTCGATCTTCTCATGAAGCTTGAAGATGGCCTCCCCGATGTTGTCGGCATCCAACTTGCGGTTGCTAGTGAACTCCGCGATCATCATGTGGTTAGAGTTGAGTCCACATTCCACCATCCCCTGACACTTGAAAACTTGTTGCTCCACTGCTTCGAGCCTCGTCTCCACGCTTCCGGTCCCCTTTGGTCCCTCTTCATCGTGGATGTGCAGCAACCCATCACGCAACTCAATGGTTTGAGGGTGTCGCAGCACCTCCGCGAGGTAAGGGTTAATGACCTTCTCGAAGAACTTGTCCTTGGAGGCACTTGGGGACGTCATGATAATCTAGATCTGTCAGAAAAACAGCTCGAAACAAGAACAGAAGATAATTGCGTGATACATGAGTCAAAACCTTCGGGAGAATATATAATGAATTTTTACCGACCAAAATACGTATCGTGCAAGAAAACGGAGTCCGGAAGACACACGAGATGCCCACGAGGTAGGGGGGCACGCCCAGGGGGTAGGGCGCGCCCTCCACCCTCATGTCCTTCCCGGGCTGCTACTTATTTTTCTATTTTTCTGAATATTCCAAAACGGAGGTAGAACAAATATTCCCTCAATTTCTATCAACCACCGATACAACTATATTCAACACAATGCCCTCCCCCACCTCTCCCCTCTCCCACCTGCTGCCCACCAACAATGGAGATCTCTAGATTCCACCTCCATGGAAGGCATCCTCCATTGGGACTTCGCCCTGGTTTGTCCCTAGCCGATCAGGTGAGACGTAAATTTGGTTCTACGGTGCACTTCTTGAAGCAAATATGCCCTAGAGGCAATAATAAAGTTATTATTTATTTCCTTATATATCATGATAAATGTTTATTATTCATGCTAGAATTGTATTAACCGGAAACACAATACATGTGTGGATACATAGACAAACAGAGTGTCACTAGTACGCCTCTACTTGACTAGCTTGTTAATCAAAGATGGTTAAGTTTCCTAACCATAGACAAAGGAGTTTTCATTTGATTAACAAGGTCACATCATTAGTTGAATGATCGGATTGACATGACCCATTCCATTAGCTTAGCACCCGATCATTTAGTATGTTGCTATTGCTTTCTTCATGACTTATACATGTTCCTTTGACTATGAGATTATGCAACTCCCGTTTACCGGAGGAACACTTTGGGTACTACCAAACGTCACAACGTAACTGGGTGATTATAAAGGAGTACTACAGGTGTCTCCAAAGGTAGATGTTGGGTTGGCGTATTTCGAGATTAGGATTTGTCACTCCGATTGTCGAAGAGGTATCTCTGGGCCCTCTCGGTAATGCTCATCACATAAGCCTTGCAAGCATTGCAACTAATGTGTTAGTTGTGAGATGATGTATTACGGAACGAGTAAAGAGACTTACCGGTAACGAGATTGAACTAGGTATTGGATACCGACGATCGAATCTCGGGTAAGTAACATACCGATGACAAAGGGAACAACGTATGTTGTTATGCGGTCTGACCGATAAAAATCTTCATAGAATATGTAGGAGCCAATATGGGCATCCAGGTCCCGCTATTGGTTATTGACCGGAGACGTGTCTCGGTCATGTCTACATTGTTCTCGAACCGTAGGGTCCGCACGCTTAAGGTTTCGATGACAGTTATATAATGAGATTATGAGTTTTGATGTACCTAAGGAGTTCGGAGTCCCGGATGAGATCGGGGACATGACGAGCAGTCTCGAAATGGTCGAGACATAAAGATCGATATATTGGACGACTATATTCGGACATCGGAAGGGTTCTGAGTGGTTCGGGTATTTTCGGAGGTACCGGGGAGTTACGGAAATACGAGGAAGAAGCAATGGGCCTTGATGGGCCTTAGTGGGAAGGACCAGGAGGTGGCGCCCGCCCCTCCCAAGCCCAGTCCGAATTGGACAAGGGGTTTGGGGCGCGGCCCCTCTCTCCCTTCCTTCCCCTCTTCCCGTCTTTCCCCCCTTGACCTCGTTGGACTAGGAAAGGTGGAATCCTACTCCCGGTGGGAGTAGGACTCCCCTGGCGCGCCCAAACCTAGGGCCGGCCTCCTCCCTCCCTTGCTCCTTTATATACGGGGGCAGGGGGCACCCCATGGACACACAAGTTGATCTTCGTGATCGTTCCTTAGCCGTGTGCGGTGCCCCCCTCCACCATATTCCACCTCGATCATATCGTTGCAGTGCTTAGGCGAAGCCCTGCGCCGGTAGAACATCATCATCGTCACCACGCCATCGTGCTGACGGAACTCCCCCCGAAGCTTTGCTGGATCGGAGCTAGGGGTGCATCATCGAGCTGAACGTGTGCCAAGAACTCGGAGGTGCCGGAGTAACGGTGCTTGGATCGGTCTGATCGGGAAGACGTACGACTACTTCCACTACATTGCGTCAACGCTTCCGCTTCGGTCTACGAGGGTACATAGACAACACTCTCCCCTCTTGTTGCTATGCATCACCATGATCTTGCGTGTGCGTAGGATTTTTTTTGAAATTACTACGTTCCCCAACAGTGGTATCAGAGCCAGGTTTTATGGTTTGATGTTATTTGCACGAGTAGAACACAAGTGAGTTGTGGGCGATATAAGTCATACTGCCTACCAGCATGTCATACTTTGGTTCGGCGGTATTGTTGGACGAGACGATCCGGACCAACCTTACGCGTACTCTTACGCGAGACCGGTTCCCTCGACGTGCTTTGCACATAGATGGCTTGCGGAAGACTGTCTCTCCAACTTTAGTTGAACCGAGTGTGGCTATGCCCGGTCCTTGAGAAGGTTAAAACGGAGTCTATTTGACAAACTATCGTTGTGGTTTTGATGCGTAGGTAAGATGAGTTCTTGCTTAAGCCCGTAGCAGCCACGTAAAACTTGCAACAACAAAGTAGAGGACGTCTAACTTGTTTTTGCAGGGCATGTTGTGATGTGATATGGTCAAGACATGATGCTAAATTTTATTGTATGAGATGATCATGTTTTGTAACCGAGTTATCGGCAACTGGCAGGAGCCATATGGTTGTCGCTTTATTGTATGCAATGAATCGCGATGTAATGCTTTACTTTATTACTAAGCGGTAGTGATAGTCGTGGAAGCATAAGATTGGTGAGACGACAACGATGCTACGATGGAGATCAAGGTGTCGCGCCGGTGACGATGGTGATCATGACGGTGCTTCGCAGATGGAGATCACAAGCACAAGATGATGATGACCATATCATATCACTTATATTGATTGCATGTGATGTTTATCTTTTTATGCATCTTATCTTGCTTTGATTGACGGTAGCATTATAAGATGATCTCTCACTAATTATCAAGAAGTGTTCTCCCTGAGTATGCACCGTTGCAAAAGTTCTTCGTGCTGAGACACCACGTGATGATCGGGTGTGATAGGCTCTACGTTCAAATACAACGGGTGCAAAACAGTTGCACACGCGGAATACTCAGGTTATACTTGACGAGCTATGCATATAAGATATGACCTCGGAACACGGAGACCGAAAGGTCGAGCGTGAATCATATAGTAGATATGATCAACATAATGATGTTCACCATTGAAACTACTCCATCTCACGTGATGATCGGACATGGTTTAGTTGATTTGGATCACGTGATCACTTAGAGGATTAGAGAGATGTCTATCTAAGTGGGAGTTCTTAAGTAATATGATTAATTGAACTTAAATTTATCATGAACTTAGTCCTGGTAGTATTAGCATATCTATGTTCTAGATCAATAGCTCGCGTTGTTGCTTCCCTATGTTTATTGTGATATGTTCCTAGAGAAAATTGTGTTGAAAAATGTTAGTAGCAATGATGCGGATTGGATCCGTGATCTGAGGTTTATCCTCATTGCTGCACAGAAGAATTATGTCCTTGATGCACCGCTAGGTGACGGACCTATTGCAGGAGCAGATGCAGGCGTTATGAACGTTTTGCTAGCTCAATATGATGACTACTTAATAGTTTAGTGCACCATGCTTAACGGCTTAGAATCGGGACTTCAAAGACGTTTTGAACGTCATGGACCATACAAGATGTTCCAGGAGTTGAAGTTAATATTTCAAGCAAATACCCGAGTTGAGAGATATGAAGTCTCCAACAAGTTCTATAGCTAAAAGATGGAGGAGAATCGCTCAACTAGTGAGCATGTGCTCAGATTGTCTGGGTACTACAATCGCTTGAATCAAGTGGGAGTTAATCTTCCAGATAAGATAGTGATTGACAGAATTCTCTAGTCACCATCACCAAGTTAGTAGAACTTCGTGATGAACTATAGTATGCAAGGGATGACGAAAACGACTCCCGAGTTTTTCATGATGATGAAATTGATGAAGGTAGAAATCAAGAAAAACATCAAGTGTTGATGGTTAACAAGACCACTAGTTTCAAGTAAAGGGCAAAGGGAAGAAGGGGAACTTCGAGAAGAACAGCAAGCAAGTTGCTGCTCAAGTGAAGAAACCCAAGTCTGGACCTAAGCCTGAGACTGAGTGCTTCTACTGCAAAGGGACTGGTCACTGGAAACGGAGCTACCCCAAGTGATTGGTGGATAAGAAGGATGGCAAAGTGAACAAAGGTATATTGGATATACATGTTATTGATGTGTACTTTACTAGTGTTTATAGCAACCCCTAAGTATTTGATACTAGTTCAGTTGCTATGATTAGTAACTTGAAATGGGAGTTGCAGAATAAAAGGAGACTAGCTAAGGGTGAAGTGACGATGTGTGTTGGAAGTAGTTCCAAGAGTGATAGGATCATCATCGCACACTCCCTATACTTTCGGGATTAGTGTGGAACCTAAATAAGTGTTATTTGGTGTTGAGAATGAATATGATTTGATCATGTTTATTGCAATACGGTTATTCATTTAAGTAAGAGAATAAATTGTTGTTCTATTTACATGAATAAAACCTTATATGGTTACACACCCAATGAAAATGGTTCATTGGATCTTGATCGTAGTGATACACATATTCATAATGTTGAAGCCAAAAGATGCAAAGTTAATAATGATAGTGCAACTTATTTGTGGCACTGCCGTTTAAGTCATATTGGTGTAAAGCGCATGAAGAAACTCCATGCTGATGGAATTTTGGAATCACTTGATTATGAATCACTTGATGCTTGCGAACCATGCCTTATGGGCAAGATGACTAAAACACCGTTCTCCGGAATAATGGAGCGAGCAACAGATTTATTGGAAATCATACATACTGATGTATGTGGTCAGATGAATATTAAAGCTTGCGACTAGTATCATTATTTTCTAACCTTCACAGATGATTTGAACAGATATGAGTATATCTACTTGATGAAACATAAGTCTGAAATGTTTGAAAAGTTCAAAGAATTTCAGAGTGAAGTGGAAAATCATCGTGACAAGAAAATAAAGTTTCTACGATCTGATCGCGGAGACGAATATTTGAGTTACGAGTTTGGTCTTCAGTTAAAACAATGTGAAATAGTTTCACTACTCACGCCACCTGGAACACCACAGCATAATGGTGCGTCCGAACGTCATAACCGTACTTTATTAGATATAGTACAATCTATGATGTCTCTTACCGATCTACCACTATCGTTTTTGGGGTTATGCATTAAAGACAGCTGCATTCACGTTAAAAATGGCACCATCTAAGTCCGTTGAGACGACACAATCTGAACTATGGTTTGGCAAGAAACCAAAGTTGTCGTTTCTTAAAGTTTGGGGTTGCGATGCTTATGTGAAAAAGTTTCAACATTATAAGCTTAAACCCAAATCGGATAAATGTGTCTTCATAGGATACCCAAAGAGTCAGTTGGGTACACCTTCTATCACAGATCCAAAGGCAAGACATTCGTTGCTAAGAATGGATCCTTTCTAGAAAAGGAGTTTCTCTCGAAAGAAGTGAGTGGGAGGAAAGTAGAACTTGATAGGGTAATTGTACCTTCTCCCTTATTGGAAAGTAGTTCATCACAGAACTCTGTTCCTGTGACTACTACACCAATTAGTGAGGAAGCTAATGATGATGATCATGTAACTTCAAGATCAAGTTACTACCGAATCTCGTAAGTAAACTAGAGTGAGATCCGCACCAGAGTGGTACGGTAATCCTGTTCTGGAAGTCATGTTACTAGACCATGATGAACTTGCGAACTATGAGGAAGCGATGATGAGCCCAGATTCCGCAAAATGGCTGGAAGCCATGAAATCTGAGATGGGATCCATGTATGAAAACAAAGTGTGGACTTTGATGGATTTGTCCGATGATCGGCAAGCCATAGAAAATAAATGGATCTTCAAGAGGAAGACGGACGCTGATAGTAGTGTTACTATCTACAAAGCTAGAATTGTCGCAAAAGGTTTTCGACAAGTTCAAGGTGTTGACTACGATGAGAGTTTCTCACTCGTATCTATGCTTAAGTCTGTCCGAATCATGTTAGCAATTGCCGCATTTTATGAAATCTGGCAAATGGATAAACAAAACTGCATTCCTTAATGGATTTATTAAAGAAGAGTTGTATATGATGCAACCAGAAGTTTTTGTCAATCCTAAAAATGCTAAACAAAAAAATGCAAGCTCCAGCGATCCATCTATGCAATGGTACAAGCATCTCGGAGTTGGAATACACGCTTTGATAAGTTGATCAAAGCATATAGTTTTATACAGACTTACGGTGAAGCCTGTATTTACAAGAAAGTGAGTGGGAGCACTACAGCATTTCTGATAAATATATGTGATTGACATATTGTTGATCGGAAATAATGTAGAATTATTCTGCAAAGCATAAAGGAGTGTTTGAAAGGAGTTTTTCAAAGAAAGACCTCGGTGAAGCTGCTTACATATTGAGCATCAAGATCTATAGAGATAGATCAAAACACTTGATATGTTTTTCAATGAGTACATACCTTGACAAGATTTTGAAGTAGTCCAAAATGGAACAGTCAAAGAAAGAG
This sequence comes from Aegilops umbellulata, assembly GCA_032464435.1. Lineage (NCBI taxonomy): Eukaryota > Viridiplantae > Streptophyta > Magnoliopsida > Poales > Poaceae > Aegilops > Aegilops umbellulata. Next base: position 82,667,913 of record CP136058.1, read on the forward strand.
TTCTTGCCTGTGTTACAAGGTGTGAAATTGAGTAAGACTCAAAGCCCGACCACGGCAGAAGATAGAAAGAGAATGAAAGTCATTCCCTATGCCTCAGCCATAGATTCTATAAAGTATGCCATGCTGTGTACCAGATCTATTGTATACCCTGCATTGTGTTAAGCGAGGGAGTACAATAGTGATCTAGGAAGTAGATCACTGGACAGCGGTCAAAAATTATCCTTAGTGAAATAAGGATATGTTTCTCGATTATGGACGTAACAAAAAGGTTCGTCGTAAAAAGTTATGTCGATGCAAGTTTTGACACTAATCTAGATGACTCTAAGTCTCAATCTAGATACATATTGAAAGTGGGAGCAATTAGCTAAAGTAGCTCCATGCAGAGCATTGTAGACATAGAAATTTGCAAAATACTTACGGATCTGAATGTGGAAGACCCGTTGACTAAGATTCTCTCACAAGCAAAACATGATCACACCTTAATACTCTTTGGGTGTTAATCACATAGCGATGTGAACTAGATTACTGAATCTAGTAAACCCTTTGGGTGTTGGTCACATAGCGATGTGAACTATGGGTGTTAATCACATGATGATGTGAACTATCGATGTTAATCACATGGTGATGTGATCTAGATTATTGACTCTAGTGCAAGTGGGAGACTGAAGGAAATATGCCCTAGAGGCAATAATAAAGTAATTATTTATTTCCTTATATATCATGATAAATGTTTATTATTCATGCTAGAATTGTATTAACCGGAAACATAATACATGTGTGGATACATAGACAAACAGAGTGTCACTAGTACGCCTCTACTTGACTAGCTTGCTAAACAAAGATGGTTAAGTTTCCTAACCATAGACAAAGGAGTTGTCATTTGATTAACAAGGTCACATCATTAGTTGAATGATCTGATTGACATGACCCATTCCATTAGCTTAGCACCCGATCGTTTAGTATGTTGCTATTGCTTTCTTCATGACTTATACATGTTCCTTTGACTATGAGATTATGCAACTCCCGTTTACCGGAGGAACACTTTGGGTACTACCAAACATCACAACGTAACTGGGTGATTATAAAGGAGTACTACAGGTGTCTCCAAAGGTAGATGTTGGGTTGGCGTATTTCGAGATTAGGATTTGTCACTCCGAATGTCGGAGAGGTATCTCTGGGCCCTCTCGGTAATGCTCATCACATAAGCCTTGCAAGCATTGCAACTAATGTGTTAGTTGTGAGATGATGTATTACGGAACGAGTAAAGAGACTTACCGGTAACGAGATTGAACTAGGTATTGGATACCGACGATCGAATCTCGGGTAAGTAACATACCGATGACAAAGGGAACAACGTATGTTGTTATGCGGTCTGACCGATAAAAATCTTCATAGAATATGTAGGAGCCAATATGGGCATCCAGGTCCCGCTATTGGTTATTGACCGGAGACGTGTCTCGGTCATGTCTACATTGTTCTCGAACCGTAGGGTCCGCACGCTTAAGGTTTCGATGACAGTTATATAATGAGATTATGAGTTTTGATGTACCTAAGGAGTTCGGAGTCCCGGATGAGATCGGGGACATGACGAGCAGTCTCGAAATGGTCGAGACATAAAGATCGATATATTGGACGACTATATTCGGACATCGGAAGGGTTCTGAGTGGTTCGGGTATTTTCGGAGGTACCGGGGAGTTACGGAAATACGAGGAAGAAGCAATGGGCCTTGATGGGCCTTAGTGGGAAGGACCAGGAGGTGGCGCGCGCCCCTCCCAAGCCCAGTCCGAATTGGACAAGGGGTTTGGGGCGCGGCCCCTCTCTCCCTTCCTTCCCCTCTTCCCGTCTTTCCCCCCTTGACCTAGTTGGACTAGGAAAGGTGGAATCCTACTCCCGGTGGGAGTAGGACTCCCCTGGCGCGCCCAAACCTAGGGCCGGCCTCCTCCCTCCCTTGCTCCTTTATATACGGGGGCAGGGGGCACCCCATGGACACACAAGTTGATCTTCGTGATCGCTCCTTAGCCGTGTGCGGTGCCCCCCTCCACCATATTTCACCTCGATCATATCGTTGCAGTGCTTAGGCGAAGCCCTGCGCCGGTAGAACATCATCATCGTCACCACGCCGTCGTGCTGACGGAACTCCCCCCGAAGCTTTGCTGGATCGGAGCTAGGGGTGCTTCATCGAGCTGAACGTGTGCCAAGAACTCAGAGGTGCCGGAGTAACGGTGCTTGGATCGGTCGGATCGGGAAGACGTATGACTACTTCCACTACGTTGCGTCAACGCTTCCGCTTCGGTCTACGAGGGTACGTAGACAACACTCTCCCCTCTCGTTGCTATGCATCACTATGATCTTGCGTGTGCGTAGGAATTTTTTTGAAATTACTATGTTCCCCAACACTTCTCTCCCTCCCGAGATGCCAAAGAGTTCTTTTTGGTTGTTTCTTTCTCTTCGGCTTCTTTCCCCCTCACGGAGGATTCGGTTGGATTGGCATTACAATGTTGCTTTTGAGGAATTTGCTCTGGTTTCAAGGTTGTGGCCCTCTCATCTCGATCTTTTCGTTTTTCTGTGTCCAACAACAAGGTTGGGCACTTCATCTATGGATTGAAGGATCGCGTTGGCCTGACTTTGTATGCCACTTCCATTTGTTCAATGGCCGCTTTGCTAAGTGTTTCTCCGCTCCACATTGGCATGCTGATCAAGAATTGATTGAGGTTTTGGATCGTCAACCTGTGGCCATCTCTACTTCTCTGGATTTCTTGCGGAAGGGGCAATCTCATGATCGCTCTTCGGCCAAAGAGCTCAGCAAGTTTAATCTTGTTAATTTGAAACAATGGCGATTTTCTAGCTCAAATGATCATGAAGCTTCTACCTCCTCATTGGTGAAGAACAACGACAATATTCAAATTTAGTTTGGTTCGATCCAACCGCCAATCCAGCAATGCTGTATCATCGCTGAGTCCTCGGACAACATTGATCGCCTCGCTTTAATGGAGCTCTTCATGTCTGAGGCGGAATTGGAGGCTACGCAATCTCCCAATGGTATTATTCTCGGGGCCTTTAATTGCCCCATTAATGTTCCGTATCCACCCTTACCTCGCTGTTTTTTGAAATTGGCTCTCACCTATGCACCGGATCATTCTACATGGACACCCGCACTCAGTGCTAAACACAAAGCAGATTTGGCCCAAGCCCATTATACGTTACAGGATATTACCGCTTTATCGGCTAATTGGGCCTCCCTGTGCTCTTGTTGCCTGCAATGGGGCCACTGCAAGATAACCTGCCAGGCCAGATTGATTTGCATTAAATGCTCCGCACCTGACCACAAGGCATGCCACTGCCCCAGCATTGGTAAGTCTCATCTAATTGATGATCCTAATTTGGTGACTACAAATCGGGGCATCGGGAATGGATCTTCTGCTCCAATCAACCCTCTAGCCGGCCCTCCCCGAATTAGAACACGCACCGTCCGATGCAATGCCTGTGGGTTCTATGGACACGTGGCTCGATCCTGTTACAATCACATCTGCGCCCAAAGATGGAAATGGATTCCCAAATCTTCGCTGCTTTCCACTCCTACCCCTCTCGCTCCGTCTCCCTCCTCGAATTCTCAACCGGCGCGCCCCTGCCCAGTCCCATCACCAGTCTCGCCCACTGGCCAAACCCAGCCGCCCCCGCAGACCTTGGCAATGGCGAACTACCCTCTGAACCCAATTCCGTTTCTTCCTCCGGGGTTTGCCGTCGAGCCTGGACCGGCGGACCGCGTGGTGCGCAGCGGGATGGTGGTCGGGCCAATTCCGCCGCTCAGCCACGAGTTCTTGGCCATTGCGGAGGCCAGTGGATATGTCCCTCTGCATCGTCGTGCTACTGTTCGCAATGCAATCGTAGGTCAGCTCCATGCCTCTCAGCTTTATCCTACTGAAGTTAGTGATCATCCGCTTGGAGTTGGGATTTTTGGTTTTGCGGATTCTTTCTTGCGTGACACTGCTGTCAACACGCCCATTGAGCTTGAAGATGAAGATTTGCTTATCAACTTTGTACCGCATGATGAAGCTCTGAATCGCCACATCACTACTCTTGGCCCAGCGGTTTGGTTGATGTTCTTTGGATTCCCGTATGACTATCAGACTGACTATTACATCACCAAGGCCCTCGGCAGATTTGGATCTCTGGTGACTTGGTACAATCCGAGGCAGGACCGCCGATACATGCTGATCAAAGCCTGTGTTCTTCGCTTGCGCCTGATTCCGAAGAGCTTCGTCGTTTGGCAACTTGGAGGAGCCAGAAACTGCTGGACTGTACAAGTTACTATCCTTCACAGCAATGACTGGAATGGGTTACTCCCTGGAGTGCAGCCTGCTGGTGAAGAACCACCGCCGCCCGATGGCAATCCTCACCCTCAGTTTGGCCCTGAACTCACCGCAGAGCAATTGTACCAGCAACAGGTGCATAACTGGCTTGTGCAGAATGCAACTCCTGCTGATCCTGAAGAGGCTGTCAACAACGGAAACAATGATGGTGCCAACGCTGCCTGGGGCGCATGGCCGCAGCCGCCTGCACCTCCCCTTCCACCGCTCCCACCACATTTGGTCAACTACCAGGCATGGCTGGCTGCTCAAGGCCTTACCTTTCAAGATGGCATTCTCCCTGAAAATAACCTTACTGACAGCCCAACAGAAGCCTGGAACGACTCCTTCTCCCCCTCGGATGAAGACAACAACTCTGCTACTACTAATTTGATCATTCTCCCACAGCAACCTATGCAGCCTATGGACTCTCCACTGCCAACAGATTCCTCTGCCGTCTCTATTGTCCTGCATGATCAAGGAATTCAGTTTGGTCTCTCGACCCAAGGCTCTGCTCTTCTCTCTCTGATGATTGAAGACCCAATCCCCAGGCAGCAGCTCAACACACTTATCTTTGATGCACTCCGTCCAATGTGTCGGAGTAATGGGCCACGGGTAGGCTAACCCGGGACCCAGAACCTTTCAAGACATCGGGGCAGGCTACGCCCCTCAAAGAATCCCAAGACGATCAGCCGACTCTGGGAGTCGGCCGCAGCATCGCCGATACCCACTCATGGCCGAGTACCAGAGACGGATGTGACTCCCGATCGGCGGTGGGGAGTCGGCCCGCGACTTCACCACTCTCTGCCTTCGGGAAGAAGGACGAGACCGAGGATGGCCGGAGTACGGCCCTCCCCTACGTTGATTACCAGGGGCAGGTATGGCTACAGTACGCCGTACCGGAAGAAAGCTCCGTCCGGCGCGACACTGTCGCCATGCTGGTCCTGACGTCCGCCCTGACGATGGGGCACTGTTCCCACGTTGGCCCGCATGTACGGCCTGGAGACGGCGGGCCCCGCTAGTCAGCGGGAGGGACGAAGACGGCGAGAGCACCCGAAGACGGACCCCATGGGAGTCGGCCTCCGAGAGTCGGCCCGTTCCTCCCACAGGCCCCACACGCCATTAACCAGATAAGACGGGGAGTGGCGACAGTGATCGCCCGCCAGGCGGCGGCACTGTTGCCACGCCCCCACGACCCAACCAACGTCATCAGAGGCGCGGCTACAGTGACCAAGTCAGTCGACGGGGCCCACCAGCGGCGGGCCCCAAGAGTCGGCGGAGAAGACGGCGACCTGAGAGACAGACGGCTGGGACCCGCGCCCAGCCGGATTACCATTGTACCCCCGGGGGGTAGGCCTATATAAACCCCCCGGGACACCCATGCAAAGGGTTCGATCCTTTTTCCACCAGACCAGCAGCATAGAAGGGAGAGAGCTACCTTGCCCTCTCCTACCTCCAGAACACAGCTCGAGGAGCAACTTGTACACATATCACCATAGTGATCATGCGGAGACCCCGCAGAGCAGCAGTAGGGGTATTATCTCCTCGGAGAGCCCCGAAGCTGGGTAAGATTCGCCGGCATGCATGTCTACGCCTCATCCCGCTTCCAGGCACCGGCGACGTTCTACTCGCCCCCACCATGATAAGCCATCCTTTGGCATATGTCGCACCCAACCCCCGACATTTGGCGCCCACCGTGGGGTGAGGTGCACCGTCGTCCGGAGATCTGTTCTGGACGGGAACCCTTTTCCTCCCTGGCGAGCGTAGCCAGCCCGGCACGCCAGAGGGAGTTCACGCCGATGCGCTGCGCGACGCTGAGACCGCCTGCGCGGCCAGCTGCCTCGCCGATCTTGTCGGCGAGGTTAGCCTCTCCGACGAGCCTGCATCCGACGCAAGCACCGGCGGCCCCGAGAACCTTCTCGCGGGCCTCCTCGACGACCTCCACATTGCTGGCGAGCCTGCCGCTGACCTGGAGTCCGTAGGCTCCACCGACCCGATGCTGGTCGATTCCGACACCGCGTCGCTCGACGCCTTCCCCACCAACGTGGTGGTCTATGACGAGCCGCTCCCTCGCGCGGAGGGCAGCGGGAGCACCGTCACAGAAGTGCTCGTCATCGGTCATGGCGAGCGCTCCGACGGAGGAGCTCGCGACCCGCTTGATGCGGCACTGCAAGACCTGGATGCGCCCATTCCAGAGGACGCCGACGCCGAGACGCTGGAGGCACGCCGCCTCCAGCTCGTCGAAGGCGCAAAGAAGATGGCAAGCATGAGACGCTTGTCAGAGGCCTACCAGCGTGAGATGGATTGCGTTGTGGGCGGCTCGCCGGCTCCGACGGGGCCGAGCCGCCTAGGCGCGGTCCGGCAACGCGGCGCGGACATCGCCAGCATGTTCGGGGCCAATCGCCCCGTATACGCCACGCCCGCCGACAACATTCGAGCTGCCCAGGCGGCGGCAGATGAGTTAGATGGACTCGAAGGCGAAGAGCGCCGACTGATGACGGAGCGAGTCCAGCAACTCCTCGACGCGGCCGGCGCACAGAACACGGCCGGCTGCCGAACCGAGGGGCTGCAGCAGCAGAACGAGGACCTGCCACCCCGCCGAGACCAAGGCGCGACGTCTCGGACGTCGACTGGAGGGGTTCGCGAAAGAAAAGACAAGGAGCCGGCTGCGAGCCGCAGTCGGACTCACCTCACCATCGAGCGCGACCAAGATGGCCGCCCGAGAGCAGTAGAGCGGCGGGACGACTATGTGCCTCCTCCACCCCGCAGAGAAAGGCGAGTCTCCCCGCCGCCTGTCGAGCATCCGACCCTCGGAGGCCGCCTCGGCCGCCGAGAGGGATTCGGAGAGAATGATGCCCGCCACCGGATCAACCGACTCCACCGATCCCTGGCGCTCGAAGAAGAAGACGAGCTGGGACCGCCGTGTTTCGGCCCCCGCATCCGAGATGAGCCCTTCCCTAAAGGGTTCACTCTCCCTAGAGACACTCCCAAGTACACCGGCTCCATGAAGCCAGAGGACTGGCTGGTTGACTACTCCACAGCCGTCAGCATAGCGAACGGCAACAAGCGTGTTGCCGTGAAGTATGTTCCGCTCATGCTCCAGGGCACAGCCCGGACATGGCTGAACAGCCTGAAACCCCGCAGCATCAACGGCTGGTCCGACTTCACCGAGGCTTTCATCCGCAACTTTACGAGCAAATACAAGCGACCTCCCAAGCCTCGCCAGCTCTCCTTGTGCGTGCAAGGCCCCAACGAATCGACTCGCGACTACCTCACGCGTTGGGCCAAGCTCCGAAACTCCTGCGAGGGCGTGCACGAGGTGCAGGCCATCGAGTACTTCACCGCCGGGTGCAGAGAAGGCACCCTCCTCAAGCATAAGCTCCTCTGCGACGATCCGGAGACCCTGGATGAGCTGCTGATCGTAGCAGACAAGTACGCCACAGCCGACTCTTCTATGAAGATGGAGATCCAAGTCAGCGCGACCGGCAAAATGGCCCCTCAGGCTCCCAGAACTCCGGCTGGAGACACCAGTCGGCGGCAACAACAGAACGATCACAAGCGCAAGGCCCCGCAGCCGGCTTCCAGTAGCCGGCAGGTCGCAGCAGTCGAAGACCAACAGCCGGAGGAGCAGCCACCACCCAAGCGGCAGAAGGGCGGCAAGCCCAATTGGTTGTCTGCTTTCTCCTACGAGCAGACTCTGAATGGTCCCTGCAAGTTCCACAGCGGCGCGAAGCCGTCGAACCACACCACCAGAAAGTGCCACTGGCTTACCCGGATTGCCAAAGGAGACGGACTGGCGCCTCCCCCACTGGCTGGGTAGCCGCCTCCGCCTCCGCCCCAGCAGCCGGCTGCCTGGCCAGTCGGCGCAGTACAAGACGAGTACCCAGAAGAGCATGGAGCCTACATGGTGTTCACTAGTATGGCAGATGACAGACGCAGCAGGCGGCAGCAGCAGCAAGAAGTCAACGCAGTGGCATCAGACACTCTAGAGTTCATGCACTGGTCCGAGAAGCCTATCAGCTGGAGCAGAGCTGATCACCCAGAGGATGCCGAATCCAGGGTCCTATGCCCTGGTCCTGGAGGCCACCTTTGCCACTAATAGGCGGGCAACTCGCTTCTCGTGAGTTCTGATAGATGGAGGTAGCAGTATCAACATCATGTATAAGGATACAATGGAGAAGCTAGGGATCAAGCAGAGACAGCTCCAGAGCAGCCGGACCGTGTTCCATGGGATTGTCCCTGGCCTTTCCTGCTCCCCAATTGGCAAGATTCTGACAGACGTCCTCTTCGGGGATAAGGAACATTTCCGTCGAGAGCCAGTCTGGTTTGAAGTGGTGGACCTCAGAAGCCCGTACCATGCGCTGCTTGGCCGAACAACTTTGGCCAAGTTCATGGCGGTCCCCCACTACGCCTACCTCAAGATGAAGATGCCGAGTTCCAAGGGAATTCTGACTGTGACCGGTGACTATAGGAAGTCGTCCGCTTGCGCGGCCGAGAGTAGTCGGCTGGCCGAGTCCCTGGTTATTGCAGCAGAGAAGCGGCTTCTTGATCGGGTTGTGGCGATGGCCGGCAAGCAGCCTGAGATGTCGCCCAACCCCAAGGAGTCGGAAGCTGAGGGCTCGTTCAAGCCTGCAAAGGAAACGAAGAAGATAACCTTGGACCCAGAGCACCCGGAGAGGTACGCAGTCATAGGTGCAAACCTTGACAGCAAATAGGAAGGCGAGCTCGTCGATTTCCTCCGTGAGAATTGGGACATCTTCGCATGGTCCCCCAAAGACATGCCAGGTGTGCCGACGGAATTCGCCGAGCACAAGTTACATGTCCGGTCCGATGCAAAGCCCATCAGGCAGCCCTTGCGCCGCCTGTCAGAAGAGAAGAGAAGAGTTGTTGGTGAAGAGATAGCCCGGCTCCTTGCAGCCGGCTTTATCATGGAAGTATTTTTTCCAGAGTGGCTAGCAAACCCAGTCTTAGTACTGAAGAAGAACAAGCAGTGGTGATTGTGTATTGACTACACAAGCCTCAACAAAGCCTGCCCCAAGGACCCGTTTGCTTTGCCGAGAATCGATCAGGTGATAGACTCCACAGCCGGATGCGAGCTGTTGACCTTCTTAGATGCCCATTCAGGATATCACCAGATCAAGCTGAGCCCGGCAGACAGATTAAAGACCGCCTTCATCACGCCGTTTGGAGCCTTCTGCTACCTGACCATGACGTTCGGCTTGAGGAACGCCGGCGCCACCTTTCAGCGTTGCATGCAGAAGTGCCTCCTCAAGCAACTCGGCCGAAATGCCCACGTTTACGTGGATGATGTGGTGGTGAAGACAGAAAAGCGCAGAACCTTGCTGGAAGACCTCAAAGAAACCTTTGAGAACCTGCGCCGATTCTGGATCAAGCTGAACCCCGAGAAGTGCGTTTTCGGAGTACCAGCCGGCCAGCTACTCGGCTTCCTGGTCTCCGAACGCGGCATAGAGTGCAACCCTGTGAAGATCAAGGCCATCGAGAGGATGGAGGTACCCAGCCGACTGTTGGATGTGCAGAAGTTCACTGGCTGCCTGGCATCCATCAGCCGTTTCATCAGTCGGCTGGGCGAGAAAGCTCTCCCGTTGTACCAGCTCATGAAGAAGACCAATTTTTTCGAGTGGAACCACAAGGCGGATGAGGCTTTTCTGCAGCTGAAGAAGATGTTGGGTACTCCCCCTGTGTTGGCGGCTCCGACTCCCAAGGATCCCATGCTCCTGTACATCTCCGCCACCAGCCGAGTAGTCAGCAAAGTCATTGTAGTAGAGCGCAAGGAGGAAGGCAAGGCACTGCTAGTCCAGAGACCGGTATACTACCTGAGTGAAGTACTGTCGACCTCCAAGCAGAACTACCCCCACTACCAGAAGATGCATTACGGCGTGCACTTCGCCGCCAAGAAGCTGAAGCCTTACTTCCAAGAACATCCAATCACAGTGGTCTGCACAGCCCCATTGGCCGAGATCATTGGAAGCCGAGATGCGTCTGGCCGAGTGGCAAAATGGGCCATAGAGTTGGCGCCTTACACGATCTACTATCAACCCCGCACCGCCATCAAGTCGCAAGCACTGGCCGATTTCCTCGTCGACTGGGCCGAGACCCAGTACCTGCCGCTAGCGCCCGACTCCACTCATTGGCGGATGCATTTTGACGGCTCCAAGATGCGCACCGGCTTGGGAGCCGGCGTTGTTCTCACCTCTCCCAAAGGCGACAAGCTCCAGTATGCACTGCAGATCCATTTCGCCGCCTCCAACAACGTCGCTGAGTACGAGGCGCTCATTCACGGGCTCCGGCTTGCCAAAGAACTCGGCATTCGCCGGATCCTGTGTTATGGCGACTCCGACTTGGTGGTCCAGCAATCATCCGGCAACTGGGACGCCAAGGATGCTAACATGGCAAGCTACCACTTCCTCGTGTAGCAACTCAGCGGATATTTCGAGGGGTGCGAGTTCCTCCACGTGCCAAGAAACGACAACAACCTAGCAGATACTTTGGCACGAATCGGCTCCACTCGCCAAGCAATACCATCCGGCGTCACTCTTCAGCGCCTCCTCAAGCCATCCATCAAGCCTTCGCCAGAGTCAGACTCCATTTTTGTGCCGGCTCCTCCAGAAGAAGTCGGATCCGACTCCAAAGCCCAAGCAGACGGAACAAAAACCCTCGCAGATGAATCCAAGAACGCCGCAGTCAAAGCCGGCCCGGGGACTGCGACGACTAGAGAAAAGACTCCAGAACTCGGCTCGGGGACTGCACCACTCGGCCCGGGGACTTCACTGATCCAGCAAGCGGCCGCGGACTCCAGCCCGCCGCCTCCCAGCCCAGCCGCCCTCGTCCAAGTTGCAGTTCTGGCGGTTGAAGAGATAACATCACCCTCATGGGCCCAGCACATCCTCAAATTCTTGGTGAACAAGGAGCTACCAACTGATGAAACCTTGGCTCGGCAAATACAATGCCGAGAGGCAGCATACACCATAATCAACAGAGAGCTGGTCAGATGCAGCATCACAGGCGTCTACCAGCGCCGCGTCGAGCCAGAGCAAGGCCAAGCAATTCTCAGAGACATCCATCAAGGCGAGTGCGGCCACCATGCGGCCTCAAGAGCGCTCGTCACCAAAGCCTTCCGACACGGTTTCTTCTGGCCGACTGCCCTCGAAGAGGCCAAAGAGTTGGTCCAGAAATGCAAGGGGTGCCAGAAGTTCCGATCCAAGCCGCATCAGCCGGCTTCAGCACTCAAGACTATCCCCATCGCCTGGCCCTTTGCAGTTTGGGGCCTGGATATGGTGGGACCCTTCAAGACGGCATGAGGCGGCCTAACTCATCTGCTTGTCGCGGTGGACAAGTTCACCAAGTGGATAGAAGTGAAGCCCATCAAGAAATTGAATGGTCCGACTGCCGTGACTTTCATCTCAAACATCACAATTCGGTATGGCATACCGCACAACATCATCACCGACAACGGCACCAACTTTGCCAAAGGCGCCTTGGCCCGTTTCTGCGTGACGCAGGGAATCCGACTGGACTTAGTGTCCGTTGCTCATCCGCAGTCGAACAGGCAGGTGGAGCGGGCGAATGGCCTCATCTTGTCCGGCATCAAGCCTCGGTTGGTCGAACCACTGGAGCGTTCGGCCGGCTGTTGGCTTGACGAGTTGTCGGCCGTCCTCTGTAGTCTGCGCATGACTCCAAACAAGTCGACCGGCTTCACACCCTTCTTCCTCGTCTACGGTGCTGAAGCCGTCATCCCAACGGATATAGAGTTCGACTCCCCGCGAGTCACGACGTACACTGCGGAGGAAGCAGAAGAAGCACGACAAGATGGCGTCGATCTGCTGGAAGAGGGCCGGCTATTGGCACTCAGCCGGTCCAGCATCTACCAGCAGAGCCTACGTCTCTACTACAATAGGAAGGTCAGGCCGAGATCCTTCCAAGAAGGCGACCTTGTGCTCCGGCTGATCCAGCGAACAGCCGGCCAGCACAAGTTGTCTGCACCTTGGGAAGGCCCCTTCATCATCAGCAAGGTGCTAGGCAACGACTCCTACTACCTGATCGACGCTCAGAAGCCCCGAGCACGAAAGAGGGACGACTCGGGGAAAGAGACGGAGCGACCATGGAACGCGAATCTTCTTCGAAGATTTTACAGCTGATGCAGTATGTACCACGCTACCCTTTTGTACCGAAGTACCAAGGCTCTGGGCCCCCCGAGACGGACTCGGGGACTGCCCCCTTTTGACATCTGTATAATAAGTATTATGCTTCCGAGTATGCTACTCTTTGTTATGCCGCTTGGCGCCGGGCTCGACTAGTCGGCCCGGGGACTTGCCGTCTCGCGCTATGAAAACGCTTCCTGCAGTCGGACAAGTAGTGTGTGGTGCTTAAGCTGCCTCCTGTTATAAGCCGCAGCTCGCAGAGCGGCTGCCCGGCGGGCAGGAGTAGGGAAGAATTGGTGCCCACACAAAAAATGGCTAAGGACTCAAAGCGCAAACATAGCTCGAGCCGGCTTTCCAGCAGTTCCTCACAAATCCGACTCCGAATAGTCGGCTTGCTGTTTTCTATCCGACTTGCTAACAAAACTCTAGAATGGCTGAGTACTTGCCTTCCCCAAAGTAGCCAAGTATTTGATCCAACGGTAGTCCGTGAAACGGCTGCCCGACTGGCAAAGACGGCATCTAGGGGAAGGCGGCAAAAGGAAAAATCCAAAAGAGCAATAAGCAAGAAATGATAGAACCCAGATAAATATTTACATCACAGAGGCCATTGGCCGAATCATTGAACAGAAGTTCAAAATACACCCAGCGGGTGGAATTGTGCGAATTAACAAAGTTCTTCGAGCAACTACTAAGGAGATAAATAAAGCAAGGCAGCGGCCTATGAAGCCGCAGACGGGTTCGGGGGCTCGGAGGAGATGGCGGTGTCGGACGTTGGGGCAGCCGGCTGGGCAGACTCGGCTTGATCACCTCCAGCAGCAGTCGGCGCGGTTGGGCGCGACTCGTTGTTGGAGGCACGGTCGAGCTGAGGATGATCGCCCGCTCCGGCTTCTGGCGCCTCCATCTCGTCTCCGACCTCCACCTCGCCTCCCTCCTCGACACTAGAGCCGATCACCTCCGTCGAGTCCTCGCCGTAGTTCGGGTTCATCCCGAACCACTCCGGCGGCGCCTCCTCGCCGTTGTCAGCTTGCTCAGGAACCAAGACATTGGGGTCGACGTACTCAGCGAGTGCCGCGGCGCGCTTGACAAAGTCATCCTTCATGGCTGCCAGCTCCGGCTGGGCCTCAGCCCGGAGCGTGGCCAGCTGGTCCAGGCTCAGGTCCGCATACCACGCCTTGACGAACTCCAAGGAACAACACGCTCCGGCGCGTGCCGAGGAGCCTTTCCAGGCTTCCAAGCGGCCCGCTGCGACCTCCAGCCAGTCGGCTGTCCGGCTGGGGGTGCGCAGAATCGGCATCTCCGGCCACAAGGCAGCAATCGCCTGGGTGCCGGCGTGTTGAAGCCGGCGCAGCATCCGATGAGCCGGCCGCAGGCGAGCCTCAATGCTCAAAAGTTCTTCATCAAGAGTCCGGGGGGTGTTGGCAGCAACCTCCTCGCCGGCCGCCCTCCGCGCCTCGCGATCGGCCTCGATGGCTTGAACGGCGGCTTGCACATGGCCTGGGAAGAAATCTACCAAGACAAAAAAAAGCAAGTCAGAAAGGGCAAGAGTCGGCCCACAGTCGGCTGCCCAAAGGAAGCGAGTAAAGAAAACTTACCATCAACGATATCTTCAATTTCATGGAAGCCGGAGGTCAGCATCGCCTCCTTATCTGTCCAGGAGGAGCGTCCGGCTTCGAACTCAGCTTGGAGTCCAGTCTCCCTCTCCTTCGCCTCCTCCTGCGCCTCCTCCTGCGCCTTCTTGAGCAGTTCCTTCTGCTCCGCCAGCTGCGCGGCCAACAGGTCGCGCTCCGTGACGAGCTTGCCACACTTCACCTCTTTGGCGCGCAAGGCGGTGTTGGCTTCGCCCAGCTGCTGCTGAAGAACGGCATTGGCCTCTGAAGAAAGAAAAAATAGGACACAAGTCATCAGAAAAGGTCGCCAAGAAGATCCGGCCTGACTGCGCAGCAGTCGGCCTGAATCTCGGGGACTACAGCCCACGGGTGCGCCAGCGCGCCCCCGCAAAGAAGGAAACTCACTCCGGCTCTCCGACAAGTCGGCAGTCCGCTTGCCCAGCTCTTCAATATTGCGGTTGAAGACGGTGACTCGGAGGTTGTGTTAGTCCTGTGATAAGCATTTTCAAAAAGAATAAGCGTTTGGAACTCGCCAGTAGAGTTCCAATCCGCCTGCTCAGCAACCGGCTCGGAACTCGGGGACTACACCCAGTGGGTGCGCTGGCGCGCCCCCACAAAGAAGAGCAAGAAAAACAAAGACAGAAGAAACATACCCGGACGGCCGCACGCGACGCCAGATGCGCCTTGGTGCAGTTCTGGAGGGCGTCGCTCTCGGCTCGCAGCTTCGCCTGGTCGTCCAGGAGCGACTGGTTCAGCGGGCCAGTGCCGCCTCCTTGCACCCACCCGGCGGGCGCGGCGCTCATCACCTCGACGTCTGGGGCGGCCGAGCTGGCCGCTCCATTCTCCAGAGGTCGCGGCGCTGAAGTCGCCTTCTCCAGACGGCGGCGCGTCGGCGAGGCGACTTGGAGAAGCAAGTTCGCCTCGGCTCCGTCCGTGGTCGGCGGCACCGGCGGGTCCGCCGGCTGTTCATCCCTTGCGCTTCCCGATGGCGGCGGGGGCGGTGGTGGCGGCACCACCGTGTCCAGACCGGTGGCATCGCCGCCCTCCCTCTCCATGATGGGATGTTCCCCGCCGGCCTCCCCAGACTGCTCCATAGGATCCGAAGGCGGCGCCGAGCGCAGTGGGACAACGAGCAGCGCCGACTGGCGGCGCGCAGCTTGTTCGGCTCGCTCTTTGGCCGCGGCAGCGGCTTCTGCTCCCTCCAGCCCCTCCTGGGTGGAGGCGGCCGCCTTCTCGGCCTCCGCCTTCTCCCGGCGGGCGGCTTCGTCCTCGTCGCGCTTCTCCTGCGCGTTCCGTTCCGTCGCTTCCCGGAGGTCGGCAGCGGGGTCGATACGCCGAGTCATGGCGGATGACTCCACCGACCCCCTGATGGAGGCGGCGGCGACTCTCCAAAGGGTGAGGGGAGCGCTGGAACAGGGAAGACACGTAAGGACTCAGACAAAATCCACCAAGAGAGAAAACAAGACAAAGAAGAGAAACACGTACCCAGAAGACAGCGGAAGCTTCTTCACTTCCTTACGGAAGCGATGGGCCCTCTCGACCACCTCTTCCCGTTTGGTCGCGGCGGCCGCCCCCTTAAACTTATTTTCCCGGCCTCCGAGGGAACTCGACCCAGCCCGACGCTTCCTCGCGCCGTCTTGCCTCGGTAGATGGCGCGGGGCGACTCCTCCATCTTCGCTGGCGGGCCAGTCGGCGAAGGTGGCCGAGGGCCTGAGGACGCCTTCCTCTCCTTTGCCGCCCCCTTCGGCGTCGACCTCCATCGCCGCCGCCCCCAGGTCGGGGTCGTCGATGTCCCTCTCCGCTCGATCGGTGGCGAACTGGCGGGGCGGCCCTGCGGCGCCGGCCGCGGGCTGGAGGAGAGGGTTCTGGTTCAAGAGATAAGAATAAAGAGATCAGGAGTCGGATTTGGCTGAAGAAGAAGAAGAAGAAGAAGAATCACTTACCACCGGCGGGGGGTTGGCGCGCGAGTACGGCTCCAAGCCGAACTGCCAATCCTCCGAGAGGCCGCAGTTCGCGATATAGTTCACCGTGTCGGCTACCTCCATGTGAGGCATGTCCTTGGTGCACGTCCAACTGGGGTCCCGGTGGCCGCTCATCTGACAGATCAGATAAGGCCGGCCTTGGAGCGGGAGGACTCGGCGAGCCACGAAGGCGGCCAGCAAGTCGGCCCCAGTCAAGCCGGACGACTGCGTCAGCACTCGAAGTCGCGATACGACGGCGGCTCCAGCCGGAGTCAGCGTCTTGGCGCGGTAGGACCAGCTGGGCTGCCTCCCAGCTGGCGCGCCGGCTGCATAAGCCGGAAGATTAACCCAGTCGCCGTCTGGGGCGACGTTCTTCACATAGAAGTAGGAGCGCTGCCACATCTTCACCGATTTGATCAGCTGGATGGCGGGGAACGGGTTGTCGGCCGTCGACCTCCGCAGCGCGATGAAGGCACCACACTGAGCTGGCACGCCGGCGACATGCGTGCCGAGCTTGGAATGAAAGAACTCTCCCCACAGCTTGATGGTGGGGAGAACGCCGAGGAAGCCCTCGCACAACGCAGTGAAGGCCGCCAGCAGCACCACCGTGTTTGGAGTGAGGTGGTGCGGCTGAAGGCCATGAAAGTCCAGGAACGAGCGGAAGAACCCGCTCGCCGGCAGCCCCAGGCCGCGCATGAGGTGGGAGCGGAACACGAGCCGCTCGCCCTCCTCCGGCGCCGGCGTCACCTCCGTCGGCGGCGGAGCGCGGGCCTACACGAGGTGCGCGCCGGGGATGCGGCGCGTCTTGCGGAGGAAGTCAATCATGTCGTCGTCGATCTCAGAACCATCCCATACGTCGGAGCGCACGGCGGCGGGCGCGGCGGCGGAGATAGAGCTCATCGCTGCGTGCAGGGCACGGTCCGGCGCGGCAGCGGTGGGAGAAAGGAGGAGAAAAGAAGCAAAGGAAGCAGAGGGGAGCGGGCGCGCATGCTTCGCCGCCCCGTTCCCTCCGCCTACTTATAGGCCTGTGGGCTGAAGAACCGAGGGGGCGTCATGGGATTAACTGCGCCCACGCCCCCATGACCCCACGATTTACCATGGAAGTTACCATGCGCATTTACTGCGCTGAGAAGCTCAACCGCCCGCGCGGCTGCAATGGATCCGTTCGAGGGCCGAGGCGCGGTAATGGCGGGCCCCACCCATGGGCCTGTCCCGTCGCGCGCGTGGGCTGGCAGACTGGCTCGGCCATGTGGCGTCCCTCGGCGGGTCCGCGACGAGTGGCGGCCGTGTGGCTTATCAGGCACACCCCCCGAGTCCTGCCACGACTTTCAAACTCTTTGAAGAGCAAGAGGACCTTCGACGAGTCCGGCTTCCCATAGTCGGCTTGTCGGAGGCGGCCTCGATAAAGATCGCCTCCCCCACGAACCACTCGGAGGAAGAAACTGTTGAGGCTCCTCGATACGTCTCCCTCGGCGCCTCACCAGCTTCGGGGACTACTGTCGGAGTAATGGGCCACGGGTAGGCTAACCCGGGACCCAGAACCTTTCAAGACATCGGGGCAGGCTACGCCCCTCAAAGAATCCCAAGACGATCAGCCGACTCTGGGAGTCGGCCGCAGCATCGCCGATACCCACTCACGGTCGAGTCCCAGAGACGGTTGTGACTCCCGATCGGCAATGGGGAGTCGGCCCGCGACTTCACCACTCTCTGCCTTCGGGAAGAAGGACGAGACCGAGGATGGCCGGAGTACGGCCCTCCCCTACGTTGATTACCAGGGTCAGGTATGGCTACAGTATGCCGTACCGGAGGAAAGCTCCGTCCGGCGCGGCACTGTCGCCATGCTGGCCCTGACGTCCGCCCTGACGACGGGGCACTGTTCCCACGTTGGCCCGCATGTACGGCCTGGAGACGGCGGGCCCCGCTAGTCAGCGGGAGGGACGAAGACGGCGAGAGCACCCAAAGACGGACCCCATGGGAGTCGGCCTCCGAGAGTCGGCCCGTTCCTCCCACGGGCCCCACACGCCATTAACCAGATAAGACGGGGAGTGGCGACAGTGATCGCCCGCCAGGCGGCGGCACTGTTGCCACGCCCCCATGACCCAACCAACGTCATCAAAGGCGCGGCTACAGTGACCAAGTCAGTCGACTGGGCCCACCAGCGGCGGGCCCCAGGAGTCGGCAGAGAAGACGGCGACCTGAGAGAGAGACGGCTGGGACCCGCGCCCAGCCGGATTACCATTGTACCCCCGGGGGGTAGGCCTATATAAACCCCCCGGGACACCCATGCAAAGGGTTCGATCCTTTTTCCACCAGACCAGCAGCATAGAAGAGAGGGAGCTAGCCTTGCCCTCTCCTACCTCCAGAACACAGCTCGAGGAGCAACTTGTACACATATCACCATAGTGATCATGCGGAGACCCCGCAGAGCAGCAGTAGGGGTATTATCTCCTTGGGGAGCCCCGAAGCTGGGTAAGATTCACCGGCGTGCATGTCTACGCCTCATCCCGCTTCCAGGCACCGGCGGCGTTCTACTCGCCCCCACCATGATAAGCCATCCTTTGGCATATGTCGCACCCAACCCCCGACACAATGCTTGCAACCATGGGGCCCTGGAGCAATGCTTATGGCATGAGAAATGCAAATGCTGAGGTTTCTATTTTGGTTTCTTCGGACCACACTGGAATTCATTTCGAGCAGCTGCCTCCATCGTCTGTGGTCATTCAGGAACTCCAACCTGCAGATTCTGGATCTCCTACTACGCTGTCTGCTCCGTCACCTACCCACCTTCAGTTGACTACTTCTGAAGAAGAGACACGACCAGCTGCAGATCCTCACTCTGATGCTACTGAACTTCTGCCTGTCATAGTCTCTGGCACATGCCCTATGGTCCCTGACTCTTCGTCCTCACAAGTGACGGAATTACCGCAAGGCGGTCTGGGCTTAGCAACTGTCAATGTGGAGATATCTTCTGGTCATCTGGTGACCCGTGGTCGTCGCTCCAAAGCTGCTGTAGCACCAATTTCAACTGTTGAAGTTCATCGCAGCACCAGGACCAACAAGTACAATGGCTTCAAGGTCAACATGCCCACTGATACCCGCACTACCATTTCCAAGGTTAAGCCAAGAATCATACCTCAGGTGGACTCCTCCTCCTCCACCACATCTATGCAGGATTCTGATGATCTCCCACCCCCAACTCCCATTGCTACTCTGCAAGATGTTGGCGTTAACAGGTGTGCTATCCCTGCTGCTGAATTAACTGAAGAAGCCCTCCAGTCTGCGCCTCCCACTGTGTTACCTGTTGAAATCGCTGAAGCTTCCACTGATGATGTTGATGCTGGAAACAGTGGTAACCCAACCTCTGCTTAATCTACCTGCTTTTATATGGCTCTTTTGCGCTCCTGGAATGTCCTTTCTTGGAATATTCGCGGTCTGAACTCTGAACCTAAGCAACTATTCGTAATGCTATTGTCACCAGTGGTTGTGCGATCGTTTGTTTGCAAGAAACCAAAAAGACCTCGTTCGATCTTGCCTTTATTAAAACATGATGTCCCAGACAATTTGATCGCTTTGCTTTTGTGCCTTCTCGTGGCGCCTCGGGGGGTATTGTTACGATCTGGAAGAGCTCAATGTTCACGGGCGCAGTTTTATTTTCCGATCATTTTGCGCTTGTCACCCAGTTCATCAGTACACAGTCTCGGCAATCATGGACGCTAGCTAATATTTATGGGCCCTGTACTGGGGATGACCGGGTGACTTACACGAATTGGCTATATGACTTAGACATCCCTGCCTCACAGGACTGGCTTTTACTGGGTGATTTCAACTATATTCGCGCGCCTGATAATCGCAATAAACCTGGCGGTAGTACTTCTGACATGTTCACATTCAATGATATTATTCGCGCGCAAAACCTTATTGAGCTTCCTGTTAAAGGCCGAGCCTATACGTGGAGTAATATGCAACTTGATCCTCTTCTTGAGTAGTTAGACTGGTTTTTTACATCCCTTCATTGGACAACCGTGTACCCCAAAACACTGGTCAAGCCATTGGGTAAGCCCGTCTCTGACCACATACCCTGTGTTGTCTCAATTGAAACGTACATCCCACGTAGTAAGGTTTTCAGGTTTGAATCATATTGTCTTCTACACCCTGGTTTCATGGATGTTGTGTGTGCCTCTTGGAACAAACCAGCGAATTCGTCTAATGCTACCACGATCCTTTGTGCCAAATTCAAAAGACTCAGACATGCCCTCAAGATTTGGAGCAAAACCATCTCTCGTCTGACCGTCGCCATTGATAACTGCAACCAAACCCTGGCCCATCTTGATGAGCTGGAAAACAAACGACCTCTTACCATCCCTGAAAGCAATTTTCGTAACATCTTCAAAAAGCATATACTGAGACTCTTACAGTATCAAAAGCTCTACTGGAAAAAAAGATGTACAGTCCGTTGGATTAAGTTTGGTGACGAGAACACGAAGTTTTTTTCAGGCTGTGGCCACAGAACGCTACCGTACTAATAATATTGCTAGCTTCCTGGATAATGAAGGCAAACAAGTAGAGGATCACACTGGTAAGGAAGCTCTACTCTTTCAGACTTACAAAAATTGCCTGGGTTCCTCATCACCTGCTGAGATGAAATTTGATTTACCTTCGTTACTCCGGCGCTGCAATGATCTGGAACATTTAACAGACCCATTCACACATGATGAGATTGATGCAGTTGTAAAAGAGATGCCTCCTGACCGAGCACCTGTCCCGGATGGATTTAGTGGAGCATTTCTCAAGGCTTGTTGGCCTCTGATCAAAAATGACTTTTATAACCTATGCTCCCAGTTCCATGCAGGTGACCTTGACCTAACCAGCATCAATGACGGTCTCATTACTCTAATCCCAAAAATTCATTCGCCTTTGACAGTCAATGATTACAGACCGATTACACGGCTAAACTGTTGCCTCAAATTGATCACCAAACTCTTGGCTAATCGACTGCAAAAGATCATCCTGAGTATAGTCCACCGAAACCAATATGGTTTCCTAAAGGGCCGGACCATCCAAGATTGCCTGGCTTGGGCCTTCGTATATATCCACCAATGTCATGCATCAAAACGCAAAATCATTCAGCTCAAGCTAGACTTCATGAAAGCCTTTGACACTATTGGTCATGACCCTATGATCAACATTATGAAGCATATGGGTTTCTCTGACAAATGGCCTAACTGGATTCGTTGTATCTTTTCTTCTAGGAGATCATCTATTTTGTTAAATGGCGTGCCGGGCCGCCAATTTCATTGTAATAGTGGGGTACGCCAAGGTGACCCCCTTTCCCCCTTACTCTTTGTCATTGCGGCTGATCTTCTTCAGGCAGCCATCAACAATGGGTTTAGGCAGGGGAGGATCGAGCTACCTTTCCCTTGCCCTGGTCAGTCTGAATACCCTGTCATCCAGTATGCCGATGACACCATACTGGCCCTCCCCGCATGCCCACGCCAAGCTGAAATTATCAAGCAAATTCTCTCAGACTATGCAATGTCCATTGGCCTTAAGATCAACTTCGACAAGTCCACTCTTATCCCTATAAACCTTGATGATACATCAACTGCTGAACTCGCCGCAATCTTTGGCTGCTCGGTTGGCACCATGCTGTTTACATACCTTGGTCTTCCCATGGGTACCTCCAATCCTACGGTTCAGGACCTCATGCCTCTCGTTTGCAGTGCCGAACGACGCCTTACCGCCACGATTTCCATGATGTCGTACGGGGGGAAGCTTTCATGGCTTAATGCAACCGTCATGTCCCTTCTTATTTATGCCATATGCACCCTAAAATTACACCCCCAAATAGTTGAGATGGTGGACAAGATCCGTCGCCGCTGCCTGTGGAATAAGAAGACCGAACACGGAGATAAATGCAACTCTCTGGCCCCCTGGAACTTAGTATGCAGGCCCAAGAAATATGGAGGCCTTGGCGTGATCAACCTGAAACTTCAAAATGAAGCATTACTCATGAAATTCCTTCACAAGTTCTATAACAAGAAGGATATCCCGTGGGTGCACCTACTTTGGGACACTTACTACGCAGGTAAAATTCCACACGCGATGGACGCGGTGGGCTCGTTCTGGTGGCGAGACGTGCTTAGACTTACACCCAAATACCGCGGCGTCTCACGTGTCCAAGTGGTGGATGGGACATCTGGTCTCATTTGGAAAGATCTATGGCTTGACGACACCCTGGAGACATCGCACCCTCGGGCCTTTTCCTTCGCATTCCATGAAGATGCGTCCATTAAGGACTTCTTGGAGAGCACGTCACTGCATGACCTCTTTCACCTGCCGCTCTCTCCTGAAGCTCTTTCGGAAGTCCGTGATATGCAAACCCTAACCACACAAATGCGCCCTTCCACGTCTACCACGGACATTTGGCACTATACCTGGGGGCAAGCTGAGTTTAAGTCTGCTGATTACTACAAATTCTGCTTTAGGCTGGCCCCGAGGCATCCAACTTTCAGGCTGCTGTGGAAATCTAAAAGTACCATGAAAATTAAAGTCTTTGATTGGCTGCTGCTCCTTGATCGTCTGAATACAAGGAACATGTTGAAGCGTCGCCACTACAACATTGGTGAGGTGTTTGGTTGCCTCCTCTGTGGTCAACATATTGAAGAAACAGTGGACCACATGATCTTCACCTGCCCATTCAGTAAAGCTTGCCGGGAGAAGATAGGCATTGCATGGACGGGGTTTGGTTCCAGGCTTGACCTGATCGCACAAACTAGTGAATCTGACCGAAGACATCTCTTCATGGAAACTTTCCTCACAGCAGCTTGGAGTTTATGGAAGGAACGAAACAATAAACACTTCAGGGGGGTCAGCCCCATCACTGCTTCCTGGTTGGCACGATTCAAGGGTGACTTCGACCTCCTCCAATACAGGGTGAAGGAGGCGCAAAAAACTTTTGTAACTCGCTAGCATAACCCCCCCCCCCTCCCTGACCTCTCTGTAGCTAGCCCTTGTTTTGGTGCCCGCCTTAAACTCCACCCCCATCAAGGGTGGAGGGATGGCAGATACCTGTTTGTACCTTACCCTATAACACACATGTAACTAGCCACAAAAGGAAGGAATATATACAACTAGTAGGAGCCTCTCCTATTGTATTTTCAAAAAAAAAAATTCCAAAACGGAGAAATATTGCCTTAAAAACTGTTTTGGAGTCGGTTTACTTACCGTACCACATACCTATTACTTTTTGGAGTCTGAAACATTCTAGAAAGTGTCTCTTTTGTATTCCTCCGGGGTTACGGTTTCAATAATATTGGTTTCAACATTTAGAGGATTACCTGAGATATAATGTTTGATTCTTTGACCGTTAACCAACTTTTGATTTGGCCTTCGAAGTTGTTGATTTTTATGGCACCGGAACGATAGACCTCCTCGATAACGTAGGGGCCTTCCCATTTAGAGAGAAGTTTTCCTGCAAAAAATCTTAAACGAGAGTTGTATAGTAATACATAATCACCTACGTTAAACTCATGCTTTTGTATCCTTTTGTCATGCCATCTTTTAACTTTTTCTTTAAACAACTTGGCATTTTCATAAGCTTGGGTTCTCCATTCATCAAGTGAGCTAAATATCAAATAACCTCTTCTCACCGGCAAGTTTGAAATCATAGTTGAGCTCTTTAATAGCCCAATAAGCCTTATGTTCTAGTTCGAGAGGTAAGTGACATGCTTTTCCATAAACCATTTTATACGGAGACATACCCATAGGATTTTTATATGCAGTTCTATAGGCCCATAATGCATCATCAAGTTTCTTAGACCAATTCTTTCTAGACTTATTGTCAGTCTTTTGCAAAATTAATTTGAGCTCTCTGCTGCTCAATTCTACTTGACCACTAGACTGCGGGTGATAAGGAGATGCAATTCTATGATTAACATCATACTTAGCAAGAATTTTACGGAAAGCACCATGAATAAAACGTGAACCACTATCAGTCATTAAATATCTAGGGACTCCAAACCTCGGAAAAATAACTTCTTTAAGCAATTTAATAGAAGTGTTATGATCATCACTACTAGTTGGAATAGCTTCTACCCACTTAGTAACGTAATCAACAACAACTAAAATATGTGTATAACCATTGGAGGCAGGAAAAGGTCCCATATAACCAAAGCCCAAAACATCAAATGGTTCAATAACAAGTGAATAATTCATACGCATTTCTTGATGTATACTAATATTACCAATTCTTTGACATTCATCACAAGACAGGACAAACTTACGAGCATCCTTGAAGAGAGTAGGCCAATAAAAACCAGATTGTAATAGCTTGTGTGCAGTTCTATCTCCAGCGTGGTTCCCTCCATAAGCTTCGGAGTGACACTTGCGTAGGATTTGTTCCTGTTCATGCTCAGGTACACAACGTCTAATAACACCATCTACTCCTTCTTTATAAACATGTGGGTCATCCCAAAAGTAATGTCTCAAATCATAGAAGAACTTTTTCTTTTGTTGGTATGTGAAACTAGGTGGTATCAATTTTGCAACAATATAATTAGTATAATCAACATACCATGGAGTACTACGAGAAGTATTTATGACATTTAATTGTTCATCAGGAAAGCTATCATCAATAGGTAGTGGGTCATCAAGAATATTTTCTAACCTAGACAAGTTGTCTGCAACGGGGTTCTCAGCTCCCTTTCTATCAACAATATGCAAATCAAATTCTTGTAGCAAGAGAACCCATCTAATAAGTCTAGGTTTAGCATCTTTCTTTTCCATCAGGTATTTAATAGCAGCATGATCAGTGTGAATAGTTACTTTAGAATCAACAATATAAGGTCTGAACTTATCACAAGCAAATACAACTGCTAAGAATTCCTTTTCAGTAGTAGCATAATTTCTTTGAGCATTGTCTAGAGTCTTACTAGCATAATGGATAACATTTAATTTCTTATCAACTCTTTGCCCTAGAACAGCACCTACAGCATAATCACTAGCATCACACATAATTTCAAAGGGTAAATTCCAATCAGGTGGCTGAACAATAGGTGCAGAGATCAATGCTTTCTTAAGTATTTCAAATGCTTCTACACAATCATCATCAAAGACAAATGGTTTATATTTTTGTAATAAATTAGTCAGAGGCCGAGAAATTTTTGAGAAGTCCTTAATGAACCTCCTATAAAATCCGGGTGACCAAGGAAACTTCTTATACCTTTGATGTCCTTGGGACATGGCATCTTCTCAATATCATCAACCTTGGCTTTATCAACTTCAATACCTCTTTCAGAGACTTTATGCCCCAAGACAATACCTTCATTAACCATAAAGTGGCACTTTTCCCAATTCAAGACAAGATTAGTTTCTTCACATCTCTACAAAACTCGATCAAGATTGCTCAAGCAATCATCAAAAGAAGATCCATAGACGGAAAAGTCGTCCATGAAAACCTCGCAAATCTTTTCACAAAAGTCAGAGAATATAGCCATCATGCATCTTTGAAAGGTAGCAGGTGCATTACATAAACCAAAAGGCATACGTCTATAAGCAAAAGTACCAAAAGGGCATGTAAAAGTAGTCTTTGATTAATCTTTAGCCGACACAGGTATTTGAGAGAAACCAGAATAATCATCTAGAAAACAATAAAGTGTATGTTTGCATAATCTTTCTAGCATCTGATCAATAAAAGGTAAGGGGTAATGATCTTTCTTAGTAGCCTTATTTAGTTTGCGGAAATCAATTACCATCCTATAAACTATAATGATTCTTTGTGGAATCAATTCATCTTTATCATGAGGAACAACAGTAACACCTCCCTTCTTAGGGACACAATGAACAGGACTTACCCACTGACTATCAGCAACAGGATAAATTATACCTGCCTCCAAAAGCTTTAGTATCTCTTTTCTTACCACTTCTTTCATCTTAGGATTAAGCCTTCGTTGAGGATCACAGACTAGTTTGGCATCTTCTTCCAAATTTATTTTATGTTGACATAGAGTGGGACTAATGCCATTAAGATCATCAAGAGTATATCCAATAGCAGCACGGTGCTTCTTCAGAGTTTCAATAATCTTTCTTCTTCATGCTCTGAAAGGTTAGCACTAATAATAACATGATATATCTTCTTTTCATCAAGATAAGCATATTTAAGATTATTAGGCAATGGTTTAAGTTCAAACACGGGATCACCCTTGGGTGGAGGAGGATCCCCTAAGATTTCAACAGGCAAACTGTGTTTCAGAATAGGTTCCTGTTTAAAGAATACTTCATCTATTTCCCTTCTTTCATTCATAAACATATCATTTTCATGGTCTAGCAAATAATGTTCTAAAGGATCACTAGGAGGTACGGCAATAGAAGCAAGACCAATAATTTCATCCTTACTAGGTAATTCTTCTTCACGGTGTTGTCTGCTAAATTTAGAGAAATTAAACTCATGGGACATGTCACCCAAACCAATAGTAACAACATTATTTTCGCAGTCTATTCTAGCATTAACAGTGTTTAAGAAGGGTCTACCAAAAATAATGGGACAAAAGCTATCTTGTTGGGAACCAAGAACAAGAAAATTAGCAGGATATTTAGTTTTCCCACACAAGACTTCAACATCTCTAACAATTCCCATTGCTGATATAGTATCTCTATTGGCAAGTTTAATTGTAACATCAATACCTTCTAACTCGGCAGGTGCAATTTCATGCTTAATTTCTTCGTATAAAGTATGAGGTATAACACTAGCACCCATATCACATAAGCCATGATAACAATGATCTCCTATTTTAACAGAAATAACAGGCACGCCTACCACAGGTCTATCTTTATCCTTAGCATAAGGTTTAGCAATTCTAGCAGTTTCACCGCAGAATTGAATAACATGCCCATCAATATTATCAGACAAGAGATCTTTAACAATAGCAATATTAGGTTCAACTTTAACTTTCTCAAGAGGTGTATAAGTTCTAATATTACTTTTACGAACCATAGTTGAAGCTTTAGCATGATCCTTTATTCTAACAGGGAAAGGTGGTTTCTCAACATAAGAAGTTGGAACAATAGGATCATTATAAGTGACAATCTTTTATTCAACTTTAATTGGTGCATCTACTTTTACTTCTATGGGAGGATGATATTTAAACCACTTCTCCTTGGGGATATCTACATAAGTAGCAAAAGTTTCACGGAAAGAATGTACTATCTCAGAGTCAAGTCCATATTTAGTGCTAAATTTTTGGAAAATATCAGTATCCATAAAAGCTTTAACACAATCAAACTTAGGTGTCATACCTGACTCCTTACCTTCGTCGAGATCCCAATCTTCAGAGATGCGTTTAATTCTATCCAATAAATTCCATTTGAATTCAATAGTCTTCATCATAAAAGAGCCATCACAAGAAGTATCGAGCATGGTGCGATTGTTTTCAGAAAGCCGAGCATAAAAACTTTGAAGAATTATTTCTCTTGAGAGCTCATGATTGGGGCGTGAATATAACATTGATTTAAGCCTCCCCCAAGCTTGAGCGATGCTTTCTCCTTCACGAGGCCAAAAATTATATATATAATTGTGATCACGATGAACAAGATGCATAGGATAATACTTTTGATGAAATTCCAACTTCATTCTTTTATAGTTCCATGATCCCGTATCATCACATAGCCTATACCATGTCGATGCATCTCCCTTCAAAGATAAAGGGAAGACCTTCTTCTTAACAACATCATCGGGTATACCTGCAAGCTTAAATAATCCACAAACTTCATCCACATAGAGTAGATGTTCATCATGATGCTTTGTTCCATCTCCTGTAAAAGGATTATCAAGCAGTTTTTCTAACATACCCGACGGAACTTTAAAGGGAATAATTTAATTTTCAGTAGGTTCAGTAGGTTGAGGAGAAACTCCTTGCTCTACTGGTCGGGGTGAAGATACCCCGGACAAAGCCCCTCAGAGGATTACTTTCCATAGTAACAAGTGACAGTAAATTTCCGCACACTATATAAATTTTTCCTTACCAAATTCAACCTACCAAAGGCGCTTCACTCCCCGGCAACGGCGCCAGAAGAGAGTCTTGATGACCCACAAGTATAGGGGATCTATCATATTCCTTTCGATAAGTAAGAGTGTCAAACCCAACGAGGAACAGAAGGAAATGATAAGCGGTTTTCAGCAAGGTATTCTCTGCAAGTACTGAAATAAGTGGTAAGAGATAGTTTTGTGATAGGATAATTTGTAACGAGCAACAAGTAACAAAAGTAAATAAAGTGCAGCAAGGTGGCCCAATCCTTTTGGTAGCAAAGGACAAGCCTGGACAAACTCTTATATAAGGACAAGCGCTCCCGAGGACACATGGGAATATCGTCAAGCTAGTTCTCATCACGTTCATATGATTCATGTTCGGTACTTTGATAATTTGATATGTGGGTGGACCGGTGCTTGGGTGTTGTTCTTACTTGAACAAGCATCCCTCTTTATGATTAACCTCTATTTCAGGCATCCGCAACTACAACAAAAGTATTAAGGTAAACCTAACCATCGCATGAAACATATGGATCCAAGTCAGCCCCTTACGAAGCAACGCATAAACTAGGGTTTAAGCTTCTATCACTCTAGCAACCCATCATCTACTTATTACTTCCCAATGCCTTCCTCTAGGCCCAAATAATGGTGAAGTGTTATGTAGTCGACGTTCACATAACACTACTAGAGGCTAGACAACATACATCTCATCAAAATATCGAACGAATACCAAATTCACATGACTACTAATAGAAGTACTTCTCCCATGTCCTCAGGAACAAACATAACTACTCACAAAGCATATTCATGTTCATAATCAGAGGGGTATTAATATGCATAAAGGATCTGAACATATGATCTTCCACCAAATAAACCAACTAGCATGAACTACAAGGAGTAGTCAACACTACTAGCAACCTACTAGTACCAATCCCGGACTTGGAGACAAGAATTGGATACAAGAGATGAACTAGGGTTTTGAGGGGAGATGGTGCTGGTGAAGATGTTGATGGAGATTGCCCTCTCCCGATGAGAGGAGCGTTGGTGATGACGATGGCGATGATTTCCCCCTCCCGGACAGGGACGAATTCAGGGGGGACGAGGGGGGCGAGACCCCCCCAACGATCGTGTCGTCCTTCGATGGCCTTCAGTTAATCGCTATTTTTTTTGATTCGGTGGGTGTACGTAACATGCTTTGCCCCCCTATCGCTTTAGACCTCCCAATTAACGTGAAGCATCAGCGTCTCAGCCCATATGTACAGCCCAATCTCTTTGCTTTTTTTAGGGTAACCCAATCTCTTTTCTAGAAGCATAAAATGAGGATAAGGAAAATAACAGCCCATCGTGGAGGAGAAGAGAGGCTTTTAGTTGCAAGGCCGTACTACTGTAACGCCCTCGATGCGGCTATATCTCCCACGTGTCGAGGCACGACTTAGAGGCATAACCGCATTGAAAGCAATGTCGCAAGTGAGGTAATCTTCACACAATCCATGTAATAAGTAAAGGGGAAAGATACATAGTTGGCTTACAATCGCCACTTCACACAAGTACATAAATAACATCCATCATACAGATTACACTCAAGGTCCGACTACGGCACCAAAAGAAAGAAGACTACCCCAAATTCTAAACAGATCCCCGGATCACCCAACTGGGCTCCACTACTGATCATCTGGAAAAGAAACATAGTAACGGCCACGTTCCTCATCGAACTCCCAAGTGAGCTCGGTCGCGTCATCTGCACTGACATCGTTGGTACCTGCAACTGAGGTGATAATATCTGTGAGTCACGGGGACTCAGCAATCTCACACCCGCGAGATCAAGACTATTTAAGCTTAAAGGTGGGAAAGGGGTTTATGGGGTGGAGCTGCAGCAAGCGTCTAGCATGTGGTGGCTATAGCGCAAAAGAGAGCGAGAAGAGAAGGCAAAGCACGGTCGTGAAGCTAGAAGTGATCAAGAAGTGATCCTGAAACAACCTACGTCAGGCATAACTCCAACAACCGTGTTCACTTCCCGGACCCCGCTGAGAAGAGACCATCACGGTTACACACGCGGTTGATGTGTTTTAGTTAAGGTCAACTTCGGGTTTTCTACAACCGGACATCAACAAATTCCCATCTGCCTCATAACCGCGGGCACGGCTTTCGAAAGATAATACCCTGCAGGGGTGTCCCAACTTAGCCCATGATAAGCTCTCACGGTCAACGAAGGATATTCCTTCTACCGGGAAGACCCGATCAGTCTCGGAATCCCGGACTACAAGACATTTCAACGGCAATAAAACAAGTCCAGCAAAACCGCCCGATTGTGCCGACAAATCCTGATAGGAGCTGCACATATCTCGGTCTCAGGGCACATCCGAATAAGTCAAGCTACGAGTAAAACCAGCCCTCGAGTTGCCACGAGGTGGCCCCGCAGGTTGCTCGGTTCGAACCAGCACTTAGAGAAGCACTGGCCCGGGGGGGCTAAAATAAAGATGACCCTCGGGCTCGCGAAAACCCGGGGGGAAAAGGTAGGTGGTGGCAAATGGTAAAACCAATGTTGGGCTTTGCTGGAAAAGTCTTATTCAAAGCGAACTGTCAAGGGGGTCCCATAAATCACCCAACCGTGTAAGGAACGCAAACTCCGGGAACATAACACCGGTATGACGGAAACTAGGGTGGCAAGAGTGGAACAAAACACCAGGCATAAGGCCGAGCCTTCCACCCTTTACCAAGTATATAGATGCATTAATTAAAAAGAGGTATTGTGATATCCCAACAAGTAAACATGTTCCAACAAGGAACAACAAGATCATGTTCCAACAAGGAACAAACTTCATCTTCACCTGCAACTAGCAACGCTATAAGAGGGGTTGAGCAAAGCAGTAACATAGCCAAACAATGGTTTGCTAGGACATGGATGGTTAGGGGCTGACATGGCAATATAGGAGGCATGATAAAGCAAGTGGTGGGTATCGCATCATAGGCATAGCAAAAGAGCGAGCAATCTAGCAAGCAAAGATAGAAGTGATTTCGAGGGTATGGTCATCTTGCCTGCAAGGTTCTCAGAGTTGTCGAAAGCTTGGTCCTCGAAAGCGTTCTCAACAGGTTCCTCGTTCACGTACTCGTCTCCCGGCTCTACCCAAGACAAGAGAACAAGCAAAGGAACCAATATCAACCACGATGCAATGCGCAATCAACATGATGCAAAACATGGCATGATATGCGAGAGGTGATATACAATGCGTATGCATGCTCCGGAAGGACAAGGATGAACAGGGCATAATCTTGGCAAACCAAGCATGCCGCTGGATAGATGAGGTGATTTCGGTTGAAATCGATATAAAGATCACCGGATTCGGATGCACGGTTTGCAAATGGCAAGCAATACAAGGATGACACGAATCTGCCATAAACAGCATGATGCTACTTAGCAAGCAATAAATAATTAAGCTACTGCACCCAAACATGGCAACAAAGCATATGACAGTATTCTACTCAAGATGCACGACAAAAGATGAACACTGAGCTACGGCTAAATCACATCATAACAGGTTCAAAAAAGCATGGCAAAAGTGCAAGAGATAACAAGTTCTCAGACTTAGTGAAAAAATCAACAAGCAGAAACTGACATCAGGATGACATGTTCGGAGCAACGAAACAACATGTTACAGGTTCAGAACATAGCATAGTAAGGCATGGCATGAATCTACTCATAGTACTTGACAAAAGTCCCTTACTGACCTTGAGCCAGAAAGGATTATAAAATACCATAACAAGCAAGTCAAAACAGCAAGTAACGTTACAGATTTCAGACTTAGCAGAAATCTGGACATGGCAGAAAACTAATAACGACTAGGCATGTTCGTGAGCTCGATGCACTCGCTACAGAGCATTTCATGATAAACTAAGCATACATACATCAAGAAGACATGGCATAGTAACAATAAATGGGAAGAGCAACATCATATCATGCAAGGATCAACTACACCAAGCTTGGCAAAATCGAATAACACGTAAACAATCTGCCAACAATATTTTGAAGCAAAAGTAGAGCTCGATTGACTCAAGCTATGGCACTCCATAATTGCAAACATAGGCATGGATGTATAGAGAAAATACTCAAGTTCAAAACTCCCTTAATGATCATTCTCAAATTATGCATGGATCTCTCAGAAACAACATGAATACATGGCATGAAAATAACAGCAGTCAGGGACTTAGTGAAATCACTAAGTCTCTGAAATCAGCAACATCAAGACACCTAGTTTGCATGCTTGTTCTAGTCACCACATAGATCATAAAAATACATGGAAAAATCCTCTGGATAGGTAACATTGCATATTACAAAACTCATGTAGGACTCAACTTCATAGGAGGTACACATCAATCATGGCAAAAATGACAAAAGTGCATGTTCAGATAAGATCCAGCAATAAACATCAACTAGCCCGCTACTAACAGAATTTCGGGCATCAAGATGACCTCAAATGAAAATGGTACAATGGAACAAAATGATGTACTCTTCGAGGCGAACAAAATCACATATTATACGCACGAAACGGAGGTACGGATGCAAAGTTACGACATGTAGAAGAACTGATGATAATGATGAAATGCACGGGACTTAGAAATATTTTGAGGTGAGAGAAGTCAACGGTTAGCGCGGAAATCGAGGTTCGCCGGCGCGGCGGCCGGAGACGGGGCGGCGATGGCGGGGGCCGGCCGGATCTGGGCGCTCCGGCCCGGATCTGGCGCTGGCGACGGCGAGGAGGGCGGCGGAGCTCCGGGGCGGCGCGGGGAGGCGGGGACGGCGACGCGGCGGCGCGGGACGGCGGGGACGTCGACGCGGTGGCGTGGGACGGCGGCGAGGCGGCGGAGACCGGCGACCTGGCGGCGGGGCGCGCTGGCGGGGAGGCGCAGGCGCCTGCGGGCGGGCGGCGGCGACCCAGGCCGGGGAGGGCCCCGCGTGGGCTCGGGCGGGCCCTGGCGGCGGCGAAGTGGGCGCAGCCCACGTGGCGGCGCGGGACTGGAGGGAAGCGGCGGCGCGGGCGCGAGGTGGACGGCGGGCGCGCGGAGGGTTAGCCTGATTCCCGTCATTGCGTTCCGGATTCTGACGCGTTGGTGGAGCCATCCTGAAGAGGGTGACATCCATTAGCATCTTGACAGAGATATATTGAAGTTGAATCAAAGGAACGAAATTGCAACATATAGTCTTCACAATTAACATTCGAACGAGAATGAACGA
Source organism: Aegilops umbellulata (assembly GCA_032464435.1). Lineage (NCBI taxonomy): Eukaryota > Viridiplantae > Streptophyta > Magnoliopsida > Poales > Poaceae > Aegilops > Aegilops umbellulata. The sequence continues at coordinate 82,701,239 of CP136058.1, forward strand.
ATGAATTCCAATGTAAAATATCACACTTCCGAAAGCTGAGAAGCCACTTAGGACATGGTAAGGAATAAAATCAACAAGGTACGGAAGTGAACAAATACTTAGTAAGGATTACCCAATCACAAACCAAATATCTGCGGAAGAAATACTAAAGCTACAAGAATTCCCACTTATAAACTCCCGAAACTTTCCGGTTATGCAATCAGGTGTTGGGGATACAGGGGAAGCATAATATCTCACCCAAACTAGCAAATCCTACAACCAGCTGTATCCATCCTTCAACACATAACCAAGAAACCTTCGGAAATCGTCTACCTCAACCTTCGAAAACACATCCGTTATACAAGTCATGGCAATACCCCTGCACTCGCCACAGTACTGGGCTATCAGGGTTATCTCACCAACAACTGTACAAAAGAGATTTTCGATGTCGGTCGTACTAACTCAGGTATTCCAAAACCGCAACGATAAAATTATGACGACAACACCTCGGAGCTCAACTCCCCGGGACACTGCCACAACCCCTAAATGTCAGGAGGCAACCAAGACAATGTTGTCATCATAAAACCATCGGAACGATTGTAATATACCCGCGTGATCCTAAATTTTTTTTTTTGTGAAATTTGAGAAGAGAAGAGTCAAAACTCTACGTCAGGATGCCTTACCAGAAGGTCGAAGGGACTGGGAAGTAAAAAGAATTCCTAAACTCTCCGATATATAATTCCTAAATGACTCAAAACTTTTTTTTCTAGACACAACTCGGCCACAAAAGACGATCAAACAGTGGGGGCTCCTAAGGTCGGGGAAAGGCTCTGATTACCAACTTGTAACGCCCTCGATGCGGCTATATCTCCCACGTGTCGAGGCACGACTTAGAGGCATAACCGCATTGAAAGCAATGTCGCAAGTGAGGTAATCTTCACACAATCCATGTAATAAGTAAAGGGGAAAGATACATAGTTGGCTTACAATCGCCACTTCACACAAGTACATAAATAACATCCATCATACAGATTACACTCAAGGTCCAACTACGGCACCAAAAGAAAGAAGACTACCCCAAATGCTAAACAGATCCCCGGATCACCCAACTGGGCTCCACTACTGATCATCTGGAAAAGAAACATAGTAAGGGCCACGTTCCTCATCGAACTCCCAAGTGAGCTCGGTCGCGTCATCTGCACTGACATCGTTGGTACCTGCAACTGAGGTGATAATATCTGTGAGTCACGGGGACTCAGCAATCTCACACCCGCGAGATCAAGACTATTTAATCTTAAAGGTGGGAAAGGGGTTTATGGGGTGGAGCTGCAGCAAGCGTCTAGCATGTGGTGGCTATAGCACAAAAGAGAGCGAGAAGAGAAGGCAAAGCACGGTCGTGAAGCTAGAAGTGATCAAGAAGTGATCCTGAAACAACCTACGTCAGGCATAACTCCAACAACCGTGTTCACTTCCCGGACCCCGCCGAGAAGAGACCATCACGGTTACACACGCGGTTGATGTGTTTTAGTTAAGGTCAACTTCGGGTTTTCTACAACCGGACATCAATCTGTTTAGCATTTGGGGTAGTCTTCTTTCATTTTGGTGCCGTAGTCGGACCTTGAGTGTAATTTGTTTGATGGATGTTATTTATGTACTTGTGTGAAGTGGCGATTGTAAGCCAACTATGTATCTTTCCCCTTATTATTACATGGATTGTGTAAAGATTACCTCACTTGCGACATTGCTTTCAATGCGGTTATGCCTCTAAGTCGTGCCTCGACACGTGGGAGATATAGCCGCATCGAGGGCGTTACAACTACACACCCAGGAGGTCATGACCTATTGGAGTTGGACCACGCACGCACATATCGCTAGAGGCTAACCTCTTCGTTTCCAAGCCGCTTCTGTGATGGCTGCTGATTGGATCTCTCCATCGCGCCTCCATCGAGAAGAAGGGTCGAAGGGAAGGGGATGCGGGACAGGCAGGCGCTGATCGATCCACGGAGACGATGCTGCCTTGCCGGCAGACCGGACGAAGTGATGAGCTGCAAGCGTATGGCAGTTTCGGGAGGAGAAAATTGGTACTGAATCGGCAACGTTGGAACCAAAATCGATCGCCCCCGGGGATGTGACGCTGCGCTCCGCGACGATGGAAGTGGAACGACGCCAGGATATTGTGCGGTTAGTCTACTCTGCTGATATATATTATAGGAGTACAATGTTTATTTGTACGCTTAGATGGAATTCGCTTACCTGCGTAGATTTGTTTTATCATCATTAAACATGATTATATACCTTTAACTGAATGAATTGTAAATTGCGTATGTATAGTCCTGAATAGGAAAATAATTTATCCATTCTACCGCGGAACTGGTTTTACAACCTGAATCTGGCTGTATGATTGAAAGTTTCCATCATAATCAACGAGAAGCTAGTGAAAAAACAGTACCAATTCCAGTCCAAAAAATGACAACACTTGATCTACTGACAGTAAATAGTTGGAGATGCAAAGCTAACGCTTAGGATAGCCATATCGTATGTTCATTTATTTACTTGTTGTCTTTCGCCCCCCCTATGTCTAAATCCTGGCTCCGTCCCTACTCCCGGAGGGAAGTGTCCCCAGCAGAACAGCTCTGCGGGAGCCCTAGATTGGTTCCGCCAAGGTTCCACCTCGTGGCGGCGGAGTCTCGTCCCGAAAGGTTGCTTATCAATTTTTCCTCGATGAAAGACCTCATATAGCAGAAGATGGGCATCGGAGGGCCAACAGGGGGCCCACGAGGCAGGGGGCGCGCCCAGGGGGGTAGGGCGCCCCCCCACCCTCGTGGCCAGGTGGGGCCCCCTCTGGTGAACTTCTTCCGCTCAATATTTTTTATATATTCGGAAAATAACTTCCATGGAGTTTCAGGATTTTTGGAGTTGCATAGAATAGGTCTGTAATATTTGCTCCTTTTCCAGCCCAGAATTCCAGCTGCCGGCGTTCTCCCTCGTTATGTAAACCTTGTAAAATAAGAGAGAATAGGCATAAGTATTGTGACATAATGTGTAATAACAGCCCATAATGCAATAAATATCGATATAAAAGCATGATACAAAATGGACGTATCACTCGGCAGCCGGTCGGTGAGGCGAGAAGCTGGCTTGGACTATGTGTATGTTTTAGGTCCTTAGCCATTTTTCATGCAGACAACCTCTTCGCCTTAGCTCCTGCCGACCGAGCAGTCGCTCTGCGAACTGCGGCCTCTGGTAGGAGAAAGCTAAGCTGCCAACACACTACTTGTCCGGCTGCAGGAAGAATTCATAGTACAAAGCGACAAGTCCCCGGGTCGACTGGTCGAACCTGGTGCCAGACGGATAAATGAATTAACACGAATGACAGGCGTAATACTTATCATATAGATAAAAGAGGGCAGTCCCCGAGCTCTTCTCGGGGGACCCGTAGTCTTCGTACTTAATACAAAAGTTGGCGTGGTACATACTGCTTTTAACTGTAAAACTTTCGAAGGATATTCGCGTTCCATGGTCGCTCCGTCTCCTTGCCAGAGTCATCTCTTTTGCGTGCTCGAGGCTTCTGAGCGTCGATGAGGTAGTAGGAGTCATTGCCCAACACCTTGCTGATGATGAAGGGGCCTCCCCAAGGTGCCGAGAGCTTGTGCTGGCCGGCTGTTCGCTGGATTAGCCGGAGCACAAGGCCTCCCTCTTGGAAGGATCTTGGCTTGACCTTCCGGTTGTAGTAGTGGCGCAGACTCTGCTGGTAGATGGTGGACCGGCTGAGTGCCAACAGTCGACCCTCTTCCAGCAGATCGACATCGTCTTGTCGTGCTTCTTCTGCCTCCTCTTCGGTGTACATGGTGACTCGAGGGGAGTCGAATTCTATGTCCGTGGGGATGACGACTTCGGCACCGTAGACGAGGAAGAAATGAGTGAAGTCAGTTGACTTGTTCGGAGTTGTGCACAGACTCCAGAGGACGACCGGCAGCTCATCGAGCCAACAGCCGACCGAACGCTCCAGAGGCTCGACCAGTCGAGGTTTGATACCAGACAAAATGAGGCCGTTTACTCGCTACACTTGGCCGTTTGACTGCGGATGGGCAACGGACGCTAAGTCCAGTCGGATGCCCTGCGTCGCGCAGAAACGGGCCAAGGCACCCTTGGCAAAGTTTGTGCTGTTGTCGGTGATGATGCTGTGTGGTATATGTCATGATTTTTTTGTTGGAAATATGCCCTAGAGGCAATAATAAATAGGTTATTATTATATTTCCTTGTTCATGATAATCGTTCATTATCCATGCTAGAATTGTATTGATAGGAAACTCAGATACATGTGTGGATACATAGACAACACCATGTCCCTAGTAAGCCTCTAGTTGACTAGCTCATTGATCAATAGATGGTTACGGTTTCCTGACCATGGACATTGGATGTTGTTGATAACGGGATCACATCATTAGGAGAATGATGTGATGGACAAGACCCAATCCTAAGCCTAGCACAAAGATCATGTAGTTCGTATGCTAAAGCTTTTCTAATGTCAAGTATCATTTCCTTAGACCATGAGATTGTGCAACTCCCGGATACCGTAAGAATACTTTGGGTGTGCCAAACGTCACAACGTAACTGGGTGGCTATAAAGGTACACTACGGGTATCTCCGAAAGTGTCTGTTGGGTGGCATGAATCGAGACTGGGATTTGTCACTCCGTGTAAACGGAGAGGTATCTCTGGGCCCACTCGGTAGGACATCATCATAATGTGCACAATGTGATCAAGGATTTGATCACGGGATGATGTGTTACGGAACGAGTAAAAGAGACTTGCCAGTAACGAGATTGAACAAGGTATCGGGATACCGACGATCGAATCTCGGGCAAGTATCGTGCCGATAGACAAAGGGAATTGTATACGGGATTGATTAAGTCCTTGACATCGTGGTTCATCTGATGAGATCATTGTGGAACATGTGGGAGCCAACATGGGTATCCAGATCCCGCTGTTGGTTATTGACCGGAGAACGTCTCGGTCATGTCTGCATGTCTCCCGAACCCGTAGGGTCTACACACTTAAGGTTCGATGACGCTAGGGTTATAAAGGAAGCTTGTATGTGGTTACCGAATGTTGTTCGGAGTCCCGGATGAGATACCGGACGTCACGAGGAGTTCCGGAATGGTCCGGAGGTAAAGATTTATATATTGGAAGACCTGTTTTGGTCGCCGGAAAGGTTTCAGGGTTTATCGGTAGTGTACCGGGACCACCAGAGGGGTCCGGGGGTCCACCGGGAGGGGCCACCGGCCTCGGAGGCATACATGGGCCAAGTGTGAGAAGGGACCAGCCCCTAGGTGGGCTGGGGCGCCTCGCCACCAAGGCCCATGCGCCTGGAGAGAAGAGGGGGCAAACCCTAGGGCAGATGGGCCCTAAGGCCCATGCTCCCTGCGCCTTCCTCTCCTCCCCTCTTGGCCGCCTCCCCCTTCCCCATCTAGGGCTGCCGCCCCCCCTAGGGGTGGGAACCCTAGAGGGGGCGCACCCTCCTCCCTCTCCCCTATATATAGTGAGGCCTAGGGCTGCCCATAACACACGTGATTCGATCTCTCTCTCGTTGGTGCAGCCCTGCGTCTCTTCTTCCTCCTCTCTTGCGGTGCTTGGCGAAGCCCTGCAGGATTGCCACGCTCCTCCATCATCACCACGCCGTTGTGCTGCTGCCGGATGGAGTCTTTCTCAACCTCTCCCTCTCTCCTTGCTGGATCAAGGCATGGGAGACGTCACCGGGCTGTACATGTGTTGAACGCGGAGGTGCCGTCCGTTCGGCACTTGGTCATCGGTGATTTGAATCACGACGAGTACGACTCCATCAACCCCGTAAACTTGAACGCTTCCGCTTAGCAATCTACAAGGGTATGTAGATGCACTCTCCTTCCCCTCGTTGCTGGTTTCTCCATAGATAGATCTTGGTGACACATAGGAAAATTTTAAATTTCTGCTACGTTCCCCAACAGTGGATCAGAGCTAGGTCTATTGCGTAGATTCTTTGCACGAGTAGAACACAAAGTAGTTGTGGGCGTTGATTTTTTTCAATATGCTTACCGTTACTAGTCAATCTTGATTCGGCGACATTGTGGGATGAAGCGGCCCGGACCGACCTTACACGTACACTTACGTGAGACAGGTTCCACCGACTGACATGCACTAGTTGCATAAGGTGGCTAGCGGGTGCCAGTCTCTCCCACTTTAGTCGGATCAGATTCGATGAAAAGGGTCCTTATGAAGGGTAAATAGCAATTGACATATCACGTTGTGGTTTTGCGTAGGTAAGAAACGTTCTTGCTAGAAACCCATAGCAGCCACGTAAAACATGCAACAACAATTAGAGGACGTCTAACTTGTTTTTGCAGGGTATGCCATGTGATGTGATATGGCCAAAGGATGTGATGTATGATATATGTGATGTATGAGATGATCATGTTCTTGTAATAGGAATCACGACTTGCATGTCGATGAGTATGACAACCGGCAGGAGCCATAGGAGTTGTCTTTAATTTATTTATGACCTGCGTGTCAACATAAACGTCATGTAATCACTTTACTTTATTGCTAAAGCGTTAGCCATAGTAGTAGAAGTAATAGTTGACGTGACAACTTCATGAAGACACGATGATGGAGATCATGATGATGGAGATCATGGTGTCATGCCGGTGACGACGATGATCATGGAGCCCCGAAGATGGAGATCAAAAGGAGCAAAGTGATGATGGCCATATCATGTCACTATTTGATTGCATGTGATGTTTATCATGTTTATACATCCTATTTGCTTAGAAAGACGGTAGTAAATAAGATGATCCCTCATTAAAATTTGAAGAAAGTGTTCCCCCTAACTGTGCACTGTTGCGAAAGTTCGTCGTTTCGAAGCACCACGTGATGATCGGGTGTGATAGATTCTTACGTTCACATACAACGGGTGTAAGCCAGATTTACACACGCGAAACACTTAGGTTGACTTGATGAGCCTAGCATGTACAGACATGGCCTCGGAACACAGAAGACCGAAAGGTCGAGCATGAGTCGTATGGTAGATACGATCAACATGAAGATGTTCACCGACGTTGACTAGTCCGTCTCACGTGATGATCGGACACGGCCTAGTTGACTCGGATCATGTAATCACTTAGATGACTAGAGGGATGTCTATCTGAGTGGGAGTTCATAAGATGAACTTAATTATCCTGAACATAGTCAAAAGATCTTTGCAAATTAAGTCGTAAGCTCGCGCTTTAGTTCTACTGTTTTAGATATGTTCCTAGAGAAAATATAGTTGAAAGTTGATAGTAGCAATTATGCGGACAATAGAAGGCTTATGTCCTTAATGCACCGCTCGGTGTGCTGGACCTCGAACGTGGTCTGTGGATGTTGCGAACATCTGACATACATGTTTTGACGACTACATGATAGTTCGGTAATGATAAATGGTTTAGAATTGAGGCACCAAAGACATTTTGAAATGTCGCGGAACATATGAGATGTTTCGAGGGCTGAAATTAGGATTTCAGGCTCGTGCCCACGTCAAGAGGTATAAGACCTCCGACGATTTTCTTGGCCTGCAAACTAAGGGAGAAAAGCTCAATCGTTGAGCTTGTGCTCAGATTGTCTGAGTACAACAATCACTTGAATCGAGTGGGAGTTGATCTTCCAGATAAGATAGTGATGTTTCTCCAAAGTCATTGCCACCAAGCTGCTAGAGCTTCGTGATGAACTATAACATATCAGGGATAGATATGATGATCCTTGAAATATTCGCGATGTTTGACACTGCGAAAGTAGAAATCAAGAAGGAGCATCAATTATTGATGGTTAGTGAAACCACTAGTTTCAAGAAGGGCAAGGGCAAGAAGGGATCCTTCATGAAACGGCAAATCAGCTGCTGCTCTAGTGGAGAAACCCAAGGTTGAACCCAAACCCGAGACTAAGTGCTTCTGTAATGAGGGGAACAGCTACTGGAGCAGAATTACCCTAGATACTTGGTAGATGAGAAGGCTGTCGATAGAAGTATATTGGATATACATTATGTGAATGTGCACTTTACTAGTACTCCTAGTAGCATCAGGGTATTAGATACCGGTTCGGTTGCTGAGTGTTAGTAACTCGAAATAAAAGCTACGGAATAAACGGAGACTAGCTAAAGGTGAGCTGACGAGATGTGTTGGAAGGGTTTCTAAGGTTGATGTGATCAAGCATCGCACGCTCCCTCTACCATCGAGATTGGTGTTAAACCTAAATAATTGTTATTTGGTGTTTGCGTTGGGCATAGACATGATTGGATTATGTCTATCGCAATACGGTTATTCATTTAAGGAGAATAATGGTTACTCTATTTATTTGAATAATACCTTCAATGGTCTTGCACCTAGAATAAATGGTTTATTGAATCTCGATCATAGTGATACACATGTTCATGCCAAAAGATATAAGATAGTAATGATAGTACCACCTACTTGTGGCACTGCCATGTAAGTCATATTGGTATAAAACGCATGAAGAAGCTCCATGTTGATGGATCTTTGAACTCACTCATTTCTGAAAAGATTGAGACATGTGAACCATGTCTGTTGGTATATACGCATGAAGAAACTCCATGCAGATGGACCGTTTGGACTCACTTGATTTTGAATCACTTGAGATATGCAAATCATACCACATGGGCAAGATGACTGAAAGCTTCGGTTTCAGTAAAATGGAACAAGAAAGCAACTTGTTGGAAGTAACACATTTTGATGTGTGCAGTCCAATGAGTGCTGAGGCACGCAGTGGATATCGTTATGCTCTTACTTCACAGATGATTTGAGTAGATACTGAGCATATTTACTTGATGAAACACAAGTCTGAATTATTGAATGGTTCAAGTAATTTCAGAGTGAAGTTGAATATCATCGTGACAAGAGGATAAAATATCTATGATATGATCATAGAGATGAATATCTGAGTTGCGAGTTTGGTACACAATTGAGACATTGTGGAAATTGTTTCACGACTAGTACCGCCTGGAACACCATAGTGTGATGGTGTGTCCGAACATCATAACTACACCCTATTGGATATGATGCATACCATGATGTCTCTTATCGAATTACCACTATCGTTCATGGGTTAGGCATTAGGGACAACCGCACTCACTTTAAATAGGGCACCACGTAATTCCGTCGAGACAACACCGTATGAACTATGGTTTAGAGAAACCTAAGCTGTTGTTTCTTAAAAGTTTGGGGTCACGACGCTTATATGAAAAAGGTTTCAGGTTGATAAGATCGAACCCAAAGCGGATAACTGCATCTTCATAGGTCACCCAAAATAGTTGGGTATACCTCCTGTCTCAGATCCGAAAGCAATAGGGATTGTTTCTAGAATCGGGTCCTTTCTCGAGGAAAAGTTTCTCTCGAAAGAATTGAGTGGGAGGATGGTGGAGACTTGATGAGGTTATTGAACCATCACTTCAACTAGTGTGTAGCAGGGCACAGGAATTGTTCCTATGGCACCTACACCAATTGAAGTGGAAGCTTATGATAGTGACCATGAGACTTCGGATCAAGTCACTCCCAAACCTCGTAGGATGACAAGGATGCATACTACTTCAGAGTGGTACGTAATCCTGTCTTGGAAGTCATGTTGCTAGACAACAATGAACCTACGAGCTATGGAGAAGCAATGGTGGGCCCGGATTCCGATGAATGGCTCGAGGCCATAAAATCCGAGAGAGGATCCATGTATGAAAACAAAGTGTAGACTTTGGCAGAACGGCTCGATGGTCGTAAGGCTGTTGAGTACAGATGGATTTTAAAAGGAAGACGGACAATGATGGTAAATGTCACCATTAAGAAAGCTCGACTTGTCATTAATATGTTTTCCGACAAGTTCAAAGAGTTGACTGTGATGAGACTTTCTCACTCGTAGCGATGCTAAGAGTCTGTTGGAATTATATTAGCAGGTACTGCATTATTTATGAAATCTTGCAGATAGGATGTCAAAATATAGTTTCCTTGATTTTCTTGAGGAAAGGTTGTATGTGATACAACCAGAAGATTTTGTCAATCCTGAAAGATGCTAACAAGTATGCAAGGCTCCAGCAATCCTTCTAAGGACTGGAGTAAGCATCTCGGAGTTGGAATGTACGCTTTGATGAGATGATCAAAGATTTGGGTTTATACAAAGTTTATGAGAAACTTGTATTTCCAAAGAAGTGAGTGGGAGCACTATAGAATTTCTGATGAGTATATGTTGTTAACATATTGTTTATCGGAAATGATGTAGAATTTCTGGAAGGCATATAGGGTTGTTTGAAAAGTGTTTTTTAATGAAAACCTGGATTAAGCTACTTGAACATTGAGCATCAAGATCTATAAGGATAGATCAAAATCGCTTAATAGTACTTTCAAGCGAACACATACCATGACAAGATTTTGAAGGAGTTCAAAATACATCAGCAAAGAAGGAGTTCTCGGCTGTGTTACAAGGTGTGAGTATTGAGCAAGACTCAAGACATGACCACGGCATAATAGAGAGAAAGGACGAAGGTTTCCCCTATGCTTTAGTCGTAGGCTCTAAAGTATGCTATGTTGTGTACCGCACCTGAAGTGTGCCAAGCCATGAGTCAGTCAAGGGGTACAAGTGTGATCCAGGAATGGATCACAGGACAACGGTCAAGGTTGTCCTTAGTAACTAGTGGACTAAGGAATTTTCTCGATTATGGAGGTGGAAAAGAGTTCATCGTAAAGGGTTACGCCGATGCAAACTTTGACATTAATCCAGATTATACTAAGTAGTAAATTGGATTCGTATAGTAGAACAGTTATTTGGAATAGTTCCAAATAGAGCGTGGTAACTGCATCTAGGAGATGACATAGAGATTTTTAAAGCACACAGGGATCTAAAAGGTTCAGACCCGTTGACTATAACATCTCTCACAAGCATAACATGATCAAACCAAAAAAAACTCATTGAGTGTTAATCACATAGTAATGTGAACTAGATTATTGACTCTAGTAAACTCTTTGGGTGTTAGTCACATGGGGATGTGACCTTGGGTGTTGGAATCATTGCAATCACATATCGATGTGAACTGGATTATTGACTCTAGTGCAAGTGGGAGACTGTTGAAATATGCCCTAGAGGCAATAATAAATAGGTTATTATTATATTTCCTTGTTCATGATAATCGTTCATTATCCATGCTAGAATTGTATTGATAGGAAACTCAGATACATGTGTGGATACATAGACAACACCATGTCCCTAGTAAGCCTCTAGTTGACTAGCTCGTTGATCAATAGATGGTTACAGTTTCCTGACCATGGACATTGGATGTCGTTGATAACGGGATCACATCATTAGGAGAATGATGTGATGGACAAGACCCAATCCTAAGCCTAGCACAAAGATCGTGTAGTTAGTATGCTAAAGCTTTTCTAATGTCAAGTATCATTTCCTTAGACCATGAGATTGTGCAACTCCCGGATACCGTAGGAATACTTTGGGTGTGCCAAACGTCACAACGTAACTGGGTGGCTATAAAGGTACACTACGGGTATCTCCGAAAGTGTCTGTTGGGTGGCACGAATCGAGACTGGGATTTGTCACTCCGTGTAAACAGAGAGGTATCTCTGGGCCCACTCGGTAGGACATCATCATAATGTGCACAATGTGATCAAGGAGTTGATCACGGGATGATGTGTTACGGAACGAGTAAAAGAGACTTGCCGGTAACGAGATTGAACAAGGTATCGGGATACCGACGATCGAATCTCGGGCAAGTATCGTACCGATAGACAAAGGGAATTGTATACGGGATTGATTAAGTCCTTGACATCGTGGTTCATCCGATGAGATCATCGTGGAACATGTGGGAGCCAACATGGGTATCCAGATCCCGTTGTTGGTTATTGACCGTAGAACGTCTCGGTCATGTTTGCATGTCTCCCGAACCCGTAGGGTCTACACACTTAAGGTTCGATGACGCTAGGGTTATAAAGGAAGCTTGTATGTGGTTACCGAATGTTGTTCGGAGTCCCGGATGAGATCCCGGACGTCACGAGGAGTTCCGGAATGGTCCGGTGGTAAAGATTTATATATGGGAAGACCTGTTTTGGTCGCCGGAAAGGTTTCAGGGTTTATCGGTAGTGTACCGGGACCACCGGAGGGGTCCGGGGGTCCACCGGGAGGGGCCACAGGCCTCGGAGGCATACATGGGCCAAGTGTGAGAAGGGACCAGCCCCTAGGTGGGCTGGGGCGCCTCCCCACCAAGGCCCATGCGCCTGGAGAGAAGAGGGGGCAAACCCTAGGGCAGATGGGCCCTAAGGCCCATGCTCCCTGCGCCTCCCTCTCCTCCCCTCTTGGCCGCCTGCCCCTTCCCCATCTAGGGCTGCCGCCACCCCTAGGGGTGGGAACCCTAGAGGGGGCGCACCCTCCTCCCTCTCCCCTATATATAGTGAGGCCTAGGGTTGCCCATAACACACGTGATTCGATCTCTCTCTCTCGTTGGTGCAGCCCTGCGTCTCTTCTTCCTCCTCTCTTGCGGTGCTTGGAGAAGCCCTGCAGGATTGCCACGCTCCTCCATCATCACCACGCCATTGTGCTGCTGCCGGATGGAGTCTTCCTCAACCTCTCCCTCTCTCCTTGCTGGATCAAGGCATGGGAGACGTCACCGGGCTGTACGTGTGTTGAACGCGGAGGTGCCCTCCGTTCGGCACTTGGTCATCGGTGATTTGAATCACGACGAGTACGACTCCATCAACCCCGTTCACTTGAACGCTTCCGCTTAGCGATCTACAAGGGTATGTAGATGCACTCTCCTTCCCCTCGTTGCTGGTTTCTCCATAGATAGATCTTGGTGACACGTAGGAAAATTTTAAATTTCTGCTACGTTCCCCAACATTTTTGTCATAGAAGTAGGAGCCCACCACATCTATGATGATACTGGGTTTTATCACAATTATCATCATAGAAGTGTCATATGTATGACAGAAAAAAAATCATTCAGCCCAAAATGTCATGGATGTGTCTTTTTTTTGGAGTGTCCAGAGGACGGCCGACTGCTCTAGAGGCTCAACCAGTTAGGGCTTGATGCCGGATAAGATGAGGTCGTTTGCTCGCTCCACCTGACCGTTCGACTATGGATGGGCAACGGACGCTAGGTCCAGTTGGATGCCCTGCGTCGCGCAGAAACAGGCCAAGGCGCCTTTGGCAAAGTTTGTGCCATTGTCGAAGATGATGCTGTGTGGTATGCCGTACCGGATGATGTCGTTGGAGATGAAAGTCACAGCAGTCGGACCATTCAATTTATTAATTGGCTTTGCTTCTATCCACTCGGTGAACTTATCCACCGCGACAAGCAGATGAGTCATGCCGCCGCGCGCCGTCTTGAATGGTCCCACCATGTCCAGGCCCCAGACGATAAAGGGCCAGGCAATGGGGATAGTCTTGAGTGCAGAATCCGGCTGATGAGGCTTGGAGCGGAACTTCTAGCACCCTTTGCATTTTTGGATAAAGTATTTGGCATCTTCTAGCGCAGTCGGCCAAAAAAACCATGGCGGAAAGCTTTGGCAACAAGTACTCTTGAAGCCGCGTGGTGACCACACTCGCCTTGATGGATATCTTTGAGGATTGCTTGGCCTTGCTCCGGCTCTACGCAGCGCTGGTAGACGCCAGTGGCACTGCGCCTTACAAGTTCTTTGTTAACTATGGTGTATCCTGCTGCTCGGTGTTGCACTTGCCGGGCCGAGATCTTGTCAGTCGGAAGTTTTTGGTTCACCAGGAAGTTGAGGATGGGCTTGGCCCATGAAGGTGCTTCGATCTCTTCAATTGCTAAGACTGCTACTTGCATGAGGGCGGTTGGGCCGGGAGGCGGCGGGTTGGAGTCAGTTGCCGCTTGCTGAGTCGATCAAATCCCCGGGCCGACTGCTGCAGTCCCCAAGCCGGTCTCTGAAGTCCCCAGGTCGGGTGCGGCTGCTGCAGTCCCCGGGACGCCTGCCGAATTCCTCATGCCGGCTGCTGGGGTCCTCAAATCGGATCCGACTGCTTTAGGAGTAGCCGGCACAAAGATGGAAACCGACTCTGGCGATGGCTTGACAAACGGCTTGAGGAGGCATTGCAGGGCAACGCCGGTTGGTATTGCTTGTCGGGTGGAGCCGATCCGTGCCAAAGCATCTGCTTGCTCATAGTCATTCCTTGGCACATGGAGAAACTCGCACCCTTCAAAGTATCCGTTGAGTTGCTGTACGAGGAAGCAGTAGCTCGCCATGTTTGTATCCTTAGTGTCCCAGTCGCCTGACGACTGCTGGACCACCAAGTCGGAGTCAGCATAGCACAGGATCCGGCGAATGCCGAGTTCCTTAGCAAGTCCGAGCCTGTGAATGAGTGCTTCGTATTCAGCGACATTGTTGGAGGCGGCAAAGTGAATTTGCAGCACATATCTGAGCTTATCGCCTTTGGGAGAGGTGAGGATGATGCCGGCTCCCAAACCAGTGCGCATCTTGGAACCATCAAAGTGCATTCGCCAATGGGTGGAGTCTAGCGCTGGCGGTAGGTACTGGGTCTCGGCCCAATCGACGAGGAAGTCGGGCAGTGCTTGTGACTTGATGGCGGTGCGAGGTTGGTAGTAGATGGTGTAGGGGGCCAAATCTATGGCCCATTTGGCCACTCGGCCTGATGCATCTCGGCTTCCAATGATCTCGGCAAGCGGAGCAGTGCAGACCACAATGATTGGGTGCTCTTGGAAGTATGGTTTCAGCTTCTTGGCGGCAAAGTGTACGTCGTAGCACATCTTCTGATAGTGGGGTAGTTTTGCTTGGAGGCAGACAACACTTCTCCAAGGTAATACACCGATCTCTGGACTAGTAGTGCCTTGACTTCTTCCTTGCGTTCTACCACTATGACTGTGCTAACCACCTGGCTGGTGGCGGCGATGTAGAGGAGCATGGGCGCCTTAGGAGTCGGAGTCGCTAGGACAGGCGGAGTGGTCAACATCTTCTTGATCTGGAGAAAAGCTTCATCTGCCTTGTCGTTCCACTTGAAAAAAGTGGTCTTCTTCATGAGCTGGTACAAGGGAACAACCTTCTCGCCCAGCCGACTGATGAAACGACTGATGGATGCCAAACAGCCGGTGAATTTTTGCACGTCCAGCAGTCGGGTGGGAACTCCGATCCTCTCGATGGCTTTGATCTTCACATGGTTGCACTCTATGCTACACTATGAGACCAGAAAGCCAAGAAGCTGGCCAGCTGGCACTCCGAAGACGCACTTCTCCGGGTTGAGCTTGATCTGAAATCGGCGCAAGTTCTCAAAGGTTTCCTTGAGGTGTTCTAGCAGTGTTCCACGCTTCTCCGTCTTCACCACCACATCATCCACGTAGACATGGGCGTTTCTGCCGAGTTGCTTGAGGAGACACTTCTGCATGCAGCGCTGAAACGTGGCGCCGACATTCCTCAGGCCGAATGTCATGGTCAGGTAATAGAAGGCTCAAAAGGGTGTGATGAAGGCGGTCTTTAGCCTGTCTGCCGGCTTCAGTTTGATCTGGTGGTACCCTGAGTATGCATCCAAAAAACTCAACAACTCGCATCCGGTTGTGGAGTCAATGTCGGTGTACTAAAATAGGGGTACCTTAGTACCCCGAACTTGTGCACGGGCGGTCGTAGCACCCCGCGGCAAGGCCTGCCAGGCGATCGCCAAGACCCTCCATGGTCCCCTCTTGGGCCATTCAAGAACAAAGTATTTGAGCCAAGGCCCCGGCAAGAGGAGCTTGCCGGGAAGGCCACCCGAAGAGAGCGAGCCCCTGGCAAGAGGAGCTTGCCAGGACTGCCGCTCGAAGCACAAGGCCCCGGCAAGAGGAGCTTGCCGAGAAGGCCATCCACGGCACGACAAGGACCCTGCCACGGCGCGCCCCGCGCCCCGGCAAGACCCGGTGAGCAACAAGCTCCCGGACGCGACGAGACATCCATCGCGGCAAGGCGCTTGCCGCGGCAAGTTACCACCTCGTGCCTGCGCTCCAGCTCACCCACCAACGTGTCGCTCTGGGGGCATCCCAGGCGCACGTGGCAGGAGGCTGTGCAGCCAGGGGCATGCGGTGGCGAAGCGAAGCTGACAGAGTAGCCATCGTGGCAAACGGTGGCGCTCCTGACGGTCCACTTCCCTGCACCGTATGGGCGACGCGGACGGGCATTTAATGCCCTTGTCCCCCGCCGTCAGAGTTAGGTATGATAGCACTGTACAGCCACTGTGCAGGCAGCTGTACCCACTAGAGCATTCTACCATTTTTGCCCCGCACCTATGCTGCCACCTGTGGGTAACCCCTTGAGCATATAAAAGGAGGCCCCATGCACACGTAGGGGAAAGGGGAGGAGAAGGATCGTCACGCTCAACCTCGCCAGCGGCTCGTGTGTACTGTAGCACCGCGCGCTCCCGAGCAAGAACACAATACAATCCACCAAGCAGCACTAGGGTTTTACGCATCCTTGTGGCCCAAAGCTGGGTAAAATCCCTCGTGTGCAGCGCCTCGATCTGCTCTTTGTGCAACCTCCGCCCCCCGCCGAACCAGTAAGGGGCTCGGTCCCCATAGGTGTTCGAGGAAGCCGATTCCCCCAACATCTTTGGCGCGCCAGGTAGGGGCGTCGAAGTTGTGCGAACCTGATCCGGCATCTGCACCAGCTAGATCTCCTTCATCCACGTCGACATGCCGCCGAAGAAGAAGGCTCCAGAGGTGGCTGGTCCGTCCGCGTCGAATCCACCGCCCTTGGAGCGAACGGGTGGTGGGGACGGCGCCACCGACGGGACGGGCGTCTTCGGGCCAGCCCGTGGCGCCGCGGCGCCCGAACATGCACCGAGCTCGTAACGCTACGGCGTCCACACCTGCGTCGACGCCCCTCGGCGCAGGCAATCCCTGGTCATACCAGGCAACCTCTCGCTCTATTCCATGGAGCGGAGGCAGTTAGCCCCATAGATCTCGCGTACAGCCCACCTCGAGTGCTCGCTCATGCTGAGCTCGAGCGAGAGCAGCTGCGTCGAGATGACGCGCTACTCCTCGAGGAGGACCGTCTTCAGGCCGCTGTGCGAGCTGCTCGCTACCAGCAAGCTTTGTGCCGCTTTTATAGCCGCAAGGTTAGTGCCAGAAGTCCCGGGAATGTGGGAAGGCCCTTACCGTGTGAAACGAGTCGATAGGCCTGGCGCTGTCCGCCTTGAGACCGAAGATACCACTCCGGTGAGCAACTCCTGGAACGTTGGGCATCTTCGTAACTTTCGCCCGTAAGGCGCGGTTGTCGGACCCCGTCCAGCAACCACCCTTCTGTACAAAGTCTTGCCGCTGTTGCATGTGATCCTTTGTACAGAGCCAGGCGCAGACCCTGCGCGCAGATTGGGCTCATGTGCTCCGCGCACTTTGTCGATCTCATGCTCTTTATTCTTTGCATGCATTGTCTGACACTCTGTGCAGCACTGACGCCCGGTGAGCGATGGCGAGCCCCATGCCTCGCCCTGCCGGAAGGCGACCTTGCCGGACAGCGAGCCACAGAAAAGCTAAGTTGCCATAGCTTGAGCAATCGAGTTTTTAAAATTTTAAGGTTATCTCCCTCGAACGACCGTGCTTTGTATGGAAAACCTGTGCGCGGAGGGACCGGCTCGTGACTAGTTGCGCCCTTACTTCGTTTCGAGTCCGCTCAACGACTTAAGTGTGCTACAACCAGAGTGGCATCCTTACTTTGTTTCGAGCTCGCTCGGTAGCTTAGGTGTGCTGCGACTGTAGTCGCAACACTTACTTTGCATTGAGCCTGCTCAACAATTTAAGTGAGCTGCAGCTAGCCGCGACAAGGTTTCTTGCTGGTGGTGGCGCCGCTGGCGGGCTGCTGATGTCCCGCACTCAGAGCCCGCGGTAAGGCAGAGGCCTACGCCGACAAGTCCCCAGAAGCGTAGGGCAAAAACATACAAAGCACGGAGTCAAGTAGAGGAAATAACAGTGCAGTCACTACCTAAGATAGAGTTATATTACAAAGGCAAGCTTGTCGCAGCCCTAATGAATCGCCTTCATGACTTGGCCAGTAGCGACAAGAAAAGGAAGGGGGAGGCGGCCTAATCCGCACGGTCGCCCTCGATCCTCTTGATCCTGGCCACCTTCTCCACTATGGGCGCGATGAGGGCCCTGATCTCCTCGAGGTCGGCCTCTGCCGGCAGGGATTTGAGGACGTTGGTGAGCCTGATGCCGGGGTTGCGGAAGGCGACCTTCACCAACACCTTCTCGAGGGCTCCGGCGACGGCTTCGCGCGTCTCGCCGGCCAGCTGCTCTGGGATCACATTCCGGAGATGCTTGAGGGCTGCCACCACGCCCTTGAAGAACGAAGTGAGCTTGGCGCTGGGTGGGACGTTCTCGCCAGTGGGGTACTCGTGGCCCTCCATCCCCAGCAGCGTCAGACCCTTGTCGATGGAGGCGGCGATGTCCACGAGGCCCTCGGTCCACTGCTCCACCGTCGCCCTGAATTCGTTCTGGGTGACCGCGGCGCTCTCCAACAACGCCTCGTTGTCCGCGACCTCCTTCCGCAAGGCCACCTCTTGCTCCTTGGCGCTGTCCAGCGCCTTGGACAAGGTGTCCAGCTTCAATTCGAGGTCGGCGTTGGAGTCCTTGGCGGCGTCGAGCTCCTTGATCTTCTCGGCGAAGCGACCCTGCAGCTCACCAAGGGCGTGGGCACCCTTCTCGTGCTCCTGCTTGAGCGCGGCGAGCTCCTCGATGCTCGCCTTGAGGTCGGAGTCGAGCTGCGCCACCCTCGCATCCAGTGCCTCCTTGGCGGTCCCGGCGGCCGCGGCAGCATCTCGCGCCTCCTTGAGAGCTCCGCCGAGCGCTTGCTCGCGTGCGGCGACCTCCTCCTCATGGCTGGCGAGGCTGGCTTTCTGCTGCGCCAGCTCGCCCTCCCGCGCGGCTAGCCCCGCGGCGGCAAGCCTTTGCTGCTCCTCGGCTTCCGCCTTCTCGAGGGTGAAAGCCGTCCGCACCTCGTCGAGCTGCCTTCGCTCCTTCGCCAAGGAACGGAGGGCCTCCTGGTTGAGCTCCCGGATCTCCCCGGCGCGTTTCTCCATGTCCTCTCCCGCCTTCGCGACAAGCGCTTCCCGGCGTTCCACCTGAGCTTGTCGGGCGCGGTAGAGCGACACCAGCTTCCGGAGCAGCCGCTCCTCTTCAGGCTCGCCGCCGCTGCTGCTTGGCGCGTCAACCAGCATCAGCCCGGCGGAAGCGAGCACCTCTCCGTCCAAGGCCTCCCCCTCGACTGGCGCCCTGGAAGTCGACTCCCAGGGGAGCTTGATGAAGATATCGTCGCCGGCCTTCAGGTAGGCGCCTGGCTGGGGCTCCTCGGGGCCCGACGCCGCTGCAGAGGCGGGATCGGCGGCCGGCGCAGTGCCTGGTGCTCCCGCGGCCTCAGGGCCGTCAGTACGATCGCCGGCCCCCCTCACCCGCGGCTGCCTCGGCGGCCTCTTCGCCGACCGGATCTTCAGCACCCTCCACCTCCCCGGTGGCGGCCACGTCATCGGTACGGCCGCGCGCGTCCTCCTCGACGACGACCTCGGTCTCCATCGGGTCCGTGGCGGGCGGGTCTGAAGGCCGAAGGAGGGAGAGAAGTCAAGCAACTATCCGAAGAAGAAGAACCACAGGGGAGTTTCGAGGCAAGAATGTCACCTGGGCCAAGGTCTGCCGTCGCGGTCTCCGCCGCCAAGGGGCCGCTGGCATCATCCCTCACCGGAGACGGCTCTCTTGCCAGGGACTGCTCCCTTGTCGGGGGCTGCTCCCTTGCCGGAGACTGCTCCCTTGCCGGGGACGGCTCCCTCGCCGGGGAACTCCCCCTTGGCGGTATAGTTGTACCGGGTGGCTCATCGGAGGCGGTCTCCGGACGCTCCTGGTGGGGTTGCTCTGCTCCTACACGAATCGTCAGCCAGATGTCAGAAGAAGGGCGGGTGGACTGCCCCTGTCTCCCCTGCTTATAAGGGGAGGAGGGAGGCGTTTCGCCTTTTCGAACAAATAAGTCGCCCGCGACGTGAAGCGCGCCTGCGGGGCTCAGCCCCGCGCACGCCGCCCACGTCACGCACGCCTCTCCCCATGATGCCGCATTCGACGCGTGCCGTTCGGGGAGGACGTGGTGGGCGCAGAAAAAGATACAGCGTGACCCAGGCCGCGTGTGCCCGTGCACTGTTTTGGGCCTGGCCCAACAGCGCTCGGCACCGTGTATGGCCCAGGCCCGGGGGCTCCTATCGGTGTACTAAAATAGGGGTACCTTAGTACCCCGAACTTGTGCACGGGCGGTCGTAGCACCCCGCGGCAAGGCCTGCCAGGCGATCGCCAAGACCCTCCATGGTCCCCTCTTGGGCCATTCAAGAACAACGTATTTGAGCCAAGGCCCCGGCAAGAGGAGCTTGCCGGGAAGGCCACCCGAAGATAACGAGCCCCTGGCAAGAGGAGCTTGCCGGGACTGTCGCTCGAAGCACAAGGCCCCGGCAAGAGGAGCTTGCCGGGAAGGCCATCCACGGCACGACAAGGACCCTGCCACGGCGCGCCCCGCTCCCGGGCAAGACCCGGTGAGCAACAAGCTCCCGGACGCGACGAGACATCCACCGCGGCAAGGCGCTTGCCGCGGCAAGTTACCACCTCGTGCCTGCGCTCCAGCTCACCCACCAACGTGTCGCTCTGGGGGCATCCCAGGCGCACGTGACGGGAGGCTGTGCAGCCAGGGGCATGCGGTGGCGAAGCGAAGCTGACAGAGTAGCCATCGTGGCAAACGGTGGCGCTCCTGACGGTCCACTTCCCTGCACCGTCTGGGCGACGCGGACGGGCATTTAATGCCCTTGTCCCCCGCCGTCAGAGTTAGGTATGATAGCACTGTACAACCACTGTGCAGGCAGCTGTACCCACTACAGCATTCTACCATTTTTGCCCCCCACCTACGCTGCCACCTGTGGGTAGCCCCTTGAGCATATAAAAGGAGGCCCCATGCGCACGTAGGGGAAAGGGGAGGAGAAGGATCGTCACGCTCGACCTCGCCAGCGACTCGTGTGTACTGTAGCACCGCGTGCTCCCGAGCAAGAACACAATACAATCCACCAAGCAGCAGTAGGGTTTTACGCATCCTTGCGGCCCGAGGCTCGGTAAAATCCCTCGTGTGCAGCGCCTCGATCTGCTCTTTGTGCAACCTCCGCCCCCCGCCGAACCAGTAAGGGGCTCGGGACCCATAGGTGTTCGAGGAAGCCGATTCCCCCCGATAGTCAATCACTTGGTCATTTCTTGGAAAAGCGAACGGATCTTTGGGGCATGCTTTGTTGAGGCTGGTGTCATCAATACGCATGCGCCACTGTTTGTTCTTCTTCAGCACCAGGACCGGGTTGGCTAGCCACTCTGGGAAGAATACTTCCATGATGAAGCCAGCTGCCAGAAGCCGGGCTATCTCTTCTCCAACGACTCTTCTCTTTTCTTCTGACAAACGGCGCAAGGGTTGCCTGACTAGCTTGGCATCAGACCGGATATGTAACTTGTGCTCGGTGAAATCCGTCGGAACACCTGGCATGTCTTTGGGGAACCATGCAAAGATGTCCTGATTCTCACTGAGGAAATCGACGAGCTTGCCTTCCTATTTTATGTCAAGGTTTGCACCTATAACAGCGTAGCTCTACGGGTGCCCCGGATCCAAGGGTATCCTCTTTGTCTCTTTGGACGGCTTGAACAAGCCCTCGGCTTCTGACTCCTTGGGGTCGGGTGACATTTCTGGCTGCTTGCCTGCCATCGCCACAACTCGGTCAAGGCGACGCTTCTCAGCCGCGATCATGAGGGACTCGGCTAACCGGCTGCTCTCCGCTGCGTAGGCGGACGACTTCTTGTAGTCTCCTGCTATGGTCAAGATTCCCTTGGAGCTTGGCATCTTCATCTTGAGGTAGGCATAGTGGGGGACAACCATGAACTTGGCTAGAGCAGGCCAGCCAAGCAGTGCATGATAGGGGCTCTCGAGGTCCACCACCTCAAACCAGACTGGCTCTCGGCGGAAATGATTTTTGTCCCCGAAGAGGACATCTATCTGAGTCTTGCCGATTGGTGAGCAGGAAAGGCCACCATGAAAAACTGTCCGGCTGGGCTGAAGATATCTCTGCTTGATTCCCAACTTCTCCATGGTATCTTTGTACAGGATGTTGATGCTGCTACCGCCATCTATCAGGACTCGGGAGAAGCTAGCAGCTCGCCTCTCTAGCAAATGTGGCATCCAACACTAAGGCATAAGAGCCAGGACTTGGCATCACCTCTGGGTGGTCAGCTCTGCTTCAGCTGATGGGCTTCTCCGACCAATGCATGAACTCAAGGGTCTCTGATGCTACCGCATTCACTTCTTGTTGTTGTTGCCGCCTGCTGTGGCTGTCGTCGGCCATGCTGGTGAACACGATGTAAGCTCCATGCTCCTCAGGGTATTCATCTTGTATGGCACCGACTGGCCGGGCCGCCGGCTGCTGAGGAGGAGGAGGCGGCGGGCCGGCTGGCAGGTGAGGCTGGAGTCCGTCGCCCTTGGCGATCCTGGTGAGCCAGTGGCACTTCCGAGTAAGTGTGATTGGACAGCTTCGCGCCGCTATGGAACTGGCAAGGTGCATCGAGAGTCTGCTCGTACGAGAAGGCGGGCAGCCAGTTGGGTTTACCGCCCTTCTGGCGCTTGGGAGGAGGCGGCCCTTCTGGCTGCTGATCTTCGACTGTTGCCACTTGCCGTCTTGTGGAAGCCGTCCGCATGGCCTTGCGCTTGTTGATGTTTGGTTGTTGTCGCCGACTAGTGTCACCGGCCGGGGTGCGAGGAGCTTGAGGGGCCACCTTGCCCGACACGTTGACTTGAATTTCCGTCTTCATAGATGAGTCGGCCATGGCGTATTTGCCTGCTATGACCAGCAGTTCATCGAGGGTCGCCGGCTCGTCGCAGAGAATCTTGTGCTTGAGGAGTGTGCCCTCTCGGCACCCGACAGTGGAATACCCAATGGCCTGCACCTCGTGCACGCCCTCGCAAGAGTTGCGGAGCTCGGCCCAGCACGTGAGGTAGTCGCGAGTCGACTCGTCGGGGCCCTGAACGCACAAGGAGAGTTGGCAAGGCTTGGGCGGCCGCTTGTACGTGCTGGTGTAGTTGCGGATGAAGGCTTCAGTGAAATCAACCCAGCTGTTGATGCTGCGAGGTTTCAGGTTGTTCAGCCATGTCCGGGTCGTGCCCTGGAGCATGAGCGGAACGTACTTCACGGCAACGCGTCTGTTGCCGTTCGCGATGCTAACAGCTGTGGAGTAGTCGACCAGCCAGTCCTCCGGCTTCACGGAGCCTGTGTATTTGGGCATATCTCTCGGGAGCGTGAACCCTTTGGGAAAGGGCTCGTCTCGGATGCGGGGGCCAAAGCAAGACGGACCCATCTCATCTTCTTCTTCTAGCGCCAGGGATCAGTTGAGACGGTCGATCCGGTGGCGGGCATCGTTCTCTCCAACTCCTTCTCGATGGCCAAGACGGTCTCCGAGTGTCGGATGCTCAACAAGCGGCGGGGAGACGCGCCTCTCCCTGCGGGGAGGAGCAGGCAGACAGTCATCCCATCGCTGCACCGCTCTTGGGCGGCCGTCTTGGTCGCGCTCGATAGTGATGCGAGTCCGGCTGCGGCTGGCAGTCGGCTCCTTGTCTCTTCTGTCGCGGGCGCCACCAGTCGGCGTCCGGGATGTCGCGCCTTGGTCTCGTCGAGGAGGCGGATTGTCATTTCACCGGTTGGGTGCTTCGGGCCGCCACCCT
This sequence comes from Aegilops umbellulata, assembly GCA_032464435.1. Taxonomy (NCBI): domain Eukaryota; kingdom Viridiplantae; phylum Streptophyta; class Magnoliopsida; order Poales; family Poaceae; genus Aegilops; species Aegilops umbellulata. The sequence continues at coordinate 82,724,991 of CP136058.1, forward strand.
GCATCCTGCAGCTCAGCAGCCGCATCGAGGAGCTTCTGAACTTGCTTCGTCATGTGGCGACGCTCATCGCCCTCGAGCTTGTCTGCTGCTGCCTGGGCAGCTCGTATGTTCTCTGCAGGCGTGGCGTAGACGGGACGATCTGTCCCGAACATGCTGGCAATGGTCGCGCCACGCTGCCGGTGGCCAATGCGGCTAGGCCCACCAGGAGCTGGTGTGCCACCAATAGCACGGTCCATCTCACGCTGGTAGGCCTTCGAAAGGCGTCTCATGCTGGCCAGCCGGTTGGCGCTCTCGACGAGCTGAAGGCGGCGTGCCTCCAGCGTCTCGGCGTCAGCGTCTTCCGGGATGGGCGCAGTCAAGTCTTGTATTGCCGCCTGCAACGGATCCTGGCCGCCTCCGCCAGAGTGCTCGCCGTGGCTGATGACGAGCACTTCCGTGACGGTGCTGCCGCAGCTGTACGCGCGAGGAAGCAGCTCGTCATAGACCACCACGTTGGAGGGGAACACGTCGAGCGACGCCGTGTCGGAGTCGACCGACATCGGATCGGTGGAGGCAACCGACTCCAAGTCGACGGCAGGCTCGCTGGCGACGTGGAGTTGATCGAGGAGGCTCACAAGGCGGCTCTCAGGGCCATCGGTGCCCGCATCAGACGAGGGCTCATCGGAGAGGCGAATCTCCTCAACATGATCAGCGAGGCAGCTAGCTGCGCAGGCGGCCTCTGCGCCATGCAGCGCGTCGGTGCAAATGCAATCTGGCGTGCCGGGCTGGCTACGCTCGCCTGGAAGGAACAAGGTTCCCGTCCAGAGCAGGTCTCCACAAGACGGTGAACCTCGCCCCACGGTGGGCGCCAAATGTCAGGAGGTGGGTGCGACATATGTCAAAGGATGGCTTATCATGGTGGGAGCGAGTAGAACGTCGCCGGTGCCTCGAAGCAGGATGAGACGTAGACACGTACGCCGGGGAACTTTACCCAGGTTCGGGGCTCTCCGTGGAGATAACACCCCTAGTCCTGCTCTGCGGGGTCTCCGTATGATCACTAAGGCACTAGTGGTACAATGGTGCTCCTTGAGCTGTGTGCTAGAGGTGGAAGAAGGCAGGCACACCCCTTCCTCTCTCTATGTATGAATCTAGTTCTGAGGGCCTAGGAACCCTTTGCATGGGTTCCCTAGGGGCTTTATATAGGCCTACCCCCAGGGGTACAATAGTAATCTAGTCGGGTGTAGGGCCCGGCTGTCAGTCTCTCTGGTCGCCGACTTCTCCGCCGGCTGCTTGGGCCCGCCGCCTGGTGGGCCCCAACGACAGGTCTGGTACAGAGCCGACAGGCCGCCTCCGCCGCTCGCGGGTCTTGTCGGCTGCTGATCACTGTAGTTGTGATGCTAGTGACGCAGGCTTGGTCAGGGGCGTGGGTATAGTCCCGCCGCCTGGCGGGCGATTACTCTAGCCACTCTGTGTCTCGTCTGGCTAATGGCGTGTGGGCCCCGAGGAAAGGGCGGGCCGACTGCTGGGGGCCGACCTCCCTTGGGTCCGACTGGTGGGGCTCTAGCCGTCCTCCGGGCTCTCCCTGATCAATGGGGCATGTTGTCCTTGGGCCGTACCGATAGGTGGTCGTGTGTCGGAGTAATGAGCCACGGGTAGGCTAACCCGGGTCCCAGAACTTTTCAAGACATCGGGGGCTACTGCGCCCCTCATGACACCAAGATGAGAGGCCGCCTTCTGGCGGCCGGCTGAAGGAACAGCCGACTACCCGAAGACGGCCGAGTCCAGAAGGCGAGTTCAAGAACAAGCTGACTCCTATCAGGCGGCTTCCAGAGAAGCCGGCCACGGGGAGTCGGCCCACAGCACCAATGGAAGCCCATGCCCTCATCAAGGGGGATGGGACGGGGAGTGGCCACAGCAAAGCCCATTACCTCCCCTTTCGTGGAGGCTGGCGTGGCCTTAGTGCGCCGTACCCACGAAGATCTCCGTCCGGCGCGGCACTGTTGCCATGCCAGCCCTGACATCAACACCTGTGGGCAGTGTCCTGCACCCACGAGGCCTGTCTGTATGACCTAGGGACGACGGGTCCCACCAGTCAGCGAGAGTCCAGAAGGCGGCTAGAGCGCCACCAGTCAGACCCGTTGGGAGTCGGCCAGCCCCTCCTACGGGTCCCACGCGCCATTAACCAGACGAGACGGGAAGTGGCTACAGTAATCGCCCGCCAGGCGGCGGGGCTGTAGCCACGACCCCATGACCAAGCCTGCGTCATTAGAGGCACGGCTACAGTAATCAGCATCCGGCAAGACCCGCAAGCGGCAGACACGGCCTGTCGGCTTCGTATCGGACCAGTCGGCGGGGCCCCGGTAGTCGGCGGAGAAGCCGGCGACCAAAGAGACTGACGGCTGGGCCCTGGGCCCTGCCGGATTACCATTGTACCCCTGGGGGGTAGGCCTATATAACCCCCCAGGGCACCCATGCAAAGGGTTCTAATCCATTAGCACTAGACCAGATCGTATAAGGAGGGGAAAGCTAGCCTTGCCTTCTCCTACCTCCAGAAAACAGCTCAAGGAGCAACCTTGTATTCACTTTGCCTTAGTGATCATGTGGAGACCCCGCAGAGCAGGACTAGGGGTGTTATCTCCACGGAGAGCCCCGAACCTGGGTAAGTTCACCGGCTTACGTGTCTACGTCTCATCCTGCTTCTAGGCACCGGCGACGTTCTACTCGCTCCCACCATGATAAGCCATCCTTTGGCATATGTCGGACCCAACCCCCGACATTTGGCGCCCACCATGGGGTCAGGTGCACCTTCGTCCAGAGATCTTCTCTGGACGGGAACCCTTTTCCTCCCTGGCGAGCGCAGCCAGCCCGGCACGCCAGACGGAGTCTGCGCCGACGCGCTGCACGGCGCTGAGATCGCCTGCGTGGCCAGCTGCCTCGCTGATCTTGTCGGCGAGGTTCGCCTCTCTGACGAGCCTGCATACGACGCGGGCACAGGTGCCCCCGACAGCCTCCTCGCAGGCTTCCTTGATCAACTCCACTTCGCCAGCGAGCTAGCTGTGGACTTGGAGTTCGTAGGCTCCACCGGTCCGATGTTGGTCGATTCCGACACCGCGTCGCTTGACGCGTTCCCCACCAACGTGGTGGTGTGCGACGAGCTGCTCACTCACGCGGAGAGCGGCGGAAGCACCGTCACGGACGTACTTGTCATCGGTCATGGAGAGCACTCCTGCGTAGGAGCTCATGACTCGCTTGACGCGGTGCTACAAGACCTGACCGCGCCCATTCCCGAAGACGCCGACGCTGAGACGTTGGAGGCGCGCCGCCTTCAGCTCGTCGAAGGCGCGATGAAGCTGGCCAGCATGAGACGCCTGTCAGAGGCCTACCAGCGCGAGATGGATCGCGCTATGGGTGGCACGCCGGCCCCAGCTGGGCCTAGCCGCCTCGGCGTGGTCCAGTAGCGCGGCTTGGCCATCGCCAACCTATTCGGGGCAAATCACCCCGTTTATGCCACGCCTGCAGAGAACATCCGAGCCGCCTAGGCGGCGGCTGACGAGCTGGACAATTTCGAAGGCGAAGAGCGTCGCCTGATGACGAAGCGCGTCCAGCGACTCCTTGACGTGGCTAGAGAGCAGAACGAGGCTGGCTGCCACACTGATGCGCCACAACGACAAAACGACGACCCGCCTCCTCGCCGAGACCAAGGCGCGACGTCTCGACCGCCGACTGGCGGAGTCCATGGAAGAATAGATAAGGAGCCGTCTGCCAGCCACAGTCGGACCCGCCTCACCATCGAGCGCGACCAAGACGGCCGCCCAAGAGAAGTGGAACGACGGGACGACTTCCGCCTCCTCCCCCTCGCAGGGAAAGGCGAGTCTCCCCGCCGCGTGTTGATCACCCGACGCTCGGTGCCCGCCTTGGCCATCGAGAAGGAGTCGGAGAGAACGGCGCCCGCCACCGGATCGACATACTTCACCGATCCCTGGCGCTAGAAGAGGAGGACGAGCCGGGCCCGCCGTGTTTCGGCCCTCGCATTCGAGACGAGCCCTTTCCCAAAGGGTTCACGCTCCCAAGAGACACACCCAAGTACACCGGCTCCGTGAAGCTGGAAGATTGGCTAGTTGACTACTCCACAGCCGTCAACATCGCGAACGGCAACAAGCATGTTGCCATGAAATACGTTCCGCTCATGCTCCAGGGCACGGCCCGGACATGGCTGAACAGCCTGAAGCCCCACATTATCAACAGTTGGGTCGAATTCACCGACGCCTTCGTCCGCAACTTCACCAGCACGTACAAGCGACCTCCCAAGCCTCGCCAGCTTTCCTTGTGCGTGCAAGTCCCCAACGAGTCAACTCGCGACTACCTCACGCGTTGGGCCGAGCTCCGGAACTCTTGTGAGGGCGTGCACGAGGTGCAGGCTATTGAGTACTTCACCGCCGGGTGCAGAGAAGGCACCCTCATCAAGCACAAGCTCCTCTGCGACGAGCCAGAGACCCTCGACGAGCTGCTGATCATAGCAGACAAGTACGCCACGGCCGACTCATCCATGAAGGCGGAGATTCAAGTTAGTGCGACTGACAAAGTGGCTCCTCAAGCTCCTAGAACCCCGGCTGGAGAGGCCAGTCGGCGACAGCAGCAGAGCGACCACAAGCGCAAGGCCCCACAGCCAGCTTCTAGCAGCCGGCAGGTGGCGACAGTCGAAGACCAGCAGCCGGAGGGGCAGCCTCCGGCCAAAAGACAGAAGGGCGGCAAGCCAAACTGGTTGCCTGCTTTCTCCTGTGAGTAGACTTTAGATGGCCCCTGCAAGTTCCACAGTGGTGCGAAGCCGTCTAACCACACTACTCGGAAGTGCCACTAGCTCACCAGGATCACCAATGGAGACGGCCTCGTGCCTCCTCCGCCTGCTGGACAGCCGCCTCCTCCTCCGCCTCAGCAGCCGGCTGTCATACCAGTCGGCGCAGTGCAAGACGAGTACCCAGAAGAGCACGAGGCCTACGTGGTGTTCACCAGTGTGGCCGATGATCGACGCAGCAGGCGGCTGCAGCAACAAGAGGTGAATGCAGTAGCATCAGAGACACCAGAGTTCATGCATTGGTCTGAAAAACCCATCAACTGGAGCAGAGCTGACCACCCAGAGGTGATGCCAAGCCCAGGCTCCTACGCCTTGGTATTGGATGCCACCTTTGCCATAGACAAGCGAGCTGCTCGTTTCTCCCGAGCCCTGATAGACGGCGGCAGCAGCATCAACATCCTGTATAAGGACACCATGGAGAATTTAGGGATCAAGCAAAGACGGCTTTAGAACAGCCGAACTGTATTCCATGGCATAGTTCCTGGCCTTTCCTGCTCACCAATCGGCAAGATCCTCATAGATGTCCTCTTCGAAGACAAAGACCATTTTCGCCGAGAGTTAGTGTGGTTAGAAGTGGTGGACCTTGAAAGCCCAAACCATGCGTTGCTTGGCCGGCCTGCCCTGGCCAAGTTCATGGCCGTCCCCCACTACGCCTACCTCAAGATGAAGATGCCGAGTTCCAAGGGGATTCTGACTATAGCCGGCGACTATAGAAAGTCGTCCGCCTGCGCAACTGAGAGTAGTCGGCTGGCCGAGTCCCTGGTGATCGCGGCTGAGAAGCGGCTCCTTTACCGGGTTGTGGCAATGGTCGGCAAGCAGCCGGAGATGTCGCCCAACCCCAAGGAGTCGGAAGCTGAGGGCTCGTTCAAGCCGGCCAAAGAGACGAAGAAGATACCCTTGGACCCGGAGCACCCAGAGAGGTACGCTGTCATAGGTGCGAACCTCGACAACAAATAGGAAGGCGAGCTCCTCGATTTCCTCCGTGAGAATCGGGACATCTTCTCATGGTCCCCCAAAGACATGCCAGGTGTTTCGACGGAATTCGCCGAGCACAAGTTACATGTCCGATCTGATGTGAAGCCAGTCAGGCAGCCCTTGCGCCGCCTGTCAGAAGAGAAGAGAAGAGTCATCGGAGAAGAGATAGCCCAGCTTCTGGCAGCCGGCTTCATCATGGAGGTATTCTTTCCAGAGTGGCTAGCCAACCCGGTCCTAGTGCTAAAGAAGAACAAGTAGTGGCGAATGTGTATTGATTACACCAGCCTCAACAAAGCTTGCCCCAAGGACCCATTCGCTTTGCCAAGGATTGATCAGGTGATAGAATCCATAGCCGGATGCGAGCTGCTGAGTTTCTTAGATGCATATTTGGGATATCACCAGATCAAGCTAAACCCGGCTGACAGACTGAAGACCGCCTTCATCACGCCATTTGGAGCCTTCTGCTACTTGACCATGACGTTCGTCTTGAGGAATGCTGGCGCCACCTTTCAACGTTGCATGCAGAAGTGCCTCCTCAAGCAACTCGGCAGAAACGCCCATGTTTACGTGGACGATGTGGTGGTGAAGATGGAGAAGAGCGGGACGCTGTTGGAAGACCTCAAGGAAACCTTTGAGAACTTGCATCGATTTCAGATCAAGCTCAACCCAGAGAAGTGCGTCTTCGGAGTACCAGCCGGCCAACTTCTTGGCTTCCTGGTCTCTGAACGCGGCATAGAGTGCAAACCTGTGAAGATCAAGGTAATTGAGAGGATGGAAGTACCCAGCCAACTGCTGGACGTACAAAAGTTCACCGGCTATTTGGCGTCCATCAGCAGATTCATCAGCCGGCTGGGCGAGAAGGCTCTCCCCCTATACCAACTGATGAAGAAGACCACTTTTTTCGAGTGAAACCACAAGGCGGACGAAGCTTTTCTCCAGTTGAAAAATATGTTGACTACTCCGCCTGTTCTGGCGGCTCCGACTCCTAAGGAGCCCATGCTCCTATACATCGCCACCACCAGCCGAGTAGTCAGCACAGTTATTGTGGTAGAACGCAAGGAGGAAGGCAAGGCACTGCCAGTCCAGAGACCAGTGTATTACTTGAGTGAAGTACTGTTGACCTCCAAGCAAAACTACCCCCACTACCAGAAGATGTGCTACGGCGTGCACTTTGCCGCCAAGAAGTTGAAGCCTTACTTTCAAGAGCATCCAATCACTGTGGTCTGCACAGCTCCACTAGCCGAAATCATCGGAAGCCGAGATGCTTCAGGCCGAGTGGCCAAATGGGCCATAGAGTTGGCCTCCTACACCATCTACTACCAGCCTCGCACCGCCATCAAGTCACAGGCGCTGGCCGACTTCCTCGTCGACTGGGATGAGACCCAGTACCTGCCACCAGCGCCTGACTCCACCCATTGACGGATGCATTTCGACGGCTCCAAGATGCGCACCGGCTTGGGAGCCGACATCGTCCTCACCTCTCCCAAAGGCGACATGCTCAAATATGTGCTGAAAATCGATTTTGCTGCCTCCAACAACGTTGCCGAATACGAGGCACTCATTCACGTGCTCCAGCTTGCCAAAGAGCTCGGCATTCGTCGGATCCTATGGTATGGTGACTCCGACTTGGTGGTCCAGCAGTCGTCTGGCGACTGGGACGCCAAAGACGCAAACATGGCAAGCTACCATTTCCTCGTGCAGCAACTGAGTGGATATTTTGAGGGGTGCGAGTTTCTCCATGTGCCAAGAATCGACAACGACCAAGCAGACGCCCTGGCAAGAATCGGCTCTACCCGTCAAGAAATACCGTCCGGCGTCGCCCTTCAGCGCCTCCTCAAGCCGTCTGTCAAGCCTTCACCAGAATCAGACTCTATCTTTGTGCCGGCTCCACCCAAAGCAGTCGGATCCGACTCAAGAGCTCCAGCAGACGGCACAAGAATCCTGTCAGGCGGCTCCGGGACCGCGGCAGTCGAATCCGGCCCGGAGACTTCAGAACTTGGCCCGGGGACTGCACCAATCGGCCTGGGGACTTCATCGATCCAGCAAGCAGCCGCCGACTCCAACCCGCCGCCTCCCGGCCCAGCCACCCCCGTCCAGGTCGCAGTTCTGACAGTCGAAGAAATCGCAGCACCCTCATGGGCCCAGCCCATCATCAAATTCTTGGTGAGCAAAGAGCTACCAACTGACGAGATCCTAGCTCGGCAAGTGCAACGCCGAGTAGCAGCCTACACCATAGTCAACAGAGAGCTTGTAAGGCGCAGTGTCACTGGCGTCTACCAGCGCTGCGTGGAGCCGGATCAAGGCCAAGCAATTCTCAAAGATATCCATCAAGGCGAGTGTGGCCACCACGCGGCTTCAAGAGCACTCGTCGCCAAAGCCTTCCGCCATGGTTTCTTCTGGCCGACTGCTTTGGAAGATGCCAAGGACTTGGTCCAAAAATGCAAAGGGTGCCAGAAGTTCCGCTCCAAGCCGCATCAGCCGGTTTCTGCACTCAAGACTATCCCCATTGCCTAGCCCTTCGCTATTTGGGGCCTGGACATGGTGGGACCATTCAAGACGGCACAAGGCGGCATGACTCACTTACTTGTCGCGGTGGACAAGTTCACCAAGTGGATAGAAGCAAAGCCGATCAAGAAGCTGAATGGTCCGACTGCCGTGACTTTCATCTCCGACATCACAATTCGGTACAGCATACCACACAGTATCATCACCGACAACGGCACAAATTTTGCCAAAGGTGCCTTTGCATGTTTCTGCGCGACGCAGGGCATCCAACTGGACTTAGCGTCCATTGCCCATCCGCAGTCAAACGGCCAGGTAGAGCGAGCAAACGGCCTCATCCTATCCGGCATCAAGCCTCGACTGGTCGAGCCTCTGGAGCGCTCGGCTGGTTGTTGGCTCGGCGAGTTACCAGCCGTCCTCTTGAGTCTGCGCACAACTCCAAACAAGTCAACCGGCTTCACGCCTTTCTTCCTCATCTACGGTGCTAAAGCTGTCATCCCAATGGACATAGAGTTCGACTCCCCACGAGCCACCATGTACAGCGAGGAGGAAGCAGAAGAAGCACGTCAAGACGGCGTCGATCTGCTGGAAGAGGGCCGACTGTTGGCACTCAGCCGGTCTAGCATCTACCAGCAGAGCCTTTGTCAGTACTATAACAGGAAGGTCATGCCGAGATCCTTCCAAGAGGGCGACCTTGTGCTCCGGCTGATCCAGCGAACAGCCGGCCAACACAAGCTCTCGGCACCTTGGGAGGGCCCTTTCATCATCAGCAAAGTGTTGGGCAACGACTCCTACTACCTGATCGACGCTCAGAAACCCCGAGCACGCAAGAGGGACGACTCCGGCAAAGAGACGGAGCGGCCATGGAATGCAAATCTCCTTCGGAGATTTTACAGTTGATGCAGTATGTACCATGCTACCTTTTGCATTAAAGTACCAAGACTTCGGGCCCCTCGAGAAGAGCTCGGGGACTGCCCTCTTTTACCTATATGATAAGAATTATGCCTATGAGTATGTTATTCGTTGTTATGTCGCTTGGCACAGGGTTCGACTAGTCGGCCCGGGGACTTGCCGACTTGCGCTATGAAATGCTTCATGCAGCCGGACAAGTAGTGTGCGGCACTTAGGCCATCTCCTGTCAGAAGACATAGCTCGCAAAGCGACTCACTGGTGGGCAGGAGTAAGGTAGAATGGGTGTCCACACGAAAAATGGCTTAGGACTCAAAGCACGAACATAGTTTAAGCTGGCTTCCAGCCCTTTGCAACCGACTCTTGAGCAGCCGGCTTGCCATTTCTATCCAACTTGCTAGAAAACTCTAAACGGCTAAGTACTTGCCTTCCTAAAGTAGCCAGGTATATGATCTAGCAACAGTCCGTAGAGCGGCTGTCTGGCTGGCAAGACGGCAACTAAGGGAAGGCGGCAAAGGAAAAAGCCAAAGGAGGAATAAACAAGAAGAGATAGAACTCGGATGAATATTTACATAGCAGAGGCCCTTGGGCGAACCTTCGAACAGAAGTTCAAAATACACCCCGCAGGTGGAATTGTGTGAATTAACAAGTTCTTCGAGACTGTTAGGCAGGAAAAACAAAAGATAAAGTGGCAGCCCAGGAAGCGGCAGACGGGTTCAGAGGATCGGAGGAGTCGGTGGCGCCAGTTGTTAGGACAGACGACTGGTCGGTCTCGGCTTGATCACCTCCGGCGGCAGCCGGCTCGGTTGGGCGCGCCTCATTGCTGGAGGCACGGTTGAGCTGAGGCTGGCCGTCCGCTCCGTCTTCTGGTACCTCCATCTCGCCTCCGTCCTTCGCCTCGCCTTCTTCCTCGGCACTGGAGCCGATTACCTCCGCCGAGTCCTCGCCGTAGTTTGGGTTCATCCCGAACCACTCCGTCGGCGCCTCCTCGCCGTCTTCAGCCCGCTCGGGGACGAAGATGCTGGTGTCAGTGTACTCGGTGATCGACGTCGTGCGCCTTACGAGGGCGTCTTCCGCAGCTGCCAGCTCCGCCTGGGCCTCTGACCGGAGTGTGGCTAGCCAGTCTAGATCTAGCCCAGGATACCATGCCTTGACGAACTCCAATGCCCGGCACGCTCCAGCCCAGGCCGAGGAGCCCTTCCAGGCCTCAAGACGGCCAACCGCGACCTCCAGCCAGTCGGCAGTCCGAATAGGAGTGCGCGAAGCCTGCATATCCGGCCACAGGGCAGCGACCGCTTGGGCGCCAACACGTTGGAGCCGGCGTAGCATCCGGTGGGCCGGCCGCAGGCGAGCCTCAATGCTCAGGATCTGCTCGTCGAGGGTACAGGGGGGTGTCGGCGACGATTTCCGCGCCATCCGCCCTCCGCCCCTTGCGGTCAGCCTCGATGGCTTGATTAGGGACTGCGAGTGGCCTGGGAAGAAGTCTGCCAAGACGAAAGAGCGAAGAAGAAGTCAAAAACTAGAAATCGGCTCGACCTATGGTCGGCAACTCAAAGAAGAAAAATGAGGAAGCTCACCGTCGACGAGATCCTCGAGCTCATGGAAGCCGGGGGTCAGCAGCGCCTCCTTGTCGGTCTAGGAGGAGCGTTTGCTTGCCAACTCAGCCATGAGCCCGGTCTCCTTTTCTTCCGCCTCATCCTGGCTCTTCTTAAGCAGCTCCTTCTGCTCTGCCAGTTGCGCGACCAGCAGGTCGCGCTCCGCGGCCAGCTTGTTGCCCTCCTCCTCCTTGGCACGCAACATGGTGTTGGCCTCACCCAACTGCTGCTGCAGGGTGGCATTGGCCTCTGAAGAAAAAGAAGAAAGAAGGCGTTAGTCGTCAACAAAAAAAAGAAGGTCGCCGGGGAGATCCGGCCCGACTGCTCATTAGTCGGCCCGAATCTTGGGGACTACAGCCCGCGGGTGCGCCAGCGCACCCTGCAAAGAAGAAAGAGGACTCACTCCGGCTCTTAGACAATTCGGCGGTCCGCTTGCCCAGCTCTTCGATGTTGCGGTTGAAGGCGGTCGCGCGAAGATTGTGATACTCCTGTGACAAACATTTCAGACAAACGATTAGTACTTGGAACTCGCCGATTAGAGTTCCAAGCCGCCTCCTCAGCAGCCGGCCCGAAACTCGGTGACTACACCCAGTGGGTGCGTTGGCGCGCCCCCACAGAGAGGAAACGGAAAAACAAACAAAGCAAGAAGAAGGAGACGTACCCGGATGGCTGTCCGTGACGCCAGATGCGCCTTGGAGCAGTTCTGGATGGCGTCGCCCTCAGCTCGGAGCTTGGCCTAGACATCCAGAAGCGCCTGGTTCAACGGGCCCGTCCGGCCTCCCCGCACCCACCCAGTGGGTGTGGCGCTCGTCGCCTCGGCGTCTGGGATCGTGGAGCTCGCGGCGCCGGTTTCCAAAGGGCGCGGCGTTGAAGTCGCCTTCGCGAGGCGGTGGCGCGTTGGCGTGCCGTCTTGAAGAAGCAGGCCCGCCTCGACCTCGTCTTCAGTCGGCGGCACCGGCGGGTCCGCCGACTGCTCACCTTGCGTGATTCCGGACGATGGCGGCGGCGGCGGCACAACCACGTCCGGCATGGAGGTGTCACCGCCTTCCCTCTCCATGATAGGGTACTCGCCACCGACTTCCCCAGCCTGCCCCGTGAACCCCAGTTGCGGCAGCGTAGAGTTCAGAGGGGTGACGAACACCGCCGATTGGCGGTGCACGGCTTCTTCAGCCTGCCTCCCCGCCGCGACGACGGCCTCGGCCTCTGCCAGCCTTTTTTGGCGGAGGCCTCCGCCTTCTCCAGGCGGGCGACCTCTTCCTCCTCGCGCTTCTCTCGCGCGTTCCGCTCCGTCGCCTCCCAGAGGTCGGCGACGGGGTTAACCCGTCGGGTGGTGGCGGACGTCTCCGCCGACCCCATGATGGAGGCGGCTGTGACCCTCTCAAGAGTGAGGGGAGCCTTGGACCAAGGGAAACAAGTAGAGACTCAGACAAAATCTACAAAGAAAGAATGAAGGCGAAAAGTGGGAGCACTCACGCGGAGACCAGCGGCGGCTTCTTCACCTCCCTGCGGAAGCGTATGGCCTTAGCGGTCGCCTCGTCCCGCTTGGTTGCCGCGGCCGAACTCTTGGGTTCTTCGGCCGGTTGCCAAACTTACTCGGCACGGCCATGCGCTTCCTCGCGCCGCTTTGAGCGTCCAGCATGGTGGAAGAGCTCGCGCCGGGCTGGCCGACTCCTGGGTTATGGCGGGGGGCGATCTCCTCATAATCGTCAGGCCAGTCCTCAAGACTGGCCCCAAGCCGTGGGCCGCCTCCTCCCTCGGCATCATCTTCCAAAGCTGCCGCCCCCAGATCGGGGTCGTCGACGTCGCTCTCCGCCCGGTCGGCGAGGAATTCGCGGGCCAGCCCCGCGGTGCCGGCTGCTGGATGGAGGAGGGGATTCTGACCAAAGCCGACTGGTCAGATCAGTCAAGACGGACTCGGCGACAAAAAGTCAAGAAAGATAAAGAAAAAGAGAAAGAAAACAACTCACCACGGGCGGAGGGTTGGCTCGCGAGTATGGCTCCTTGCCGAATTGCCAGTCCTCCAGGAGCTTGCAGTCCGCAAGGTAGTTCACCATGTAGGCCACCTCCTCGTGAGGCATCTCCTTGGTGCACATCCGACTTGGGTCCCGATGCCCGCCCATCTGGCATATCATGTGGGGGCGACCTTGGAGCAGGAGAACTCGGCGCGCCACGAAGGCGGCCAGCAAGTCTAGCCCAGTCAGGCCCTCCGCCTGCGTCAGGACTCGGAGTCGCGAGACGGCACCGGCTCCTGCGGGCGACAACGTCCTGGCCCGATACGACCAGTTGGGCTGCCTCCTAGCCGGTGGGCCGGCTACGTAGGGCGGCAGATTGACCCAGTCGCCCGCCGCGAAGATGCTCTTCACATAGAAGTACGACCGCTGCCACATCTTCACCAATTTTATCAGCTTGATGAGGGGCAACGGGTTGTCGGCCCCCGACCTCCACACGGCGATGAACGCGCCGCACTGAGCCGGCACGCCTGCGGCCTGGGTGCCAAGCTTGGAGAAGAAGAACCCCCCCCCCCCCAAAGCTCGACGCTGGGGAGGACGCCAAGGAAGCCTTCGCATAAGGTGACGAAGGCGGACAGCAGCACCACCGTGTTGGGCGTAAGGTGGTGCGGCTGGAGGTCGTAGAACTCAAGGAAGGAACGGAAGAAGCCGCTCGCCGGCAGGCCTAGGCCGCGCAGGCAGTGTGAGCGGAAGATGACCCGCTCGCCCTCCTGCGGCACCGGCGAGATTTCCTCCCATGGCACAAGGCGGACCCGCACATAGTCCTTGCCGGGGAGCCGACGCGTCTTGCGGAGGAACTCAACATGGTCGTCATGGACCTCTGAGCCATCCCAGGTGCCGGAGTGCACCGAGGAGGGCGCAGGGCGGAGGAAGAGCTCATCGTGAGCGGACCACCGCGGCGCTCGGCGAAGCTTGGGGCGCAGCGGTACGAAGAAGAAGAAGAAAGGAAGAGTAGCGTGGAGGAGGGGCGCGCGTGCTCTACCGCTCCCCCCTCCTCCCCCTATTTATAGACTCAGGGCTGCGAAGCCGAGGGGGCGGTCTTGGGATTTACTGCGCCACGACCCCACGACCCCCATGTTTATCGCACGGAGTTACTGCGCGCAGTAACTCCGTGGGAACCCCGACCGTCCGCCACGGCCGCAGCAGATCCGCACGCGCGCCAAGGCGCGGTAGTGGCGGGCCCCGCCCGAGGCCCTGTCCCTTCACGCGCGTGGGTGGGCAGGTTGGCCCGGCCGCGCAATGCCACATGACAGGCCCGACACGGGCGGTGGCCTGGAAGCTTAGCTAGCACGCCACTTGGATCCCGCCGAGGCGTTCGAAAATTTGGGACAATTCAAATCGGGCGAGTCCGACTCCTGCGAGTCGGCCCGGCGGAAGTCGAACAAGGTTTCACCTCAAGAACTCGGAGAAGGATACTGCTGAGGCTCCTCGGCTGATCATCCGCGGCGCCTCACCAGCTTCGGGGACTACTGTCAGAGTAATGGGCCACGGGTAGGCTAACCCGGGGCCCAGAACCTTTCAAGACATCGGGGCTGACTGCGCCCCTCATGACGCCAAGATGAGAGGTCGCCTTCTAGTGGCCGGCTGAAGGAACAGCCGACTACCCGAAGACGGCCGAGTCCAGAAGGCGAGTTCAAGAACAATCCGACTCCTATCAGGCGGCTTCCAGAGAAGCCGACCACGGGGAGTCGGCCCATAGCACCAATGGAAGCCCATGCCCTCATCAAGGGGGATGGGACGGGGAGTGGCCATAGCAAAGCCCATTCCCTCCCCTTTCACGGAGGCTGGCGTGGCCACAGTGCGCCATACCCACGAAGATCTCCGTCCGGCGCGGCACTGTTGCCATGCCACCCCTGACATCAGCACCTGTGCGCAGAGTCCTGCACCCACGACGGCCTGTCTGTAGGACCTAGGGACGACGGGTCCCACCAGTCAGCGAGAGTCCAGAAGACGGCGGGAGCACCACCTGTCGGACCCGTTGGGAGTCGGCCCCCGGGAGTCGGCCAGCCCCTCCCACGGGTCCCACACGCCATTAACCAGACGAGACGGGAAGTGGCTACAGTAATCGCCCGTCAGGCGGCGGAGCTGTAGCCACGACCCCATGACCAAGCCTGCGTCATTAGAGGCACGCCTACAGTAATCAGCAGCCGGCAAGACCCGCAAGCGGCGGACACGGCCTGTCGGCTTCTTACCGGACCAGTCGGCGGGCCCCGGCAGTCGGCGGAGAAGCCGGCGACCAAAGAGACTTATGGTTGGGCCCTGCGCCCAGCCGGATTACCATTGTACCCCCGGGGGTAGGCCTATATAAACCCCCCAGGGCACCCATGCAAAGGGTTCCAATCCATTAGCACTAGACTAGATCCTATAGGGAGGAGAAAGCTAGCCTTGCCTTCTACTACCTCTAGAAAATAGCTCAAGGAGAAACCTTGTATTCACTTTGCCTTAGTGATCATGCGGAGACCCCGCAGAGCAGGACTAGTGGTGTTATCTCCTAGGAGAGCCCCGAACCTGGGTAAAGTTCATGAGCGTTCATGTCTACCCCTCATCTCGCTTCCAGGCAGAGCGACGTTCTACTCTCTCCCACTATGATAAGCCATCCTTTGGCATATGTCGCACCCAACCCCCGACATCGTGGGAGCAGGGCTTTGCCTGACAAGGGTGACGCCAGGGGCAGAGCGGCAACAGTGTCGTGTCGGGCGGGGATCTCCGCCTGTACGGTGCACTGTGGCCTCGCCCGACCCTCGATTCGAGGGTGATGGGCTACACGGTAGCCTCACCCTATCTTGTATTCTTAACGGGGGTGCAGATTTTGAGGGCACCACGGGCCGACTGCTAGGGGCCGACTTCTCTGGAAGCCGCCCACTAGCACTACAAAAAAAGACACATCCATGACATTTTGGGCCGAACGAATTTTTTCTGTCATACATATGACACTTCTATGACGATAATTGTGACAAAACCCGGTATCATCATAGATGTGGTGGGCTCCTACTTCTATGACAAAAAATCATGACAGAAAATGGGCTTTTCGTCCTGGGCGGGCCGGAGACGCAGCTGCATGACATTCTTTGGGCCGTCCATGACAGAAAAAACCGTGGTAGAAGCAAGGGGGAGGAAAATTTCGGGGAGTTCCCGGTTACGGTGGGAGGTCGGGGGCCGAGCGATGCGCGTTTCTCTCGTACACGTACGCGCGTGTGTGCGAGGCGTTGGCTCTAACTGAACCCGAGCGAGGCGTTGGGCTCTAACTGAACCCGAGCGATTGCACTGCAGGCTACGCGTTACTGAACCCGAGCGATCATCGATGGCTGTTAACTGAACCCGATCGAGCGATTCCTTCGCTATTGCTGCTAACTGAAGCCGATCGATGATGCCTCTGGATGAATAGTGAGCGTTGCGGGGGGGGTGGATGAACAGTTCCCGGTGGGGGTGGATGAACAAGACCCCTTGGTGTTGCCTCTGGATGAACAGGACCCCGATCGATCGAGTCGGTTGGGGCTGGACGAACAGGACCCCGTGGAGGGCTGGATGAATAGGACCACCTCATGGAGGGCAGGATGAACAGTAGATGGTGGAGGGCTGGATGAATAGTAGCCCGTGGAGGGGTGGTTGAACAGGAGCCCATGGAGAAGGCTGGTTGAACAGTAGCCGGTGGAGTAGCGCGCGGTGGAGGCTGGATGAACAGGAGCCCGTGGATGAACAGTCGCAGGTGGAGGCTGGAGGAGGTCGACGGTGGATGAACACTAGCCCGTGGAGGCTGGAGGGGGCCGACGATGGAGATGAATAGTATCTCGTGGAGTCCCGTTTTGCGGTACGCCACACCCCTCCCGATGAACAGGACCCCGTTTCGACCGTAGCGCTCCAACACAAGTCCATTTCCTCCGTTTTGCGGTATGCCACACCCCTCCCGATCAAGAGGACCCCCATTTCGACCATAGGAGGACCGTTTCCTCCATTTTGCGGTATGCCAGACCCCTCCCGATGAACAAGATTCCGTTTCGAACGTGGCCGGTCGAACACAAGGTTGTTTCCTCCGTTCTGCGATACGCCATGCCTCGTTTCCATCGCCTGTTCCGTCCAAGCCCTCCCGATGAACACGACGCATTCCGTTGCCTCCCCATGAACACGATGACGACGCTATTTCTCCGTTCTGACCCAGCCATGTACACGAGCCCTGGCTGTATGTATGCGCGAGTAGGTATTCGAGACCCCGCCCGTATGTACACATACGTGGCCGTATTTTCTTTCTTGCACCCTGGCTGTTGTACGTACGTGTACATGTTACGTGCGCGCCCCTACTACGACACGTGCGCGCCCCTACTACGACACGTGCGTGCCTCTACATCGACCAGTATATATGTACGTACACGTTCGCGACCAGAATGACAACGCTACGTACACTTCGACCAGGTGGGTCCCGACTGTCAGGCACTTCCTTGCGTGCGAAGATGTAGCTGGTGGGTCCCCGCGGTCAGGGGCAAACGTTTTTTTTTCGTGAAATATGGTGGCCCGTCCGGTGGGTCCCCGCGGTCAGGTGGAGGAATAATTGTTTTGTGCGTAATAAGGAGGCACTTCCTTGCTGCGGCCGTGGACCCAGCTGTCAGCGTCTCCATGCACAGTACTCTTCCGATGGAAGTCGGTCGTTGACCACATTGACCACGTCGCGCCAAGAGCACCACGGCGGTGGACGACAGCGAGGCCTAGGAAGGGGACGACGCGGAGCCGGGGAAGACGCGGCAGTGGATGCCCACGCGTAGAGGAGTACGAGGGTTCACTGGTTCGCTGCGGTGTGAGGCTCCCGTCGCCGCAGAGTAACAGGGGTGTGGGTGAGTAGAGGGATGGCCTAGCCAGCGGTTGGAGTAGTAGGGGGCGGTGAGGCCTCCGCCGCATCGCAGCCGGCCACGGGAGGCAGGAGCACGAGGCACAACCGGCGCTGGTTTGGCCGGCTGGAGCAAGAAGACCAGAGGTTGAAGAAGCACTACGTCCGTTGGATGGACATCGTATGGTCACTAGAGCTAGAATCTTGCATATTGACTAAGTTGACAAAGCCCTCCGTACCCGTCAACTTAGTAGGCCCACAAGTTAGCCTGCCACTATACTGGGTCCCAGCTAACAGGGGGAGTATTCATTTTTTTTGTGCGTAATAAGGAGGCACTTCCTTGCGTGCGAAGATATAGCTGGTGGGTCTGAGCTGTCAGCGGCGGTAACGTTTTTTCACGAAATACAGAGGCCCTTTCGGTGGGTCCCTAATGTCAGGTGGAGGAATCATTATTTTGCGCGTAAGAAGGAGGCATTTCCTTGCGTGCGGCCGTGGACCCAGTTGTCAGCCTCTCCACATACAGTCCACTTCAGATGCATGTCGGTCGTTGACCACGCTGACCACGCTACGCCGAGAGCACCAGGGCGGTGGACGGCGGCGAGGCCTAGGAAGGGAATGACACGGAGCCAGGGAAGACTCGGCAGTTGTTTTTGTTTCCCACGCGGAGGGGAGTATGACTGTACGAGGGTTTACTGGTTCGTCTGCCGTCGCCGGAGAATAACAGAAGGTGTGGGTGAGTAGAGGGATGGCTAGGCCAGCGATGGGAGTATGGTGGGCCGGTGAGGCCTGCGCGGCAGCACAGCCGGCCGCAAGGAGGAGGGAGCAGGCAGTCCCGTCGGCGCTTGTTTGAGCTGCTGGAGCAGGAAGAGCAGAGATTGAAGAAGCACGACGGTCGTTGGATGGACATCCAACAGTCACTACTTGTGCGTCAACCTTTTTTTAGGAAAGCCTCAAATCTGTGGAAAACAGCATACAGCCCATCTGCCATCATTTCTAATAATTTTCAGCCCATTTGCTAATTCTTAAGGTTTTTTTGGAACCCATATTCTTTTTGTTAGCATTACAGCCCATATTGTGGCCACGGTTAAAAAATTATACGAAACTTTGCACATTTCGGTGCGGTCCGAACTATTTTTAATCCCGAAATTTCGACTCACATTCAAACTGATTTAAAAAATAAATGTATATCAATATAAAATCCAACAAATTTTCCATGCATAAAAATTAATGTAATTTAAAATCTTGAAATGTAAAAAAAGATATTTGAAACTAATTGCCGGTTTGATGTGTTTTAAAAATGTACAACCCATTTCTCATTACTGATGGGCCATTTTCTCGGCCAGCCGAATGAAAGCTCTCCTCGTCTTGAAAGATTTGCAGCCGAACAGGCCTGACAAAGCGACTTACTTAGCAAATCACAAACAAACTGGGCTGCGGCCGTGGACCCAGCTGTCAGCGTCTCCATGCACAGTACTCTTCCGATGGAAGTCGGTCGTTGACCACATTGACCACGTCGCGCCAAGAGCACCACGGCGGTGGACGACAGCGAGGCCTAGGAAGGGGACGACGCGGAGCCGGGGAAGACGCGGCAGTGGATGCCCACGCGTAGAGGAGTACGAGGGTTCACTGGTTCGCTGCGGTGTGAGGCTCCCGTCGCCGCAGAGTAACAGGGGTGTGGGTGAGTAGAGGGATGGCCTAGCCAGCGGTTGGAGTAGTAGGGGGCGGTGAGGCCTCCGCCGCATCGCAGCCGGCCACGGGAGGCAGGAGCACGAGGCACAACCGGCGCTGGTTTGGCCGGCTGGAGCAAGAAGACCAGAGGTTGAAGAAGCACTACGTCCGTTGGATGGACATCGTATGGTCACTAGAGCTAGAATCTTGCATATTGACTAAGTTGACAAAGCCCTTCGTACCCGTCAACTTAGTAGGCCCACAAGTTAGCCTGCCACTATACTGGGTCCCAGCTAACAGGGGGAGTATTCATTTTTTTGTGCGTAATAAGGAGGCACTTCCTTGCGTGCGAAGATATAGCTGGTGGGTCTGAGCTGTCAGCGGCGGTAACGTTTTTTCACGAAATACAGAGGCCCTTTCGGTGGGTCCCTAATGTCAGGTGGAGGAATCATTATTTTGCGCGTAAGAAGGAGGCATTTCCTTGCGTGCGGCCGTGGACCCAGTTGTCAGCCTCTCCACATACAGTCCACTTCAGATGCATGTCGGTCGTTGACCACGCTGACCACGCTACGCCGAGAGCACCAGGGCGGTGGACGGCGGCGAGGCCTAGGAAGGGAATGACACGGAGCCAGGGAAGACTCGGCAGTTGTTTTTGTTTCCCACGCGGAGGGGAGTATGACTGTACGAGGGTTTACTGGTTCGTCTGCCGTCGCCGGAGAATAACAGAAGGTGTGGGTGAGTAGAGGGATGGCTAGGCCAGCGATGGGAGTATGGTGGGCCGGTGAGGCCTGCGCGGCAGCACAGCCGGCCGCAGGGAGGAGGGAGCAGGCAGTCCCGTCGGCGCTTGTTTGAGCTGCTGGAGCAGGAAGAGCAGAGATTGAAGAAGCACGACGGTCGTTGGATGGACATCCAACAGTCACTACTTGTGCGTCAACCTTTTTTTAGGAAAGCCTCAAATCTGTGGAAAACAGCATACAGCCCATCTGCCATCATTTCTAATAATTTTCAGCCCATTTGCTAATTCTTAAGGTTTTTTTTGGAACCCATATTCTTTTTGTTAGCATTACAGCCCATATTGTGGCCACGGTTAAAAAATTATACGAAACTTTGCACATTTCGGTGTGGTCCGAACTATTTTTAATCCCGAAATTTCGACTCACATTCAAACTGATTTAAAAAATAAATGTATATCAATATAAAATCCAACAAATTTTCCATGCATAAAAATTAATGTAATTTAAAATCTTGAAATGTAAAAAAAGATATTTGAAACTAATTGCCGGTTTGATGTGTTTTAAAAATGTACAACCCATTTCTCATTACTGATGGGCCATTTTCTCGGCCAACCGAATGAAAGCTCTCCTCGTCTTGAAAGATTTGCAGCCGAACAGGCCTGACAAAGCGACTTACTTAGCAAATCACAAACAAACTGGGCTGTGGCCATGGACCCAACTGTCTGCCTCTCCACGTACAGTACTCTTCCGATGGAAGTCGTTCCTTGACCACGTTGACCACGCCGCACGGAGAGCACCACGGCGGTGGACGATGGCGAGGCCTAGGAAGGGGACGACGCGAAGCCGGGGAAGACGCGACAGTGAATGCCCACACGGAGAGGAGTACGAGGGTTCACTGGTTCGACTGTGGTGTGAGGCTGCCGTCACTGCAGGGCCTGGCCAGCGGTGGGAGTAGTAGGGGCGATGAGGCCTCATCGGCAGTACAGCGGGCCACTGGAGGCAGGAGCAGGCGGTCTCCTAGGCGCTGGTTTGGGCGGCTGGTGCAAGAAGAGCAGCGATTGAAGAAGCAGCAGGTCCGTTCGATTCAAATCCAACAGTTACTGCTGCTAGAATCGTTTGTTGACTAAGTTGACAAGCCTTGCGTACGCATCAACTTAGTAGGCCCACAGGTCAGCCTCCCAACCGGTGCGCCCCAGATGTTAGTGGGAGGAATCATTTTTTTCGCGTAATAAGGAGGCAGTTGATTGCGTGCGGCCAGGCCAGCGGAGGGAGTAGGGTGGGCCGGGGAAGCCTGCGCGGCATCACAACGGCCACAAGAGGAGGGAGCAGGCAGTCCCACCGGCGCTAGTTTAGGCGGCTGGAGCAGGAAGATCAGAGATTGAAGAAGCACATCGGCCGTTGGATGGACATCCAACAGTCACTGCTGCTAGAATCGTGTGTTCACTGACAAAGCCTTGCGTAAACAAGTCAACCTCGATATCTGTGGCATGTACAGCCCATTTGCTATTATTTTTACTCATTTCCTAATTCATATGGAATTTATTGCAGCCCATTTTCCATTTTTTAGAATTGCTGGCCATTATCTGGTCAGTACCAGGGTCAAAAAATTAACTAAATATGTGGGAAATTTTGAAAATTCGCAAATTTTTGCTAGGGAATGAAATATTTGTAATCCAAAAATTAATAGCCATACTAAAACAAATTTAAAAATAAATTAGTACTATGTCATGTTAAATCCAATGAAATACGTATAAGATATCAGTGAAGAACAAAAACAAAAAAAGAAACTTATATCCCATTTGCTATAATTTTTTTTAGAATTTTCAACCCCTTTTGATATTACTTTTAACAGACATTGACCATACTCTTAAGCCAGTCCGGAATGCATCCCTTCTCATCTTGAAAGATTTGCAGCCCAGTAATTCGGAGAAAACAAATAGGCCTAGCTTGGGTATTCTTCAAAAAGAAATACTGGGCTACCTATTTTCCCACAGAACTGGTGCATGAGCATTTAGCTTTAATATTTATTTATTTATTTACTTATTTATGTTTAGGGGACCATGAGCATGTACCTGGGCCGGATTCATGTGAGAGCCTCCCTTCCAGTTAATTATGGGCTTCTCTATTGGGCCTTCATCAGTGGGCTGCATGTTTTCAACAAGTGGAAAATGTGTTCCGAGTTTCAAAAAAATGTGTTTCGTATGATAAATAGTATGCGCCACGTATGGTACGGGGCACTAAAGGATCGAACCGTGCGACGACTTCCAAAACATTGTGTTTGTTGTTCTAACAACACATTTATTCAACCAACAGACGAAATATACCACTGATTGTACATTGAAAACAGCAGCAGCAACAACCAGGGCTGGGGGTGCAACACAAGCAGTAAGCAGGCTAGAAGAGTTAAGACGCAGCTCTCTCTTCCAAACCAAACATCAGCCATCATTACAAAAGGGCTACCAAAAAGAACAAGTGTATGCATCAAACTAAATAAAGATCCTACTACACCAAGTGTACGCATCTGACTAACTGGCTCAGTTAGATGTTACTATTTATTAAGCTGTGGAGATTGGCTGACGGCTTGAACCAGATGGGTGCCTGACGGGGGAAACTCCAGCCAACAGGTCGAAGTCTGATACTTGCGACCCTTTCTCCTACTTTGGTCTGCAGAGCGTGGCGGCATGCAGAGACGCATGGTACGCTGCAAATATCAGGGTATGGTGCATGCAGAGACGCATGGTACGCTGTGTACACACAATTTTGCCTAATGAACGAAATCGCGCTGCCATCATGATCCTTGCCGTCAGTTATCTCCTGGTTAATCGGATAATTCAGTCCGACAAACAGAGAGCGTGTACAAAGGCTACTTACCAGCCTCTAGTCAAAAAATCCTGAAGGCCCAGAGAAGGTGGGATCCTGCTCAAAGACCTTGCAGTGACTATGATTGTATTCCGTGAAACAACATGTCTGGTAGGTGCGAACGATCATCAATCTTTCGCCGTCGTCTGATCAAGCCGGGAACCACCTGCAACTGTCATGCCGCTTTTCTTTGAAAGGTTCTAGGATTAGGAAGGGTAGGGACACCAGGCGGCCTAAAGCATCGTATCAAGTTGGAGTCAAATAAAAAAGGGCTCTTGGTTTAGTCAATCTTAAGAACAACATGTTATGAGCATGAATATTTTTTCAGCAAATATTGACAGTAATATAAGCAAGCCATCATGATATCATAGGAAAGTAACATACTGCTGTAACAGCCATTTGTAGTGATGACTGGAGTAGGCCAGCAATACGTCCAGCCATAGAAGGAGTCGACGGCGTAAATGAAGCCCTTGTGTTCAATGGCATCAGAGAACCATGGAGGATGTATGATCCTGCGATGGACGTGCAGATTTATCCACTTACCGCATTGACCTGTCAGATAGGCGAGACTGCGGTTGGAGAACGCAATTAACCTAAAGTCTTTATAATTCGCATATCTTGTGGGCAATTGGCAGATTACAACCTTGAGCAAATCAAACTTGGTATCATGTTGGCTACTGTAAGATTCCGAGTATTCTGGGCCCCGGTGCCAAAGCAGTTCAGTGTTAATCAAAGGAAGGGGGATCAATCGCCGGGTGTAGACCTCCACGAGCATCCAGCTGCCGCGACCGTCGACGAGCAGCATCCAAGACGTGTTCATGCCGACCCAGTACATACCATTAATGTAGTTGAGGCTGACGGGGATCGGATCGCAGTCAAGGGGATTGATGCTCGCCTCCCTATGATCGTTATGCTGTGTGACACGCCGTTTCTGAAGATCAGGCGGCATCAGCAAGCAAGAAGCTGGCTTAAAAAGCTCCGGCCTGAGGGCTTTGAGTAAACAGTATAGCCCCGACGAGCACGCGGCGAGCGGCATGGTACTGAGATTGTCCACACGCGAAACAATGAGCTTGATTACCTCTGTGGGGAGCGAATTCCAGCCACTCTTTCAGCGGACGCTGCTTGGTTCTGCCATTGTTAGTGCTTGGGTTTCGGACGAGGGGGGAGGCGCCTTAGCGGGGATGGAACATTGGACGAGATTATGTGCGGACAAAGATGGAGAAGCGAATATGTGCTGCGGGAAGTGGACAGGTGATGATGACTACAGCACGCCGCTTGACTTACGAGACACATACCAGCAGTGTAGGGTCATGTCGATGCCAGACAACTTGCTTGAGTGATCACAGTACTGGTACTCCCTACAGTGATATGCCCTAACTTGCCTGAGTAGGTTTCTTGGTTTGCATGCGGGTTTAACGGAGGGGTTTGATGGAGGCGAGGAGGCGTGTTCAGCCGGGCGTGTAGTGGACAGCATTGTACTATTCGATTTGACAACTACAACCAGTATATTATAAAAAAGAAAGAAGAGTAGTAGAGATAGAGATAAGAATAGAGACTAGGGAGGAGCACCATCTACTGCTTCATGGGCTACTCTTGCGCTCCATTCGGCGGCCGCAACGTTCCCTACAGCCACTCCCTCCTGCGCTTCGTTCGGCGGGGCTGTTGAAATTTGGGGAGCGCACTCTCGCGACTGCTAGCAGCGACGACTTCACCGACGACGACTTCTTCCCCGACCTCGGCAACCTCTTCCTCAACGACATGGGCGATAACCTCAACGCCAATGGTGCTGCTCCCGTTGCACCGTATGTGTTTCTATCCTTCCTGTTTGAAATCGTGGTAGAATTCATGTTTCTAGTATGTGTCCTAGATTCGATATGTTCATCTACTATGCTAGTCCACATGATTAGTTTAATCTCTGTTATAGCAGGTCATGATTTATTTTGTAGTAAATCTCGTAGTAACTTGCTCATATATTCAACTGGTGAAACGTCCCCTACAGCCACTCCTATTTCATGGACGGCCTGGTCGATGCCTCCAAGGAGCCCTTCGTCTACTGCTATGAGTGCCCGGTGCCGTTTTGGGGCTCGCCGGCGGACATCGTGCATCACCTGACGCAGGCGTGCGGCAATCACTACTGGCCCTTGGCGAAGAACATCAAGTATGAGACGTGCTACCCGTTCACCGTGCCGGAGTTGCTGGAGGATCAGCGCCACCTGCTAGTCTCGGAGGAGGACGTCAGCGTCTTCCTCTTGATCGTGGCCACCGGTGAGGCCCTCGCAGGCCGCCGCCACATCTCTGTAGTGTGCGTCAGGGGCGGCGCCGCTGAAGCTGATGCTGACATGAGGCCGATGTATGGGTGCGTTCTCACTATTACTACCCCTCGGAGGTACGTGGGCGACGACACTGGCTACGCCAAGCATACTTGGACTCTGCCGAGCTGGGACTTTCCCGCCGATGTGGACATGGAAAGCGCACGGTGTTATTTGAACCCCAACGATGTGCACGGGGACTCCAAGGTGGTTCGCCTGGACATCTGCATTATCAAGTTAAATGTTGATCATTAGTCTTCGCTCAATGTAATCCGTTGTCTAAGCATGTGGAGACTTCCATGCATGATCTTGCTCTATTGGAGTATCACGCATGAATAAAAGTGTATCCATTTATGGTTTAGTCTAGAATCTTCCATGTATGAATTTTTACTACAGTACTGGTGAAAGACTTATGATGAACCATTTCTTACATATCATGTGCCCCCTCCCAAATCATCCTGGTTTAATCCCTCCGTCTAGGTGTATAAGGGCATGGTTAATACTTAAATAGTATAGCCAACTGTTGGCTATAAGAAAGTGCCACGTCATCTGTAACCAACATGTATAACAAGGGATACTCAAAAACTAATTCTTGAAGATCATTTCCTGCAAAGCACAATAAGAGTTATTTCTTCACAAGTTTTGGATGCAGGTTGAACGGTTGAACGCTTTTGTTTGCAAAAGATACTTTTTATCTATTTCACCCGGATGTTTGTGAGCTCTAGAGATGAAATAATATCCGAACAAACCTATCGATACTCGTTACACATGAGATGACCCCCACATCCTTTGTCAAAATAAACAACTCCCCGATCAATGCATTTCACTCTTCTGTGCAACGCACGGGCACTTTACTATAGATTAGTACGACCAAAAATTGAACTAACATTATATATAGTATGATAAATGATGACGCATGTCACCTAAAATTATATCATTGAAAACTATGTTCAAATACGAATCCAACGATATTGTTTTTGTTGACATGCACTAACATTTTGTCAGTTAAATCTTCAGTCAAATTCAATGGGGGATAAACCACGACCGATGGAGTAGTAGTACTAGTGTAGAGGGCGGCGCTGCATGGGAATCTCACCTCTCACCCTGCTCGTGGCGCGGCAGTAAAGCCGTCATATCACAAAACCCAACCACTCCCAGTAATAAGTGGCCTGGTAAAATAAACGGACAAGCAACCATCACATCCCTCCGTCTTTTTTGCATTTCATCTATCTGCATTTACTTTCTCCGGTTCATCTCGCACACTCGATCCCTAGCTACTAATCCTAGGGCCAGTTCTTTTGGCGGCTTCCCCAGCTTTTCCCACAAGACTAGTCACAGTGGAGAGTAACAATAAGGCGCCTCACTCATTTATTTGGGCTTCTAAACTACCATTCCGTCCTGGTTTATTCCTCACCATTGTAATTGGTGCTAAATTTTGACCAAAGATTTAACTGGTTTATTCCTCACCATCGTAATCCCTCCGTCTAGGTGTGTAAGTCATCTTATAGAAACCAAATAATCCCAAAACACTTAGGTGTGATGCATTAACTTCTACCTCGTTTCTTGTTTCTTGACATATCAACCAATAAGAGATAAAGAGTGTGCATGCTTTTAATGACTTGAGATATCAAACACGACATGCAGTGGTTATTTCATTGCATGCAATACTATTAATTAGCAAATAAGCATTAACGTTTCTCATTTTCTCCTCCTCCTTGGTCACGGTGCATAGCCTAAGATGACTTACTCACCTGGACGGATGGAGTAGTGCATGTGACATGCACTAACATTTCATTAGTTAAATTTATGATCAAAATTTGACACAGATTACAATGGGGACCAATAAACTAGGACGGAGGTAGTAGTTATGGGATTACTAATCTAGAATCCTAAAAGAAATGGCCCCTGGTACTCCTACTAGTAGTAGTACTCAAGTTGGAATTCCAATTGCACGGCACAACTTGTTAGGCAAAAAATTCGATACAGGGTGTAGGAAGCGGTTTGGGAATTTGCATGCCTTTCCAACCAGTGAGATACTCCATACAAAGTACGACAGAGAAAAAACCACAGAGAAGGAAGCTAAAAGTAAACAATCAAACGAGCATTTTTGCATTTGGTTTGCATTGAATCGTTTCACAAGCTTGACTAGTGTTGTTTTTCTACTTTTACAAAAACCGCATCGTAATGTTAAAACGTGCATTTGCACGTACATAAGTAATAGTAGTACTCCCTCCATCTAGGTGTATAAGTCTTCCCTCCTTCTTGGTCACGGTGCACAACCAAAGATGACTTATTGACCTGGATGGAGGGAGTAGCACAGTCTGCAAGCATATATCGAGAGAGACGTGTAGTGCGATAGTATATAGTAAAGTTTTTGCTATATGCACACACTTGCAAAATGCGTACAGATACACAAGGTTTCCAAACTTTCCCTTTTACATACTTAATTAAGGATGCTAAAAATTCCTGAACGTTCGGGATTTATCATTTGCGTCCTAAAACTAATGAGATCGCCTTCCAAAACAAAAATTATACTCCTCCTAAAAGCCATGGCGCTCGCAGGAGCGCTTGCGGCGCGCCACGAGTTCTCTGGTGCGCGACCGTTTCCCAGCGCGCCGACACAATACCTCTTTCTCAGCCTCGCAACTCGCGAGGTACTGATTGGCGGCTTGCCGGCGGGCGAGCGATCTCATCGGTGTGGTGATCCGGCGCCAACAGGTACTCCTCCTTGCTAGAAGCGTGCACCCGGTCCACGTACCGCCAAGCGTAGATGAGGCGCTTGGGCCCGACTGCACTCAGGGCGTCGGCACGGGCGTCCTCCGCCACCCTCACGGCCCTCGCACGAGCCTTCTCCAAAGAGCCAATTGCCCGACTCTCTCGGATGCGACATAGGCCTCCCTGTCAGCTTGTTTCGTGGTGCGCTTCTCTTCCTCAGCCTTCTTCACCACCTCTATTTTGGCGCGCTCTGCTGGAGGCAAAGCCTCCCACAAGGCGACATTCATTTCTTTCCAAAGCTCCTCAAGGCTGGCGGGGCTCGGCGGGCGGCGCGGCGTTCTCATCGTAGAGGGGAGCCGACGCGTCCTCCGGCACGCGTGCTGGCGATATTGGGAAGGCCGACGCGTCACGGCGAGGAGCGGAACACCGACGCGTCCTCCTCGACTAGTGGCCACGAGGAACAGAACGGCAACCCGTCGCGCCGCGGCGAGGAGTAGAACGCCGACGCGTGCTCCTTGACTAGTGGCGGTGAGGAACGGAACGGTGACGCGTCGCGTAGCGGCGAGGAACGGAACGGCGACGCGTCGCGTAGCGGCGAGGAGCGGAACACCGACGCGTCCTCCTCGACTAGTGGCGGCGAGGAACGGAACGGCGACGCGTGACCGTCCGCGTGGTGCAGTGAGGGGCTCCTAGGGCTTGGGAGGGGCGATGCCATGGTGGTCGACGTGAGAGGGAGGGGGAGGAGATAGCGATGAACGTGAACGTGAGGGGGAGGAGATAGCGATGTCGTGGGAGGCGCAGTATTTATAGCGAGCAATGACACACCTACGTAAGATATGGACTGAGCTGCACTGACTTAACTGCAGGTCCAGTTGCATCGCTGACATGTGGGCCAGACCCTTGTTGGTCCCATATGTCAGTGTCCCAATCCACCTGCAGTTGAGTAACAGCTACGTGGGCATATTTGTTGGAGTAAATAATGGGGGAGCGAAGGGGTGGAAATATTGCTGGTCACAATGGATTGGACGAGCGTGGGGGAGGAGAGTCATGCATGCAGGTATGGGGAATGGTGCATAATAAGTCATCTTGCATGTCGGGCTAGCTATAGTCTCAAGTCATTAAAAACATACACGCCCCACACATGCTCATATTTCAAGGTGCACTAAATTATTGCATGCGATGATTAAGGCTGGCCATAATGGTGGTATCTTAGCTGGTATCATGCACACGGGAATAGCAAACATGCTGATGTGGCAAAGAATTAAAGAAGAGAGGGGGGTTAGAGTAACTAGTGTTCATGCATGCATTGGTAAACACATTTTTTTGTGAAGAACGACAGCACTAGTTGAGTACTTTTGCAGACTTCAAAAACTACTCCACCGCCTCTACTATCTTGCTAAGAGTAGGTGAAATTTTTGAATCGAGCCCTTTAAACTAGAAGGGAGGTAGTGGTACTCTAATAGCTAACCGTGTTGTGATGACAAGATAGGACATGGCACGCACCTGGACGGAGGAACTAGTCTGCATTGTGCATTTAAGTTTTGTCTGAAGTCAATGTACCTCTACTTTCACCAGACTTATAGAAAAATGTGTCAAGATTCACAATGTCAAATCAATATTTTTACACTCATTATAAAATGTAGTTCTTATACTCATTATAATCAGTACTCCCTCCGTCTAGGTGACTAAGTCATCTTAGGTTGTGCACTGCAACCAAGGAGGAGGGGAAAACGAGAGATCTTAATGTTTATTTGCTAATTAATAGCATTGCATGCAATGAACTAACCACTGCATGTCGTGTTTGGTAGTCTCAAGTCATTAAAAGCATGCACACCCACATCTCCTATTGGTTGATATGTCAAGAAACAAGAAACGAGGTAGAAGTTAATGCACCGCGCCTAAGTGTTTTGGGATTACTCCCTCCATCAATTTTTACAGGGCCTAACTTGTCAATCTCTCGTACCAAGGCATGTCCGCAAAAAGAGGAACTGATTTTGGGACTAGTATCTGGATCCTGTGTAATCTTGCATGCAGCCTCCTTTGAATGCCTAGCCGCTGGCCTCCCTTCCTTTAATCCCTCGCATGCAAATTACTCTCCTCCATTTTCTACATGCATGCCCAACCATAATTCCTCAAATCATGCATGCATTGGCTGAAATATAGAGCTCGCTCCTCCTTTAAAAATATGGTGGTGCTATCCATGCATGCAAATCAATGCAACGGCCAGAGCATTTTCACGATGAAGGGACCACGCACGACTTGCAAGAGAAAGTTAAGATGGAGATGCCTCGGTTAGTTCATTTGGCCTTGTATAGATGGAAAAATAAAATTTGGGGTTAGGCCTTGTATAGATGGAAGGAGGGAGTATTTGGTTTTCGTAAGATGACTTACACACCTAGACGGAGGGAGTATTGTAGATATTGATATTTTTAGTATAAATTTGGTCGTGGGATTTCATTGATGCCTGTCAAAGCAGGGAGGAAGCGAAGCTTAGAGCTTGCATTGCCGATCTCTACATAGGTATTTCTCTTCATAATCTTGTAATTTTAGAGACTGATTGCGCTTTTGTGGTAGCGTCTCTTGCATCGGGGGACTATGACAGGTTTGCTATGCGTGACCTGAAGATGAAAGCGTTGAGCATCTCGAAGTTGATCAACAATCTTCAATTGTCAAAGATTAGTCGTTCGGCCAATAAGGTGGCATACTTAATCACTAAGTATAGCTTTGACAATAGATTAGATGGTATTCTTGTAAATAACGTACCGCCCTGTGTGGTGAATATTGTATCGAATGAGTGTACTGGTGTGGCTGGTTAATTAATATAAGGTGGTGTTCAAAAAAATTATAAATTTGGTCAAACACTTTGCAAACGGTTTACAGGAATAAAAAGGACCAGAGGGAGTATCATGCATGCGGAGTAGGAAAAAAATTGCTTGTCTAAAAAAAGGCTAAAAAATTGCACATTTATAGCCGGTCGAAGTCTCAAAGGGCGCGATCGCGCGAGGGAGGCGAAGGTCGTGGGAGGCGTGAAGTTTGACAGAATTAAGTGAAGTTACATCCACGCGCCGGCATGGCGTGCGAACAGGCAGAGGCTATACCGTCAGGCCTACAATATGGGTCTAGTAGACATGACATCTAGTGGGTCCCGCATAGTTCTGGAGAACTCTTTGGGGGCTTGCAGCCGTTTATCCACCGGGTAAGCCAGCAATCCCACGCCGTTCGCACGCCCTACTCGTCCCCGTCTTCTACCTTACAACAGTTCGCTCCCAGTCGTCCCGTCCTTTCACATTAGTTCCCTCCCAGTTTTTTTTGCGGGCTACAATAGTTCAACTTCCCCTAACCCTCCTCCAAAATCCATGGCCTCCCAAATCTCCATGGTCGCCGCTGAGTACCAGGTTAGAGCCATCACCGGCGATCAGTTCATCGTCATATACACACGTGGATCCGAGACGGTGAAAGCATGGCTTGCTCGCTTCCTACGCATGTTCAACAGTTCAACGGATGAGTGGGTCGCTGGGCTAGATGTTGCGTACACCACAGTCCTGGGACGAGAGAAGGATCTAAAGGACGAAGAGAGGAAGAAGCCCGCCGTGATCCAGGTTTACGTACATAACGTTTGCTTGGTCTACCACATATGCCATGCCGACGTTGAGTGCTAGGATTTTAAGAACTTCCTCAAGGAGAAAAGAGTCAAATTCGTTATTGTAGGCTTTAAGAACGACAGTGACGTCCTGCGTCGGATAGGTTTCGTTGTAGGCCAGCCCTTCGATCTCCAGAAGGCAATCCTGGTGTCCTCCTCTCAACCTTCAACGCTAACCCTGGCAGCAGCCATGATTGATCCTTCGTACGCTATACTGAAGAAACCTCATCACGAGTTTCATCAGGCATGGGAGTCGAAGACATTAGATGAAAATCACATCTTGTACGCAGCAATGGATGCCTACCTTTGTTTAAATATCTACAAGGGTTGGATGAAGAAGCAGAGCCCAGTGTCCGGTTCAAGCAAAGAAGCATCGACGAAGAGGAAGAGGAAGAGGGACGAGGACGAAGTCGAGGACGTGGACTCGGACTCCGAGTAGGTGGCAGTGCCGTCGCTCATGCTGGTTCTACTGCAGTGTCAAGCGGACTAGTTGCTTATTAGTTTATTTTCAAGGGTGTGTTGTGCTGAGGCCCCAGCAGAACTATGTTTATGTTCTTTCTTGTTAGTTGAACTCTTTAGTACGTACAGTAGTACTAGTACTATGTCTTACTAATGTTCTTCTTGCAGTTGGTACTACTGCTCGTATCTTCGTGTTCCTACTGTACTTAATACGTTCGTACTAGTAGTATAATTTGGGTCAGTCGATTTGTGAAAGAAGTTCGACGGAGCGAAGGAAGAAGACGGCAGAAGAGGTGGAAGAAGCCCTTCTAGCCATCCATGTTGCATCAAACAGCTCACATGAGTCGACTGACCCAGATTGCTCCTTTAGATTGCAGGATCCACGTGGCATTCAAGGTCTCGAAGGTAGATTCCGCGTCCGCACCCAGTTTGCGGGCTCGACGCGCGTGCGACCGTCTTCCGCCGCGACAGCCACCATGCGCGCCTCCTCCGCGCGGGCGGAGAAGACAAGGACACGCTAGTTCCTCCTCGTCGGCGTGCTTGAGCATGCGCTCGTCCTCCTCTTCGTACGCTGCATGCATAGACGCGGCTCCACCAGCTGCTTGCGTGCTTGGCAGCACGGCGGC
This sequence comes from Aegilops umbellulata, assembly GCA_032464435.1. Lineage (NCBI taxonomy): Eukaryota > Viridiplantae > Streptophyta > Magnoliopsida > Poales > Poaceae > Aegilops > Aegilops umbellulata. The sequence continues at coordinate 82,757,638 of CP136058.1, forward strand.
ATCGTGAGGAGGGACTGCAGACGACGTGAGAGGGCGAGCCTTCGGCTTCATGGCACAGGGATGGCGGCGATATGGCGGCGATGGGCGAGAAATTGTTGGCCGGAGCAGGCGGGCGCCGGCATGCGCCACGGCGGCGGCGGCATATCGATGAGTGCGCGTGTGGGAGCTTACTTTAGTTTTATATGTAAGGTTGGTCAAACTTAAAAGAAAACCGTACTTGTACACGTAAACATTAGACTTGGGCAGCGCTTTTATTAGTTAGTACCATAGCCACGATACGGAATCCTGTGCAAGCGCGTGAACCGCGGCCACGCAGTCGATCGAACGGTGCGTCACCGTGTCGCGCTCGAAGGACATCCACTGAACCTTTTTGTGTGTGTGAAAACAATCCTCGAATATTACTCAACTTTTTTTTCCTTTGAAAGTTATTGACGCTACAGTATTTCCATATATTTGAATTTAGCTCCAGTTCGTGTTTATTTGGATTTGGACGTTTTAGGTGCGCCCTAGTTTTTTAATACTGATTTTGTGTGTGTGACTGAAAGAGAACGTGTGTATGTGTCCATATGTGTGTTGTGGCGGAAGGGCAATGTGGAGACGGTGTGTGTGTGATACAAACATAGAGAGGTGTGAATGTGCAAATGATCATGCATGAGTGAGACATAGACAAATGCCGATACGTTGTGTAAAGATGAGAGAACGGTCTTCTAGTTTACTTGTGCGTGTGTGTGTGTGAGAGAGAGAGAGAGGGGAGGGAGAGAGAGACAGAGAGAGGAGCATCCATAACAAAACAACCATCTCTCTCGATTCGTCCGTCCCTCGCACGGTCGCATTCAACACAAGCATCAACACGCACATTTTGACACCCTCACCGGGCCCCTGCCCACCTCAAGGCCCGCACAATCTCTTCGTGAATACCCATTTCTCTCCTTAGGTTTGTTTTCTCTCAATATCTGACACACACACACACACAGACACACGCAGCACAACACACACACACTCCCCTGAGCACACAATTCATCCCCATCCAAGGTTATACGGCGACCACTCTCGCTTGTGCTTCTTTGCACCCCAACATGCACAACACCTCAATCTTCAAAGAGGGCAACGAGCAGATCGAAGACGGCGACCACACCGCGCTAGAGAATGCAGGGTCATTTGGAAGCAGGGTGATGTGACGACGGCTGACTGACTCCTCCCCCCACCCTCTCTCTCTTGCACAAAACTACCAATCCCTCTCTCCCCCGCACAAAATTGTCAATCCCTCAACCCACGAGATCCTTCCCCTCTCGTCCATATTTTTCCAGCTCTCTCATCAAACATGTTGTCTCTTCTCCTTCCACGTATACAGAATCCAGATGCACACGCATCTCGTGTATATTACATGTATGCATCTTTCTCACAGACCTAACTTCTTCCTCCCTCTTTCTCTCTCTATCTCTCTCTCTGTCTCGTTAGGTTTGTCTCCTACTCTCTCGTCCACATACATACAATCTTTCCCGCCCTATCTGCTCCATCTTCAAAAGCTCTAACTGCATGTTTCATTCACACATTGGGATATGTCAAAATGTTGCTTCTATAATGGCTGATCTAGAGTTATGGTTGTTTTTGTTGCATCCTACAAAGTAATAACTATGAAATGCATTTAGATTCTCATTTGACTGGGATTATGTGAGTTTGAGCATGTTGTGAAGTACTATAGACCTTGTATACATCTTGGGATTCGACAATGATTGTAACTATTGAATTGTATAGACCATTATATTCGAAGTCAATAGCCTAATATATTTATTTCACAATTTCAACAAATGATTAGTTCACTACAAACTAAGAAAACAAAAGTGTACTCCCTCCGTTTTTATTTAAGTCCGCGTATTAGCATTGGTCAAAGTCAAGTTTTGTAAACTCTCAGAAAGCTTATAACAAAAAATATTAACATATACAATAACAAATAAATACCATTAGATTCATTATTGAATGTACTTTCACATCATACATATTTGTTATGGTAAATGTTTATATTTTTCTATAAACTTGGTCAAACTTTAGGAAGTTTGACTTCGGTCAAACCTAATATGCAGAGTTTACTACTACTACTCGCTAGTTGCTTAGCCGAATCACTCAACACGCCACACGGGGAGTCTAGTGTCACAAAATTTTGAGGTCGGCGGGAAAATCTCCCGCGACCCTGATTCGAGCAGTGGGAAGTTACCATCATAGCCTTTGGAACAGGCCTACGGATGACGCTTGGTAGGGGGTTGTTTTCGTAACTTCAGGTTCACCCTACCCAGCCAACCCCACCCCGGCACCCAGAGTAGTACACCTGAATACTCCCCAATTTCTATCCCCACCGCAAAATAGACTTCTCCACGGCACCGCAGCCTTCCTGCTCCTCCCCTTTACATTGGCGCACTCATCCACCGTAGCGCATCTGCCTCATCGACGACCTCGTACGCTGCACTGGAGCCGGTCCACCGTCCTCGTCGTACACGGAGCCTCTTCCCCGGCATCGTCTTCCACGGTCTCGGATCTGCTTCCCGGAAGCCGACACCAAGCACAGAAGTACCACCGTCGTGGACAATGAACTGACTCCCGTTGCCGACCATGACTCACAGAGGCCACCGCGACCATCGTTCTCCTCCTCGATTGGTAATGTGTGTATTGAATCACTTAGCAGTACATGTGCAGTTCCAATTTTGTTCATACCTACCCTTCAAATTTCCTGGGTGCTATTGTTCCCGTAAAAGTAATTGGTTATAGCCTCCATTGTCCAACAGAATATCAGCTTGTAATTGTGCGTCGCTCCTGTATCGCGTTGTGCTTGGGTAGGTTTTTCATCTGCAACCAGTAGTGTGGCAAATGATGGAAAGGTTTTTAGAACTAGCAAGATGCCCATGCGTTGCACGCATCAAGATGCATTTGTATGAGTAGTTTATCTTGTTGGAGATGCTCTAACATGGCAGACGAGTGCTTTAATGTTGCCCACAAGATGCGCGAGTATTACTAGTAGTATATTTTTCTTGCCATGTTGAGATTTTAAAACCACGAGTGCGAACATGCAGAGGAGCAATGAAGACCAAACACGGGATATTCGGGACATCTTCAAGGAGCGTGGCAAGTTAAAGAGGAGCTACACCGAACCTGTAAAATGAGCTTTGGTAAGTAACACCCTTTCAATTACTTTCGTGTAGCCACGTGTTCTTCGATGTGTATATGTTGTAGTTTCTGTTTCTCTTAAGCGTGGTGTTCTTTGATGTGTAATAAGAAGAGTCTTAATCGTCCTAATGCTTTCATTTTTAGCTTGATGTAGGAAATGGGTGTTCTCACCTTGTAGTCTGTTTTTATTTATTTATTCCTTTTGAATTCACTTCTCCGAGTTCTGTTTATCTGGCTTCTACTAAATGGATCTAGGTTGCTCTGAGTATTGATCTAAAAAAGAGGTAACTTCATGTCAGGATGCAGTTCCTGTGAGGAGGGAAGTATGGTCAACCTCGAGATCATGTTTCCAAAATGAGGCTGGATTACACACAAGGTGCCAGTTCCCTCATGATGCTTGATTAGACACAAGGTGCAAATTCCCAGATGATGCTGGATTACACACCAGCCAGATGGAGTCGTCAGCTGTTCGTGTCCTCGTGGCATTAGTAAAGGCTGAAAGAAAGCGTGCAGCAGCCCTTGAGAATGTAGCTGAGTTCCTGAAGAAGTGAAAAGAGCAATCAGATGCTCTCTTCACCCAAGTCAAAGAAGAGATGGAAGAAGCCAGAAATAAGCTAGCAGAGGCAGAGCGGGCTAGGCGTCTCCTGCTATCTAAAACTGTTGTCAATACAAAATTTCCTTCATAATAGCTAGGTTCAAATGTTTATCCAGTCAGCATGCCTGTTGTGATGTCCGTGCATCTACTGATGTGGCACAAAATGTTTTTTTTGGGTCATGTAATAACAACAATTACTTTCCAAAGAATAACAGACGAAGCATTGGACATGGTATAGTTCACGCGCAAGCTTGACATTCCAAGTTCAACTTCCACATCAAACTCATGTTCGCAAATATCTGCACATTCATACATAATGTCCACAACCATGATTCACTTCAAACCCAAAAAAATGTGAGGAGAGTTATAAATAAAGAAAATCCTCTACTAGTTCCTGCTACCAGTGCGAGCACAAAAAGTCAAGACCATGCGTAAATTAATTATATTTTAGTCATTTTTTGTGTTCTAAAATGCCTACGGGCTCGCGGAAGGACGTGGCAGGGTAGTCTTAGGCTGGTTGCATGCAGCGAGGAGGCATGCTCAGCCAGGCCTGCAGCGAGTGCGGCCCTCTTGGCCAGCGCGCCGGTTCAATGCCTGCGCTATGAGAGGTCCCGTCCGTGTCAGAGCAATCACTCCCTCCAGTCCTTTTTTGTTTGGGTATAACAAAATCTTGTTTTCCATTCACATTTTACAAGTAAAATTCGTGGAAAAACTTTGACCCAAAGTACGATGGGGACTAGTAAACCAGAATGGAGGTAGTAGTTTTTTTTAATCAAAGAAGGGTTTCCCCTTCCGATTTTCAATACTAAAAACCAGCATCTAAATCTAAACCATAGTATTCGCCCTAGAACTACCAGGTTCAATAGCTCACAACATAAACCCATACAACCTCCATCACAAAAAAAACCATACAACCATACACCAAGGAGGTACGTAGTACTATGAATTCCATTTTCGCACCATACCAATCGTTCTAAAAACTACTTACTACTTATAACGCGCCATTGAAAATCGGAACTCTTAACCCCGCTAAAAAACGATATTTTAAACATGGCTACTCGATCTGTGGCAACTGGCGAGCCACCGTGCTCCAAGTCGTTCACCTGTGGTCCCGACCATCAACTCCTACGGATCAAATTATCACGCGAGCTGACTATTCCTACAAAGGTGCTCCACCACGTACCCGGTACCCGCGAATGCAGCAATCGTGCACCTAGGGTTTTAGGGTTTATTTGTTAACGTCGCCTTTACGTAACACTCATGTGTGCGAGACAGCGAGAGGCTGACTACGTGTGTGTGCCTCTTCTCTTCGTATATGTACTCCACCGTTTGTCTGGTGTCCAAAAAGTCATAATAACTACTAGCAATGTGCCAATGCGTTGCCACACGATCAAAGTAGATTAATACAGCGGCGGAGCTAGATGCAGATTACGCCTGGGGCTGTGCTATGTTTAGTGATAAACTTCTATGATTTTCTATGCTTTGCATGAAGAAATTACAAAGGAAGTTGTTTCTAGGCCTCGGGCTATAGCCCTAGCTGCCCCAGGCCTGTCTCCGCCACTGGATTAATACATATTCACCGATTTGGTAGAAAAAAAGTCTAGTTTTGAAATACGTATATCACTAAAAATATGTTATGTTTCACTCGAAATATATTCCTTTGGCGGTTTTGATGAGATAAGGGAGGAATGTTGTTGGTTTCAAGATTCGAGAAGTGGTATATGTCTAATTTCTACTCTTACTAGCAAGATGCATGTGCGTTGCACTGAACATCAAGATCTCGTGGGAGAAAAGGATGAACGAGGGAAGGCCTTATCTGCAACATGAAGTGAGCGTGCGGGTGAGCTGGAGAAAAGAGAGTGATAGCTACCTGAAGGAGCATGCATGCGAGAGAGATGGGCGTGAAAGGAGTGAACAAAAAAGGGATTCAAATATTTGAATTCGAGATGATTATACATGTAATCCATACTCGAACCAAAATTGATCTATCAAACATGCATACTCATATGAATTCACGCACATCTATGTTATTTAATATGTACTCCCTCCGTCCCATAATGTAAGACGCTTTTTGACTCTAGTGTAGTGTCAAAAAACGTCTTACATTATGGGACAGAGGGAGTAGATATTACTGATCCATACATTTTAGTAGAACATAATTTGGTTAATTTTTTTCGAATTCAACCTTAAGATTTCGAGATCGTTGTATTTGAAAATCATATTATACATATAAAGGAGCATAATTCTTTGTTGTGCTTTTGAAAGTATATATAAAAAATGATGTATATAGAATGTAATTCCAATTGAAAATGGATCCCTCCCGGAAAAAAATAGAATACAAACGGGATTTGAATTGAGTTGGCACTGTAAACGTGCACTCTGCAAAATTTGAACGAGGCGGGGAAAGTCGCAGTAACCACCCGAAACCAAAATCTGCGAGATGGAAATCACTACTGCCTATCCCTGCCACGCAAAGCCTATCTGCTGGATTTCTATAGGTTTCGATAGGGGTAGGTTTGTAATATCACCCAAACACGCCTCTCACCTGGATTCATACACGGTGGGCGCCAAAACACAGTGTGTCCTCGGACGAAATCGACTCCCTCCCCTATTCATATTCATACACGGTGGGCGCCAAAAACAAACTCTCGTCGGCAAATATTTGGTGTATGCGAGATTACCGTCCAATCCCCAACTGACAAGTGTTGCTGTGATGTAGTAGAAATTTGAAACGGGGGCTAAGTTTGTAAATTTCCTCGCATTTGAGACAAGTGCGCCCTGAATACATGGTTCCCCCCTTCCTCTTTACCTCCCTTTTCCCCATTCATACTCCGTGGCGCGAAAACACCCTCTCCACCCCACCCTCCTCCGTCCGCCGCCGTCCACCACCCCATCCACCGCCGTCCTCCTCCACCATGCCAAAGCTGATACCCCGGCGCTGCCGTCCATTACAAGAGATCGACCTCTCTCATCCACAGCTTCGGACCGGGATCCTTGCATCCCGTCCTCTCGTTTCATCCCCGCCGTCGTCCACATTGCTGGCGCCGCTCCTACGACCGTCTCGTCCATCGCGCCCTGCCGCCACTGTCTACCCTCCTAGATCTACTTCCACGCCACTGACAGCCATCGCTACCGCATCACCATCAAATTCTCAGCAGATGCGTACACGGCGCCGCACCAGAGGCGGTACTCTTTCGTATCTGCTCAACTTATTTATCGCGGCAAGAAAATAGATCACCACTACTTTACTCTGATTTCTTGTCTTGGTTGCGAAGTTGCCTTTGTCCGGTTTGCACCTTCAGATCCGCCATGGCACGTTCAACACCATACTCCCAATGCTTATGGTTTTCCCCTTTTATATTCCACACTAGTTAACTCACAGTAGACTAAATTTCAAAATTGGGTCAGTCGATTTTTGAGAGCTCGCCGGAGTTCGCCGGTGCGAAGGAAGGGGCTCGGGTGGGACGGTGGTTGTGGCGGGCGGTGGTGGGGCCTCGTCAAACGAAGAAAACTCGACGCGGGTGGGGGCAGCGGTGGGGGTGGCAGAGGAACACAGGCATTAGGGCCGGTGGTTCGGCCGGCAGCCCGTGCGGTGTTCTGTATGGGAAGCACAGTATGTTCCTTGTTAGAAAGGGGAGCAGGGACATCTGTAGTCAACAGCTGATAGAGCTGGCCTATACATGATCGATATGCTTTCAATTACTAGCGGCAATACAACACCATAATTTCCAGCCAGTTCCACTTTCCCGATTTATATATCCTGGTTTATGGTGTACCCCTGTTATGTACACTATGATCTGCCTAGTTGCTGTGTGCTCTTGTTATCATGGTTTGGCAATAAAATCTCTATACAGTATATTATGAACCTATCATCTGCCAGTTATCCTTACTTCGGGAGCCTATTTTTTGTGTACTTGTGCCAGATTATATAAATGCACGCACCATATTACAACACACATGAGCTCTCTCATCAGAATCCAGTGATAGCACACAAGTGTTTACAGGGGCGCCCCTATATTAGAATATCATCTTGATTACAAAGATAATCTCATAGCTATTTATGTTTTCATGGTTCTCAGATATTATACGCAATTATAGTGAATATCAGAATCCGCGCATCAGAAGAATATTGTGGAACACTGCAATGACTTACAAAATTGCCAGCAAGGCATTGAGTGCCATTCGGGAAGCAATGAAACTCGTACGCTCCCCACATGTTAATTCTTGTTCAGAATATCATCCTAATGACTATTCTAACCTCGAGGAGTCAAAGGCAGATGGCTTGTCCTGTTCACCCATCAAGGTGCCTGTTCTAATTTGGCAAGGTTTTATTGATTGCGCGTATCTTGCATATGTTGTCTTGCATTTCTTCTACTTTGTTGCACCGCCATCTGCTTAGTTTACTCATCTTATAACTCGAGATGCCATGCCCATCCATTATCAATACATATTCCATCTATCATCATACCATGTTTTTCCACTCAAATGTTGTTCTTGTGCATCAGACATCAAAAAGGAAGAGGGTGATTGCCGAACCTGAAGGAGCACCAGCAAAGTCCTTGAAAAACATGGTGGTGCCGGAGAAATCAGACAGCACCCCACTCATATTGGCTATACAACCAGTGTCACAAAACGTAGGACCGACTCCAGCAGACTGTACCCATACTTCACTGGCCACACCACTAGCCCCACCACACAGGACCTGCACTCCAGCAAAAGGTATACCGATTTCATTTGTCATAGCACCAGCCGTACCATAGAAAAATCCCACTCCAGCAAAAAGTACAGCAAGTCCACCGGCCGAAGACCTATCCCAACTGCAGAGATGGCCAATTCCTGCAGATTGGAACCCCATTCCATTTATTCCCAGTTTAAAAGACAATGCTTTTAATGTTGTTAGGGACTACGTGCATATATTCCCATCATGGGAAGATTATAATGAAGACAAACACCATTTTTCACATCTTCCTGTCCCACTTACGTGTAAGTGCTATAATTCACGGTGATTATTTTCCTATTTTCTGCTGATTGAACACATCAGTGATTTACATTACATTGTTGTAAGTAGGTGAGGGTCAATCTGTATAGTCATGACGAGCAAAGCTTGCTTGCGCTTTTCAAGGAAGCATTGCAGCAGTATCGATGTTACCTGAGGAAATCACACTTCGATGGCAAGTCTATAAACGAATTTCCGGTGAAGTCTCCTGTGCTAAATTCAGAAGACATTGGATGAAAAAATCTTGTTATGCACTGGTCTCGTTCCCAGGATGAGGTAATGTCTATGAAATCACATGACAATTTGAACTTCTACTTTTCCGCATGTGCCTTATGGATCTTTTTTGCAGGAAATCTGCTCGAAGAAGAATTCCGGTTTGACAAGAACGACAGGATATCGCAAATATGCTGCCCGCTGCTTTGCTCTTGTTAGTACCTGTTCTCCTGTATCACTGTACTTGCATACATACCTGGTTCATTATGTGACAGCAGTATGCATGATAGCTTGGTTATCAATTGTTCACTCCAAATTATCTGATCTGTATGAATAGTTACATTAGTGTAGAATATATCCAATGCCAATGTTTTTTTAGCTCTGCATTGTTCTTGTAAGTGCATGTTGTCCTTTATCAGTGTACTTATAATGACAGGTAGTTGTTCATGTACCATCACTCTGCAGCTTATTTTCCTTTGTCCTCCATTTTCTACACATCAGATTTATATTTACTCTTACCATAAGGTTGGTACTGAAGAAGTTTAGCTGTGCATTGCTCTTGTATGTACCTTTTGCCTGTATCGCTGCACTTACATTTATATCTACTTGGTTATATAGCATCACTCTTCATCTTATCTTAAATATTCTCCATTTTTTCGTATATTATCACATCTATATTTACTCTTAACAAAATGTAGAATAAAGGCAATGCTTTTGAAGAAGATTCTGTGGTAAACTTCTTGAATTGCCCCCCCCCCCCATCAGCATGGAGAAGGCCTTTATAGAGCCTGTCTTCACCAATAATGTAAGTTTGTCCATCTCAAGCCTTCAAACTTTGTTGTATATATTTGGTTAGGCATGACTGCAACAGCTGTTTATTTTTGGTGTTTGCATCAAATTGCTTGTTTAAAGTTTATTATGTAGTTCATAAACAAAAGTTTGTCCTTTCTCAATTTATGTTTTCAGTTGTACAACCAAGTTCCTTCTTCATACCATGTAAATTAAACTATACAAAGCAAGTGATCTTCTTTTGCACTGCATGTATGCTTCTGTTCTTCATCCGTAATCCAGTGGTGTGGTGAACCTACCCACTACAGCACAATGTCATATTCCGCAGTGTCTTAACTATGCACAATGTCATATCATTCTACTATTATTTAAACCGTCTCTTTATTTGCCAATCTGAAATGGTATAAATCGACAGCACACTAACCATTGATACTTATGAGTTCTTGATATGTAATCCAGTGGTGTCGTGAAGATGCCAACTCCTTCACAATGTCATTTCCTGCCATGTCTTGACCTGAACAATACCATATTGTGTTAATGCAAATTTAAAATGTGTCACTTTATTCGTCAGTAAGAAATGTGATGAATTGTCAGCACTGATACTTTTATGTGCAAAACCTGTCATCTGTCTGCTTGTTTATCTTTCAGAGTGAGGAAGATATAAGTGTTGAACAAGCGCAGTCTCATCATCTTGGTCAGCTGCTTGCACTGCAGCTCCCCAGCAGGGCTAACCTTTCTTGAACTCTATTGAAGTGCTGTCGGTTTTGTATATTATTTTGTCGGCGTGTTTATTTGCACTGGTGGCGATCTTTGATGCCCAGTGTATGTAATCTGCTGACTACTTGTGCTTTATTATCATAGTGGTGAACTTTGATGCCCAGTGGATGTAATATGCCATAATTTCTTTATTGTATAGTCTAGGTTTTTTCTTATTCACGATGCTGCAGTTATTTTACTGTATATATATCATGTCTTCGCAGTAAACCGGCCAAACCCTATAATTACGGTACATAATTGGGCCATCATGCAATCACGATGTAGGTTGGACCTGAAACGTGCCGAACAGCTCACGGGCCGGCAACAGCCCGAAATGAACCCCGGCCCATGATTGTGCGAATCAAATCACGGGCTTTTAACAGGCCAAAAAATTGTCTCGGTCCTTGTTTGGCCCAATCAGATATCGGCTGCGAGCAGGCCAGATGCAAACCGGGCCGTAGTTCGGCCCAACTATATGACAGGCTTTTAACATGCTGAAATTAATATAGGGCCGAAATGTTAAACGGGCCCTTAACAGGCCAAAACTAATATCAGGCTGAATTACTAAGTAGGCCTTTAGCAAGTGGGCCCAAAAGCATAGTGTCCAGTTGACGGGCCGAATATGATATGGGCCATAATTGAGCCCAAAACCTCTTAAAGGGGCGGACCTGATCTGGGCCGTAATTTGGCCCAGAACGTGGTAGGCTTTTAACGGGCCGGATCTCATATGGGCCACTATTAGGCCCGGAGCGTGGCAGGGCATTAATGGACCGGATCAAATATGGGCTGGCATTTGGCCCAAAACATGGCAGCCAGTTAATGGGCCGGCCTACTAGGGTCCTAAAATCTTGTGGGCCTACAGCTGGGCCGGCCCATTAATGTCGGTGAAATCTCATGGGCCTTTAGCTGGGCCAGCCCATTATGATCCGCAAGAATTTTATGGGCCTTTACCTGGGCCGGCCCATTATGGCACACAAAAATCTTGTGGGCCTTTACCTGGGCTAGCCCATTATGGCCCGCGAAATCTTGTGGGCCTTTAGCTGGGCCAGCCCATTATGGTCTGCAAAATCTCGTGGGCCTTTAGCTGGGACGGCCCATTATGGTCCGCAAAATCTTGTGGGCCTTTAGTGGGGCCAGCCCATTTAAACTTGTTGGGTCGTGCCACGTGTCGACGTATCATAGGCGCCTTCTGTCCAGTGAGTGGATGACATCTGTCCCGACGATGAGCCGACACGTGTTTCCTCTAGCCAATGATAATTTTACACGTGGAAAATCCCCATCGGTCGGGGCTGTTAACGGGTTATCGGATCCAAAACCCGACCCGATAGCTTAACGACGTTCCGTTACGGTGGATGCCACGTGTCGGTCACCCTTGACGAAAGCAGTTCTGTGACGCGCGATTTATCGTCATGGAAGTGGACACTTCCGTGATGATAATTTTGGTAATGTCATGGAACACTTCTACGATAGCACAGGTATGACTATCTTAATTATGTCATAAATTTGTCATGGATGTACATGCATGACAAAAAAACATGACCTACTGTGACAAACATGTATCATCACGGAAGTGTATTTTTTTTGTAGTGTAGGAGTCGGCTTGTCTTGTTGCCGGCCCCTGGAACTCGGTCGTCTACGGGCAGCCGACTATTCCTCCAGCCGGGCATCAGAAGGCGGCTCTTCATCTTGATGCTTTGAGGGGCGCTGCCAGCCCCGATGTCTTAAAAGGTTCAGGGACTCGGGTTAGCCTACCCGTGGCCCATTACTCCGACATACGTATTATGATCTGGCAACCCCGGAGTGATAATAGTCGGGACCACTCCCGATGATGACCGTAGTTTGAGAAGTTCATGTATTCACTATGTGTTAATGCTTTGTTCCGGTTCTCTATAAAAAGGAAGCCTTAATATCCCTTAGTTTCCAATATGGACCCCGCTTCCACGGGAGGGTAGGACAAAAGATGTCATGCAATTTCTTTCCATAAGCATGTATGACTATTTACGGAATACATGCCTACATTGTATTGACGAACTGGAGCTAGTGTCGTATCACCCTAGGTTATAACTGTCTCATGATGAATATCATCCAACAAGTCACCGATCCAATGCCTACGAATTTATCTTATATTGTTCTTGCCAAGTTACTATTGCTATCATCACTATTACACTTGCTACAAAATTACTGCTATCACTATTACCGTTACCGTTGCTACTGTCACTACTATCAAAACTATCATATTAGTTTGCTGCTGATTACTTGCTGCAGATAATTAATCTCCAGCTGTGGTTGAATTGACAACTCAGCTGCTAATACCTTCAAGTATTCTTTGGTTCCCCTTGTGTCGAATCTATAAATTTGGGTTGAATACTCTACCCTCGAAAACTATTGTGATCCCCTATAGTTGTGGGTTATCATCAACCAATGAGGTCGGCGGCGGCATGATTCGAGCACATCCATTGTGGTCGATGGAGGGATAGTGGAGGTCGAACTTTAGGCGGCAGCCGCACTAAGCTTTGCTCCTGGACCCTGCTGTCTCGACGTGCCGCCGCAATGCGCTTCTCTGTCTGTTGGGTGGAGGTTGTCGCGTGGCTAATTAATTAAGGTATTCTTTTCATGAGTGGCTTAATTAAGGTATTCAATTCCTAAGGGTAGTGTTGTACTAGTACTCTGCGTGTAAATTGACTAGCCATTAATTTTTGTCATTGCACGTCTGGATAACAACATGGAGCGCCCTCAGTAATTATGAAAATAAAACCTTGTGATTTAAGCACGCATCTGTGACAGCCTGGCTTATTAGGGATGATAGACTACTCATATCAATAAGGAATTCCTTCTTTTCCGGGAGCCCATTCGGACAGAACTCCAAAGTTAAGCGTGCTCAGCTTGGAGTAGTGTCAGGATGGGTGACCGACCGGGAAGTTGCTCCCGGGTGCGCACGAGTGAGGACAAAGTGTGCAGAAAAGACTAGTATTGATATGTGGGGCCAGTCTAGATCCCGCCAGGAGTAACGACCACCGGCGGGTGTGTCCGGGGTGTTACAAGTTGGTATCAGAGCCGACCCTCGCGGTTACACGGATGGTTGCGGACAGGTGCGTGGTCATGTTGTTCATGACGTTTGTGACCCGTCGTGGCACCCGGCATGGCACATGTACCGGACTAGAAGCACAGACGTTTGTGCCAAGAGGGAACGTTCCTGTGGCCCGACGAGGACGTCGGTTCCTCTGAGTGGGGGTGTATGTGACAGCCTGGCTTATTAGGGATGATAGACTACTCATATCAATAAGGAATTCCTTCTTTTCCGGGAGCTCATTCGGACAAAACTCCAAAGTTAAGCGTGCTCAGCTTGGAGTAGTGTCAGGATGGGTGACCGACCGGGAAGTTGCTCCCGGGTGCGCACGAGTGAGGACAAAGTGTGCAGAAAAGACTAGTATTGATATGTGGGGCCAGTCTAGATCCCGCCAGGAGTAACGACCACAGGCGGGTGTGTCCGGGGCGTTACAGCATCTTTGGGCAGTAGTTAATCCGTGTATTAATGTTGTTGTTTTGTTTTTAATTACCATTCGTGTGCTGCAGATGGAATGATCTCAATGGATGAAGAATCGAAAAACCGTAGATTTTATCAGCGGCGTGACAGAGTTCATGAATCTGGCTAAAAGTACAAAGAGGAGAATTGGTGATGCGGATTACATCCTGTGTCCATGTACTGATTGTGCCCATACAGAGTCACATGAAGTTGTAGATGTCCAGTTGCACTTAGTCTCTAGGTGGTTCATGGATGGATATACACGTTGGACCAGACACGGTGAAGAGGATGTCATGGATGATGATACCCAGGGCAGCGAGATGCCAAACCCCGATCAGTGTCACATGGATGTTGAATCTAACATCGGGGCAGAGGCGTCAAGCTACTAATGGAACACCGGAAAGCCGAAACGCCCACTGGAAAACCAAGACGTCGACGCAGATGACGACGATCTTGATATGCCAGATTTTGCTGCTATGATTGCAGATTTCGAGGGCCCAAAAAAGGATATGATTGGATACAAGGATCTGTCAACCATTGATGCGGACTCCAAGAAAGAATTGTATCCAGGTTGCAAGAAGAAATATTCCAAGTTGAGTGCCACCCTGGCACTTCTCAGATTTAAAGCAGCAAATGGTCTATCAAACAAGGGCTTCACAGAGATGTTAGGTCTTTTGAAAGAAATTCTTCCAGAAGATAATGTGCTCCCAGAAGCATGAATGAAGCGAAGAAAATTGTTTGCCCATTGGAACTTGAAGTACAGAAGATACACGCTTGTGTGAATGATTGTATATTGTACCGTGGTGAGTACAAAGATTTGTGTGCATGTCCCACATGAAAGCATGCACAATACAAGCGCAGGAGAGCAAAGGACAAGTACAAATTGGACGACAAGATCAAGACAGGAATCCCGTTCAAGGTTGTTTGGTACTTGTCTTTAATTCCATGGTTGAGGCGTTTGTTTGCAAACCCTAGAGAGGCAAAGAGGTTGCGGTGGCACCATGATGAGCAAATTGCGGATAGGTTTATGAGGCACCCATAAGATGGGGCTTAGTGGGAATTAATCGACAACAAGTATATAGACTTTGCGAAGGATCCTAGAAGTATCAGGCCCGGGGAGTGTACTGACGGGATGAATCCTTTTGGCGATATGAGCAGCAATCACAGCACATGGTCGGTGCTTCTGTGCATATATAACCTAGCTCCTTGGTTGTGTATGAAGAAAAATACATTATGATATCAATGATTACCCAAGGCCTGAATCAACCTAGAAATGGCATCGACATTTACTTTCAGCTACTGGTAGAAGAACTACTAACAGTGTGGATAGATGCGCCTGCTGTAAAATGTTATGATGCTTACAGAAAGGGGATTTTCGATCTACATGCGATGCTGGTGCACACCATTCAAGATATGCCAGCATTAGGCAACACATCGGGGCAGAAAACAAAGGGAGATGTAGGGTGTGTCACATGCATGGATAGGACAGCTAGCAGAAGACTTCCCAACTCGCACAAAACCATGTATTTGCATCATCGTAGGTTCTTACGGAAAACTCACCCATACCGAAAGATGAAAGCTGGATTTGATGGTACGGCAGAGGCAGGTGTGGGCCCAAGACCCTATGAAGGGGAGGTGGTCCACAACATGGCTAAAAAAATTAATGTTGTGCTTGGCAAGAACCACCCTTTGACGGCGAAACAAACACCCAAGGGTCAAGTGTTTAAGAAGAAATCGGTGTTCTGGAAATTACCTTACTGGGAGATTCTACGTGTACGTCACTTCATCGATGTCATGCATGTAGAGAAGAATGTATGTGAAAGTATCCTTGGTACTCTGCTCAAGATTAAAGGTAAGAGAAAGGATGGTGACGGTTCACGGCTCGATATGCTTGCTGATCAATCAAAACACAAGAGTGAAAATTCATCAAAGCTCACCAGAGTTACAATTCCAGTACAAAAGAAGCAACACAGTTCTTCACCTATTTGTTGTCAGTTAAGACACCCTCTTGCTGTGCAAAGATCAGAAGTCTCATGGATGTGAGCTTAGGTAAAATGAAGTTGGGACACATGAAGTCACATGATTTCCACGTAATGTTGACACAAATCCTCCCGGTGGCGATCAGAATCTGATGGACAAAGATATAAGAAACACACTCATTGACCTCTGTGATTTCTTCAACCAACTATGGCAGAAAGTTGTAGATCCTGAAGAGTTGGATCATATGAAAGATGATATTGCAAGAATATTGTCCAACCTAGAGATGTTTTCCCCACTGTCATTCTTTGATGTCATGGTCCATCTCACTGTGCACCTTGTCGACGAGATAAAGTATTGTGGTCATGTGTTTCTTCGCAATATGTATCCCCTCGAGGGAATACTGAAGCGCCTTTGTCGGAACCGAAACAATCCAGAGGCAAGCATCCTACAAGGTTATACCGCAGAGGAGGTGGTTGAGTTTTGCATCGAATACATGAAACAAAGACCTATAGGTTTTCCCCTCTCTTGCCATGAGGAAAGGCTGAAAGGTAAGCCAGTCCTTGCTGGCACGCAAATGGTTGCACCCGGAGAATTGGCAGAGAAAGCCCATTTGATGGTTGTGCTTAACAGCCTAGTTCTCAGCGCTTATGCCGAAGAACACTTGGCGGGGATATGCCAAAGCTTCTTACTAGTGGTGCCTTCATCAGATATGGAGATGAAGGAGCACACTAAGAACTACGCCGAATGGCTGAAGAATCGTTTGGCACAAGGATCCATCGATGACATTGCTACGTGGTTGGCACAGAAGACATCACCTACGGTGTTGACGTACCAAGCATATAACATAAATGGATACACGTTCTACACTAAGAAATGTGATCAGAAGGCCTCATATCAGAACAGCTCCGTTCGAATAGAATGCATGACTATAAATGAAGCTGATAAAAGGGTATACTATGGAACCATCAAAGAGATTTGGGAGCTTGACTATGTGAAAGTTAAGGTGGCATTATTCAGGTGTGCATGGATCCCTCTTGGTCAGGTAAGGATTGATGAGTACAGGAAGACCTATGTTAATAGGACAACGATGGCATATCACACGGACCCATTCATTCTTGCCAGCGATGCTACCCAGATTTTCTTTGTGGAAGACCCCTTGCATAAGAGCTGCCATGTAGTGATGCATGGGAAGAGAAGTGTACTGGGTGTCGAAGATGTTGCCGATGAGGACGAGTACGATGAATTTGATGAGTCCAACCAAGGGATCACGCACCGGTGTAACAAAGAAGCGTAAAATCATCAGAAAACCCAAGTTCATTCGGGGTCAATGTAATGATCCCAGTTCCCCCATGTACACTGGAATTAAGCCGTAAGACTAGTCTTTATGTCTACCCTACAACTTAATTCATTTAATTAAGTACTGTCGCGTGCACTGAATTTGTGAGTTATGCCCGGTTTTCTGTTGACGTAAGAACCATTAACATGTTGACCTTGATATGTTGTCAGTTCAGGCAATGAATATGAATTGTTTTTTTGTTATTATTATTATTATTATATCATAGAGGCTGCACACTCAATTGATCTCACTACAGTATGTGTGAACAAAAATATGCAATCTGGTTTGCGAATAGCACACGGTTCGTTGATGAAAGCCGTGTGCCGACTAGGCCCCGCCCATGATCTGAGTCGTGCTTTTTGATTGGCCAGAACCCAAACCCCACGGAGCGTACGTCTACACCGTTGGATGCTCCCAGATCGAACGGTGATCCTCATCCCTTTTGACAGCACATGCAGTTTCGGTTGTAATTTTATTTTTATGCACAAAATGCATGTTAATCTCAAAATTGTCTTAAATATAGCTAATGATACCTGAAATGCGCCAGAAAATCAAACCCGTGGTATAATGGTGATTGCGTACCGTGGAAATTTTTATGAGGCCAAATGATGAAGTCACCGGCCACAGGAGTTTGAATTGACATTTCTCCTTTTGGAAACCATGATCCTTCATGTGAGATGCTCTAGTTTGGAAGGAGCAGTGATCAAAACTTGTGCCAAACTTTACCATTTTTTTCCACGAGGTCGTGAGAGCACGCCACGGGCACACATCGGTTTTGATGATGTCCGAACTCCATCTGAATTTCCTATAATTAAAATACCAACTAGGCCTACGCTAGTGGCCGCACCTTGTGGTCGAAATGTTTGAAACTTCTCCCCGCTTCTCGAACAAACCGATGAAAACTCGTAAAGCGACGCACAAATGATTTGGAAACCTTCTTTGCTAGGCTGATAGTAAGGGGGTATCATAGCTAGTATCATGCATGCCAACTAGGCAATTTTGATGAGCTGTCATAGAATTAAATGAAGACGGAGAGGGTTAAGTACCATATCATGAAACCGTATCATAATAAATGCTATGCTACTATGTGTCATGCATGACAATAAGTAAAGTACTACATATGATACTACTCTATGATAATATGCATTAGACTAGCCACAGTGGGAGTAACTTCAGCAGTAACACCGAGTCCAACTCAACAAATTTGCTTATGTGGAAATGAGTTAATGAGGAGAGAGGTAGTTTGAGTAACTTAGCTAGTTACTGTAACATCACATGTCCCAATGCAATATGAGTCTATAACCGAATAAATGAGGCTTTGCATGTTACCATACTTATATGTTACTGCCCACTATGAAAGGTAGTAACATAGTCTAGGGATATGTGTATGTTACTCTCCATTGTGGCTAGTCTTAGAGCAAGTATACAATAGAGTAACATAAATAGGCTATAAGGAATAGAATAATATATATGTGCTACAAAGTGATATAGACATACACACGAGATCTCTTTTTTTTCTTTGCATATTCAAAGCTTGAGATTGCTAGCGAGGCCTGCCGCCTGGTAAAATGTACCGGAAAATCAAACCATAGGGTACAATCGTGACTTCTTACCGTGGAAAAAAATTGGAGGCGAAACAATGAGCTCATGTTTTCATTCAAATAAAAATATGATGTTAGGTAATGTAAATGTTTTCAAATAGCACACGGTTCACTCACGAAAGCCGTGTGTCCAGTAAACCATGGCCGATACCCCCCTCTGCCATGCGCACGATCTGAGCTTTGCGTTCTGATTGGCCAAAACCCGAACCCCGCGAATTGTACGTCTACACCATTGGATTCTCCTTGATCGAACGGCGATCCTCATCCCTTTCGACAACACATGTAAATGTTTTCAAATAGCCCCTCGCAAAAAACTGTTTTCAAATAGCACACGGTTCACTCACGAAAGTCGTGTGCCTACCAAACCGTGGTCGATGCACCCCCCTTTGCTGCGCGGGTAATCTGAGTCGTGCGTTCTAATTGGCCAGAACCGAGACCCCACGGATCATACGTCTGCACCGTTGGATGCTCCCAGATCGAACGGCAATCCTCATCCCTTTCGACAGGAAATGCAGTCCGGCTAGGAATTAATTTATATGCCAAAATGCACGGTAAATGCCAAAAAATGTCTTACATATAGCACACGAGACCTGAATGCACCAGAAAATCAAACCCGTGGTGTAATTGTGATTGCTTTACGTGGGAAAAATTTAGAGAAAAAATGATGAACTCACGTCTTCATTTCAAAATTAGTACGTCTTCATTTCAAACAAAATTATTCTGTTTGTGCACATGAGCGCTTAGAGGCAACCGTTTGCATATGCCTGTTCGCGCACACGGCGACCAGGGATATTTTTCACCCTTTTCACCTAGGCCGCCAACACCCCCACCCCCACCGTCCGCCCGCGTTTCACTCAAGTAGTCCACCCAATCTCCATCGCTAGCTCCCCCTCCCCCAGATCCACAGTAGAACCCTCTCCGGCGCCGCTGTGCTCACCGCGGCCATGTGCCCGCTCTTCGCCGTCAAGCCTACCTCCACTATCGTTCACAACACGCGGCGGCCCGCGCCTCGCCGTCTTCGTTTGCTCGCCAGCCACCCTCGAGCATATCGATGCAGTAACCCTCGCCTCTCCTGTGGTCCAGCCGGGTTTGCATTAAGAAGCCTGTTAGTTACTGCTCTCCATCACGGTGAGGTATATTTCCTCGCAATCCCTCTTCCCATTTTGTTTCGTATGTTCCCAAATTGGCTATAAAATAACGAAGAGCATATATATGTTCATTATCTACCTTCCTTACTACATATAAGTTGTATTTGTTCCAATAAGTTACTGCCTATTTACAGATCGCGGGCGCCCAAGTCACACAAACTTAACAAATTAGACGTACATTTTCTAAATTAATGCATGGCATGTTTAGAAAGCTTGATACCAAGTTCTTAGTTTTATGCTTATCCTCCTTTCCTTAGTTTCGCATGTGTTCTCTATAGATGCCGAGTAGCAGCGACAACACTCATGCTTCATGCGATGTATCTTCATCTGATTCGGACAACCCTAGGTCTTAAGCAGATTGTGAGGGATCAAGTAATCTTGAATGGGATAGAGTTGCAGCAATTACCCTTCCATTCAGGACATGGAAGAACGCTCCAAGGAAGCCACACACCAGCCTAAAGGTGTATATGAAGTAACCGAGCTTGATTTAAAGTCTTGGGCTCCAACTAAACCAGATAAAGCACAAACGAGGTTCAGGAGTGTGTGTGTGGATTTGTTGGAAGGGCAAGGCTCAACATTAATCTGCCGGGGTTTCGGAAGGCTGACACAGAAACACGATGAAAGATAGTCCAAGAGATCATGGATCACTTCAACATTCCAGAGTAGTGGAGAATGCATGTGGAACACGCTGCATTGAAGAAGGCTAGGGATGCTTGGAGAAACTGGAAGCACGTATGATAATCCCCAAGTGCAGGGAATCATCGTAGCAATTCTCAAAGGTGGAGGTGATAAGTATGGAGTGTCGAACCCACAAGGAGCTAAAGGTAAGATCAATATTCTCTCAAGTCCTATCTACCACTGACATGACTCTACGTACACTGAATGTTTGCTTCCAACTAGAAACGAGAAATAAAAGTTAGAATATATTACTAAATATTATAAATAACGAGTGTGGAATAATCATGGGTCGGTGTGCGGAATTATCCTAGGCAATCATTAACAAGACCGGTAGTCGTCATTTGCAATTTCATATGAGGCAGAGGCATAAGCTAACATACTTTCTCTTCTTGGATCATATGCACTTATGATTGGAACTCTAGCAAGCATTCGCAACTACTAAAGATCATTAAGGTAAAACCCAACCATAGCATTAAAGCATCAAGTCCCCTTTATCCCATACACAACAACCCCCTTACTCGGGTTTATGCTTCTGTCACTCAAGCAACCCACTATAAGCGAATCATGAACGTATTGCAACACCCTACAGCGGTATTCCCTCACGCTTGTGCGACACGGAGGGCACAATAGGACAGCACCAAAATAAAACATACAACTCATACTAATCTAGATCATCAGTCAACCCAAAGACAAAGGATATCTACTCAAAACATCATAGGATGGCAACACACCATTGGATCATAATATGTGGCATAAAGCACCATGTTCAAGTAGGGATTACAGCGGGGTGCGGGAGAGTGGACCGCGTAAAAGAGATGAGGATGGTGATGATGATGGTGATGTTGATAAAGATGATCACCGCGGCGATGATTCCCCTCCCGATGGCACTCCAGCGCCACCGAGAGAGAGGAGGAGAGGTTCTCCTCCTTGTGCTTCCTCCTCCATGGCCTCCCCCTGGATGGGGAGAGGTTCTCCCTCTGGATCTTGTCCTTCAAAGCGATGATGGCCCCTCCGGGATCCTCCTCCATGGCCTCCGGTGATGATGGCCCCCTCCGGCAGGTTGCCAGAGAGAGCCTAGATTGATTTCACGTGGCTACAGAGGCTTGCGGCAGCAGAACTTCTGATCTAGGTTATTTTCTGGAGGTTTGGGTATTTATAGGAGAGGTTGGCATTGAGAACAAGTCAGGGGTCCCCACACGAAGTTCACGAGGCACAGGGGCGCGCCCCCACCCTCGTGGGGCCCACTGGACTCCCCTCCAGCAACTCTTTGTCCCATTATTTTTTATATTTTCCGAAAAAATTCTCCGTTGATTTTCAGCGCATTCCGAGAACTTTTATTTCTGCACAAAAACAACACCACGGTAGTTCTGCTCAAAACAGCGTCAGTCTGGGTTAGTTCTAATCAAATCATACCAAAATCATATAAAACAATAGTAAACATGGCATGAATAGTTCATAAATTATAGATACGTTGGAGATATATCAACATGTTGTACAAGAGGTACTTGAGTGAAGGCCAGGACCCAATCCCCGCATACTCCCAAATTACAAAGGCAGACTGGGCAGAATTCAGAAGGGTCAGGGCAACTAAAGAGTTTGCTGAGAAGAGTTTCAAGCAATCAGACTTCAGAAGAAGAACATACATCCCCATCGTATGGGTGTGGCAGGATACAACGGCATGAAACTGGTATGGGACCAGGAGGACAAAGGAGCAGTAGCGGCGGGTGGGAATCCGGCCTTTAGTGAAATCAGGGGCCAACGCGCCTGAGACTACTTGCGGGCATGTGCAAAGAGGCGTGATGACGGAACTTATTACTTTGAAAACTCACATGACGCCGAACTATATCAAGTGATGTCAGAGGCTTCCAAGACATCCCTGGAAGGTTCTACAGGAACTCAGGGCCATGGGACATTCTGTCCGTTGCTCTGGAAACAAAAGAGCCCCTGGCCGTGCAAGGGGTATAGGTGTTAATGTTCTACACAAGAGGGTTTTCACACTCAGCAAAGAAGAGAGTCTCAGCATGAAAAAATGAGGAGTGAAATGAAGCAGAATGCATTGTATGAAAGGTTGAGGAAGGAGATTTATTCGGCTATTTGAAAGGATGTTGAGGACTCAATGATGATGCAGAAGACTCCAACACTAACAGATAGGCAGCAGATGGGAGGGGATGCGGACATGGAAGATGCTGCTTATTGCGCGACAACACTGCACAGGAGTAGCTGTGCATCAGCTGAACCCAACGAGACTGAGACTGCAGCTGCTCGTGATGATGCTATATCTGATCTATCTAGAATGAAAGACAGACTGAAGGGCGTGCTTACACATTATGAAGGTACATTAAAATGTGCAACAACTTGGGTTTGCCCATCGTTCTTGAAAGATGGTCTCTTGTTGGACAATGTGCCATTGAAGTCGGGCTGTGTGAAGTGCTACGTGACTGAAGTAAAGCCTGAATTCAATGAATTTTCCCTGAAGAATGTCCTAGGAGACTTCGATGAGCAAAGGACCTTGGGAGAAACATTGTTACATCACATCCAGTGGCCATGAAAGGAAATAGAGTTCATTAATGAGATCCCTGAAGCCCCGGCAAGAGCAACCACTGCCGCCCCTCAACCGGTGAGCTCTCCTTGCCACAGCAGCTCTCGCGTCCTGATGCATCAACCTGTGATCAGCCGGTTCGACTTTGTGGCGTACAGGCCATGTCATCCTCCGCCCCAAAGCAGCCGGTGGCAAGGCCTACAATTGCTGAATACGCACCACCGGTTCAGATGTCGGCCCCTGAAGCACCGGGGGGAGACCCAGCTGCAGCACATGCTCAACAGACCAACCTGGTGGAATGGACTGCTAAGCAGTCTGATGCTACGGAACCGCCTGCTAAGCAGTCTGTAGGTCCAGAACCGACTGCTCATCAGTCCGTTGGTCCGCAGTCGCGTGATCAACATACCAATGCGTCAACACTTCCTGCTCAGCAAACCAACACGTTGGCACGGACTTCTTAGCACATCGACAAGTTGGCACCACCTGCGAAAAACCCGATATAGCTTCAACGCATGGTCAGCAGTCTCTGCTCCTACGCATGGTCAGCAGCCCAGCAGTCCGTCATAGCAGCACTGCTAGCTCAGTGGTCCGACATAGATAAACCGTCTGCTAAGTGTTGGAAATATGCCCTAGAGGCAATAATAAAAGCATTATTATTATATTTCCTTGTTCATGATAATTGTCTTTATTCGTGCTATAATTGTGTTATCCGGAAATCGTAATACATGTGCGAATAACAGACAACAACATGTCCCTAGTAAGCCTCTAGTTGACTAGCTCGTTGATCGATAGATAGTCATGGTTTTCTGACTATGGACATTGGATGTCATTGATAATGAGATCACATCATTAGGAGAATGATGTGATGGACGAGACCCAATCCTAAACATAGCATAAGATCGCATAGTTCGTTTGCTAGAGTTTTCCAATGTCAAGTATCCTTTCCTTAGACCATGAGATCGTGTAACTCCCGGACACCGTAGGAGTGCTTTGGGTGTACCAAACGTCACAACGTAACTGGGTGACTATAAAGGTATACTACGGGTGTCTCCAAAAGTGTCTGTTGGGTTGACACGGATCGAGACTGGGATTTGTCACTCCGCTTGACGGAGAGGTATCACCGGGCCCACTCAGTAATGCATCATCATAATGAGCTCAATGTCATCAAAGTGTTTGATCACGGGATCATGCATTACAGTACGAGTAAAGTGACTTGCCGGTAACGAGATTGAACGAGGTATTGGGATACCGACGATCGAATCTCGGGCAAGTAAAATACCGATTGACAAAGGGAATCGTATACGGGATTAATTGAATCCTCGACATCGTGGTTCATCCAATGAGATCATCGTGGAGCATGTGGGAGCCAACATGGGTATCCAGATCCCGCTGTTGGTTATTGCCCGAGAGCCGTCTTGGTCATGTCTGCATGTCTCCCGAACCCGTAGGGTCTACACACTTAAGGTTCGGTGACGCTAGGGTTATTAGGAAGACTTGTATGTGATTACCGAATGTTGTTCGGAGTCCCGGATGAGATCCTAGACGTCACGAGGAGTTCCGGAGTGGTCCGGAGGTAAAGATTTATATATGGGAAGTTGTCATACGGACACCGGAAAGGTTCGGGGGCATATCGGTATTGTACCGGGGCCATCGGAGGGGTTCCAGGGGTCCACCGGGAGGGGCCACCTCTCGCGGAGGGGCTTATGGGCTGTATGAGGAAGGGAACCAGCCCAAAGTGGGCTGGTGCGCCTTCCCCCCCAAGGGCCCATGCGCCTAGGGTTGGGGGAAACCCTGAGGGGGCGCCCCCCTTTCTTGGGGGGCAAGCCTCCTCCCCTAGGCCGCCGCCCCCCTCTAGATCCCATCTAGAGGGGCCGGCCCCCCTTTCCCCTTCCCCTATAAATAGTGGGGGTGAGGGGAGGGCAGCTAGACAAACCAAGGCGCAGCCCCTCCCCTCCCCAACACCTCTCCTATTCCGTCACGTGCTTAGCGAAGCTCTGCCGGAGTACTCCTTCTCCACCACCACCACGCCGTCCTGCTGCTGTTGGAGACTTCTTCCTCAACCTCTCCTTCCCCTAGCTGGATCAAGAAGGAGGATACGTCGATCATCCCATACGTGTGTTGAACGCGGAGGTGTTGTCCGTTCGGCACTTGGTCATCGATGATCTGAATCACGGCGAGTACGACTACGTCATCACCGTTCCCTGAACGCTTCTGCTCGCGATCTACAAAGTGGTATGTAGATGCAATCTCTCTCCCATGACTCGTTGCTTAGATGAACTCATAGATGGATCTTGGTGAAACCGTAGGAAAAAATTTTATTTTTCTGCAACGTTTTCCAACAGTGGCATCATGAGCTAGGTCTATGCGTAGTTCTCTATTGCACGAGTAGAACACAATTTGTTGTGGGCGTAGATGTTGTCAACTTTCTTGCCGCTACTAGTCTTATCTTGCTTCAACGGTATTGTGGGATGAAGCGGCCCGGACCAACCTTACACGTACGCTTACGTGAGACCGGTTCCACCAACTAACATGCACTAGTTGCATAAGGTGGCTGGTGGGTGTCTGTCTCTCCCACTTTAGTTGGAGCGGATTCGATGAAAAGGGTCGTTATGAAGGGTAAATAGAAGTTGACAAATCACGTTGTGGCATTCACGTAGGTAAGAAAACGTTCTTGCTAGAACCCTAATTCAGCCACGTAAAACTTGCAACAACAATTAGAGGACGTCTAACTTGTTTTCGCAGCAAGTGCTTTGTGATATGATATGGCCAAAGTTGTGATGAATGATGAATGATCTATATGTGATGTATGAGATGTTCATGCTATTGTAATAGGAATGACGACTTGCATGTCGATGAGTATGACAACCGGCAGGAGCCATAGGAGTTGTCTTTATTTTTGTATGACCTGCGTGTCATTGAGAAACGCCATGTAAATTACATTACTTTATTGCTAAACGCGTTAGCCATAGTAGTAGAAGTAATAGTTGGCGAGCAACTTCATGGAGACACGATGATGGAGATCATGATGATGGAGATCATGGTGTCAAGCCGGTGACAAGATGATCATGGAGCCCCAAGATGGAGATCATAGGAGCTATGTGATATTGGCCATATCATGTCACATTTATTATTTGATTGCATGTGATGTTTATCATGTTTTGCATCTTGTTTACTTAGTACGACGGTAGTAAATAAGATGATCCCTCATAATAATTTCAAGAAGTGTTCCCCCTAACTGTGCACCGTTGCGACAGTTCGTTGTTTCGAAGCACCACGTTATGATCGGGTGTGATAGATTCTAACGTTCACATACAACGGGTGTAAGACAGATTTACACATGCAAACACTTAGGTTGACTTGATGAGCCTAGCATGTACAGACATGGCCTCGGAACACAGAAGACCGAAAGGTCGAGCATGAGTCGTATAGAAGATACGATCAACATGAAGATGTTCACCGATGTTGACTAGTCCGTCTCACGTGATGATCGGACATGGCCTAGTTGACTCGGATCATGTAATACTTAGATGACTAGAAGAGGGATGTATATCTAAGTGGGAGTTCATTAAATAATTTGATTAAATGAACTTTATTATCATGAACTTAGTCTAAAATATTTACAATATGTCTTGTAGATCAAATGGCCAACGTAGTCCTCAACTTCAACGCGTTCCTAGAGAAAACCAAGCTGAAAGACGATGGCAGCAACTATACGGACTGGGTCCGGAACCTGAGGATCATCCTCATAGCTGCCAAGAAAGATTATGTCCTACGAGCACCACTGGGTGACGCACATGTTCTCCCTGCAGAACAAGACGTTATGAACGCTTGGCAGTCACGTTCCAATGATTACTCCCTCGTTCAGTGCGGCATGCTTTACAGCTTAGAGCCGGGGCTCCAAAAGCGTTTTGAGAGACATGGAGCATATGAGATGTTCAAAGATCTGAAAATGGTTTTCCAAGCTCATGCCCGGGTCGAGAGATATGAAGTCTCTGAAAAATTCTTTAGCTGTAAGATGGAGGAAAATAGCTCTGTCAGTGAACACATACTCAAGATGTCTGGGTTGCACAACCGCTTGACTCAACTGGAAGTTAATCTCCCAGATGAAGCGGTCATTGACAGAATCCTCCAGTCGCTTCCACCTAGCTACAAGAGCTTTGTGATGAACTACAACATGCAGGGGATGGTAAAGACCATTCCTGAGGTATATGCTATGCTGAAATCAGCAGAGGTAGAAATCAAGAAGGAACATCAAGTGTTGATGGTGAATAAAACCACTAAGTTCAAGAAGGGCAAGGGTAAAAAGAACTTCAAGAAGGACGGCAAGGAAGTTGCCGCGCCCGGTAAGCAAGTTGCCGGGAAGAAGCCAAAGAATGGACCCAAGCCCGAGACTGAGTGCTTTTATTGCAAGGGAAGTGGTCACTGGAAGCGGAACTGCCCCAAATACTTAGCGGACAAGAAGACCGGCAAAACAAAAGGTATATGTGATATACATGTAATTGATGTGTACCTTACCAGTACTCGTAGTAGCTCTTGGGTATTTGATACCGGTGCAGTTGCTCACATTTGTAACTCAAAGCAGGAGCTGCGGAATAAACGGAGACTGGCGAAGGACGAGGTGACGATGCGCGTCGGGAATGGTTCCAAGGTCGATGTGATCGCCGTTGGCATGCTACCTCTACATTTACCTACGGGATTAGTTTTAAACCTCAATAATTGTTATTTAGTGCCAAGTTTGAGCATGAACATTGTGTCTGGATCTCGTTTAATTCGAGATGGCTACTCATTTAAATCCGAGAATAATGGTTGTTCTATTTATATGAGAGATATGATTTATGGTCATGCTCCGATGGTTAATGGTTTATTCTTAATGAATCTCGTACGTGATGATACACATATTCATAGTGTGAATACCAAAAGAGTTAAAATTGATAACAATAGTCCCACATATTTGTGGCACTGCCGCCTTGGTCACATAGGTGTCAAACGCATGAAGAAGCTCCATGCAGATGGACTTTTAGAGTCTCTTGATTATGAATCATTTGACACGTGCGAACCATGCCTCATGGGTAAAATGACCAAGACTCCGTTCTCAGGAACAATGGAGCGAGCAACCAACTTATTGGAAATCATACATACCGACGTGTGCGGTCCAATGAGTGTTGAGGCTCGCGGTGGCTATCGTTATGTTCTCACCCTCACTGATGACCTGAGTAGATATGGGTATATCTACTTAATGAAACACAAGTCTGAGACCTTTGAAAAGTTCAAGGAATTTCAGAGTGAGGTTGAAAATCAACGTGATAGAAAGATCAAGTTTCTACGATCAGATCGTGGAGGAGAATACTTGAGTCATGAATTTGGCACACACTTAAGAAAATGTGGAATAGTTTCACAACTCACGCCGCCTGGAACACCTCAGCGTAATGGTGTGTCCGAACGTCGTAATCGCACTCTATTAGATATGGTGCGATCTATGATGTCTCTTACCGATTTACCGCTATCTTTTTGGGGCTATGCTTTCGAGACTGCCGCATTCACTTTAAATAGGGCTCCGTCAAAATCCGTTGAGACGACACCGTATGAATTATGGTTTGGGAAGAAACCTAAGCTGTCGTTTCTAAAAGTTTGGGGATGCGATGCTTATGTGAAGAAACTTCAACCTGAAAAGCTCGAACCCAAGTCGGAAAAATGCGTCTTCATAGGATACCCTAAAGAAACTATTGGGTATACCTTCTACCTCAAATCCGAAGGCAAGATCTTTGTTGCCAAGAATGGATCCTTTCTAGAGAAAGAGTTTCTCTCGAAAGAAGTAAGTGGGAGGAAAGTAGAACTTGATGAAGTGTTACCTCTTGAACCGGCAAATGGCAAAACTCAAGAAAACGTTCCTGAGGTGCCTGCACCGACTAGAGAGGAAATTAATGATGATGATCAAGATACTTCTAATCAAGCTCCTACTGAAATTCGAAGGTCCACAAGAACACGTTCCGCACCAGAGTGGTACAGCAACCCTGTCTTGGAAATCATGTTGTTAGACAACGGTGAACCTTCGAACTATGAGGAAGCAATGGCGGGCCCGGATTCCGACAAATGGCTGGAAGCCATGAAATCCGAGATAGGATCCATGTATGAAAACAAAGTATGGACTTTGACTGACTTGCCCGTTGAACGGCGAGCCATAGAAAATAAATGGATCTTTAAGAAGAAGACAGACGCGGATGGTAATGTGACCATCTATAAAGCTCGGCTTGTCGCTAAGGGTTATCGAGAAGTTCAAGGAATTGACTACGATGAGACTTTCTCACCGGTAGCGAAGCTGAAGTCCGTCCGAATCATGTTAGCAATTGCCGCATTCTATGATTATGAAATATGGCAAATGGACGTCAAAACGGCATTCCTTAATGGTTTCCTTAAGGAAGAATTGTATATGATGCAGCCAGAAGGTTTTGTCAATCCTAAGAACGCTGACAAGGTGTGCAAGCTCCAATGCTCGATTTGTGGGCTGGTGCAAGCATCTCGGAGTTGGTACATTCGCTTTGATGAGATGATCAAAGCGTTTGGGTTTACGCAGACTTATGGAGAAGCCTGCGTTTACAAGAAAGTGAGTGGGAGCTCTGTAGCATTTCTCATACTATATGTAGATGACATACTTTTGATGGGAAATGATATAGAACTCTTGGACAGCATTAAGGCCTACTTGAATAAAAGTTTTTCAATGAAGGACCTTGGAGAAGCTGCTTATATATTAGGCATCAAGATCTATAGAGATAGATCAAGACGCCTCATAGGTCTTTCACAAAGCACATACCTTGATAAGATATTGAAGAAGTTCAATATGGATCAATCTAAGAAGGGGTTCTTACCTGTGTTACAAGGTGTGAAATTGAGCTCAGCTCAATGTCCGACCACGGCAGAAGATATAGAAGAGATGAGTGTCATCCCCTATGCCTCAGCCATAGGTTCTATTATGTATGCCATGCTGTGTACCAGACCTGATGTAAACCTTGCTGTAAGTTTGGTAGGAAGGTACCAAAGTAATCCGGCAAGGAACACTGGACAGCGGTCAAGAATATCCTGAAGTACCTGAAAAGGACTAAGTAAATGTTTCTCGTTTATGGAGGTGACGAAGAGCTTGTCGTAAAGGGTTACATCGACGCTAGCTTCGACACAGATCTGGATGACTCTAAGTCACAAACCGGATACGTGTATATTTTGAATGGTGAGGCAGTAAGCTGGTGTAGTTGCAAGCAGAGCGTTGTGGCGGGATCTACATGTGAAGCGGAGTACATGGCAGCCTCGGAGGCAGCACATGAAGCAATTTGGGTGAAGGAGTTCATCACCGACCTCGGAGTCATACCCAATGCGTCCGGGCCAATCAAACTCTTCTGTGACAACACTGGAGCTATTGCACTTGCCAAGGAGCCCAGGTTTCACAAGAAGACCAGGCACATCAAGCATCGCTTCAACTCCATTCGTGAAAATGTTCAAGATGGAGACATAGAAATTTGTAAAGTGCACACGGATCTGAATGTCGCAGATCCGTTGACTAAACCTCTCCCTAAGGCAAAACATGATCAGCACCAGAACTCTATGGGTGTTCGATTCATCACAATGTAACTAGATTATTGACTCTAGTGCAAGTGGGAGACTGTTGGAAATATGCCCTAGAGGCAATAATAAAAGCATTATTATTATATTTCCTTGTTCATGATAATTGTCTTTATTCGTGCTATAATTGTGTTATCCAGAAATCGTAATACATGTGTGAATAACAGACAACAACATGTCCCTAGTAAGCCTCTAGTTGACTAGCTCGTTGATCGATAGATAGTCATGGTTTCCTGACTATGGACATTGGATGTCATTGATAACGAGATCACATCATTAGGAGAATGATGTGATGGACGATACCCAATCCTAAACATAGCATAAGATCGCATAGTTCGTTTGCTAGAGTTTTCCAATGTCAAGTATCCTTTCCTTAGACCATGAGATCGTGTAACTCCCGGACACCGTAGGAGTGCTTTGGGTGTACCAAACGTCACAACGTAACTGGGTGACTATAAAGGTATACTAGGGGTGTCTCCGAAAGTGTCTGTTGGGTTGACACGGATCGAGACTGGGATTTGTCACTCCGCTTGACGGAGAGGTATCACCGGGCCCACTCAGTAATGCATCATCATAATGAGCTCAATGTGATCATAGTGTTTGATCACGGGATCATGCATTACGGTACGAGTAAAGTGACTTGCCGGTAACGAGATTGAACGAGGTATTGGGATACCGACGATCGAATCTCGGGCAAGTAAAATACCGATTGACAAAGGGAATCGTATACGGGATTAATTGAATCCTCGACATCGTGGTTCATCCAATGAGATCATCGTGGAGCATGTGGGAGCCAACATGGGTATCCAGATCCCGCTGTTGGTTATTTCCTGAGAGCCGTCTTGGTCATGTCTGCATGTCTCCCGAACCCGTAGGGTCTACACACTTAAGGTTCGGTGACGCTAGGGTTATTAGGAAGACTTGTATGTGATTACCGAATGTTGTTCGGAGTCCCGGATGAGATCCCGGACGTCACGAGGAGTTCCGGAGTGGTCCGGAGGTAAAGATTTATATATGGGAAGTTGTCATACGGACACCGGAAAGGTTCGGGGGCATATCGGTATTGTACCGGGGCCACCGGAGGGGTTCCAGGGGTCCACCGGGAGGGGCCACCTCTCCCGGAGGGGCTTATGGGCTGTATGAGGAAGGGAACCAGCCCAAAGTTGGCTGGTGCGCCTTCCCCCCCAATGGCCCATGCGCCTAGGGTTGGGGGAAACCCTGAGGGGGCGCCCCCCCCCCCCTTTCTTGGGGGGCAAGCCTCCTCCCCTAGGCCGCCGCCCCCCCTCTAGATCCCATCTAGAGGGGCCGGCCCCCCTTGCCCCTTCCCCTATAAATAGTGGGGGTGAGGGTAGGGCAGCTAGACAAACCAAGGCGCAGCCCCTCCCCTCCCCAACACCTCTCCTCTTCCGTCACGTGCTTAGCGAAGCTCTGCCGGAGTACTCCTTCTCCACCACCACCACGCCGTCGTGCTGCTGTTGGAGACTTCTTCCTGAACCTCTCCTTCCCCTTGCTGGATCAAGAAGGAGGAGACGTCGATCGTCCCGTACGTGTGTTGAACGCGGAGGTGTTGTCCGTTCGGCACTTGGTCATCGGTGATCTGAATCACGGCGAGTACGACTACGTCATCACCGTTCCCTGAACGCTTCCGCTCGCGATCTACAAAGTGGTATGTAGATGCAATCTCTCCCCCATGACTCGTTGCTTAGATGAACTCATAGATGGATCTTGGTGAAACCGTAGGAAAAATTTTAATTTTCTGCAACGTTCTCCAACACTAAGCAGTCCGTCGAAGCTTCACCGTCTGCTTGGCAATCTACTTGCAGCCAACTAGACATTCTGCCAGAAATGCTTCAAGTACCAAGAAGGAAGTGGCCAAAAAGGCTACACCCACGACCACAAGGAAGCGGCGGGAAAGTGAAGAGGAAAGAGAATGATTGCCTCTTACTTAAAGCAATCATCGCCCAGAACCAAATTAACAGCAGGTTGTTCGAATCAGGGAGTAATACTATTTCTGGCGGCATGGATGATGAAGAAGTAACTTTGTTGCTTGCTAAAAGTACAACATACGTACTTGAAGCACCCAATTACGTCCATGGCCAGCCATTTCTTGTTGGCAAATACTTTGATGAGTGCAGCTCCAGTTGCCGTGAGTTACATGAATATTGCATGGATCAAATGTCTACAGGTCATCATGGTTTGCTAGTCCACTACAACAGAGATCATTTCCGACACGATTCTCGTTGCATCGATGTGAGTTTCGAGGACTTACATCTCTTCTTCAACTTCAACGAGCTCGATGCCAGTCCTGTTTGATGCCTGATTTTGTAAGTACTCCCTCCGTCCCATAATGTAAGATGTTTTTTGACACCTAGTGTCAAAAAACGTCTTACATTATGGGACGGAGGGAGTACTTAACAAACTCTGATCAACTTCTCCATACAAGGCTGTAAATGATAAACAACTATTCCTCTCAGGGGATTGAACGCGTAGAGAAGAAAAAGGGAGAGTGTGTATTTCATAGATCCTGAATTAGCAAATGGCCCAACAATACATGGTAAGGACCTACGGGACTGGGCCGTTAACACGGCCATCCGTCTCTTCGAAAAGACGTCCCATGCAGAATCATTTCTCTGGACATATCATGAAGGGTAAGTCAAGTAAAGAACCACGCATACACTGATTGTCTTTCATATTTCGACATAATTTTAAGTTCATGGCTTTCTTAATATGTAAAAACACTTGATATTGGTATTCATTGTTCCAAACAAGAACACAGTTTACTACATCAATTCTTTCAAAGAGTCAACAAACGCTAAGGTTCTGACGTATCTTCAGCAATTCATGGATAGATATTGAACTCTATGATGTTGAAATTAATTTGCATTCATATCTGGTTCAATAATTGATGTTGTCAAAATTCTTCATCATTTGCAGTGTGCTCGCATTGTGGAAAACTAAACCAGGGAACATGTTCAAGAGGGAACTACCTCTGTAGCACGAGATCGTTTCTCCGGTAACACACCGAAAGCCGTTATTTTCGGAAAATTTATCCAACAGACTGCAAATACCTTTTCTTACGCTAGTAAAATGTTCAAGCTTCTAAATAAACCTCTTTCTATTTTGTCCAAAGAAAAAATAATACATCTAACACCGGTTAGGTTGTTCCTAACAGGACAAATTCATGACTAATTCTATATAAAAAAATTCAGTGTCCTCAGCAAGAAGCAGGGACCAACCTTTGTGGATACTATGTTTGTAGACGCATGATCTCCATCTGCAAATCTGCTGATAGTTATGACGATCCTCGCGAATTAATACCAGTAATTCATTCTTAATTAATATCTTCTACTCCACTCATAGGCACATTCTGATCTTAAAAATACTGCAGCTCATCTTAAAATCGAGGACCCCTGAACCGCTCCTAGCTGGTGAATTGTTGATTGTTCGGATATTTATCAGCGACTTCTTCCTGGATCACTACATCAATCCCACTGGTGATAATGAAGATTTCAGCATGCCTTCTCCTGAAACATTGAGTAAGAGTTAGCCGCTAAACATATACGCATGGATACATTGTTTTCCATCTAATGAGGTCTTCGTATTTCGTACACTATGATTAATTATGTAATGCATATATGTGTGGACAAATCATTGGAATTTAGCTACCATATGTTCAATTGCAATTGTTGCGAAATCTAATAAATGTTTTTCTTCTGGACACTATTTGTTCAATTGAATATTGTGGTGAATTTTCTTTCTGCGTGCCGGTTCAAAACGGGATATTTTTTTTATTTGTTCAATTGAATATTGTGGTGAATTTGTTTTTTGCATGCGGATTCAAAATGTGATATTTTTGTTTCTTTGTTCAATTGAATATTGTGGTGAATTTACTTTTTGCATGCTGATTCAAAATGAGATATTTTTGTTTTAACCTCGCAATTGCTTCGCACACGGTTCAACTAAATGAGTGTGTGTGATCCACATCGGAAAGCATACGTCAGTTGTAGCGGAACCGTCCGTGATACATAGCAGATTGCAAATGATTTGCAGCGCTACTACGTGTGCGTATGGTCTCCGAAACCATTTGTGATATCGCGTTATCGCACACGAGAACTCAGAGTAAACCGTGCCCAATGTAAAATACAATCCCAGTCGTAATTTTTCAGGAAACGTGTGGGATCCCAAATGAAAAGCACACGTCACTCTTGCGGCAACCGTAGGTGATACCCAATAAATCACAAATGGACTGCGGCACTTGTATGTGTGCGAAGGGGCTCCTGAACCGTTTGTGATAGAACATTATTGCAGACGATAATTGTTGGGAAACGTGTGCGATGGAGTCTTACATGGCAGACAGGTTACGCAGAAAACTCGTGTGCGATGGAGTCTTGCATGGCAGACAGGTTACGCAGAAAACTCGTGTGCGATGGGGCACAAATCGCACACAATTCATATGTTGGCATGTGTGACTTACATACTATTTCCCAAACGGTTCATTACGCCAGACTGTATGGTTTCACTCCGTCATTAGAAACATTTAATCACCAGTACCACACGTGCGAAAGAATTTAGTGTGTGATGCATCGCACACGATTACATTTTGGAAGGCCTCTAGATCATTGCTCCATATCCCCGACAACTTCTGGGTCATGTGGGAAGGACACCCTATCGCCCACACTCACTTGGCGATGGTCCCCAAATGTCGTCGCGGAAAGGGGTTAAAAACCGTTTGTATAGCACCGACGTGTACTAGTGTTAGAAATAGAGAAATAAAATTAATCTTGCAAAACACTGTCAATAGATCCCAGAAGAATTGGTCTAAGAAATTAGATGATGCAGTTTGGGCTTATAGAACAGCATATAAAGTTCATATGGGTATGTCTCCTTATAAAATGGTTTATGGAAAAGCTTGTCATTTGCCTCTTGAGTTAGAACATAAAGCATATTGGTCAATCAAAGAACTCAATTATGATTTCAAACTTGCTAGTGAAAAGAGGTTATTTGATATTAGCTCATTAGATGAATGGAGGACCCAAGCTTACGAAAATGCAAAATTATTCAAAGAAAATGTTAAAAGATGGCATGACAAGAGTATCCAAAAGCGTGAGTTTAAAGTCGGAGAATATGTTCTTTTGTAGAACTCTCGTTTCAGATTCTTTGCAGGAAAACTCCTCTCAAAATGGGAAGGCCCATATGTTATCTAGGAGGTTTATCGGTCTGGAGCCATCAAAATAAATAATGCTGAAGGTACTAACCCGAAGGTTGTCAATGGGCAGCGAATAAAACATTATATCTTAGGTACGCCTATTAATGTGGAAAGTAATATTATCCAAACTTTGACACCGGAAGAACACATAAAAGTGTCCTTCCGGAACACTCCAGAGTCGTGAAAATAAGGAGGTACATGATACGGTAAGTAAGCGGACTCCGAAAAATCCGCAAAAATATTTTTCGTCACTTTTGGAATATTTAGAAAAATAGGAAAATAAGAAACTTCCAGGAAGCGTATACCCTGCTGGGCACAAGGCGCCCCCAGGAGGGCAGCCAGGCGTGCCCTGGTATCTTGTGCCCACCTGGGATACCTTCCGGACTCCGTTTTTCTATAGTTTGCTTGTTCCCCTAGATAAAAAATCTTTATGTACCCACCGAACCTGTTGACCACCGTATCACGGAGAAATATTATGTTTTCTTTTCCTTGCCGTGCTCCTGACAGATATGAAAATATGTCATCCTAAGATTCCCGAGGGTGAGAGCTATGCTACTGATTTCATCACAAACCCCAAGTCTTATGGGGATGTGGAGCACTATCGCTGGACCACGGAGGAAGAGGAGGGCTATTATCCTAGGGAGAAGCATGAGACGAGCTCAGATGAGGACGAACCTCCGCTACCTCAACCTGGGGACATGCATGTGGAATTCAAGAAGTAAAGCCTCCCTAATAAAGCAAAGAGGCCTAAGGTTCAGTTTATACCTTTTCGCCTTTTGCACGAACGCAAGCAGGACTTATGTAAGAGGGTACTCGAGCTCGAGCATGAGTTCGGTGAATTGAAGGAGGAAAATTCCATCCTGAAGCGTAAGCTAAGGAAGAAGGGCAAACCCTCTACATCATCACCACCACCTCCTTCTTCTTCTTCACCAAAGGAAAACTGAGTATCGGGTATGGGCACTGAGGGAGTCCTGGATAAAGGGGTCCTTGGGTGTCCGGGCTGTGCGTTATGGGCCGGACTGATGGGCCGTGAACATACAAGGCAGAAGGCCTTCCCCCATGTCCGAATAGGACTCTTCTTTGTGTGGATGGCAAGATTGACGTGCGGATGTATAGTTTCCTTCTTCTGTAAACCGACTCTGTACAACCCTAAGCGTGTCTATATAAACCGGAGGGTTTAGTCCATAGAGGCTATCAGAATTCATATAGGCTAGACATCTAGGGTTTAGACATTATGATATCGAGGTACATCCAATCTTGTAACCCCTATACTTATCAAAGTCAATCAAGCAGGAAGTAGGGTTTTACCTCCATTAAGAGGGCCCAAACCTGGGTAAATGTCGTGTCCCCTTTGTGTCCTGTTACCTTTGATCCTCAGACGCACAGTTTGGGACCCCCTACCCGAGATCAGCCGGTTTTGACACCGACATTGGTGCTTTCATTGAGAGTTCCACTGTGTCATCGATAAAAGGTTTGATGGCTCGTTTGATCATCAACAATGATGCTGTTTCTGGGGAAACTTTCCTCCTCAGTCAGCCTTTTGTGTCAATTCGGTTGGTCACCTTGAATAGATCGACAATTATGCCCCTGGTCATCAGATCAGATTCGGGAGCCTGAATTACGTTGCTAATATTCGAGCAGATTTGATCTTTGAAGGGTTCACGGCCTCGGCCACTTTTCCTCATCTCCAAGAAGGAAACCCATCAGATTCATCATCAGGCACCACTCAAAGACCAATTATCGCCCCTGCCCTGGCCTTAGATCTAGAGAAGATCACCTCATCCAAAGATGGGAACTTAAAACCCACCGGATTCTCTCCTACCATGGAGCCCTTTGCCGAAGACCCAGAGGCGACGATGTCTTCGGCGAGCCTGGAATCAAGTAGGACTCTCCTTTTCATCATAGAGCCGAACTCGCCTCTAGAGGCCAGATCCGAACTCTCAAGGTCTGCGTCTAGTGAGCACAGCCTGACAGAATCTATCATGCCCAGCCCCGCAGGTCCTCGGTTCCCCGTCCGGTTTTCGCTCTTAAGCGAGGCCTTGGACTAAATGCGATCCCTCGCCATTACAGAAGTATCACCTCCGAACCACGCCCAGCCCGAACTAGGGGCTGAGCTGAAAGTGCGTTATATCGACTAGAGGGGGGGTGAATAGGCGATTTTTATGAAATTCTTCACTAAGGAATTTGCTCGTGAGGAAATTCCTTAGCGAAGAACTACTAGCAGCGGAATAAGTACTCAAATGAAAACATAACAGAATCCAGGCATAGTCATCATGATGAAATGAAGACAAACACAGAGTACAGAAAGCGTAAACACAGGATAACACTAGATGAAGACAAAAACAGACTGAAGAAATTAAACTGAGGAAATTGAGAAAGTCTTCAGTCAAAGTCTTCAAACACAGATATGAACAAACACACAACACGGTAATGAGGAAATGAAAGTGTTGAGGAAATAGAAGCAGTAAGCTTGGTGAAGACAATGATTTGGTAGACCAGTTCCAACTGCTGTCTCAGTTGTACATCTGGTTGGAGCGGCTGAGTATTTAAACTCGAGGACACCTAGTCCCGGACACACAGTCCTCACCGTATTCTCCTTGAGCTAAGGACACACAGTCCTCGCACAATCACTCGTGGTAAGTCTTCAGGTGACTTCCAAACCTTCACAGACTTGGTCACTCGGCGATCCACAATTCCTCTTAGATGCTCTAGACCTTGACGCCTAACTGTCTGGAAGAAGCACAGTCTTCAAAGGTAACAAGCGTTGGATCCACGCAGGATCAATCTCTTCAGTGATGCTCAATCACTTTGGGTTTGTAGGTGTTTTGTGTTTGGGTTTGGATTTTCCTCACTTGATGATTTTCGCTCAAAGTCCTCGGAGGATGGGTTGCTCTCAAATGACAAGTGTCAAGTTCACGCGGAGCAGCCAACCAGCTAGTGGTTGTAAGGGGGCGGCTATTTATA
The DNA here is from genome assembly GCA_032464435.1 of Aegilops umbellulata. Taxonomy (NCBI): domain Eukaryota; kingdom Viridiplantae; phylum Streptophyta; class Magnoliopsida; order Poales; family Poaceae; genus Aegilops; species Aegilops umbellulata. Next base: position 82,796,726 of record CP136058.1, read on the forward strand.
GCCTAGGGAGCAGCCCGACATGATAAGACATAAATGCCCTTCAATGATATGACCGTTGGATGGATAAGATATTTTGGGACAGTTGGCGCGTAGCACAGCAACGGTCGGAAATTTGAGGTACAAATTCCTCAGGGCTATCATGTTCCTCATTGTGTAGGCAATTCGCACTGGCGAATTCCTAACTCCTCAGTCAGAGCAAAGTCCTTAGTGACCAGAAGAACTGCGTCTCTGTCACTGAAGAAATTGACTGAACTGTATGAGATTTCCAATGGCTTCACTCGAAGGGATTGGTAGGTGTAGGATTTGAGTTGAGCATCACATGGAAATTTTCTCCTTAGTATTTCCTCGACCCCCTTTAACGGTACGATGTTTCCTATGACTCAAGAAAGAGAAAATGAAACTACGAAAACAAAAGTCTTCACGCTTCATGTTCGTCGAATGAATACCAAGTCTTCAAGGTCACACCAATTTCTTCACTTTCAAAGTCTTCAGAAAGTCTTCAGAATATCAAAGTCTTCACTTGAAGAACTTCATTTTTAGGGGTCGACTTTCTTTGTAAATATCAAACTCCTCATAGACTTATAGACCTATGTACACTCATAAACGCATTAGATACTTAACCTATAAGTCTTCAATACACCAAAATCACTAAGGGGCACTAGATGCACTTACAATCTCCCCCTTTTTGGTGATTGATGACAACATAGGTTAAGTTTTCAACGGGGATAAATATGTGAAGTGTAAATACTGCTATTGAGGAATTTGATTGCAAGATATAGAAGAACTCCCCCTGAAGTTGTGCATAGTGAGGAATTTGCTTTTGAAGCAATGCACACTTGAAGAGATGAATCATGGAGATCTCCCCCTATATCTTGTAATTCATACACGCATTTGATATATAATATGAAGAATTTGAAATGCATGATGAAATATGGTGCCTGATGAAATTCTGCATGCGTGCAATAATATTAACGAGGAATAAGCATGCCGAATAGAGCATCAAAAGTATCAGAACCTAGTGCAATAAAAGTATCAGCGCACCATCGGGTTTAAGATTACAACTCGATCCAATAAAAGTTTCAGAAGAAAGAGAGTTGTAACTTAGCAAAAAAACGCCCTTATTATAGATCCGCTTGAAGACTAACTCAGATTTCTCCCCCTTTGTCATCGAATGACCAAAAGGATCGAAACTGAGGACTAACGCCCCTGAAGATATTCAAGTTGATGAAGGAGCGCCAGCGTTGTTGGGGTCGGTTGTTGAAGTAGGGCCTGCCACAGTGTCGTCCAAGTCTTCATGTTCATCAGTGTCGCGCGATGAAGAATATGAACTGGCCACCAAAGAAGGAACTGGGACCTTCTTGTATTTCTTCGGAGGAGGTGCAGACCAGGCAAATTCTTTGTTGAGACCCATTTTCTTCAGATCATCAGTGATGTAGACTTGAGATAAAACAGCCCAGGTGCGGTTGAGGGTTTCATGAAGGTAGTAGTGGTTTTTCTTCACTGCATTATGTGTTGCAGTCATGTTGTGAATAATTGAACCAAACTGACGCTTGACCCATTTGTGATTGCGATCAACCTTTTGATGAAGACTGGGGAGTAACTCACGATCAGTTGTCACCCTGGGTGCTGTGGCTTGAGGATTTGGCTTGGTAGTGTTGGCGGCAGTGTCATGTGTGGCAGAGTCATCATTGGTGGAGTAAGATGCAGCTTTGCGAAATTGACCATCCAATGGACGAATGCCTTCATCTATCACAGCAGTAGCTTTGCCCTTTTCTTCAGCTGAGGAAAATGTCCTTTTGAGGACTTCAATCGGGGGCAAGTAGCTGCAGTGGTTCAGAGTTTCAGCCTTGTAATTGAGTGAAGACCTTGTCCTGATGAATCTCATAATCCATGGCGCATAAGGCTTCAGCTCAAATGGTGACATAGCAATGTTGGCCAGAGTCCTCATGAAGAAATCATGGAAGTTGACGGGTACGCCATGACAGATGTTGAAAAGCATATTCTTCATGATGCCAACGACTTCTTCATCACTTGAGTCGTGGCCTTTGATGGGACTCATTGTCTTCGTCAGAATGCGGTAGACAGTCCGAGGCACATACAACAATTCCTGTACGAGGAATGTGGTTCGAAGGGCCTGCCCTGGCTTCACAGGCTTCATCAGCACTTGCATATAGTGATTTGAGAGCTCAGGTTCGTTGTAAACACAACGTGCATCTTCAGTGGGTGGACTCAGAGGAAGGGCACGAAGCAATTCAGATGTTGGGGCCTTATAATGTGTGTTCTCAGTCATCCAGTCCAAAACCCACGAATTCACATCTTCAGAGTTGCCGGTGATGTGCAGTGTTGCATAGAATTGAAGAATGAGTTCTTCATTCCAATCGCATATGTCAGTGCAGAAATTAAGCAGCCCAGCGTCGTGAAGAACACTGAGGACTGGCGTGAAGCACGGCATGGACTCCATATCCACGTGAGGAATATGTGCATGGTCGAAGACTTTGTCCTTGTTGAAAAGCACTGAGGAATAGAAATTTGCTTGACTAGCTGTCCAGAACCGCCTATTTCTTATGCGAGCAGAGTCATAAGGGTTGTATTTAGTGAAGAACACGAGCTCGCCAAAGAAGTCTTCAGCCTTGAACTTTTGTTTCCTTGAGAAAGGATCATTTGGCTTTGGCAGAGGAGTGTCAGTGAGTTGCATCACTACCTCAAGAATCACGATCTCAGGTTCTTCAGGCTGAGGAATTTCAGGTTCTTCCTCAGGTGCAGTCACCTTTTCAATGGTAGCAGCAATTTCTTCAGCACTAGTGGCTGGAATTTCTTTATTCACAGATGCAGTTGGATGAGTTTCTTCAGAGCCCATCGGAACAGTTGGTGCAGGGGAGTGAGGAATTTGCTGCAGTGGAGTGAAGAGTGGAGAATTGGGATGCTGACTTTCCCAAAAGTCATCATTCATCACTGGAGTTGTGCTTCCAATGTCCACATCTTCATCCTCTAATTCTTCAACACCAGCCCCTTCAGCAGTAAACTGAGGCTTTGGTGATGAGACCATTGGGGTTGAAGGGATTCCATCCACTTCAATTTCTTCATCAATCTGCTCTGAGGAAGCAGCAGATTGAGTTTCTTCATCTGATCCACTTGGGATCTCATAGTCTTCACCAAAAGAAACAAGGTCCTTTGATGGCATGGTTGAGATTGGAACAGCATCAATGGGATTTGCAAACGAGCTAGTCATCGGCTTCATCTTCTTGGGGGCTAAAGATTCTGAAGCATTTGATGCTTTCCTTTTCTTCACTGCAGCTCACTCTGCAGCCTTGGTCTTCTTCACATCTAATGCAGATGGAAGGATAGGAGTTGGTGTAGGCGCAGGTGGAGCTGAGGAATCTGGTTGATTTTCCTCAGGCGCAACTGATGCAGTTGCCCTGATTCCTTCAGTTTCTTCAGGCGCACCACTTGTGGATGTCCTGGCAATTTCTTCAGTGGCTGGAATGGAGTCATCAGCCCTGGAACTAGCATTTTCTTCAGCAGCCTGAAAGTCATCAGCGGTGCTGGCATGTTCTTCAGTGGGCTGTGTTGAAGGTTCATCTTGAGGAATTCCTTGTTGCGATGGGGCTGCAACATTTGTGAATTTCTCAGCCAGTTGCACAAACCTGACTTTTGCTCCTTTCCAGTCAGCATAGTATGCATCAAATTCATCGCTGAGGGTTTTGATGTCAGCCTGCATCTTGATAAGTTCTTCAGGTTTCATCGTGAGAACATTTTTCCTCAGCACTTTCTCTTTCCTGTACTGCGATTTCTTGATCTGCCTGGCCCTATCATATTTCCACTTCTCCTCTTGGATGAAGTGAGTCAGCATGTGACTTTGGCCAGGTGTCAGCTTGAAGTCAGGCATAGGTGTGTTGGGATCCTTATGCCAGAGATCAATGTAATCAAGGATCGCCCTTGGATCCAACAGCAGTGGCACAGGTGTGCCTTTGGCTCTAGAGGCCCTTTTTTGGTGGTCCCTGATGATTTCTGTAAGTTCTTCTTCATCAGCTTCATCTTTGTCAGATGGTACATTGAAGACTACCTGCTTCTTCTTAGGACTTGGGCGAGTACCTCGTCCAGCTGTAGCCTTTTTCTTCTGCAGAGAGGGTCCAGCTGAGGAACTTGGTGCAGCTGAGGAACTAGCTGAGACACCAGAGGCAATAGAGACGCCTATAGTCCTTTGGCATGTGGCAGGATGCGCAGGTGCTGAGGACTTTGTCGGATCAGCTAAGGACCTGGTCGGAGGTGCTGAGGATTTCGGAGGAGCAGGGGCAGCTTGAGGAATTTGCTTTGAAGACTTTGAAGTTTTTGGCCGTGAGGGCATAGCAGAGGAACTTGGCCGTGACGGCATTGCTGGTGAAGCACTTGGCTTGCAAGCGGGCTTCCTGAGCATCGATTTCCTCGGCTTGACAGAGGCCTCAGTGGCAGCAGCAGCAGCAGAGTCTTCACTAAATTTCCTCACTGCTTCTCTGGCTTGTCTTGCCAATTTGGCTTGGCGCTTGGCCCATTCCTCAGGAAAGTCCTCACCGCGCTTGATGCTAGTGGGATCAGCCTCTTGGCCAGGTGCCAATGGGGCTCTTGGGCATGGAGGGTTCAGTGCGAATTTATTCATGTACTTTGGAGTGACGTATCTGTACTCCCTCCATTCACGTGCCCATCTCCGTTCAATCCTCTGAATGCGCACCTTGTGCTGGTTTTTATCTTCTTTGCCAAACTTGGCTTCATCAGGCGTGCAGTAGTCTTTATATAAATCCTCAGGGATTTCAAAAGCAGTCATGACCTCTGGCTTCTTTCCTCCTTTCTGTGGCCTTTTACCTTCAGCCATTTTCTTCAGTTGAGGAATTGAACAATCGAATTCTCTGAAGAAGTATGCAACTTTTCTTCGAGGAACGCTGCAAATGAGTTAAGTTGATGAGAACCTAATGATTCAGCAGCGGACATGTGTACCTGTGAACAGAGTATAGTTGCGAGGAATTTGGAGAGGTCATATGCGTTCTCAGAGGGTTTTTCAAAAAGAACAAGTTTGAGGAATTTGACCAGATGCATCTTGAAGAATTTCACTAAGTGCGCTTTATCTTAGGTTCTAGAGTTGTATAGATCGAAGATCCACACAATTGAGGAATCTTGAAGAAAATGATGCTTAGGGAAATGAATCAAGAACAGATAACATGTGAGGTGTTTTGTGTGTGAGGATTTGAAGAATAAAACACCTTTGAAGATTTTGTAGAAAAGTTTCGAATCAAAGAGGGCAGTAAAAATAACTTTTAATTACCCTGAACGAAGAACACGACGAACTGTGAGTTGAAACAGTGAAGTTCGTCGATGCAGATCTTCCACGCCCTAGCTCGGCGGAGGAAGACGTCTACGGCGGCGGCGGAGGTGAAGATTTCCGCGGTCAGCGCGAGTACGACGGCGATGAGGTCGAGGCAGTGAAGCTCTTCCTCACCGGCGATGATGGAGTAGCGGCGGCGCTAGGGTTCGGGAAGCTCGAGCAGGAGAGTGAGATCGAGCGGAGTAAAAGAAGTGAGGAAGGGGACAGGGGTATTTATAGCCACGGTGAAAAACTGTTTGCCCGAAGATTTGGGACGAACGTGCCCCTGCCCGTTCTCCTTCTCACGACATGTGTCACCCACGTACTGTGTAGTGGAGATCGTGTAAGATCGTGGGTGAGTAAAATAATGCATCGTGGGATGCGGAACGGTTTGAGCGGCAAAACTGAAAGTTTGGATAAGATCTGTTTTAACGATCCGTTCGCATTTTCTTCAGCTGACAAGGACACAGTGAAGAATTTGAACGAGTTTCAAATAGAACGCACATGAAGAATTTGTGAATAGATTGGATTGAGTGTAGCATAGAGGAGAAGGGTCCGATCACATTCACTTAGCAGAAGATCCAACTTGAAGAAATAGCTATAAGTGAATGTTGTAGAGGACATAAACTCATATATATATAGCCAATGAAGAAAAACGACGGCACAAGTGAAGATTTTGCAAGTTGAAGAATTTGAACAACTGAGGAATTTCAAAAACTGAGGAAAAACTCAAACTGAAGATTTTTCAACTTTTGTGGTGGCGTGACCCACCGTATAAGAATGATGATTTCAGACACCGCGTACAATTGTCGTAGGGTTCTGAGAATCAAATTCTTCATTAATTTCTTCACACTTAGAGTGTTATTCTTCATTGATTGAAGAAAAACGTTTCTTCATGTGTTGCACATCTAAGTCATCAGTTTTGCATAAGTGTTAGGATGTGAGCCTTTTTAAAGTACATTCAAAGGTTCTAAGATATTTAGCTCACACCGCAACTTGCTAAATCTCTTCTCATCCAAGGGCTTGGTGAAGATATCGGCTAGCTGTTCTTCAGTCTTCACATGCTCAATACAATGTCGCCCTTCAACACATGATCACGAAGAAAATGATGACGAATCTGAATGTGCTTTGTCTTCGAGTGCTGAACTGGGTTGTGAGCAATCTTGATGGCACTCTCATTGTCACAGAGGAGAGGCACATTCTTCACGTTGATGCCATAGTCCTTGAGTGTTTGCTTCATCCATAGCAGTTGAGCACAGCAAGAACCAGCAGCAATGTACTCAGCTTCAGCAGTAGACAGTGATACGCAGTTCTGTTTCTTCGAGGACCAACAGACCAAGGATCGTCCAGGAAATGACAAGTACCAGATGTTGACTTGCGGTCCACACGGTCACCAGCATAGTCAGAGTAAGAATATCCAATGAGATCAAAATCCGAGCCCTTGGGATACCATAATCCTAGTGTTGGTGTGTGAGCTAGATATCGAAGAATATGCTTCACAGCCTTATGGTGTGATTCCTTCGGTGCAGCTTGAAATCGGGCACACATGCAAACACTAAGCATTATATCTGGCCTAGATGCACATAAGTACAATAAAGAGCCAATCATGGAGCGGTATACCTTATGATCGAAGTCAGTACCATTTTCATCAGTGCATAAATGACCATTTGTGGGCATAGGAATTTTGATGCCTTTGCAATCTTGCATGCCGAATTTCTTTAGGACATCCTTGAGGTATTTCTCCTGAGATGTGCATATGCCATTGCGCTGTTGACGAATTTGAACACCTAAGAAGAATTTCAACTCTCCCATCATAGACATTTGATATTCTTCACTCATCATATAGGCAAATTCATCACTATAACGTTGGTCAGTACAGCCAAAGATGATATCATCAACATATATTTGGCACACAAATAGTTCACCATCATAAGATTTAGTAAAGAGAGTGGGATCGAGTGAACCGGGTGTGAAGCCTTTCTTCATGAAGAATTCCTTCAATGTATCATACCATGCCCGTGGGGCCTGCTTGAGGCCATAGAGGGCCTTGTTAAGTCTGAAGACTTTGTCAGGATGTTTTGGATCTTCAAAACCTGGGGGTTGAGCAACATATACTTCTTCATCAAGCTTACCATTGAGGAATGCACTTTTTACATCCATTTGATATAAGATGATATCATGATGGTTAGCATAAGCAAGTAATATGCGAATAGCTTCAAGTCTAGCAATAGGTGCAAAAGTTTCATCAAAATCAATTCCTTCGACCTGTGTGTAGCCTTGAGCTACTAGTCGTGCCTTATTCCTCACCACAACACCATTTTCATCTTGCTTGTTGCGGTAGATCTACTTTGTGCCAATGATGTTATGCTTGCGAGGATCGGGACGATTGACCAGTTCCCAGAAGTTGTTGAGCTTGAACTGATGTAATTCTTCTTGCATGGCCTGAATCCACTCAGGCTCCAGAAATGCTTCATCTACCTTAGCGGGCTCTGTGATAGAGACAAAAGCAAAGTGCCCACAAAAGTTATATAGATGTGAAGCTTTTGAGCGTGTGAGAGGACCTGGTGCTCTAATGTCATCGATGATCTTCTCCACTTGCACTTCTTTTGCAACGCGAGGATGAGCTGGTTGTTGTTGAGGAATTTGATCAGCATTTTCTTCAGCATCAATTTCCTCAGCATTTTCTTCAGGTGCATCAGCTCGACGTTCTTCACATTCTGGAATGAATTCTTCAGCAGATTCTTTAGTAGGAATGATATCTTCAGTAGCCTTGTGTTTGATGGAATCCTTGGGTGCTGGTTCATCTAACACAGAAGGTAGGTGCTCTCTTTGCGAGCCATTAGTTTCATCGAACCGCACATCTACAGTTTCAACAATCTTGTGAAGAACATTGTTGAAGACTCTGTAGGTGTGCGAGTCCTTTCCGTAACCAAGCATAAAACCTTCATGTGCTTTCGGTGCAAATTTAGAGTTGTGATGAGGATCTCTAATCCAGCATTTAGCACCGAAGACTTTGAAATAACTCACATTGGGTTTCTTGTCAGTGAGGAGTTCATAGGCAGTCTTTTTGAAGAATTTGTGAAGATATACTCTGTTGATGATGTGGCACGCGGTATCAATTGCATCAACCCAGAAACGACAAGGGGTTTTGTATTCGTCAAGCATAGTGCGAGCCATCTCAGCAAGAGTCCTGTTCTTGCGTTCCACAACGCCATTCTGTTGAGGAGTATAAGGGGCAGATAACTCATGAGTAATACCAAGTTCATCAAGATAGTCATCGAGACCCGAATTCTTGAACTCAGTGCCATTGTCACTTTTGATGTGCTTGATCTTCACACCAACAGAGGAAAATCGTTTGAAGACTTCCTGCACTTCATGTTTGTAAGAGACAAGGTGTACCCATGTGTAACGAGAGTAATCATCAACAATAACAAAGCCATATTGAGATGCTTCATTTGAAACAGAGGAGTAGTGATTAGGACCGAAGAGATCCATGTGAAGCAATTCGAATGGTCGAGTAGTGGTCATGATGGTCTTTGTTGGATGCTTGGCCTTCGTCATCTTTCCAGCTTCACAGGCACCGCATAAGTGATCCTTGAGGAATTTGACATTCTCAATGCCAATAACATGCTTCTTCTTCGCAAGCGTGTGCAAATTCCTCATGCCTGCATGACCAAGTCGTCGATGCCACAGCCATCCTTCTGAAGCTTTTGCAAGTAGGCACACGGCTGGTTGTGAATCTGCAGAGAAATCAACAATATACAAGTCTCTTCTCCTAAAGCCTTCGAAGACTTTGGAATTGTCAGCTTCCATAATCACAACACAAAGATACTTGCCAAAGACAATAACCATATCAAGATCACAAAGCATTGAGACAGACATAAGGTTGTATCCTAAGGACTCAACAAGCATGACTTTGTCCATGTGTCGATCCTTTGTGATAGCAACTTTACCTAGACCCAATACCTGACTTTTGCTTTTATCAGCGAAGATGATATGCTTCAGATGTGATGACGATAAGGGAGCATCCATCAACAGATTCCTGTCACCAGTCATGTGATTTGTACATCCACTATCAAGTACCCACTCAGTGGCTTTGGGTTGATCATCCTGCAGATGAATTAGTTCAACTTACGACCTCATATACTTCAGCAGTGAAGAATATGATATCACAATTCATCAGATCAATCTCATCAAGCAGTAGGACAGATAAAACAGAGGGAGGACGTGTGAAATGAAAGTTCATTTCATCATGGTTAGCCTGCGTCCTTTCAGGCATTTTGTCAGGTCCCCAGCAAATTCTTCAGATGTTACAGTACGTCTGGAGACCTGACCCTGCATAAGAAATTAGTTCTTTTTCTTCACCACTCACATCTGAAGGGGTGGCAAAGAGTTCATCACTCTACGAGCTCCATATGAGAATGGTGGCATAGTGGCCAAACCATTACGTTTCACATAAGAGGGATTAGGGTAAGCATATGAATAAGCAGAGAAATTCTTCGAGGACTTATGAACATAATAATTTGAAGAATAATGCTCATATTCATAGTCCTTGGCTCTTCCCTGCGAAACAGAGTTGTTAGCACGATGATGTTCATATGAGGACTTTGATCCATGTGAGGAATTTGATCCCCTTGAGGAATTTGGTCCGTATGAGGACTTGGATCCATATGAAGAATTTGGTCCATATGAAGAATTTGATCTGGGGTTCCTTATCTTCACAGGTGGTGTCATGAGGACATTCACCTGAAGACTTTCAAGGCACCTTTTGGGAACCCAGATTTTCTTCATAGGAGAACCATTCCTGTAGTTAGTGCCAACATATCTAGCAAATACTTCACCATTCTGATATTTGAACAGTTTATAGTTGGAGTCAAATGACTCATCAGAAGAATGAGAAGATTCACATGTATAGCCAGATAAATTAGATGGATCAACTAGAGGTCCCTTTGCAGCAACCCATGAGGTTTTGGGGTACTGCTCAGGCTTCCAGTATGTACCATCAGCATTGAGTTTCCTCTCAAAGGCAATACCCTCTTTCCTAGGGTTCCTGTTGAGGATCTGCTTTTTAAGCACATCACAAAGAGTCGGATGCCCTTTGAGGCTTTTGTACATGCCTGTCATGTACAATTCCTTCAGCCCTGCATCGTCAGTGATACTAGCAATGTCCTCAGATGAGGAATTAGTGATAGCAGAGACAGGTGAAGAATTTGTAACATTAGAAGCATTTGAACATTCAGGTGAGGAATTAGCAGATTCTCATTCAATGCACTTCAAACAAGGAGGAATAAATTCTTCCTGAGCAGCGCTGATTCGTTGAGCAAGCAATGAATCGCGCTCCTTCTGAAGATCTTCATAACTCACTCTTAGCTTTCCAAGATCTTGCTTCTTTTGAAGATATCCATAAGAAAGCTTCTCATGATCAGATTAGAGAGTGTTATGATGACCTTGAAGGTTATCAAACCTGGTCTGAAGTCTCTGAAGATTTTCAGTTAAGGCTTTAGTGCGATCCATTTCTTCACCCAACATATCATCACTTTTGTCTAGCATGTTTTGAACCTTTTCAAAAGCCTTTTGTTGTTGCACAGCAATCTTAGCAAGTGTAGAGTAGCTAGGCTTAAGATTTTCATCAGATTCATCCTCACTAGATTCAGAGGAGGCGTATTTGAGTACCTTGGCACCTTTTGCCATGAAGCAATAGGTGGGAGCGTAGCCATCACTGCCTTCGTCATCCTTGTTGGTGAGATCACTTTCTTCAGAGGTGAAGATGGGCTTGCTGACGAACGCAGTAGCGAGGGCTAGGCTCGCCACTCCAGACTCAGAGTCATCAGATTCCTCTTCTGCTTCATTTTCTTTAGATTCAGCCTCAGAGTCCATTTCCTTGCCAATGAATGCCCGAGCCTTCTTGGAGCTGCTCTTCTTGTGAGACGAAGACTTCGAGGATTTTGACGATGAAGATTTTGAGGACTTCTTCTTTTTCTTCGCATCATTAGAACTGTAATCCTTGTATTTCTTATTCTTTGATTCCTTTTCCCACTGAGGACAATCTTGAATGTAATGTCCTGGTTTCTTGCACTTGTGACAAAGCCTCTTCTTATAGTCACTGGATGAGGAATCATTGCTCCTTGAGGGTTTTCCAAAGCGACCACGTCTTGAGAACTTCTGGAATTTCTTCACAAGCAGTGCTAGATCATGACTCAGTTCTTCAGGATCACCAAGGCTGCTACTAGAGTCTTCATCTTCGGACTCAGATACTACCTTGGCCTTCAGTGCACGTGATCTGCCATAGCTCGAACCATAGAGATCTCTCTTCTCAGCAAGCTGGAACTCATGAGTGTTTAGCCTCTCGAGGATATCAGCGGGGTCAAGTGACTTGTAATCAGCATGCTCTTGTATCATCAGTGCCAGAGTATCAAATGAGGAATCAAGCGACCTCAGCAATTTCTTCACCACCTCATAGTCGGTGATGTCAGTGGCACCAAGTGCTTGTAGCTCATTTGAGATGCCAGTGAGGCGATCGAAGGTTTGCTAAACATTTTCATTGTCGAGTCTTTTGAAGCGGTTGAAGAGATTGTGAAGAACATCAACTCGAGAATCACGTTGAGTTGAAACTCCTTCATTGACCTTGGACAGCCTATCCCAGATAAGCTTAGCAGTTTCCAAAGCACTCACTCTACCATACTGTCCTTTACTCAGATGGCCACATATGATATTCTTCGCTTGGGAATCGAGTTGCTTGAATCTCTTCACATCGGTAGCATTCAGTGAGGGTGAGACGGAGGGAACACCATTTTCCACAACGTACCAGAGATCGTTATCAATTGCCTCAAGATGAATTCGCATCTTATTCTTCCAGTAGGGGTAGTCCGTCCCATCGAAGGTAGGACACCCAGCAGAGACCTTGATCATACCTGCGGTCGACATAACTAAAACTCCAAGTGGTTAAACCAAAATCACACAGAACAAGGGAGTACCTTGATCTGATACCAATTGAAAGTGCGTTATATCGACTAGAGGGGGGTGAATAGGCGATTTTTATGAAATTCTTCACTGAGGAATTTTCTCGTGAGGAAATTCCTTAGCGAAGAACTACTAGCAGCGGAATAAGTACTCAGATGAAAACATAACAGAATCCAGGCATAGTCATCATGATGAAATGAAGACAAACACAGAGTACAGAAAGCGTAAACACAGGATAACACTAGATGAAGACAAAAACAGACTGAAGAAATTAAACTGAGGAAATTGAGAAAGTCTTCAGTCAAAGTCTTCAAACACAGATATGAACAAACACACAACACAGTAATGAGGAAATGAAAGTGTTGAGGAAATAGAAGCAGTAAGCTTGGTGAAGACAATGATTTGGCAGACCAGTTCCAACTGCTGTCTCAGTTGTACATCTGGTTGGAGCGGCTGAGTATTTAAACTCGAGGACACCTAGTCCTGGACACACAGTCCTCACCGTATTCTCCTTGAGCTAAGGACACACAGTCCTCGCCCAATCACTCGTGGTAAGTCTTCAGGTGACTTCCAAACCTTCACAGACTTGGTCACTCGGCGATCCACAATTCCTCTTGGATGCTCTAGACCTTGACACCTAACCGTCTGGAAGAAGCACAGTCTTCAAAGGTAACAAGCGTCGAATCCACGCAGGATCAATCTCTTCAGTGATGCTCAATCACTTTGGGTTTGTAGGTGTTTTGTGTTTGGGTTTGGATTTTCCTCACTTGATGATTTTCGCTCAAAGTCCTCGGAGGATGGGTTGCTCTCAAATGACAAGTGTCAAGTTCACGCGGAGCAGCCAACCAGCTAGTGGTTGTAAGGGGGCGGCTATTTATAGCCTAGGGAGCAGCCCGACATGATAAGACATAAATGCCCTTCAATGATATGACCGTTGGATGGATAAGATATTTTGGGACAGCTGGCGCGTAGCACAGCAACGGTCGGAAATTTGAGGTACAAATTCCTCAGGGCTATCATGTTCCTCACTGTGTAGGCAATTTGCACTGGCAAATTCCTAACTCCTCAGTCAGAGCAAAGTCCTTAGTGACCAGAAGAACTGCGTCTCTGTCACTGAAGAAATTGACTGAATTGTATGAGATTTCCAATGGCTTCACTCGAAGGGATTGGTAGGTGTAGGATTTGAGTTGAGCATCACATGGAAATTTTCTCCTTAGTATTTCCTCGACCCCCTTTAGCAGTACGGTGTTTCCTATGACTCAAGAAAGAGAAAATGAAACTACGAAAACAAAAGTCTTCACGCTTCATGTTCGTCGAATGAATACCAAGTCTTCAAGGTCACACCAATTTCTTCACTTTCAAAGTCTTCACAAAGTCTTCAGAATATCAAAGTCTTCACTTGAAGAACTTCATTTTTAGGGGTCGACTTTCTTTGTAAATATCAAGCTCCTCATAGACTTATAGACCTGTGTACACTCATAAACGCATTAGATACTTAACCTATAAGTCTTCAATACACCAAAATCACTAAGGGATGAACTTACACAGAGAATTTTGCGTCCCACCCACCACCCACTTGGTAGCCATTGTCGAAGACTTAACCGACATGCTCGACTACGCCTCCGAAGACATCGATGGCATGGACGACGATGCCGGAGACAAACCAGGCCAAGACCTTCCCTTAACCGAGCGCCGGACGGCCACCTCTACATATTATGTGTATATGGTGGATACACCTAAAAAGGATGACGACAACGGCAGGAAGGATCCCAACAAGGATAAGCCCGTCGAGAAACCACCAAAACGTCGACGTCAGCGACGCCGCTCAAAATCGCGTTGCGAAAAGGAAAGCAATACCGGCACCGGAGATAATAACACTCTGGACGATGCCGAAGATCCGAAAGACTCGGTTGAGCCTGCGTCCGAGCAGGATGAATGCGAGGAGGGACAAGTTAACCCCGACGATCCGGTCGGGAATGAGAATTCGGAGGATAGTAACTATCTATCGATCTTCGAGGGGGATGTCAGCCTCGACAACGAAGATTTCATCGTGCCAGAGGAACCCCTCGAGCAAGAACGCTTCAAGCGACAGCTAATCGCAACTGCGAGGAGCCTGAAAAAGAAACAGCAACAGCTTCAGGCCAAACAGGATACGCTCAATGACAGATGGACCCAGGTCCTAGCTGCCAAGGAATATGGCCTCGAGCATGCAACAAAGAGTTATCCGAAGCGTCGGCTACTTCCACAATTCGACGACGAGGCCCTTGAGCCAATACCTTCAAGATATGACTGCGCTGATGAACCAGACTGACCACCTCGTGGGCGAGACAAAGCCGTTGCTTATGCCGAATACCAACCCGCACCACCTCACCATAGAGGCAAAGAGGCGGAGGCTCCTGGATACACCTATGTAGGATCGGAAGTATGTCTAGAGGGGGGGTGATTAGACTATTTGACCAAATAAAAACTTAACCTTTTCCCAATTTTAGTTCTTGGCAGATTTTAGCAACTTTTAGGACAAGTCAAGCAATCATCACACAATTCAAGCAAGCATGCAAAGAGTATATGGGCAGCGGAAAGTAAAGCATGCAACTTGCAAGAATGTAAAGGGAAGGGTTTGGAGAATTCAAACGTTATTGGAGACACGGATGTTTTTTCCGTGGTTCGGATAGGTGGTGCTATCCTACATCCACGTTGATGGAGACTTCAACCCACGAAGGGTAACGATTGCGCGAGTCCACGGAGGGCTCCACCCACGAAGGGTCCACGAAGAAGCAACCTTGTCTATCCCACCATGGCCATCGCCCACGAAGGACTTGCCTCACTAGCGGTAGATCTTCACGAAGTAGGCGATCTCCTTGCCCTTACAAACTCCTTGGTTCAACTCCACAATCTTGTCGGAGGCTCCCAAGTGACACCTAGCCAATCTAGGAGACACCACTCTCCAAGAAGTAACAAATGGTGTGTTGATGATGAACTCCTTGCTCTTGTGCTTCAAATGATAGTCTCCCCAACACTCAACTCTCTCTCACAGGATATGGATTTGGTGGAAAGAAGATTTGAGTGGAAAGCAACTTGGGGAAGGCTAGAGATCAAGATTCATATGGTAGGAATGGAATATCTTGGCCTCAACACAAGGGTAGGTAGTTCTCTCTCAGAACATATGAGTTGGAAGTGTAGATGCGTTCTGATGGCTCTTTCCTCGAATGAAGAGGAGGTGGAGGGGTATATATAGCCTCCACACAAAATCCAACCGTTACACACAATTTACCAATCTCGGTGGGACCGAATCAACAAACTCGGTCGGACCGAAATAGTAAACCTAGTGACCATTAGAGATTTTCGGTGGGACTGACATGCAACTCGGTAGGACCGATACGGTTAGGGTTAGGGCATAACGTAATCTCGGTGAGACCGATTACACAAACTCGGTGAGATTGATTTGGTAATAGGCTAACCAGAGAGTTGTTCAGGTAAACTCGGTGGGACCGATTTGCTCTTTCGGTGAGACCGAAACATTACAAAAGGGAAACAGAGAGTTTACATTGCAATCTCGGTGGGACCGGTCCGCTCTTTCGGTGAGACCGAAAAGTTACGAAAAGGAAACATAGAAATTGCAATCCCATCTCGGTGAGACCGAGATCCCTATCGGTAGAACCGATTTTCTAGGGTTTGGCAGTGGCTTATGACATGTGAAACTCGGTGGCGCCGGATAGAAAGAATCGGTAGGACCGAGTTTGGCTTTGGGTTTAGGTCATTTGTGGATATGGGAAAGTAACTGAGGATTTTGGAGCATATCATTAAGCACATGAAGCAAAAGGCTCATTAAGCAACACCTCATCCCTCCTTGATAGTATTGGCTTTTCCTATGGACTCAATGTGATCCTGGATCACTAAAATGTAAAATGAAGAGTCTTGAGCTTTTGAGCTTGAGCCAATCCTTTGTCCTTAGCATTTTGAGGGTTCCACTTTCACCATCCATGCCATGCCAATCATTGAGCTTTCCTGAAATAATTGTCTTGGAATAGCATTAGCTCAATGAGCTATATGTTGTTATGAATTACCAAAACCACCTAGGGATAGTTGCACTTTCAACCTACGACCTAAGCCAAGACCTGGACAATAGAGCCGGTCAGGCTAGATAAATATATGGAACAAGGGGGCGTGCCCCAACGCAAGATGATTGCCATCAAGCTTGGCGCGATAGGCATAACCTATCTCGGGCTGAAGACCGAACACGGATGTCCTCCGAGCTCCGTCGTGACGTTGCCCGATATAGAGGTGCCGCACACCCCTTATGCTTTATCGACGAGGTAATGCAGCACCGGTTTTCAGAAGGGTTTAAACCCGTAAACATTGAATCATACGATGGAATGATAGATCCCGCGGTATGGATTGAGGATTTTTCTTCTCCATATTTACGTGGCTCGCGGTGACGATCTCCACGCAATCAAATACCTCCCCTTAAAGCTGAAAGGACCAGCACGGCACTGGTTAAACAGCCTCCCAGAAAACTCCATTCGTAGCTGGGAAGATCTGGAGGATGCCTTTAGAAACAACTTCCAAGGTACCTATGTCCGGCCTCCGGATGCCAATGACCTTAGTCATATAGTACAGCAACCCGGAGAGTTAGCCCGCAAACTCTAGACTCGGTTCTTTATTAAAAAGAACCAAATCATCGACTGTCCGGACGCCGAAGCCCTCGCGGCCTTTAAATATAGCGTCCGCGATGAATGGCTAGTCCGACACCCCGGTCAGGAAAAACCGAAGTCTATGGTAGCTCTTACTACACTCATGACCCGCTTCTGCGCAGTAGGGGACAGCTAGTTGGCTCGTTGAAGCAACAGTACCAGCGACCCCGGCACCTCTGGAGCCAGGGATGGCAATGGAAGGCCACGACGCAACAAACATAAGCGTCGAAACAACAATGAAGAAACTGAAGACACAACGGTTAACGCCGGATTCAGTGGCTCTAAATCCAGTCAGCGGAAGAAGCCATTCAAAGGAAATAAAGATGGTCCATCTAATTTGGACAAAATACTTGATAGGCCTTGCCAGATTCATGGCACCCTTGACAAGCCTGCCAATCATTCCAACAGAAACTGTTGGGTCTTCAAACAGGCTGGTAAGTTAAATACCTAACATAAGGGGAAAGGGCCACCAAGCAAGGACGATGAGGAGCCCTGCCTACTGAACACAGGGGGGCAAAAGAAATTTCCCCTGAGGTGAAAACAATGAATATGATCTATGTCACGCATATCCCCAAGAGGGTGCGCAAACGCGCATTAAGGGACGTCTACGCCGTAGAGCATGTCGCCCCTAAATTCAACCTGTGGTCGGCTTGTCCGATCACCTTCGATTGCAGGAACCACCCGACCAGTATCCGTCATGGAGGTTTGGTAGCCCTGGTCCTCGATCCGATAATCCATGGATACCATCTCACTCGGGTCCTTATGGACGGCGGCAACAGCCTTAATCTGATCTATCAAGACACTTTCCGTAAAATGGGTATTGACCCATCAAGAATCAAGCCTAGTAACACCACCTTTAAAGGAGTGATACCCGGCGTCGAGGCCCGCTGCACGGGTTCATTAACGTTGGAAGTAGTCTTCGGTTCACCAGATAACTTCCGAAGCGAAGACTTGATCTTCGACATCGTCCCCTTCTGCAGTGGTTATCACACACTGCTCGGACAAACCGCCTTCGCCCGCTTCAATGCAGTCCCGCATTATGCTTACTTAAAGCTCAAAATGCCTGGACCCCGTGGCGTTATCACAGTCAATGGAAACATGGAGCTCTCCCTCCGCACTAAGGAGCATACTGGGGAGCTTGCGGCTGAAGTACAGAGCGGCCTTATCAGGCCGAACACCTCATCGGCCATCAAGCCCTCGGACAGTGTTAAACGAGTCCGGCCCACTCCGCATAATGGCAGCTCGGTGAATTGATGGTAGCTAGAACTACGTCGGTATTTCCCCGGAGAGGGATGGATGATGTAGCACAGCGACGGTAGAATATTTCCCTCAGTTATGAAACCAAGGTATCGAACCAGTAGGAGAACCAAGCAACGCAACGTAAATAGCACCTGCACACAAATAAAAACACCTCGCGACCCGACGTGTTAAAGGGGTTGTCAATCCCTTTCGGGTAACGGTGCCAGAAATTGGCAAGCGGACGTGAGATAAATTGTAATAGATTGAAATAATAGATTGCAAATAAATAAAAGTGCAGCAAGGTGTTTTTGTATTTTTTGATTTAATAGATCTGAATAAAAATGCAAAGGAAAAGTAGATCGCAAGCCAAATATAAGAGAAAGAAGACCCGGGGGTCGTAGGTTTCACTAGTGGATTCTCTCAAGAAAAATAGCAAACGGTGGGTAAACAAATTATTGTTGGGCAATTGATAGAACTTCAAATAATTATGACGATATCCAGGCAATGATTATTAGATAGGCATCACGTCCAAGATTAGTAGACCGACTCCTGCCTGCATCTACTACTATTACTCCACACATCGACCGCTATCCAGCATGCATCTAGTGTATTAAGTTCATGAAAAAACGGAGTAATGCAATAAGAACGATGACATGATGTAATGCTGCCGGCTGCCTGGAACATTTGGATCCTCAGGAATGGCAGAACTTTTAGAGGGAAGAGAGCTACTTTTGCTGCTTGGAAGTCTAACTTTGTACATGATCTCACACTTCTATCTCATAGGCTCAAGGAGGATAACAACATCAAGCTTAAAGCTTGGATAGATGCTTTAGTCTAATTAGTCCAGGTAGGTTGTTGTAGACTAGTACCCTAGCTTTGTAGTCTAGTTTCTTACCTATTGTATATAATCCTTCTGTTCTTTTTGTACAACTGTTTCTTTTTAATAAAGGGCTGTGGGGCTTTGCCTCACAGTAAATATTCAAAAAAAACGATGACATGATGTAGACAAGATCCGTTTATCTATATGGCGGTAGATATAGATCTTGTGTTTTTATCCTTAGTAGCAACGATACATACGTGTCGTTTCCCCTTCTGTCACTGGGATCGAGCACCGTAAGATCGAACCCACTACCGTGCACCTCTTCCGTTGCAAGATAAATAGATCAAGTTGGCCAAACAAAACCCAAATATCGGAGAAGAAATACGAGGCTATAAGAGATCAAAGAAACTCAAATAACTTTCATGGATATTATGACTGATCATAAACTCAAAGTTCATCAGATCCCAACAAACACAATGCAAAAGAGTTACATCATATGGATCTCCAAGAGACCATTGTATTGAGAATCCAGCGAGAGAGAGAGAGAGAGAGAGAGAGAGAGAGAGAGGAAGCCATCTAGCTACTAACTACGGACCCGAAGGTCTACAAAGGACTACTCACGCATAATCGGAGAGGCACAAATGGAAGTGGTGAACCCCTCCGTGATGGTGTCTAGATTGGATCTGGTGGTTATGGACTCTGCGGCGGCTGGATGAATATTTCGACGCTTTTTCTAGGGTTTCTGGGATATTGTGGTACTTATAGAGCAAAGAGGCGGTCTGGGGGGCACCCGAGGTGGGCACAACCCACCAGGGCATGACTGGGCCTCCTTGTTATTCTTGTTTTTGTGTCGACGCTTGTTATTCTTGTTGCGCCTAGGCCTCCCATTTCCGTTGCGCACCTGTGAGGTGCCGGCCTCGTTGCTATGAGTGCTACGAGCTAGCCAGCTATCCTCGCCCGCGTAGAATCGAATCATCAAAGAGGTAAGGGCCGTCATGGTTCTCCGCTTATCCTGTCCGAGCTGTTGCGCCAGCCACTCATCTCGGATACTATGCCGGAAAGTAGCGATTGCTTCTAGGTCAGGACAGTTGCCTATTTGGTTCTTTTTAGGTAAGAACAGATTCCAAAACTTCCTAGCAAACTCGCCAGGCTGTTGAATGTTATGGCTAAGGTCATCGACATCTGGGGGCCAAACATATGTACCCTGGAAGTTCGCCCTGAGGTCAT
This sequence comes from Aegilops umbellulata, assembly GCA_032464435.1. NCBI lineage: Eukaryota > Viridiplantae > Streptophyta > Magnoliopsida > Poales > Poaceae > Aegilops > Aegilops umbellulata. The sequence goes on from CP136058.1 coordinate 82,816,995, forward strand.
CCTAGAGCTCCTCCCAGCTTTCGGTAGAGTTCTCGGGCAAGCTGTTGAGCCAATGCCTTGTCGGTCCTCTAAGTTTCAGCGGTAGGTATTTGATGGCATGGAGGTTATCTCCTCGAGCCATATGAATGCAGAGAAGGAAATCTTCAATCCACATAGCCCGGTCCGTCGTTCCATCATATTGTTCAATATTTACGGTCTTAAACCCTTCTTGGAACTAATGTTCCATGACCTCGTTTGTAAAACATATTGGGTGTGCAAGCCCTCAAAACCAAGTTATGTCATGCCGGATATCGATAGTCACCCGAGCATGTGTATGTTCCCGAGCCCTGGCGTTCCTACCGAGCTAGGCTTCATAGCCGGCCCGTCCAGTGGGAACATGCCTGAGGGAGTCCTGGATTAGGGGGTGTTCGGGTAGCCGGACTATACCTTCGCCGGACTCCTGGACTATGAAGATACAAGATTGAAGACTTCGTCTCGTGTCCGGATGGGACTTTCCTTGGCGTGGAAGGCAAGCTTGGCGATGCGGATATTCAAGATCTCCTACCTATGTAACCGACTCTGTGTAACCCTAACCCTATCCGGTGTCTATATAAACCGGAGGGTTGTAATCCATAGGACAACCATCTTCATACACAATCATACCGTAGGCTAGCTTCTAGGGTTTAGCCTCCTTGATCTCGTGGTAGATCTACTCTTGTACTACCCATATCATCAATATTAATCAAGCAGGAGTAGGGTATTACCTCCATCGAGAGGGCCCGAACCTGGGTAAAAACATCGTGCCCCTTGTCTCCTGTTACCATCCAGCCTTGATGCACAGATCGGGACCCCCTACCCGAGATCCGCCGGTTTTGACACCGACATTGGTGCTTTCATTGAGATTTCCTCTGTGTCGTCGCCTTTAGGCCCGATGGCTCCCTCGATCATCAACAACGATGAGGTCCAGGGTGAGACTTTTCTCCCCGGGCAGATCTTCGTCTTCGGCGGCTTCGCTCTGCGGGCCAACTCGCTTGGTCACCTGGAGCAGATCGAAAGCTACGCCCCTGGCCATCAAGTCAGGTTTGGAAGCTTAAACTACACGGCTGATTTCCGCGGAGACTTGATCTTCGACGGGTTCGAGCCACAGCCAAGCGCGCCGCACTATCTCGAGGGGCACGATCTAGCTCTGCCTCCGAATAGTATCCTGGAGGCCGCACACGCACCGGTTCCGACCCTTAATTCGGAGCCTATTGCGTTAATCGAGGATGAGCGGTTGGACTTTGCCTCGGGGGCTGCGATCTCAAAGGCCATCGAGCCGAACGCCAGCCCCGCACTCTGCGTGACCCGTGACTCTGAGGGTCTGGACTCCGAACCCCACGTGCCCCTACCGATCGAATCCAATTGGGCACCCATAATGGAGTTCACCGCCTCGGACATCTTTCAGCACTCACCTTTTGGCGACATCCTGAATTCTCTCAAGTCTCTCTCTTTATCAGGAGAGCCCTGGCCGGATTACGGTCAGCGAGGATGGGATTCGGACGATGAAGAAATTCAAAGCCCACCCACCACCCACTTTGTAGCCACCGTCGACAACCTAAACGACGTGCTCAACTTCAACTCCACAGACATTGACAGCATGGATGACGATGCAGGAGATACCGATGAACCAACGCCCATAGGGCATTGGACAGCCACCTCATCTCACGATGTGTACATGGTGGATACCCCTAAAGGAAGTGACAACGAGGGAAAAGGGGATGGAACGGGAGATAGACCCCCCGGAAAGCAATCAAAGCGTCGGCATAAACGCCGACCCAAGCCCCGCCTCAATAAAAACCCAGCCATATAGCGGGACAAGCCGGTAGGCGATGAGCAGGCCTTAGAGCAGCCGTCCGAACAGGGCAACACGGATAGAGAAACCGAAACCCCCTCCCCCAGTGAAAACGGCATTCCGGACGACCTTATGCCGGATAAATCCATGGAGCAGAAGAGTCTCCACAAGAGGCTCGTTGCAACTGCACGCAGCCTGAAAAAGCAGAAGCGGAAGCTAAAGACAGCGGAAGGTGCACTCCAGACTAGATGGAGTAAAGTAATCAACACCGCAGATAAATACGGCGACGGTCGCCGTACTAAAAGATATCCGAAGAGAAAGCTACTGCCTGAGTTCGACGAAGAGGCCGTAGAGCCCTCGCATTCAAAAAATAAGAAAGCCGCACGGTCGGATAGACGACCCCATAAAGCGGCAAGCGGCGCCGCACTTAAATCGGCATGCGACCCACTCAAGGATCCGCATCATGCCCCAGTTCGGTCCATTTATGGGCCAAGAAAGCAAGCTCTCACAAGCAATACAATAAAGCCATCATCAGAATCCGGCACACCCAAATACAGGGGCGCTGCACACCCCCTATGTTTCACCGATGAGGTTCTGGATTAAGAATTTCCAGAGGGATTCAAGCCCGTCAACATAGAGGCATATGATGGAACAACAGACCCCGGAGTCTGGATCGAGGACTATATCCTCCACATACATATGGCCAGAGGAGATGATCTCCACGCCATTAAATATTTACCCCTCAAGCTTAAAGGGCCAGCCCGGCATTGGCTCAAGAGCCTCCCCGAAAACACAATTGGAAGTTGGGAAGAGCTCGAGGATGCTTTCCGAGCAAATTTTCAAGGGACCTATGTCCGCCCTCCAGATGCAGACGATCTTAGTCACATAACTCAACAACCCGGAGAATCAGCTCGACAGTTCTGGAATAGATTCCTCACTAAAAAGAATCAGATAGTCGACTGTCCGGACGCCGAAGCCTTAGCAGCTTTCAGGCATAATGTCCGAGACGAATGGCTCGCCAGACACCTCGGCCAGGAAAAGCCAAGAACAATGGCTGCACTCACAAGCCTCATGACCCGCTTTTGCGCAGGAGAGGACAGCTGGTTGGCAAGGTGCAGCCCCAGCGACCCAAGTACATCCGAAACTAGGGATGGAAACGGAAAACCGCAACGCAACAAGGATCGTCGCCGGACTAAAGAAAAAAGTCCGAAGAGCACGGCAGTCAATGCCGGATTCAAAGGCTCACGACAAAATCAGACAAAACAACCCCTCCAGGATAACAAGGATGATCCGTCCAACTTAAATAGAATCCTGGACAGGATATGTCAGATACACAGTACTCCTGGGAAGCCTGCTAACCATACCCACAGAGATTGTTGGGTTTTCAAACAATCCGGCAGACTCAATGCCGAGCACAAGGGGCTCGGCACACCAAGCGAAGACGAGGACGAACCCCAGAAGCAGAGCACCAGGAAACAAAAGAACTTCCCACAAGAAGTAAAAACAGTGAACTTACTTCACGTAACAAAACGTGTGGCACCCATAAAGGTACTCACCACACGACCTATCCCCAAGGGGTCCCGCCACTGGTTATTAAAACCAATCACCTTCGATCAGCTAGACTATTCTAGAAATATCAAGAACGCAGGCTGGACTGCCCTAATACTCGATCCAATAATTGGCGGACTCCAGTTTTCAAATGTCCTTATGGACGGCGGCAGTGGACTAAACCTGATACCTCAGGATACAATCCATCACATGGGGATAAACCCAGCAAGAATCCGCCGCAGCAAAACCTCCTTTCAAGGGGTAACACCTGGTCCGGACACCCATTGTACGGGTTGTCTTCGGCTCGAAGTTATATTCGGCTCTGCCGATAACTTCCGTCGCGAAAAGCTGACCTTCCATGTCGTCCCGTTCTCAAGTCGCTATCAAGCACTACTGGGACGCGAAGCTTTTGCTCGCTTTAACGCAATACCGCATTACGCATCTCTCACGCTTAAGATGCCCGGTCCACGAGGCATCATCTCTTTAAAGGGGAGACACTAAAGCGCACCTCCCCCAAGCGGAGGACTGTGCGGCCGCTTTGACAGCCCCACAGTAAAATGGCCTCACCGGCCAAAAAAACCATCGAAATAGGTCATTAAAGACCACGAACGCGAATAGACGAGTTCGGTATAAAATCATCATTAATGCAGGCTTAATAGCCATATACCCCTGCACTAGGGGCTGCATGCAGAGACAATAAAGCTCAATTTTATATATTACACTTCATTTATTTTAAACTTTTTTTATTCGGCACGACCCGTTTTCAATTTAGTTCCTCTCTTCTACAGATGAACGTCGTGCGGCGCCCGTCCAGGATACGGCACAACAGAGACACAGGCGCAGACGTGCAGTAGGGACCCGTCCTAAAGGATTCTTTTTAGATTAAGACCCTGCGTAAACCTTTTTTACTGTCTCTTGTTGCTACACATCCCCTGGTTTCTTCTAACATAACCAAGGAGGAGGCTGGCGTCTTGGCATGTGGCCACGTCAGAATTTTTGCACGTACCTGGACACTAGGGGCTTTTTTAGCAAGGAGTGTTGTTTCGCCCGCACTCATAAAAGACCGAAGACCTTAGGGAGTGTTCGGCGTCGCGAGTTTTGGCATTATATGCATCAGCTCCGAATCATGTCTTTGGTCAAATGTTGGGTTGCCCGGCTCCTGAGTTCGGCTACCTTACGTTCCGCTCTATCGGCTAAGGTAGCACCAGGAGAACTACTGCGATTGTGCCCCGGTTCGGCTGGGCGAGCACCTTAGTAGAGAAAGCCGAAAACTGACTGTCATGATGTAGCGTGAGACTGGTCAGCCACTCGATGACCTATCGGAATCTATCGGATTCCTCCGCTTTAACGAAGGGCCGCTTCCCGGTCAGGCACATACGCGCCCCAAACTCAGGCGAGCGCAGTCGCCACTAATGGGCTACCTAAATAGTCCCACTGTCAAGCTCCTATGGCTAAGTGAAAGTGTTAAAGCATTATAGTCCGGTTGCCTGGCCCGCTGCGCTATCACCTCCTTTGTAGGACCAAGACATTGGGTTAAGTGTGAAAATGCGTCTTCTGCGAGCACCCCCGCACTATGTGCGTGGGGGCTGAAGCCAACAACTGCCATCTTTCAGATTTTATACATATTTTAAACGACCGCACAGGAGGTGTTCACAATACTTGAAGGCACAAGTATAAAAAGGCCACTACAGTTTATCAAAATATTACTTCATCATTACATATGCTATAATAACATAGCATCCTTCGAGCACTGCGTCTCTATTACACGACCGCCTTCAAGGACTTCCTGAAAATAGTGCTCAGAGGACACTCAGCTTTTATCCGAATCTCGGGACGCAATAACGGTGGTCTCCATCTCTGCCCAGTATGTCTTGACACGGGCAAGAGCCATCCTTGCACCCTCTATGCACGCCGACCTCTTCATTGCATTAATGCGCGGCACCGCGTCAAGGAATTGCTGCACCAAGCTGAAATAACTCTTCGGCTCCGACCTCCCCGACCACAGATGACCCATGACGTACTTCATGGCGAGTCCGGGCAACCTATTAAGTTCGGCCCATTGAGCCAAACGATCGTCCACTGCCAGTGGACGCTCCGGATTGTGAAATTGCGACCAGAACAGCTTTTCCACTTCGTGATCTTTCAGATCTCGAAAGTGTTCGGTCGCATCAGCAGCACTCGCTGCCAAATCCAGATAGGTGTCCTCCACACTCCACATCCGGTCCAACGGAGCAAACTTCGGATCGCAAAATTTTCTTCGCAGCATGAAGGGCTTTCCAGCCGCAATCTGTTAGGCCTAACGCAGCTCCTCCTTCGCAGCTCTCATCGCAGAACGCGCGTCCTTGGCATCAGCAACGGCCTTCTCTAGAATCGTCTGTCTCGCCTGGTCTTCTTTCTCAAGAAGTCTGCAACGGTCTGCAGTGCTCTCTAACTTTTCGGCCATCACGGCCATCTTTTCCTTGCTTCGGCAATGAGCAGCCTGTTCGGCTCTCAACTCTTCAAGGGCTTTCTTGGCAGCCGCATCACTTTTCCTGGCTTGATCTTTAGCTCGGGCAAGTTCTGCCCTAAGACTCTCCACGGAGGATGCACCATCTGCGTCAAGCACACACATACTAAGACATTGGCATAAAACTCTTCTTACCTAATGCTGCCCGAGGAATCACGTACCTTGAGCCTCATCAAACCTCTTGTTGACAAGCGCGATGTTGGCATCTGCCACGTCCAGTTGCCGCTTTAGTTCGGCGAAATCAGCAGTTCGGCTTGATTCCGGACACCCTGCAGCCTACATTAAAAGGCGACGGGTTAGACCTGAGATTATGATCCTCTGCGTGCCGTCATTTCTTGACGACGTGCAGAGTCTCAGGGGCTACTATCTACACAGGGCGCATCTTATTTATGCGCAACTGACAAAAGTGTACATTTTCTAATGTACCTCAAAACCCGTCAATAAACTTTCGACGGCCTCACGCAATCCGCTCTTTGCGGATGAAATCCTTTCAATCACCATGCCCATCAATGCACGGTGCTCCTCCGAAATAGAAGCTCGCCCCAGAAGAACCTTCAGCTCCTCCTGCCGAGCACCAGACGGTGCCGGACTTGTCCCATGACCTCTTTCGAAGGTCGGACGCGCAGAACCTCGGGGAGACCCATAGCTATCTTCCGCCCCTGCCGGACATGGAGAAACCCTCCGTGATGACACCTCAGGGTCGCCCACCTCGTTAGGCGGCATAGCAAAAGGAGGCATCCCGCTCTCCATCATCTCCGGAAGAAGCTCCCCCGAGGACGAGCTCTGCTGAGAAGGGCTGAGGTCCGAACTACAAGATAAAAATTCGGTTAAAACTTCTCAGATATAAATCACGGGTTTCTCTCATCCCTCGAAAGGAAAATCTTTCTCTACTCACGGCTCGCTGGAGGGCTGATCTCCTTGAGTACGCATTCCGGCCGAGGAACTCCCCGGCATAGGACCCTTTGACAAAGACTTTTTCTCCCGCTTCGAGGCCATGGTCTCCGGGTTGTCAGAGGAAGCTCTCTTTTTCCCTTTAGGAGAGGAATTGTCGGTTCCTCCCTTCGGAGCGGCCTCCTTCGAGGAGCCCATAATTTCCTTGTCCTCCCCCTCGCTTCCCCCCAAAGGCATTATCTCCAGCATCCTGACTAGCACGGGATCCGGCCTGGTTTCGGGAAGGGGAGCCGGACACCTTATCAGCTTCGCCTTCGCTATCCACTCCTGTTTAAAAGGACAGCTCTTTTAAAGGCAAGTTTTTGACAATTATGCGAATGGAAGGTCCGGGCACAAGGTTACTTACTTGAGTATCCGGGCGATTGCAGCTTAGGCCTGCGTCCTCGAATAAATCCGAACATGCTTCTTGTGATCCGAAGAACAGTTTATACAACTCCACGGGCGTTGCGCCCATGAAATTCTGGAGAGCTCGCGGTCCCTCCAGATTGAATTCCCACAGGCGAAGGGAGCGATGTTTGCCGGGCAATATTCGGCGAATCAGCATGACCTGCGTCACCTTGACCAGGCTGAGGTCTCCTTCCAAGAGATCCTTAATGCGGCCCTGCAACAAGGGCACGTCTTTGGGCAAACCCCAATCTAACCCTCTGTTGACCCATGGCGCTAGCCGTGGTGGGGGACCCGAGCGAAAGGCAGGAGGCGCCACCCGCTTGGAGCCCCAGGGAGCAGTGATATAAAACCACTCTCGTTGCCACAAGCCTAGCTCCTCTTGAAAAGAGCCCTCGGGCCATGGAGCATCGGCATTTTTGCTTATAACAGCGCCTCCGCACTCTGCATGACATTCCTTGATCATCTTCGGCTCCACTTTGAAGGTCTTGAGCCATAATCCGAAGTGAGGGGTGACGCAGAGGAATGCTTCACACACGACGATAAACGAGAAGATATGGAGGATGGACTCCGGAGCTAAATCATGAAATTCCAGCCCGTAATAAAACAACAGTCCCCTCACAAAGGGATCCATTGGGAAGCCCAACCCTCGGAGGTAGTGAGACATGAAAACCACGCTCTCACCGGACTGGGGACTGGGAATAACCTACCCTTGAGCAGGCAACCTGTGTGAAATTTCATCGGTCAAGAACTTAGCCTCCCTCAACTTTAGCACGTCCTCCTCCATGATGGAGGAGGGCGTCCACCGGCCTTGAAGATCAGAACCGGACATTGTCGAAGGTCTGAAGCGCCTGGAATCTGGAGCCTGGGGTGTTGGAACTCGAGCGACGGGCGAACACGGTTGAGATTGAAAAAAGAAGTAAGGCCTTGGTCTCTTTATAAGAGGTTGAATACCAAGAGCCCTCCCCGTAACCGCTTGGGACTCGCCTTTAATCGAGGGAAACGTGCAAACGGGTGCGGTTGGGTTACCCACATTCGTATTGATGAGAATCCCGTAAAAGGGGCACACAATCTCTACTTCGACAGGACGTGCCAAGGAAACCGCCTCGCGAAACGTGCTGAGGTGGAAAAGTAAAAACGATTTGTAAAGAACTTGGCCGCAGTATGATGACGCACTGCGGAATACGTCAGTAGATTTGATTTGTGTTAATATTATTCTCTCTATGGCAATATGTGGAAACTTATTTTGCAGAGCCGGACACTATTCTTGGTGTTTACAATCTTCTATGGAGGACCTGGAGGAGGAACCCGCCTTGCAATGCCGAAGACAATCTGCGCGCTGGACTCGTCGTCATTGAAGCCTGGTTCAGGGGCTACTGGGGGAGTCCTGGATTAGGGGGTGTTCGGGTAGCCGGACTATACCTTCGCCGGACTCCTGGACTATGAAGATACAAGATTGAAGACTTCGTCCCGTGTCCGGATGGGACTTTTCTTGGTGTGGAAGGCAAGCTTTGCGATGCGGATATTCAAGATCTCCTACCTATGTAACCGACTCTGTGTAACCCTAACCCTATCTGGTGTCTATATAAACCGGAGGGTTGTAGTCCGTAGGACAACCATCTTCATACACAATCATACCGTAGGCTAGCTTCTAGGGTTTAGCCTCCTTGATCTCGTGGTAGATCTACTCTTGTACTACCCATATCATCAATATTAATCAAGCAGGAGTAGGGTATTACCTCCATCGAGAGGGCCCGAACCTGGGTAAAAACATCATGCCCCTTGTCTCCTATTATCATCCGGCCTTGACGCACAGACCGGGACCCCCTACCCGAGATCCGCCGGTTTTGACCCGACAATGCCCTCGTGGTCCGTAGATGGATCTCGTTGGAGCAGGTTTCTGGTTAATTTTCTTCACAAATCATAAGGCTCCGCCAGTTGGACTGATTCCTTACCTTCACATTGATAATTTGTAGGGGGGGGGGGGTATTTCCTCCAGTTGGCTTGTCCCTCCCTCGAGGATGATGGTCAGGCTGATCAGCTTGGTCGTGCTTTAATAGCACGTTTTCGGCAACTTCGTCATCGAATGCAGGAAGTAAATGCCGGTGTGGGTAGGATTTAACTGGGTCTGTGCGTCGTAACTCAAAGTCTTGTTCAACTACAAGGTCCTCAACCCACTTATGATTGAGCGTGTTTTGATCAGCTTGAAGCTGCTTCCATTGCCTTTTTATGCTTCGGTCCATTGCAACAAGTCGTCGTCGAAGCTTTTCTTTCTCGTATAGGACGATGAAATCCTCGGGTTCGAGGCTGACATCCTCCTCGAATTCAGGGTGATAGTTACTATCCTCCCCATCCTTGGGGTCTTTAGGGTTCTCATTACTGGAGATCCCTGTAGGGCCGTTAACCTGACCTGGTGTGGCGTTGTTGCTGTTACTCTGGTCCTCGGTGTTGTTCGGAGTGGCGCCTTTATTTGTGGCATCTGTATTATCATAGTGCCTCTCCTTGATCTTACCAGTACCCCTGCATCACCTTCGAGCACGTCGGCGCTTGGGGATCTTTTTTCACCTCCCCGTCCTCCTTAGGGGTGTCTACCATGTAAACGTCATAGGAGGTTGGGACCCAATTGCCTATGTGAGGTATGGCCATGGGCGAAGCCACTCCAGATGTGTCGTCGACATCCTCATCCATGTCGGTTGCTTCATAGGAGGCATAGTTCAATACATCGGTTAAGTCTTCGACCGTAGCAACTAGGTGGGTGGTGGGAGGGATGTAAATTTTTCCTATCGTCGGCTTTACATCCGATTTGATCATAGACCGAGGTTGAGATCGTGAGATTCTAAATTCGGTCCAGCATCTCGTTTAGGTCCGAGAGGTCGGCCAGGTCCTTTACTTGACTGTAAGCCGGGCTGACTCGGAGTATGCTCAACGGGCAGGCATCCTGGCATCAGACCATAGATCAGCCGGGGCAAGGGCCTGACAAAGCGAGGGAGTAATCGGGTCCGAGCACGTGGCTGGTGTTGGTGTCAAAACCGGCGGATCTCGGGTAGGGTGTCCCGAACTGTGCGTCTAGGGTTGATGGTAACAGGAGACAGGGGCACAATGTTTACCCAGGTTCGGGCCCTCTCTATGGAGGTAATACCCTCCTTCCTGCTTGATTGATCTTGATGAATATGAGTATTACAAGAGTTGATCTACCGCGAGATCTTAATGGCTAAAACCCTAGAAGTCTAGCCTGTATGACTGTGATTCTATATGTATCCTCTATGGACTAAGGCCTCCGGTTTATATAGACACCGTAGGGGACTAGGGTTACACAAAGTCGGTACAGAGAAAGGAATCTTCATATTTGGTCGTCAAGCTTGCCTTCCACGCCAAGGAGAGTCCCATCCGGACACGGGAGAAAGTCTCCGGTCTTCGTATCTTCACAGCCCATCAGTCCGGCCCATGTCGAATAGGTCGGACACCCGAGGACCCCCTAGTCCAGGACTCCCTCAGTAGCCCCTGAACCAGGCTTCAATGATGGGGTGTCCGGCGCGCAGATTATCTTCGGCATTGCAAGGCGGGTTCCTTCTCCGAATACTCCAAGATAGTCTTCGGACGCAACGACCGTGTCCGGATCTGCAATACAAGTACCGCACAAAACCACAGAGAGTTTAATATTCCACGAGTCCAATCCGCTGACAACTTTTTGTAAGGTGACATCACGTCTATCCGGTCATTATTTCGAATCATTTTCATCAGTCGTTCCATGTTTTGAGACACAGTTTTCAATTGCACGTCTTGTCAAAGCAGAGATCGTGTCCCCTTATTGCGGGATTCTCATCAATACGGGCATGGGTAATCTAACCGTGCCGTTTACACAGCCCTTGGGAACAGGCAAGTTTCAAGGCGAGTGGGGAGGCGCTTGATATTCACTTCCTTTATAAGGAGATAAGGATTTCCTTTCTTCACCCATGCCTTCTCTCTTCCTCTGCCCTTCCATTCTCGAGTTTCAGCACCCAAGTCCTCATCTTCTCCGCCTCAAGAAAGCACTCCACTATGTCCGGATCTGGAGGGCAAGGCAAGTGGATGGCCTCCGCCATCGAGGAGAAGGACATCACCGAGCTTCGGGCGGCCGGGTATCTGGAGAAAGAAATCGCTCACCGGCTTCCAGCCAAGGGGCAAGTCGTCCCCACCCTGAAGCCCAATGAGAGGGTGGTGTTCATCCCTCATTTCGTCCGCGGGTTAGGGTTTCCTCTCCATCCTTTCGTCTACGGACTTATGTTCTATTACGGGCTAGATTTCCATGATCTAGCCCCAAAATCCTTCCTCAACATCTCGGCATTCATTGTCATGAGCGAGGCCTTCCTCCGCATTCCTCCCCACTTCAGAATATGGCTCAATTGGCCAGCACGCGGAGTGCGGAGGTGCCATGGTGAGTAAGATGCCCAACGTCACATGGCTCAAAGGCACGTTTGTGGAGATCTTCAAGGAGTGGCAAAAGTTGTGGTTCTATATCACAAAGCCTCATGACGCCACTTGGGCCGCGACTCCCGAGTTCAAGTCCGGAGCTCCGATGCAGCTCACCTCCTGGATAGAGAAGGGCCCAAATTGGTCTTCGTCGGACGAACTGATAGCGCTGCAAACGCGCATCCAAAGTATGGTGGATAAAAACATCAAACTCGTCAACATGATCCAGGTGATGCTACTTTGCCGGATCCTTCCATGCCAGAGCCGAACATGCCCTTTATGGGAATTTGATCCGGAGAAGCACCAGACCTTCGAGAGGCTCTTCGGAACCACTCATGAAGATGTCTGGAAGTTGCTCTTTAAAGGCAACGAGACACCGCCGGCCATAGACTCGGACCCCGGGCATGATCTAGCCCATCCTGCTAGTGCGGTAAGTCCATCACATCGAGGTGCATCCTCTACTTGCTTATTCAAGGAAGATGTCTAAAACTTCACTTTTTATTTTTTCAGGCATGGACAGAGAAAGCGGAGCGGACTCGATGTCCGGCTCCGCTGCCCGAGGAACCAGTCATCCCGCTCCTGGCGAAGATGCTGGTTCCGGCGCCCTACAAGGCGCCGAAGAAGAAGGCCAAGGGGGTCCGGAGTGGCCTCGCCACAAGGGAGCTTCGGACATGTCGTCCGAAGTTAAGACTTACTCCTCTGTCGCCGAAGACGACGAGGAGGAGGAGGAAGAAAGCAGATCTCCCCCGGATGGGGGAAGGAAGAAGAGGGCGGCCACCACAAATCTGGAGGTGGAGGCGCCCAAGAGGGGGAAGGGCCCCCTTGCGGATAACCCCGCGTGGGACGTCGACAGCAGCCTAGAGCGACCCCCCCGAAGCAAGCCCCTGGCCGCATCGTAAGTACTAAAGACCCGTATACGTCTATGTATCCGGCCTCTCCTCTTCATGATATTAACATGTTCAATTACACTATTGCAGTCCGGCCCATGACAGCTCCCCGCGATCCTCATCAAGAGGTTCGTTGGATTCAAGGGCGATGGCCAGTGACTCACCGCCGTCCGCTCACTCTCCCAAGGCCAAGGGTGACGACGAGGTGTTGTCCCAGAGGACCTTCCCAGGCCAGGGAGAGGTTCAGGAGGCTGTCAGGGTGGCGCCAGAGGGCGAAACCTCGGCCGTCGGACACATGGGGGAGCAGATCCCCATGGGGACTGGCGATGGGGGCCATGTTCAGTTCGGCCCCCAACCGAAGACGATTCTGGAGACCTATACGGCTCTGAAATCCTGAGAGCAGCCTCCTTCAAGAGAAGGAGGTGTGCCCATACCGCCGGTGACCTCTTTCCAACCAGAGGCACCGGATAATCTGCTGGAAGCGCTATGAGGCCCGTCCATTGTGGAGGAACACCGTGTCCTTATGGGTACAATGGTCGAGAGGGTTCAGTCCGTCAAGAGCGGACTGACTGAAGCCTGCACCAGTATGCTGATAGATTTTGAGGTAAGCGACACAAAAGAAAAAGTCATGGTATAGACAGTAGCCCTTGAGACAATGTCCGGTGTTCGGAAAGAAAAGCCGGACAGAGGACCAAGTAATTTTCGCAGGAAACTAACTAAATATGTCTTGTGTGAATGTGCAGGCATCGTTGCTGGCTGCAACCTCTCATGCTGCTGAGGTCTCCGGACTAAAGCAGAGTCTGGAGCGGGCCGAAGAAGAGCTCGGCCTTGTGAAAAGGCAGCTGGAGGACAAGCAGGGTATGTGGTAGCTTGCTGCATATTCGAAAAGAGTAAATGATTTGTGCTGACCGAAGTGCCATGATATTTGTACGAGCGGCGACCGAGGTCGAGGTCCTTAAGAAGGCGCTGGCCGAGGCCAAGGAGAAAGCTGCCAAGGAACAAGCCACTCGTGAGAAGCACGAGGCTAGGCTTGATGAGGTCCAGCAAGAACTCCAGGATGCCGTGAATAAGTGCGAGTCCTTGGAACGCGATGTTTTGGCTCAAGAGACTGAACTCGCCAAGGCTCGCCAAAACGCACAAGAGGCTCGAGCCGAAGCCCAAAGTGCCTCCAGGAGATCCAACAGGCGAAGAAGATCGTAGCGGGTAAGGCGTTTAGTATGCAAAGCAAGTATGTGAAGAAGAAGCATTTCTTACTAACCCAGATTTGGAGTTCTCCAGGGGCGTTTGCGGATCTGCCGCGCAGTGTTTCTAACGTTGTGGAATTCTTCCGAGCCGAAGAGGGGAGCTCAACGGAGAAGTTGTTCTGGTCGCAATACCTTGCGCCAGAACATACGATGCCCTTTAGCGACCAGCTAAAACAGCTGGTCTAGCTGCATAGGGTGGCTGAACTAGCCATGAAGGATTTAATAATCCTGCTGTGGCCTGCCGAAGCTATACCTAGCAGCAACTTCGGGCTCGTGAAGCGGCTGGTGAATGCCTGCCCACGGCTGGACGTCGTCAAGCGGTCGGTCTGCATCGAGGGTGCACGCATGGCCTTCGCTCGGGTCAAGGTGTGGTGGGAGAAGATGGACGCCGTCAAGCTTTTGACCGAGGGACCGCCTGAGGGCAAGGAGCACTACACACCCGAGCGGTATTTCGAAGACGTCCTGGAGGGGTCACGTATTGTGGCGACACAATGTGCGCAAGACATTATCTTCGAATGAATAAATTCGTGTTGTCTTTGCCTTGTATGATGAAACAAAGTCGTTATGTAATATAAATTTCACCTCATGTGCAGCCGTTTTGTGTGAAGTCTGAGAGTTGGCCAGTCGTCGGCTTCTGCCCCCATGTAGGTAGTACGGGGGTGTTCGGGATGTAATCTAAACACTCTTGATCCAATTGTTTGGTCCTTGAAGGAGGTGTTTAGTGCAACGAACCAGGCAATCGGACTATGTGGCTTTAGCACCCTCACTTAGCCATAGGAGTTTGACAATAAAAATATAGGCACAGCCCCTAGTATCCGAACTAGGGTGCTGTAAACACATGATCGGGTAAGTACCGATCCCTCGCGTAATGCGGAAAAAATCTCTAACGATTTGAAACCTCCGAAGAACTGACCGGCTCTCGCCGCATCATGACAGTCAGTTTTCGGCTTTCTCTACTGAGGTGCTCATCCGGATAAACCAGGACACAATTGCAGTAGTTCTCCCTTTACTACCCTAGCCGATATAGCGGAACGTAAGGTAGTAAGCACAGGAGCCGGGCAACCCAACTATTGACCAAAGACATGATTCATAGGCGATGCATATAGTGCTAAATTCGGGGTGCCGAACTATACTATAACAAGTGTTCGGACTTTGTTGCCGTATTGCGGGGCGCTATGAAGCACCTGGCAAATTGAAAACGTACCAAAGTGTACGGGTGCTATTTGATAAAGTTATCAAAAAGGAAAATAATAAAGGGTAGTAAGCTAGAACCGTAAAATTTGGGCCACAAACTGTTTCCATTATAATTTGGTAATACATCAAAGCGCATTCACACAAATAGTGCGATAAGAAAAAGGCTATTCAATATGCCACAACTAAGGGAGAGCTGCATGTGGGTCCTGAAAACAGGTAGAGTGATCGTTAAAGAGACCACCTAGAAATTCCCCTATGCGTCCATGCTTACCGCCGTCTTGGTGCATTTATCCTTCGAAAGGACCTGTGTTCAGGCCATCAAGGAAGCCCTATGAAAAAGAAGCCTGAAAAGGAGAAAAAGGAAACACTGAAAGTATGTGTGTCCGGGGGCGGTCGAGCCGTATTGTGGATCACAAGCTAGTTATGCCTCCGTCTATGCCCATGGTATTTTAAGTGCGTAGTTATGTATGCGCGGCACGAATGCCGCCACCTGATCGGGGCTGGGACGGAGGCCGAATTGCTAGTCGAGCTCTTGACGAGCCGAGTTGTCCTGCTGCAGAATTGTCCGGACTCTCTTGACAGTGTCCGAGAGCTCGGCCGCCGAATTAAGGTTCTTCTTGAAAAGGCCGCTCTGTACTTCTGCTGCTAAGGGAGCGGTGTGCTCCTCGGTGCGGAGGGAGCGTTCCGTGTTTCCATTAATTTTTATGACGCCGCATGGTCCGGGCATCTTGAGCTTGAGATAAGCACAGTGTGGCACCGTGTTTAATCGAGCAAATGCGGTTCGTCCAAGCAGTGCATGATACCCACTGCGAAAGGGGACGATATCGAAGATTAACTCTTCGCTTCGGAAGTTGTCCAGAGATCCGAAGACAACCTCTAGTGTGATTGAGCCCGTGGAGCGGGCCTCTGCACCTGGTATGACTCCTTTAAAGGTAGTCTTTGTGGGCTTGATCCGTGATGGATTAATGCCCATTTTGCGCATTGTATCCTGATAGAGCAGGTTGAGGCTGCTGCCACCGTCCATCAGGACCCGCCTGAGGTGGAATTGAAGGAAATATGCCCTAGAGGCAATAATAAAGTTATTATTTATTTCCTTACATATCATGATAAATGTTTATTATTCATGCTAGAATTGTATTAACCGGAAACATAATACATGTGTGAATACATAGACAAACAGAGTGTCACTAGTATGCCTCTACTTGACTAGCTCGTTAATCAAAGATGGTTATGTTTCCTAACCATGAACAAAGAGTTGTTATTTGATCAACGGGATCACATCATTAGTTGAATGATCTGATTGACATGACCCATTCCATTAGCTTAGCACCCGGTCGTTTAGTATGTTGCTATTGCTTTTATCCATGACTTATACATGTTCCTTTGACTATGAGATTATGCAACTCCCGTTTACCGTAGGAACACTTTGTGTGCTACCAAACGTCACAACGTAACTGGGTGATTATAAAGGTGCTCTACAGGTGTCTCCGAAAGTATTTGTTGGGTTGGCGTATTTCGAGATTAGGATTTGTCACTCCGAATGTCGGAGAGGTATCTCAGGGCCTTCTCGGTAATGCACATCCCATAAGCCTTGCAAGCATTGCAACCAATGAGTTGGTTGCGGGATGATGTATTACGGAACGAGTAAAGAGACTTGCCGGTAACGAGATTGAACTAGGTATTGGATACCGACGATCGAATCTCGGGCAGGTAACATACCGATGACAAAGGGAACACCGTATGTTGTTATGCGGTCTGACCGATAAAGATCTTCGTAGAATATGTAGGAGCCAATATGGGCATCCAGGTCCCGCTATTGGTTATTGACCGGAGACGTGTCTCGGTCATGTCTACATTGTTCTCGAACCGTAGGGTCCGCACGCTTAAGGTTTTGATGACAGTTATATAATGAGTTTATGAGTTTTGATGTACCGAAGGAGTTCGGAGTCCCGGATGGGATCGGGGACATGACGAGGAGTCTCGAAATGGTCGAGACGTAAAGATCGATATATTGGACGACTATATTCGGACATCGGAAGGGTTCTGAGTGGTTCGGGTATTTTCGGAGGTACCGCGGAGTTACGGGAATACGGGGAAGAGTATTGGGCCTTACTGGGCCTTAGTGGGAAGGAGCCAGGAGGTGGCGCGCGCCCCTCCCAAGCCCAGTCCGAATTGGACAAGGGGTTTGGGGGCGCGGCCCCCTCTCCCTTCCTTCTCCTCTCCCCTCCTTTCCCCCCTTCTCCTAGTTGGACTAGGAAAGGTGGAATCCTACTCCCGGTGGGAGTAGGACTCCCCTTGGCGCGCCCAAACCAGGCCGGCCGCCCCTCCCCCTTGGCTCCTTTATATACGGGGGCAGGGGGCACCCCATGGACACACAAGTTGATCTTCGTGATCGTTCCTTAGCCGTGTGCGGTGCCCCCCTCCACCATATTCCACCTCGGTCATATCGTTGCAGTGCTTAGGCGAAGCCCTGCGCCGGTAGTACATCAAGATCGTCACCACGCCGTCGTGCTGACGGAAGTCTTCCCCGAAGCTTTGCTGGATCGGAGCCTGGGGATCGTCATCGAGCTGAACGTGTGCCAAGAACTCGGAGGTGCCGGAGTAACGGTGCTTGGATCGGTCGGATCGTGAAGACGTACGACTACATCAACCGCGTTGTTATAACGCTTCCGCTTTCGGTCTACTACGAGGGTACGTAGACAACACTCTCCCTCTCGTTGCTATGCATCACCATGATCTTGCGTGTGCGTAGGGAAATTTTTGAAATTACTACGTTCCCCAACAGTGGCATCCGAGCCAGGTTTTTTTGGTTTGATGTTATTTGCACGAGTAGAACACAAGTGAGTTGTGGACGATACAAGTCATACTGCCTACCAGCATGTCATACTTTGGGTCAGCGGTATTGTTGGATGAGACGACCCGGACCAACCTTACGCGTACGCTTACGCGAGACCGGTTCCCTCGACGTGCTTTGCACACAGATGGCTTGCGGGAGACTGTCTCACCAACTTTAGTTGAACCGAGTATGGCTACGCCCGGTCCTTGAGAAGGTTAAAACAGAGTCTATTTGACGAAGTATCGTTGTGGTTTTGATGCGTAGGTGAGATTGGTTCTTGCTTCAGCCCGTAGCAGCCACGTAAAATTTGCAACAAACAAAGTAGAGGACGTCTAACTTGTTTTTGCAGGGCATGTTGTGATGTGATATGGTCAAGACATGATGCTAAATTTTATTGTATGAGATGATCATGTTTTGCAACCGAGTTATCGGCAACCGGCAGGAGCCGTATGGTTGTCGCTTTATTGTATGCAATGCAATCGCCCTGTAATGCTTTACTTTATCACTAAGCGGTAGCGATAGTCGTAGAAGCATAAGATTGGCGAGACGACAACGATGCAACGATGGAGATCAAGGTGTCGCGCCGGTGACGATGGTGATCATGACAGTGCTGCGGAGATGGAGATCACAAGCACAAGATGATGATGGCCATATCATATCACTTATATTGATTGCATGTGATGTTTATCTTTTATGCATCTTATCTTGCTTTGATTGACGGTAGCATTATAAGATGATCTCTCAATAATTATCAAGAAGTGTTCTCCCTGAGTATGCACCGTTGCGAAAGTTCTTCGTGCTGAGACACCACGTGATAATCGGGTGTGATAGGCTCTACGTTCAAATACAACGGGTGCAAAACAGTTGCACACGCGGAATACTCAGGTTATACTTGACGAGCTATGCATATAAGATATGACCTTGGAACACGAAGACCGAAAGGTCGAGCGTGAATCATATAGTAGATATGATCAACATAGTGATGTTCACCATTGAAACTACTCCATCTCACGTGATGATCGGACATGGTTTAGTTGATTTGGATCACGTGATCACTTAGAGGATTAGAGGGATGTCTATCTAAGTGGGAGTTCTTAAGTAATATGATTAATTGAACTTTAATTTATCATGAACTTAGTCCTGGTAGTATTAGCATATCTATGTTGTAGATCAATAGCTCGCGTTGTTGCTTTCATATGTTTATTTTGATATGTTCCTAGAGAAAATTGTGTTGAAAGATGTTAGTAGCAATGATGCGGATTGGATCCGTGATCTGAGGTTTATCCTCATTGCTGCACAGAAGAATTATGTCCTTGATGCACCGCTAGGTGACGGACCTATTGCAGGAGCAGATGCAGACGTTATGAACGTTTGGCTAGCTCAATATGATGACTACTTGATAGTTTAGTGCCCCATACTTAACGGCTTAGAATCGGGACTTCAAAGACATTTTGAACGTCATGGACCATATGAGATGTTCCAGGAATTGAAGTTAATATTTCAAGCAAATACCCGAGTTGAGAGATATGAAGTCTCCAACAAGTTCTACAGCTAAAAGATGGAGGAGAATCGCTCAACTAGTGAGCATGTGCTCAGATTGTCTGGGTACTACAATCGCTTGAATCAAGTGGGAGTTAATCTTCCAGATAAGATAGTGATTGACAGAATTCTCTAGTCACCATCACCAAGTTAGTAGAACTTCGTGATGAACTATAGTATGCAAGGGATGACGAAAACGACTCCCGAGTTTTTCATCATGATGAAATTGATGAAGGTAGAAATCAAGAAAGAGCATCAAGTGTTGATGGTTGACAAGATCACTAGTTTCAAGAAAAGGGAAAAAGGGGAACTTCAAGAAGAACAGCAAGCAAGTTGCTGCTCAAGTGAAGAAGCCCAAGTCTGGACCTAATCCTGAGACTGAGTGCTTCTACTGCAAAGGGACTGGTCACTAGAAGCGGAACTACCCCAAGTAATTGGTGGATAAGAAGGATGGCAAAGTAAACAAAGGTATATTTGATATACATGTTATTGATGTGTACTTTACTAGTGTTCATAGCAACCCCTCATTATTTGGTACTAGTTCAGTTGCTATGATTAGTAACTTGAAACAGGAGTTGCAGAATGAACAGAGACTAGTTAAAGGGTGAAGTGACGATGAAAGTTGGAAGTAGTTCCAAGATTGATATGATCATCATCGCACACTCCCTATACTTTCGGGATTAGTATGGAACCTAAATAAGTGTTATTTGGTGTTGAGCATGAATATGATTTGATCATGTTTATTGCAATACGGTTATTCATTTAAGTAAGAGAATAAATTATTGTTCTGTTTACATGAATAAAACCTTGTATGGTCATACACACCAACAAAATGGTTTGCTGGATCTCGATCGTAGTGATACACATGTTCATAATATTGAAGCCAAAAGATGCGAAGTTAATAATGATAGTGCAACTTATTTGTGGCACTGCAGTTTAAGTCATATTGGTGTAAAGCGCATGAAGAAACTCCATGCTGATGGACTTTTGGAATCACTTGATTATGAATCACTTGATGCTTGCGAACCATGCCTCATGGGCAAGATGACTAAGACTCCGTTCTCCGGAACAATGGAGCGAACAACAGATTTGTTGGAAATCATACATACTGATGTATGTGGTCCGATGAATATTATAGCTCGCGACAAGTATCATTATTTTCAGAACTTCACAGATGATTTGAGCAGATATGGGTATATCTACTTGATGAAACATAAGTCTGAAATGTTTGAAAAGTTTAAAGAATTTCAGAGTGAAGTGGAGAATCATCGTAACAAGAAAATAAAAGTTTCTACGATATGATCGCGGAGGTAAAATATTTGAGTTACGAGTTTGGCCTTCAGTTAAAACCATGTGGAATAGTTTCACAAATTCATGCCACCTGGAACACCACAGCATAATGGTGTGTCCGAACGTCATAACCGTACTTTATGGGATATAGTACAATCTATGATGTTTCTTACCGATTTACCACTATCATTTTGGGGTTATGCATTAGAGACAGCTACATTCACGTTAAAAAGGGGCACCATCTAAATCCGTTGAGACAACACCGTATGAACTGTGGTTTGGCAAGAAACCAAAGTTGTTGTTTCTTAAAATTTGGGGTTGCAATGCTTATATGAAAAAGTTTCATCCTGATAAGCTCAAACCCAAATCGGAGAAATGCGTCTTCATAGGATACCCAAAGGAGATTGTTGGGTACACTTTCTATCACAGATCCGAAGGCAAAATCGTTGCTAAAGATGGATCCTTTCTAGAGAAGGAGATTCTCTCAAAAGAAGTGAGTGGGAGGAAAGTAGAACTTGATGAGGTAACTGTACCTGCTCCCTTATTGGAAAGTAGTACATCACAGAAATCTGTTTCTGTAGCACCTACACCAATTAGTGAGGAAGATAATGATATTGATCATGAAACTTCAGATCAAGTTACTACAGAACCTCGTAGATCAACCAGAGTAAGATCCGCACCAGAGTGGTACGGCAATCCTATTCTGGAAATCATGCTACTAGATCATGACGAACCTACGAACTATGAAGAAGCGATGGTGAGCCCAGATTCCGCGAAATGGCTTGAGGCCATGAAATCTGAGATATGGTCCATGTATGAGAACAAAGTATGGACTTTGATTGACTTACCCGATGATCGGCAAGCCATTGAGATTAAATGGATCTTCAAGAGGAAGACGGACGCTGATAGTAGTGTTACTATCTACAAAGCTAGAATTGTCGCAAAAGGTTTTCGACAAGTTCAAGGTGTTGACTACGATGAGAGTTTCTCACTCGTATCTATGCTTAAGTCTGTCCGAATCATGTTAGCAATTGCCGCATTTTATGAAATCTGGCAAATGGATAAACAAAACTGCATTCCTTAATGGATTTATTTAAGAAGAGTTGTATATGATGCAACCAGAAAGGTTTTGTAAATCCTAAAGGTGTTAACAAAATATGCAAAGCTCCAGCGATCCATCTGTGGACTGGTGCAAGCATCTCGGAGTTGGAATACACGCTTTGATAAGTTGATCAAAGCATATAGTTTTATACAGACTTGCAGTGAAGCCTGTATTTACAAGAAAGTGAGTGGGAGCACTACAGCATTTCTGATAAGTATATGTATGACATATTGTGGATCAGAAATAATGTAGAATTATTCTGTAAAGCACAAAGGAGTGTTTGAAAGGAGTTTTTCAAAGGAAGACCTCGGTGAAGCTGCTTACATATTGAGCATCAATATCTATAGAGATAGATCAAGACGCTTGATAAGTTTTTTCAATGAGTACATACCTTGACAAGATTTTGAAGTAGTTCAAAATGGAACAGTCAAAGAAAGAGTTCTTTCCTGTGTTACAATGTGTGAAGTTGAGTAAAGACTCAAAGTCCGACCACGGCAGAAAATAGAAAGAGAATGAAAGTCATTCCCTATGCCTCGGCCATAGGTTCTATAAAGTATGCCATGCTGTTTACCAGATCTATTGTATACCCTACACTGAGTTAAGCAAGGGAGTACAATGGTGATCTAGGAGTAGATCACTGGACAGCGGTCAAAGTTATCCTTAGTGGAATAAGGATATGTTTCTCGATTATGGAGGTGACAAAAGGTTCGTCGTAAAGGGTTACGTCGATGCAAGTTTTGACACTGATCTGGATGACTCTAAGTCTCGATCTAGATACATATTGAAAGTGGGAGCAATTAGCTAGAGTAGCTCTGTGCGGAGTATTGTAGACATAGAATTCGCAAAATACTTACGGATCTGTATGTGACAGACCCGTTGACTAAAATTATCTCACAAGCAAAACATGATCACACCTTAGTACTCTTTGGGTGTTAATCACATAGCGATGTGAACTAGATTACTGACTCTAGTAAACCCTTTGGGTGTTGGTCACATATCGATGTGAACTATGGGTGTTAATCACATGGTGATGTGAACTATTGCTGGTAAATCACATGGCGATGTGAACTAGATTATTGACTCTAGTGCAAGTGGGAGACTGAAGGAAATATGCCCTAGAGGCAATAATAAAGTTATTATTTATTTCCTTACATATCATGATAAATGTTTATTATTCATGCTAGAATTGTATTAACCGGAAACATAATACATGTGTGAATACATAGACAAACAGAGTGTCACTAGTATGCCTCTACTTGACTAGCTCGTTAATCAAAGATGGTTATGTTTCCTAACCATGAACAAAGAGTTGTTATTTGATCAACGGGATCACATCATTAGTTGAATGATCTGATTGACATGACCCATTCCATTAGCTTAGCACCCGATCATTTAATATGTTGCTATTGCTTTTATCCATGACTTATACATGTTCCTTTGACTATGAGATTATGCAACTCCCGTTTACCGTAGGAACACTTTGTGTGCTACCAAACGTCACAACGTAACTGGGTGATTATAAAGGTGCTCTACAGGTGTCTCCGAAAGTATTTGTTGGGTTGGCGTATTTCGATATTAGGATTTGTCACTCCGAATGTCGGAGAGGTATCTCAGGGCCTTCTCGGTAATGCACATCGCATAAGCCTTGCAAGCATTGCAACCAATGAGTTGGTTGCGGGATGATGTATTACGGAACGAGTAAAGAGACTTGCCGGTAACGAGATTGAACTAGTTATTGGATACCGACGATCGAATCTCGGGCAGGTAACATACCGATGACAAAGGGAACACCGTATGTTGTTATGCGGTCTGACCGATAAAGATCTTCGTAGAATATGTAGGAGCCAATATGGGCATCCAGGTCCCGCTATTGGTTATTGACCGGAGACGTGTCTCGGTCATGTCTACATTGTTCTCGAACCGTAGGGTCCGCATGCTTAAGGTTTTGATGACAGTTATATAATGAGTTTATGAGTTTTGATGTACCGAAGGAGTTCGGAGTCCCGGATGGGATCGGGGACATGATGAGGAGTCTCGAAATGGTCGAGACGTAAAGATCGATATATTGGACGACTATATTCGGACATCGGAAGGGTTCTGAGTGGTTCGGGTATTTTCGGAGGTACCGCGGAGTTACGGGAATACGGGGAAGAGTATTGGGCCTTACTGGGCCTTAGTGGGAAGGAGCCAGGAGGTGGCGCGCGCCCCTCCCAAGCCCAGTCCGAATTGGACAAGGGGTTTGGGGGCGCGGCCCCCTCTCCCTTCCTTCTCCTCTCCCCTCCTTTCCCCCCTTCTCCTAGTTGGACTAGGAAAGGTGGAATCCTACTCCCGGTGGGAGTAGGACTCCCCTTGGCGCGCCCAAACCAGGCTGGCCGCCCCTCCCCCTTGGCTCCTTTATATACGGGGGCAGGGGGCACCCCATGGACACACAAGTTGATCTTCGTGATCGTTCCTTAGCCGTGTGCGGTGCCCCCCCTCCACCATATTCCACCTCGGTCATATCGTTGCAGTGCTTAGGCGAAGCCCTGCGCCGGTAGTACATCAAGATCGTCACCACGCCGTCGTGCTGACGGAACTCTTCCCCGAAGCTTTGCTGGATCGGAGCCCGGGGATCGTCATCGAGCTGAACGTGTGCCAAGAACTCGGAGGTGCCGGAGTAACGATGCTTGGATCGGTCGGATCGTGAAGACGTACGACTACATCAACCGCGTTGTTATAACGCTTCCGCTTTCGGTCTACGAGGGTACGTAGACAACACTCTCCCTCTCGTTGCTATGCATCACCATGATCCTGCGTGTGCGTAGGGAAATTTTTGAAATTACTACGTTCCCCAACAGGAATCCATCGATGATTGGATCAAGGACCATTGCGGCTGACCCGCCATGACGGATACTGGTCGGATGGTCTCTGCAATCAAAGGTGATCGGATAGGAAGACCATGGATTGAATTTTGGGGCGACCGGCTCCATCGCATAGACGTCCCTGAGTGCGCGCTTGCGTTCCCTCTTGGGGATGTGGGTAGCATATATCATGTTCACCGTTTTGACCTAAGGGGGAAACTTCTTTTGTCCCCCTGTGTTCGGTGGCCGAGGCTTCTCGTCATCGTCCTTGCTTTGCAACCCCTTCTCCTTGTTCTCGGCATTTAACTTGCCGGCCTGTTTGAAAACCCAACAATCTCTGTTGGTGTGGTTGGCTGGTTTTTCTGGGGTGCCGTGTATCTGGCACGGACGATGGAGTATGCGGTCCAGGCTGGATGAGCCCGAATTGTTCTTATTGTATGGCTTCTTCCGCTGACCAGACTTGGAGCCACTGAATCCGGCATTGACCGCCGTGTCATCGGTATGTTTGCCATTGTTTCGACGCTTATGTCTGTTGCGTCGTGGCTTGCCGTTGCTATCCTTGGATTTCAGAGGTGCCAGGTTCGTTTGCATTATTATTGCAACAGGCTAGCCAACTATCTTCGCCCGCACAGAAGCGGGTCATAAGTGTCGTAAGGGCTGCCATGGACTTCGGCTTTTCCTGCCCGAGATGTCGGGCGAGCCACTCGTCGCGGATGCTATGCTTAAAGGCCGCTAGGGCTTCGACATCCGGACAATCGACGATCTGGTTCTTTTTAGTTAAGAACCTAGTCCAGAATTTCCTGGCTGACTCTCCGGGCTGTTGGACTATATGACTTAAGTCATCTGCATCGAAGGTCGTACGTATGTTCCTTGGAAGTTGTCAAGGAAGGCTTCTTCCAATTCTTCCCATCTGCCAATGGAGTTTTCGGGCAGACTGTTCAACCAGTGCCGAGTTGGTCCTTTGAGTTTTAGTGGGAGATATTTGATGGCGTGGAGATCATCACCACGGGCCATATGAATATGGAGAATAAAATCCTCAATCCATACCGCGGGGTCTGTTGTCCCATCATATGATTCGATGTTTACGGGTTTAAACCCTTTCGGGAGTTCATGGTCCATTACTTCGTCAGTGAAGCAAAGAGGGTGTGCGGCGCCTCTATATTGGGCCACATCGCGATGTAGCTCCGATGGAGTCCGTCTGCGGTTTCCGGCTCGGGCGTGACTAGGCTTGTCACGTTCGAATAGGTAGCCGTCGTCACGTGTCGGGGCACGTCCTCGCGATCCGTAGATCGATCTAGTATGTCCTGCTCTATTGTCCAGTTTCTGCCGCAAGTCGTAGGTATGTCCCCGAGGTGTTTTATCTCTGCCCTTACGGTGAGGTGGAGCGGGCTGGTGTTCGGGTTGAGTTGCCGCTTTGTCCCGACCACGTGGTGGCCGGTCAGCCGCATTGTGCGATGATGGTACGGGCTCCAGTGCCTCATCGTCGAACTAAGGTAGCAATTGACGCTTCGGGTAGCTTTTGGTTGGGCGCTTGAGGCCGTATTCCTCGGCTGCCAGGACATCAGTCCATCTATCGTTTAGCAGATCTTGATCAGCTTGAAGCTGATGCTGCTTCTTTTTCAGGCTCCTTGCAGTGGCTATTAGCTGGCGCTTAAAGCGCTCCTGCTCGAGAGGTTCCTCAGGCACGATAAAATCCTCGTTGCCGAGGCTTGCCTCCTCCTCGGAGAGCGGAAGATAATTATTGTCCTCCGAATCTTTGTTTGTGGCCTGTTTATCAGGGCTAACTTGCCCATCTTCCCGTCCTTCTTGTTCGGAAGTTGCTTCAACGGGGTCTTCATTATCTTCGGCACCGTCCGGAGTGTTATCTTCTCATGTGCCGGTGTTACTATCTTTGTTGCGGCGTGAATTTGAGCGGTGCCGTTGACGCCAGCGCTTTGGTGGTATCGCAGGAGGTTTATCCTCAACTAGATCCTTCTTATTGTTTCCCTTGTTTGCTTCAGGTGTGTCCACCATGTATACGTCATACGAGGAGGTGGCCGTCCAACGTCCGATAAACGGCGGGTTTTGGGCCTCCTCTTCTCCGGCATCGTCGTCCATACCGTCGATGTCTTCGGAGCCGTAATCGAGCATGTCAGTTAGGTCCTCGACAGTGGCTATGAAGTGGGCGGGGGTGGGAAGAAAAATTCTCCGTCATCAGCCTCTATTTCGAACCGGATAGTATTCGGCTGTGAGCCCCCCGCTAAGGATAGTGCTCTTAACGAGTTTAACACGTCGCCCAAAGGCGAGTGCCGAAAAATGTTTGCGGAGCTGAATTCAACGATGGATGACTGATCGAGCTCGACGCTTGTGGACGCACATGGTTTAGAGCATGTAGCCGGAAACAAGTCCGAGGCTCCGGTGACACAGATTCCACTCGAGGATGGGTCTGTGTGCGGCTCTGACGCCGCTGGGACTGCTACATCCGTGGCGGGGTTGAGCTTCCCGTCTTTGGATGGCGCGATCTGCTCTGGATCTAAGGCCAGAGCGGTTACAGGTGCTATTTCCTGGGTATGGTCCGATGACAGATTTAGGTCATGTTCATCATGGTGGCAGGGAGCGGCTGCCGTGGTCTCGAATTCGTCGAAGATCAAGTCACCACGGATATCCGCTACGTAGTTCAGGCTTCCAAATCTGACCCGATGACCAGGGGCGCATCTTTTGATCTGCTCCAGATGGCCAAACGAGTTGGCCCGCAGTGCGAAGCCGCCGAATACGAAGACCTATCCGGGGAAGAAGACTTCCCTTTGGGCAGCATCTTGTAGATGATTGAAGGAGCCATCAAACCTTTCGACGATGGCACAATGGAACTCTCAATTAAAGCACCAATGTCGGTGTCAAAACCAGCGGATCTCGGGTAGGGAGTCCCGAACTGTGCGTCTAGGGTTGATGGTAACAGGAGACAGGGCACACAATGTTTACCCAGGTTCGGGCCCTCTCTATGGAGGTAATACCCTACTTCCTGCTTGATTGATCTTGATGAATATGAGTATTACAAGAGTTGATCTACCGCAAGATCGTAATGGCTAAAACCCTAGAAGTGTATGACTATGATTCTATATGTATCCTCTACGGACTAAGCCCTTCGGTTTATATAGACACCATAGGGGACTAGGGTTACATAAAGTCGGTTACAGAGAAAGGAATCTTCATATTTGGTCGCCAAGGAGAGTCCCATCCGGACACGGGAGAAAGTCTTCGGTCTTCGTATCTTCACAGCCCATCAGTCCGGCCCATGTCGAATAGGTCGGACGCCCGAGGACCCCCTAGTCCAGGACTCCCTCAGCTGGTTCTGAGGTAATACTTGATTCGAGGTCAAGATCTGATGAAATTGTGATTGGAAACGCACTTGACGTAGGGTCCGATGTGGGATCTGACCCGAGGTCGGGATCTGAGATCGGTTCCGGGGTAGAAGCCCTGGCGTCCGAGGAGTTCTCGAGCCGATACGGCCTCCAGCTAGAGAGAGCGAGATCGCCACGGGAGTCAGCATTATACCCCAAACTCCCGAACGTGATGACTTCGTTCGGGATGAACCTCTCGACACGGTCGAGATGGTCGGTCGAGTCGGCATGAAGAACGATGCTACCGAAAGCAAAGAGCTGGACGGGGACAAAGATGTCATTGCAGTTGATGTTGTTGTTGATCTACAGACGAGTCATCGATCCTTTTTTACCACACTGCAGGACTTCTATGGGCCACCAATGTCGATACTCAAACCGGTTGATCTCGGGTAGGGGGTGCCGAGCCGTGGATCTGGGAACGATGGGTAATAGGAGACAAGGGAGACGATGTTTACATAGGTTCGGGCCCTCTCGAAGAGATAAAACCCTACGTCCTGCTTTGATTATATTGATGTGATGGAGTATCAAGTACAAGATGATCTACCTCGAGATCGTTTGTTGTGTTCTAAACCCTAAGGCTGGTAACTGGGCCTCCATGGACTAAACCCCTCGACTTATATAGGCATCGAAAGTATCTAGGGTTACATATGGTCGGTGGCCAACTAGGAATACTATCAAAGTTATGCTTGAAGTATACACCAAGTCCTCGGTGGTTTCCTTTTTGCTTACAATGAGATCCACGGCTTCGGCTATCCTCCAAGCGATGGCTGGCAGGCCTTCAGTTTGGTCCATAGTCAACAAGGCGTATAGGTTAGCACCCCCTAGTCCGCGACACCCTCACCTTGGCTTGGGACAACATAATACGAGCCAGCGACAGTCATGGGGCTCTGGGACGGCGTCACCTCATAGATTTCTGATGGTGACGGCCAGAGACCGTCCCTCATAGATTTCTGATGGTGACGGCCAGAGAAGACTTGGCCGGTGGCGGCGCGTTATGGAAAGTGGCACAGATAAAGGAGAAGAATCAAAAGACAATGTTGGAGATTTATTGGTGGAGGGAGATGGAAGGAACCGTCTAATGAAGAGGCAATAAGTGGAAGGGGCAGCAAACCAGTGTGACGGGGTTAAAAAATAGGTGATTCGTCTATTTGAAGAAGGAAAACAAATATAATTGTTGAGGTGTCAGATTTGCTTAGGTGAAAGGCTACATGTTGATCTCTGATGTGGATGGACTATATGTCTAAGAGAAATCAAATAGTAAGGGCTTTCTATTTAGATATAATAGATACAGGTGTGTACATCATAATGATGCAGAAGCCTGAGGTAATCCTCTTTTTCTAAGAAAACATTAGAACATACTCCCTATTAATGTTATGTTCACTAACATATTACCCTTGGTTTATCGCGCCACAATATATGGATTTTCCAAACTTACTAATAATATTAGTGTTGTAGCATAGGATGAAGATCGAAGGCTCTGCTGCCACACGCAAAATTGGCAGTGAGCTCCTCCTCGTGGATGCCATGGAGTGCACGCACGACAGATCATCACCCAATTCTAACCAAAAGTTGTATAGAATGTTAATAACATAGCTCATATCTCTAATGCAGTATGACCCAACGACTCACGTCAGTTCAGTTAACTCTCGGCACATTCCACCTCAAAAAGAACACACCTCTCAATCTCATAATCTCTCATCGACTGTACACAAAGAAGAAGAAAAGCCTCGATCCTGAACCCTCAGGCGTGTGTTGGTGTTGCTGTGCAGCGTGCCTCTGACAGAAAATTCCACACATGTGTTTCTTAGTGCTCAAGACGACGACGAAGCCTTCGTGCCGTTCTGCTGCATCTCCCAGCTGTAGCTCGCCGACTTGCCGTCCTCCTCTTCGTTCTCCTCGCCGCCATCGCAGCTGTCTCCGACGGTCACCGACATCCCCCGGCTCGACACGGTGAGCTGCAGCGGCCCCTGAGGCGAGCCCGACTGCGACGAGCTGTGCTGCGACGTGGTGTACTGCTCCGGCCGTGGCCACTGCCCGGCCGACGTCGACTGCTGCTGGTCGCCATCGGATGCTCGCCGTGTGTGCAGCCTGTATTTCTGCAGGAAGATAATTTTATTTTCTGGTAAATGTTCTGATGCACATGTGGTCGGAAACATGTATAATTGTAGATTAGATTGATGAGCAGACAGAAGTTAATAAGAACAAACCTGCAGGTGGCTCTTGACCTCATCATTCGTGAGCCCATCCACCTTCATCATCTCCCTGATTTGCTTAGGAGTGGCCACTGCATCAACAGCAAAGCAAGATTTCAGCACACCAACCACGAAGAACATATCTGAATTGTCCAAAGCATTCCAACAAACAATGTGATTTACGAAATGCTCAACCCCCACCTTGCGGGCCCCCGAGGCGCTGGAGCGCGGCGACGAACCGGCGGTGCAGCTCCGGCGACCAGCACCGCCTGGCCTTCCGCTGCGCCGACTGCTGCTCGCGTTGAGCTCCAGCGTCAGTGACGGCGCTGCTGTCGGCACTCGGGGCGGCCGGGCAGGGCGCGTCGATCGCTGGAGATGAGAGGGACAGCTCCGGGACTGCCATGGCCGCCGCCTCTGGTCTATGCGATGATTTTGCTAAGGTTGGCAAGACATTCAGTGGCATGAATGCGTTAGACACCTGATGCAATTGAGATTGACAACTGAAGTTAGAAACAAGAAACAGGTAGACAGATATGGTATCTGAAATTGACTTCTTCCGAATATGAGCACGGAGATTAGATTGTTCTTGTGATGGGATGCAAAATCTGTTAGGATAAATTGACATCTTTTTTAAAAAAAAATGATACCTCAAAACCGCCACCAAAAAAGTATGATCTGAAGATGGCAAGACAAGCCATCTTGGAATATTTGTGGTGCAAAAATCTCCAAAATGAAAACTGCAAATGAGCTGAAAGAGCTAATTATCCTCCTTTTTTCTAGCTTGCTAGCACAAAATTTCCCACTTTTCACTGACGAGACGAGCTG
This sequence comes from Aegilops umbellulata, assembly GCA_032464435.1. Lineage (NCBI taxonomy): Eukaryota > Viridiplantae > Streptophyta > Magnoliopsida > Poales > Poaceae > Aegilops > Aegilops umbellulata. The sequence goes on from CP136058.1 coordinate 82,847,969, forward strand.
TAAAGTTTCCTGGTTTTTCAGTGTCATCGAATAGTTTAACAATTCGCCATCATTCTTGAACATTATATACAACTTTTTAGTATTTTTAGTTCTTGACATTATACTGCTACTTTTCCCCCTTTCCAAAACAATCTTAATTAAATTATATAGTTAGCATGATTAATTAAGCACAGGTTATAAACCCCCCAAAAATTCCACTTCGTTTATTCTATTTGAACTGACCACATCTCCTTTCAGTGCTCCATAGTTCTCATTTCATGGCTCTACCTTTTGGGCCTGTTTCTTGACGCTGTCGCCATTGCTGTTGCTGGTGCTGCTGTGGCTGCCGCAGGTCCAGAGCTGCGCGGAGCTCATCCAGCTCCGCTTGTCGCTCGCGTCTGCTTCCGTCTTGACGCCCTCCGCCTTCCTCTTTGCCGGCGGTGCAGGCGCCGGCGCCGGTGCGAGCAGCTGATCCGGAGCGGGTCTCCGGTGCTGCGCCACCTCATCTTTCAGCCACTCGATCACTGCACCCAACACGGCAGAAAAATAAAACTCAGCCAAATAATCCAATAAACCTGGAACTGTTTGCGGCCTGCGAGAGCGGGGCGGGCGGGCGGACGGACCGTCGGCGATGAGGTGGACGCTGATGGGGAGCTCGCGGCGGAAGACCTCCATCTTGGCCTTCTCGGCCTCGAGGCTCCGGGCGCACTCCTCGAGCCTGGCCACCTTCTCCGCCGAGCTGGACCTGGCCACGGCCGCCCTGAGAGAGTCCGTCACCGTCTTGGCCGCCAGCGCCCGCAGCCGGTGGTCCTCCCCCGCTCCGCTGCCGCCGTTGAGGACGACGGCCTCCTTCTGCACCGCAGATGACCCCATCGCCGCCGCCAGTCCAGAGGTCCCTCTCCCCGCACGCGACGCAGCACGCACGATCGACCCCGGCCTCGCTCGCGCAGATCCACAACGACGGAGAGGAGGTGCTGGTAGGAGTGGAAATGGAGATGGTGGTGCCGTTTGCGTGCTGGTGCCGCGTTTATACCGGAGGAGGAGACGGTTCAGGTGGCCGGGGCGGAGGGCAGAATGGTCATTTCGGAAAGGAACAGCATGGAATCGTCCACGGAAGATACTGCTGTCTTCTTTCTTGCTCCCTACTACTACTCTCCTACTTATCCTTGTAATAAATAAATAAAAACAAAAACAAAAAAATCGTTGTTTGACAATTCACTGGTTTTTGTTACGGGAAACAATGCACGGGGTTTATTACCAAGCTGCCCAGGACTTTTCTAGCTAATTGTAGAAGTTGGTTTATTTGGGAGTTGCACTTGGTTACTTACACCATTGTACAACGCGGTAGTGAAGATTTTACAAGAATCTAGAAAATATTTTGTTATAATCCTATGTAGTAAAAATAAATTCTTATAAGAGAGGGTATACATTTTTTAGGTGGTAATAATACTTTTATTATTATTATTGGCATAGATGGTTTGCATTTATGGGGGTGACAGGGGCAGGACGGTAAAGTGGAGGGGGAGGTGGGAGTCGGAGAAAAGAAGATGCTGCCCGCATGCGGTGTGGATGGATGTGGTTGGCAGGCGGGGGCAGAGGCAGAGGCGTTTCGTCGCGTAACACAGAAGAGGCGTCCAGATACCGCCTCCTCCCACGCGCCCGCGGTGCCCCGTCCCCCGGAATCTTTTCCCGCCTTTTACGACACACCCCCTCTAGGTTCCCATAATACCACTCAAAGGCACTCCTCTTCATCTCGGAATCTTTTCTTCTTTTCTGCGAAGCACGATGCGTCCATAACGCCACTGTTGGTCGTTAAGAGAAGCTTTCTTGAACACTCCCTCAACGGTTGTGCAATATTGGAAGAGATGGAGGGGCCGGATGACGGTTGATGGCCGGAAGATTCCCTCTGGCTGTCATGCGTATTCCGTGGTCCATTCGGCCAAGGAATCGCGGTGTCTCGGCTCGGCTGCTGTGTTCAAGATCCGGCTGGTGGAGTAGGTGAGACGTTGGTATCCAGTCGGAATAACCAACGGGATAAACGCAGGGCCACGTGGCTACCGCCATTGTTAGCTCCTATCCGAGCTTAGACTTGTTGGTGCTGGCCTGCTGCATGAACCTCCCAAAAGTTCGTATCGTCCTACTTTTTTCCTTTCAAAATTGTACTCCCTTCATAAACTAATATAAAAGCGTTTAGAATACTAAAGTAGTGACCTAAACGCTCTTATATTACTTTACAGAGGAGTACCATATTTTTTCTTTGCATATGTAACTTTAGATGGACTTTTATGTATTTGGTGTAAACATGTCTACGGTTTTGCTCAATTTTGTTGATTTTTGTGCATAACGAAAGGTGGTTGTGCTAGTAAGCATGTACTATGCCTTTCGCTTCGCCGCTCCTTCAAAATAACCATTCAAAAAAAATACTTCAAAATGATCGTATGTATAATATCCTTGTCAAAAATAAAATTGAGCGCATCAAATATAATTGCTATTTTTGTTCATTAAAGCTCCAGTAACGAGTCGTAGATTTTCTATGGATTTATTCATACTTTCAATGGCGATGTTTGTTCAGTGAAAGGAGACGTTTTCGATGACTACAAAGACGTCTATGATGACTTCATCAATCTCACAATGACTGTGTGTGCATGCATTTATAAGGTGGGTATATTTGTATATGTATGATCATCTACGTCTATATTATGTTAAAGAAAATGTAGATGGTGCCAAAGATACGTTGGTTGTCATTTACGAACCGCCGAAGATATTGCATCACCCATAATCCACTTGCCGCCACCCAAAACGATAGGGGACGAAGCCCCCCTTCCTTGACGTGGCGACATCAGCAACTACGACATAGTTAGGGAGAACGGTGTAGGAGGACTGGCTACCGCAACTCTGCTGATGCAATGTGCCACCACCTGCCGCCGCGATCGTACGCTGGGGACTTATGTGCAGAACAAAACACTAGGTGCGAATCTCTTTGCCGCCGCTACAACTAGTGTCCGACAAGCGACAAGATGAGAGAGTAGAGCTTCGCCATGGGCCGCTGCCCACATCACCTAGTCTGAGTTGCCGCGTGCAATGCTAATTTTTTTTGCAATGTGTGTTAACAAATTTTACCGTCCGAGTAGAGAAGCAGCTTATTATTTCATGGTTAGGAGGGCAGTGATACGCATCTCACGAGAGATCAAGCTACAGGTTTGATGCTTTGGTGTCTCATAAATGTGAAATAATTCTTTAGTAAGAGACGACGTTTTTGTCGATAGCGAGGTGTATGTGATGACTTCGTCAACCTTAAGACCCGTCGTATGTACATGTTTATGAGCGTCTGTGTTGTATTGTTTTTCTCAAAAAAACTTAACCTCCGAGTAAAACATTTTACATTCAGTTAATTAGTGCCCATGTTGTTCAATTGCGAAATCTAACCGCCACAAATATTTTCTTTGTGAAATCTAAACAATTTCATCAAATTTCTATGAGAATATGACCGATAAGATGGCTAGCAGCACCTCACCGACGCGTGGGTTCGGAGCCTGAGGCTCGCCCATGGCTCTGGTTCCTTCTTAGCCGACTCCGGATGTGAGTATCAATTATTTCGCAAAAAAAGTTGTGTGTATTAGACTTGTTGCCTAATTATGTCGATGAACAAGATGTGCATTTTCAATGGATCAGAATGCACCTCCAAGCATGGAATTGGAAAACCCCATAATCGAGCACGGGGTGGATAGGGTGGTCTTGGCTGTTCAAAGACGCGGAGAAACTATTGGCAAAAGGATAAGGATTCCATGTACGACTGGGCCGGCAGAGAGAGCGAGAGATGGGCATATTGTTCCTGCCATTGATAAGAGGACACGGCAAAGAGAGAGAGAGAGATTCTTTCTCTCTCTAAAAACAATGAGACAATCTAACGTCACGTTTCTCGAGCTACAAAGATTCCTCTCTTTATTAGATGAAAGCCTGAAAGAAGAGGGTGAACCACCATAAAGATTCCACTTCCTACCGCATATGTGCAGGTACTTCGTTTAGTGCCAACACTAGCTCTTTTTTCAGATTGATTTAGCTAACATTAAACGGGTCCGAAGTAGTATTGCGTATCAACTTGAATTTGCTGTCCAATGACTCTCTGATTGAATCCAGGGCCTAGACCCGATGGGCTTGCCCGTGGGCTGAGCTTGGGCCTGAGTTTTGAACCCACCAGCAGGGCCTGGACGGGCTTGGGCTTGCATATTGGCATTTTAAGAAAGAGGCCCGGCCCATGGCCCTAAGCCCTAAGGGCTTTTTACCAGATGGGCCGGGCTTGGGCTTGAAAAGTAGGCCCAATGATAGGGTCTGGGAGGGCCTGGGCCTCAGTTTTCTGTCATGGACTTTTCAAGGCTCGGCCCAAGCCCGGCCTGGCCCGGCCCATGGCCAGGTATACGGACGGTGCACTGATCGGCTCGGTGCTAGGTGTGCTTGCGGGGAGAAATTCATCTGGTTGTCTGTCATAGGGCTCAGCTTGCTAGAGATTCATGCACCGCTTTTTGCCCAAGCAAGCATGGTTTTGATTCAAATTGTTGGACCCCAATTGCTTCTATGTTTTTTACCTCTATGATGAAACGTGCTTCTATTGACTCAGAGTATCTCTAGCAGACCCTGTATAATGCCGACCCGCAAAATATGTTTACAGTTCGCGGAAAACCGGATTTGCGAGCCGGCGCAGGCGGCGGTCGAGCAGACCCTACAAAAGGGACCCGTAAAAAACCCGATCTGCTTGTTTCAGGCCCGCTGACGCAGGAGGAAGTGACGAGGGCAAGCTCAGGCGTGTGGCGGCCCTCCGGCGTGATCCCGCCGGCTAGTTTGGCCGGGATCGTAGGCGTCGGCCCGACGGCGGGGAGTGGGGAGAAGCGCGGGGCGTGGGGAAGAGGGGCGGCGGTGGGTGGGGAAAAGCGCGGGCTGAAATGTCCGCCCCGCCAACCGCTACCGCTATATATAGGGCGCCGACGGGGTGAGGGGGACCCGCATTTTCACGGATTGGGGCGGGGATTATGCCGCGCCCCTCAAAAAAATTTACGGATCGGACGCGTTTACCGAGTCTGATCGGGTAGCATTTTTCGTGCCAACCCGTATTTTGACGGTTATTTTACAGGTCACGGCTTTATACGAGATCTGGTGGAGATGCTCTCATAAGGCATATGGAGACCCCTATTGTGGGTGTGTGAGCGCCCACACCATATTTAAAAAAAAATGATACGTCAATAGATTAAAAAACAATTTTGAGTCTATCTGAACTTGAAGCCAGACAGGGAGATAAGCACAGTCGTGCATCCTCACCTAATTCCGGACTCCGCCAAAGAGATAACCTAAATCCTATTATCATATGCAGAAAACACAATTTCCCCGTTGGACTTTTGGCGGCACGAAAGGGCAGATTAAGCAGAGTGAGTAAGAGACACGCACGCATGCACCGGCTTACTGCTCGTTAACCCCAAGGGTGGGTGGGCATGAACATGATTAGGTTTGGATCCTTGGAGATTCTGGTGGTGCCCCCACGTCCCTTTGGACGCAAGCATGGGACTTGCGATCAGATGCCCTGGATCTGGATTCCTTGCTTCGGTACTACTATTAGTACAGGTACAGCAGCTTATCTCGTCGATCGACAGCTTGTCGCACCAACGAATCTTGAGAGGTTCCGTCGGTGCACCTGCACTACTGCATGCTCCACAGGGCAGTCATGTGGTACTATCGAGCATCATATCTAATGCAAGATTTGTGCATATGAGTCAATAGTGATGACAGTCTTAAATCCTCGACAGTGTCGATTGTTTTTTTAGCCTATGACAGTGTACATTGTTGGGTGGCTGTTTTTAATTGTTTTAGCTCAAAAAAGTACTTAGGCACGCCACTATTACCGAGTTCAGGCCATTGTACAAGAGCATCTACAGCCGGACTTGGCAAATCCGCCCTTATACGTGCGCGGACTCGCACCAGCACGCCCGGCAGACAACGCAGCCGGACAACCCCTCATATGTCATGCCCGCATCCACATACCTTAAATCCAGACTCGCAAATACATAGAAATCCATGCACATCTATTATACACGCCAATGCTGCACGTAAATAACAAATATTTGTATAAAAAATACATAGTTCTTACATAAATTTTATTATAAGTGCACAACTCAAACATTAGCTCATTGGTTTTTGTTGTGGGTCCATGTATGCCCCACAAGATCCCCGAGTAGCTGTACGTGCACCTCATGACCTCGAAGATTCTGATGCATCTGCAGAAAGTTCATAAATACATAGTTCTTACATAAATTTTATTATAAGTGCACAACTCAAACATTAGCTCATTGGTTTTTGTTGTGGGTCCATGTATGCCCCACAAGATCCCCGAGTAGCTGTACGTGCACCTCATGACCTCGAAGATTCTGATGCATCTGCAGAAAGTTCATAAGCTGATTTGCATCTTGATCTTTCGGGATTTGAACTTGTCCTTAAAGGCAATAAAACCATTGGTTTGGGTTACACCATCACCCTTATCCTCGACAATCATATTATGCAAAATAACACAAAATGTCATCAGTTACCATGAAGTTTCTGATTCCCACATCATTGCAGCTCCAGGAACAATTCCCCAACGAGTATGATGCACTCCGAATGCCCTCTCTACATCCTTCTTAGCTACTTCCTGTATTTTTGCAAATTGGCTTTATTTGTTGCCTAGTGGTTCGGATATGGTCTTCACAAACGCCGCCCACTGAGGAAAGATGCCATCGGCAAAATAGTATCCCATGTTGTAGTCAAGACCATTGACAATTTAGTTGCACGGTGGCAATTCTCCATTACAAAGCCTCCTGAACACAGGAGATCGTTGAAGCACATTGATATCGTTGTGAGAACCTGACATTTCAAAAAAAGCATGCCAAATCCATATGTCGTGTGATGCCACCGTTTTTAGTATGATGGTCGCCTCTTTGGTGTGACCTTGATACATTCCCCGCAAATATTTGAGGCAGTTCTTCCATTGCCAATGCATGCAATTAATTGATCCAAGTACTCCTGAAAACCCTCTGCCCCCCCCCCCCCAACAGCTAACAACTTTTCTATGTGCTGCACATTTGGTTATCTGAGATGCTCTGCTCCAAACACCTGCACCATGGTACGGGCAAACCTGACAGTAGTCTTCAGGCATGTGCTCTCCGATATTCGGACCATCTTACCAACGACATCTGCGGCAGTACCAAGTGCAAGCATTCTCACAGCAGTCGTGCATTTCTGCTTAGCAGAAAAAGAAAGTTGGACGCATCAATAGTGAGCTTGAAGTAGTCATCGTGTGCCTCCACCCCCTCCGCAATGCACAAAAAATGATAGTTTGTGCATCCGAAAATGGAGACGAAACCATGGATCATTTGGAAAAGTTGGGGCCAGAGCAAAGTAGTCCTTGTGCAGTAGCCGTACTCCGAAGACCCGATTCCGATTGATAACTCTTCTTCCTTTGATTGAGCCCTTGAAGCTGAGAATGTGCTCCATTTCCTCTTGCATGCTTATGAGCATGATCATGTCCACTTCTTCGTCTGAATACGATGAATCAAAGAATTCAACTTCAATCATTTTATCATGCTTCGTCGGTCCATACTCCTCGTCTAACGAAACATCGTAATTCATCACTTTCCCTACAAATAAATGACAAAAAACCGGGTCGCACATTCTGTCAAACACATAGAGCGCAAGGGGCAGCCCGATAGTTGCCGGACGTACTGTGGTGGCGTCCGGCTCAGCGACGATGTCCGCGACGGCGAGCACGGGGTGAGAGAGGACTGTTGTGCCGGTGTTGGCGACGCTCAGGCTCGGAATGGTTGCGGAGCAAGAGTGACGGCGGAGCTACGAGACCTCCGACGCGAAAGAGGAAGAAGAGAGGAGAGAGCAAATAGATCCCATAGTTCGAGGGGGTAGATTTGATGCAATTTATGATGAGGTAGGCATGTCGGGTCTGACGAGGCGGACGCACCCGAGCGCCCCCGGGCATTCCATATTCGTCCCATATTTGGATTGGATATGAGAGGTGCCAATCAACCAGGACGTTTCAGACCGGTTTGAGGCGCCCGTCTGTGTCGTTTTTTTTTACCAGTCAATGACCGCGCCGTCCGCCCGGCGTATGGGGAGGGGCGAGGGTTTAAGATGTCCGGTTGTAGATGCTCTAAGCAATCATTCTAAGTGTTGGTCCAATCGAGTTAGGCCTTCTTGATTGCGTTAAAAATACATCTCCTGCAGTTGTCCAAGTTCCAAAAGGTTCGGCACCATGAGCCGCCCCGTCCGATTTGTCAATGTCAAAAGATCAGCACGTAGATCTCTTGTTAGTCAAATAATAATGACCTCGCATCCAATTCCAAACACGCTAAACAATACAGTTGCACCACTAATTACTTACTTATTGGTACACAGTCACACTACTCCATCGAATCGTTGGATGTTAATGACAGCCCCAAATCCTCTTGTAGGAGTAGCTAGCAAGCAAAAATGTCTCTCTCTCCCCCGTGGATGGATCATGCATTCATGCATGGATAAGTAGTGGTGGAGTCCATTTGTTGATGGGCCTGTACGTCAAGATAATGCATGATGCTGCCACCCTTTGCAGGAACCGTGGCTTTTGGCGGAAAGGGCTCCAAGGGGCACGCACGCGTGGATCGCGCGCTGCAAACAACGATCGATCGCTCACATTCTTTTGGTGATAAGGCGAGCTAGAGATTCCGTTACCTTCTCTTCCCTTCTATTTCCATGGACGGGGAAGGGGACCAAAGCAAGAAGCTAATTGTAGAGAGGAAGATATCACACTCTCACTTGCTTTGCCACAACGTTAATATATAAGAAACAAATTGAAAATGTGTTTCAAGTGTAGCCGATATTAGTTGTGTTGTGCTTAAGAAGATGCAATTTTTTTTTCTTTCCACAAGGGGGTTTACCCCAAGAAGATGTAATATATTGCTAGGTTAGCTATGATCAGCAAAGGGTTCTGCACCTATCGAGATCCTTATCGTATCTCCAAGTCAAATGTGGCTGCAAGCATAGACCACTAGCAACATATACGGGCTAACTTTTGTTATGGTGTTTGTCAATGTCATGGTAAGTGCCCTTTCAAACCACTTTAGATGTCCGCTTAAAGCTTGGCCACCTTACCCAGCACTATGAGCCACTCCTCCTTGCAGGTTGTACTACTTAGTAAGTAGTAGTACAAACTACTTCCTCTGTTTCTAAATATAAATTGGAGGGAGTAGTAACAAGTGGAACTTTCCATGTGTACTCTTTCGACTATATTTTACCGTACTTCACGTCACTTATGGTAGGATGATGATACATATGATATGAAATAGCCGGAGTATATTTGTGCATTATCTGTTGTTTATGGGTTATGTACACCACCAGGGGCGGAGCTTCGTGGGGGCTATCCCCCCCCCCCCCCTTCCTCTAGGAAAATCTTAAGTGTACCCCAAATATTATTAGGCTTGAATATCTAAGATTTCTCAGGGTTCATGCATAACTTATCTTCTTCGCCCCATCAACTCTGATTGCCTCCTCAATAATCTTCATCAAGCTCCGACACTGTACACCACAACATTTTTATTCGAGGGAACCTAGTTAGAAAATACTTGCAAGCTCCCATGGATAAATATGTTATTTTCTGTTAATAGTAGCACTGTCCTACCATGTCAATGACCAGGGTCCAAATCCAAGCACTTAAGTCCTTGTAGCACATCTGAAAGCTGAACATGTGGACCGGTGATTGATTAATTGGAAATTTTGGCCCTTCCAGGTCTCAAGAGCCAGCCCCAAGGCCTGCAAAGAACAAGAAAAAAAAAACTAAGACCATTTTCAAGGGCAGAAGAAGAATCTTTGAGATCCTGAATTTTACTCCGAGGACTTGTACATCTTGTCTTCTTTCTCTATCCGTTGAATTATGCGCCGGAGATTAGGATCCTTTAAACAAACATGGCGCTAGAGATTCTTATATGTTATCTTACCTCATCTTAAAACCTAATTTATTAGTGGGGATGAGGTGAGATCAGATCCTGATCCCTTCCTTGTGGTTGGACCATAGAAGCTTGGAGGCGCATGCCATCCATAGGAAGGGGTAATATATATCCTTTTGTGGTGTGAAGGTGCTGCCATGGAGCACTCACTCAAGATTCTTTCACAGGATTGTGACAGGGCACCACCCAATGAATTCATTACTGTAGTACTACCAATTAAGTGAAAAAAATTTATGAGTCTGTCTCATCTATCCTTTCTTAATCGGTGTGAAGTCCTAAAGAAATAGGGTAAAACAATGTCAACGAATTGCATACAAGGAGCATAAAAGCAAAGCTGTAGTGGTTGCACCAGCCCAGGAGACTCAGAAATTTGTGTTGTGACTTTGCTCGCACGGAAAATTTTAGGGCAGAGGTTTCGTTTCTATTCCCCTTGTTTATAAATATAAGTCTTTTTAGATATTTTAATACAAAACTACATATGGCTGTATATAGACATATTTTAGAGTGGAGGTTCGCTCATTTTGTTTCGTATAGTTTGAATTGGAATCTTTAAAAAAGACATGTATTTAGAAACGGAGGGAGTAAATCATAATTTCTTTTTTGTAAACTCAAGTACTCAACACTTTCTGGACGGTTTGCTTGGAGAAGAAAACAAACAGCTAGAGAGATTCTCGTTTCCGCGGGGAAAAAGAGGAGGGAATTCACGAGGTGGACTCGCATGTTGCTTCTGTCGGCTTCTCTATTCTATGGCGTGCTAACGTGGCCGTCTGTCAGTGAGACAGGCGCATCGAATCGCCGCATAGCTGGACCCGCCACTTGGTTAAAGAGGAATATATCCACAGGTCAGTGCTTGGCCAGATGCAAAGGAAAACGGAGCACGGATGTGGCTGTGTATGCGGCAGTTTGTGACCGTCCTCATGCACTGGATTCAGCTGCACCCAAATTCCCTAGGAACAAAAGCGAGGCCTGGCAATTTTACTAGTACTACTACTAGATTCTCTGTTTTTGTGAGAATTTTTTACTAGATTTTCGTTCGGAGAAAAAACTAAATCCTGTAGGGGCTCCAAGTGATCGATGTCCTATGCTAAAATTCGCCTACAAACTCTTCTGATTGATTCATTGTACGACTGGCTTCGAAAAAGCCTTGCAGTTTCTTTTTTCGTTTTGCAGTGTCTTGATAACCCTAACTCGAACTCAGTTGTAGTTGTGGCTTCCGACTAGATAGAAAGATACCGTCCCCGTTTTTCTACCAACACCAACTCATTTTCAATCCTATGCTTTTCTTGGTAACTGCTAGATTGATGTAACATGGTACTGGTAGCACCCAAGGGAAAGATAGCTAGCACTAGAGATATGCGCGTCAAGCTCAGCTGCCGGAATCAGAAAAGAAGAAAGAAGAAATTCTTTTCGATCTGCTGCTTTCCGCGAGAATCTCATGTGAAGTTGGAGAATATTTGAGCCATCAAGGGTGATGGTCTGATGGACATCCATGGACCATGCCTTCTACCTTTGGTTTCTCGTTGTATATTTCTTCTTGGATATTGACTTTAGGGGCACTGTTGTGTTTCTTTTACGCATAGGTGATAGGTAGAAGAAACAAAAATCAGAATTCGGAATTGCCTTGTCCCCCGAAATCTAGGTCCTGTGGACTGTATGTAGGGGTCGGCTACCGCAGCTATAGAGAAGAATCAAAGGCATGTGCCTCCATAAGAAGGCACATCATTTGTAAAGATTCATGTTCCAAAAAAAATAACATTTGAGATTCAGGATAGGTAACTCGACTTGGCAAAATATCGCCGATTCTAGAACCGCTCATTTTTACAACGCCCATACAAAGCCAGGCTATTATTGTATTACTCGCGCGTTGCTTTGTCGAAGATGGAAGAATCTTCTGAAGTCTCATTCCCCATCTCCTTTCAAAGGAAAATGGCCCAATCTTCGTGCAAAAAGAAAGATGTTGGCCATGATCGGATCGGGTAAGATCTCAATCAGTCTATTGGACTGCACTCATCCTCATCCACACGCAGTGAGCCTATTATGCGACTCCAATTCCCATTTTGTTCTGCTCCTGCATGCACATGTTGTTCCAAACCAAAACGTTGTTTGGGGTCTATTGAAACGCGGAAAACAATCTATCAAGAACAATTTGGTCCCCATGGGGTTTAGTGGATAAAATAAATCATGTTTGAGATGGGTGTGGTATTAGATGGGAAGATTATTTATACTCCTACCTCTGTTCCATCTATTTCGAGAGCACGAAGATTCACATGCCTATATATTAAGGTAGAAAATAATGTTGATTTTACGGAGATCTAAAAAATATGGCACGTTGGAAGGACAATACCAACTACTCCGTCCGCTTCAAAATAAGTGACTCAATTTTATATTAATTTTAATACAAAGTTAATATAAAGTTGAGTCACTTATTTTGGGACGGAAGAAGTAGATCATGATGCATTTCAGCCCTTCCCATAGAAACAAGTGCCAAGTGTTTCTGAAGAAAGCAAAATATAGGTGTCACGTACAAACGAAAACTTCTCATCAACCTATTGTTAGCCCAAAGCTTGTAGGTTTATACTACCCATAGTGTACCATATGGGACCTTCCTCTTTTTATAGACTTTAATGTGTGGCTTTCTAGAAGAAATCCTACTCGTCGATATTGTAAGATTATCTCTCAAGATCTACTATTCACCGCCTTCAGTGTAAACCTGATCATTTGTCGGGCCGGGTCGGGTTCGGGCCGGGCTTGACAAAACCCGGGTCCGGCCCGGCCCAGCCCGAAGTACATGAACAGTGACATTTTTTAATTAAATTAATCAATTTTGGGATATTATATTAATTTATTATACCTATATTTTAAATAAAATATGTTTTTATATATATTTCGAGCTTTATTCGGGCATTCGGGACGGGCTTCGGGTCAGAAAATGAAGCCCGAGCCCGGCCCGAATGTCGGGCTTCGGGTTCGGGCCGGCGGGCCGGGTTGTCCATGACCAGGTCTACTTCAGTGTGCGCTACATAACTCCTCCCTGAAGTGCACCATCATCGGCCAAGCACTACTATACATCATCGGGGCCACTCACCTTCTCTCACACCTGTCGACGCACACACAAACATTTGCCCAAATCGCCACCGCTTGCCGCGTCGCGTTGTCTCGCTCGAGTCGCCACCTCTATCGGTCTATTGCTGCCCGCACATCCTTGAAACCCCACAACACCAATACACCTTCTCCCGAATCCCCACACCCCAACCGTAACCTTCTTAGAGCCACCTCAAACTTTAGTAGCCCGTAACCGCCTTGCCTTCATGATGTTAGAATAAATCCGAGGTGTTTCGTCGATCTACCGAGGACCAAGCAATCACACGAGCACGACACCGAGATTTGTTAACGAGGTTCATCATCATGGCTACATCCCCGGGGCCTGACTACGGGCGCTCCTCCCCGTGACACCGTCACAATAGCGCACCCCGGCCGCCCGGGCGCCGGCACACGCCGCCGGCTCCCCCGCGTGCCCGTGCTATTATGTTGGCATATGTTACATCGTGTGTCTACCCCCGCTATATATGAGAGGCCTAGGATACAAGTGTCCTACTTGGACACGACTCCATATCCTGTCCACACACCGTACGACTCTAAGTCCAACTGTAACCTAATTTGTACAATAATATTCGACATAATTCTAACAAACTCCACCTTGGCGAATATTCTCCTCCACTTTGAATTCGTCCGTGCGTCGAACCTCCATGTACATTGGACTTGAGATACGCCATGAGCACCACTGCTACTCCCAGACTCCATGTGACTCCACCTGCAACTGTAGTCCCTTCTCGTCTTTTTCACAGTCAACACTTAAGCAAAAATTAAGTTCCTCGTTACTCTACCTTGTGCTCCTAACTTCCGGAGTATCCGTTCAACACCATCACACACCGACCACTGTCTGCGTGAAAGTGAACAACTCACATATTGGACGCCACATATAAGAGTTACCTGAACTCAACATCGCCGCTCTTTCATAACCGTCTGTCTGAAACTTGAAAGAATTTCTCCGTCGCCCTGTGTCACCCTGAGTCAAATTCGCAGTTGTCTCATCCTTTTTCCGGGTGGTCTCTGACATGCCCCATAGCTATAGCACTCCGCCTCCTTCTGTCCTTGTCATCAGCACTTTGCCATGTGCACTGAAACATCACAGAATATACGGCCATGTACTCTCCCAGCTTTTGACAATTTTAGACTCTCCGCCACTTTCTCAGATTCACCATGGTCAACTCTTGTCAATCAACCGGCACCGATAGACCCAGTCACCAACTCGAATCTGGTACTCGTCAACACTGCTTCAGCACCCCCTGCACAATATGTCTGACCACATATCTGACCACCAGTGCATTGGCCTGTCGTTGTGTCCCGTGCTTACCGCACGCCTCGCCGCTATCACCGCGCCGAGCCTCTGCTGTCCTGGTCGAGTCTCCCGGGTAGCTAGCCCACACTGCCTCAACCCCCACTGCAGAGAACCACCGATCATCACCGACCGATGCCGAGTATCACGTCTCCATCAGACCACTGGTACCCAGTCCGACCCACGTGTCTCTCGCCTTCCCGCTGAAATAAGCTTCGACTCTCCATGCATTTACGCCGTAGCCCCTCCATCAGCACAGAGTGAAGTCATCCATCAGACTCCAGCTCCACCTTCAACATGACTCTATGTAGCTGGCCACGCTATCCTACGCCCTGTCGACTTCAAGCTCTCTCATGTGTACACCGCCTTGAATCAACCATGCGCCATAGTCTTGTCGAAGCCGCACAAGCCCTTAGACCTGCACCACGTGTTTTCACGCCCCAGAAGTCGGTCACCATCAGCATCACGCTCCTATGTCGTCGTCGCTGAAATCACCACTGTCTTCTGCTTTGACCAACATCCACGTCGATTCGCTAGACTGTCCAGTCCGACCCAGCCGAAATTATCCGACTGCAACCATGCTCCACCCTGCGTCGTGTCCGCCTGCACATCTCCGTGCATTGCTTGACGCCCTGTGTATGCATGATCCTGTCACGACGAGCTCCAGACTCCTGCGAGCCTTATACGCACGTCGCCTGTCTTGATTTCCATTCAACCATCATGCCGAACAACACTGCCGCTGCATTCCAACCATCTTCACGATCCACGTACAAAGCAAAGAATTCCAAAAGAACCCGGATCCTTTTTGTTTCCTGTAACACATAAGTTTCTTGAACTATTCTTTTCATTCTTCACACACGTACCCATTTGATCCATGGCCATCAATGTTCACGCCTTGGTGACAAGACAACACCAAACGACACCCTTTGACTGCAGCAGAACAGTATTTCCCTTTTTTTACCAACAAATCCAACATGCACGCATTCTGCTCACGTAGAGGTTCACGCCTAGCTCTTGCTCCACCTGGGAGCCCTCCAACGCTGGCGCACAGAACGCTGGTTCGCCACCTGACCAACTAGCACAGCCGGTACGGCCTCCAGCCGTCTTGCAGCCCACAAGCCAGCCCCGCCTGGGCCAGCCCGCCAGCACTTGCGGCCTGCCAGCCCATCATCCGCGCTGGCCCCTCCACCGCCAGGCTCCAGCCTATGGCTTCCACGCGATTCCCGATCGAAGCACGTACGATCCCTGCCGCCGTGTACCCTAGCTGCTGCCACGCGCACTGCTGTTGTGCACGAATCCCGGCTACAAGCTCGTACATGTTGCATGTTGTTCCGATCTCGCCGATACGCTTCCAAATCAAACCGATCTTCTTGACTTTCCGTCGACTTAATCTCCGAGATTTCCCCCGAGTTCCGATCGCTCGACACATCATAGATCAAATGATTTTTCTGCAACATCCCGGCTAATCACCTCTAGATCAACGAATCCATAGCTCATGATACCACTTGTTAGAATAAATCCGAGGTGTTCCGTCGATCTACCGAGGACCAAGCAATCACACGAGCACGACACCGAGATTTGTTAACGAGGTTCACCGTCATGGCTACATCCCCGGGCCCTGACTACGGGCGCTCCTCCCCGTGACACCCTCACAATACCGCACCCCGGCCGCCGGGCGCCGGCACACGCCGCCGGCTCCCCCGCGTGCCCGTGCTATTATGTTGGCATAGGTTACATCGTGTGTCTACCCCCGCTATATATGAGAGGCCTAGGATACAAGTGTCCTACTTGGACACGACTCCATATCCTGTCCACACATCGTACGACTCCAAGTCCAACTGTAACCTAATTTGTATAGTAATATTCGACATAATTCTAACACATGAGAGATGCCATGACCAACCACATCACCTCTATCTGCGGCTCGCCTCCGTTGGCAACGTCATGGCTGGTTGGGGCATCTCCAGCTATTTGAAAAGGGGAAACTTTTCAAATACCTTCTTATGGAGGCCCAAGTCACATTAGTACTATTCAAAGTTTGATTTGTCTGAATTAAAAAAAAAAGTTTGATTTGTCTTTTTTATTTATCAATATATATATATATATATATATATATATATATT
Organism: Aegilops umbellulata; assembly: GCA_032464435.1. Lineage (NCBI taxonomy): Eukaryota > Viridiplantae > Streptophyta > Magnoliopsida > Poales > Poaceae > Aegilops > Aegilops umbellulata. Next base: position 82,864,474 of record CP136058.1, read on the forward strand.
AGATTTGGATTTAAAATTTCATACAATGTTAGATATGAACTGTAATTGCATCCTAATACATTTTCATAAATTTTCAATGTTTCTTTTTCTAGAGATCCACCGGTAGTACCAAATGGGCGGTGCATCGGATATGTTACCTGCTCAACATCGCAGAACCCGTGAAATAGGTTGATCCCATCGTCATTTTTCTACCAACACCGACTCATTTTCAATCCTATGCTTTCTTTAGTAACTGCTAGATTGATGTAACATGGTACTAGTAGCACCCAAGGGAAAGATAGCTAGCACCAGAAATATGCGCGTCAAGCTCAGCTGCCGGAATCAGAAAAGAAGAAAGAAGAAATTCCTTTCGATCAGCTGCTTTCCGCGAGAATCTCGTGTGAAGTTACAGAGAATATTTGAACCACCAAGGGTGATGGACATGCATGAACCATGCGTTCTAACTTTGATTTCTCGCATTTTTTTTCCTGGATCTTGACTTTAGGGGCAGTTGTTTTTGCTTTTATGCATAGATACAAGAAACGGAATTCAGAATTCGGAATTGCCTTGTTCCTCTGAAATCTCTTACCCTACAGTTCCCAAACCAAAACAAATGCAGGTGCCTCCATAAGAAGATATTTGAAAAGTTTCAGTACAGGTAACTCGACTAGGCAAAATATCGCCGATTCTAGAACCGCTCATTTTTACAACGCCCATACAAAGCCAGGCTATTGTATTTCTCACGCGTTGCTTTGTCGAAGATGGAAGAATCTTTTGAAGTCTCATTCCCCATATCCTTTCAAACGAAAACGGCCCAAATCTTCGTGCACAAAGAGATCGGATCCGGTGAGATCTCAATCAGTCCATTGGACGGACTCGAGCTGCATTCATCCTCATCCACACGAGGTGAGCCATATTATTATGCGGCTCCAATTCCTATTTTGTTCCTCTCCTGCATGCACATGTTGTTCCAAAGGAAAGCGTTGTTTGTGCTCTATTGAACGTTTGAAACGCGAACAACGCAAACCAATATGTGATTGCATGGTTAGGAGGACAGTGCTATCTTCAGGTGTAACGCCCCGAGACCGACGCTTCAGACGCCTTCCATGTTTTCCCGAGTTTCGTTGTGTGTATTTATTTATTTATTGCATTCATCATCGCATCATCCGCATTGCATCTTCATGTTTTCATAAAACTTGCATCCGCTCGTAGTTGCCGCGTCCCCCCTTGCCTCCGTAGACCGTTCCGAGACCAACCTTGTTCTTCGTTTTCCCTCTTGCCTAAACCGGAGTCTCTTTGCACAATGCATCGACCCCTCGCGCGCGCGTCTGAAAATTGTCCCGGACCCGAACCAGACTGTCGCTACCGTTGTGTCCGGATCATCCCCTAACATCTATATAACATCACCGTTTTCTTATTTGGACTCCCTAGCCTATTTATTTGCGTACGTCCGATTGCAATCGGAGGGACAAGGTAACCCCTATTTAATCCGTGATGTATATATATTCATCCACCCCTAGTCCAACCCTAAAATCTAGCTCCCTTGTCCCATCAACCGGATCCCTCCGCCGCCGCCCTGCCTTGGGATCCCCTCATTCCTTCCCGAGCCAACTGCCCATCGCCACCGCAGCCTCCAACCACCTCGCCGGAGCACAACTCCCTCGGAGCCCCGAGTCCCGTGCCCTTCGGCGCCTCCCGAGCTCGTCCTCCTGTGGATCCCCTCGATCCCCTGCCTTGCCGCGTCTGCCTCCTGCTCCAACCTCGTCCTCCAGCAGCTCCGAACACGCAGATGAGCCCCGTGCCTTCCTTTCCCTTCCCTTCCTTCTCCTGCATTTATCTCTGACTCTCAAATCCCTCTCTCGTCTCTGTCTCGTCTCGCAGGAAGCCCCAAGGAGTTGCGCTCGTCCCCGACGCCGGAAGCTCGCAGCCGCCGTGGATCCTCGCCTCCGCGCCCTAGATCCGGCCCCTCCGTCGAATCCCTTCGTCCTAGCCCCGTTCCCTCGCCGGCCCGCCAAGCCCCTGCTGCTGTGCCTGCGCCAAGTCCTTGCCGCTGCGATCTGCTTCCCCTACAACGAGAAGAGCCGCCGCCGCCTCGTGCCCGAGGGGTGCGCTTGTCCCTGAGCACCGCGCGCCAGCCTCGACCTCCTCCTCGCCGGAGTCCCGCACAAGCCGCCGCTGCGGGTCGTCCTCAACGCCTTCCCCGCCTCCGGTCGCTCAGTGCCGGCGAGCCCAGTCACCGGTGAAGCCCCGCAGGTCGCCGTGTGCCCCTGCTCCTCCTTCTCTTTTCCCCTCTTCCTCCCTGACCCTTTCTCGCGCCCGTGTCCTGCAGGAGCGCGTCGCGCAGCCGCCGCCCGAATCCACCGCCTGCTGCCGTCCTGGACCTCACGTCGATTGCATCCCGCGCCGCCGCTGACTTCCCCTGCTCTCGCTACGCTCGTTCTGTTCGAGCGTTGACCACAGGGCGCTCCAAGGCGCCAAGGCCCAGCGCTCCCTGCCCGGCCTCCTCCTCACCGACCTGGGCTTGGCCCATGGTGAGCAGCTCCCCCAGCTCAGAGTGCTCAGATTCGGCCCGTTCGTTTTTTTCCTGTTGTCAGCGATTTGTTAAATTCCCATAGCATTGCATATTTGCAGAACTGCCCCTATTTTAAACTGCTAATAACTTTTGAACCATGCATCTAAATGAAACATGTTATATATATATAATGCTTAAAATTTCATCTAGTTTCATAATATCCAACTTTCATCCATGTTAAAAATGTTTAAATTGTTGTTTGCATTAATTTGCATAAACAGCATGTTAAAAATGCTTTATTTCATTATTAAATAACCGTAGCTCGGTTCTAAATAAACCTTATATGTAAATGGGGTGGAAAAATGCCTAGTTTAACATGGTGCACTTTATTTTGCTGTTTAACAACATTAAAATTGTGTTTAGGGAAGAACAGTAGCAAATTCAAAATATGCATATGGGGATTTTCCGGAATTGTTGTTCCGGCCTCATTTAAACTTGCCTAAATAGTTAGTTTACTTATGCTTCACCCCTTGCCATGTTTAATAATATTTAATATTGTTGGGTACCATAAACAAGAGAGAGCTAAAATAATTGATGTGGTGTTTCGTCAATATGCAACTCGTTGCATATTGAGATCCACTTAATTTGTAGTATTGTTTGTGCATATTGCCATGTCATGAATCATTAAACCGGACATGCATCATACTTGATTGCGCATCATGCCATGCTTATGTGTTTGTTCTTTACTATGTTGTTTGCTTCTTTCCGGTGTTGCTTCTTCGGGTTAGTCCCGATAACGTCGCGTTTGTGAGGATTTGTTCGACTTCGTCCGTTTGTCTTCTTCATGGACTCGTTCTTCTTCCTTGCGGGATTTCAGGCAAGATGACCATACCCTCGAAATCACTTCTATCTTTGCTTGCTAGTTGCTCGCTCTTTTGCTCTGCCTATGCTGCGATACCTACCACTTGCTTATCGTGCCTTCCATATTGTCAAACCAAGCCTCTAACCCACCTTGTCCTAGCAAACCGTTGTTTGGCTATGTTACCGCTTTGCTCAGCCCCTCTTATAGCGTTGTTAGTTGCAGGTGAAGATGAAGTTTGTTCCTTGTTGGAACATGGAGATGTTGTCCCTTGATTGGAACATGTTTACTTGTTGGGATATCACAATATATCTTATTTAATTAATGCATCTATATACTTGGTAAAGGGTGGAAGGCTCGGCCTTATGCCTGGTGTTTTGTTCCACTCTTGCCGCCCTAGTTTCCGTCATATCGGTATTATGTTCCCAGATTTTGCGTCCCTAACGCGGTCGGGTGATTTATGGGATCCTCTTGACAGTTCGCTTTGAATAAGACTCCTCCAGCAAGGCCCAACCTTGGTTTTACCATTTGCCTCACCACTACCTACTTTTCCCCTGGGAGTAATTAACCCAAGGGCCATCTTTATTTATCCCCCCCCCGGGCCAATGCTTGTCTAAGTGTTGGTCCGAACCGAGCAGCCTGCGGGGCCACCTCGGGGAAACTCGAAGTCTGGTTTTACTCGTAGCTTGACTTATCCGGTGTTGCCCTGAGAACGAGATATGTGCAGCTCCTATCAGGATGTCGGCGCATCGGGCGGCTTTGCTGGTCTTGTTTTATTACTGTCGAAATGTCTTGTAGCCGGGATTCCGAGACTGATCGGGTCTTCCCGGGGAAAAGGAATATCCTTCATTGATCACGAGAGCTTATCATGGGCTAAGTTGGGACACCCCTGCAGGGTTTGAACTTTCGAAAGCCGTGCCCGCGGTTATGTGGCAGATGGGAATTTGTTAATGTCCGGTTGTAGAAAACCTGAAATTGATCTTAATTAAAATACATCAACCGCGTGTGTAACCGTGATGGTCTCTTCTCGGCGGAGTCCGGGAAGTGAACACGGTGTTGGAGTTATGCTTGACGTAAGTAGTTTCAGAATCACTTCTTGATCATAGTTGTTCGATCGTGCTTTTGCCTTCTCTTCTCGCTCTCATTTGCGTATGTTAGACACCAGATATGCTAGTCGCTTGCTGCAGCTCCACCTCACTACCCTGTCCTACCTTTAAGCTTAAATAGTCTTGATCTCGCGGGTGTGAGATTGCTGAGTCCCCGTGACTCACAGATACTTCCAAAACCAGTTTGCAGGTGCCGATGAAATCGTGCAGGTGACACACCCGAGCTCAAGGAGGAGCTCGATGAAGATCTTGTTCATTGTGTTGTTTCATTTCAGTTGATCAGTAGTGGAGCCCAGTTGGGGTCGATTAGGGATCTGTGTAGCATTTGGGGTAGTCTTCTTTTATTTTGGTTCCGTAGTCGGACCTTGATTGTATCTGTATGATGTAATGCTTTACTCATGTATTGTGTGAAGTGGCGATTGTAAGCCAACTATGTATCTCTTTCCCTTATGTATTACATGGGTTGTGTGAAGATTACCTCACTTGCGACATTGCTTTCAATGCGGTTATGCATCTAAGTCGTGCTTCGACACGTGGGAGATATAGCCGCATCGAGGGCGTTACACCAGGCCGTTAGGGTTCAAGTCCTAGACTTATATTGGTGTTTGCATTTTTCTGGATTTATTTCAGGCCTTTTGGCAATGTGCATTATGTGGGAAGAGACATCCCGTCGACTACGAAGGCGTCTTGTTATGTTTGTGTCGAATATTTTACACTAATTAAGTTACGTTTAGACTTGATGTTGTAGTGTGGGTAGGATATGTGTAGTGTCAGTCGGACACGTTGTACCCTTGACCTCTTATATATGAGGCACCCGACGTTGTAACCCATGACAATTAGATAGTGACATGCTCGCAAGGGGGTGCTGGCGGCTTGTGTCGGCGTCGAGGTGGCCGGTGTTGCGGCATCTCGAGGAGGAGCGCCCGTAATCATTGCCCCAGGGAATAGGTGAGTTCGTCGAACCTCGTTAACAAAATTTGGTGTCGTCATTGTCGTATGATTGCTTGTTCCTCGATGATCGATCACATACCTCGGATTAATTATAACAAGTGGTATCATGAGCAAGTTTCGATGAGGCTACGGATCGTGATCTGAAAGATCGAAGCAATTGAAATCGGCGTAACGCGTTCACTGGGCGGCAGGAGTATCGACTAAGCAGCATGCAGGGTAGGCATCCATGGTGGCGGCGCGTGGCCTGGCGCTAGGCACGACGCACGGGAGTAGCCAGGGGAGCCACACGGCTGGCCAAACCGTGTTGGGCCGTATCGAGGAAGGCCGGCAGCTGGAGTTTGTTCGGTTGCTCGGGTATCCGCGTAGACGCAGACACGTTGGACTCCTGTAGAAGGCAGGAACGAAACGCGTACAGCGACCGAGTTTGTTTGGAGTCAAAAACAGGACCTAGTCCTGGGAAATTCTCGTAGCCGAGCTGTACTGCTGGAGCCATGCACGCGCACTTTGAAAGAAGGCAGCCGGACAAGGGGCAAGATGAGGCAAAAGAGACAGATTGAATCGAGCGGAGAGAAAATCCATCAGATCGAACAGGGGCTACGCATCCATCGAGAGTAGAGGCTTTGGCAAGGAAAGCAAATAGCTTAGCATACGCAAGTTGAGTCAAGGGAGCACTTCACGTGAATACCAACTAGCTAGATTGCTAGTAGCAGACAGAGGTTCTGTTTTTGTACTTGGGATCACTGGAAGACTGCTCGGTTATTTTTCACATGGGTCAACCGTACAAAGAACCATGGCGCCATCGGGTACCAGGTTTGAGGTGGAGAAGTTCAACGGAACTGGAAGCTTTGGGTTATGGCAGACAAGGGTAAAGATTTGTTGGCACAACAAGGATGCTTGAAGGCGTTGTTGCAGGAAGCCAAGCCAGCTAAGATGGAGGCTAGTTATTTATCATGTGATGGATAAGAATTCGCCGAAGAAGATCTGAGAGAAGCTGGAAAGTCAGTTAATGTCCAAGACTGCGACGACCAAGGTGTATCTAAAGCAGAAGTTGTATGAGATGAAGATGCATGAGGGAATCAGATCTTGTGGAGTATATGAACGCCTTTAATCAAGTCGTGATGGATCTAGCACGCTTGGGTGCGACGGTTGACGACGAGGATAGGGCAATTCTGCTTCTTTGTTCATTGCCATCATCCTATGACCATTTGATCCCTACTTTGACGCACGACAAGGAAACCGTCAAGAATGAGGATATTACTGCGGCATTGGTATCTTATGATATGAGAAAGAAGAACACGGTGGAAGTCTCTGATGAAGGTTTACTAGTCAAGGGTGAGGAGTGGCGGAAGGGATATGACGCAGGGAAGAACAAGAAAAAGAAAAAGAATATACAGTGTCACAAGTGTAAGCAGTGGGGACATATGAGAAAGGACTGTCCAGAACTTAATGGTGGGGCAAGTGCTAATGTGGCAACTCATGGTGATGACTCAGACCGCGGTAGTGATGTCCTCGTAGTATTAAATAGGCGGTCAACCAAAGATGAAGCGTGGATGTTGGATTCGGCTTGATCTTTTCAAGCGACACCCAACAAGGAGTGGTTCTCTTCGTACAAGTCTGGTGAGTTTGGTTTAGTCTATGTGGGCCATGACACATGTTATCGTGTTGCTGGAGTAGGTGACATCAAAATCAAGATGTTTGACAGAGTTGAGCGGATGCTTCGGGGAGTCAGACATGTGCCAGGGCTAAGGAGGTATCTAATTTCGCTTGGAGTTCTTCATGATGGTGATATGTTATTCGTTGTGATCGGGATAAAAAGACCATGAGAATCACGGAAGATGGGGTGACCGTGATGATTGGAGGGAGGACGGCTTCACATCTTTACAAGTTGTAAGGGAGCACTATTGCAGGTGGAGTCACGGAGACTGGAGTTGCAGGAGTAGCAACGGGGTCTCACGGCGGCGGCGTGTCTAGGGCAGACTCGTCGAGTAGCTCTCGATAAGCTACGAAGAAAACAACGCAAGTCCGGAGTACATGGAAGTTTGACGCATGGACAAATTCAAGATGATGGAGAATATTCGTCAAGGTGAAGTTTGTTATGTTTGTGTCAAATATTTTATACTAATTGGGTTACGTTTGGACTTGATGTTGTAGTGTGAGTAGTATGGTCGGAGCCGAACATGTTGTACCCTTGGCCTCTTATATATGAGGAGGCACCCCACGTTGGAACCCATGACGATTAGATAGCGACAGGCTCGCAGGGGGTGCTGGCGGCTTGTGCCGACGCCCGGGTGGCCGGCGTTGCGGTATCTCAGGGAGGAGCGCCTGTATCCATTGTTCCGGGGAGTAGGCGAGTTCGCCGAACCTTGTTAACAAATCTTGGTATCGTCATTGTCCTGTGATTGCTTGTTCCTCGATAATCAATCGCGTACCACGGGTTAATTATAAATGTCTCTCGAAGGTGCGTATAGGCTAGGATAATTGTGCCTATATTCATAGGGTGAGTGTATTTGCTTATGTATGACCATCTATGTCTGTACCGTGTTACTCCCTCCGTTCCGAATTACTTGTTTTAGATTTGTCTAAATACGGATGTATCTAGACTCATTTTAGTGCTAGATACATTCGTATCTAGATAAATCTAAGACAAGTAATTCAAAACGGAGAGAGTAGAAAACACGAGCAAGAATCTATCAGGAATAGGAACAATTTAGTCCCCTGGGGTTCGGCCGATAATATAAATCACGTTTGAGATAAGTGTGGTATTAGATGAGATGACTATTTTTACTCCTAGTTACTGTTTCATCTTTTACGCGAACACATAGGTCCACATGCCTATATATTGAAGTAAAATAGAAAGAAATGTTAATTTTACAGAGATTAAAAAGATTATGGCATGTAGGGAAATGGAAGCACAAAATACTTATAACTGATTTGGATGATGGTCTATATATTTTTGCCGGCTGTGGCAGTTTACTCTTTTATATTTGGTTTCAATTCTGAATTTGTATCGAACTACGTACTTTTTACATGCTTTCCTTAATAGTATGTTCACATGCATCAACTCATGCAGAGGCCGGGGTAATCCTCCTATTAAAAAAATGTTGGAGGATAATAGCAACTTGATTAGGGTGCATTTGAGTCCTCATAAAAACAAGCGCCAAGTGCTTTTGAAGAAAGCAAAATGTAGATGCATCTTGTGGTACATCCGTAGACGCAAAGTATTTATGTAAAATATGCCAATTTGTGTCCTACAAACAAAACCTTTCCATCAACCTATTGTTCACGAAATTTATAGGTTTATACTTCCTATAGGGTGCAGTATGAAATCTTTTTCTTTATTCTAGACTTTAATGTTTGACCTTGGAAAGGAAATCCTTCTCATTGATACCGTGAGATTGTTTCCCAAGAGCACTATTCACTGTCTTCGCCCTGCACTACATCACTCCCACTTGGAGCACACCATCATCGGCCGAGCACACTAGACATCATCGCCGCCACTCACCTTCTCTCCTACCTGTTACCATCATGCGAAGTGCCTAGCTAGGACACCCTACCAAGGGATCTGCCAGATTAAGCTTCGACAAAAATGTGAAAATTTAGGGTTTTGTATAATGTAGTACCAACAAGAATCCTTGACATCCAAAGTCAAATCATAGTATGAGAAAAATATGAAAAATTTCCATTGATGATAAATAAACTGGGCCAAAGTGAAGCAATTCACATTATAATGTTCAAACTGTGATTTGTCTTTTTATTTATTGATATTTTTTTACATTGGATTTAAAATTGCATACAACAGTAAATATGAATTGTATTCGCATCCTGGCAAAATTTCATAAAAAATTAATATTTCATTTTTTCTAGAGATCAGGTGACTGGTGGCACCAAATGCCCGTTGGACCGGATATGCTATCTCGTCACCATCGACGAACCAGCTAAGTGGGTTGAGCCCATTGTCGTGGGAGGGCAAACCCAGGTTCCTTAATGTTGGCAATGGTCGACAAATATGAATCATCTTCTCTCATGACAGAGCATACAATAGGACCTGTAATTACACAACGGAGTACTCGATTGATTAGTTGCTTATATTAACGCAAGGCCCGCAAGAGCAACTAATCAGCGAGTACTCCTTCGAGAGCCCCTACAAAGGTCACCTTTGGTGGGCTGACGTCCTCTGAGCCGCCCCTACGTGTCGCATTCTGGACACTTCTTTTGTTTTTTACGTGTTTTTGAATCTTAGATGATTTTTTGTCTGTTTTTTTCGTCTTTCGGTTTCCCTCGTTTTTTTAGGTTTTGGACAAAAATAAATTTGAAACAAAATTGCACAAAAAAAGGTTTTGTTCTATGATAGACATAGATTCACTTCTCGTGAAGACACGGGTTTGCTTCTGATCATACAAGAAAAAACATGTTTTTTTCCTTCTGCGAGAGGCACAAATTTTCTTCTCGTGGAGGCACGAATTTGCTTCCGCGAGAGGCACAATCGTGTCTCTTGGAAAAGGAAAAAAACATGTTTATTTCGTTCCGCGAGAGATGCAAATTTATTTTTCATGGAGGTACGGATTTCCTGCCGCGACAGGTACAGTCACCCCTCTCAAAAAAGGCAAAAAACTTGTTTTTTCTTTTCATGAGAGGCACAAATTTACTTCCGCATGAGGCACAGTCTTGCCTCTCAGAAAAGGAAGAACATGTTTTCTTTCCCATATGCAAGAGGCACGGTCGAGTTTTCTTCTTTTTTTCTTTCGCGAGAGGCACAAGTACTTTGGAAAAGGGGGAAAATGCTCCCGGTTCAGTTTTTTCATGAAAAGAAGTTCGTTAAAACCTATCAATATGTGATTTAGTTTTAAAATCTCGACGCGAGGAATTCAACGGGGAAAACTTTTGGAGATTTAGATGCATAGTTTAAGAGATATTTTTTTGAATAAATGAATCTACAAAAAATGTAAATGCTCTCAGAAATGCGCCAGTTGACGCAACCTGGAGTTGTTGGAGTGATCTTTGCAAAAAGTACTTCTTAATTCGTGATTTCAAACGCACACGCAAGCTGAAGGTGCACAGATGCTATTTGGCGCTTAAAGCATCAGATAAATTCTTTTTGAGAGAAAACGCACCATCAATGACCCTTTCATGTTTTACCTTTTATTTTTTATGTTTTTCCTTTCTGCCTTTTATTTTATTTTTATTTTCAAACTCGTCAACTTAAATTTCTGAAATTTTTCGGCACACAAACTTTTTTTTTAGATTCACAAGTTTGTTTTCAAATTTGTGAACTTTTTTCAAGTTTGTTGACATTTTTTCAACTCCTGTAACTTTCTTCAGATCCTAGAACATGTTTTGAATGCGTGATTTTTTTTCCAATTCTCGAGATATTTTAATTCAATAAATTTTTTAAAAAATCTGAAGCTTTTGAAGTCCACAATTTTTATTTTTGAGAATGTGAACATTTTTCAAATTTGTGATCATTTTTCAAAGCCATGAAATTTTGAAATTCAAGATTTATTTCCAATTCTTAAAATATATGGAATTCATAATCTTTTTTCGAGTTGAAATACTTTCTTCTAGTCATGAACATTTTAAATTTCATAAATTTTGTAAAACTTGTTAACCCTTTCTTATTTCATAAACTTTCTAAATCCATCAAAAAACTGATATCCACTTTTTCTAAACCATACATTTCTGGTTTTTCTAGAGGAGATGAAACAAAACAAATGAACGGAACACGTGCAGTACAATGAAGGTTAACCGAGCCTTTGCAGGAGTGCGCGCCTCATACATGTTAATGTGAAGAAAACACATGCACTAAAACATACACCAAAGAAAAACGCATGCGCTAAAACATACGCCAAAGGTGCTACGAGACGTTTTGTTTAAACATGAAACGAGGTGTACAATGTGGATGCTCATAATATTGCTAGAATGTCTCGAATACTTTTACGTCCAAGCAGCCATATTTGGGTCTAGAGCACCCGGGCTTTGTATCTCCATAGTAGAGCTCGGGTTCTTTCCCTAAAAAGTTCAAATTGGGTGGTGATATGTGTGGCAAATCTCTTTGCCGCTACGTGCGGTAAACTGTCAGCCTGTGCACAGAGCTGGCTTAGAGTAAGTTAACTGGGTCGACCCGTTTAGCAGCGTTCTACAGATCCTGGTTTTGGACACCGGTTTGGGCTTGATTTTTCTGTTTTTGTTTCTTACTAGCAAAACGATACGTGCGTTGCAACTGGAAAAAAAATTCACACTCTTCAATGGCCATGACCACATTTTGCTGCAGCATCGAGATACACTATCAATCTCATTTTTGTGAAATCGTGAACAATTTTCGAAAATTATGAATATTTTTTTAAACTCGTGAACATATGTGAAATAATGATCATTTTTCAAATTCATGAACATTCTTACAGATTTCTGAACATTTTCTAAAATCATGAACATATTTTTATTCATGAACATTTTATATTATTTGCAACCAATTTAGGAAAAGTATGAATATATTTTCTCTTTGAATAGGCCAACATTTCTAGAATCGATGAATTTTTTCTTTGCAAATTGGTGGAATAATTTTTCAAATTCATGAACATTTTTTTGATTTAATGAGCATTTTTTAAAATGCATGATCATTTTTTGAATCGGTGAACATTTTATAAACAAATAAACTATTTTGTAAGTCATGAATAGTTTCTGAATTTTTAGGATTTTTTTCAATTCATGAACAGTTTTTGATTGGGCAAAGTTTTGTGCAATTTCATTAACAGTTTTTTATACTCAAACTTAAAATAAAATCATGAAACCTTTTTTATTTTCCGAACATTTGTTTTCAAAATTGCAGATATTTTTTAAATATGCGATTTTTTTTAAAAATGACAAATATTTTCTGACTCAACAAACATTTATGAATTATCAGACATTTTATTTCAAAATTCTCATTTTGTTTGTTTTCGGAACTTTTTTGAAGGCCCAGATTATTAAAATAGAAAAATAAAACAAGACAAAAAATATAAAAATTAAAAAATGGCCTTCCGGACATGGGCTTGCCCAAGTAGGCGTGCTGTTTCTCCTTCAAGCGTGAAGGTTGATACAGCATGGGTAGGCCCAGGTGGGAATCCCCCTATGTGAAATATTTTTTCTTACTTAAAGGTGGCGTCGATGGATAATACTCCCTCCGTTCGAAAAAACTTGTCATCAAAATGGACAAAAAGGGGTATATCTAGAACTAAAATACATCTAGATACATCCCCTTTTATTCATTTTGATAACAAGTATTTCCGGACGGAGGGGGTATTTTGTAACTTTGGAGGCAATTTTGATGACGTATTACCAAAAGCAATAGCACTTTATTATTAGGTATATATAGATCGATAAAGCTAAATTACAGTCGACTGTATTTTAGCAACAGGCGCGTACGATCTCAGAGCGGTCAGATATCCATGGCACGTCCCGTGTGGGTTCCGTCATCAGGGAACAAAACACATCTCCTCGTCTACAAAAATAAATGCCCCCCATACAACCCATTAACGGTGGCGCAACGGGCGCACTCTCGCGCTAGCCACGTCGTCACAAGAAGACAAAAAGAAAAACAAGGTCCACGCTCCCGCACAGCTCGCTCGATCCCCTTTCTCCTCTCGCTTTCCTGTCTCTCTCTCCACAAAACACCGCCGCCGCCGCCACCGCTGATTCCTCCCGGGCATGGCCGTCTCCGGCGCCGCCATCAATAGACGGGACTCCACCTCGCCCCACTCTACCGATTTCCCGCCCTAGCCGCTGCTCTACGCCCCCGCTTGCGCCCGCAAAGATAACCCTAGAGAGTAGGTCGTGGGGGAGGACGGAGAAGAGGTCATGGGGGAGGAAGAAGAGGAGGACATGGAGGCCACGGGGGAGGAGAATATGGCCCCCTCGTTCCGGAAGTTGGTCTTCGCATCAACTGCGCTCGCTCCGCCTCTGCTTCCAGCGACCACGCCCGCCACAGTCTGGTGAGCTTCTTCTCCTGTTATGTTCCTGTATCATTTGGTGGCCTCTCTCCCTTCCCGTTTCAAGAGAGGAGTCAGGTACTGGCTAGGTTTTTGTAAATAGGTTGTTGGTTTCTTCTCGTGGAGTAGATTCTCAGGTCTAGCTAGGTTCCAAATAAATTTTGGGTTAGTCTTGTTATGTTGGTACCTTGTTGTCCTGGAGATTTGGATCTAGCTAGGTTTTTACATAGTATGTATTTGTGATAATTGACTACAACAAGACACTTGAAAGTAAATCTAATTCTAAGAGAATGTCTTGTACAACTTGCCATGCGTCTGCAATTAACAAGAATGAAGCTACGAACAGGCTATATAGATTTGGCCATTTTCTTTTTTGCATAATTGATTTCCTATGACGTTGTCTGCACTATTGTTCAAGTAAGTATTAAGAGCAGTACGTACTTGTTTCCTATCAAACTGCATCTACCAAGCACTGTACATTTCCCTATTCTCTGTTCTCTGCCAAAAACAGAATAAATTTAGGCTTAAGGCCTGTTCGGAGTCCCTCCGGCTCCACGACTCCGCTCCCAGAGCGGACGAAGCAGTAGCTTAAAATGTTGGAGCGAGCAAACAGTAGCTCCGCAGATCCTGGTATTTCAAGGAGCGGTGGTTTGCCGAACGGGCCCTTACTATATCTAACAATAATTCTTCTGTCCATTCGAAGTGTTGTGATTTCCCAACTGAATATTTTTAGCATATTATTTTCACCAAGCATGATGTGATATTGTAGAGTTTTAGGATGATGTGAACCTCATGGCTGCCATGAACCGACAAGCTTATATATTCTCTTTCTCCTGGTCAAGGCAATTGCAATTACTCATGTGGTTATATAATGCAATATCTAGGATGGACCTTTAGCTGCTGAGACCAGCAAATTAGAAAGATGACAAAACGATCTCATCTTATTTGGATTAATTCCTCGGTTATCATTTTCTGGAATTACTTGCTTTTTAAAAGGACTTTAGAAGCTTCTTGGGTTCAGTCGTTCAGTTATCTGTGTCACTATTCCTTATCAAAGCAACACCATTTTATTGCTCTCTCATGCCAAGGTCTTCTTGGTTTCTTATCAACGCGAGTCAGCTATAGTCTCATGTTAAATTGCAAGTTTATATCATTACAGAGGTGTTGTTGATTCGTTTGATCTCTTGAACAATATTTACTTGTTCACAGTCACACATATCCAGTTGGAATGCTATGACAGGGTTATTAGCCAGGCATGAGGCCTTTTGTCTTCTTAAAAACTATTTGGTTGGAATGATTGACGTGCCACGCCACCCCTGCACTGTAAGACCCCTCAACAGTGATCAATCCCGTGTTTGCTCATACCGATTGCCAGATTCACGCTCCTAGAGGATGTGAACGACAGTGACATCCTGATGCAGGAGTAGCAGCGACGACGACTGGTGAGAAGCAACCTGAGGTGCCGGTGTTAAGCGCGGATGGCCGGATCTGTGCGGCGGAGGGCGTGGCCGATGGTGGGATGGAGGTCTTGCTGCCGACCTCCAAGCAGTCGGTAGGCGCAATGGATCCTAAAGCTCCAGGCTGGATCAAAAGGCATGTCGATTTGCAGTGTTACATGCTCATTGTGACTGAAAACTGGACTTATTAGTGTAGGCATAAACATTGCAGGCACTGATAAGAAAAGATATCTTAAACAAGTACTGCACCTTGAGATCTAGATGATTCTGCATTTAGTGTTATGATCTGTAGTTATAGTTGATACTACTAAATGGCTCACATGTACTTGCATCTTTAAAAATCAGTGATTTAGCGAACATTCTGCCAATTGACACATGAAGCAGAGTATAAGAAGTTATAGCATGTTACAGATAAACCAGAGGAATTGTCATGTGTATGCATGTGTTCCTGATTTTGTAGGGTACCTTACACATTCAGTTGGGATATGTGGTCAAAGATTGGGACACTAATATCAGTGTAGGTTACATTTATAGTTGCTTAATTCATGATGCGCTCGTCTCGTCATTTTCATTATGTGCGTGCAGGGTGAGGATTGGGGTGGAAGCACCTGTGAGGACACCTTGTCCCAGTCATGCACGAGCTGGTGGCGGTGACGCCGCATATGTTATCCAGGATCCTGCTCAGGGGTTTAGCCATCGGCGACGAGATCCAAAAGATGGCCACGGCGGCAGTGGTGGTGGCAGTTGCCCCGGGTGGTGATGTAGAGGGGAGGTACCAGTAGCAGGTGATAATGTGCAATTTCGCCGTGAATCATTGTTGATTATTTGTCGTACTTCTTGTGTTTTGAAGATTTGATTCCACTCTTCTTGATACCCAAAACAAATTCATGAATTCAAAAGATACTGAATTTAAATGTCTGGTTTATATTTCGGGAGCTGACTCTTTTTAAAAATTGACATCTGAATGTAAATAAATGCCCTTGATATGTTCGAATTCCTATCATCCATTGTTGCAAATTTCCTCTTAACTCAATACATCAGTTTCTTATCTTTTTTTGGTCCACCTTTGCTCATCCTGACATTCATCGCCATCAAATATTTTACATTGTTAGCCTGCTTATTTGTTCATTTAACAGGCTTGCAATATATTCTACAATGCTGATAGTGATGGAGGGGTTTGTTTGAGGTGTACTGATTTTGAGCCCTCCAAGTTTTCAAGTATTTTAGTTTCCTATTTTTTGAAATTTAGAATGTTTCATGATACATTTTCTTCTGCAGTCTTATTTAGGCGAGCACGAAGATCTCTGAGATTTTCTTCTGCATTTGTTTCATGCGCATACATAAATGGATGACTCTTCTTCTTGGAGCCCCAGGTTGTGGCAAAACCCCCTATTGCTAGCACTTGCAGGAAAGCTCAACCAAAACCAAAAGTTATTTTTCTTTTTCTCATGTACAATGAGCAGCACTCAAACCACAAAATGATTTTCATCTCATTCATTTTTCCGAATGTTCAATTTATGACCTGGCTTTTTGGTCATGGACATTTCTTCATTACTTACCATTTTCTGATGTTCATGGTAAGGCGCAACCGTTGGTGGATTTCTGGTGGTACCTCAAGGAGACCTTCTTCCCAGGTGATGTTGGGGAACGTAGTAATTTCAAAAAAAATTCCTACGCACACGCAAGATCATGGTGATGCATAGCAACGAGAGGAGAATATGATCTACGTACCCTTGTAGATTGCAAAGGAAGCGTTTGACACAACGTAGAGGAAGTAGTCGTACATCTTCTTCCCGGTCCGACCGATCCAAGCACCGTTACTCCGGCACCTCCGAGTTCTTAGCACACGTTCAGCTCGATGACGATCCCCGGGCTTCGATCTAGCAAAGCATCGGGGAAGAGTTCCGTCAGCACGACGGCGTGGTGACGATCTTGATGTACTACTGACGCAGGGCTTCGCCTAAGCACTGCGACAATATGACCGAGGTGGAATTTGGTGGAAGGGGGCACCGCACACGGCTAAGGAACGATCTCAAGGATCAACTTGTGTGTCCATGGGGTGCCCCTGCCCCTGTATATAAAGGAGCAAGGGAGGGAGGAGGCCGGCCCTAGGTTTGGGCGCGCCAGGGGAGTCCTACTCCCACCGGGAGTAGGATTCCACCTTTCCTAGTCCAACTAGGTCAAGGGGGGAAAGAGGGGAAGAGGGGAAGGAAGGGAGAGAGGGGCCGCGCCCCAAACCCCTTGTCCAATTCGGACTGGGCTTGGGAGGGGCGCGCGCCACCTCCTGGTCCTTCCCACTAAGGCCCATCAAGGCCCATTGCTTCTTCCTCGTATTCCCGTAACTCCCCGGTACCTCCGAAAATACCTGAACCACTCAGAACCCTTCCGATGTCCGAATATAGTCGTCCAATATATCGATCTTTACGTCTCGACCATTTCGAGACTCCTCGTCATGTCCCCGATCTCATCCGGGACTCCGAACTCCTTCGGTACATCAAAACTCATAAACTCATTATATAACTGTCATCGAAACCTTAAGCGTGCGGACCCTACGGTTCGAGAACAATGTAGACATGACCGAGACACGTCTCCGGTCAATAACCAATAGCGGGACCTGGATGCCCATATTGGCTCCTACATATTCTACGAAGATCTTTATCGGTCAGACCGCATAACAACATACGTTGTTCCCTTTGTCATCGGTATGTTACTTGCCCGAGATTCGATCGTCGGTATCCAATACATAGTTCAATCTCGTTACCGGCAAGTCTCTTTACTCGTTCCATAATACATCATCTCGTAACTAACTCATTAGTTGCAATACTTGCAAGGTTTAAGTGATGTGCATTACCGAGAGGGCCCAGAGATACCTCTCCAACAATCGGAGTGACAAATCCTAATCTCGAAATACACCAACCCAACATCTACCTTTGGTGACACCTGTAGTACTCCTTTATAATCACCCAGTTACGTTGTGACGTTTGGTAGCACCCAAAGTGTTCCTCCGACAAACGGGAGTTGCATAATCTCATAGTAATAGGAACATGTATAAGTCATGGATAAAAGCAATAGCAACATACTAAACGATCGGGTGCTAAGCTAATTGAATGGGTCATGTCAATCAGATCATTCAACTAATGATGTGACCTCATTAATCAAATAACAACTCCTTGTTCATGGTTAGGAAACATAACCATCTTTGATTAATGAGCTAGTCAAGTAGAGGCATACTAGTGACACTCTGTTTGTCTACGTATTCACACATGTATTATGTTTCCTGTTAATACAATTCTAGCATGAATAATAAACATTTATCATGAATTAAGGAAATAAATAATAACTTTATTATTGCCTCTAGGGCATATTTTCTTCAGTCTCCCACTTGCACTAGAGTTAATAATCTAGTTCACATCGCCATGTGATTTACCAGCAATAGTTCACATTACCATGTGATTAACACCCATAGTTCACATCGATATGTGACCAACACTCAAAGGGTTTACTAGAGTCAGTAATCTAGTTCACATCGCTATGTGATTAACACCCAAAGAGTACTAAGGTGTGATCATGTGAGATAATTTTAGTCAACGGGTCTGTCACATACAGATCCGTAAGTATTTTGCGAATTCTATGTCTACAATACTCCGCACAGAGCTACTCTAGCTAATTGCTCCCACTTTCAATATGTATCTAGATCGAGACTTAGAGTCATCCAGATCAGTGTCAAAACTTGCATCGACGTAACCCTTTACGGCGAACCTTTCTGTCACGTCCATAATCGAGAAACATATCCTTATTCCACTAAGGATAATTTTAACCGCTGTCCAGTGATCTACTCCTAGATCATTATTGTACTCCCTTGCCAAAATCAGTGTAGGTTATACAATAGATCTGGTACATAGCATGGCATACTTTATAGAACCTATGGCCAAGGCATAGGGAATGTCTTTCATTCTCTTTCTATCTTCTGCCGTGGTCGGGTTTTGAGTCTTACTCAATTTCACACCTTGTAACACAGGCAAGAACTCTTTCTTTGACTGTTCCATTTTGAACTACTTCAAAATCTTGTCAAGGTATGTACTTATTGAAAAACTTATCATGCGTCTTGATCTAACTCTATAGATCTTGATGCTCAATATGTAAGCAGCTTCACCGAGGTCCTTCTTTGAAAAACTCCTTTCAAATACTCCTTTATGCTTCACAGAATAATTCTACATTATTTCCGATCAACAATATGTCATTTACATATACTTATCAGAAATGTTGTAGTGCTCCCACTCACTTTCTTGTAAATACAGGCTTCACCGCAAGTCTGTATAAAACAATATGCTTTGATCAACTCATCAAAGCGTATATTCCAACTCTGAGATGCTTGCACCAGTTCACAGATGGATCGCTGGAGCTTGCATATTTTGTTAGCACCTTTAGGATTGACAAAACCTGCTGGTTGCATCATATACAACTCTTAATAAATCCATTAAGGAATGCAGTTTTGTTATATCCATTTGCCAGATTTCATAAAATGCGGTAATTGCTAATATGATTCGGACAGACTTAAGCATAGACACGAGTGAGAAACTCTCATCGTAGTCAATGCCTTGAACTTGTCGAAAACCTTTTGCGACAATTCTAGCTTTGTAGATAGTAACACTACTATCAGCGTCCGTCTTCCTCTTGAAGATCCATTTATTCTTAATTGCTTGCCGAACATCGGGCAAGTCAATCAAAGTCCAAACTTTGTTCTCATACATGGATCATATCTCAGATTTCATGGCCTCAAACCATTTCGCGGAATCTGGGCTCATCATCGCTTCCTCATAGTTCGCAAGTTCATCATGGTCTAGTAACATGACTTCCAGAACAGGATTACCGTACCACTCTGGTGCGGATCTCACTCCGGTTTACTTACGAGATTCGGTAGTAACTTGATCTTGAAGTTACATGATCATTATCATTAGCTTCCTTACTAATTGGTGTAGTAGTCACAAGAACAGATTTCTGTGATGAACTACTTTCCAATAAGGGAGAAGGTAAAATTACCTTTTCAAGTTTTCTACTTTCCTCCCACTCACTTCTTTCGAGAGAAACTCCTTCTCTAGAAAGGATCCATTCTTAGCAAAGAATGTCTTGCCTTTGGATTTGTGATAGAAGGTGTACCCAACAGTCTCCTTTGGGTATCCTATGAAGACACATTTCTCCGATTTGGGTTTGAGCTTATCAGGATGAAACTTTTTCACATAAGCATCGCAACCCCAAACTTTAAAAAACGACATCTTTGGTTTCTTGCCAAACCATAGTTCATATTGTGTCGTCTCAACGGACTTAGATGGTGCCCCTTTTTAACGTGAATGCATCTGTCTCTAATGCATGATCCCAAAACGATATTGGTAAATCGGTAAGAAACATCATAGATTGTACTATATCCAATAAAGTACGGTTATGACATTCGGACACACCATTATGCTGTGGTGTTCCAGGTGGCATGAGTTTGTGAAACTATTCCACATTGTTTTAACTGAAGACCAAACTCGTAACTCAATTATTCGTCTCCGCGATCAGATCGTAGAAACTTTATTTTCTTGTCACGATGATTTTCCACTTCACTCTGAAATTCTTTGAACTTTTCAAACATTTCAGACTTATGTTTCATCAAGTAGATATACCCATATCTGCTCAAAACATCTGTGAAGGTCAGAAAATAATGATACTTGTCGCGAGCCTTAATTTTCATCGAACCACATACATCGGTATGTATGATTTCCAACAAGTCAGTTGCTCGCTCCATTGTTCCGGAGAACGGAGTCTTAGTCATCTTGCCCATGAGGCATGGTTCGCAAGCATCAAGTGATTCATAATCAAGTGATTCCAAAATCCCATTAGCATGGAGTTTCTTCATGCGCTTTACACCAATATGACCTAAACTGCAGTGCCACAAATAAGTTGCACTATCATTATTAACTTTGCATCTTTTGGCTTCAATATTATGAATATGTGTATCACTACGATCGAGATCCAACAAAACATTTCGTTGGTGTGTATAACCATAGAAGGTTTTATTCATGTAAACAGAACAACAATTTATTCTCTTACTTAAATGAATAGCCGTATTGCAATAAACATGATCAAATCATATTTATGCTCAACGCAAATACCAAATAACACTTATTTAGGTTCAACACTAATCCCGAAAGTATAATGAGTGTGCGATGATGATCATATCAATCTTGGAACCACTTCTAATACACATCGTCACTTTACCCTTAACTAGTCTCTGTTTATTCTGCAACTCCTGTTTTGAGTTACTAATCTTAGCAACTGAACTAGTACCAAATACTGAGGGGTTGCTATGAACACTAGTAAAGTACACATCAATAACATGTATATCAAATATACTTATGTTCACTTTGCCATCCTTCTTATCCGCCAATCACTTGGGGTAGTTCCACTTCCAGTGACCAGTCTCTTTGCAGTAGAAGCACTTAGTCTCAGGCTTAGGACCAGACTTGGGTTTTTTCACTTGAGCAGCAACTTGCTTGCCGTTCTTCTTGAAGTTCCCCTTCTTTCCCTTTGCCCTTTTCTTGAAACTAGTGATCTTGTCAACCATCAACACTTGATGTTTTTCTTTGATTTCTACCTTCGCCGATTTTAGCATCGCGAAGAGCTTGGGAATATTTTCCGTTATCCCTTGCATATTATAGTTCATCACGAAGTTCTACTAACTTGGTGATGGTGACTAGAGAATTCTGTCAATCACTATCTTATCTGGAAGATTAATTCCCACTTGATTCAAGCGATTGTAGTACCCAGACAATCTGAGCACATGCTTACTAGTTGAGCGATTCTCCTCCATCTTTTAGCTATAGAACTTGTTGGAGACTTCATATCTCTCAACTCGGGTATTTGCTTGAAATATTAACTTCAACTCCTGGAACATCTCATATGGTCCATGACGTTCAAAAACGTCTTTGAAGTCCCATTCTAAGCCGTTAAGCATGGTGCACTAAACTATTAAGTAGTCATCATATTGAGCTAGCCAAACGTTCATAACGTCTGCATCTGCTCCTGCAATAGGTCTGTCACCTAGTGGTGCATCAAGGACATAATTCTTCTGTGCAGCAATGAGGATAAACCTTAGATCACGGATCCAATCCGCATCATTGCTACTAACATCTTTCAACACAATTTTCTCTAGGAACATATCAAAATAAACATAGGGAAGCAACAACGCGAGCTATTGATCTACAACATAGATATGCTAATACTACCAGGACTAAGTTCATGATAAATTAAAGTTTAATTAATCATATTACTTTAAGAACTCCCACTTAGATAGACATCCCTCTAATCCTCTAAGTGATCACGTGATCCAAATCAACTAAACCATAACCGATCATCACGTGATATGGAGTAGTTTTCAATGGTGAACATCGTTATGTTGATCATATCTACTATATGATTCACGCTCGACCTTTCGGTCTCCGTGTTCCGAGGTCATATCTTATATGCATAGCTCGTCAAGTATAACCTGAGTATTCCGCGTGTGCAACTGTTTTGCACCCGTTGTATTTGAACGTAGAGCCTATCACACCCGATCATCACGTGGTGTCTCAGCACGAAGAACTTTTGCAACGGTGCATACTCAGGGAGAACACTTCTTGATAATTTAGTGAGAGATCATCTTATAATGCTACCGTCAATCAAAGCAAGATAAGATGCATAAAAGATAAGCATCACATGCAATCAATATAAGTGATATGATATGGCCATCATCATCTCGTGCTTGTGATCTCCATCTTCGAAGCACTGTCATGATCACCATCGTCACCGGCGCGACACCTTGATCTCCATCGTAGCATCGTTGTCGTCTCGCCAATCTTATGCTTCCACGACTATCACTACCGCTTAGTAATAAAGTAAAGTATTACATCGCGATTGCATTGCATACAATAAAGCGACAACCATATGGCTCCTGCCAGTTGCCGATAACTCGGTTACAAAACATGATCATCTCATACAATAAAATTTAGCATCATGTCTTGACCATATCACATCACAACATGCCCTGCAAAAACAAGTTAGACGTCCTCTATTTTGTTGTTGCAAGTTTTACGTGGCTGCTACGGGCTTAAACAAGAACTCATCTTACCTACGCATCAAAACCACAACGATAGTTTGTCAAATAGACTCCGTTTTAACCTTCTCAAGGACCGGGCGTAGCCACACTCGGTTCAACTAAAGTTGGAGAGACAGTCTTCCGCAAGCCATCTATGTGCAAAGCACGTCGAGGGAACCGGTCTCGCGTAAGAGTACGCGTAAGGTTGGTCCGGATCGTCTCGTCCAACAATACCGCTGAACCAAAGTATGACATGTTGGTAGGCAGTATGACTTATATCGCCCACAACTCACTTGTGTTCTACTCGTGCAAATAACATCAAACCATAAAACCTGGCTCGGATGCCACTGTTGGGGAACGTAGTAATTTCAAAAAAATTTCCTACGCACACGCAAGATCATGGTGATGCATAGCAACGAGAGGAGAGTATGATCTACGTACCCTTGTAGATTGCAATGGAAGCGTTTGACACAACGTAGAGGAAGTAGTCGTACGTCTTCTTCCCGGTCCGACCGATCCAAGCACCGTTACTCCGACACCTCCGAGTTCTTAGCACATGTTCAGCTCGATGACGATCCCCGGGCTTCGATCCAGCAAAGCGTCGGGGAAGAGTTCCGTCAGCACGACGGCGTGGTGACGATCTTGATGTACTACTGACGCAGGGCTTCGCCTAAGCACTGCGACAATATGACCGAGGTGGAATTTGGTGGAAGGGGGCACCGCACACGGCTAAGGAACGATCTCAAGGATCAACTTGTGTGTCCATGGGGTGCCCCCTGCCCCCGTATATAAAGGAGCAAGGGAGGGAGGAGGCCGGCCCTAGGTTTGGGCGCGCCAGGGGAGTCCTACTCCCACCGGGAGTAGGATTCCACCTTTCCTAGTCCAACTAGGTCAAGGGGGGAAAGAGGGGAAGAGGGGAAGGAAGGGAGAGAGGGGCCGCGCCCCAAACCCCTTGTCCAATTCGGACTGGGCTTGGGAGGGGCGCGCGCCACCTCCTGGTCCTTCCCACTAAGGCCCATCAAGGCCCATTGCTTCTTCCTCGTATTCCCGTAACTCCCCGGTACCTCCGAAAATACCCGAACCATTCAGAACCCTTCCGATGTCCGAATATAGTCGTCCAATATATCGATCTTTACGTCTTGACCATTTCGAGACTCCTCGTCATGTCCCCGATCTCATCCGGGACTCCAAACTCCTTTGGTACATCAAAACTCATAAACTCATTATATAACTGTCATCGAAACCTTAAGCGTGCGGACCCTACGGTTCGAGAACAATGTAGACATGACCGAGACACGTCTCCGGTCAATAACCAATAGCGGGACCTGGATGCCCATATTGGCTCCTACATATTCTACGAAGATCTTTATCGGTCAGACCGCATAACAACATACGTTGTTTCCTTTGTCATCGGTATGTTACTTGCCTGAGATTCGATCGTCGGTATCCAATACCTAGTTCAATATCGTTACCGGCAAGTCTCTTTACTCGTTCCATAATACATCATCTCGCAACTAACTCATTAGTTGCAATGCTTGCAAGGTTTAAGTGATGTGCATTACCGAGAGGGCCCATAGATACCTCTCCGACAATCGGAGTGACAAATCCTAATCTCGAAATACGCCAACCCAACATCTACCTTTGGTGACACCTGTAGTACTCCTTTATAATCACCCAGTTACGTTGTGACGTTTGGTAGCACCCAAAGTGTTCCTCCGGCAAACGGGAGTTGCATAATCTCATAGTCATAGGAACATGTATAAGTCATGGATAAAAGCAATAGCAACATACTAAACGATCGGGTGCTAAGCTAATTGAATGGGTCATGTCAATCAGATCATTCAACTAATGATGTGACCTCATTAATCAAATAACAACTCCTTGTTCATGGTTAGGAAACATAACCATCTTTGATTAATGAGCTAGTCAAGTAGAGGCATACTAGTGACACTCTGTTTGTCTACGTATTCACACATGTATTATGTTTCCTGTTAATACAATTCTAGCATGAATAATAAACATTTATCATGAATTAAGGAAATAAATAATAACTTTATTATTGCCTCTAGGGCATATTTCCTTCAGGTGACCCATTCCACGTGGCGGTGCAGGTGCGTGAGCGAGCTGCCAGACCGCACGTGGCGGCGGCGCTTCGATACTTCTTCCCATTCCTGGAGTGGGCGCCAGCCTACGGGCTGGGCACCTCAAGTCGGACCTCATCGCCGGTACTTCTTCTGGTTCCTTGAAGTTTGATATCCATGCCCCCTTGTTAGAGCGGTGGAGAGAGATGCGACATGGAGTGAGGGAACTGTCGGCACCGGCATAAGAGGTTGATCTCCGCCCCGGTTTCCTCTATGATTACATCAAGGATGTATTTTGTTGCTTGTTGGTTCTGTGTGCGGGAGCTCGATGATTGGGGGAGTTTAGATCTGTGGTTTCATTCTCAAATTATATTCGTATGGATTGAGATAGAGATGAGAAGGTAGGCCCCTTGTTCATGTAGGTTTTCTCTGTACCACTAAATGTTTGTTTGGTTTTTCCATGTAGGTTCTCTCTGATTTTGCATTAGTCTATGTTCTTAGTCTTCATTCTTTTATTTTTAGTTTATGAGATTTCAGTATTTGATTCACTTACTCTTGGTTTGGCAGATATTCAGTATCTCTGTTCTTATTATTCAAATTTTTTATTTCTCAGATTAGGATTTTAGTACTTTTTCTTTTATTAGTCATCAATTTTCTTCTTTATTCAATCATATTCAGCCTTAGTTCTTGTTCAGTCTTTCTTTAACTTCTTTTGTCCTTAGTCTCCAGTTTTCCTCTTTCTTCAGTCATATTCAGTCACACTTTGTTCAGCCTTTCATTATCTACTTCAGTCTGTAGTGCTCCTTGTGCATATATACTTTGTTTTGCTCATTCTTCTTTCTTAGCTTTGTTCTATCATTTTGTATCGGCACAACCAATAATTCACAAGATCATCTAATCCACACAGGCAAAGGAAAATTTTTCGTAGTAAAATTCAGTAGTGGAGGGAAAGGAAGGTTTTTCGTTGTAAAATTCACTACACTAGAGGGATAAAGTTTCAATGTCATTATCTAATTGTTTCAAGGTTTTCTTAGTCATGACTTTCTTTTCTCTACCAGCTTTAGGGGGAGGTCCATCTAATTTGACTTTGCCCTGGGCTGTCTATAGGTGGGCTAATCAACCAGATTTGGCGGATTAGTTGGACTGTAAATAATTTTTTCTGATCCCAACACACTTTATATAGAGAAATAGTATTTCTTCATATTGTTACTTTTTTGTTTGCATTTGTGCTTATTGCTCATAATGTTAAATGTTTGTTAGACTGCCAACATATATTATTAGTATGTTGCAGTTCTTTTCAGTAAATCTTCAGTCTCTTCTTTCTCTGGTCACCTTCAGTGCACATGTTTCTTCATTATTTCAGTAACTACCTTCTCATTGTTCCGCCTTCATTTTTCAAATCCATGCTTATCAGTTATCCCTCTGTATGCATCGGTGATCAATATTTCTCTTCAGCCTCATTATTTCTTTTCGAGAGTACGCCAAAGGCTTACCTTAGCTTTATAGAAGGAAGGAATATTATTTACAAGTCAGCCTCATTATTTCATTAAGTCCCTGCTCTACCCAGCCTTCATAAATTCAGTATGCCCCTGCTCATTATGTATAAAGACTTTTTTGAGCATTCTTATTTTTTATCTTTTTGTTTCAACGGGAGGTTTTATTACTAACCAGAGGAAGTTTCTTCTCCCACTTCTTCAAGGAACAACAAGGTTCCAACTTCGTTTTAGCGCACGTTGTTTCAGATGTGTTGTGTAATAGTACTACATAGAAGAGTTTTTTGCTTCAAGAAGTGTTATGTAATAGTACTATGTATTTTCTGAAAATAGTTCGTTCTGTTCTATTTTTGTTCACTAGACATTGATGCTATTTGTGCTTCTTTAGCAGTGACACCATAGTCAGTTTGCATTTTCTGTCTTTTAGCTACACTAAGCCTTTGATTTGTTTGTACCATTAGGCTGTAGGGAAATATTACTATATGTAACATGTATTTTTTTTGTTCTTATAAGATGTTGTTTCTCATTTCTGAAATTTAGTTCTTGATGCAGCCTCATTTGGATTTATGTGAATATAAGTGTAATAGGTCCACCGGAAAGGATACAAAATAATTTCAGACGTGAGTATCCGGATCGCATTGCTACTGGTCGTCTCTTGCGATTGCGTACAGCGTACATCGGGCTTTTGACAAAGCCAAGTCATGGCCTCATGAGGATGCTTTTGGATTAGCTGTAGTGCATTTGTACCGTTTTATGCTCCATGCGAGAGTTGCACATATCCTCATTAGATGTACCCCTGTCTATGATGGTTCTGAACTCAAACATTATAGTATCTGTATGTTTGATCAATGTGGTACTATTATATCCTCAAGTTGATATACATGAGTGAGATTAAGGACAAAACATGGCAACCCAATGTGTTGAAACAAGATAAATGCGCATAGGCCTGCCTCAGGCGGCGCCACCAGGTGGCGCCCCAACCTCTAGTAGGATTCTAACCGTGGCTGCTTCGCCCAAACACGAGGTCAATAACCACCCCACCAACGATTCGTTTGTGCCTTATTTAAGACAAGCACTTTATTTGACCTTCTATCAATACTAAATGCGAGTGAAAAAGCAAACCAATCTGTGGTTGGATGGTTAGAGGGACTGTGGTATCCCCAGCCCACCAGGGTTCAGATCCTGGTGCTCGCATTTATTCCTGAATTTATTTTAAGATTTCCGGCGATGTGCATTCTGTGGGAGGAGACGTTTCCGTCAACGACGAGACGCCTACGGTGACTTCGTAAATCTCAAGATGATATGCCAGCTCAGTCTTTCGGAGGTGCTCATAAGAGTAGGGTGTGCGTGCGTTCATAGGGGTGAGTGTATGCGCGTGTATATAAGCGCTTGTGTCTGTACTAATGTTCAAAAAAATGCGAGTGAAAAAGAAAAGAATAAAAACAGCTAGTGAGATCCTACTAGATGACGTTCCAGGATCGCGATCAGCTTGACTAATTCTCTCTTATGACTAGGTATAGGTACTTTTTGTACATCATTTAAAATACGAACTTGAAAAAGAGAACTCATCAACTTAGGTTTTCATTGACCCTTCGGGCTATAAAATAGGTACATGTAAACGACAAACTCACGTGGGATTTTTTTGTTGAAACACACCCTAGATAATTTGTGTGTAAATAGCACGGCAATTTATGTACTTCTTACATGTTAATTGATTTACAGACGTCGTGGTAACTTTGATATGAGAAACTTATGTGTAAATAACATGCTAACTTACACATGGCAGACCCGATAACACACCTTCCAGTAACTTTTGTGCATATATCATGCTAATTTATGCACCGTAGACCTTATAAGTTTGTACAAACACCGCGGGAAATTCGATCCAATGAAAAAATGTTGATAACATTCCCCGATAATTTCTGTGTAAATAACATGGTAATATACGCATTGTTTGACTGCATGTCGTTCGGATCAATTTACTAAAAGCGGAACGATCGGAAGTTAGCAAAGCCTAATAGCACGGCAACTCACACATCGCATAGCTGATAACTTATGTACCCCAGTCCTGGCAACTTTGACGCCGGGGGGGGGGTGATAAAATATCCCCGTGGTAACTTTTATGTGAAAGCATGTTGAGTTGGTGACTCACAAATCACAAACCTAATAACTTATGTATCGCAGTCCTGATAACTTTGGCATGGGGAGTGGGGGTTGATTAAATTTTTCCCGATAACTTTTATGTGAATAGCATGATAACTCACACATTACAGACTTGATAACTTATGTGCACTCACACGTTGCAGACATGATAACTTATGACCCCAGTCCTGGTAACTTTGGCGACCGGGGGGGGGGGGGGGGAGTGGGAGTGGGTCCGGTATTTTTTGTGTGAATAGCATGATAACTCACACGTTGCAGACCTGATAACTTTTGTGCCTCGATCCTTGTAACTTTGGCGGAGGGGGGGGGGGGGAGGGGGTGATGAAATATACCCACGGTAACTCACACACATTACAGACATGATAACTTATGTACCCCAGTCCTGTTAACTTTGGCGACCGGGGGGGAGGAGGTGGTTGATGCATGAAATATACCCCCGGTAACTCACACACCACAAACCTGACAACTTTTGTACCCTAGTCTTAGTAACTTGGCAACGGGTGTGGGATGTGGGAAGGTGTTTAAAAAAACCCCGGGAACTTTCACGTAAATAGCTTGAAACTGTACGCACCTTATACGTGATCACTTATGCATAAATACCACGACAACTTTGATCGGGGGGGTGGGGGGGTGGGAGGGGAGAAAGTAGTTTGAAAACATACCCTTCCCGATAACTTCCGTACAAATGTCACGATAATATATGTACCATAGATTTGATAATTCATGTACAAACACCGTGATAACTTTGACCTTGGGTGAGGAAGTTGTTTGAAAACATAACTTTGATAACTTATGCATAAATAGCATGGTAATATATGAACCACAGACATGGTAACTCGCGCACAAACACCGCGGTAAATTTGTCCTGGAAAAAAGAGTTGTTGAAAATGTACCACCGTAACTCATGTGTAAATAACATGATAATAGACACACATCCGAGCTGATAACTTACTTAGCCCAGGCCTGGTAACTATTTGCACGAAAAAAGTCATCAGAACATATCAACATGGGATCTAGTTTCATAAGTCTCGTCGCAACTGATTTTTTGATTAGACTGACGCTTCTATCTATAACACATTTTAAAGTTTTGAAATATGTAGAATCAAGGATGCATCCATTTTTTTTCCGTTCTAATGTATGCATCCATGTGCATGTGAAGAGAAAATTACAAGAACTATCTTTTATGTCCCAATAATTTCTGTATAAATAACATGATAACTTATATACAACCGCATGATAACTCGTGTAGCACACGCGTGGTAACTTTTGACCCGAAAAAATATATCGTCAAAGCATACCAATATGGGATCTAGTTTCGAAGGTCTTGTCGCGACGAATTTTTTATGTGAAAACAGTTTTTCAATCGGACCAACGGTTTGAGCTATAAAATATTTTAAATTTTCGCATTGGGAAGAATCTTTAATGACAACACCAATTTATTTTTTTCTGCATGTATATGATTAATAGAGATTAGGTAGAGATTATGGTGTTCCTTTTACCGGTTGTCTTTGGTTTTCTATTTTTATTTTCCAATTTCCTTTTTTTAAAGTTCCATTCCTAAAAAATGCTGAAATTTTGTAAATATTATTTGAATTTGAAGAATGATTGTGCTTACGGAAATTATTTGGGATTTCTATTTAAAATTTCTTAGGAATTCAAGAAGTTTTGAATTTCAAGAAATATTCTCATTCCTAAATTTGTTCTTGAATTAAAAAAATCAGAATTTTTTTAAAATCTTTTCTTAAACAAATATATATTTTATTTATTTATTGCGTTTTTTATCATTTTCTTCATATTTTTAAAAAACATTCTAACCCCCATCAGTAGGCCACCTACCGGCAACTAAAAAACCATCTAAAATATTTTTCGGAACAATAAGGTGACTATTTTCTTTGAACAAGTTCTCTTGTCAGAAAAAACTTCCATATACAGTACAATCACATCAGAGGTAATACAATCACATCAAAAGCAATAGAAATTACATCAATGCCCGTAGAAAGCCCAACAACACTAAAGTTGGCCAAAGGCGCCTCAAAGGACAACCACAGCAAAACAGCATCAGTCACTGATGAACAGAAGTGATCAAATCCTACAAGATCCACACACTACAAGATCCACACACTTCCGCACATCCTCCGACGATGCTAAACGCATCGCTAGAACAGAGGCTAGGCAAGTAGTTGCCGACATCTCACCTTCCTTAGTAAGGCATGAACTCTAAACAAACTAAAAACATCTACGGGAGGCAGAGAAACCCTTGTCGCTCGTGGGAGTAGAAAACGTTTGGTGCGACGCACACGATTTATTCAAATAGCTGGATCAGGATTACCGAATTCTGTACAATCAGCTCGCACAAGCAAACCACGTTTTGGCATGCCATAAACAAGGTGATAACCCGTTTATATGCATTCGCCGGCTATTACAGATGACAGCCACATTTATGAAGGGGCCATTATCCAGCTGACACCACAACAGCAACAGCTACACGTTGTTGTCAGCCATTTGTATGGCCTGCCTGCCTGCCAAGATGAACGGCACATGTTCTCCTTTTACGTCCCAATCAGAACCAGCACAACTCCGGCTTGCGTCAACTTCTGGCGATCCATGTCACTATCAGAATTCGTGGTTTTCTGAAGCCACGGCCTTTAACGCACAACACATGATTTCACAGTTTTCTTTTAAATGTTCTTCAACATATTAGGTAAGGGCCTCTTTGATTCACAGGATTCTAAAAACAGAGGAATAAAAAGCATACAATTGGAATGTCATGCTCATCTCAATCCTACATGAAGTTGTTTGATTGCATCATAGCAAAAACAAAGATTGAAAAAAGAAAGGATTCTTTCAAAGAGGTTTGATTGGATGCAGGATATAGTAAAGAAGTCGTTAGAAAAAATCCCTATGATTCAATCCTATGAATCAAACAACCAACATAGGACAAAGAAAAATTCCGAAGGAACCCTAATATGTATGCCAAACATTGAGGTGTGTGGAAATTCACATGTCATTGCTTAGATGAGTGGTCAAGTGATGCGTGGCATTCTACCCAAAGGGATGATTCGAGAACTAGATGATGGCAGCATGTAATAAGTACTGAATTGTCACAGATGGCAGCATATTAGATGTATCTAGATGTATCAAACACAAATAGCAGCATATTATTAGCACTGGATCATCAGATTTTTTTTGCAAATAACCACTAGGTCTATAGAAGTGCAGCCAAAACAACTCATTCCTTCCGGTAGGATACGCAATTTTTATATTGAATGCACACAAACACAGCATAAGCATCGAACCAGAGTAAATGCAACTTCAATGCATATAAGTTTTACATTGGACAATTCTGAACGTATGATTCGAACTATAATCTCATTACATGTAGAGGACGATGAAACAGCAACTGAACCAAGCAAAAAAACGAAGCAACAGACACCCCAATGCAGTAAAATTGACGGCCGATTACAGCAATTATTCGCTGAATCGGGCGCACTTATTCTATTTGAACTCATCGATGGCTCACACCTTGAAGCTGAAGTTGAGAAGGATCTTGTTTAGGCCAAATTTCCAGCCGCTGATCCCCTTTCTGCCAGGGCTAGAATTAACCGTCGTAGCCACCACCGGCTCAGACCCATTGTTGTCGGCGACAGTCTTCTGCCACAGCATGAAGCTCCTGCATCCATTGAAGCTGATCCTCTCATCGGCCTTGAGAGCTGCAATGAACGAAGATGGAATTCAGGGACGTGCTAGCCAAGAACTAGAGTAAATTATCTATCTATAATGATGAAACCATGCCTACCGTCGGATCTGCCATTGGCCGTGTAGAGGAGGAAGTTGGCAGCGTCGGAGCCGAGCAGCGGCATGCGGCCCTCGCGGGCATAGCAGCGGAGCGCAGCACGGATTAGTCCGTCGACCGACTCGCCCTCGTCGACCAAGAACCGTAGCGGGCCGGCGCTTCCGAGGACGGTGACCGTCACCAACACGCGCGCGCGGCCGGCAACCCCTGTCGCCGCCGCCTTGCCACGGAGCTCAACCTTCCTAAGCTTCATCGGCAGCGTCGACGGCACAGCAACAGCCATAGCGACGGTCAATCAATCAATCAAATCAAAAGAAACCTATCAATCAAAATCGCTTGTTCCTCTTTTCTTTTCTGATGAATTCTCTTCTTGGCAGGGAAAAACTCGAGATCAAAATAAGCAGGGACGGTTCAGGGCGGAATCAAAAGAAGGTCGGACGCGCCGGGTCGCTGACGGAGGGAGGGCCGCTCAGGGGTCGAGGCCGATGCAGCGGTGGTACCAGCCCTGCATGCAAGCGCCGAAGCAGCGGAAGGAGGCGGAGGAGTCCCTCTCCGTCTGCGGCGGCGAGGAGGGGGAGGCGGAGATCGTGTGGGTTCCCACCATTCACGAGGGGGCGGAACTCGTCGTCGCGGCGCGGCGGGGAAAGAGATCTGGGCTCCCGGCGGCGAGGGGTAGGAGGAGGAGACGGGGTCTGTTTCGTTTGTGAACGGATCGAATCGTGAGGGGACGGAATATAAGGCACGGCTCCGCTGAGGCTGATGAGGCGGCGGCCGCGTGGAGGGTTGCGCTGGTCTTCCTTGCTTCCAGAGAGAGCGCGTCGATCTGGGCGGTTGGTGGCGGTGGATGGACGGGTGGATGCTGTTTTAGGGCGTCCACGCGGTTGGGACGATCCTTGGGTCCCAAGCTGTCCCAACACGCAAGGTTTTCTGGATACCGGCGCATTTAATTTGGTGTAATTATGTATCTCTTTCTTTAAAATAAAGAAAAGACACGCCTAACTAACGAAGGTTTGTTGGCTAGCGCCTCACGTTGTACACGCTACAAAAAGGAAAAAAATTATACCAGCTGATACTCGAAAAATAAATCCTAGTCCCTCACGCCTCCTATGTCTGGCATGAGCACATTCGCCTAGTCTTCGCCTCCACACATGACACATGTCGTCGGGCCAAAAAAAGAAAAAAAAAAGCAAGCACATTGCCTCGTCCTTACACTGCACGCATCCCGCTCCTCTCAGTCCCTCGGAGCATCCATCTCCAACAGAGGCGCTAAAAGTAGCCCGCGCTGGAAAAAATGCTAATTTAGCGCGCGGAGCATCTCCAACAGATGCTGCAAAAGCAAACACGCTGTAAAATCCATTCGGCGCGCTGAGAATTTCTACATCGCATGCGCTATATTTGGTGCGCGGCGTACAACGTGCTGGACAATGACGCGCGAAGACAAGTGCTCTGCTCCCTTTGCTCATCCCGCCTCTGCCCTTCTGCTCGCCGGCTGCAACTCGCCGCCTCGAGTTCGCCGGCCCGGAGCGCGTGCCGGCCGGGAGCTGCCGTTGCCCTTCTACTCGCCGCCTCCCTGCAGCTCGCCGCAACCTCGAGCTCGCCGGCCGGGAGCGCGTGCGGTGGCCAGAGGCGAGCGGTGCATGCGGAGATTGGGATTCCAATCCATTGCAAGCTAGCTTGCTCCAACGATTTAGGGAAGCTAGCTAGTTCGTGTTTGCGATTCCAACGAGATCACAATAAGCTAGCTCGCGTGCGGTGGCGGGCGGAAGATGATTTGCAAGCTAGCTTGCTCCAATGATTGGGGACCTAATTGCATTTTTGTTTTGGTCAGATGGATTTATTTGTAAATATGTAGGGACCTGTTTGTTGTAGACATATTTGTGGCGCTTTATTTTTTAGTGCGTCTGCTGGACTGCTGCGCGCTATCCACTACCCGCTGTATTTTTGTG
This sequence comes from Aegilops umbellulata, assembly GCA_032464435.1. NCBI lineage: Eukaryota > Viridiplantae > Streptophyta > Magnoliopsida > Poales > Poaceae > Aegilops > Aegilops umbellulata. The sequence goes on from CP136058.1 coordinate 82,898,888, forward strand.
CGTCTGCTGGATTGAATCGGCCACGGCGCGCTAAAATTACTAAAATGGCGCTGTAAAATTATTTTAGCGCGCCGTTTTTTTGGGCGCCTGTTGGAAATGCTCTCAGCCTTAAGAACGCAACGACCCCCACATCCCTCCTCCTCGCCCAATCTGACTTCTCTTCACACACCTGTTAATGGAGTCTTGGCAGTGACGCTAGGGAAAATGGTTGCTTTCCCCACCACAAACATAGGTATGCTCGCACCCCTACCCTCTCTAAACCACCTACTGCTTCCATGCCCCACAACCAGAACGCCCCTTCCCCTCTGATTTTCTAGGGAAAGTTGCATCGCTCCTCCGCCAAAGTTGATTTTTGCCCCCAATGGGGGTGCGACTCCAAATTTTGTGGTTCCCTCCTTTTCTCGAATGGTATTTTGGTGTGGTGACTGTTGGAAATATGCCCTAGAGGCAATAATAAATAGGTTATTATTATATTTCCTTGTTCATGATAATCGTTTATTATCCATGCTAGAATTGTATTGATGGGAAACTCAGATACATGTGTGGATACATAGACAACACCATGTCCCTAGTAAGCCTCTAGTTGACTAGCTCGTTGATCAATAGATGGTTACGGTTTCCTGACCATGGACGTTGGATGTCATTGATAACGGGGTCACATCATTAGAAGAATGATGTGATGGACAAGACCCAATCCTAAGCCTGGCACAAGATCATGTAGTTCGTATGCTAAAGCTTTTCTAATGTCAAGTATCATTTCCTTAGACCATGAGATTGTGCAACTCCCGGATACCGTAGGAATGCTTTGGGTGTGCCAAACGTCACAACGTAACTGGGTGGCTATAAAGGTGCACTACGGGTATCTCCGAAAGTGTCTGTTGGGTTGGCACGAATCGAGACTGGGATTTGTCACTCCGTGTGACGGAGAGGTATCTCTGGGCCCACTCGGTAGGACATCATCATAATGTGCACAATGTGATCAAGGAGTTGATCACGGGATGATGTGTTGCGGAACGAGTAAAAGAGACTTGTCGGTAACGAGATTGAACAAGGTATCGGGATACCGACGATCGAATCTCGGGCAAGTATCGTACCGATAGACAAAGGGAATTGTATACGGGATTGATTAAGTCCTTGACATCGTGGTTCATCCGATGAGATCATCGTGGAGCATGTGGGAGCCAACATGGGTATCCAGATCCCGCTGTTGGTTATTGACCGGAGAACATCTCGGTCATGTCTGCATGTCTCCCGAACCCGTAGGGTCTACACACTTAAGGTTCGATGACGCTAGGGTTATAAAGGAAGCTTGTATGTGGTTACCGAATGTTGTTCGGAGTCCCGGATGAGATCCCGGACGTCACGAGGAGTTCCGAAATGGTCCGGAGGTAAAGATTTATATATAGGAAGTATGGTTTTGGCCATCGGAAGTGTTCTGGGCATCACCGGTAGTGTACCGGGACCACCGGAGGGGTCCGGGGGTCCACCGGGAGGGGCCACGGGCCTCGGAGGCATACATGGGCCAAGTGTGAGAAGGAACCAGCCCCTAGGTGGGCTGGGGCGCCTCCCCACCAAGGCCCATGCGCCTGGAGAGAAGAGGGGGCAAACCCTAGGGCAGATGGGCCCTAAAGGCCCATGCCTGGTGCGCCTCCCTCTCCCCCCCCCCACTTGGCCGCCACCCCAGATGGGGATTGGGGCTGCCGCCGCCCCTAGGGTGGAAACCCTAGGTGGGGGCGCACCCTCCTCCCTCTCCCCTATATATAGTGAGGCCTAGGGCTGCCCATAACACACGTGATTCGATCTCTCTCTCGTTGGTGCAGCCCTGCATCTCTTCTTCCTCCTCTCTTGCGGTGCTTGGCGAAGCCCTGCTGGATTGCCACGCTCCTCCATCATCACCACGCCTTTGTGCTGCTGCTGGATGGAGTCTTCCTCAACCTCTCCCTCTCTCCTTGCTGGATCAAGGCATGGGAGACGTCACCGGGCTGTACGTGTGTTGAACGCGGAGGTGTCGTCCGTTCGGCACTTGGTCATCGGTGATTTGAATCACGACGAGTACGACTCCATCAACCCCGTTCACTTGAACGCTTCCGCTTAGCGATCTACAAGGGTATGTAGATGCACTCTCCTTCCCCTCGTTGCTGGTTTTTCCATAGATAGATCTTGGTGACACGTAGGAAAATTTTGAATTTCTGCTACGTTCCCCAACAGTGACAATAGTGTATGAGATATGCCCTAGAGACAATAATAACAATTATTATTTATCTTCAAGTTCCTAATTAAGCTTATATATCGTGCAATAACTGCAATGGTCCTTGAGTCCGTATATCCATGAAGTCTCAAGGAAAACCCATATGCATGTGTGGAAAATAAACGATAAAATATATTCTTAGTCGTGCCTCTTAAGACTAGCTGAAGTATTGCATGATGATCACGTTTTCTTGATCATTGTCGGTGTACAAAACTAGGGGTACTCCTTTTTGCCCCTTTATTTGTGCACGGGCAGTCGGAGCCGCGCCCTAGGCCACACTAAGCAGGGCAGAAGAGGGAAGCCGGAGCATGAGGCAACCAAAGCAACACCAAGACCAAGAGACACAAAGAGCCAGAGGGCGAGGCGGACTCCCCCGGCAAGGCCCTTGCCGGGGCAACTTGCCCAATACCAGCAGAGCGAGCCACCCTTAAGCCTGAAGGTTCCAACGCCACCAACAACCGCATTGAAACCAAGGCTCGGGAGGCACTTTTGTGGTGGCATGAAGTTCTTTGTCAAGATCATAAACACATGAGATCAGATGAGGACCAGTAGACGACGATCCTCGGCGGGATCCTAGCGGAGGAAATCCACCATACCCCCGGCAAGACCCTTGCCGGGGATGACCATGATGCCATGACAAGACCCTTGCCAGGGCCTCGGCAAGGCCCTTGCCGAAGACACCTACGGGGCCGCAGCCAGGCCAGCGTCTGCCAAGGCTCCATCACCGTTCTCATGCAGCTGCCAGCCCGACCAGCTGGGCAAGCACCTGCTTGACGACATGCAGCTTCCAGGCCAGCTCAGCAAACACCTACGTGGTGGCATGCAAATCTTTGTGAAGACCCTACCACCACGCCATCTCAGCAGCCTGCCAGCTTACATGGCGCTGCATGCACCGCTGGCCTGGACGCTTGTCGGAGCAAGGCGAGGCGGCGATGGACGAGACGGGCCCCGTTGCTATCCCGAGTAAAGGAACGGGGCACCTAAGGGGTGTATTGAATGCGTCTTATCCCATAATGACAGGCGATAAGCTTGTGTACTGTACACCTTTCCACCTCCTGTGTGCCACTCTGGCAACCCCTTTTGCCTATAAAAGGAGGCCCGAGGCGACCAGGAGAGGGATTCGGATCTTTTGGGCTAGACACGCACCGTAGCTAGTTGAAGAACTCAAGAACACTCAAATACATACACCAAAGCAGGACTAGGGTATTACGCATCCTCGTGGCCCGAATCTGGGTAAACGATCTTTGTGCTGGCTCCTAGACCTGCTCTTTGCACAACCCACGCTCGCCAACCGTAGAAGGGATCCCGATGATCCCATAGGTGTCGTTTCCACCGACATCTTTGGCGCGCCAGGTAGGGGGCGCAGTTGTAAGAATCTGGTCTAGTAGTTAGCCTAGCAGTTCTTGATCACCATGGCTCAAGAAGAAAACGATCACGGCGATCGGTCCGTCGGGAGCCGAACGACCCATACCAGTGCGGGCGAGTGGCGAGGCGGTCGCAGACGGAAGCCGAGGCACGGTCCGCGAACACCCGCATCACTCCGGCAGTCAAAGCCGGGTGAGCGGCGTCGTTCGTGCCCGAGACGACGATCCGCACGCCGCCAAATCCAAAGACGGAGCCCCCACCGCAGGCGGCGTGGGCCCCTCTAGGGGCGGCATCGTGCCGCCTACGGGTGGCGCGGCGACCTCCAAGACGCCTACGCCGGTGCCCACGACGCGCGATGAGCAGCGTCACCACGCTAGTGACCCTGGGCGCCGCCGCAGGAAGAGTCATGCGCTTCATGCGCGGGACGTAGAAGGCCAGCATGCACGCTGAGACACTGGAAAAAATGGCACACAACTGCCAGGCCGTGATAGAGCTCCTTCTAACGTGGTTAGAAGTCGGAGCGCGTCAGTCCATGCAGCTTTCGCCGCCACCCACGCCGACCAAAGCCTTGGCGCGCGCGTAGTTGCTCCTCGACTTTCCCCTGCTGTGGAAAAGCTCGATGAGTGGAGAGCCACCATCCGGAGCCTCGTCGGCGTTGCCAACAAAGATGAGCCCGACCAGCGGGGCCGTTTGGCCGGCGCTCCGTCGAGCCACCGCATGCCAGTGGTGGAAGGACCAGAGGTGCTGCGGCCACGGTGCACTCTCCTCCGCCACGCCAGCCACCGCGGGGTGCCGGTCCGTCGTGATGACGCTTGTGACAACATTTCCATAGCGTCGTCCGACCCATGGACCCACCACGATCAGCGCCAAGTTCTTTGGGAGCGAGCCCATGAAGACACTCGAACCACCATCGAGCGCCGGCGCGATGCACGCCACCAGTCAGATAGGCGGGTGGGGCCCACCACGGACCACCCAACACCAGGGGGTTCTGGCAGCCTACCCTATGAGGTGGGTTGCCTAACCTTTACCCGTGAGCTGCGGCAGTTCCAGTGGCCCTCCCACCGCACGTTCAAGCCCGACCTCGGTGAGAAGTACAACGGCAAGACCCATCCGTCGAAGTTCCTCAGCATCTACACCATCGCCATGCAAGCTGCTGGGGCTCGCGACGACAAGGTGCTTGCCAATTACTTCCGTTGGCACTTAAACCCAATGTCATGTCATGGTTGATGCACTTGCCAGTAGATTCTATTTCTTCCTGGTCGGATTTGTGCCATGAGTTTGTGGGGGGCCACCAAGCTCATGGCCAGGCAAGCGATTTGCATATCATCCCCCAGAAAGAAGGTGAAACCCTACGCAAGTACATATAGAGATTCAGCCGGGTGCAGTATAACATCCCCGATGTTCAACCTGCCGCCATGATCAGTGCATTCCACCAGAATGTGCGCAACCGCAAGATGCGTGAAGAGCTGGTGATGAACAAGGTCAAAGATGTAGCCGAACTTTATGTTCTGGCCGATAGGTGCGCTCGGGCTGAAGAAGGGAGGAAGTACCCCGACGAGGACGCCGGTGCGGAAACCGACTCCACAGAAGAGGGCACAACCACCCCGAAGAAGGGCCGATGCCGCAATAGGAAACACAAGGGCAAGACTGTGCTTGCCATCGAGGGATCCGAGGACACCGGCACTGCCAAGAAGGCCAAGGCAGACGACCCCGGCAAGGAAATTGCCGGGTGCGCCGCTTGCCGGGGCTTGGCGGCTGCCGACAAGCCAGGAGGCTCCGACAAGCAGTACTGCAAGATCCACCGCACCAAGGGCCATGACCTCCAGAACTGCCGACAAGTTGAGCTGCTTGCTGAAAAGCAAAAAGCTGAGTATGAGAGGGGAGACAAGGAAAAGGGCCACGATGGTGCCGAAGGATCCGGCAAGAAGCATGGCGGCCAAGGGGGTCGCCATGGCAAGGATAGCCAGCAAGAGAGGCCCGCTCGGGGCCGCGACAAGAAGCAGGAAGACGACGGTCATGACGAGGACGACGAGTCTGGGGAGCAGGAGTTTCAGAAAGATACGGAGGCTATGTGCGTCGACGGTGGCGCCTCGCTGCACACTTCTCACCACCAGCTCAAGCAGTAGGCGCGTGAGATCACAGCAGCGGAGCCATCATTCGATGCTCAAAAGCCACTGAAGTGGTCCAGCACGCCTATCATTTTTGACGCCGAGGACCACCCTGATCCACAACTGCGGTCGGGTGCTTGTCGTTGTTGCTTTCGCCAACGATACGCAACCTCAAGGTGACAAAAATGCTAGTTTACGGCATGCGGAAGCGTTCACTAGAACATGGATGATGGAGTCGTACTCGCCGTGATCCAAATCACCGATGACCAAGCGCCGAACGGACGGCACCTCTGCGTTCAACACACGTACGGAGCGGATGACGTCTCCTCCTTCTTGATCCAGCAAGGGGGAAGGAGAGGTTGATGGAGATCCAGCAGCACGACGGCATGGTGGTGGATGTAGTTGTCACGTGCAGCAGGGCTTCGCCGAGCGTCTGCGCGAGAGGGAGAGGTGTGACAGGGGAGAGGGAGGCGCCAGGGGTCAATGGGTGCCGCTGCCCCTCGCTCCCCCCTTTATATAGGCCCCCTGGGGGGGCGCCGGCCCCTGGAGATCCCATCTCCAGAGGGGGCGGCGGCCAGGGGGGTGGAGTACCCCCCAAGGCAAGTGGGGCGCCCCCCCACCCTAGGGTTCCAACCCTAGGCGCAGGGGGTGGGCCTTGGGGGGTGCACCAGCCCACTAAGGGCTGGTCCCTCCTCCCACTTCAGCCCATGGGGCCCTCCGGGATGGGTGGCCCCACCCGGTGGACCCCCGGGACCCATCGGGTGGTCCCGGTACAATACCGGTGACCCCCGGATCACTCCCGATGGCCGAAACTGCACTTCCTATATATAATTCTTCACCTCCGGACCAATCCGGAACTCCTCGTGACGTCCGAGATCTCATCCGGTACTCCGAACAACTTTCGGATTACTGCATACTCATATCTCTACAACCCTAGCGTCACCGAACCTTAAGTGTGTAGACCCTACGGGTTCGGGAGACATGCAGACATGACCGAGACACCTCTCTGGACAATAACCAACAGCGGGATCTGGATACCCATGTTGGCTCCCACATACTCCTAGATGATCTCATCGGATGAACCACGATGTCGAGGATTCAATCAATCCCGTATTCAATTCCCTTTGTCAATCGGTATTTTACTTGCCCGAGATTCGATCGTCGGTATCCCAATACCTCGTTCAATCTCGTTACCGGCAAGTCACTTTACTCGTACCATAATGCATGATCCCGTGATCAAACACTTTGATCACATTGAGCTCATTATGATGATGCATTACTGAGTGGGCCAGGTGATACCTCTCCGTCTTACGGAGTGACAAATCCGAGTCTCGATCCGTGTCAACCCAACAGACACTTTCGGAGATACCCGTAGTATACCTTTATAGTCACCCAGTTACGTTGTGACGTTTGGCATACCCAAGGCACTCCTATGGTATCCGGGAGTTACACGATCTCATGGTCTAAGGAAAAGATACTTGACATTGGAAAAGCTCTAGCAAACGAATTATACGATCTTTGTGCTCATGCTTAGGATTGGGTCTTGTCCATCACATCATTCTTCTAATGATGTGATCTCGTTATCAATGACATCCAATGTCCATAGTCAGGAAACCATGACTATCAGTTGATCAACGAGCTAGTCAACTAGAGGCTCACTAGGGACATATTGGTGTCTATGTATTCACACATGTATTACGATTTCCGGATAACATAATTATAGCATGAATAAAAGACAATTATCATGAACAAGGAAATATAATAATAATGCTTTTATTATTGCCTCTAGGGCATATTTCCAACAGTCTCCCACTTGCACTAGAGTCAATAATCTAGTTACATTGTGATGAATCGAACACCCATAGAGTTCTGGTGTTGATCATGTTTTGCTCTAGGGAGAGGTTTAGTCAATGGATCTGCAACATTCAGATCCGTATGCACTTTACAAATTTCTATGTCTCCATTTTGAACATTTTCACGAATGGTGTTGAAGCGACGCTTGATGTGCCTAGTCTTCTTGTGAAACCTGGGCTCCTTGGCAAGTGCAATAGCTCCAGTGTTGTCACAGAAGAGTTTGATCGGCCCCGGCGCATTGGGTATGACTCCTAGGTCGGTGATGAACTCCTTCAACCAAATTGCTTCATGCGCTGCCTCCGAGGCTGCCATGTACTCCGCTTCACATGTAGATCCCGCCACGACGCTCTGCTTGCAGCTGCACCAGCTTACTGCTCCACCATTCAACATATACACGTATCCGGTTTGTGACTTAGAGTCATCTAGATCTGTGTAGAAGCTAGCGTCGATGTAACCCTTTACGACGAGCTCTTCGTCACCTCCATAAACGGGAAACATGTCCTTAGTCCTTTTCAGGCACTTCAGGATATTCTTGACCGCTGTCCAGTGTTCCTTGCCGGGATTACTTTGGTACCTTCCTACCAAACTTACGGCAAGGTTCACATCAGGTTTGGTACACAGCATGGCATACATAATAGACCCTATGGCCGAGGCATAGGGGATGACACTCATCTCTTCTATATCTTCTGCCGTGGTCGGGCATTGAGCTGTGCTCAATTTCACACCTTGCAATACAGGCAAGAACCCCTTCTTGGACTGATCCATATTGAACTTCTTCAATATCTTTTCAAGGTATGTGCTTTGTGAAAGACCTATGAGGCGTCTTGATCTATCTCTATAGATCTTGATGCCTAATATATAAGCAGCTTCTCCAAGGTCCTTCATTGAAAAACTCTTATTCAAATAGGCCTTAATGCTGTCCAAAAGTTCTATATCATTTCCCATCAAAAGTATGTCATCTACATATAATATGAGAAATGCTACAGAGCTCCACTCACTTTCTTGTAAACACAGGCTTCTCCATAAGTCTGCGTAAACCCAAACGCCTTGATCATCTCATCAAAGCGAATGTTCCAACTCCGAGATGCTTGCACCAGCCCATAAATGGATCGCTGGAGCTTGCATACCTTGTTAGCATTCTTAGGGTCGACAAAACCTTCCGGCTGCATCATATACAGTTCTTCCTTAAGATAACCGTTAAGGAATGCCGTTTTGACGTCCATTTGCCATATCTCATAATCATAGTATGCGGCAATTGCTAACATGATTCGGATGGACTTCAGCTTCGCTACGGGAGAGAAAGTCTCATCGTAGTCGACCCCTTGAACTTGCCGATAACCCTTAGCGACAAGTTGAGCTTTATAGATGGTAACATTACCATCCGCGTCCGTCTTCTTCTTAAAGATCCATTTGTTTTCTATCGCTCGCCGATCATCAGGCAAGTCTGTCAAAGTCCATACTTTGTTTTCATACATGGATCCTATCTCGGATTGCATGGCTTCTAGCCATTTGTTGGAATCTGGGCCCGCCATCGCTTCTTCATAGTTCGAAGGTTCACCGTTGTCTAACAACATGATTTCCAGGACCGGGTTGCCGTACCACTTTGGTGCGGAACGTGTCCTTGTGGACCTACGAAGTTCAGTAGTAACTTGATCCAAAGTTTCATGATCATCATCATTAACCTCCTCTCTAACCGGTGGAGGTACCACAGAAACATTTTCTTGAGCTTTGCTACTCTCCGGTTCAAGAGGTGATACTTCATCAAGTTCCACTTTCCTCCCACTTACTTCTTTCGAGAGAAACTCTTTCTCCAGAAAGGATCCGTTCTTGGCAACAAAGATCTTGCCTTCGGATCTTAGGTAGAAGGTATACCCAACAGTTTCCTTAGGGTATCCTATGAAGACGCATTTTTCCGATTTGGGTTCGAGCTTTTCAGGTTGAAGTTTCTTGACACAAGCATCGCATCCCCAAACTTTTAGAAACGACAGCTTAGGTTTCTTCCCAAACCATAATTCATACAGTGTCGTCTCAACAGATTTAGACGGTGCCCTATTTAAAGTGAATGCGGCTGTCTCTAGAGCGTATCCCCAAAATGATAGCGGTAAATCTGTAAGAGACATCATAGACCGCACCATATCCAATAGAGTGCGATTACGACGTTCGGACACACCATTACGTTGAGGTGTTCCAGGCGGCGTGAGTTGTTGAACGATTCCACATTTCCTTAAGTGTGTGCCAAATTCGTGACTTAAATATTCTCCTCCACGATCTGATCGTAAGAACTTTATTTTTCGGTCACATTGATTCTCTACCTCATTCTGAAATTCCTTGAACTTTTCAAAGGTCTCAGACTTGTGTTTCATCAAGTAGACATACCCATATCTACTCAAGTCATCCGTGAGAGTGAGAACATAACGATATCCTCCGCGAGCCTCAACACTCATTGGACCGCACACATCAGTATGTATGATTTCCAATAAGTTGGTTGCTCGCTCCATTGTTCCGGAGAATGGAGTCTTGGTCATTTTTCCCATGAGGCATGGTTCGCATGTGTCAAATGATTCATAATCGAGAGACTCTAAAAATCCATCAGCATGGAGCTTCTTCATGCGCTTGACACCAATGTGACCAAGGCGGCAGTGCCACAAGTATGTGGGACTATCGTTATCAACTTTACACCTTTTGGTATTCACACTATGAATATGTGTATTATCACACACGAGATTCATTAAGAATACACCATTGACCATCGGAGCATGACCATAAAACATATCACTCATATAAATAGAACAACCATTATTCTCGGATTTAAATGAGTAGCCATCTCGCATTAAATGAGATCCAGATACAATGTTCATGCTCAAACTTGGCACTAAATAACAATTATTGAGGTTTAAAACTAATCCCATAGGTAAATGTAGAGGTAGCGTGCCGATGGCGATCACATCGACCTTGGAACCATTCCCGACGCGCATCGTCACCTCGTCCTTCGCCAGTCTCCGCTTATTCCGCAACTCTTGCTTTGAGTTACAAATATGAGCAACGGCACCGGTATCAAATACCCAGGAGCTACTACGAGCACTGGTAAGGTACACATCAATTACATGTATATCACATATACCTTTAGTGTGCCGGCCTTCTTGTCCGCTAAGTATTTGGGGCAGTTCCGCTTCCAGTGACCCTTCCCTTTGCAATAAAAGCACTCAGTCTCAGGCTTGGGTCCATGCTTTGACTTCTTCCCGGCAACTGGCTTACCGAGTGCGGCAACATCCTTGCCGTCCTTCTTGAAGTTCTTCTTTCCCTTGCCTTTCTTGAACTTGGTGGTTTTATTGACCATCAACACTTGACGTTCCTTTTTGATTTCAACCTCTGCTGATTTCAGCATAACAAATACCTCAGGAATGGTCTTTACCATCCCCTGCATATTGTAGTTCATCACAAACCTCTTGTAGCTAGGTGGGAGCGGCTGGAGGATTCTGTCAATGACCGCCTTGTCTGGGAGGTTAATCTCCAGCTGAGTCAAGCGGTTGTGTAACCCAGACATCTTGAGTATGTGTTCACTGACAGAACTATTTTCCTCCATCTTACAACTGTAGAACTTGTCGGAGACTTCATATCTCTCGACCCGGGCATGAGCTTGGAAAACTAGTTTCAGCTCCTCGAACATCTCATATGCTCCGTGATGCTCAAAACGCTTTTGGAGCCCCGGTTATAAGCTGTAAAGCATGCCGCACTGAACGAGGGAGTAATCATCAGCACGCTGCTGCCAAGCATTCATAATGTCTTGGTTTTCTGGGATGGGTGCTTCACCTAGCGGTGCTTCTAGGACATATTGTTTTCTGGCAGCTATGAGGATGATCCTCAGGTTCCGGACCCAGTCCGTATAGTTGCTGCCATCATCTTTCAGCTTGGTTTTCTCTAGGAACGCGTTGAAGTTCATGTTGACATGAGCTTGGGCCATTTGATCTACAAGACATATTGCAAAGTTTATTTAGACTATGTTCATGATAATTAAGTTCATCTAATCAAATTATTTAATGAACTCCCACTCAGATTAGACATCCCTCTAGTCATCTAAGTGTAACATGATCCGACTCGACTAGGCCGTGTCCGATCATCACGTGAGACGGACTAGTCATCATCGGTGAACTTCTCCATGTTGATCGTATCTTCCATACGACTCATGTTCGACCTTTCGGTCTCTTGTGTTCCGAGGCCATGTCTGTACATGCTAGGCTCGTCAAGTCAACCTAAGTGTTTGCATGTGTAAATCTGTCTTACACCCGTTGTATGTGAACGTTGGAATCTATCACACCCGATCATCACGTGGTGCTTCGAAACAACGAACTGTCGCAACGGTGCACAGTTAGGGGGAACACTTTCTTGAAATTTATTATGAGGGATCATCTTATTTACTACCGTCGTTCTAAGTAAACAAGATGCAAAACATGATAAACATCACATGCAATCAAATAATAATAGTGACATGATATAGCCAATATCACATAGCTCCTTTGATCTCCATCTTGGGGCTCCATGATCATCTTGTCACCGGCATGACACCATGATCTCCATCATCATGATCTCCATCATCGTGTCTCCATGAAGTTGCTCGCCAACTATTACTTCTACTACTATGGCTAACACGTTTAGCAATAAAGTAAAGTAATTTACATGGCGTTTCCATTGACACGCAGGTCATATAAATAATGACAACTCCTATGGCTCCTGCCGGTTGTCATACTCATCGACATGCAAGTCGTGATTCCTATTACATGAACATGATCTCATACATCACATATATATCATTCATCATTCATCACAACTTTGGCCATATCATATCACAAAGCACTTGCTGCAAAAACAAGTTAGACGTCCTCTAATTGTTGTTGCAAGTTTTACGTGGCTGCATTAGGGTTCTAGCAAGAACGTTTTCTTACCTACGTAAAAGCCACAATGTGATTTGTCAACTTCTATTTACCCTTCATAAGGACCCTTTTCGTCGAATCCGCTCCAAGTAAAGTGGGAGAGACAGACACCCGCCAGCCACCTTATGCAACTAGTGCATGTCAGTCGGTGGAACCGGTCTCACGTAAGCGTACGTGTAAGGTTGGTCCGGGCCGCTTCATCCCACAATACCGCTGAAGCAAAATAAGACTAGTAGCGGCAAGAAAGTTGACAACATCTACGCCCACAACAATTGTGTTCTACTCGTGCAAAAGGAACTACGCATAGACCTGGCTCATGATGCCACTGTTGGGGAACGTTGCAGAAAACAAAATTTTTACTATGGTTTCACCAAGATCCATCTATGAGTTCATCTAGCAACGAGTATTCAGATGCATCTACATACCTTTGTAGATCGCGTGCGGAAGCGTTCACTAGAACGTGGATGATGGAGTCGTACTCGCCGTGATCCAAATCACCGATGACCAAGCGCCGAACGGACGACACCTCCGCGTTCAACACACGTACGGAGCGGATGACGTCTCCTCCTTCTTGATCCAGCAAGGGGGAAGGAGAGGTTGATGGAGATCCAGCAGCACGACGACGTGGTGGTGGATGCAGTTATCACGTGCAGCAGGGCTTCGCCGAGCGTCTGCGCGAGAGGGAGAGGTGTGACAGGGGAGAGGGAGGCGCCAGGGGTCAAGGGGTGCCGCTGCCCCTCCCTCCCCCCCTTTATATAGGCCCCCTGGGGGGCACCGGCCCCTGGAGATCCCATCTCCAAAGGGGGCGGCGGCCAGGGGGGGTGGAGTACCCCCCAAGGCAAGTGGGGCGCCCCCTAGGGTTCCAACCCTAGGCGCAGAGGGTGGGCCTTGGGGGGCGCACTAGCCCACTAAGGGCTGGTCCCCCCTCCCACTTCAGCCCATGGGGCCCTCCGGGATGGGTGGCCCCACCCGGTGGACCCCCGAGACCCATCTGGTGGTCCCAGTACAATACGGGTGACCCCCCGATCACTCCCGATGGCCGAAACTGCACTTCCTATATATAATTCTTCACCTCCAGACCAATCCGGAACTCCTCATGATGTCTGGGATCTCATCCGGGACTCCGAACAACTTTCGGATTACTGCATACTCATATCTCTACAACCCTAGCGTCACCGAACCTTAAGTGTGTAGACCCTACGGGTTCGGGAGACATGCAGACATGACCGAGACACCTCTCTGGACAATAACCAATAGCGGGATCTGGATACCCATGTTGGCTCCCACATACTCCTCGATGATCTCATCGGATGAACCACGATGTCGAGGATTCAATCAATCCCGTATTCAATTCCCTTTGTCAATCGGTATTTTACTTGCCCGAGATTCGATCGTCGGTATCCCAATACCTTGTTCAATCTCGTTACCGGCAAGTCACTTTACTCATACCGTAATGCATGATCCCGTGATCAAACACTCTGATCACATTGAGCTCATTATGATGATGCATTACTGAGTGGGCCCGGTGATACCTCTCCGTCATACGGAGTGACAAATCCCAGTCTTGATCCGTGTCAACCCAACAGACACTTTCGGAGATACCCGTAGTATACCTTTATAGTCACCCAGTTACGTTGTGACGTTTGGCATACCCAAAGCACTCCTACGGTATCCGGGAGTTACACGATCTCATGGTCTAAGGAAAAGATACTTGACATTGGAAAAGCTCTAGCAAACGAATTATACGATCTTTGTGCTTATGCTTAGGATTGGGTCTTGTCCATCACATCATTCTCCTAATGATGTGATCCCGTTATCAATGACATCCAATGTCCATAGTCAGGAAACCATGACTATCAGTTGATCAACGAGCTAGTCAACTAGAGGCTCACTAGGGACATATTGGTGTCTATGTATTCACACATGTATTACGATTTCCGGATAACACAATTATAGCATGAATAAAAGACAATTATCATGAACAAGGAAATATAATAATAATGCTTTTATTATTGCCTCTAGGGCATATTTCCAACACCATGACGTTCAAAACGTCGCTGAAGTCCCGGTTCTAAGCCGTAAAGCATGGCACATTGAACTATCGAGTAGTCATCAGCTTTGCTCTGCCAGACGTTCTTAACGTTGTCAGTTGCATCAGCAGTAGGCCTGGCACCCAGCGGTGCTTCCAGGACGTAATTCTTCTGTGCAGCAATGAGGATAATCCTCAAGTTATGGACCCAGTCCGTGTAATTGCTACCATCATCTTTCAACTTTGCTTTCTCAAGGAACGCATTAAAATTCAACAGAACAACAACACGGGCCATCTATCTACAAGCAAACATAAACAAGCAAGATACTATCAGGTACTAAGTTCATGATAAATTTAAGTTCAATTAATCAGATTACTAAAGAACTCCCACTTAGATAGACATCCCTCTAATCCTCTAAGTGATCACGTGATCCAAATCAACTAAACCATGTCCGATCATCACGTGAGATGGAGTAGTTTCAATGGTGAACATCACTATGTTGATCATATCTACTATATGATTCACGCTCGACCTTTCGGTCTCCGTGTTCCGAGGCCATATCTGTTATATCCTAGGCTCGTCAAGTTAAACCTGAGTATTCTGCGTGTGCAACTGTTTTGCACCCGTTGTATTTGAACGTAGAGCCTATCACACCCGATCATCACGTGGTGTCTCAGCACGAAGAACTTTCGCAACGGTGCATACTCAGGGAGAACACTTTTACTATGATAATTTAGTGAGGGATCATCTTATAATGCTACCGTCAATCAAAGCAAGATAAGATGCATAAAAGATAAACGTTACATGCAATCAATATAAGTGATATGATATGGCCATCATCATCTTGTGTTTGTGATCTCCATCTTCGAAGCACCGTCATGATCACCATCGTCACCGGCGCGACACCTTTATCTCCATGGTAGCATCGTTGCCGTCTCGCCGATCTTATGCTTCTACGACTATCGCTACCGCTTAGAGATAAAGTAAAGCATTACAGGGCGATTGCATTGCATACAGTAAAGCGACAACCATATGGCTCCTGCCAGTTGCCGATAACTCGGTTACAAAACATGATCATCTCATACAATAAAATTTAGCATCATGTCTTAACCATATCACATCACAACATGCCCTGCAAAAACAAGTTAGACGTCCTCTACTTTGTTGTTGCAAGTTTTACGTGGCTGCTACGGGCTTAGCAAGAACCAATCTTACCTACGCATCAAAACCACAACGATAGTTTGTCAAGTTGGTGCTGTTTTAACCTTCGCAAGGACCGGGCATAGCCACACTCGGTTCAACTAAAGTTGGAGAAACTGACACCCGCCAGCCACCTGTGTGCAAAGCATGTCGGTAGAACCAATCTCGCGTAAGCGTACGCGTAATGTCGGTCCGAGCCGCTACATTCAACAATATCGCCGAACCAAAGTATGACATGCTGGTAAGCAGTATGACTTATATCGCCCACAACTCACTTGTGTTCTACTCGTGCAAATAACATCAACACATAAAACCTGGCTCGGATGCCACTGTTGGGGAACGTAGTAATTTCAAAAAAATTCCTACGCACACACAAGATCATGATGATGCATAGCAACGAGAGGGGAGAGTGTTGTCCCTGTACCCTCGTAGACCGAAAGCGGAAGCGTTATAACAACGCGGTTGATGTTGTCGTACGTCTTCACGGCCCGACCGATCAAGCATCGAAACTACGACACCTTCGAGTTCTAGCACACGTTTAGCTCGATGACGATCCCCGGACTCTGATCCAGCAAAGTGTCGGGGATGAGTTCCGTCAGCACGACGGCGTGGTGATGATCTTGATGTTCTACCGTCGCAGGGCTTCGCCTAAGCACCGCTACAATATTATCGAGGATTATGGTGGAAGGGGGCACCACACACGGCTAAGAGATCTCAAGGATCAATTGTTGTGTCTAGAGGTGCCCCCTTGCCCCCGTATATAAAGGAGCAAGGGGGGAGGCCGGCCGGCCCTTGCAGGGCGCGCCAGGAGGAGGAGTCCTCCTCCTAGTAGGAGTAGGACTCCCCTCTTTCCTACTCCTACTAGGAGGGGGAAAGGAAGGGGGAGAGGGAGAAGGAAAGGGGGCCGCCGCCCCCCTCTCCTAGTCCAATTCGGACCAGAGGGGGAGGAGGCGTGCGGCCCACCTTGGCCGCCCCTCTCTCTCTCCACTAAGGCCCATAAGGCCTATTACTTCTCCCGGGGGGTTCCGGTAACCCTCCGGCACTCCGGTTTTCTCCGAAATCACCGAGAACACTTCCGGTGACCGAATATAGTCGTCCAATATATCAATCTTTATGTCTCGACCATTTCGAGACTCCTCGTCATGTCCGTGATCATGTCCGTGATCATATCCGGGACTCCGAACAACCTTCGGTACATCAAAACATATAAACTCATAAGGAAACTGTCACCGTAACGTTAAGCGTGCGGATCCTACGGGTTCGAGAACAATGTAGACATGACCGAGACACATCTCTGGTCAATAACCAATAGCGGAACCTGGATGCTCATATTGGCTCCTACATATTCTATGAAGATCTTTATCGGTCAGACCGCAAAACAACATACGTTGTTCCCTTTGTCATTGGTATGTTACTTGTCCGAGATTCGATCGTCGGTATCTCAATACCTAGTTCAATCTCGTTACCGGCAAGTCTCTTTACTCGTTCCGTAATACATCATCTCGCAACTAACTCATTATTTGCAATGCTTGCAAGGCTTATGTGATGTGCATTACCGAGAGGGCCCAGAGATACCTCTCCGACAATCGGAGTTATAAATCCTAATCTCGAAATACGCCAACCCAACATGTACCTTTGGAGACACCTGTAGAGCTCCTTTATAATCACCCAGTTACGTTGTGACGTTTGGTAGCACACAAAGTGTTCCTCCGGCAAACGGGAGTTGCATAATCTCATAGTCATAGGAACATGTATAAGTCATGAAGAAAGCAATAGCAACATACTAAAATATCGGGTGCTAAGCTAATGGAATGGGTCATGTCAATCACATCATTCTCCTAATGATGTGATCCCGTTTAATCAAATGACAACACATGTCTATGGTTAGGAAACATAACCATCTTTGATTAAAGAGCTAGTCAAGTAGAGGCATACTAGTGACAATATGTTTGTCTATGTATTCACACAAGTATTATGTTTCCGGTTAATACAATTCTAGCATGAATAATAAACATTTATCATGATTTAAGGAAATAAATAATAACTTTATTATTGCCTCTAGGGCATATTTCCTTCAATTGCATGAAACTATCCCTCTACATCATGTCATCTTGCTTAAGGCGTTACTATGTTTTTGACTTAATACTCTAGATGCATGCTGGATAGCGGTCGATGAGTGGAGTAATAGTAGTAGATGCAGGCAGGAGTCGGTCTACTTGTCTCAGACGTGATGCCTATATACATGATCATACCTAGATATTCTCATAACTATGCTCAATTCTGTCAATTGCTCAATAGTAATTTGTTCACCCACCGAGGAATATTTATGCTCTTGAGAGAAGCCACTAGTGAAACCTATGGCCCCCGGGTCTATTCTCATCATATAAATCTCCATCACTTTAATCTTGCTTTGCTTTTTACTTTTCACTTTGCATCTCTATACCAAAAATACTAAAAATATTATATCTATCAGATCTCACTCTCTTAAGTGACCGTGAAGGGATTGAAAACCCCTAATCGCGTTGGTTGCGAGGAGCTATCATTTTGTGCAGTTACGAGGGACTTGAGCGTAGCCTACTACTGGATTGATACCTTGGATCTCAAAAACTGAGGGAAATACTTATGCTACTTTGCTGCATCATCCTCTCCTCTTCGGGAAAACCAACATAGTGCTCAAGAGGTAGCAAGAAGAATTTATGGCGCTGTTGCCGGGGAGGCTTACGCAAGGTCAAGTCAAGATTTGGACTCCCGACAATGAGACAATTTCTGGCGCCGTTGCCGGGGAGTCTGCGCAAAAGTCAACATACCAAGTACCCATCACAATCCCTATCTCCCGCATTACATTAGTTGCCATTTTCCTCTCGTTTTCCTCTCCCCCACTTCACCCTTGTCGTTTTATTCACCCTCTCTTTCCCAATCTCCTCCTCTCTTTTTCTGTTGCCCTCTTCTCGCTTGCCTTGTCATCATGGCTAGTTTTTTATCTTCTCCGTTATCTCCCGAGAATGAAGTCCTAAATTTTAAACAAAGGGAGGGAGAAAATTTGAAAGATGCTTGGTATAGAATTTGCAATGCTCAAAATAGATCTACCAAGAAGCAATCTACTTCAGTTCTTCTTCGCAATTTTTATGTAGGTGACAATCCTTGGTATAGATGTATCCTTGATACCATTACCGGAGGGAATTTCTTGGGTAGCCATACTTTTGATTCTTATAATGCTATGATAGATTTATTTGGCTCGCCACCTCTTTTGGTTAATGGAACTATGTTAACTTTGGAGCATGTTATGCAAAGACTTGAAATTATTGAAAATAAAGTTGCTACCATTGAATCAATTGAAAATCTAGATAAAAAGATCCACAATCAAATTACCCAATATGGATCTAAGGTAGGAATGACTTTGAAAAATATTAAGGAAAAGGAAACCATAGTTAATGAGAAAATAAATCTAGACTCCACGAGAATCGATAAACTTGAGGGTATCATTACTAATTTGGGAACCGTTTTTTCTTCCGTGAAGAATACTCCAAGTCCCCCTACTAAAATTGCCAAGCTTATGTATGTTCCTAAAAATAAGGGTGAATCATCTAGTAAGGAAACTGCGGATCTTAAATCTATAAGTATTCATCCCAATCTTTTTGCTATCATTAAGGAACCATTTGCTACAAATGAATTTTTTGATCTTGTGCCCAAGAGTTTGATAATTACTAAAAAGAAAGAAATATATAAGGAAGGTAGATGCCTCATTGAAGAATTGCCTACCAAAGATGGCACTACCTAGATCTATCATCGCTTTTATGCCTAGCTAGGGGCGTTAAACGATAGCGCTTGTTGGGAGGCAACCCAATTTTAATTTTGTTTTTTTGTTTTTGATTCTGTTTAGGAATAAATAATCCATCTACCTTCTGTTTAGATGTGGTTTTGTGTTTTAATTAGTGTTTGTGCCAAGTTAAACCTATAGGATCTTCTTGGATGATAGTTATTTGATCTTGCTGTAATTTCCAGAAACTTTCTGTTCACGAAAACAATTGTTAAAAATCACCAGAACGTGATAAAATACTGATTCCAATTTTTGCTGATCAATAAAAAAAATTTCTAGGCCTTCCTATTTTGGTATATTTTTGGAGTTCCAGAAGTTTGCGTTAGTTACAGATTACTACAGACTGTTCTATTTTTGACAGATTCTGTTTTTCGTGTGTTGTTTGCTTATTTTGATGAATCTATGGCTAGTAAAATAGTTTATAATCCATAGAGAAGTTGGAATATAGTAGGTTTAACTCCAATATAAATAAAGAATGAGTTCGTTACAGTACCTTGAAGTGGTCTTTTGTTTTCTTTCTCTAACGGAGCTCACGAGATTTCTGTTGAGTTTTGTGTTGTGAAGTTTTCAAGTTTTGGGTAAATTCTTTTGATGGATTATGGAACAAGGAGTGGCAAGAGCCTAAGCTTGGGTATTCCCATGGCACCCCCCAAGATAATCCAAGGACACCAAAAAGTCAAAGCTTGGGGATGCCCCGGAAGGCATCCCCTCTTTCGTCTACTTCTATCGTTAATTTTACTTGGAGCTATATTTTTATTCACAACATGGTATGTGTTTTGCTTGGAGCGTCTTGTATTATTTGTGTCTTTGTTTGTTAGTGTGACACAATCATCCTTTCTGTACACACCTTTTGAGAGAGCCATACATGAATTGGAATTTGATAGAATACTCTATGTGCTTCACTTATATCTTTTGAGCTATGTAGTTTTGCTCTATGTGCTTCACTTATATCTTTTGAGCGTTGTAGTTTTGCTCTATGTGCTTCACTTAGATCTTTTAGAGCACGGTGGTGGATTTGTTTTAAAGAAACTATTGATCTGTCATGCTTCACTTAGATCATTTTGAGAGTCATTAATAGCATGGTAATTTGCTTAATAATAATAAGCTTGGTATTCAAGATTTGTGAAACTTTCTTTTGAGTGCGTTGAATACTAAGAAAAGATTGAAGCTTGATAATTGTTTTGAGATATGAAGATGGTGATATTAGAGTCATGCTAGTTGAGTAGTTGTGAATTTAAAGAATACTTGTGTTAAAGTTTGTGATTCCCGTAGCATGCACGTATGGTGAACCGTTATGTGATGAAGTCGGAGCATGATTTATTTATTGATTGTCTTCCTTATGAGTGGCGGTCGGGGACGAGCGATGGTCTTTTCCTACCAATCTATGCCCCTAGGAGCATGCGCGTAATACTTTGCTTTGATAACTTATAGATTTTTGCAATAAGTATATGAGTTCTTTATGATTGATGTTGAGTCCATGGATTATATGCACTTTTTCCCATCCTTCCACCATTGCTAGCCTTTCTAATACCGCACACTTTCCGCCGATATCATACACCCAACATATATCTTCCTCAAAACAGACACCATACCTACCTATCATGGCATTTCCATAGCCATTCCGAGATATATTGCCATGCAACTTTCCACCGTTCCGTTTATTATGACACTCTCCATCATTGTCATATTGCTAGCATGATCATGTAGTTGACATCGTATTTGTGGCAAAGCCACCATTCATAATTCTTTCATACATGTCACTCTTGAATCATTGCATATCCCGGTACACCGCCAGAGGCATTCATATAGAGTCATATCTTTGTTCTAAGTATCGAGTTGTAATTGTTGAGTTGTAAGAAAAATAAAAGTGTGATGATCATCATTTTTTAGAGCATTGTCCCAAGTGAGGAAAGGATGATGGAGACTATGATTCCCCCACAAGTCGGGATGAGACTCCGGACGAAAAAAAAGAGGCCATAAAAAAAGAGAAAAGGCCCGAATAAAAAAAATTAGAGAAAAAGAGAGAAGGGACAATGTTACTATCCTTTTACCACACTTGTGCTTCAAAGTAGCACCAAGATCTTCATGATAGAGAGTCTCTCATTTTGTCACTTTCATATACTAGTGGGAATTTTTCATTATAGAACTTGTCTTGTATATTCCAATGATGGGCTTCCTCATATTGCCCTAGGTCTTCGTGAGCAAGCGAGTTGGATGCACACCCACTTAGTTTCTTTTGTTGAGCTTTCATATACTTATAGCTCTAGTGCATCCGTTGCATGGCAATCCCTACTCACTCACATTGATATCTATTGATGGGCATCTCCATAGCCCATTGATACGCCTAGTTGATGTGAGACTATCTTCCCCTCCTTTTGTCTTCTCCACAACCACCATTCTATTCCACATATAGTGCTATATCCATGGCTCACGCTCATGTATTGCGTGAAGATCGAAAAAGTTTTGAGAATGTTAAAGTATGAAACAATTGCTTGGCTTGTCATCGGGGTTGTGCATGATTTAAATACTTTGTGTGGTGCAGATAGAGCATAGCCAGACTATATGATCTTGTAGGGATAACTTTCTTTGGCCATGTTATTTTGAGAAGACATAATTGCTTTGTTAGTATGCTTGAAATATTATTATTTTTATGTCAATATGAACTTTTGGCTTGAATCTTTTGGATCTGAATATTCATACCACAATTAAGAAGATTTGCATTGAAATTATGCCAAGTAGCACTCCGCATCAAAAATTCTCTTTTTATCATTTACCTACTCGAGGACGAGCATGAATTAAGCTTGGGGATGCCTGATACGTCTCCAACGTATCTATAATTTTTGATTGCTCCATGCTATATTATCTACTGTTTTGGACTATATTGGGCTTTATTTTCCACTTTTATATTATTTTTGGGACTAACCTATTAACCGGAGGCCCAACCCAGAATTGCTGTTTTTTTTGCCTATTTCAGAGTTTCGGAGAAACAGAATATCAAACGGAGTCCAAACGGAATAAAACCTTCGGGAATGTGATTTTCTCACGGAACGTGATCCAGGAGACTTGGACCCTACTCGAAGGAACAAAAGAGGCGGTCACGAGGGTGGGGGGCGTGCCCCCCTGCCTCGTGGGCCCCCTGTTGCTCCACCGACATACTCCTTCCTCCTATATATACCTACGTACCCCCAAACAATCAGAGACGGAGCCAAAAACCTAATTCCACCGTCGCAAACCTTATGTACCCACAAGATCCCATCTTGGGGCCTGTTCTGGAGCTCTGCCGGAGAGGGCCGTCATTACGGAGGGCTTCTACGTCATCATAGCCTCTCCGATGAAGTGTGAGTAGTTCACCTCAGACCTACGGGTCCATAGTTATTAGCTAGTTGGCTTCTTCTCTCTTTTTGGATCTCAATACAATGTTCTCCCCCTCTCTTGTGGAGATCTATTCGATGTAATCTTCTTTTTGCGGTGTGTTTGTTGAGAACGATGAATTGTGGGTTTATGATCAAGTCTATCTATGAATAATACTTGAATCTTCTCTGAATTCTTTTATGTATGATTGGTTATCTTTGCAAGTCTCTTCAAATTATCAGTTTGGTTTGGCCTACTAGATTGGTTTTTCTTGCCATGGGAGAAGTGCTTAGCTTTGGGTTCGATCTTGCGGTGTCCTTTCCAAGTGACAGAAGGGGCAGCAAGGCATGTATTGTATTGTTGCCATCGAGGATAAAAAGAAGGGTTTTTTTTATCATATTGCATGAAACTATCCCTCTACATCATGTCATCTTGCTTAAGGCGTTACTCTGTTTTTAACTTAATACTCTAGATGCATGCTGGATAGCGGTCGATGAGTGGAGTAATAGTAGTAGATGCAGGCAGGAGTCGGTCTACTTGTCTCGGACGTGATGCCTATATACATGATCATACCTAGATATTCTCATAACTATGCTCAATTCTATCAATTGCTCAACAGTAATTTGTTCACCCACCATAGAATATTTATGCTCTTGAGAGAAGCCACTAGTGAAACCTATGGCCCCCGGGTCTATTCTCATCATATAAATCTCCATCACTTTAATCTTGCTTTGCTTTTTAATTTTCACTTTGCATCTCTATACCAAAAATTCCAAAAATATTATCTCTATCAGATCTCACTCTCTTAAGTGACCGTGAAGGGATTGACAACCCCTAATCGCGTTGGTTGCGAGGAGCTATCATTTTGTGCAGGTACGAGGGACTTGAGCATAGCCTCCTACTGGATTGATACCTTGGTTCTCAAAAACTGAGGGAAATACTTACTCTACTTTGCTGCATCATCCTCTCCTCTTCGGGGAAAACCAACGCAGTGCTCAAGAGGTAGCAGCCTCACTCACGCACAAAGAACCCGACAAACACCCTTTTTCATTAAAAACGTCCCATACAGGTACAGTTCATACGGAATGAAAAACATGAGCAAGGGGATTACAAGTTCTAAATTTAACAAATGCCCGCAGGCTTACAAACTAGAAAGAGATAAGATGCTCGTAATCCCTTTCTTGTCACTCTCCTCAGAAGATAGAACAAGATAGCAAGAGGGCAAAAAGAAAGTCTAGGTGAGGTACGAGCAGCAGAAGACGACGGGAGAGGAGCCGAAAGATGAGGCAGCGGGCCAACAATAGGCGACGAAGGCGTCGGTGCCCGCGTACTCCGACTTCACGGCCCGCCACCCGCCTTCTTCGTCTTCTCTGGCCTTCCTACGCCAGCCGCCCAAGGAGGCGACGAGGAACGCGCCGATGGAGGGCTTGACTAAGAAGGCCCTAGTAGAAGGTACAAGCAAGTCTCCAATCTATGCACCTGCACAAACAATCAAACACTTGCACCCAACGCGATAAAGGGGTTGTCAATCCCTTCACGGTCACTTGCAAGGATAGAGATAGGTATAAAAGATTACTAAAATGTAAAACAAAGTAAAAACAAACAAATTGCAACAAGGTATTTTTGGATTTTTTTGGTTTATAGATCTGAAAATATATGATGGAAAATAGACCCGGGGGGCATAGGTTTCACTAGAGGCTTTTCTCTTGAAAGAAAACATACGGTGGGTGAACAAATTACTGTTGAGCAATAGATAGAAAAGCGTAAATTTATGATGATATCCAAGGCGATGATTATGAATATATGTATCACGTCTGTGTCAAGTAGACCGAGTCCTGCCTGCATCTACTACTATTACTCCACACATCGACCACTATCCAATATGCATCTAGAGTATTAAGTTCATAAGAACGGAGTAACACCTTAAGTAAGATGACCTGATGTAGAGGGATAAACTCAAGCAATATGATGAAAACCCCATCTTTTTACCCTTGGTGGCAACAATACAATACGTGCCTTGCTACCTCTACTTTGACACTTGGTGAGGACACCGCAAGATTGAACCCAAAACTAAGCACCTCTCCCATTGCAAGACGAACCAATCGAACTCCAAGAACATCAAGGGGAACATGGTATTGAAGATCATAGAGAGAGAGAAGAAGCCATCTAGCTACTAGCTATGGACCCGTGGGTCCGTGGTAAACTACTCACGCTTCATCGGAAGGGCAATAGATTTGATGTAGATGCCCTCCATGATCGAATCCCCCTCCGGCAGGGTGCTGGAAAAGGCCCCAAGATGGTATCTCACAGGAACAGAGGCTTGCGGCGGCGGAAAAGTATTTTGGTGGATGCTTCTGATGTTGGGGGAATATTTAGGTATCAAGGAGCGAAGATTAGGGTTAGGTTGTCTAAGGGGGGCCCACAAGCCTAGGGGCGCGCCCTTAGGGCTTGTGGCCACCCCGTAGGTCTTCTGGCCTCCTCTCCAAGTCTCCTGGGTTTCTTCTGGTCCAAGAAAAATCATCTTGACAGCTTTATTTCGTTTGGACTCCGTTTGATATTCCTTTTCTATAAAACTCAAAAACAAGGAAAAAACAGAAACTAGCACTTGGCTCTAGGTTAATAAGTTAGTCCCGAAAATAATATAAAATAGCATATTAATGCATATAAAACATCCAAAACATATAATATAATAGCATGGAACAACAAAAAATTATAGATACGTTGGAGACATATCAAGCATCCCCAAGCTTAATTCCTGCTCGTTCTCGAGTAGGTAAATGATAAAACAGAATTTTTGATGTGGAATACTACCTAACATATTTATTCATGTAATTTTATTTACTGTGGCATGAATATTCAGATCCATAAGATTCAAGACAAAAGTTTAATATTGACATAAAAACAATAATACTTCAAGCATACTAATAAAGCAATCATGTCTTCTCAAAATAACATTGCCAAAGAAAGTTATCCCTACAAATCATATAGTCTGGCTACGCTCCATCTTCATCACACAAAGTATTTTATCATGCACAACCTCGATGACAAGCCAAGCAATTGTTTCATACTTTTGATGTTCTCAAACCTTTTCAACTTTCACGCAATACATGAGCGTGAGCCATGTATATAGCACTATAGGTGGAATAGAATATGGTGGTTGTGGAGAAGACAAAAAGAAGGAGAAAGTCTCACATCAACTAGGCGTATTAACAGGCTATGGAGATAACCATCAATAGGTATCAATGTTAGTGAGTAGGGATTGTCATGCAACAGATGCACTCGAGCTATAAGTGTATGAAATGTCAAAAAAGAAACTAAGTGGGTGTGCATCCAACTTGCTTGCTCACGAAGACCTAGGGCAATTTGAGGAAGCCCATCATTGAAATATACAAGCCAAGTTCTATAATGAAAAATTCCCACTAGTATATAAAAGTGACAAAATAGGAGACTCCCTATCATGAAGATCATGGTGCTACTTTGAAGCACAAGTGTGGAAAAAGGATAGTAACATTGTCCCATCTCTTTTTCTCTCATTTTTTGGGCTTATTTGGCCTCTTTTATTTTTTGTAAAGTCCGGAGACTCATCCCAACTTGTGAGGGAATCATAGCTTCCATCATCCTTTCCTCACATGGGACAATACTCTAATAATTATCATCACACTTTTATTTACTTACAACTCAAGAATTACAACTCGATACTAGAACAAAATATTACTCTATATTTATGCCTCCGGCGGTGTACCAGGATGTGCAATGATCTAGCGTAGAAATGATATCAAAAAATGGACAAGCCATGAAAACATCATGCTAGCTATCTTGCGATCATGCAAAGCAATATAATAATGATGAAGTGTGTCATAATAAACGAATACGATGGAAGTTGCATGGCAATATATCTCGGAATGGCTATGGAAATGCCATAATATGTAGGTATGGTGGCTGTTTTCAGGAAGGGTATATGGTGGGTGTAATGCACTGGCTATAGTTGTGCGGTACTAGAGAGGCTAGCAATGGTGGAAGGGTGAGAGTGCGTATAATCCGCAGACTCAACATTAGTCATAAAGAGCTCACATACTTATTGCAAAAATTTGTTATTCATCGAAACAAAGTACGACACAGATGCTCCTAGGGGGATAGATTGGTAGCAAAAGACCATCGCTCGTCCACGACCGCCACTCATAAGGAAGCCAATCAAAAAATAAATCATGCTCTGACTTCATTATATAACGGTTCACCATACGTGCATGCTACAGGAATCACAAACTTTAACACAAGTATTTCTACCAATCCACAATTACTCACTAGCACGAATCTAATATCACCATCTCTATATCTCAAAACAATATGCAAGGAATCAAACTTCTCATAGTATTCAATGCTCTTTATATGGAAGTTTTTATTATATCCCTCTTCGATGCCCATCATATTAGGACTAAATCTATAACCTAAGGAAATTACCATGCTTTTTAGATACCCCCAATATAATATAAGTGAATCATGAGAGTTCAACAATTTCTATAAAATAAAACCACCACCGTGCTAAAAAATATATAAGTGAACCACTAGGGCAAATTGCCTAGCTCAAAAGAGATAAGTGAAGCACATAGAGTATTCTAATAAATTGATGGTTCATGTGTGTCCCTCTCAAATGGTGTGTAAAGCAAGGATGACTGTGGAAAACTAAAAAGCAAAGACTCATATCATACAAGATGCTCCAAGCAAAACACATATCATGTGGTGAATAAAAATATAGCCTCAAGTAAATTTACCGATGGATTGAAGACGAAAGAGAGGATGCCATCTGGGGCTTCCCCAAGCTTAGATGCTTGGTTGTCCTTGAATATTACCTTGGGCATCCCCAAGCTTAGGCTCTTGCCACTCCTTATTCCATAGTCCATCAAATCTTTACCCAAAACTTGAAAACTTCACAAACAAAACTCAACAGAAAACTCATGAGATCCGTTAGTGTAATAAAATAAATTACCACTTTAGGTAACGTTGTAAACTCTTTCTTTATTTATATTAGCGTAATATCTACTATATTTCAACTTCTCCATGGTCCATACCCCCTGATACTACCCATAGATTCATCAAAATAAGCAAACAACACATAGAAAACAGAATCTATCAAAAACAGAACAATCTGTAGTAATCTGAAAACTTCGTATACTTCTGTACCTCCAAATATTCTGAAAAATTAGGACAACAGAGGAACTTCTGAAGAAATATGCCCTAGAGGCAATAATAAAGTTATTATTTATCTCCTTATTTCATTATAAATGTTTATTATTCATGCTAGAATTGTATTAACCGGAAACATAATACATGTGTGAATACATAGACAAACAGAGTGTCACTAGTATGCCTCTACTTGACTAGCTCGTTTATCAAAGATGGTTAAAGTTTCCTAACCATAGACATGAGTTGTCATTTGATAAACGGGATCGCATGATTAGGAGAATGATGTGATTGACTTGACCCATTTTGTTAGCTTAGCACTTGATTGTTTTAATTTACTGCTATTGCTTTCTTCATGACTTATACATGTTCCTATGACTATGAGATTATGCAACTCCCAATTACCGGAGGAACACTTTGTGTGCTACCAAACATCACAACGTAACTGGGTGATTATAAAGGTGCTCTGCAGGTATCTCTGATGGTACTTGTTGAGTTGGCATAGATCGAGACTAGGATTTGTCACTCCGATTGTCGGAGAGGTATCTCTTGGCCCTCTTGGTAATGCACATCACTATAAGCCTTGAAAGCAATGTGACTAAAGAGTTAGTTGCGGGATGATGCACTATGGAATGAGTAAAGAGACTTGCCGGTAACAAGATTGAGCAGGTATTAAGATACCGACGATCGAATCTCGGGCAAGTAACATACTGATGACAAAGGGAACAACGTATGTTGTTATGCGGTTTGACCGATAAAGATCTTTGTAGAATATGTAGGAACCAATATGAGCATCCAGGTTCCGCTATTGGTTATTGACCGGAGACAAGTCTCGGTCATGTCTACATAGTTCTAGAACCCGTAGGGTCCGCACGCTTAACGTTCGGTGATGATCGATATTATGAGTTTATGTGATTTGATGTAACGAAGGTAGTTCGGAGTCCCAGATGTAATCACAGACATGATGAGGAGTCTCAAAATGGTCGAGACGTAAATATTGATATATTGGACGGCTATATTCGGACACTGGAAGTGTTCCGGAGAAAACCGGAGTGCCGGAGGGGTTACAGGAACCCCCGGGGAAGTATTGGGCCTTAGTGGGCCTGAGGGGAGAGAGAGGGCTGCAGCCCAGGAGGTGGCGCGCCCCCTCCCATGAGGATTCCAAATTGGACTAGGGGAGGGGGCGGCCCCTCTTTCCCTCTCCCTCTCCCTCTCTTTCCTTCCCCCTTCCTTCTTTGTAGTTCGACTAGGAAAGGGGAGTCCTACTCCTACTAGGAGGAGGACTCCCCCCTCCTTGGCGCGCCCCAAGGGCCGGCCGGCCTCCCCCTTGCTCCTTTATATACGGGGGCAGGGGGCACCCTAGAACACACAAGTTGATTGTTCCAAGCTGTGTGCGGTGCCCCCCTCCACCATAATCCACCCCGGTCATATAGTAGCGGTGCTTAGGCGAAGCCCTGCGGTGGTAGCAACATCATCACCGTCATCACGCTGTCTTGCTGATGAAACTCTCCCGTGAAGCTCTACTGGATCGGAGTTCGTGGGACGTCATCGAGCTGAACGTGTGCAGAACTTGGAGGTGCCGTACGTTCGGTACTTGGATGGGTCGGATCGTGAAGACATACGACTACATCAACCGTGTTGTCGTAACGCTTCCGCTTTCAGTCTACGAGGGTACATGGACAACACTCTCCCCTCTCATTGCTATGCATCACCATGATCTTGCGTGTGCATAGGAATTTTTTTGAAATTACTACGTTCCCCAACAGTGGCATCCGAGCCAGGTTTATGCGTAGATGTTATATGCACGAGTAGAACACAAGTGAGTTGTGGGCGATACAAGTCATACTGCTTACCAGCATGTCACACTTTGATTCGGCGGTATTTTTGGATGAAGCGGCCCGAACCGACATTATGCGTACGCTTACGCGAGACTGGTTCTACCGACGTGCTTCACACACAGGTGGCTGGCGGGTGCCAGTTTCTCCAACTTTAGTTGAATCGAGTGTGGCTACGCCCAGTCCTTGTGAAGGTTAAAACAACACATACTTGATGAAATATCATTGTGGTTTTGATGCGTAGGTAAGAACAGTTCTTGCTCAGCCCGTAGCAGCCACGTAAAACTTGCAACAACAAAGTAGAGGATGTCTAACTTGTTTTTGCAAGGCATGCTGTGATGTGATATGGTCAAGACATGATGCTAAATTTTATTGTATGAGATGATCATGTTTTGTAACAAAGTTATCGGCAACTGGCATGAGCCATATGGTTGTCGCTTTATTGTATGAAATGCAATCGCCATGTAATTGCTTTACTTTATCACTAAGCGGTAGCGATAGTCGTAGAATCAATAGTTGGCGAGACGACAACGATGCTACGATGGAGATCAAGGTGTCATGTCGGTGACGATGGTGATCATGATGGTTCTTTGGAGATGGAGTCAAAGGCACAAGATGATGATGGCCATATCATATCACTTATATTGATTGCATGTGATGTTTATCTTTTAAGCATCTTATTTCGCTTTGATTGACGGTAGCATTATAAGATGATCTCTCACTAAATTTGAAGGTACAAGTGTTCTCCCTAAGTAAGCACAGTTGCCAAAGTTCGTCGTGCCGAGACACCACGTGATGATCGGGTGTGATAAGCTCTACGTTCATGTACAACGCGTGCAAGCCAGTTTTGCACACGGAGAAATACTCGGGTTAAACTTGACGAGCCTAGCATATGTAGATATGGCCTCAGAACACTGAGACCGAAAGGTCGAGCGTGAATCATATAGTAGATATGATCAACATAGTGATGTTCACCATTGAAAACTACTCCATCTCACGTGATGACCGGACATGGTTTAGTTGATATGGATCACGTGATCACTTAGATGATTAGAGGGATGTCTATCTAAGTGGGAGTTCTTAAGTAATTTGATTAATTGAACTTTAATTTATAATGAACTTAGTACCTGATAGTATTTTGCATGTCCATGTTGTTGTAGATCATATGTAAGCATGAATAATAAACACCCGATCATCATTGAAAAAACTTATCAAGCGTCCTGATCTATCTCTATAGATCTTGATGCTTAATATGTAAGCAACTTCCCCGAGGTCTTTCTTTGAAAAAACTCCTTTCAAATACTCCTTTATGCTTTCCAGAAAATTCTACATCATTCCCGATCAACAATATGTCATTCACATATACTTATCAGAAATGTTGTAGTGCTCCCACTCACTTTCTTGTAAATACAGGCTTCACCGCAAGTCTGTATAAAACTATATGCTTTGATCAACTTATCAAAGCGTATATTCCAACTCCGAGATGCTTGCACCAGTCCATAGATGGATCGCTGGAGCTTGCATATTTTGTTAGCACCTTTTAGATTTGACAAAACCTTCTGGTTGCATCATATACAACTCTTCTTTAAGAAATCCATTAAGGATTGCAGTTTTGTTATCCATTTGCCATATTTCATAAAATGCAGCAATTGCTAACATGATTCAGACAGACTTTAAGCATCGATACAAGTGAGAAAATCTCATCGTAGTCAACACCTTGAACTTTGTCGAAAACCTTTTGCGACAATTCTAGCTTCGTAGATAGTAACACTACTATCAGCGTCCGTCTTCCTCTTGAAGATCCATTTATTTTCTATGGCTTGCCGATCATCGGGAAAGTCAACCAAAGTCCATACTTTGTTCTCATACATAGATCCTATCTCAGATTTCATGGCCTCAAACCATTTTGCGGAATCTGGGCTCATCATCGCGTCCTCATAGTTCGTAGGTTCATCATGGTCAAGTAACATGACCTCCAGAATAGGATTACTGTACCACTCTAGTGCGGTTCTCACTCTGGTTGACCTATGAGGTACGGTAGTAACTTGATCTGAAGTTACATGATCATCATCATTAGCTTCCTCACTAGTTGGTGTAAGAGTCACAGGAACAAATTTCTGTGATGAACTACTTTCCAATAAGGGAGCAGGTACAGTTACCTCATCAAGTTCTACTTTCCTCCCACTCACTTCTTTCGAGAGAAACTCCTTCTCTAGAAAGGATCTACTCTCAGCAACAAATTTGCCTTCGGATCTATGATAGAAGGTGTACCCAACAATTTCGTTTGGGTATCCTATGAAGATGCACTTCTCCGATTTGGGTTCGAGCTTATCATTTTGAAACTTTTTCACATAAGCATCGCCGCCCCAAACTTTAAGAAATGACAGCTTAGGTTTCTTGCTAAACCATAGTTCATACGATGTCGTCTCAACGGATTTATATGGTGCCCTATTTAACGTGAATGCAGCTGTCTCTAATGCATAAC
This sequence comes from Aegilops umbellulata, assembly GCA_032464435.1. Classification (NCBI taxonomy): domain Eukaryota; kingdom Viridiplantae; phylum Streptophyta; class Magnoliopsida; order Poales; family Poaceae; genus Aegilops; species Aegilops umbellulata. Next base: position 82,931,287 of record CP136058.1, read on the forward strand.
CCCAAAGCGATAGTGGTAAATCGGTAAGAGACATCATAGATTGCACTATATCCAATAAAGTACGGTTATGACGTTTGGACACACCATTATGCTGTGGTGTTCCAGGTGGCATGAATTTGTGAAACTATTCCACATTGTTTTAATTGAAGACCAAACTCGTAACTCAAATATTTGTCTCTGCGATTAGATCGTAGAAACCTTATTTTCTTGTCACGATGATTTTCCACTTCACTCTGAAATTCTTTGAACTTTTCAAATGCTTCAGTCTTATGTTTCATCAAGTAGATATACCCATATCTGCTCAAATCATCTGTGAAGGTCAGAAAATAACGACACCCGCCGTGAGCCTTAACACTCATCGGATCACATACATCAGTATGTATTATTTCCAATAAGTCAGTTGCTCGCTCCATTGTTCCGGAGAACGGAGTCTTAGTCATCTTGCCCATGAGGCATGGTTCGCAAGCATCAAGTGATTCATAATCAAGTGATTCCAAAAGCCCATCAGCATGGAGTTTCTTCATGCGCTTTACACCAATATGACCTAAACGGTAGTGCCACAAATAAGTTGCACTATCATTATTAACTTTGCATCTTTTGGTTTCAATATTATGATTATGTGTATCACTACGATCGAATTTCAATGAACCATTTTCATTGGGTGTGTAACCATATAAGGTTTTATTCATGTAAACAGAACAACAATTTATTCTCTTACTTAAATGAATAATCGTATTGCAATAAACATGATCAAATCATATTCATGCTCAACGCAAACACCAAATAACATTTATTTAGGTTCAACACTAATCCCGAGAGTATAGGGAGTGTGCGATGATGATCATATCAATCTTGGAACTACTTCCAACACACATCGTCACCTCGCCCTTTACTAGTTTCTGTTTATTCTGCAGCTCCCGTTTCGAGTTACTACTCTTAGCAACTGAACTAGTACCAAATACTGAGGGGTTGCTATAAACACTAGTAAAGTACACATCAATATGTATATCAAATATACCTTTGTTTATTTTGCCATCCTTCTTATCCGCCAAATACTTGGGGTAGTTCTGCTTCCAGTGACCAGTCCCTTTGCAGTAGAAGCACTTAGTCTCAGGCTTAGGACCAGACTTGGGCTTCTTCACTTGAGCAAAAACTTGCTTGCCATTCTTCTTGAAGTTCCCCTTCTTCCCTTTGCCCTTTTCTTGAAACTAGTGGTCTTGTCAAGCATCAACACTTGATGTTTTTCTTGATTTCTACCTTCATCGATTTCAGCATCACGAAGAGCTTGGGAATCGTTTCCGTTATCCCTTGCATATTATAGTTCATCACAAAGTTCTACTAACTTGGTGATGGTGACTAGAGAATTCTGTCAATCACTATTTCATCTGGACGATTAACTCCCACTTGATTCAAGCGATTGCAGTACCCAGACAATCTGAGCACATGCTCACTGCTTGAGCTATTCTCTTCCATCTTTTTAGCAATAGAACTTGTTGGAGACTTCATATCTCTCAACTCGGGTATTTGCTTGAAATATTAACTTCAACTCCTGGAACATCTCATATGGTCCATGACGTTCAAAACGTCTTTGAAGTCCCGATTCTAAGCCGTTAAGCATGGTGCACTAAACTATCAAGTAGTCATCATATTGAGCTAGCCAAACGTTCATAACGTCTGCATCTGCTCCTGCAATAGGTCTGTCACCTAGCGGTGCATCAAGGACATAATTCTTCTGTGTAGCAATGAGGATAAACCTCAGATCACGGATCCAATCCGCATCATTGCTACTAACATTTTTCAACTTAGTTTTCTCTAGGAACATATAAAAATTAAGCGGGGAGCAACATCGTGAGCTATTGATCTACAACATAGATATGCTAATACTACCAGGACTAAGTTCATGATAAATTTAAGTTCAATTAATCATATTACTTAAGAACTCCCACTTATATAGACATCCCTCTAATCCTCTAAGTGACCACGTGATCCAAATTAACTAAACCATGTCCGATCATCACGTGAGATGGAGTAGTTTCAATGGTGAACATCACTATGTTGATCATATCTACTATATGATTCACGCTCGACCTTTCGGTCTTAGTGTTCCGAGGCCATATCTGTTATATGCTAGGCTCGTCAAGTTTAACCTGAGTATTCCGCGTGTACAACTGTTTTGCACCCGTTGTATTTGAACGTAGAGCCTATCACACCCGATCATCATGTGGTGTCTCAGCACGAAGAACTTTCGCAACGGTGCATACTCAGGGAGAACACTTATACCTTGATAATTTAGTGAGAGATCATCTTATAAAGCTACTGTCGAACTAAGCAAAATAAGATGTATAAAAGATAAACATCACATGCAATCAAAATATGTGACATGATATGGCCATCATCATCTTGTGCCTTTGATCTTCATCTCCAAAGCATCATCATGATCTCCATCGTCACCGGCATGACACCATGATCTCCATCATCTTGATCTATATCAATGTGTCGTCACATGGTCGTCTCGCCAACAATTGCTCTTGCAACTATTGCTATCGCATAGCGATAAAGTAAAGCAATTATTTGGCGCTTGCATCTTATGCAATAGAGAGACAACCATAAGGTTTTTGCCAGTTGCCGATAACTTCAACAAAACATGATCATCTCATAAAACAACTTATATCTCATCACGTCTTGACCATATCACATCACAACATGCCCTGCAAAAACAAGTTAGACGTCCTCTACTTTGTTGTTGCAAGTTTTACGTGGCTGCTACGGGCTGAGCAAGAACCGTTCTTACCTACGCATCAAAACCACAACGATAGTTTGTCAAGTTGGTGCTGTTTTAACCTTCACAAGGACCGAGCGTAGCCACACTCGGTTCAACTAAAGTTGGAGAAACTGACACCCGCCAGCCACCTGTGTGCAAAGCACGTCGGTAGAACCAGTCTCGCGTAAGCGTACGCGTAATGTCAGTCCGGGCCGCTTCATCCAACAATACCTCCGAGGGAGTCCTGGAGTAGGGGTGTTTGGATGGCCGGACTATACCTTCAACCGGACTCCTGGACTATGAAGATACAAGATTGAAGACTTCGTCCCGTGTCCGGATGGGACTTTCCTTGGCGTGGAAGGCAAGCTTGGCGATGCGGATATTCAAGATCTCCTACCTATGTAACCGACTCTGTGTAACCCTAACCCTATCCGGTGTCTATATAAAGCGGAGAGTTGTAGTCCGTAGGACAATCATCTTCATACACAATCATACCATAGGCTAGCTTCTAGGGTTTAGCCTCCTTGATCTCGTGGTAGATCTACTCTTGTACTACCCATATCATCAATATTAATCAAGCAGGAGTAGGGTATTACCTCCATCGAGAGGGCCCGAACCTGGGTAAAAACATCGTGTCCCTTGTCTCCTGTTACCATCCGGCCTTGACGCACAGTTCGGGACCCCCTACCCGAGATCCGCCGGTTTTGACACCGACATTCGTGCTTTCATTGAGAGTTCCTCTGTGTCGTCGCCTTTAGGCCCGATGTCTCCTTCGATCATCAACAACAATGAGGTCCAGGGTGAGAATTTTCTCCCCGGGCAGATCTTCGTCTTCGGCGGCTTCGCTCTGCGGGCCAACTCGCTTGGTCACCTGGATCAGATCGAAAGCTACGTCCCTGGCCATCAAGTCAGGTTTGGAAGCTTAAACTACACGGCTGATATCCGCGGAGGCTTGATCTTCGACAGGTTCGAGCCACAGCCAAGCGCGCCGCACTATCTTGAGGGGCACGATCTAGCTCTGCCTCCGAACAGTGTCTTGGAGGCCGCACACGCACCGGTTCCAACCCTTAATTCGGAGCCTACTGCGTCAATCGAGGATGAACGGTTGGACATCGCCTCGGGGGCTGCGATCTCAAAGGCGATCGAGCCGAACGCCAGCCCCGCACTCCGCGTGATCCATGACTCTGAGGGTCCGGACTCTTCTCCGGACTCCGAACCCCCCGTGCCCCTACCAATCGAATCCGATTGGGCACCCATAATGGAGTTCACCGCCACAGACATCTTTCAGCACTCACCTTTTGGCGACATCCTGAATTCTCTCAAGTCTCTCTCTCTTTATCAGGAGAGCCCTGGCCGGATTACGGTCAGCGAGGATGGGATTCGGACGATGAAGAAATTCAATGCCCACCCACCACGCACTTTGTAGCCACTGTCGACGATTTAACCGACATGCTTGACTTCGGCTCCGAAGACTTCAACGGTATGGACGACGAGGTAGGAGACGAACAGGAACCAGCACCTGTAGGGCGCTAGAAGGCCACCTCGTCATATGACATATATTTGGTGGATACTCCAAAAGATGGAGATGGCGATGGAACAGCGGGGGATGACACCCCCAAGAAACAGCCAAAGCGCCGGCGTCAGCGGCGCCGCTCTAAATCCCGCCAAAGCAAAAACGGTGATTCCGGCACGGGAGATAATACTACCCCGGATAGGGCCGAAGAACATCCAACCCAGCAAGATTCGGCGCAGGAAGATGGAGAAGCCAGCCCTCATGAGAGAGCGGCAGAACGAGAGGTTGAGGATGATAACTATATGCCTCCCTCCGAAGACGAGGCAAGCCTCGATGACGACGAATTCGTCGTATCATCAGACCCCGCTGAACAAGAGCGTTTCAAACGCAGGCTTTTAGCCACGACAAACAGCCTAAAGAAAAAGCAGCAACAGCTTAGAGCTGATCAAGATTTGCTAGCTGATAGATGGACTGAAGTCCTTGCGGCCGAAGAGTATGAACTCGAGCGCCCCTCCAAGAGTTACCCAAAGCGCAGGCCGCTACCCCGATCAGAGGAGGAAGCGCCTACATCACCAGCGCACGACATGGCAGACCGGCCACCTCGCGGCCGCGACAGAGAGGCCTGTCGGCCCTCCACCCAAGCCATGCCCCGACGCCGCCCAACCAAGGCACAGGAAAATGCGCCAGACCTGCGAGATGTACTGGAGGATAAAGCAAGACAAACAAGATCGATCTACGGATCGCGTAGGCGCCCCACGGCACGTGGCGACGATCCTCACTCCGGACACAACAAATCCGGCCGGGCCGAACACAACAGACATAGCTCTTCCGAGCTGCGTCGTGACATAGCCCAGTACAGGGGCACCGCACACCCATTATGCTTCACAGACGAAGTAATGGATCATAAAATCCCAGAGGGTTTCAAACCCGTGAACATCGAATCATACGATGGCACCACAGACCCGGCGGTATGGATCGAGGATTATCTCCTTCACATCCACATGGCACGTGGCGATGATTTACACGCCATCAAATACCTCCCTCTCAAACTTAAAGGACCAGCCCAGCATTGGCTTAACAGCTTGCCAGCGGACTCAATCGGTTCTTGGGAGGACCCGGAGGCCGCATTCCTCGACAACTTCCAGGGCACCTACGTGCGACCACCGGATGCCGACGACTTAAGCCATATAATTCAGTAGCCAGAAGAATCGGCCAGGCAATTCTGGACACGGTTCCTAACAAATAAAAACCAGATAGTCGATTGTCCGGACGCAGAGGCCCTAGCAGCCTTCAAGCATAACATTCGCGACGAGTGGCTTGCCCGGCACCTGGGACAGGAAAAGCCGAAATCTATGGCAGCCCTCACGAAACTCATGACCCGCTTTTGCGCGGGAGAAGATAGCTGGCTAGCTCGCAGCAACAACTTACCAAAGAACCCTGGTAATTCGGATACCAAGGACAAAAGTGGCAGGACACGTCGAAATAAGCAAAAGCGCCGCGTTAGCAGTGACAGCAATGAAGATACGGCGTTTAATGCCGGATTCAGAGGCTATAAATCCGGTCAGCGGAAAAAGCCATTCAAAAAGAATACTCAGGACCCGTCCAGTTTGGACCGAATACTCGACCGCTTGTGCCAGATTCATGGCACCCCCGAAAGGCCAGCCAATCACACCAACAGGGATTGTTGGTTGTTCAAGCAGGCAGGCAAGTTAAGAGCCGAAAACAAAGACAAGGGGCTGCATAGCGATGACGAGGAGGAGCCCAGGCCGCCGAACAACAATGGACAGAAGGCGTTTCCCCCACAAGTGCGGACGGTGAACATGATATACGCAACCCACATTCCCAAGAGGGAGCGGAAGCGTGCGCTACGGGACGTATACGCGATGGAGCCAGTCGCCCCAAAGTTCAACCCATGGTCCTCCTGCCCGATCACTTTTGATCGAAGGGACCACCCCACTAGCATCCGTCCTGGCGGCTTTGCCGCATTGGTTCTCGACCCAATCATCGACGGATTTCATCTCACAAGAGTCCTCATGGACGGCGGCAGTAGCCTGAACCTGCTTCACCAGGATACAGTGCGGAAAATGGGCATAGACCCCTCAAGGATTAAGCCCACAAAGACAACCTTTAAAGGCGTTATACCAGGTGTAGAGGCCAATTGTACAGGCTCGGTAACACTTGACGTGGTCTTAGGATCTCCGGATAATTTCCGAAGCGAAGAGTTAATCTTCGATATAGTCCTGTTCCGCAGTGGCTATCACGCCCTGCTCGGACGAACCGCATTTGCAAAGTTCAATGCACTGCCGCACTACACATACCTCAAGCTCAAGATGCTAGGCCCTCGAGGAGTGATCACGGTCAACGGAAACACCGAACGCTCCCTCCGTACGAAGGAGCACACGGCGGCTCTCGCAGCGGAAGTACAAAGCAGCCTTCTTAGGCAATTCCCCAGTCCGGCCGTTAAAAAGTCGGACACTGCCAAGCGCACCCGGAGTAACCTACAACAAGACCGCCTAGCACGTTCTGAGCAGGCGTAGCAATGCGGCCCCAACCCCGGCCCTCGCGATATAGCGAAACCAGTGCCTCGCGTACATAACTATGCCCTTGAGATACCATGGGAACAGGGGAAGGGGCACAATAACGACACGCCCAAAATACGGCTTAAAACGTACTAGGGGCTGCCGGATTCTTTTTTCTTACTTTCAGGACTCCACGTTTCGGACGACCTGTTCGGCAATTCGACTGTCGCACAAACGATGCAAGATCCAGGGAAGCAGACAAAGCCATGCCGCATTATGGAACTCCCAGGTGGTCTCTGTTACGAGCGGTATACCTATTTCAAATACAACTCCGCGGCCTGCCCCTGGTCAAGACATGTTAAATAGTCCAGTATATTTTTGCTTATTGCACTACTTGTATCGTTCGGCTTTGATAAATAGCCTCTCTATAAACAATGCATAGCTTTTTGTCTATTTTTTGCATTATCCTGTTTTCATATATATATGTTTTGACATGATCGCATCCGTACATCATGGTACGGCAAATACGCCAGGGGCTTCAGTACCCCTTATTATGGTGTGAGAAGTCCGTCCACTTTCACAAGTGCGGCACCCGAACTTATAGCACTATATGCATCGGCTCCGAATCATGATTTGGGTCAATAGTTAGGTTTGCCCGGCTCCTATGTTTTGGTGCCTTACGTTCCGCTATATCGGCTAAGGTAGCACTAGGAGAACCACTGCGATTGTGCCCCGGTTAAGCTGGGTTAAGCACCTCAGTGGCGAAAGCTAAAACTGACTGTCATGATGAGGCGAGAGACCGGTCGTTGTTCGAGAGGTTTTTTTGAGTCCATAAAGACTTATGCCGCTTCGAGCGAGGAGCTGGCTTTGTCCGGCCAAAGGCGTGGATAGCGCCCCGAACTCGGTCTTCCGAACTAGGGGCTTCGCCGAAATTTAAAATTATAAAGTTCTATGGCTAAGTGAGAGTCTTCAAGCATTATAGTCTGATTGCCTGGTTCGTTGTGCTGAGCGCCTCCCTCGAAGGACCCAACCATGGGAAAAAGAGCGCTCAGGTTTATCCCGAACACCCAAGCACTAGTGGCACGGGGGCAGAAGCCGACGACTGGCCATCTCTCAATTTTTTGATAAATGGCCGCACAGAACATAATATTTTAAATTCAATAAGCATTGCTTAGCGCATATGAACAAGTTTTCAGCGCACAGGATAAACATGAGCGAGTTCATTCAAAAATTACATCTTTGGTGCATTCATCCGCCACAAGGCGGGCACCTGCAAGAACATCCTTGTAGTAGTTCTCGGGCTTGTGATGCTCCTTCCCCACCAGCGGCCCGTCCTTCACAAGCTTCTCTCCGTCCATCTTACCCCAGTGCACCTTCGCACGGGCAAGGGCCCGACGGGCACCTTCGATGCAGACAGAGTGCTTGATGACCTCGAGCCTTGGACAGGCCTCCACCAGCCGCCGCACCAGCCCGAAATAGCTCCCAGGCAGGGCCTCTCCGGGCCACAGCCAAACTATGAAGCCCTTCATGGCCTGTTCGGCCGCCTTGTGGAGCTCGACCAGCTGTTTCAGCTGGTCGCTCAGGGGTACATTGTGTCCGGCCTCAGAATACTGAGACCAGAACACACTCTCCGTCGAGCTGCCCTCTTCAGCTCGGTAGAATGCGGCGGCGTCGGATACGCTGCAGGGAAGATCTGCGAACGCCCCTGGAGAACTCCAGATTCGGGTAAGTGACAAGTAGTTTACTTTTATACTTCTACTTTGCATTAAGAATGCCTTACCCGCTGCTATCTTTTTCATCTCCTCCAACTCTTGGAGGGCCTTTTGGGCTTCGGCTTTGGCACCCTTGGCGGTCTCAAGGGCCGACGCGAGCTTGGATGCTTGCGCCTTTGACTCAAGCTCCAAGCTCTCATGTTTTTTCACGAGAGCCTGCAGCTCTTGCTGCACCTCGCCGAACTGAGCCCCAAGTCTTTCTCGCTCGGTGCGCTCCTCGGCCGTTTTCTTTTCGGCCTCAGATAGCGCTTGCTTGAGGGTCGCCACCTCAGTTGTGGCCCCTATAATAAGCAGTATGATCCTGTTATTTTTTGCAATCACGCCTCTCTATAGGCACCTTTTTCTGTAGGGTATTTCTTACCTTCTTTCTCCTCGAGCTGCCGTTTGGCAAGGCCGAGCTCTTGCTCAGTCCGCCTGAGGTCCTGTTTCAGGACACCCACCTCCTTAGTCAGTGCGGCTGTGGACAGCAGCGAAGCCTGCATACGCATATTGACTCTTTATTGTGAGACTCCTGCGAAAATTAATAGATCCTCTATTCGGCTTTTCTTTCCGAACGCCAAACAGAGCATCAGGGGCTACTGTCTATGTGTTAATATTTTGATATATTTTTGCTTACCTCGAAGCCTGTCAGAAGGCTAGCGCAAGCTTCAGTTAGTCCGCTACTGGCGGACTGAACCCTCTGGATCACCGTACTCATGATAGTACGGTGCTCCTTGTCGATGGAGGCGCCGTCAAGCACCTCCAGCAGATGGTCCAGCGACTCCGGTTGGACGGAAGTCGCTGGCTTAGAAGGCTTGCTCCTTTTGGAAGGAGTTCGCCTACCGCGGCTCGGAACTGTTGAAGATTCCGGCACGGTGTCCGGCTCAAAGCCGGACTTGGAGCCCTGGGGGGTCTTGTCCCCTTCACTCCTGGAGTCCGGGAGGTTGCCTTGCGGCTCCTCCGGGACCACCTCCTCCTGCCCCGGAGCTTGTCGCGACGCCACTTCGGCGTCATCCGCAATGCGGGGGGAGACAACGGGCGGAACGGAGTTCACGTCCGATGAGTCCAGGGAGCTGCCCGATGATTCGTTGTATTCGGCCTGGGGTGGGCTGCATAATTACATTCGACATTAAGGAAAGCTGTGCAACAAAGGAACATCATGAGTTACTCTGATATCGGAACTTACGATATCGCCGGACGCTTGGCCCTGTTCGGCCACTCCTCTTCACTCTCTTCGGCGTCGTGGGAGTAGTCCGGCCGAGGGGTCTTCCTTTTCCTAGACCCCTCGGCCTCCCCTGCTGGGGCGTCCTTCTTCTCTTCTTCTCCTTCTGCTGGGGGGGGGGGAGGAGAGCTTTCTTCCTCCTCCTCCTCGTTTTCGCGGGAGGAGGGCATCTCGGACTCGTCAGAAGACGAGTGTGACACCACCACGTTAAGGGCACTCTTTTGAGTCCCCGTGGTCTTCTTCTTCTTGACCTTCTTCTCCGGCACCACATAAGGTGCCGGAATCAGCAGCTTCACTAGGAGCGCAGGGGCTGGGTCCTCGGGCAGGGGAGCCGGACAGTTAATTGGTCCGGATATCGCCTGCCAAGCCTGTCAAAGGTAAGGGAGTTTAGATCCCGCACAGAGTCAAATTGTGAAAGGAAAACAGAGCTTAGTATCCTATAAAAGGTGAAGATAGCTTACCTCGCTAGCATGACGCTGCGAGCTGTATCCGCGATCCTCGGAGGCGGATGCGGGAGCCTCGGCGCCCTTGAAAAGCACCTTCCAAGCATCTTCGTACGTCGTGTCGAAGAGCCTATTGAGGGTTTGGTGCTGCGCCGGGTCGAACTCCCACAAATTTAAGCCCCGTTGTTGGCACGGGAGGATCCGGCGAACGAGCATGACCTGGACTACATTGACAAGCCGGATTGGCTTGTTCACCAGGGATTGGATGCAAGTTTGCAATCCGGTCACCTCTTCTTCGTTGCCCCACAATAGGCCCGTCTCTTTCCAGGACATAAGCCGTGTGGGGGGTCCGGATCGGAACTCGGGGGCTGCGACCCATTTCGGATCGCGTGGCTCGGTGATGTAAAACCACCCTGCTTGCCACCCCTTTAGGGTCTCCACAAAGGATCCCTCGAACCATAGGACGTTGGCCATCTTGCCCGCCATGGCGCCTCCGCACTCCGCTTGGCTGCCGCGCACCACCTTGGGCTTGACGTTGAAGGTCTTGAGCCAGAGGCCGAAATGGGGGCGGACGCGGAGGAAGGCCTCACACATGATGATAAACGTCGAGATGTTGAGGATGAAGTTTGGGGCCGGATCGTGGAAATCCAGGCCGTAGTAGAACATGAGTCCCCGGACGAATGGGTGGAGTGGGAAACCTAGTCCACGGAGGAAGTGGGGAAGAAAAACTACCCTCTCATGGGGCCTTGGGGTGGGGAGAAGCTGCCCCTTTTCGGGAAGCCGATGCGGGATGTCCTTGGACAGGTATCCGGCCTTCCTCATCTTTTTTACTTGAACCTTCGTAACGGAGGAGACAATCCACTTGCCTCCTGCTCCGGACATTGTTGGAGAAGGTTGAGGTGAAAAGAGTGGGCTTGGGCGCTGGAGCTCGAGTGCGCGAGAGATGGATTGGCAAAGGAGGAATAAGGCGTAGGTAAAAAGGTGGATCCTTATCCCCTTATATGGGCGGATGCGGTTATGCGTCCCCACCTGCCTAATAAAACTCGCTTGCCTCCCAAGCGCCGTGGTAAATGGCGCGGTTGGGTTACCCACGTCCGTATTGATGAGAATCCCGTAAAAAGGGCACACGATCTCTGCTTTGACAAGACGTGCCAAGGAAACCGCCTTGCTAAACGTGCTAAGGTGGAAAAGTAAAAACGATTCATGTAAAGAACTTGGCCGTAGTGCGATGGTGCACTGCGGGATACGTCAGCAGATTTGATTTGTGTTAATGTTATTCTCTCTATGGCACTATGTGGAAACTTATTTTGCAGAGCCGGACACTATTCTTGGTGTTTACAATCTTCTATGAAGGACTTGGAGGAGGAACCCGCCTTGCAATGCCGAAGACAATCTGCGCGCCGGACTCATCGTCATTGAAGCCTAGTTCAGGGGCTACTGAGGGAGTCCTTGATTAGGGGCTTTTCGGATGGCCGGACCATACCTTCAACCGGACTCCTGGACTATGAAGATACAAGATTGAAGACTTTGTCCCGTGTCCGGATGGGACTTTCCTTGGCGTGGAAGGCAAGCTTGGCGATGCGGATATTCAAGATCTCCTACCTATGTAACCGACTCTGTGTAACCCTAACCCTATCCGGTGTCTATATAAACCGGAGGGTTGTAGTCCGTAGGACAATCATCTTCATACACAATCATACCATAGGCTAGCTTCTTGGGTTTAGCCTCCTTGATCTCGTGGTAGATCTACTCTTGTACTACCCATATCATCAATATTAATCAAGCAGGAGTATGGTATTACCTCCATCGAGAGGGCCGGAACCTGGGTAAAAACATCGTGTCCCTTGTCTCCTGTTACCATCCGGCCTTGACGCACAGTTCGGGACCCCCTACCCGAGATCCGCCGGTTTTGACACCGACAACCGCCGAACCAAAGTATGACATGCTGCTAAGCAGTATGACTTATATCGCCCACAACTCACTTGTGTTCTACTCGTGCATATGACATCTACGCATAAAACCTAGGCTCTGATACCACTGTTGGGGAACGTAGTAATTTCAAAAAATTTCCTATGCACACGCAAGATCATGGTGATGCATAGCAACGAGAGGGGAGAGTGTTGTCCATGTACCCTCGTAGAACGAAAGCGGAAGCGTTTTAACAATGCGGTTGATGTAGTCATACGTCTTCACGGCCCGACCGATCAAGCACCGAAACTACGGCACCTCCGAGTTCTAGCACACGTTCAGCTCGATGACGATCCCCGGACTCCGATCCAGCAAAGTGTCGGGGATGAGTTCCGTCAGCACGACAGCGTGGTGACGATCTTGATGTTCTACCGTTGCAAGGCTTTGCCTAAGCACCGCTACAATATTATCGAGGATTATGGTGGAGGGGGGCACCGCACACGGCTAAGAGATCTCAAGGATCAATTGTTGTGTCTATGGGGTGCCCCCTGCCCCCGTATATAAAGGAGCAAGGGGGGGGGGGGGAGAGGCGGCCAAGGGGAGGAGGCGCGCCCAAGAGGGGCAATCCTACTCCAAGTAGGATTCCCCCCTCTTTCCTACTCCAAGTAGGAGAGGGGAAGGAAGGGAAGGAGAAGGAGAAGGAAGGAGAGGGAGGAAAAGGAGGAAAGGGGGCCCGGCCCCCTAGTCCAATTCTGTTTGGGCTAGGGGGGCCATGCGCCCTGCCTCCTCTCTTCCACCACTTGGCCCATGAGGCCCGTTGCTTCTTCCTCGTATTCCCGTAACTCCTCGGTACCCCCAAAAATACCCGAATCACTCGGAACCTTTCCGATTTCCGAATATAATCGTCCAATATATCGATCTTTACGTCTCGACCATTTCGAGACTCCTCGTCATGTCCCTGATCTCATCCGGGACTCCGAACTCCTTCGGTACATCAAAACTCATAAACTCATAATATAACTGTCATCGAAACCTTAAGCGTGCGGACCCTACAGGTTCGAGAACAATGTAGACATGACCGAGACACGTCTCCGGTCAATAACCAATAGCGGAACCTGGATGCTCATATTGGCTCCTACATATTCTGTGAAGATCTTTATCGGTCAGACCACATAACAACATACGGTGTTCCCTTTGTCATTGGTATGTTACTTGCCCGAGATTCGATCGTCGGTATCTCAATACCTAGTTCAATCTCGTTACCGGCAAGTCTCTTTACTCGTTCCGTAATACATCATCCCGCAACTAACTCATTAGTTGCAATGCTTGCAAGGCTTAAGTGATGTGCCCAGAGATACCTCTCCGACAATCGGAGTGACAAATCCTAATCTCGAAATACGCCAACCCAACAAGTACCTTCGGAGACACCTGTAGAGCACCTTTATAATCACCTAGTTACGTTGTGACGTTTGGTAGCACACAAAGTGTTCCCCCGGTAAATGGGAGTTGCATAATCTCATAGTCATAGGAACATGTATAAGTCATGAAGAAAGCAATAGCAACATACTAAACGATCGGGTGCTAAGCTAATGGAATGGGTCATGTCAATCACATCATTCTTCTAATGATGTGATCCCGTTAATCAAATAACAACTCTTTTGTTCATTGTTAGGAAACATAACCATCTTCGATTAACGAGCTAGTCAAGTAGAGGCATACTAGTGACACTCTGTTTGTCTATGTATTCACACATGTATTATGTTTCCGATTAATAGAATTCTAGCATGAATAATAAACATTTATCATGATATAAGGAAATAAATAATAACTTTATTATTGCCTCTAGGGCATATTTCCTTCAGTGCAGCCATTTAAACTTATAGCGGTAAGTTTGAAATCCACAAATTATACCCAGCTATTATTACATTTTTCAGTAACTAGCTTGCTACTACCTACAAGCAAAAGTTATCCGGTGGCTAGCTCTATATACAAGCAAAAGTATCGTCATCGATCTCACACAACTTGTTATCCGCGCGCTGACTAGCTATGATGAAGAATGATTCTCATCTCACGCAACTTGTTCCTGTTACTCTCTCCCTCCTTCCTGAAATAGACTTTGTGGGTCTTCAGCTCCTCCCTCTCGGCCTTCAGGAGCCGTATCTCCTTCTTCATAGACTCGATCTCGGTGACCAGTAGCTGCTTCTGGTCGATGAGCTTCAATTTCTTATCGCAGAGATAGGAGATCTCATCGATCATATCGTCCTTCTCTTTCTTCAGGGAGTTATTCAACTCGTTAAGTACCTTCATTGTAGTCTTCTTTGACACGACAAGCTCACGACTGAGCGTGTCCATGTCATGTAATGGTAGCTGCTGTTGGACCGGTTCTGGAGATGGGTCTCGAACATACGCTTGGCAAGTCAAATATTTGAAATCCTCAATAAAGAATGGTTAGATGATATATGTATATATGGATGTGTTTGCAATGCTCATGGATGTTTTTGTAATCTTACCTGGTTGGTGCTCGTTTCGCCTTTGTCAACTTCATCATAGGCCGCAAAGTTGCACGAGGACTGGTAGTGGCAGTTCCGGCTAGTCATGGCTGGAACTTCAAAATAATGACAAGTATAGGTTATTATGACAAGAACCAAACACACATGGCAATGTAATGCCAATCCCTACAAAAATTTCCTTAGTGCTAACAAAAAATTTCCTTAGTTCTGACTAGAACCAAACACAATATCAAACAAGAATAACAAGTAAGTTGCATCCATGCCCATCTTTGCTATGTGTTGCAAGTTGGAAAATGATTTGTAAGGTGATTATATTGCCTTGATGATCAAACAAGAATAACAAGTAAGTTCATAATAATGCCAATCAAAGTATGGCAAGTATGGCAAGTGATCTAATGCCAATCATAACAATAATAACAAGCAAGTTGATAATAATGTCAATCAAAGTATGGCAAGTGATTTTTGTAAACAATTTTATAGACAACAAAATATGAATAAACAAATAAAAAAAATGATATATAGGCATATTATATATGAAAATTTTAAGAAAAAGATTTTCTAGAAGATGAACATTTTTTTTGCGGCAAATAAATTCCATGAAAAATTAAATAAAGCAAAGAGTGCTACTTGTTTATTTAAAAACCAAATGAAAATGTTTTAAAATACCAAAATAATTTCAAACCCATTTTCTCCTATTTTCTGCTGTAGGGAATTGTTTTACTCAATTTTCCATATATTTTATTTTTGGAAAAAAATAATTTGAATAAAAACCAAATAACTCCAAATTGAAAATAATTTCAAAGGGGCTTTAAATTTGATTCTTTGAAACTTCCAACTCTCTTTTTTAGCATTTGAAGAAGTCATTTTATCTTCTCTCATGAAACTCATTGAGTTGCATAAAGTTTCTTAATTTGAAATATTTTCAAATGAAATTCAAACCTTTTGAAAAACCCTTTTCGTTTAATTAAATGGAAGAAGTCATATAATCTTCAATCTAGGGTTTTGTGATGAAATGAATTTGAATTCATGGAGATCATAAATGCAAGGTGAAAGTTTGGGAAAGTCCTTTTATTACCTCTCATTTAACTTTCAAAAAGTTTCAAATTCCACTCAATTTCACAGAACAAATCACTCAAGCAATCATTACTGCTTAATTAATGTAACATCCCAAAATTTAGAATTTTGGAATGTTACACATCACGTCCGTGTCAAGTAGACCTACTCCTGTCTGCATCTACTACTATTACTCCACACATCGGTCGCTATCCAGCATGCATCTAGAGTATTAAGTTCATAAGAATGGAGTAACACCTTAAGTAAGATGACATGTTGTAGAGGGATAAACTCAAGCAATATGATGAAAACCCCATCTTTTTACCCTTGATGGCAACAATACAATACGTGCCTCACTACCCCTACTTTGTCACTGGGTGAGGACACCGCAAGATTTAACCCAAACTAAGCACCTCTCCCATTTCAAGAAGAACCAATCTAGTTGGCCGAACCAAACCGATAATTCGAAGTGAAATACGAAGATATTTAATCATGCATAAAAGAGTTCAGAAAAGACTCAAATAATATTTATAGATAATCCGGTCATAAATCCACAATTCACCGAATCTCGACAAGCACACCGCAAAAGAATATTACATCAGATAGAACTCCAAGAACATCGAGGAGAACATGGTATTGAAGATCATAGAGAGAGAAGAACCATCTAGCTACTAGCTATGGACCCGTAGGTCCATGGTAAATTACTCACGCTTCATCGGAAGGGCAATATGTTGGGGAACGTAGTATTTCAAAAAAATTGCATACGATCACGCAAGTTCTATCTAGGAGAAGCATAGCAACGAGCGGGGAGAGTGTGTCCACGTACCCTCGTAGACCGAAAGAGGAAGCATTTAGTAACACGGTTGATGTAGTCGAACGTCTTCACGATCCAACCGATCAAGTACCGAACGCACGACACCTCTGCGATCTGCACACGTTCAGCTCGGTGTAGTCCCTCGAACTCTAGATCCAGCTGAGGCCGAGGGAGAGTTCCATCAGCACGACAACGTGGTGACGGTGATGATGAAGTTATCGACGCAGGGCTTCGCCTAAGCACTACGAAAATATGACCGAGGTGGAAAACTGTGGAGGGGGGCACCGCACACGGCTAAAGATCAACTTGTGTGTTCTAGGGTGCCCCCTTGCCTCCGTATATAAAGGAGAAAGGGGGAGGCTGGCCTGCCCTCATGGGGCACGCCCCAAGTAGGATTCCTACTAGGAATCCTTTTCCTAGTAGGTTTCCAACAAGGGAAGAGAGGGGGAAGGAAGGAGAGGGAGAGAGGGAGAAGGAAAGGGGAGCGCCCCCCTTCCCTTGTCCTATTCGGACTCCAAGGGGGGGGGGCTTCCCTGGCTGCCCTCCTCTCTCTCCACTAAGGCCCATGGTGGCTCATTAATTCCCCCGGGGGGTTCCGGTAACCCCTCCGGCACTCCGGTTTTACCCGAAACCACGCGGAACACTTCTGGTGTCTGAATAACATGGTCCAATATATCAATATTTATGTCTCGACCATTTTGAGGCTCCTCGTCATGTCCGTGATCACATCCGGGACTCCGAACAACCTTCGGTACATCAAAACACATAAACTCATAATACCGATCGTCATCGAATGTTAAGCATGCGGACCCTATGGGTTCGAGAACTATGTAGACATGATCGAGACTCACTTTCGGTCAATAACCAATAGCGGAACCTGGATGCCCATATTTAACATGAATGCAGCCGTCTCTAAAGCATAACCCCAAAACGATAGCGGTAAATCAGTAAGAGACATCATAGATCGCACCATATCTAATAACGTACAATTACAATGTTCGGACACACCATTACGTACGCTGTGGTGTTCCGGGTGGCGTGAGTTGTGAAACTATTCCGCATTGTTTCAAAAGAAGACCAAACTCGTAACTTAAATATTCTTCTCCATGATCAGATCGTAGAAACTTTATTTTCTTGTTACGATGATTTTCCACTTCACTCCGAAATTCTTTGAACTTTTCAAATGTTTTAGACTTATGTTTCATCAAGTAGATATACCCATATCTTCTCAAATCATTTGTGAAGGTCAGAAAATAACGATACCTGCCGTGAGCATCAATACTCATCGGACCGCATACATCAGTATGTATTATTTCCAACAAGTCTGTTGCTCGCTCCATTGTTCTGGAGAACGGAGTCTTAGTCATCTTGCCCATTAGGCATGGTTCGCAAGCATCAAGTGATTCCAAAAGCCCATTAGAATAGAGTTTCTTCATGTGATTTACACTAATATGACCCAAACGACAGTGCCACAAATAAGTTACACTATCATTATTAAACTTATATCTTTTGGCTTCAATACTATGAACATGTGTATCACTACTATCAAAATTTAGTAAAAATAGACCACTCATCAAGGGTGCATGACCATAAAAGATATTATTCATATAAATAGAACAACCATTATCCTCTGATTTAAATGAATAACTGTCTCACATCAAACAAGATCCAGATATAATGTTCATGCTTAACACTGAAACCAAATAACAATTATTCAGGCCTAAACTAATCCCGAAGGTAGATGTAGAGGTAGCATGCCGACGGTGATCACATCGACTTTGGAACCATTTCCCACGCGCATCGTCACCTCGTCCTTAGCCAATCTTCGCTTAATCCGTAGCCCCTATTTCGAGTTGCAAATATTAGCAACAGAACCAGTATCAAATACCCAGGTGCTACTGCGAGCTCTAGTAAGGTACACATCAATACCATGTATATCAAATATACCTTTCACTTTGTCATCCTTCTTCTCCGCCAAATACTTGGGGCAGTTCCGCTTCCAGTCACCAGTCCCTTTGTAGTAGAAGCACTCAGTCTCAGGCTTAGGTCCGGACTTGGGCTTCTTCACTTGAGCCAGCAACTTGCTTGCCGTTCTTCTTGAAGTTCCCCTTCTTCCCTTTACCCTTTTTCTCGAAACTGGTGGTATTGTTGACCATGAACACTTGATGCTCCTTCTTGATTTCTACCTCCGCAGCCTTTACCATCGCGAAGAGCTCGGGAATTGTCTTATCCATCCCTTGCATATTATAGTTCATCATGAAGCTTTTGTAGCTTGGTGGCAGTGAATGAAGAACTCTGTTAATGACACCATCAACTGGAAGATTAACTCCCAGCTGAGTCAAGTGATTGTGGTACCCAGACATTCTGAGTATATGCTCATTGACAAAACTATTCTCCTCCATTTTGCAGCTGTAGAACTTATTGGATACTTCATATCTCTAAATCCGGGCATTTGCTTGAAATATTAACTTCAACTCCTGGAACATCTCATATGCTCCATGACGTTCAAGACATCGTTGAAGTCCCGGTTCTAAGCCATAAAGTATGGCACACCGAACTATCGAGTAGTCATCAGCTTTGCTCTGCCAGACGTTCATAACATCTGGCGTTGCTCCTGCAGCGGGTTTGGCACCTAGCGGTGCTTCCAGGACGTAATTCTTCTGTGCAGCAATGAGGATAATCCTCAAGTTACAGACCCAGTCCGTGTAATTGCTACCATCATGTTTCAACTTAGCTTTCTCTAGGAACGCATTAAAGTTCAACGAAACAACAGCATGGGCCATTTATCTACAAGAACATAGACATGCAAAATACTATCAAGTACTAAGTTCATGATAAATTAAAGTTCAATTAATCATATTACTTAAGAACTCCCACTTAGATAGACATCCCTCTAATCATCTAAGTGATCACATGATCCATATCAATTAAACCATGTCCGATCATCACGTGAGATGGAGTAGTTTTCAATGGTGAACATCACTATGGTGATCATATCTACTATATGATTCACGCTCGACCTTTCGGTCTCAGTATTCCGAGTCCATATCTGTATATGCTAGGCTCGTCAAGTTTAACCCGAGTATTCTGCATGTGCAAAACTGGCTTGCACCTGTTGTATGTGAACATAGAGCTTATCACTGATACGTCTCCAACGTATCTATAATTTTTGATTGTTCCATGCTATTATATTATCCATCTAAGATGTTTTATATGCATTTATATGCTATTTTATATGATTTTTGGGACTAACCTATTAACCTAGAGCCCAGTGTCAGTTTCTGTTTTTTTCCTTGTTTTTGAGTATCGTGGAAAAGGAAAAACCAAACAGAGTCTAATTGACCTAAAACTTCACAGAACTTATTTTTGGACCAGAAGAAGTCCATGGAGTAAAAGAGTCAGGCCAGAAGAGTCCCGGGCTGCGCATGGGGGTGGGGGGCGCGCCCACCGCCCTAGGCACGCCTCCCTACCTCTTGGACAGCCCGGAGACCCCCCTGACTTGTTCTCGATGCCAAAACCTCTTATATATACAGAAACCGCCAAAGCAGATTATATCAGGAGTTCCGCTGCCGCAAGCCTCTGTAGCCGTCGAAAACCAATCTAGACCCGTTCCGGCACCCTGCCGGAGGGGGGAACCCTCACCGGTGGCCATCTTCATCATCCTGGTGCTCTCCATGATGAGGAGGGAGTAGTTCACCCTCGGGGATGAGGGTATGTACCAGTAGCTATGTGTTTGATCTCTCTCTCTCTCTCTCATGTTCTTCAGGTGGTACGACCTTGATGTATCACGAGCTTTGCTATTATAGTTGGATCTTATGATGTTTCTCCCCCTCTACTCTCTTGTAATGGATTGAGTTTTGCCTTTGAAGTTATCTTATCGGATTGAGTCTTTAAGGATTTGAGAACACTTGATGTATGTCTTGCATGTGCTTATCTGTGGTGACAATGGGATATCACATGATCTAGTTGATGTATGTTTTGGTGATCAACTTGTGGGTTCCGTAACATTGTGAACTTATGCATAGGGGTTGGCACACGTTTTCGTCTTGACTCTCCGATAGAAACTTTGGGGCACTCTTTGAGGTTCTTTGTGTTGGTTTGAATAGATGAATCTGAGATTGTGTGATGCATATCATATAATCATACCCACGGATACTTGAGGTGACATTGGAGTATCTAGGTGACATTAGGGTTTTGGTTGATTTGTGTCTTAAGGTGTTATTCTAGTACGAACTCTTGAATAGATCGATCAGAAAGAATAACTTTGAGGTGGTTTCGTACCCTACCATAATATCTTCATTTGTTCTCCGCTATTAGTGACTTTTGGGTGACTCTTTGTTGCATGTTGAGGGATAGTTTTATGATCCAATTATGTCATTATTGTTGAGAGAACTTGCGCTAGTGAAAGTATGAACCCTAGGCCTTGTTTCCTAGCATTGCCATACCGTTTATGCTCACTTTTATTGCTTGTTACCTTGCTGTTTCTATATTTTCAGATTACAAAAACCCATATCTACCATCCATATTGCACTTGTATCACCATCTCTTCGCCGAACTAGTGCACATATACAATTTACCATTGTATTGGGTGTGTTGGGGACACAAGAGACTCTTTGTTATTTGGTTGCAGGGTTGTTTGAGAGAGACCATCTTCATCCTACGCCTTCCACGGATTAATAAAACTTAGGTCATCCACTTGAGGGAAATTTTCTACTGTCCTACAAACCTCTGCACTTGGAGGCCCAACAAGGTCTACAAGAAGAAGGTTGTGTAGTAGACATCAAGCAGTTTCTGGCGCCGTTGCCGGGGAGGTGAGTGCTTGAAGGTATATCTTTAGATCTTGCAATTGAATCTTTTTGTTTCTTGTTTATCACTAGTTTAGTCAATAAAATAAAAATACAAAAAAAATGGAATTAAGGGTGCCTCATATGCTTCATCTTTTTAATATCTTTCGTGAAAATGATGGAAAGGAAAATTGTGCTCAAGTTCTAGAAGAAGAATTACATAGAATGCTTGGCATAAAATATGTGAATGATGAGCATGATTGCAATGTTGTTAGTATGAATTCTTTGAATATTCATGATGCTAATGATATGCAAAGCCACAAGCTTGGGGATGCTATGTTTGATGAAGACGATATGTTTAGTCCCCCAAGTTTTGATGAAAATATTTATTACGATGAAAGCATGCCTCCTATTAATGATGATTATATTGATGAAAGTGGGTTTGGAAGAGTGTCAACTTTAGTAAGTAATGATCCCACTATTTTGGAGGATGTTGAATATTATTGTGATAATTATGAAGGTGGATTTGGAGAGGTCATGACTTTATTTAGTGATGAATCTACTATTTCGGAAGAGGTTCCAATTGATTATGAGAACAAGGTTGCTATATATGATGATTATTGTGATGACTTGTATGCTATTAAGAATAATGATAACCATGAAACTTGTCATCATTATTTTATTTTTCAATTGGATTATGCCTCACATAATAATTATTTTGTTGAGTTTGCTCCCACTATTATTCATGAGAAGAATCTTGCTTATGTGGAGAGTAGTAAATCTTCTATGCTTGTAGATCATGAAAAGAATGCTTTATGTGATGGTTATATTGTTGTATTTATTCACGATCCTACTGAAAATTATTGTGAGGGAGGAACATATGCTTGTAGGAATTGCAATAATATCAAGTTTCCGCTCTATGTGCTTAAAGTTTTGAAGTTATGCTTGTTTTGTTGGGGAACGTTGCAGAAAATTAAAATTTTTCCTACGGTTTCACCAAGATCCATCTATGAGTTCATCTAGCAACGAGTCATGGGAGAGAGAGATTGCATCTACATACCTCTTTGTAGATCGCGAGCGGAAGCGTTCAACGAACGGGGATGAAGTAGTCGTACACACTGTTGTGGATATTACTACTGGGCCTAAACCGGCCGTCTGGGCCGGGTTAATTTCATCAGTAGCTCAAGAATGTTAAAGCCCAAGAGGCTATGTAAAGGCTTGAGGCCATAGTCGGTTTAACATCTGTAGCCGTAAACCGGCCTGTGTACAACTTGTATTGTAAGTTAGGAATAAGCAAGAGACCAACCCGGGTACGAGTATAAACCGGAGATTGGGACTCTATGAACCGACGGGCGTCACCCGTGTATATAAGGGGATGATCCGATATCGGTTCAAGGGATAACCACAACTCGAGGCCTAGGCGAAGCTTATTTGCTCCCTAGTCATCGAGACTTCATCAATTCCACCACAAACTAGACGTAGGCTTTTACCTTCATCGAAGGGGCCGAACTAGTATAAACTCTCTGCGTCCCTGTGTCCGCTTTAACCCCTTCGAGTTAACCCGCTGCGATGGCTCCACGACTAAGTCCTTTGGCTAGGACATCTGCCGTGACAAACCCACGACAGTTGGCGCCCACCGTGGGGCGATCGCACGATGGTTTCAAGTTCTTGGAGGGCCGCTTTGAAGGACTCAAGGGATATGCCGTGGGCCGAATGACCAAGAGTCGCCGCGGCAAGATCTACATCGACGACGCAGGCTGGGGCCCCGAGGCCGGCTCAATTGAGTACGGGTACCGGGTCCCCTTTGGCGGTATACACGTTTTCATTGGCAAGATTGGTGAACCGGGCCCTCAGCTGGACACCTGCACCGACCTCATCGAGACAGCTCAGCGTGCGCGACCTGCCCGGGTTAAGCCAGCCGTAAAGCGTGCCTTTGTGGGAGTCATCCACGGGCGAAACTATGAGGACGAATCAGCATCTGGTGGCGAAACCGTCGTTTCTTCCGGTGATGAGTCGTCAGCCGGGGAAACTGAGTCCTTGTATCAAGTGCATGATGGTCGGATTGGGGGCTGTTCCGACGGCAACAGTATTCCGGACCCCTCTGATCTGCCTAGCCGGGTCGGTATATTCATGGCCGGTACTCAAGCAGCGCCTCAGTCATCGACGGCTGCAACAATGATTTCCGGTTCAACGGCTGCCGGAGCAGGAAGTTTTGTGCGCCCGCCGGTTCAAGTATTATCCGATCTGTTCGACGCACTGGTAGCGCTTTTGACAGAGGCTAATCCGGCGGATCGGGATGCTCATAACGCAGAGATTGCAAACGTGAGAGAACAGATTAGCCAGGCCAAGGCGGATTTGGCAGCCGAGGAGGTCAGGATGACTGCGGACCGGGCCGCTTTGGACGCACAAGCCTATAAGTTCATGCTGGATCAGAACGCTTCGCAGGAGGTCATGAGGAGGAAATATCGGTCCCGCCTGCCACCGGTTTTTGAAGGAAGGGATCTTTTCAATACTCCTGGAGCAGGGACCAGTAATCAACCAGTGGTAAACCGAGCAGAGGCGCCCGGGACAGGTGCGCCGGTTCAGCCCCGCATAATAGATCTGCCCCGTTATAACCCAGAGCCGCGGATTGTGACCACACCCCCGGATCACTACTCCAACCCGCTGGATAATCTTGTTGCTGCGGCAGCGCGTCTAGAGGCTATTCCGGTCGAGGGAGATTCATTACAGGCAATAGAGACGCGCCGGGTCAAGGAGCTCCTCAGAACGGCGCTGGTCCAACAGGAGGCGTATTCATACAGCCGCGAGCGGATTCATTCTACTCCACGTCCAACCCGGAGTTATAACAGACACATGGAAGAACAAGCTGAGTCCAGCAATGCACGGCGTGGAGTGCCCCGCGGCGACAATCCGGCTCCCGATGCTCAGGAGTTGGTAGACCGGGCCCGTGCATGCAGGGAAGCCGAATTGGCAGCACATCAGACCCGCCAGCTTACGCCGGTTCATCCCACCACTTCGGTCGAACCAGGGCTTGCTTCTAGCGCTTTGGGGGCGCCTTGCCTCATACCTGCTTTGCGCAATGTGCGCCTGCCTAAGGACTTCAAGGGGCCGCGCAAGGTACCGAATTATACAGCAGATCAACCCCCGGAGGCGTGGGTGGAGAGTTACGAGATGGCCATGGAGATGCTTGATGTAGATGAAGCTGCATGTGCGAAATATTTTACTATGATGCTTGAAGGAACGGCCCGCACTTGGTTAAAAAGCCTGCCGCCCAATACCATCGGTTCATGGGCTCAATTGCGAGCTCGGTTTATCAGTAATTTCAAAGATACGTGCAGGCAGCCCATGTCGATAGTGGACTTGGCCGCCTGCGTCCAGGCGGAAGGAGAGTCAACCACTCATTGGGTGCGCCGCGTTTCGCAAATCTTGCATTCATCAGACCGCATCAATGCTGACACTGCAGTTGTGACTTTGGAAAGCAATTGCCGGTTTGGGCCCTTGAAATTGAAATTAGGATGAATGAAGCGCCATTGCACTGACATAGGGACTCTCATGGCTGCTTTGGTAAAGTATGCTGATTCTGATAGTACCAAGGATCCCGAGTCTGATGATGAAAAGGCAGGGAAGGGAAAGAAGAACGGCAACTCCAGAGGACAGCAGCACCACCCAAGGAGCAGCGTTGGAGGCAAGCGTAAAGCGGATGGTTCCATGGATTTTGTGGCTAACACCAATGTGCAGAACAGGGGCTGGCAGCGTAGGGGCAAAGGCCGCGGTGGCGGACCCAGCCCCAATCCAGAGCGCTTAAATAGTTTGTTGAATCAGCCCTGCCCAAAGCATGGAACGACGGAGGAACCAGCAAACCATCTATGGAAGGATTGTTACATCATGCGAGAGTTCAAGAATTCCAACGCCTTCCGGTATGATCACAATCCTGGTGGCGGTTCAGGATCCGGGCCAAACCACGATGGAGGAAACTCCGGTTCAGGGTTTAATGGTAATCCGAGCGGGAATAGCAATCCGGGCGGACATGGTAATCAACATAACCAAAATGATCAAGGGGGCTATAATCAGCAGCAGTCGGGGTACCAGAGCAATCCAAAGCAGCTAAACAGTGGCCAATATCATGTATTCACCACTAGCTTGGACAAGCGAGACCAGAAGGTCCGGAAGAGGGCAGTTAACTCTGTTGAACCGGCCGTGCCGCGATATCTACGATGGTCAGAGCAGCCGATCACCTGGAGTAGAGAGGATCACCCTCCTCGGGTGGATAATCCGGGTCAGCTGGCTTTAGTGGTGGCGCCTCAGGTAGGAGGTTATAAGTTCACCAAGGTGCTCATGGATGGGGGTAGCAGTATTAACATCCTATACTATGAGACCTTTCGACGTATGGGGCTCAAGGATAAGGATCTACGGCCTTCAAACACGGTTTTTCATGGCGTGGTGCCAGGCAAGTCTGCATATCCCGTGGGCAAGATAGCATTGGAGGTGGCTTTCGGAGATGATCACGATTCCCGATCAGAAACACTAACTTTTGAGGTGGTGAAGATCCAAAGCCCGTACCATGCCCTGTTTGGTCGGCCGGCTTATGCCAAATTCATGGCACGACCCTGTTATGTATATCTGTAGCTCAAGATGCCAGGCAACAAGGGAACCATCACGGTTCACGGGAGTCGCAGGATTGCTTTGGAGTGTGAAGAAGGAGATGCCGCCTATGCAGAATCGGTTTGTGCTACTAAGGAGCTCAAATACTACAAAGATAATGTTGATCCGACGGATATGACTCCTTTAAAGAAGCCTACCACAGAGCATGATCCGGCTTTAAAATTCACGTCAGCCGCGGAGACCAAGCTTGTTGATTTCGTAGCTGGTGATTCATCCAAGCAATTCAGCATCAGTACCAATCTGGATCCAAAATAGGAAAGCGCGCTCATCGAGTTCCTCCATGAGAATCGGGACATCTTCGCATGGAAACCCTATGACATGCCAGGTGTACCGAGGCGACTCGCTGAGCACACCCTTAATGTGGATCCTAAATACAAACCGGTGAAACAGTTCCTCCGTCGGTTCAACGAGGAGAGAAGAAAGGCTATTGGAGAAGAGGTGGCCAGGCTCTTAGCAGCTGGCTTCATCGTTGAAGTTTTTCACCCTGAATGGCTTGCTAATCCGGTGCTGGTCCTTAAGAAAAACGGCACTTGGCATATGTGTGTGGACTATACAGATCTTAATAAGGCCTGCCCTGCAGATCCTTTTGCCCTCCCTCGTATTGATCAAATCATTGATGCTACGGCGGGTTGTGAGCGTTTATGCTTTCTGGATGCATACTCCGGTTATCATCAGATTAAGATGGCGGTTAAGGACCAGGAGAAGACGGCGTTCATTACTCCCTTTGGAGCCTTCTGCTATGTATCTATGCCTTTTGGGCTCAAAAGTGCCCAGGCAACTTATCAACGATGTGTGCAAAATTGTCTCCACAAGCAGATTGGCCGTAATGTGCACGCTTATGTGGATGACATTGTGGTCAAGTCAAGGAAGAAGGAAACGTTGGTCGATGATTTGAAGGAGACCTTTGATAACTTAAGGACATACAAGATGATGCTCAATCCGGCCAAATGTGTCTTTGCTGTACCAGCTGGCAAGCTATTGGGTTTCCTGGTGTCCAACAGGGGAATTGAGGCTAATCCGGAAAAAATTACGGCTATCACCTCTCTAGCTAAACCGAAATGCATCAATGACGTCCAACGTCTGGCAGGCAGAATTGCTGCGTTAAGCCGGTTTATCAGCCGCCTCGGAGAGAAAGCAATTCCTCTGTATCAAATGTTGAAAAAGACGGATCAGTTCATTTGGAATTCTGCCGCTGATCAGACGTTCGAGGATTTAAAGCAACAGTTGGTCAATCCGCCTGTACTCGCTGCTCCCACTGATAAGGAACCATTGCTGTTGTATATAGCTGCTAACGCTCTCGCGGTCAGTGTGGCTATCGTGGTAGAGCGGAAGGAGGCAGGCAAAGAATACCCGGTTCAGCGTCCGGTTTATTATATCAGCGAGGTGCTTATTAAATCCAAACAACGATATCCGCATTGGCAAAAGCTAGTATATGGAGTTTTTATGGCAAGTCGGAAGCTGAAGCAGTATTTCCAAGGCCACCCTATCACGGTGGTCAGTTCTGCTCCTTTGGGTGATATCATCCAGAACTGGGAAGCGACTGGTCGGATTGCCAAGTGGGCTATTGAGCTTGGACCGCACGGTTTAAAGTATGTGCCTCGCACTGCGATAAAGTCTCAGGCATTGGTGGATTTTATCAATGATTGGACGGAGTTGCAAGTCCCTGAAGAGAAGCCGGATCACACTTACTGGACCATTCATTTTGACGGATCACGTCAATTGGAAGGATCGGGGGCTGGAGTCATATTAACTTCCCCACGAGGTGATAAGTTTTGTTATGTTCTCCGTTTAATGTTCTCTTGTACTAACAATGCAGCAGAATATGAGGCCTTGCTCCATGGCCTCCGGATGGCTAAGGAGATGAATTTAAGCCGGGTTAAGTGCTTTGGCGACTCTGATTTGGTGGCCCAGCAGGTGTCTGGTACATGGGATTCTAAAGATCCACTCATGGCTGCTTATCGTCGTGAGGTTGATGTGGTCGCAGGTCACTTCAAAGGTTATCAGGTGGACCATGTGGACCGACGAAAGAACGAGGCGGCGGATGCTTTAAGTCGACTAGGTTCACAGCGTAAACCGGTACCACCTAATGTGTTCCTTGATGTGCTTTACAACCCGTCGGTTCAACTGCCTGGCGAAGCAGATTTGGCGGTTCCTGACCCAGAGGCTCAATTGGTGGCGGCATTACATGTCATCCCGGATTGGACGCTTCCTTACCTGGCGTACATGAACCGAGGGGAGTTGCCAAAGGATGAGATTCTGTCCAGGCAGATAGTACGACGGTCCAAATCCATGGTAGTTGAAAACGGCGAACTACATCATCGCAGTGTGACAGGAGCGTTTCAACGGTGTGTATCTCCTGAGGAAGGCCGTGAAATTTTGTGTGAGATCCACGAAGGAGATTGTGGTCACCACGCCGGTTCAAAGTCTTTAGTGGCAAAAGCTTTTCGTCACGGATTCTATTGGCTGACTGCTCATGCTGATGCGGAGGATCTGGTCAGGCGTTGTGATGGTTGTCAAAAATTCTCAAGACGCGCTCACGTCCCGGCTCAAGAATTGAGGATGATTCCAATTACTTGGCTGTTTGCAACCTGGGGGCTGTACATGGTTGGGCCTTTCAAAAGGTCCAAGGACAAGAAGACCCACCTTCTGGTGACGGTGGACAAATTTACAAAGTGGGTAGAGGCAGAGCCCGTTAGCAAGTGTGATGCGGCCACCGCGGTTTGGTTCATCAAAAAAGTGATTTTCCGGTTTGGTTTTCCACACAGTATCATCACAGACAATGGTACCAACTTATGTAAAGGTGCCATGAAAGAGTTTTGCGAACGAGAGCACATCCGCCTTGATGTGTCATCAGTGGCGCACCCACAGTCCAATGGTCAAGCAGAAAGAGCTAATCAGGAGATCTTGAGAGGCATTAAACCCAGGCTTATGGTTCCTTTGCAGCGGACGCCGGGTTGTTGGGTCGAAGAGTTACCCTCTGTGTTATGGAGCATCAACACCACGCCTAACAGGTCAACTGGGTATACGCCGTTCTTCATGGTTTATGGGGCAGAGGCAGTTCTTCCTAGTGACATCCGTCACGATTCGCCTCGTGTGGCGGCTTACGTTGAAGCAGACAACGAAAGTTCTAGATAGGACGCTTTGGACCGGCTAGATGAAGAGCGAGACATAGCAGCTGCCCGCTCAGCGATCTACCAACAGGATCTTCGTCGCTATCACAGTCGTCAGATCAGGACCAGAACCTTTCAAGAGGGAGATTTGGTGCTTCGACTTATTCAAGATCAAACCGAGACGCATAAATTGTCTCCACCTTGGGAAGGGCCTTTCGTGGTCAGCAAGAATCTACACAATGGTTCATACTACCTGATAGATGTTCGAGAGCACAAAGACTCACGCAAATCAGGACAAGAGACCGACAGGCCGTGGAATATAGCTCATCTTCGGCCTTACTATACTTGAGCCATGGGCTCTGCTTATGTACATATCATGACTATGTATATATTATAATAAACCGGATCCTCAGCTAAAGCGGGGTATCTGTTCTTTTATATCATGTGTGGTTACACGGGGTTGTCTTTAAGCAACAGCCGGTTTACCCCTTGCAAGTCTTAACAAGATCACTTGAGGCTTCCTGTTCAAACATAGGTCGTGTTCGAACCAAAGAGAACATAGCTATCCTTATGAGGTCATTTGGGGGCTCGGTCATGTTTGAACCGATGCAATACCTCTGGGCCGGCGAAAGCCACCAGAGTCATTTGGGGGCTCGGTCATGTTTGAACCGATGCAATACCTCTTGGCCGGCGAAAGCCACCAGAGTCATTTGGGGGCTCGGTCGTGTCCGAACCGATGCAATACCTCTTGGCCGGCGAAAGCCACCAGAATCATTTGGGGACACGGTCACGTCTGAACCGGTCACGCCTCTTGGTCGGCCTACGGGCCTTAGAGTCATTTGGGGGCTTGGTCGAACCCGAACCATAGCAATGCCACTTGACCGGCATAATGCCACGCGTCATTTTGGGGTCCTGGCTGACTGGCACCATCGCTACACCTTCGGGGGGCTTGGTTGCGTCTGACCATGGTAATTCCGTCTGACCAAGCTCAATAGAGCTCTTCTTTTGCAAAAGGTTTTTGTCACCGTATTTTGCTCTCTTTCCTTTTTTAAGAGTTGATAGTTTATTGTTTTTCTCTTAAACCGACAATATTCTGCACCGGTTCAACATAGCCAATTTGGCGGAACACGGCACTCTTTTTCAAAAACCTGAGATTGTTGGCTCGGTTTGAGTTTTTCTGCTAAATATCCTTTTTCGAGCAACAAAAGGTTGCTATCATTAAAGGACGGTTTACATTGTAAACCGGTGTTATATACACAGGGGTTCGATTCTCCCATGACGGTTTAAGAGTTATCAACTCCCGCTGCAACATTGGCTACAAACGCCTATTTCATGCCCATTATATGGCAGGTATTTCGTATCACAAAAATTTGATCATACTTGCAAGTTTCCTTGCGTATCTATATAAAGATTCACAAACCGGATGACGGTACAACCGCCCTGGTAGTTTAAAATTTTGTGATCGCAGGAGATATAAGTTGGCAATAATGATTTTCCAAAGGAGGGTATCAGTACTGATGCGCGAAGGCGTCTCATGAAGCAGAAAGTACGGTCTATCCTATTACAAGGCAACATGGTGCCCAAATAAGATGAGTGTTTCTTGACAAAGTATCAAAAGGAAACCAGTTAAAACTGCCCTCGGTTCACGCCTGCGTGCCATTCCGGTTTGATGGTTCTGGATCATCCTGCGCCACTTCAGCTTCCTCCTCCCTAGCCAGCGGCTGGAAGTCAACAGTGGTCCAATCGATCCCCATTAATGCTTGAAAGACAGCTTCCTCATGTATCAGTGACGATGGTTCAATATCAGGGGCATAGGTGTGCTTACGGATTGGAGGAATTAAGTTTTCCGCTTCAGGGATTGGCACAGCTACCCGCTTGTTCTGATCGTCATACTGGGCTTGATAATGAGAGAAGTTTGCCTCTTCTACCAATTGGCAGGCCAGAGGGCGCACTGCCCGGTTTATCTTTCTCAATTCTTCTTCATCGAATTCGGAGCCATCCTCCTTTAAGCTAGGATAGACTTGAGCCGCTTCAACGGGATCAAAATCAGGCACCCATGCTTTGGCCCGGATTAAGGCATTAATGGCTCCGGTTCGAGCAGCAGATCTTTTTAACTCTTCAATCCGAGCAGGGAGCATCGACAACCTCTTCAGTGTGTCCTGGATCAATGTGGGCGCCGGATTGTTGTGTGAAGCAGTGGTGATAATCCGCTGTGCGCCCGTATACAGCTGCTCGACTAAAGTATAGACCGCTTTCAGCTTCATACGCACATCTGATCCCAAGTGATTGATGCGAGTGCCTGTAATATGATCAGCAGGTCATAAACCGAGCTATTTTATAGAAGAATCAAGGTCATTGCACAAGTCACAGGAGGCTTACCAAAGATGGATGCAGTCATTGCGTGCACCTGTCGCTTCACGCTGGTCAATTCATCTGTTACCGGTTTAAGGGCAGCTTCTGCGTTTTCAATCTTCTTGGTTAAAACGGCCTTTTCTGTGGCCCAGTCAGCCCGCTCCTTCTTAAAACCTTCCTTCAATTGTTCCATGCTGCCTAAAGCGCTGGTTAGTTCCTCCTTGGCTTTGGAAGTTTCTGCTTGCTGGGACTTCACATTCTCTTGAAGATCAGTGATTTGGCTCTCTTTGACCCTCAGTTCAGCCTGCAGTCCGACAAGTTATACGGTTTAAACAAAGGAAGTACCAAGCACATAACAAGTTAGGTACTTTGTACTTGGGGGCTAATGCTTATTTGATCTCAAGTTATCAGTTAATTATCAAAGTCCCAAGCTCAATACAAATATTCAACTTGGCACTTGGGGGCTAATGGCTATTTGCTCTAATGATATTTCGGATGCTACGGTATGATGATTACAAGTGTCGATTCAATTATGATAAAGTTAAACCGACCCTTGGGGGCTACGGTGGTAAGAAGCAGGAGTGAGGGCATGGAAGTTACCTCGAATTTGTCTTTCATCATCTTCACAAGATTGGCTTCATAGTCACGGCTAGTATATAGCCGGTTTAAATAGCCAGAATGAATGTCTTGAGCACCAAGAGCGGAGTACGTTGCCAGATCAACATCCCATTTACCTTTACTTAAAGCAGAAATTTCTTCTTTAGCAGTGTGCTTGGCCAAAGCGATGGGATTTCCCGGTTCAGTACGACCTATGCCAGTAATCATGACTTCGTCATCTTTGTGGTCGCCGGTCTGGACTGGTACGGTCGGTTTTTCGGCAGGCTTTGAGGAACTAATGGTTTTCTCAGCACGAATCGGACTGGCTGGTTGATCCGTTGGGCCGGAGGGGTTAACAGAGCCTTCTTCAGGAACAACGACTTCATCTCGGACTAATGGGTCATCAATTACATCTTCAGGGATGGTCGCTTCAACGTTCGGGGCAGTGTCCGGTTCAGGAGGAGCGTTTTCTTCTCCTGTTTTGTCTTGGCGAGCTTTTTTGCTCGGCCTTGGTTTAGCTCTGAAAGAAGCGCAAAGTTAAAGACAACATATGTTGAAGATTACAACAATGGACAACTTGATGAGAAAGGCAAGCTTACCCAAGAACGGTTTTGAGCGGAGGCAGCTGAGTACCAGTTGACTCGCCAGAGGATGAGTGCGAGGTGACCTGATAATTGGAGTCAGACGGATTAAGCGGTTGACGAAAACAGCCCGCTTTAGGACAAATATTGACAAGCAAATTAGAGACCTCTGAACGACGTCTCCGAACCGGACTGTTCGGTAAACCGGCGGAGGTAACTACCTGACCGCTGTGTCGGGTTGTACGACGCACCTCGTGCTGACGGGTCTTCATAAGAAAGTTGGGATCCAAGTAAGCAAGAGGATGGGAAAATTTAACTTTGCGGTTCGCCTGACGGATTTTGTGGGAAGGAAGAAGGCTTGAATCAGAAGAAATAGTAATTACCTCTGCATCGTCTGCATGGCTCGCTTCGGCATCATCCTGACAAATTGCATCGTCAGTAAACTGCACAAACAATAAACCGAGGGAGTCAAGTTTAGCTTCAAACCCCGGATTACCTACCTCATCATCGGCAGGATCGGAAGAGGCCGTGGTTTTCCTCTTGTGAGCAGGCTTTTTGACGACTCTCGTCTTAGGCCGGGTCGATTTGTCCGGTTTATCCGCTTTTCCTTGAGGGAGTTTTTTGCTCCAAAAAGGGTCATCACCCTGCGTCAACAGATATTAGAATCAATCATACGCACACAAGATAACATCAGACTTAATGAGAAGAAGTTTTGATTTACCGCTGGTGGTTTATTGATGGCGCAGAAGGGAAGAAGGCCAGTTCGTGCACAGACGCGTTCCGGTTCATTTAGAATCTTCTTTACGGCTTCGGTGACCTCTTCATCCGTAAGCTGGATGTTTACATGACGTAACGGATCATCAACACTGCCTGTGTATTCGCACATCAAACCGGAGCGTTGACTGAGTGGCAGTATACTCCAAGATATCCAGCAACGAGCGAGGTCGACTCCTGTTAAACCGTTGGCCATGAAGGCTCTGAGTTTGGACAGTTGGGGAGCGTAGTTACTCCTCTCTTTAGCAGTCAACCTCTGAGGAAAGGGGTGAGTGTTGCTGAGCCGTTCTGGACGAAAACCGGGCAGGATATTCTCGTTCTCTAGGGAGGTGTCTTTACAGTAAAACCAGGAGTTATTCCACTCTTGGGGGTGACTATGCAGTTTCGCATGAGGGTAAGTGACCTCTTTCCTCTTCTGGATTGACATGCCACCGAGTTCCATGTTGGATCCATCAGTAAATTCTGTGCGGCGGTTTAAGTGAAAGCAATCTCGGAACAACTCAACTGTAGGTTCCTCTTGAAAGAACACCTCACAGAGCACTTGAAAGTGGCATATGTTAGTGACAGAATTGGGGCCAATATCTTGTGGATGGAGTTGGAAATTAGCCAAAACGTCGCGATAAAATTTTGAACCGGGCGGGTTGAAACCGCGGGCTAAGTGATCCACGAATACAACGACTTCTCCATCTCGGGGTGTAGGGGGGCACTCTTTGCCTGGCACCCTCCAATGAATCGCGTTTTTGCTGCTCAAAGCACCGGTCAGGACCAGATTATTCAGTTGAGTTTCCGTGACCCGGGAAGGAGCCCAGTTGCACTCATACACTTGCTTAGCCATGGGGAAGTCTACAAAATGAAAATGATTCCAGTTCAGGATTTATGTTCGGCACAGATTTTATCATGTTGATGCTACCAATGTTAAACCGGAGGAAATCAATTACAATCTGACATTAGTAAAGCGGTGCGGTCTATCAAAGGATTACTGGCGGTTCAACAAGGGGACTAATGGTATGCACCGATTTGGTGATCTTCTACAACAAGGTTAAACCGCTAGATCGAAGACCGTGGAACAGTTGGGAATGCAAAAGAGCAGGTGTGCGGAAACAGGTTTCACATTGTCTCAGTGTGATATTGGATCTGAGGCGATCTCATAAAAGGGGTAAAAACTCATGAGCTTTTGAAGATTGTGCAAGAACAGCAAGGTCAAAACTGTGGATCAGATCTACGATCTAAGTATATTACCCTGAAAACAGAGGCGGAAAACTGCTACTGAACGGAGCAAAAGTCGCGGGGTCATCTGAAGGTATATCCCAGTTTAAATGCGAAGAACGTGAGGTACGCGAAGAACGCGAAGAACTCGAGGAACGGGAAGAGCACAGTAAACCCTAGAGGCGGGTCTGAGTTGAGAAGATGGGATCTCACCGGAGCTCCGAGGGGTGCGGAAGAACGCCGCAGTTTCTCTGGTCCAGTCAGGTTGATGCAGCGGCCCAAGGTGATGCAGAGGTCAGCGACAGCGGCGGAGCGTTGAGGCTGGCGGCGCAGAGAAGACGAAGAGGAAAGGGATGAAGGGGAGAAAGAAATGACCTTTCACCCCTATTTATAAGGCAAGGCACGTGTATCAGGCGCGCAAATCCAGGAGCCACGGGTTTCGGAAGCAGAGCTGTCGCCTTGATTATTGCGAATTAGTTAAACAAAGAAGGCACCATAAAAGCTAGCTTCATGATGATGTCATGCCGGTTTACGGCCACTAGAGAAAATGACGACATATCGGTTTAGCAATGAAGGGAAGATGCCGAATATGAAGGTTTATGCTAAGGGTTGACATGAGATCATTCAAATCAACCTGGGGCCTAATGTTGTGGATATTACTACTGGGCCTAAACCGACCGTCTGGGCCGGGTTAATTTCATCAGTAGCTCAAGAATGTTAAAGCCCAGGAGGCTATGTAAAGGCCTGAGGCCATAGTCGGTTTAACATCTGTAGCCGTAAACCGGCCTGTGTACAACTTGTATTGTAAGTTAGGAATAAGCAAGAGACCAACCCGGGTACGAGTATAAACCAGAGATTGGGACTCTATGAACCGACGGGCGTCACCCGTGTATATAAGGGGATGATCCGATATCGGTTCAAGGGACAACCACAACTCGAGGCCTAGGCGAAGCTTATTTGCTCCCTAGTCATCGAGACTTCATCAATTCCACCACAAACTAGACGTAGGCTTTTACCTTCATCGAAGGGGCCGAACTAGTATAAACTCTCTGCGTCCCTGTGTCCGCTTTAACCCCTTCGAGTTAACCCGCTGCGATGGCTCCACGACTAAGTCCTTTGGCTAGGACATCTGCCGTGACAAACCCACGACACACACCGTGATCCAAATCACCAGAGATCCTAGCACCGAAAGCACGGCACCTCCGCGTTCAACACACGTACGGTCAGCGTAACGTCTCCTTCTTCTTGATCCAGCACGTCAAAGGAGAGGTTGGGGAAGATGGCTCCAGCAGCAGCACGACGGCGTGGTGATGGTGGAACTACAGTACTCCGGCAGGGCTTCGCCGTGCTTAACGGAGGAGGAGGAGGTGTTGGGGAGGGAGAGGGAGGCGCCAAGGACCAGGGTGCGGCTGCCCCCTCCCCCCCCTTATATAGGAGTGCCAAGGGGGGGCGCCGGCCCTAGGAGATCCAATCTCCTTGGGGCGGCGGCCAAGGGGAGGTTTCCCTCCCCCCCAAGGCACCTAGGAGGTGCCTTCCCCTTGTGGGACTCCTTCCCTTTGAAACCCTAGGCGCATGGGCCTCTTGGGGCTGGTTCCCCTTGGCCCATGTAGGCCAAGGCGCACCCCTAGAGCCCATGTGGCCCTCCGAGGCAGGTGGCCCCACCCGGTGGACCCCCCGGGACCCTCCGGTGGTCCCGGTACAATACCGATAACCCCGAAACTTGTCCCGATGGCCAAAACAGCACTTTCTAAATATAATTCTTTACCTCCGGACCATTCCGAAACTCCTCGTGACGTCCAGGATCTCATCCGGGACTCCAATCAACATTCGGGTTACTGCATATACATATCTTCACAACCCTAGCGTCACCGAACCTTAAGTGTGTAGACCCTACGGGTTCGGGAGACATGCAGACATGACCGAGACGGCTCTCGGGCAATAACCAACAGCGGGATCTGGATACCCATGTTGGATCCCACATGCTCCACGATGATCTCATCGGATGAACCACGATGTCGAGGATTCAATTAATCCCGTATACGATTCCCTTTGTCAATCGGTATTTTACTTGCCCGAGATTCGATCATCGGTATCCCAATACCTCGTTCAATCTCGTTACCGGCAAGTCACTTTTCTCGTACCGTAATGCATGATCCCGTGATCAAACACTTTGATCACATTGAGCTCATTATGATGATGCATTACCGAGAGGGCCCGGTGATACCTCTCCGTTAAGCGGAGTGACAAATCCCAGTCTCGATCCGTGTCAACCCAACAGACACTTTCAGAGATACCCGTAGTATACCTTTATAGTCACCCAGTTACGTTGTGACGTTTGGCACACCCAAAGCACTCCTACGGTATCCGGGAGTTACACGATCTCATGGTCTAAGGAAAGGATACTTGACATTGGAAAACTCTAGCAAACGAACTATGCGATCTTATGCTAAGTTTAGGATTGGGTCTTGTCCATCACATCATTCTCCTAATGATGTGATCTCGTTATCAATGACATCCAATGTCCATAGTCAGGAAACCATGACTATCTGTCGATCAACGAGCTAGTCAACTAGAGGCTTACTAGGGACATGTTGTTGTCTGTTATTCACACATGTATTACGATTTCCGGATAACACAATTATAGCACGAATAAAGACAATTATCATGAATAAGGAAATATAATAATAATGCTTTTATTATTGCCTCTAGGGCATATTTCCAACATGTTTTGCCTTCCTATGCTAGTTGATTATTGTTCCCATAAGTTGTTTGCTCACAAAATACCTATGCATAGGAAGTGGGTTAGAATTAAATGTGCTAGTCATATTCTTCATGATGCTCTCTTTATGTTTCAATTATTATCTTTTATGTGAGCATCATTGAAATCATCATGCCTAGCTAGGGGCGTTAAACGATAGCGCTTGTTGGGAGGCAAACCAATTTTATTTTTGTTTCTTGTTTTTTGGTTCTGTTTAGGAATAAATCTTTCATCTAGAATCTGGTTAGATGTGTTTATGTGTTTTAATAGTGTTTGTGCCAATTAGAGCCTTTGGGAAGACTTGGGTGAAGTCTTTATGATCATGCTGTAAAAAACAAAAAATTTAGCACTCACGAGATGTACTGCAATGTTTTACTGGAGAGAGATATTTAGTTGATTATTTTTGCAGATGATTACTAGACAAATTCCTTAAATCCACCAATTTATTTTAGAATTTTTGGAGTTCCAGAAGTATACGTTTGATACAGATTACTACAGACTGTTCTGTTTTTGACAGATTCTGTTTTCATTGTGTTGTTTGCTTATTTTGATGAATCTATGAGTAGTATCGGAGGGTATGAACCATAGAGAAGTTGGAATACATTAGATATTACACCTATATGAATTTATAATGAGTTCACAACAGTACCAAAAGTGGTGATTTATTTTCTTATACTAACGGGGCTTACGAGTTTTCGGTTAAGTTTTGTGTTGTGAAGTTTTCAAGTTTTGGGTAAAGATTCGATGGACTATGGAATAAGGAGTGGCAAGATCCTAAGCTTGGGGATTCCCAAGGAACCCCAAGGTAATATTCAGGGACAACCAAGAGCCTTAGCTTGGGGATGCCCTAGAAGGCATCCCCTCTTTCGTCTTCGTTCATCGGTAACTTTACTTGGAGCTATATTTTTATTCACCACATGATATGTGTTTTGCTTGGAGCGTCATTTTATTTTCTTTTGTTTTGCTTGCGATTTGAATAAAATACCAAGATCTTAAATTCTTAATGTTAGAGAGTCTTCACATAGTTACATAATTATTCGACTACTCATTGATCTTCACTTATATCTTTCGGAGTAGTTTGTTGTTTGCTCTAGTGCTTCACTTATATCCTTTTAGAGCACGACGGTGGTTTTATTTTGAAAAAATAGATGAACTCTCATGCTTAAATTATATTATTTTGAGAGTCGTAAACAGCATGGTAATTTGCTTTGGTTATGAATTTAGTCCTAATATGATAGGCATCCAAGAGGGATATAATAAAAACTTTCATATAAAGTGCATTGAATACTAAGAGAAGTTTGATACTTGATAGTTGTTTTGAGATATAAAGGTGGTGATATTAGAGTCGTGCTAGTTGGGTAATTATGAAATTGATAAATACTTGTGTTGAGGTTGGCAAGTCCCGTAGCATGCATGTATGGTAAACGTTGTGTGACAAATTTGAAGCATCGAGTGTTCTTTGATTGCTTTCCTTATGAGTGGCGGTCGGGGACGAGCGATGGTATTTTCCTACCAATCTATCCCCCTAGGAGCATGCGTAGTAGTACTTTGCTTCGAGGGCTAATAAACTTTTGCAATAAGTATATGAGTTCTTTATGACTAATGTGAGTCCATGGATATTACACACTCTCACCCTTCCATCATTGCTAGCCTCTTCGGTACCGTGCATTGCCCTTTCTCACCTTGAGAGTTGGTGCAAACTTCGCCGGTGCATCCAAACCCCGTGATACGATATGCTCTATCACACATAAACCTCCTTATATCTTCCTCAAAACAGCCACCATACCTACCTATTATGGCATTTCCATAGCCATTCCGAGATATATTGCCATGCAACTTTCCACCGTTCCGTTTATTATGACACGCATCATCACTGTCATATTGCCTTGCATGATCATGTAGTTGACATCGTATTTGTGGCAAAGCCACCATGCTAATTTTTCATACATGTCACTCTTGATTCATTGCATATCCCGATACACCGCCGAAGGCATTCACATAGAGTCATATTTTGTTCTAAGTATCGAGTTGTAATTCTTGAGTTGTAAGCAAATAAAAGTGTGATGATCATTGAGGGAGTCTTGGATTAGGGGGTGTCCGGGTAGCCGGACTATGACCTTTGGCCGGACTCCCGGACTATGAAGATACAAGATTGAAGACTTCGTCCCGTGTCCGGGTGGGACTTTCCTTGG
Source organism: Aegilops umbellulata (assembly GCA_032464435.1). Classification (NCBI taxonomy): domain Eukaryota; kingdom Viridiplantae; phylum Streptophyta; class Magnoliopsida; order Poales; family Poaceae; genus Aegilops; species Aegilops umbellulata. The sequence goes on from CP136058.1 coordinate 82,970,797, forward strand.
CGTGGAAGGCAAGATTGGCGATACGGATATGTAGATCTCCTTCCTTTGTAACCGACTCTGTGTAACCCTAACCCTCTCCGGTGTCTATATAAACCGGAGGGTTTTAGTCCATAGGACGAACAACAATCATACCATAGGCTAGCTTCTAGGGTTTAGCCTTTCTGATCTCGCGGTAGATCTACTCTTGTACTACCCATATCATCAATATCAATCAAGCAAGAGTAGGGTTTTACCTCCATCGAGAGGGCCCGAACCTGGGTAAAAACATCGTGTCCCTTGTCTCCTGTTACCATCCGCCTAGACGCACAGTTCGGGACCCCCTACCGAGATCCGCCGGTTTTGACACCGACATTGGTGCTTTCATTGAGAGTTCCACTGTGCCATCTCCATCAGGAAGGATGCCTCATCCAGTCTTTAAAGACGGTGCTGTTGCTAAAGGAGCTTTGGCTATCGGCCAAACTCTCCGGCTAGGTGGTTTTCTTATGACCGCCTGTTCGGCCACCTCGCTGACGATGACTTCTCGGGTCATCGAAAGCAATCTTCACGTCAACTCGGAACTCGCCGAGCAGTTAGATCCGATGGAGCTCTCTTCCCTAAACGAGCTATTGGATCACATCGCCGCCCTAGGAGTCACTACGGACTATGATCAGATTGGGCCTAAACCCGATATGAGAGAGATTAACTCTCCCTAGGCCACCCATCATGTTGCAGTGGTGGAGGAACAATGCGGCAACCCTTCATCTATCTTAAGGACTAGTTATGTCCGGATTCCTGATCCCTCCAAGCCGAATACCCGCGGAGGGGAGGACGTCACTCAAGCCATGGACCTAAAGTCAGGCAGCGGGCCAGATTCATTGGACAACATCCAAAAACCCAAGCTTCCGAGTTCGGAAACTCCTTGGCCCCTGAGTCTCAGATCGGGCGAGGTTCCGGATTTAATTCCACCCACCCACCCAAACTTAAGCGATCTATCCAAAATTCGGCAAGAGCCTGAAGAAACAGTACACCATTACTGGGCCAGATTCCTCCTGGTCATTAACAGGATAAAGGACTGCCGCGAGGAGGATGCAATTTCATTCTTCTGCAATAACTGCACTGACAAGGGAATCCTCAACGCCATGCGTCGCCGTGAAATTACACGCTTCGCTGACTTGGCGTCCATAGTACGAAAGTACTGTGCGATGGAAAGCGCCTGGAAATCCAAATAAAATTTTGGGATAATCCGGCCCTGAATACAAACCCAGTCCGAAATAAAAGGGTGCATTATCGCCAGACACCCGGGTTAAACACCAAAAAGCAAAAACCCTCTATAGGGCATGGAACCATGCTGTAGGGGTGGCTCAATGGACCCTGTAAAATTCACAGTACAGAGGGCGCCAAACCAACTCATAGCCTTAGAGCATGTTGGATACTCTGGTAGGTGGCCAAAAGTGGCGAAGATCTTCTAATCCCAGAAGCCACACAGCACCAGCCAAAAGATACCAGTACGGTATTAACAGTCTTCGAGATTTCCGCATCAAACAATATGCGAAAACGAACACTCCGCAGCCTTGCCGAAGTCTACCATGTGGCAACAATAAACCCATGGAGTGACACGGCTATTACTTTCAATACCAGTGACGAACCTAAATTCCGAATAGCCCGAGCACCAGCCACATTGGTCCTCAGTCCAATTGTGGACGGCTTTTGACTCACCAAGGTACTCATGGACGGCGGCAGCGGATTGAACCTCATTTATGAGGAAACCCTTTAAAAATGAAAATATACTGGAAATGCATTGAGCGAAGCAGCATAACCTTTAGAGGAATAATCCCCAGTCGGGAAGCGCGCTGTACAGGAAAAATCACACTAGATGTGGTGTTCGGCACGTGGACAATTATAGGTCCGAAGAGGTCACGTTCCAAGTGGCCCCGTTCAGCAGCCGATACCACGCTCAATTAGGGCGGGAGGCGTTTACAATCTTCCAAGCCATACCCCATTACGGGTACATGAAGCTCAAAATGCCCGGGCCCAACGGAATCATCACTCTTGCTAGTGATCCGGACACAACATTTTGCGCCGAAAATAAGACAGCCGCACTAGCCCTCAAGGCACTATCCGAAGCCCTAGCGGCTGAGGAACTGACTGCGCTGCGCTCCAGGGTGAATAGGGACGATGTGATACTCGACAAAAGATCCAAGACCACCTCCTTTAAACCAGCGGACGAAATAGTCAAATTCCAAGTCCATCCAACGGACCGTACAAAAACAGCTTCCATCGGGGCACAATTAAACCCTGATGTAGTCGCTGCATTGCGAGAGTTCCTATGCGAGAACTGGGACATTTTTGCCTGGCACCCTTCAGACATGCCAGGAATCCCATGCAGGCTGGCCGAGCATAGCCTAAATGTCCTAAAAGGATTCAAGCCAGTCAAGCAGGCTCTTCAGCGTTTCTCCGAACCTAAGAGACAAGCCAAGCTATTGGAGGCTGGATTCATCAGAGACATAAAACATCCGGACTGGCTAGCAAACCTAGTGATGGTACCAAAGAAGGACAAATCATGGCACTTGTGCGTCGATTTTAAGGACCTCAACAAGGCTTGCCCAAAGGATCCCTTCCCCCTCCCCCGCATCGATCAAATTATCGACGCTACCGCAGGACACGACTCATTGTGTTTCCTCGACGCATACTCTGGCTACCATTAAATTAAGATGGCAGAGTCAGATCAAGCCGCAACGGCATTCATCACACCATATGGCCCTTTCTGCTTCAACACAATGCCCTTCAGGCTCAAAAACGCCGGTGCAACATATCAACGCATGATTCAGACATGTCTGGCAAACCAGATTGGCAAAACAGTGGAGGCATACGTAGATGACGTGGTCGTCAAAACCAATCATGTCGAATCTCTAGTAGACGACTTGAGGCTCACATTCGATAACCTCCGAACATACGACATCAAGCTCAACCCGGAAAAATGTGTTTTCGGCGTACCGGCCGGAAAGCTCTTGGGCTTCATTGTATCCGGTAGAGGAATTGAAGCAAATCCAGCAAAGATCCGAGCTCTGTCACAATTGGATATCCCAAAGGACCTCAAACAAATACAAAAATTGACCGGATGCGTAGCGGCTCTAAGCCGCTTTATCTCCCGCTTGAGAGAAAAGGCATTACCCCTTTATCGCCTCCTCCGGCGCACCAAACACTTCGAGTGGAAGGATGCCGCCACGGCCGGACTCGACGAAATTAAAGCCATATTGGCAACAAACCCAGTCCTGGCCGCGCCAAACATTGGCGAACCAATGCTATTGTACATTGCGGCAACTCATCAAGTTGTGAGCGCAGTACTCATCGTCGAACGAGAAACGGACGGACACAAATTCCCCCTTCAAAAGCCGGTTTACTATGTGTCCACGGTCCTCACTCCATGCAAGTCACGGTACCCACATTATCAAAAGATAGCGCACACGGTATTCATGGCGTCCCGGAAGCTGCGACACTACTTTCAAGAGTGTTTGATAACGGAAGTGCCACTTAACGATATTATAAACAACCGCGATGCGACGGGCCGGATTGCCAAATGGGCCATTGAGCTCCTCCCGTTCGACATAACCTACAAGCCACGGCGAGCTATTAAGTCGCAAGTTTTGGCCGACTTCGTCGCCGAATGGACGGAAGCCGAACTCCCTAAAGAGTACGACACATATTCCAACTAGATCATGCACTTCGACGGCTCCAAAATGTTGGCTGGTCTGGGGGCTGGCGTCGTTTTGACGTCCCCAACTGGAGATACCGTTCAATACGTACTCCAGATAATGTATACGGACTCCAACAACGCAGCCAAATACGAGGCCCTTCTACATGGTCTCCGGATGGTAGTATCCATGGGCATTCAACGCCTAGAGGTGCGCGGGGATTCGAACCTCGTGATATCCCAAATAAATGGAGACTTTGATGCCAAGGATCCGAAAATGGCAGCTTATCGCAACGCCGTCCTAAAAATGTCAGCTCGGTTCGAGGGGCTCGAATTTCACCATATAGCCCGGGAAAACAATCAGGCGGCAGATGTCCTGGCACGCATCGGTGCAAAGCACGATGCCGTCCCTCCCAAGATCTTCTTGGAAAGGCTGTTCAAGCCATCCATAGTATGGGAAGGGGAACCCGGAAATAACAGCCCGGACCCAACCGCACTGCCTGACACCGAACACTCGGACACAATTGGAGGCTCTGCCAACGAAGTAACATCCTCAGCCCACGTAATAATGGCAGTCGTCGCCCCATGGACAGAACCATTCCTAGCCTACCTAACCAGGCAGGAACTCCCCGAGGACCAAAACGAGGCATGCTGCATAGTGTGGCGATCTAAAGCCTATAAAGTCCATGAGGGAGAGCTTTATAAGAAAAGCACCACCGGAGTCCTTCAAAGGTGTATCTCCGAAGATGAAGGGCAGAATCTTCTGGCTGAAATTCATGCCGGACTCGGCGGGCACCACGCTGCAGCCCGGGCCCTTGTAAGCAAGGCCTTCCGTACAACTCTTTGCTAACCAAAGCCATATGCCACCCACCGCCCTCCAAACTATACCCATCACCTGGCCCTTCGCGGTCTGGGGGCTTGACATGGTTGGACCCCTTAAAGGAGGAACCCACAAGCAAAAATACCTACTGGTCATGGTGGACAAGTTCACCAAATGGATAGAGGCCAAGCCTGTTAAAACGGCCGAATCCGGACCGGTGATAGACTTCATATCCGGGGTCATACATCGTTACGGCGTCCCCCACAACATCATCACTGATAATGACACAAACTTTACGGCCGACGAGGTTAAACTCTGGTGCAAAAACATGGGCATCAAGCTCGACTATGCTTCAGTCTATCACCCACAAACTAACGGTCAAGTCAAACGAGCAAATGGCCTAATCATGAGCGGCATCAAACCCAGATTAGTGCGGTCCCTCAAGGAATCTAACACGCACTGGGTAGAGGAGCTCGACTCCGTACTCTAGGGGCTGCGGACCACACCGAATCGCACCACCGGATACACACCATTCTTTATGGTATACGGCGCAGAGGCGGTTCTGTCCTGCGACATAATTCATGACTCACCACGCGTGCGCATGTAAGAAGAAAGAGAAGCCGAACTCGATCGGCAGGACAGTTTGGACGCCTTGGAGGAGGAGCTTGACGTGGCAAAAGCCCGTTCCACATTCTATCAACAGCAGGCTCGAAGATACCAAAGCAAAGAAGTACGGGCCAAAACCTACAATGTTGGTGAGTTAGTTCTACACCTGCCGGACAAGAAAAAGGACAAGCTCAAGCCCAAATGGGAAGGTCCCTTTATTATTGACCAAGTCCTGACTGGTGGAGCGTACCGTCTGCGAGACGCATTGGATAACCGACTCGAGCCGAACCCATGGAACGAAGCCCGCCTTCGAAGATTCTACGCCTAGCGCCGGACTCTGTGTTCGTCTCCTTCCTCTGTCCATTTTTTATACACTAGCTGTCTTATATTTCTCTCCTTCTCCCCTCCTTTTATCTCATAGCCTTTAAAGGCTTATTTGTGCTTTGTTCGTACACAACTGACGCGCTATTCGCGCTCATTATACCTGGGGGCTTCTTTAACAGAAGCTTATTTACACAGGCTTCATGCCCAATACATGTGTCACTCTCCCGCATGTACCTTTTATTCACCATTCTATGCATCAATATGACTTAAGTTTTGGCCAAGATGGGTTGCCTGGCTCCTGTGCTTACCCCTACGTTACCGATTGTTCGGCTAGGAGGTAAAGGGAGCACCTCTGCGATTGTTACTGCCGGATCAGCCGGATGTGTACCTCAGACTGGGTGAAGCCGAAAGCTAGCGTTCTTAAGGGAATATTCAGTCGGTGAACTAAAAGACGATTTTCCACTTGTTTATTTATCTGCCCCCAGATGCTTTTCTGCTTTTTTTCGCAGTCCGGACATGCACTTTAGGGCATGCCTCCCAGGAAAAGGAACCCCTAACGGAACTATTCTCCCTGGAAGATGTTTCTTACTAACCATGTAATATAACATAACTAGTTGGGCATTTGTCTGTTCAAGCACTAATGACCCCTACTATCGGCGTTCTGGGACGGGGGTCCCCAGACTTGCCTGCCTGTGGCCTGCGGCGTGGCTCGAGTGGGGGCCCAACGTGGCCCATCTTCATCAACACAAGGCTCAAGACCCTCGCGAGGAGCCAAGCCTCGCGAGGCGGACGACACGGTGCTTCCTCAAGCACGGCCTCCTTAGGCTGGCTCGCGAGGAGGCGGAGAGATCAAGGAAGGGTACCTCGCGAGGTGCCCATGACGCAAGCCATGACGACCAAGGGTGCCAGGCGGGCGCCAGCCCGCACAGCGTCTCCCTTTCCTCTTTGGGGCAAGCGCAGGCAAGAGGATCAAACAAAGGCACCCATTTCGGTGCAACGAGACCAAGACCAGTCCAACGGTGGGAAGGAGGTCACCATGGAGCCCAGGACGGCGTCACCACAGGGCCTTTGGCAGACGAAGACCAACTTTAGTCAGGATAAGTGTACCAGATGTTCCCCTTCAAATTGGCCAATTGTTGGCGCCCTTCCCGCTCAATATTTGGGAAGAGGCCCAGGGCCTTTGCCTATAAATAGGGCTAGCCACCCCCAGGGTAGAGGCATCTAGAATCCGATCTGATCGAGTACCAAGAAACCAGTAGAGGCATCTAGAGAGAGAGAGAGAAGGGCGATCGAACTCCCCCCCAGCAGTTCATCCCCTAGCCAAGAACAGACCCTCGCGAGGCTGTTCTTCCTTGTACTGTTCTTCCTCATCAGCCCAAGAGGCAATCCACCCACCACACTGGAGTAGGGTATTACACCACAATGGTGGCCCGAACCAGTATAAACCTTGTGTCTCTTGTGTTGTTCTTGCAGTAGTTTAGATCCTTGCGAGACGGAGAGGTAGAGGGCACGATCTCTGCGCGCACCCCAGAGTTCGAACCTTAAGGGTCTGCCGGAACCCGTGAATCCGACATTTGGCGTGCCAGGTAGGGGTGCGCCGGAATCTGTCTGTCGCCGCTCCGCTCTCCTCCGACCACCGCATCCATGTCTGACGCTCATCGGGCCCGTGCCGAGCGCCGGGCCGCCATCGCTACCCGCGCCGTCCAGGCGGCCCCTGTCGGTGGGCGTCCTCGTCGTTCCCCGTTGCCCGCCGTCAACGCCGCCACCGGCCCGGCGGGGAACGAGCAGCAAGCATCCTCTCAGCACCCGTCCGTGCGGTGGGATGGCCGCACCGCCACTCCGTCGCTCACCCCGGCCGGTTCTTCGTCGCACGCGCTTCACGCGCCCTTGGAGGCTCGAGTTGTGCTCATCGCGGCGAACGAGCTCCTGCGCTACCGCCCCGTCGACGACGTCTATGAGGAGTGGCTCGACTGCGTCGCCGAGCTCGTCCGCGCTGCAGGGGGCTCTCCCGCGCCTTCCACGCCGCTGCGCCGCACTCCGCCCGGCATGGGCAATGAAACCCCGGGGGCATTCCAGCCGCCTCCCTTCCAAGAAGATGCCATGTCCCCAAGGCCCGCAGCTCCTGGGCGGAACCCGCTCCGTCATACGCCGGCCCAGCAGGAACGGAGCTGCCAAGAAGTCCCGCGACTGCAAGAGGGCGCCCGGGCGCTCCCGGCCCCGGCTCGCCGAGACCCCGCTCCAGCTCCGGCACGTCAAGACCCCGCGCTGCTCCCAGCTGCGGCGCAAGGGGACCCACAAGGCCAAGCTCTCCCTCAACCAAAACCTCCCGCGGCCACCGCTGGCTGCCGCGCCTACACCCCCGAGCTGCGTAGCGTCGCGTGGCCCGGCAAGTTCAAGCCGGACCTGCCTCCTCGCTATGACGGCACAACTGATCCCACAGAGTTCCTCCAGCTCTACGAGCTGGGAATAGAAGCTGTCAGCGGGGACGAGAAGGTCATGGCGAACTGGTTCCCCATGGCGCTGAAGGAAGGTGCTCGCACTTGGCTCCTGAACCTGGCCCCAGGCACGATCTCCTCCTGGGACCAGATGCGCACTCGCTTCATCGCCAACTTCCAAGGTACCCGCGACCGGCCTCCCGCCGTGAGCGACATGCGCCGCATCAAGCAGCAACCTGGGGAGACCCTGCAAAAGTACATCCAGCGCTTCAACAGTGCGCGCCTCAAGATCCCCAGGGTGTCTGAAGAAGCCATCATTTCGGCCTTCTCCGATGGCGTGCGCGACGTCAAGATGAAGGAGGAGTTGGCGATGCACGAAGACCTTTGCACCTCCCTGGAACTGTTCAACCTGGCAACCAAGTGCGCCAGAGCTGAGGAGGGATGCCTCTACCTCCTCGAGCTGCCTGCCGCAGACCCAGAAGAGAAGAAGCCCAAGGCCAAGGATGTGAAGCGCAAGGGGGCTGCCGTGCTCGCGGCAGAGCCGGACACCAAGCGGGGCAAGGATCTGCCCGAATCCTCCAGGGGCAGCCGATACTGTGTGTACCACGACCTCCACACCCACAACACCAATGAATGCCAAGAACTCCGCGCCGTGCGAGAAGGAAGAGTCGGCCGACGCCCTGACCGTGTTGACCGGGGCTACGGCCGAGGAGGAGGAAGGAACCCGGGACGCTGGGAAGATCGTGGCCCACGTCAAGGCTGGCGTGACCAACCTCGCGAGGACCGCTGGCGTGACCAACCTCGCGAGGACCGCTGGCGTGACCCGCCTCACGAGGGGGACTGGAGGGACCAGCCTCATGAGGATCGCCCTCATGGCAACCCAGGCCTACCGCCGTTGCCGCCTCAGCCAAGAAGGAATGAAGACCGCCACCAAGATGAGGGGGCTGGGGGCTTCCAGGAGCCTCGCCCCATCGCCTGCATCCTGGGCGGAGCTCAAGCCCCAGCCTCTCAACGTATCTTCAAGCAGTTTGCTCGCGAAGTGAATGCAGTTCTCCCCAAGCTCTAAGCAACGCGTCCCCTCAGGTGGTCGGCCTGCACCATCACGTTCAGCTCAGCAGACCAGCTCAAGTGCGCGGCCACAGCCGGAGTCCTCCCAATGCTTTGTTCCCCAGTCATCAGCAATGTTCTGGTCACCAGGACCCTCATCGACGGAGGGGCAGGGCTCAATGTCTTGTCCGTGGAAACATTCAACAGCCTCCAAGTGCCCTATGACCAGCTCCAGCCAACCAAGCCCTTCTCCGGAGTCACCGACGGTTCCACGGTCCCGATCGGGCAGGTCCGCCTCCCAGTCACCTTCGGCACCTACGACAACTACCGCACCGAGCTCATCGACTTTGACGTCGCCCACATCCGCCTGCCGTACAACGCCATCCTCGGGTACCCGGCGCTGGCCAAGTTCATGGCCGTGACTCACCATGGCTACAACGTCCTCAAGATGCCAGGAAGCGGCGGCGTCATCACGGTGCCATGTCAAGAGAAGGATGCAGTGTGTGCCCTGGAGCGAGCTTTTCAACTACGTCACTAGAAGACCCAGATCGCGGAAGCAGGAGGCTTCCTGAGACCACCCCCAAGAAGAAGAAGACAACGTCAGGCTCAGACCCTCAGGAGGCAGGCCCTTCAAGGCCCGCGTTTGCCCAGGGGGACCCTCCTTCAATCGCATAGGAAAGCACGCCCAGCGCCCTCCTTAGGCAGGGCTCGGGGGCTCTCACCTGGAGGGCCACTGACCTCGCCAAGGTCACGAGAGAGGCGCTGGGGCACCATGTGGAGGCGTGCTTCGAGGCACGTTTCCCTCGAAATGAAGTCAGGGAAAGAAGGTCAGACCAACAGGAGTTTGTTAGCAAGGCCATTCAAGAACTACAGGAGTCAAGGATCATGAGAGGTTGCCATCGCCCACCAGCTGTGGCTCCCCATCCAGGCGAGGATGGTGGGTTGCGCGTCTGCGTCGACGTACCAGGACTCAACCGGATCGCCACGACAGAGCGCCTCTGGCCCTCACAAGTGGGGTGCTGCGGAGGACCACCCCACAGCTATGTTCGCATGCCTTATGGCTTGCCGAGCGTGGCTGCGGCGTACCAGCGCATCATGAGGAGCATCTTGGAGGCGCAAGAAGATAGGCGTTCCACACCCCTGGCGGAGATGGAGGCCGCTCACGAGGAGCCACCAGCGCCTCCGGAGCCTCCCGAGGCCCCTGGGCCTGGGGGCTCGTGAGGATCGGCTTCCGCAGCCCACCGAGTCTGCTGCACCAACGCCACTGCACCGATGACATCTTCAGGTGACATCTTTCAAGTTTCATTCCTAGCTGGGAGCTCCCTCCCAGGGTTGCGTCATTCCCAGGCCGCGTGGGTCCGTCCCTGTGCCATGTATCCCTTTTTATCTTTCCAGTCGCTAGCTTGCTTTGCTGGGGGCGCCCCTCGGGCTGCATCATCCCCAGGCCACTCGGGCTAGGCCCAGCGGCATGTATCCCTTCCGCGTTTATTTCCAATTATGCATCATGCTTGATTACTCGATGCCGTCCACGGCACCTTTTCCTTTTCATGTCGACCACTTGCACGTTAAAGGGGGGTGCCTGAGCATCGCGACTTAGGGCTCTTACTGGCTCTCCAGCCCTCACCCTCTGGCCTTGTCCACGGCATCGCGACCTGGCATACCAACGACGGCTGAGACAAGCTCGGGGGCCGGGTCCCGAGGACGTAGAGTGCCGGCATCTAACCAGATTTTGCAGGAACACATCTCAAGATACGGCCAAGTGCCAGGCGCAACCCGCCTAGAGGTAGGGCCTCGTGAGTCCCGCGCTGGCTCACGGGTGCCCAGATACACCTCACCTAGCTCTACCGTGCCAGCCACGTGTCAGGGCGGGGCTGTACATGCCCCGGGGGCTCCTCCCGGAGGGGAGCCCCCTCCCACGTACCAGTGGAAGCACCATGCTTCGCGCTGGCTGACGACACTGCCGAGGAGCGGCTATGCCCGAACACATACGGAAGCGCTATGCTCCGCGCTGGTGATAAACAACTGAGGGTGGCCTCCGGGACGCATTAACCTCAGGGAGCCCCGAGCTCAGTGGCCGGCCTCATCGCAACGCCTCCCCCTGGGAGCGCCGCGCGAGGGGGCTGGGCACGGGGGCTACGACTGGGTCACGCCCAGCCGTACGCCCCAGCCAGGCCCCTCGGGCCTGGTTCGTCACGCGTCTCTCCCCGAGCGGAGCCAAGGTATGAAGGCCGTTTGCGCGTCAAGGGGGACTCCTGAGCATCGCGACTCAGGAGCCTAACTGGCTCCATAGCCCCTCACTCCTTAGTTCCGAAAGGCTATGCTAGGTGAGGTACGCGCGGGGTCGGGCTCTGCAGACGTAGAACGGAAACGCACCTACATCGCGCTTCCCTACTTGTTGTTCGTGCGCCAAGGGGGACTCCTGAGCATCGCGACTCAGGATCCTAACTTGTCACGTGGCCCCTCATTCTTTTGGTCCCGTCCTGGTTTCCGGTCGGGGCTGATGCTGGGTGAGGCATGCGCGTGGCCGGGCTCTGCCGGCGTAGAGCATAAGCAAGTAGGGAAGAGGAACATAAAATTCAAGGAACTTAAAAGTGAATATTACAACCCATAATGTCGCCTTGGTACCAAACGCAAATTTAAATGGCTCGTCGAGGCGTCGTGCATGTGCAGGAATCGAAAGAAGAACAGGAGCGGTAGCGGAGTCACTTGTCGGCAGCGGAGTCGCGTGGAGTGGCTTCGCCTTGTGGGGTAGTGGGGTCGGCAGCGCCTCGCTTCGGCTTGGTGTTGAAGGCCCGGAACTTCCCTAGCAACGCCTCTGCGCGCCCCTTCACGGCCTCGACAGCGGCAGCGGCGCCCTCGCCGCTCACCGGCTCCAGCAGGCTGTCGAGGTCGGCACTGGGATCACGAAGGTAGACATGGGCGAAGACCCGCGTCAGCGCGGCGGAAGACATGACTCGCGCCTCGGCCTCAGCCGTGGGGGCGAGTCCAAGGGCGACATCTCCAAGAGCCTTCACCAAGAAGGGAAGCAGTTTGGCGGGGCCGTCCCCGTCACCAGCCAGCGGGCTATCCAGGCCACTCTCATACAGCGTCTTCAGTGAAGCACGAGCATCCTTCTCCATGTTCACAAAGGCCACGCGATCCTCGGCGAGGACCCGGGCCTTGGCGTCCAGCTCGGCCTTCGTCGTCTCCAGCTCCTTCTTCAACGCGCCTAGGTGGCTGCGACGCTTCTTGAGCTTCGCCTCCTAGTCCTTGAGCGCCGCCTCGCGAGCCTTCACCCCCTTCTCCTGCTCTTGGCGAAGGCGGGTCTCCTCTGCAAGCTGATCCCGCAGGCCTTGCAACTCGTCCTCCAGCTCCTTGCAACGGCCGCGGATGCCAACCGCCTCTCCCAGGGCTGCGTCACGGGCAGCCTTCGCCTCGAGGGTAGCCTCCCTCTCCTCGTCACAGGCCGTCGAGGCCTGAACCAGCGCTGCCCGAATCGAGGCGTCAGAGCGAATCCACCCCGAGGCCAGCTCCAGGCGCCCGGCCACCAGGCGAGGCTCGGCGCCTAGAAGAACCTGCCGCAGCCGGTCCAGTCCAGCAACAGCCCGCTCCAAGATGGAAGAAGAAGGCGGAGAAGCATCAGTGCGCTTCAGGGCAGCAGGTGGAGTCGCGGAACCAGCAGCCGGCGGAACAGGAGGAGAAGGTAGCGGCGGTGAGGCTGCAGTATCCCGAGATGGAGTCTACTGCGCCTCCCCAGCCGTAGCATCAGCACCAGGCAAGGGCACCTCTGGGGTCGACCGAGCCATGGGGGCTGTGGCCCCAGCCAGATCAGCCAAGCCCCGCAAGGGCGAGTGGGCAGGAGAAGCCCGTGCGTCGCGGTCGCCCTCCCCTATAGGTGGAGGTGTCGCCGCAGCTGGGGCCTCAGGAGCCCCCTTCAGCTTCTTCGCCGCGGGCGCCAGCCTGCTCAGGAGAAGTAACCGTCAAGCCTCGTCAGCGGAACAAGAAACCAGGAATCAAGGGTCAAGCACTTACAGGTCGTCGCCAGAAAGCTCCAGCGGTCTCCTGCCAAACTTGAAGCCGGAGAGCCGGCTGGAGGGGTCGACCTCGAAAGCAGAAGGCGCGTCAGCGGTTCGCCCCGGAGTCAAGGTGGACCCGCGGGGAATCAACCCGGTCCTGCCCTTCTTCGGGACCGGGGGTGAGCTCCCGCTCCCCAGCACGTCGTCATCATCGTCCTCATCGCTCGGCGAAAGGCGGAGAGCGCGGGGCTTGCGCTGGAGCGGGGGAGCCCTGGACTCTCCGTCAGTCGCCTCGGAGTCGGGGCCTGCCTCCTGCTCCTCCTCGCCCCCGTCTCCGCTGGAGTCGCCGGAAGACACATCCACCAGATCCTCGGGAGCCACCACGGGCATAAGCCCGTCCCCGTTGAAGACGGGCATGGACTCCACCACTTGCTCCCAATCGTCGCGCAAGAATAGGGGCAAAGGCGCGCCCTCCAGCCTTGCTGCCTCGCCCCCGACCAGGGACTGGAGGACCGCAGTCACGTCCTCTTCGCCCACGGCTGCGGGGCTCGGGTGAGGCCTCCACATTGGGGGAGAGTACTGCCGAAGCGGAGCCAGCTGGTGCTCCAGGAACTCCCTCAGCAACGACGCCTTGGTCAGCTTCACCGTCGCCATGTTTGCTGGCTTCAGATCGGCGTCCATCTTCGCCAGCATCGACTTTGCTCGGGGATCCGTGAGCTCCGCCCGGCACCAGTCTTCCGAGCTCACGGCCGGCTCCGTGGGAAGGGCCAACCGAGGGTCGACGCACCCGGCGTCAACCAATACCCACTTGCTCCGGAAGCCCTTGATCCTATTCCCTGGATTCGAGATGGCCATGGAGCTGCCGCACGCGACGAAGCCCGCGCACGCAGAAGGAGAACCTTTGGAGGTCCGGAGGTAGAAGTAGTGGCGCAGCAAGGCCACTGAAGGCTGCACCCCCACATGCGCCTCGCAGTAGTAGGCGAAGATCGCCAGGAGAAGGACGGAGTTGGGGTGGAGATGCAAAGCTTGCACGTTGTAATGGCGGAGGACGGCGAGGAAGAACTCAGAAAAAGGAGGCACCAGGCCCGCTGTAATGGAGCTCACGAAGAAAGGATAGAAGGTGCTCCCTTGGCCTTCAGGGGCATCGGAGCCGACCTTGAACATCTACGCCCCGTCAATGCCCTGCGCCGCAGCCATCCGGTGCAGTAGGGCGAGGCTCGCCTTTGACACGTTGGGCGAATCCAAAGCAGGCGAGAACCAAGCTTCGGCCGGGGCCCGGCGAGGCGCCATGGCTACCTGGGTCGAGCGGGTGGAGCAGATCTGGAAGCCTGGAGGAAGGGAGGAGAAGCGCAAGAAAGGGGATTTGAGCAGCAAAGGAGAAGAGCAAAGGCCGAGTAGATGCCACGCCTTTAGTATCCTGCGCAGTTGCAAAAGCATCCACGTCCAATCAACTGCCACGCGGCGCCCAAGGCCGTAGGCTGTTAGGGACCGCGGCGCTTCGCCCTTGCCCTTTCACCTCTCGGCACGGCCAAGTCCGTGCGCGCCTTGGGCCCGGGGGCTACTGTCGGCGTTCTGGGAACGGGGGTCCCCAGACTTGCCTGCCTGCGGCCTGCGGCGTGGATCGAGTGGGGGCCCAACGTGGCCCATCTTCATCAACACAAGGCTCAAGACCCTCGCGAGGAGCCAAGCCTCGCGAGGTGGACGACACGGTGCTTCCTCAAGCACAGCCTCCTTAGGCTGGCTCGCGAGGAGGCGGAGAGATCAAGGCAGGGTACCTTGCGAGGTGCCCATGACACAAGCCATGACGACCAAGGGTGCCAGGCAGGCGCCAGCCCGCGCAGCGTCTCCCTTTCCTCTTTGGTGCAATGGGGGCAAGCGCAGGCAAGAGGATCAAACAAAGGCACCCATTTCGGTGCAACGAGACCAAGACCAGTCCAATGGTGGGAAGGAGGTCACCATGGAGCCCAGGACGGCGTCACCACAGGGCCTTTGGCAGGCGAAGACCAACTTTAGTCAGGGTAAGTGTACCAGATGTTCGCCTTCAAATTGGCCAATTGTTGGCGCCCTTCCCTCTCAATATTTGGGAAGAGGCCCAGGGCCTTTGCCTATAAATAGGGCTAGCCACCCCCAGGGTAGAGGCATCTAGAATCCGATCTGATCGAGTACCAAGAAACTAGTAGAGGCATCTAGAGAGATAGAGAAGGGCGATCGAACTCCCCCAGCAGTTCATCCCCTAGCCAAGAACAGACCCTCGCGAGGCTGTTCTTCCTTGTACTGTTCTTCCTCATCAGCCCAAGAGGCAATCCACCCACCACACTGGAGTAGGGTATTACACCACAATGGTGGCCCGAACCAGTATAAACCTTGTGTCTCTTGTGTTGTTCTTGCAGTAGTTTAGATCCTTGCGAGACGGAGAGGTAGAGGGCACGATCTCCGCGTGCACCCCAGAGTTCGAACCTTAAGGGTCTACCGGAACCCGTGAATCCGACACCTACACCTGGTCTCCATGCATGCCCCGGTTCTTACATAACCGAGAGGGTATTCGGACACACTCTGGACTATCGGGCCCCGAGGTTGAAGCGAAAAGGTCCGCCATGACAAACAATCTACAATCTGGCTAGAAGGCATTTTACATGTCATCTTAAATTACATAGTCAATTTGACTGGGTAAATTCTTCTTCAATACCATCCAACAGGCTGTCTAGTTTACAGTCCTGTTGAGAATATTTGGCGGCCAACTCTACCTGGCCGTACACTAAGCTAACAGGGATCTCCTTCCCATCAGGCCCCACTGGTCCGACCTCGGTCATGTGGTTTGGGTCAGCCTTCGTGTACCGTGTCTTCACCATGGCCCAGGCCTCCCTGGCGCCTTGACGGCAGGCCGATATCTTCCATAATCGGAAGCGCCGCCGCGCTCCCTTTAGCTTCTCTACAAGCTCTCCTAGGCGTTCGGGCACGGAGACGGAGGGCCACAAGGCCTGGGCGACATCGTGCATCACCTGCCGAACTCTTTCGTGCAGTTGTGAGAGCTCGGGAAGAAGGTCACCCGTAGAACCGGGCATTTCCTCCGCAGGACGACCTGTTAGCATACCTACAGACATAACTCTGTTAGTCGACTTCCTCGCCGAACTCTTTTTCAAAGTTCATTCAAGCACTTACTAAATATGCCGCATCGAAGCCGCCGATTCTGCTTAACGTAGTCCGACAGTTGGGCACGAACATCCTTTAGTTCCACGCCCAGCTGGGTGTTGGCATCTTGGAGATCATTCTTCTCCCGCCCCACCTTTGTAAGCACACCCTCACCAGCCTTTAGCTAGCGTAGGAGTTGCTGCTTCTCCGGATCTAATCCGGCACCATCTGCAATTTTATTGTCAGACTTGCATACACGCCGCACTCTACATGATAATTATCAATTGAGGCATATAATACTAGGGGGGATCTTCTCGGGCTCCCCTGCTGCGGCTAGTGCGGCCCGAAGTTGGGCCTTGCACTCTTCCAGCTCCTGGGACAGCAGGGTATTCTTT
Organism: Aegilops umbellulata; assembly: GCA_032464435.1. NCBI lineage: Eukaryota > Viridiplantae > Streptophyta > Magnoliopsida > Poales > Poaceae > Aegilops > Aegilops umbellulata. The sequence continues at coordinate 82,987,218 of CP136058.1, forward strand.
TCTGTAAGAACCTGCATAATAGATGATCCTTCAATCAGTTATTCTAACTGTTTCAAGTCTCGGGGGCTACTGGTATATATAATCACCAAAATTTTCTTACCCGTATGTCCTTTACATACTGCTCCACGGCTCTGGTTAGACCATCTTGAGAGCACGGAGATACGCGTCTCCCGAGTTAAAGGCCTCCAATGCCTCATGGGATAGACAAGCGTCGCGAAGAACTGTTCGGCGATGCCTGTGGTTCATGGCACTCTCCACCTCGGAATTGGTGGCAGACAGCATGTCCGCATCCTCTGTCGGAGGAGCATCTAATGCGCGCCTCGTGTTCGCCTCTGCTTCTGGACCTGGCTTTGGAGCCTGGCTGGTGGATGCGCGATTGGTAACCTCTCCGTATATAGTCCGGCGACCCCTCTTTTTCCTAAAAAGAGCAAGGGCGTTAACATGCATCGTAAGGATAATACCCTGGGATAAAACGGCGCGCCTTACTGTTGTGCCGGTGTCTCGATCCAGACTGTGGGTCTTTTCAGCCTGCCCGCCCTCGCGGTCCCTTGTTGGCTAGTCGCCGCAGGCTCGGCATTCTGCCTCGGGATCCTCCCCTGCGAAACACCATTGGTATACGATGGTAAAAAATAAGCACGGGCGGATCATTTTTGAGATATTGGGACTTCGGTCTCAGTTACCTGTGAGGCGGGGATCAGTCTAGGATAATCGGCCGTAATGGCCACCAAGGCATTGTCGATGCTCAGTTGGTAAAATACCCCATTGATCAGCTCCATAGATAGGTCCGGATCCTCTTAGGAGGCCGGGTCGAGGTACCGTTCTGGATCCTCGGGTTGTGGAGGAGGGCTGTTTATCTCCTTTACGGCCTGGCGCAGTTCCTGCGTCGAAATCACAAGATGAGATACTTAACTATGGGAATATGGAACGGATGGGCAAAAAGAAGTGTCCGCTTACCCAGTTTGGAGGATTGTACATAGAAAATCCGCCCTGTGGATTGACGCGGAGAAATTCCTCCTCTTCTCCCTTGTACAATGCGGACAAGATCTTCGTCAGAGCGGCAACCGATTCCGGCCCCTTAGGGCCGCAGCGGGTGGCGTCGTCCTCCCCATTGAAATCCCACATGGGGTGGCCCCTATACTGAAGTGGCTGCACCCCCCGCATAATGCATGTGGCCATGACCTCGATCATGGTCAGTCCGGAATGAGCAAATAACCTTATCCGACCCATCAGGTAAAGGACGTCCTTGTCATTCTCCTTCTGAGGGCTCCGTGGACGCCAACTTAGGCGCTTCTTTAAGGGAGCATTATCAAACTCAGGGAGCCCAATCCGAATAGGATCTGGCAGGGGGACATCTTCTATATAAAACCATTCTGAAGACCAGTCTTCGGACGCCTTCTTTGGGGTTCCGGATAGATATCCGGTCCCAGCGATGCGCCATACTTCGGCTCCACCCACTTGATATATCGACCCCTCCTGAGAATGGGGCACGAGGCATAACAACTTCTTCCACAAAGCGAAATGAGCTTCACAGCCCAAAAATAGCTCGCAAAGGGCTACAAAGCCCGCGATATGCAATATGGAGGCTGGCGTAAGGTTGTGCAGCTGGAGGCCATAGAACACCAGCAGCCCCCGGAGAAACGGATGAATTGGAAATCCGAGCCCTCTTATCAAGTAAGGGACAAGGCATACCCGCTCTCCTTTGGAGGGATTAGGGACGCTCTCCTCTTGCTTTCTGCCATTATAGGTGGCAAGCCCGGCTCGAACCAGGACCATATAGGCTGGGGGAAGGAATCCTTTGGTTTGAAGCGTCACCAGCTCGCTGTGCGGGATGGAACATCTCTCCCAATCTCTAGGCTGAGGGCTGGGAAGGCGAGAGGAGGAGCTGCAACGACCAGCCATGATGGAATGGATCTCTGTCGAATGCGCTCCGATGAATGCTTGCGGAGGGAAGATGGTGTGATTTGGATCTGAATCCTCGCCTCTTTAATAGGCGGCGCATTTACGCAGCTAGGGGGGTAAACGTAAAAACACCCTGGCTTTTCGCATTCATTTGACACGTGGAAGAAGGCCATTATTGGGCATGGAAGCCAAGAAGCGCAATATTCACGAGAAGCCGAACACTATTCAACAAGTACATATAATTTGGAGAAGAACCCGCCTTGCAATGCCGAAGACAACCTGCGCGCCGGACTCGTTGTCATTGAAGCCTGGTTCGGGGGCTACTGAGGGAGTCCTGTATTAGGGGGTGTCCGGGTAGCCGGACTATGACCTTTGGCCGGACTCCTGGACTATGAAGATACATTATTGAAGACTTCGTCCCGTGTCCGGGTGGGACTTTCCTTGGCGTGGAAGGCAAGCTTGGCGATACGAATATGTATATCTCCTTCCGTTGTAACTGACTCTGTGTAACCCAAACCCTCTCCGGTGTCTATATAAACCGGAGGGTTTTAGTCCATAGGACGAACAACAATCATACCATAGGCTAGCTTCTAGGGTTTAGCCTTTCTGATCTCGCGGTAGATCTACCCTTGTACTACCCATGTCATCAATATCAATCAAGCAGGAGTACGGTTTTACCTCCATCGAGAGGGCCCGAACCTGGGTAAAAACATCGTGTCCCTTGTCTCCTGTTACCATCCGCCTAGACGCACAGTTCGGGACCCCCTACCCGAGATCCGCCGGTTTTGACACCGATAATCATCATTATTAGAGCATTGTCCCATGTGAGGAAAGGACGATGATGATTCCCCCACAAGTCGGGATGAGACTCTGGACGAAAGAAAAAAAGGAAAAGAAAAAGAGGCCAAAAGAAAAGAAAGAGAGAAGGCCCAAATAAAAAAAAATAAAAAATGAGAGAAAAAGAGAGAAGGGACAACGTTACTATACTTTTCCACACTTGTGCTTCAAAGTAGCACCATGATCTTCATGATAGAGAGTCTCTTATTTTGTCACTTTCATATACTAGTGGGAATTTTTCATTATAGAACTTGGCTTGTATATTCCAATGATGGGCTTCCTCAAAATGCCCTAGGTCTTCGTGAGCAAGCGAGTTGGGTGCACACCCACTTAGTTTCTTTTGACGAGCTTTCATATATTTATAGCTCTAGTGCATCCGTTGCATGGCAATCCCTACTCCTCGCATTGACATCAATTGATGGGCATCTCCATAGCCCGTTGATTAGCCGCATCAATGTGAGACTTTCTTCTTTTTTGTCTTCTCACATAACCCCTATCATCATACTCTATTCCACCCATAGTGCTATGTCCATGGCTTGCGCTCATGTATTGCGTGAGGGTTGAAAAAGCTGAAGCGCGTTAAAAAGTATGAACCAATTGCCCGGCTTGTCATCGGGGTTGTGCATGATGGGAGCATTTTGTGTGACGAAAATGAAGCATGGCCAAACTATATGATTTTGTAGGGATAAGCTTTCTTTGGCTATGTTATTTTGATAAGATATAATTGCTTGGTTAGTATGCTTGAAGTATTATTATTTTTATGTCAATATTAAACTTTTGTCTTGAATCTTATGGATCTGAATATTCTTGCCACAATAAAGAAGATTATATTGATGATTATGTTAGGTACCACATCAAAAATTCTGTTTTTAACATTTACCTACTCGAGGACGAGCAAGAATTAAGCTTGGGGATGCTTGATACGTCTCCAACGTATCTATAATTTTTGATTGTTCCATGCTATTATATTATCCATTTAGGATGTTTTATATGCATTTATATGCTATTTTATATGATTTTTGGGACTAACCTATTAACCTAGAGCCCAGTGCCAGTTTCTGTTTTTTCCTTGTTTTGGAGTATCGCAGAAAAGGAAAACCAAACGGAGTCCAATTGACATGAAACTTCACGGAACTTATTTTTGGACCAGAAGAAGGCCAAGGAGAAAAAGAGTTGGGCCAGAAGAGTCCCGGGCTGCCCACGAGGGTGGGGAGCGCGCCCACCCCCCTAGGCGCGCCTCCCTACCTCGTGGACAGCCTGGAGCCCCCCTGACTTGTTCTCGACGCCAAAACCTCTTATATATACAGAAACCCCCAGAGCAGAATAGATCAAGAGTTCCGCCGCCGCAAGCCTCTGTAGCCACCGAAAACCAATCTAGACCTGTTCCAGTACCCTGCCGGAAGGGGAACCCTCACCGGCGGCCATCTTCATCATCCCGACGCTCTCCATGACGAGGAGGGAGTAGTTCACCCTCGGGGCTGAGGGTATATACCAGTAGCTCTGTGTTTGATCTCTCTCTCTCTCTCTCTCTCTCTCTCTCGTGTTCTTGAGGTGGTACGATCTTGATGTATCACGAGCTTTGCTATTATAGTTGGATCTTATGATGTTTCTCCCCCCTCTACTCTCTTGTAATGGATTGAGTTTTCCCTTTGAAGTTATCTTATCGAATTGAGTCTTTAAGGATTTGAGAACACTTGATGTATGTCTTGCATGTGCTTATATGTGGTGACAATGGGATATCATGTGATCTACTTGATGTATGTTTTGGTGATCAATTTGCGGGTTCCGTAACATTGTGAACTTATGCATAGGGGTTGGCACACATTTTTGTCTTGACTCTCCGGTAGAAACTTTGGGGCACTCTTTGAAGTACTTTGTGTTGGATTGAATAGATGAATCTAAGATTGTGTGATGCATATCGTATAATCATACCCACGGATACTTGAGGTGACATTAGAGTATCTAGGTGACATTAGGGTTTTGGTTGAATTGTGTCTTAAGGTGTTATTCTAGTACGAACTCTTGAATAGATTGATCAGAAATAATAACTTTGAGGTGGTTTCGTACCCTACCATAATCTCTTTGTTTGTTCTCCGCTATTAGTGACTTTGTAGTGACTCTTTGTTGCATGTTGACAGATAGTTTTATGATCCAATTATGTTATTATTGTTGAAAAAACTTGCACTAGTGAAAGTATGAACCCTAGGCCTTGTTTCCTAGCATTGCAATACCGTTTACGCTCACTTTTATTGCTTGCTACCTTGCTGTTTTCATATTTTCAGATTACAAAAACCCATATCTACCATCCATATCGCACTTGTATCACCATCTCTTCGCCGAACTAGTGCACATATACAATTTACCATTGTATTGGGTGTTGGGGACACAAGAGACTCTTTGTTATTTGGTTGCAGGGTTGTTTGAGAGAGACCATCTTCATCCTACGCCTTCCACGGATTGATAAACCTTAGGTCATCTACTTGAGGGAAATTTGCTACTGTCCTACAAACCTCTGCACTTGGAGGCCCAACAACGTCTACAAGAAGAAGGTTGTGTAGTAGACATCAATCACACCCGATCATCACGTGGTGTCTTAGCATGACGAACTGTAGCAATGGTGCATACTCAGGGAGAATACTTATACCTTGAAATTTAGTGAGAGATCATCTTATAATGATACCGCCGTACTAAGCAAAATAAGATGCATAAAGGATAAACATCACATGCAATCAATATAAGTGATATGATATGGCCATCATCATCTTGTGCCTCTGATCTCCATCTCCAAAGTACCGTCATGATCACCACCGTCACCGACTTGACACCTTGATCTCCATCGAAGCATCGTTGTCGTCTCGCCAACTATTGCTTCTACGATTATCTCTACCGCTTAGTGATAAACTAAAGCAATTACATGCAATTGCATTTCATACAATAAAGCGACAACCATATGGTTCCTGCCAGTTGCCGATAACTGTGTTACAAAACATGATCATCTCATACAACAATTCATATAATCACGTCTTGACCATATCGCATCACAACATGCCCTGCAAAAACAAGTTAGACTTCCTCTACTTTGTTGTTGCAAGTTTTACGTGGATGCTACGGGCTTAGCAAGAACCATTCTTACCTACGCATCAAAACCACAACAATTTTTCGTAAAGTTTGTTGTTTTAACCTTCAACAAGGACCGGGCGTAGTCACACTCGATTCAACTAAAGTTGGAGAAACAGACACCCACTAGCCACCTGTGTGCGAAGCACATCGGTAGAACCAGTCTCGCGTTGTCCTTGTAGTATTTAAAAAATTTATTTGGAGAAACAGACACCCACTAGCCACCTGTGTTCTTACCTAGAATGTCGGTCCGAGCCGCTTCATCCAACAATACTGCCGAATCAAAGTATGACATGATGGTAAGCAGTATGACTATTATCGCCCACAACTCTTTGTGTTCTACTCGTGCATATAACATCTACGCATAGACCTGGCTCGGATGCCACTGTTGGGGAACGTAGTATTTCAAAAAAATTGCCTACGATCATGCAAGATCTATCTAGGAGAAGCATATCAACGAGCGGGGAGAGTGTGTCCATGTACCCTCGTAGACCTAAAGCGGAAGCGTTTAGTAACGCGGTTGATGTAGTCGAACATCTTCACGATCCAACCGATCAAGTACCGAACGCACGGCACCTCCGCGATTTGCACACGTTCAGCTTGGTGACGTCCCTCGAACTCTACATCCAGCTGAGGCCAAGGGAGAGTTTCATCAGCACGACAACGTGGTGACAGTGATGATGAAGTTACCGACGCAGGGCTTCGCCCTAAGCACTACGACAATATGACCGGGGTGGAAAACTGTGGAGGGGGGCACCGCACACGGCTAAAGATCAACTTGTGTGTTATAGGGTGCCCCCTTGTCCCCGTATATAAAGGACCAAGGGGGAGGTCGGCCAGCCCTCATGGGGCGCACCCCAAGTAGGATTCCTACTAGGAGTCCTATTCCTAGTAGGTTTCAACAAGGGAAGAGAGGGGGAAGGAAGGAGAGGGAGAGAGGGAGAAGGAAAGGGGGGCGCCGCCCTCCTTACCTTTTCCTATTCGAACTCCAAGGGGGGGGGCTTCCCTGGCTGCCCTCCTCTCTCTCCACTAAGGCACATGGTGGCCCATTAATCCCCCCGGGGGGTTCCGGTAACCACTCTGGCACTTCGGTTTTACCCGAAACCACCTGGAACGCTTCCAGTGTCTGAATAACATGGTCCAATATATCGATCTTTATGTCTCAACCATTTCGAGACTCCTCGTCATGTCTGTGATCACATCCTGGACTTTGAACAACCTTCGGTAGATCAAAACACATAAACTCATAATACCGATCGTCATCGAACTTTAAGCGTGCGGACCCTACGGGTTTGAGAACTATCTAGACATGACCGAGACTCACTTCCGGTCAATAACCAATAGCGGAACCTGCATGCCTATATTGGTTCCTACATATTCTATGAAGATCTTTATCGGTTAAAATGCATAACAACATACGTTGTTCCCTTTGTCATCGGTATGTTACTTGCCTGAGATTTGATCGCCGGTATCTCAATATCTAGTTCAATCTCGTTACCGGCAAGTCTCTTTACTCGTTCTGTAATGCATCATCCTGTAACTAACTCATTATTCACATTGCTTGCAAGGCTTATTGTGATGCACATTACCGAGAGGGCCCATAGATACCTCTTTGACAATCGGAGTGACAAATCCTAATCTCGATCTATGCCAACTCAACAAACACCATCGGAGACACGTGTAGAGCATCTTTATAATCACCCAGTTACGTTGTGACGTTTGATAGCACACTAAGTGTTCCTCCGGTATTCGGGAGTAGCATAATCTCATAGTCATAGGAACATGTATAAGTTATGAAGGAAGCAATAGAAATAAACTAAACGATCATAGTGCTAAGCTAACGGATGGGTAAAGTCAATCACATCATTCTCTAATGATGCGATCTGATGTGATCCCATTCATTAATGACAACTCATGTCTATGGCTGTGAAACTTAACCATCTTTGATTAACGAGCTAGTCAAGTAGAGGCATACTAGTGACACTCTGTTTGTCTATGTATTCACACATGTAGTAAGTTTCTGGTTAATACAATTCTAGCATGAATGATAAACATTTATCATGATATAAGGAAATATAAATAACAACTTTATTATTGCCTCTAGGGCATATTTCCTTCACAATAGAGCACATGTAGATGCCCTCCATGATCGAATCCTCCTCCGGCAGGGTGCCGGAAAAGGCCCCAAGAAGGGATCTCACGGGAACAGAGACTTGCGGCGACGGAAAAGTATTTTGGTGGATTCTTCTGATGTTGGGGGAATATTCGGGTATTTATGGAGCAAAGATTAGGGTTAGGAGGTCTACGGGGGGTCCATGATTCTAGGGGACGCCCCCTGAGGCGCGCCCCTAGGGCTTGTGGCCACCCCGTAGGTCTTCTGGCCTCCTCTCCAAGTCTCCTGGGTGTGTTCTGGTCCAAGAAAAATCACCGTGAAAGTTTTATTCTATTTGGACTCCGTTTGCTATTCCTGTTATGTAAAACTCAGAAACAAGGAAAAAAACATAAACTGGCACTGGGCTCTAGGTTAATAAGTTAGTCCCAAAAATAATATAAAATAGAATATTAATGCATATATAACGTCCAAAACAGATAATATAACAACATGGAACAACAAAAAATTATAGATATGTTGGAGACGTATCAATTGCCTGGCTGCTATGTCGGCCCCTTAAATTTTCGTACGCCTGGCTAAGGGTGTAATGGGAGCAAGCAACCAGACTGACATAGCGGCATTTGGAAGATTGATGGTCGTTGCCATGTGTTGTTTCTATCAAAATAGTTGCACATGTATTTCTTTGCCGCAAGTACCCTTTACATTCTTGAGGATATGAGACAAACCTCGTTGTAGTAATATTGTGAAGTTGATTCTATTTGAACCGATTGCAGCCCAGAAGTAAAGTTAGCTATTTGAATACTTTTTTCGAGTTGTGTGAAAATGATTATGTTTGTACTATGTATATATTTGCCATGATGATCATATTTTTTCATTGATTTCTTTGGAGACACATAAGCCATTTGCTTGGGCAGATGAGTGGACTCTATTTTTTGTGCCCTGACCTTTCTTCCTTTCCTAATTGCCAACTTCTGGTTGTTCGGTTGCCCTGGCTAGTACTCTTTACGAATGTCTATTTGTTTGGTTGTGCCTTGCCAGGTGATCTCCTCGTCGGCCAATGACAACACACCCAAAATTGTGTCGACATCGTTTGTTTTTCCATCGCTAAGCCGACGTGTAACTAACTGTCGAAAGATATTCGACCAACCCGATCTGGATGTTTGCAACCAATGGAATGGGATGACAACTTGTTTTAATTATCCCTTATCAATTAAGGTCCACGTGTCACGTTAGTATAATAGGGGACTAATGGATGTAGAGCAGATTTCATCTCTGGTTCATTAGTATTGGTGACGGACGTTTACTACACAACTTTATTCTTGTAGACACTGTTGGGTCTCCAAGCGCAGAGTTTTCTAGGACAGCAAAAAAATCCTAAAGTGAAAGAAAAAAATTAAAAAAACACAGTAAGGCAATGCCCCACTGCAATCTTTATAAATATATCAAAAGGTCTAATACAGAAGAAACAAAAGGCTTGAGCTAAGCCACAGAAGAAAAGAAGAAGAAAAAAAGGAGAGAAAAGAAAAGAAGAAAGAAAACTAGAGCTAAGGGACTAGAAGAAGAAGAAAAAACAACAAAAGAAGATTACAACAGATTGTCCAACCAGGTATGAAACTCAGGAGCATATTTCTTCTTGATTCTGTGCCTCAACCATTGTAACTCCTGAAAGAAGATTGCTCTCCAGCCTTGAAATGATGGTTGGATTTGGTTGAAATCATATTATTCCTTGAAATCCAGATAGCCCAAGCCCCAAGTATGATTATTTCCATGAAAAAAGGTAGTCTGATTTTACCCCTCATATCTTCCAATGCTTCCCATATGGAGAGTGGGCTAGTTCTATTTAGGCAAATGTAACTCCAGCATCTGTCAGCAAAAGGGCATCCCAAAACAAGATGAAAGAGAGCTTCCTCCTGGCCACAATCCATGAGTGCATAGTTGTAAGTCTCCAAGTAAAAGGTTTTCCTTCTCACGAGATTTCTGGTATTAACCCTGTCATGAAGTAACATCCAGAAGAAAATTTCGTGTCTTGGCTGGCAAGAGCTATTCCAGATCCATTGGAACTGAGCAGGAACTGTTTTTATCCCAAGCAGAACTGTATAAGCCTTCTCAGCACTAAACTTCTAAGAACCTCAAATGTATGACCAGGTGTCATTACAATGTGCAAGATTCAGGTTTCTTTGTTCCTCACAATTTTCCTCCAATTGTAAAAGTTGCTCATAAGCTTGCACTGAGAGAGGAAGATGAAACAGGTCTTCAAGAAACTCAGTCTGCAGAGTCTCAAAGACAGTGATGTGGGTGTTTTTAGCAAAGGAGAATAGGTGTGGGAAACTATGGTGAAGGCATGAAGAGTGCCATAATTCAGTCCAGAGTAGAGCAGATTTCCCATCACCAAGGTTACACCTTTCCATTGATTTGAACTGACCAGTGAGCTTTAGATTGCTCTCCACCAACAGGATCCAATTGTTTGTTGTCCTGGTAATTGTCCTTGTGCATAGTAAGCTTACCAGATCATATTAACCCAAGGGATGTCTTGTCTATTATATTGTGGAGATTTTTCAAAAGAAGTGCATGATTTTGAACAGTAATGTCCTTCACTCTTAGACCTCCTTGATTTTTTGGCCTACAGACCACAGTCCATTTCACCATAGCAGGTCTGTGATCCTCTGGGTCAGATCCTCTCCATAAGCAGTGCCTCAGGTATTTATTGATTTGCTTTCTAATTGTTTCTGGCAGATCCAGGCAGCACATTGCAAAAATTGGTAAAGAGGACGGGATGGATTTGACAAGGGGGAGCCTTCCTCTTGAGTCATAAAAGTGGCCAGACTAAGTAGCTTATTAGCAATTCTCTTAACCAGGGGCAGACACTGTTCCACAGTTAGTTTATGCAAACCCAAAGGCAACCCAAGGTATGTGAAAGGGAAGGTTTCTTTTTTGCAACTCAAAGTTCTGATTAGGATTTCCACTCTTTCCCCAAAGACATTGATGGGGATCAAGCTAGACTTGGAGTAATTAACTCTGAGGCCAGTGGCATCATCAAAAGTATTCAGGATAGCTTTGAGAAACACTAGTTGTCTAGCATCAGCTTGAAGAAGGATGAGTGTGTCATCAGCATACTGCACTATTGGGAAGTCAGGGCAGGAGTTGAACTGCAAAGGTGAAGTAAGCAGCCCCTGATGCATTGCCTTGTTTAAAATGGATTGCAAGAGGTCAGCAGCAATTACAAAAAGTAGAGGGGATAGTGAATCACCCTGTCTAACTCCTTTCTTGCAGTAAAACTTTTTTCCTGGCACTTCATTCAACAAAACAGAAGAGGAAGCAGAGTTAAATAGGAGGCCCATCCACATGATCGACATCTCACCAAAGCCTTTAGCCCTTAGAATCTCAATAATTGCCTTATGTTCAATGCAATCAAAAGCTTTTGCAAAGTCTAGCTTCAGGACCACCATCTCTTCTCTAGATTTGTGACACTGGTGTAGATACTCATAAGCCCAGCCAAGACAGTCATGAATTGCTCTGTCTTTTAGAAATCCATACTGATTAATGTGCAAAATTTTGAGAATAATCTTTTTCAGCCTATTAGCTAGTAGCTTGGTGATGATCTTCAGGCATGTGTTCAACAGTGATATAGGTCTGAAATCATTTGCATTAACTGGAGCTATGATTTTTGGAATGAGTGTGATGTGAGAGGCGTTGATACTTTCCAAATTGACATTTCCATCATAAAAGTCATGAATAAGTTTCCTGACATCATCACCAATGATATCCCAGCAAGCCTTAATGAATTCATTGTTAAAACCATCAGGACCAGGGGATTTGTCAGAAGGCAGATTTTTTATGACCTCATTAATTTCCTCAGTAGTGAACTTCTTCTCCAGATCAGTGAAAATTTGTGCGTCAGAAACTGGACCATACAAAGATTGCAAATCAAAATGCATGTGAGTGTCTTTAGTTGTCCCCAATCTCTTCCTGAATGATTCCCATAACAAAGCAGCTTTGCTTTCATGATCTGTGAATTCCACCTGGTCTTTGTTCTGAAGCATAGCAATGTGATTATGTCTGTGATTAATTGTTTCTTTGGTATGAAAGAATTTTGTGTTTTCATCCCCAAATCTGACCCCTTTAATTTTCCCTCTTTGTTTCCAATAAATCATCTGGTTCTTGAGCAAAGTGAGGAGTTCCTCTTTCAACAGATGCCTACAATTCCATTCAAAATCACTAAGGTTTCTGAATTCTTCAACTCAATCAAAAAAGAAAATGACCTCATTCAGATTCTCAATTTTTTTCTTGAGACAGCTGAGAGTTTTGGCCCAATGCTTTAGAGCCCTTCTAAGATTTTTGAGTTTAGCATTAATGCTCTTGGCAGAATCAGAATGCCCAACTGGAATATTCCAAGCATTGGCAACTACTTCCTTGAAGTCACTATGTTGCAACCAATAGTTCTCAAATCTGAAAATTTTAGACTTAGGGATCAGGGTGCCAATTCTCACAACACAGGGAATATGATCAGAGGTAGGTCTAGCAAGAGGCATGGCCAAGGTGTCTGGAAATGCAGTCATCCAAGCAGTAGAGGTGAAGATCCAATCCAACTTTTCCAAAAGAGGATTATCCTGCATGTTGCTCCAGCTGTATTTTCTGCCTTTCAAAGGCAATTCCACAAGCCCTAATTTACTGATGGCTTCATTGAACACTAGCATTTCATTGACATCACCTCCAGGTTTGTTTCTGTCAGAAGGATCTCTGATAAAATTAAAATCTCCCATAATAACCCATTCAATGTCATTTGGCATGTGTATGTTCTTAAACCAGTCAATGAAGATAACTTTCTCACTAGGAATACATGGGCCATAGATGTTGGTGAGAATCCATGTTTTTAGAGACAACTTGCAAGTGAACTGAATTGATACTGAGTAACTGTTTTTGAAGATAGTCTCACCCTCAAACAAAGCTCCATTCCAAGCAATTAACAACCCACCAAAAACTCCCTGAGATGGGACATAATCAAATTTATTGAACCTAGGGGGGCAGAAATTTCTCAAGTAGGTAAGATCAAAGTGCTCCCTTTTAGTCTCTTGCAGGCAGAGAAAAGAACTAGAGCTTTCCTCAATTTTTTGGTGTACAGCCAGCCACTTATTATCAGAATTAATACCCCTAATGTTCCAGTTTAGGATATTCCAATTTCTGTTGTTATTCATATTGGAAACTAGCTTGAGGGATGCAAACTGATAAGCACCAACACTTATCACCATTCAATACACAGGCAACCAGATCGGCATAAAAAGTGCATCTTTGCAAGTACCAACATTCAGCAAATTGCAGCCAGCATTCAATTCTAAGAGCATAAACATGCCATTTCATACAGAAGTTATCAGTCACAGACCAGCAATAATTATTACAAAAGCCAAATCTAAATAAAATATACTTAGATCAGGTCCTAGAGTTAACTAGACCCCTCCTGGCCTTGCATTCCTTGTAGTGTTTAATCATTCCTGCACTGCTGTAGCTGCCTCCTCATTCTTGTCCATGGGCACCATGTCCAAGCCTTCCTGGGATTTCTTCTTCTGCTTTTTGCTTAGTTGTAGCTCCAGCTCATCCTCAACCACCTTGCAAAAGGATTTAGTCAGGTTTTTGACTATAGCTTTTGAGATGATAGGAGGAGTAGCATTGCAAGGTAAACATGAAGAGGTGTGGCATGAACCCCTCTTAAATCCTTCATTAATTTTACCGATCCTATCACTTCTCCTTACCTCTGATTCCATTAGAGGTGTCTTTCCTCCTCTCCTGTTCCTGGCATTGTCATTCCCAAAAGGAAGAAGTAGGGCCTGCTCCTGGTTTAGCTCCTGAGGAATCTCACTGCTTGATTGTCCAGCAACTTGAGTTTGACAGACTGGGGGCTCAGAAACCTGACATTGACCAGAAATATGGAAAGTGATTGAATCTTCAGACATACCAGGTGCAGTCAGAAATTCCCACATTATTGATTTTAGCATATTAACAGTCCATTGAAATTTGTCTGGGGTCATAAGGAGGTGTATAATGAAGTTGAACCAACTTACTGGTATCTGAACTATGAATGTAGTCGAGTCCTCATCTATTTTTGTTGCAAAATGCTTCTTCCATAAGAGTAATCCTTCCTCATAAAGCACTGTGTCAGAGGAAGAGGCAGCCATAAGTTGTAAGTGTTTTAGGACCAACATGGATGCACCCTCAGGAGAATTTTTAAAGTGTACTTCAAGAAGCTCAGACTAAGTAAGTTTATTGGGATTTCCATTATTACCTGGGTTCTCTTGAAAATTAATGAAGATAAAGCTGTTGGCTATTGTGCTGAAGACTCAATTTGTAGGTGCTGAGGCCCATGATCAGAAACCACCATGCTGTCAGAAATATGATTATCCCTTTGCATCCCCACCAACATATCAGAGTGAGCAGGTGGAACAAAAACAGATTGCACTGCAACAGTTTGCTCAGGAGCTGCAACAATTTGCTCTTCAGCCGAAGCACTGCCAGATCCAAGCTCCATGGTGTGAGACACTTGGTTTTCCTCCTCCTCAACTTCAGCATATGCAGTAATGAGGAACTGTAAACCAGATCCTAGATATTGCAAACCTTGAGTGAACTCACTAGCAGTGGCCCCAACATCCAGATGATTGAGATTAGTGGAATCACCCTCAGAAACAGAGACAGTGGTTGTAGTGCTGAAACCATTCTGCATAGGCATGTCATCAATCATATCTTGACCAATACCTTGGACTTGTTGCCGAACTTCTTGTTCCAGTGGTTGAATTGGTGGCTGCTGAAAGGCCCAATGCTCATCCTGCTCCCATTCATCTTCATTCATGTCCTCATCATCATTGTTCTGCAGGGCCTCATTGTTCTAGCCATTAAAAGGTTGCATAGGCAGAGGGTGTGGATCCTCACCTAGAGGAGGAATTGGATCCTCATCTCCAGGCCCCCCTCCCAGTAATTCCTGTTGAATAATCTCCACCAAACTAGACCAACCATCTTCTTCAAAAGTTTCACCTTCAGACCACCTGAGGCTCCAAGGGACATGAACTAGATCTTTCACTCTCACCTTGGCTAGGATTCTACCCTTCTTCCTGGGGTCATTCTCCCAAGCAATCAACTTTCCCCACTTACTAATGGCAGTAGCTAGGTCATCAGTGGTCTGATAATCAAGGGGACACCTAAAATCATAATCCAGTAGAGCCTATTGAAATAAATTATGCGCCAATTCCTGCCTTCGTTGTGTTTCACAAAGGTAATGGAAATATCCCCATAGACATGTGGACTGTTGCTGACTAATCTGTCCCTGTCACGGACATGCTGAAACTGCACAAAAGCTTCTCCAATGGGGCATCTCTGAACTGACCTAACTCCCACATGCATGACTTCCTCGAGAAATTCCTCTAATACTGCTCTGACATTGGGGAAGAGTACCTGGTCTGGCAATGGATGGATGGTGGCCACAACAAAGTCTTCATGGCGCGGGCTACACCGCGGCACCACCGCGTGGGAAACTCCGAGCCGCCCCTCCACTGGAATCACCTCGAATCCATTAGGCAGGAAAGGAACTGGGTCGAAAGGAATATTGTCCATGGCGGTCTCAGTGAAAGGCCGAAGGTGGTTTTGCTCGTCGGAGACGGTGAGGTGGGTGGAGCTTGAGGTTTGAACAGTGGCTGAAACAGAGGAAGGTGAAGAAGAATGTGAGGAGATGGGCACTCGTTTCAGTTGGAAATTGGGAAAGAGCCCCCGAGACCATCTCCCCAAAAGAGGAAACTACCTTAATTGGTGGCGCGGGCCCATGGGCTCGAAACCAGCCTACTACCACCCCGTCCGCCCAAGCACACTCCGGAGGCCCAACAAAAGTGTTGTACGTGATATGAGGTAGGAGCCCAGTGAGGCGAGGCTGGGAACAGAATTTGGCCATGTGGCCCAGCATGCCACATGCAAAACACGTCAAGCGTGTCGGCTCAATGCTACGTTGCTCCGCTTGCACCTCATTAGCGGTGACAATTGAAGAGGCATTAGGGGGCACATTAAGGGACTCATTATTGCGTATATTCAACCGTGTTGAATGCTGGTCAAGCGTAGATGGATCAAGGGCTGACAGCCGTTGGAAAACCGATACCGGTCGCCGCCGGCGAGAACATGACCATTGCGGCCCACTAGTGACCTTTCCTCCTCTTCTTCCCGATAAAACTTGATCTCCTCTTGAACCCAACGAGGTCCACCATTGCCCCAAAGATTAAAACCATTTGAAACTCTTTCACAACGATTCTACCTACATTGTAAACGTCAAAGCCCACAGATTTAGAAGCCACAGAGAATTGGAAGGATCTATCTTTCAAAAAGCGAACACGAAAGCCATGTGGATAACCACCAAAGAAAGCATGAAGAGCCACACTAACCATATGGACATCGAGGCGGAAAGTGGCACGGCAGAAAGATACCACTAGGGTGAACTCCTTTTTTCTGAAGCCCGGGAAGAAAACCACCGGGTGCCCAAACTTTCTTCTCATCTCCACTTGGAAAGCTTTGCCACGCAAGAAGTTGAGCACGGGAGGGGCCATGACTGGCTAGAGATCTTTGGGGCGGTCGTGGCCGGAGTGGCCAACGGCCGGAAGGGTGGCCACCGACGCAAAATCGCCTAGGAGCAGCGGGGTCCTGCGCTAGGTCGTTGTCATGCACTCCCCAATATTTATCAATCCGTGGAAAACAATCCTGAAGTGGATGACCTAAGATTTATCAATCCGTGGGAGGTGTAAGATGAAGATGGTCTCTCTCAAACAACCCTGCAACCAAATACAAGAAATCTCTTGTGTCCCCAACACACCCAATATCATTGTCAATTGTATAGGTGCACTAGTTCGGCGAACAGATGGTGATACAAGCGTAATATGAACGGTGGAAATAGGTTTTTATAATACAAACAATTAAAAATAGCAAGGTAGCAAGTAACAAAAAACGAGCAAAAGATGTCTCGATGGTTAGAAACAAGGCCTATGGTTCATACTTTCACTAGTACAGTCTGTGAACATTACAAACATAATTAAATCATATGATAATCTCTCAAAGTGCAGTAAAGAATCACTCCAAAGATTCTATTCTTAATGGAGAAAGTAGGATGAAATCGCGTAGGTAGTAAACCACCTCAAAGTTGTGTTTTCAGTCAATATATTGAACTACCCCTAAAGTGTCACGAATAGTTCTAGAGATCATACTACGACAACACCATATGATACACATCAATCAACTCTTATGTCACCTGGATTACCCCAATGTCACCACGGGAATCCGCGAGCGTGACATGCATCAAGTGATCTCAAATCCAAGAATATTCAATCCAACAAAACGAAACCTCGAAGAGCAAGACTCAACTCACCACAAAAGAGATAGAGGGTAAGTACATCATAAGATCCAACTATACTGATAAAGCTCATGATACATCAAAATCGTGTCAAATCAAGAACACAAGAGAAAGAGATCAAACACATAGCTACTAGTACAAACCCTCAGCTCCGAGGATGAACTACTCATGCATCACCATGGAGGCAGCAAGGTTGATGAAGATGGCCTCCGTGAACACGCCGGTGTCAAACCATGCAATTGGATCAAACTTTTTCTCGCCATAAATGAGCATGAGCCATGGCATAGAGAATGATGATTGGGGTTTATAAGGGAAGACAGAAAGCACAGGAAAGTCTCACACTGACGAGGCTAATCGTTAGACAATGGAGAGGCCTTATGATCGATGTCAATGTGAGGAGTAGGGATTTCCATGCAATGGATGCACTAGAGATATAAGTGTATGAAAGCTCTCTATAGGAAACTAAGTGTGTGTGCATCTAACTTTGTTGCTCATGAAGACCTCGAGCATTTGAGGAAGCTCATCATCGGAATATACAAGGCAAGTTCTATAATGTAGAGATCCCACTAGTATATGAAAGTGAAAAATTATGGAAATTATCTATATGAAGTGCATCAATATTTTTAGTAAACCCCTTCATATTATCACCATGATATCATTTAATCAAACACAACATTTTTAGTGATCTACATGCTAGTTTTTATTATACCAGCGTCGTAAAACTTGAAATGTAGAACTTTGGTATGAAATGGTTCAGAATTTCAACTTTGTTTGTCCCAAGTGGATGCACCATCAACATGGGAGCATAAAATGATTTTTTTGCCAAATTTCTGTCCGAAACTACATCAGACTTGTAGTTCAAATTTGAGCAAAATCTCACAATTCACTTTTAATGCAGTAAATCTTGGAAATATAGCAATAATACTCTAAAATTCATGAAATTTGGTCAGTGGGCTTCCAATGTGGTCTACCTTCCATGAAACACCAGTGTCGGTGTCAAATCCGGCAGACCTCGGGGTAGGGGGTTCTGAGCTGTGGATCTCGGACAGATGGTGATAGGAATAGAGAGGCGATGTTTTACCCAGGTTCGGGCCCTCTTGATGGAGGTAAAACCCTACATGCTGATCCTGTTTATATTAATGGAGATGTATCAAGTACAAAGTTGATCTACCTCAAGATCGTAATATGTGGTCTAACTCTAGTGCTAGGTGAATGATATTGCATTGATGTCCCCTCTACGGGCTAAACCTTAGGGCTTATATACACTCCAGGGAGGGCATCTAGGGTTGCAAGCTCGGTATAGTGAAGAAAATATGCCCTAGAGGCAATAATAAAGTTGTTATTTTATATTTCCTTATTCAGGATAAAGGTTTATTATTCATGCTAGAATTGTATTGATCAGAAACTTAAATACATGTGTGGATACACAAACACCGTGTCCCTAGTATGCCTCTACTAGAATAGCTCATTGATTAAAGATGGTTAAGGTTTCCTAACCATGGACATGAGTTGTCATTTGATAACGGGATCACATCATTAGGAGAATGATGTGATGGACAAGACCCATCTGTTAGCTTAGCATAATGATCATTCAGTTTTATTACTATTGCTTTCTTCATGTCAAATACATATTACTTCGACTATGAGATTTTGCAACTCTCGGATACCGGAGGAATACCTTTTGTGCTATCAAACGTCACAACGTAACTGGGTGATCATAAAGACGCTCTATAGGTATCTCCAAAGGTGTTTGTTGAGTTGGCATAGATCGAGATTAGGATTTTTCAGTCCGAGTATCGGAGAGGTATCTCTGGGCCCTCTCGGTAATACACACACTACTGCAGGATGCTGCTAACGCGACACTACGATTAGAGACCCTTCGATGAAACTGTGTGCGATGCAATAATCGCAAACGGTGGTGTAAAAAACCCGTCAAAAAAGGTGCAAAATGTTTGCGATGACGGATGCATCAAACACGGTTCAGATTTTAGTTGCGTGTGCGAAGCAGGGCATACGGTTGATCCAGACAAACTATTTGCAATTAGATAGAGCAACATAAACGGGCAGCCATATCAATGTGCGTATGATATACGACATACAGTTTGCTCCGATGAACTATTTTCTATTAGGGAAAGTAACAGAAACGGTCAGCCAGATCAAGGCGTGTGTGATATACGGCATACGATTCAGTCGAATGAACTGTTTTCGATTAGGGAAGAGAACATAAACGGTTCAACTTAACAAGATGTGTGTGATACGCGGCAAAAAGGCCCAGAGGTTAATTTGAGATCAAGTACACAGAGGTTAATTTGACATACATGACTTATAAGTTTCACAGAAATCATATCACTTTTTTGGAAAACATTTAATTGCATTGAATGTATATAGTGCTCTGTCCTATTAGTTGAATTAAACTCGAGGTCCATGTTTTGGAAACATGCATGTCGTAAAGTAATGGGATAGACCTTCATTCAAGCCAATCAACATGTGTTCAATTTTTTTTATCAAAAAGTAACAAGATAGACCTTCTTCAAGCCAATCAACATGTGTACCAAAAAATGTCTAAAATTACAAAACAAGGACCTCGAGGTTAATTCAACTAATATGATGGAGCACTATATACATTCAACGCAATTAAATGTTTACAGTGACCCATCACATCAGTTAATTTAACATCGAGGCCACTTCCCATCCGGTCACCCATCTGATGACTAATCAAGCCTCAACACAATTAACTTGGGAGTTCTGTTAGATGAGCTATCGGTAGGGAAGTTGGTCCTTGCTGATGTAGGATCCCTCTTTGCATCCTTGATTGGGCACCTAGACGACCGACTGTTGCCGCCCAATGGTCAATGCCACGTCCCCCGCGAATGTAGATGCTTCCCTCCATTGGATGAGTGGCAAACGGTTAATCAAGAACTGTTTGCGATGATGTAGAACAACAGAAACAGGCAGCCAGATGAGGGTGTGTGTGATATATGGCATGCAGTTCACTAGGATGAACCGTGTCTGATTTGGCAACACAATGAAAACGGTTCAACTGAACAAGATGTGTGTGATACGCGGCAAACAGGTCCGTAATCAGAAATGTGTGCGAAGATCAATAATAACACAGACGATTGCTGCTAATAAGCCGTGTGATTTGCTTTGTCTATAGAAGAATAACATGTATACATATATATATATATATAACTGAAATAAACATCCAATTACATAATTGATTATACAGATCATTCGCACACACCTCAATAAACAATTGCATGCATTGTAAAGTAGGAGAAACGATTGTCTAGTCATCTATTTCTTGTGACGCTCCCGCCACTGCTCTGTGGCTCGATCCCTCGTCTAGGGCAGGAAGAAGGCACTTCCTGATGTCAACGATCCGCCTGTACATCTCGTAGCTTGTGTACGCGTCCTTGACCGCGTACTTGACGTGTTGTTCATCCAGTCTCTCATGCCACACATTGTGCCATGCGTTCTTGTTGCTGCCCCAGACCTTGTAGTGGTGCTGGATGTTGAAAAGATTCGGGCATTTCTAGCCCGAAACCTTGAGCACTTTTAGATCGTTGGTGGTGTCCACCGTAGCGAAACTGTAGTCGGAGTTGTTGATAAACCTGGAGAAACGCTCGCAAGGCCTTGTGGCCAGGTGGTAGTGGTAGCCGAGGACGTCATGTCGCATGCACAACTGGGCGACGACAACCTTCTTTTCGTGCCCGACGCGACCAATGGTGTACTCGAGGTCGAAGACGGCCACTTGGTACTTGTACTCGGCAAGGAACTGCTCCATAGTTTGGATGGAGCTCTCCACAGAGACCGGATCGTTCATGTACACCACCGAGAGGGCGTTCCCCCTCACGTGGGTGTCCACTACGTGATGCATGGTGAACTGCCCGCCGTTGTCGTCGTCGGCCGCTGGGAGTGCCATTGGAGCCACGGGGATCGCCATTGGAACCGCTGGATGTCCTCTCTGTATGTGTCGTCATGGGTGTGCTTATTGTGTCGTGTGAAGCGAGGGTGAAGGTAAATGGCCGCAGGAATAAATGGGGGCTGGCTGGCCTGGATTCTCTGCGCATCCGCATGGCAGTTTTTGCAATGGGTAACTGCATTGTCGCGCCGCGCCCGGTGCAACCGCATGCACAAGAACGTGCATGATCGTGCGCTAGCCCCAAACATTGGCAACACGCATGGAGGGATGAGGGCAGAGCACCTGGAGGGATGCGAGAGCAGAGTGCGCGCGACAGGACGCGAGCAGAGCGCGCCGCAGGTGCCTCAACCGTAAGCAACCACACGCATAGAGCAATTGAACATGCAGGAACTGGTCGCCTACAAGCCGACCATCAGTTGCGTCGCTGCGTAGAGATCAACCATGTGCTACTACCTCCGTCTTGGTCTATAGTCCCCTTTATATTCTGTGCCATACTTTGCCCTCAAATTTAACCAACAAAATGTTAATGGATGTTATAAAAATTATATAATTGGAAACTATGTTCAAATATGAATCCAACTATATAATCTTTGGCGACATGCATTCATATTTTATTAGTTAAATCCTACTTATAAACCAGGACGGGGGTATAGTAGGTAATTAAATCGCAAACGTTTTTATTAACCATATGTGTACGTGGCCTTTTGTCCTCCTCTCGCACGTCTTGTCACCCCGCTGCCGCAGATGGCTTACAGCGCAAGCTTGCGTAGCGCGCGGAGGCATTCTTTTGGCCAAATGGTGGCTCTTATTAATCGTCAGTGAGCCCATTCCCGCGCAACCTCGCAGGTTCCCACGCAAGCTTCCCGCCCGACTCGGCGAAATCTCCCAAAATCCCAATGCTTACCGGCCTGCTATATAAACCCTCATGGCCGGTGAGTCCCGCGTTGCATTTTCCCCTCGCTCCTTGTAGCTTATCTCGTCTGCTTCTCACATAATCGCCACTGGGACCGATCCTTCGTCATCGCCCAGCCACTCCGCCGTCATCAGAGGACAACTCCAGCTGGGAGGCTACACCGCGGCGGCAACGCAGTCCCCGGCATAGTGTAGTGTGTGTGGCGTCCCTGTTGGGTGTGCGCAGAACACCCATCACACGCTCCGCCGCTGCTGCCCGTCGGCAGTTGTTGCCGGCCGCCGTTGCTGTCACACCACTCCCGAAATCCAGGGCCATCGCCTGCTCCGCCGCCACGGCTCGAAGGCGGGAGGTGGACGTTGTGGCCGCCACCCCACTGCCGGACACCGTGGCCATCACCCCCTCTGCCGCCGCGACCCGAAGACGGGAGGTGGTGGTTGTGGGCGTCACCCCATCATCGCCCGCCAGCCCACCGTCGACCGCCGGTATCATCAGCCGCTCCGCCACCGCCGCCTGAAGGCAGGAGGCGGAGGTGGATGCCTGCACGTGCATCAGTGACCTTGCGTGCTACACCGAGTTCCTGCGGGAGGAGGAGGAGCGCCTTGTGGAGCACGCAAAGAGAATTACCGCCGCCGTGGCCGTGGTACATGCCGCCTCAGAGGCGATGAATCAGGAGATCTATGAGGAGAACCACCGCTTTGAGAGGGTTCGTCTGGAGCGGCAGAGGGCGTTCGAGGTGAGCGTCGCTGAAGGTACAGCAGTGGCAGGCACCGTATTGCAGTTGTCCAGCTTGTCGGTACGATCGTCCTCCTCTGCCTCTTACTGAGCGCGCTCGGCAGAGGAGAGGCTGCCGAAAGCAGTACAAAGCCCCTCCGTAGTAGTAGTATTTAGGGGCTATTTTTTTCAGTTCATCTGACTATAGATGTGGTAGAACTGTACAACGTACTTAAAATTAGCTAGTATATATAAAGTAGAACTAGCTATTTTAGTACGTAGCTGGCAACAATTGGTGAAAAGTTTGGCCAGTTCAGGTGTCGAGTTGAACTGTTTGTATAAAGAACGACTACATAATCTATGAATGAAATCCGTGCTTAATTACTGAATTTTCGTTGCAAATTAGATACTGCTAGTGATTTTTAGCTTCATATTTTGACAAATCACAGTGTTACAAGGTTGACAAATGGCAATGTTACTAGATCAACAAATGTCAATCTTTCCAGTTTGACAAATGGCAACATACCCAATTTGATAGATGCAAATCTTACCAAATTGTTTGTAAGTGGTTGCACACGGGTCATCCAAAAGTACCGTTTGCATTGAAGAGATGCACAAATCCTGCTCTCACTTTGCATATGGGTGCTCTATCTAAAACATTTGTGATCAAGAGCTGCACAAATACTGCTTGGCACATTTTCCCTTGGCTTCCTAGGGAAGCTGTCGTTTTGCATACGGATGTTCTAACTAAAACGTTTGTGATGAGTGTTTTATATTAAAAAACCATCACTACAAAAAAAGACACATCCGTGACATTTTGGGCCGAATGAAGTTTTTTGGTCATACTTATGACACTTCTATGACGATAATTGTGAAAAAACCCTGTATCATCATAGATGTGGTGGGGACCTACTTCTATGATAAAAAATCATGATAGAAAATGGGCTTTTCGTCCTGGGCGGGCCGGAGACGCAGCTGCATGACATTCTTTGGGCCGTCCATGACGGAAAAAACCGTGCTAGAAGCGAGGGTGAGGAAAATATCGGGGTGTTCCCGGTTACGGTGGGTGGTCGGGGCCGAGCGATGCGCGTTTCTCTCGTACACGCATGCATGTGGGTGCGAGGCGATGGGCTCTAACTGAACCCGAGCGAGGCGTTGGGCTCTAACTGAACCCGAGCAAGGCGTTGGGCTCTAACTGAACCCGAGCGATTGCACTGCAGGCTACGCGTTACTAAACCCGAGCGATCGATCGATGGCTGTTAACTGAACCCGATCGAGCGATTCCTTCGCTACTGCTGCTAACTGAAGTCGATCGATGCTGCCTCTGGATGAAGAGTGAGCGTTGCTGGGGGGGGGTTTGGATGAACAGTTCCCGGCGGGGGTGGATGAACAGGACCCCGTGGTGTTGCCTCTGGATGAACAGGACCCCGATCGATCGAGCCGGTTGGGGCAGGACGAACAGGACCCCGTGGAGGGCAGGATGAACAGGACCACCCCGTGGAGGGAAGGATGAACAGTAGACAGTGGAGGGCAGGATGAATAGTAGCCCATGGAGGGGTGGTTGAACAGGAGCCTGTGGAGAGGGCTGGTTGAACAGTAGCCGGTGGAGTAGCGCGTGGTGGAGGCTAGATGAACAGGAGCCCGTGGATGAACAGTCGCAGGTGGAGGCTGGAGGAGGTCGACGATGGATGAATAGTAGCCCGTGGAGGCTGGAGGGGGTCGATGGTGGAGATGAACAGTATCCTGTGGAGTCCCGTTTTGCGGTATGCCACACCCCTCCCGATGAACAGGACCCCCGTTTCGACCGTAGCACTCTAACACAAGTCTGTTTCCTCCGTTTTACGGTACGCTACACCCTTCCCGATCAACATGACCCCCATTTCGACCGTAGGAGGTCCGTTTCCTCCGTTTTGCGGTACGCCAGACCCCTCCCGATGAACATGATCCCGTTTCGAACATGGCCGGTCGAACACAAGGCCGTTTACTCCGTTCTGCGGTACGCCAGGCCTCATTTCCATCGGCTGTTCCGTCCAAGCCCTCCCGATGAACACGACGACGCATTCCGTTCAGACCCAGCCGGTTGGCTCCCCATGAACACGACGACAATGCTATTTCTCCGTTCTGACCCAGCCATGTACACGAGCCCTAGCCGTACGTACGCGCGAGTAGGCACTCGAGACCCCGCCCGTATGTACGTACGTGGCCGTATTTACTTTCTTGCACCCTGGCCGTTGTACGTACGTGTACATGCTACGTGCGCGCCTCTGCTACGACACGTGCGCTACTTTACATCGACCAGTATGTACGTACACGTTCGCAACCAGAATGACGACACTACGTACGCTTCGACCAGGTGGGTCCCGACTGCCAGGCACTTCCTTGCCTGCGAAGATGTAGCTGGTGGGTCCCAGCAGTCAGGGGGGCGAATCGTTTATTTTTGCCCGGACGCACTTCCTTGCGTGCGAAGATGTAGGTGGTAGGTCCCAGCAGTCAGGGGGAAACATTTTTTTTCACAAAATACGGTGGCCCGTCCGGTTGGTCCCCGTTGTCAGGTGGAGAAATAATTATTTTGCACGCAATAAGGAGGCACTTCCTTGCTGCGGCCGTGGACCCAGCTGTCGGCCTCTCCACGTATAGTACTCTTCTGATGGAAGTCGTTCCTTGATAACATTGACCACGCCGCGCCGAGAGCACCAAGGCGGTAGACGACGGCAAGGCCTAGGAAGGGGACGACGCGGAGCCGGGGAAGATGCGGCAGTGGAAGCCCGCGCGAAGAGGAGAGGAGTACGAGGGTTCACTGGTTCGGCTACGGTGTGAGGCTGACGTCGCCGCAGGGCCTGGCCAGCGGTGGGAATAGTAGGGGCGGTGAGGCCTCCGTGGCAGCATAGCCGGCCACGGGAGGCAGGAGCATGCGGCACGACCGGCGCTGCTTTGGGCGGCTCGAGCAAGAAGACCAGAGGTTAAAGAAGCACTACGGTCGTTGGATGGACATCGTACGGTCACTGGAGCTAGAATCGTTCATATTGACTAAGTTGACAAAGCACTCTGTCCCAGTCAAGTTAGTAGGCCCACAAGTCAGCCTCCCACCAAGGTGGGTCCCAACTAGCAGGGGGAGTATTCATTTTTTTGTGCGTAATAAGGAGGCACTTTCGGTGGGTCCGAGCTAACAACAGGGGGAACATTTTTTTGCAAAATACGGTGGCCCGTCCGGTGGGTCCCAGCAGTCAGGGGGAAATGTTTTTTTTGCCAAATACGGTGGCCCGTCCGGTGGGTCCCTGCTGTCAGGTGGAGGAACAATTATTTTCCACATAATAAGGAGGCACTTCGTTGCGGCTGCCGTGGACTCAGCTGTCAGCCTCTGCTCGTACATGACTCTTTCGATGGAAGTCGTTCCTTGACCACGTTGACCACGCCGCGCCGAGAGCACCAGGGCGGTGGACGACGGCGAGCGGCGAGGCCTAGGAAAGGGACGACGCGGAGCTGGGGAAGACGTGGCGGTGGGAGTAGTAGGGGGCGGTGAGGCCTCCGCGGCAGCACAGCCAGCCACGAGAGGCAGGAGCAGGCGGCACGACCGGCGCTGCTTTGGGTGCCTGGAGCAAGAAGACCAGAGGTTAAAGAAGCACTACGGACGTTGGATGGACATCGTACGGTCACTGCAGCTAGAATCGTTCATATTGACTAAGTTGACAAAGCCCTTGGTACGCGTCAACTTAGTACACCCATAGGTCAGCTTCCGAAACGGTGCGCCCAGATGTCAGGGGAGGAATAATTTTTTGAGCAGGTGAAGCTAGAATATCCGAGATTGAAGAAGAAGCACGGCATCCGTTGGATGGACATCCAACGGCCACTGCTACTAGAACCGTGTGTTGACTATAATAAGTTGGCAAAGCCTTGCACACGTGTCAACTCTTTTTAGGGGACGCGTCAACTTAGTAGGCCCACAAGTGTGTGGCAGAGAACTTATAGCCCATTCACGATTTGTAAGAATGTACAACCCATTTTTGAATTCTAATGGAATTTACTACAGCCCATTTACAGTTTGTTAAAAGTACATCCCATTTTTTAGCTAGGACAACGATTAATAATTTCAACCAACCATTCAAGACAGAATTCAATAAAATTTCCCACATTTTATTGGGATCCAAAATATTTTTATCCCGAAATTTCTAGTCATATTAAATATAAATTTGTATTACGTAAAAATCTAACGAAACATTGCGCGCGCAACAATTAAAAATTAAGATTGTCAAAATCCATAAATAATATTTTATAAACTAATTTCGTGCTTGGTGCATTTTTTTTATAGTTACTGCCCAGATTTTATAATTACATCCCATTTATTATTTTTAAAGCCCATTTTTCTGTTAAGCCTAATGCATCCCTCCTTGGAAAGTTTTGCAGCCTAGCGGGGCGGAGAATAACAAGTTGACCTTGCGTGGGTATTCCTCAAAAAAACTTATAGCTGGGCTAGCCATTTTCATCTTGAAAAAAATTAATATCTGGGCTAGATATCCGTCCTGGGCTAGATGGGCCGCAGCCCGCCCAGTTAATACCCTGCTCTCCTCTGAACAACAATGAAAACATCACCAAGAAAAACTCTGCAGTGCTCACGCCTCAAAAACACAAATACTGCACGAGCTGCTTGGTCCCAGCTGTCGGCCGCACCTTGTGCAATTCTCTCATTTATATTGACTACATAGGTTGACAATGGTGTGGGACCGTGATGTCAGGAAACCAGGAGGAAGCAAAAGTAAATATAGTTGTACATAATAAGGAGGCACTTGAGTACGTACGGCTATGGACATAGTGGGTCCCTACTGTCAACCAGTCAAAATAAAGTCATCTCCTGAATCCTCATGTTCATTGACCATGTTAACAATGCTCAGCGACACGGCGAGCGCAACAACTTGAAAGACGACGGAGAGGGCCTCGTGGGCCCTACGGATGGTCTGATACAGCACCCGTTGCTCATCCAGGAAGCCAGGATCATCATAAACCTATGAGCACCTTCGAGAGATTGAGACGACATGAAACGGTAAGGCCACGCTTGGGAGCTCTGGTTTGTTTCACACCTGTATTAAGATACAAGTGTAATTTACTCGTCGTCGGAAACAACGCGTAAAATACAGGCGTAATGAAACCGAGGGCCCGAGGTCTGTAAGAAAAACCGGCGGGTTACGCATGTAATTTGAGAGACCGGTGTATATTTTACTAGTCAAAATCGACCAACCAAGCGCTTCGCCCGAGACCATCTGTTTTTATTTACAAGCGTCTGTTTAACAAGCGGTTTTGGTTGGAAAATGACGATCCAATCACGGCCTAAGATAATGAGTTGGTCGTAAGATCATATGGTTTCACGTCTAACCTACCCGACTTGTCGTATAGGCTATGAATGAAACATAAGATGATGAACTTCTTAAGCGCGGAAACAATAGAAGAGGACGATCTTACTAACAAGCAAATCACTGGCATTAGATCGACATGCAAAACAATACGAAGCATTATTCTCAGGAGGCATGGTGAACAGCTCGTGATGCCGCATGCCACAACATTCCAAGATCAACTTTGCAATCAAACACAAGGCCTGGCATTACATAGACAATATTCAGAACAAACTCTTAAAATATCTTACATAAGTCAACATTCATGTGACTACACATCTCAGTAGAGTAAATGTTTACTTCTGAACTGAAGACAGGAATAGGAAAAATGATCGACGTTGCTCACGGCAAAGGGCATCCCACACAAAAATATCAAATGCATGTCTTCTGGCTAACATCAATGAGCAAAAATTGACAAGGTTTTCCAATTCCAATATATTGAACTAATGTTAACTTTGACAAGCTTTTTCCATTCAAAATATGTAATGCCTATGATTGTGGTACGGGCAGGGTTTGTCATCAGTTTGTCATCTGATAGTCCGGTGGCTCAAGGTGACGACGAATGATTGGAGAACCATTCGATGTATTGTGCATGATGAAGTATTATTATGGAGGACACGAACCATCTTAACATTTTGTGCA
The DNA here is from genome assembly GCA_032464435.1 of Aegilops umbellulata. Taxonomy (NCBI): domain Eukaryota; kingdom Viridiplantae; phylum Streptophyta; class Magnoliopsida; order Poales; family Poaceae; genus Aegilops; species Aegilops umbellulata. The sequence goes on from CP136058.1 coordinate 83,016,120, forward strand.
GTTCCACTAAAATCAAGCTGAGCATCCCTGTGGATTTCGTATTTATATGCTGCCAGAAAACAAAGACACATCAGCACACACATGAATATTAGCCCTAGTGTCAACCCACCAATCGGTGGACTAACAAACTGAAAGTACGGTAAACAGATTACCATACCCAGATGCCCCATCATTGTTGCTTAGAGTGACATTGACATACTTGGAGTCCTGTCCTGGCTTCTTGGTACTTGTTTGGGCACTTGTTTGCCCAGTGTTCCTCCGAACCACAAGTAAAGCAACCATATCTCTTTTTGTCTTTCTTCTTACCCCTCTTAATGGCCGATGCTGGCAGCACCCTTCAAACATATAGTCCGGTGGCTCAAGGTGACGACGAATGATTAGAGAACCATTCGATGTAATGTGCATGATGAAGTATTATGGAGGACACGAACCATATGGACATTTTGTGCAGTTCCACTAAAATCAAGCTGAGCATCCCTGTGGACATCGTATTTATATGTCGCAAGAAAACAAAGACATAGCAGCACACACAGGAATATTGGCCCCAGTGTCAACCCACCAATCGGTGGACTAACAAATTGAAAGTACGGTAAACAGATTACCATACCTAGATGCCCCATCATTGTTGCTTAGAATGACATTGGCAGATTTGGTGTCCTGTCCTGGCTTCCTGTACTTGTTTGGGTACTTTTTGCCTAGTGCACTCCACGTGTTGTAGAGTTTCCTATGTGCTCTTTGCAGACTAGTCATGTCACCAGCGTCTACTAATACTCTGTAAAGCTTCTTGATCATTCCTTGTGTAATGTAGTGCAAACAGTGACTACTTCTTTCTGCAAAGTGGTAAGACCAACTGGACCCACTAATGCAGCAGTTTGCCTTGGACACATTGGATCCTTTTGTGCAGTTCAACTAAAATCAAAGTCGGAATAACAATCCCTGTAAGCAACAAAAGGTATAAGGGAAAAATTACTGAGAAATAACGGTTGATGACTTGTACTCCCAGAAGAAAAACATCTACTGATCTACCTTATCTTAATGGGAAACAAAGCAGGAGAGTAGCAATTGTCAATCAGTGTGATTCATTCATATTAACTGAGACATTATCTTAACAATGCCTTGTTTCAACATGTATAAAGAACAACAAAGCAGAAAAGTATTATTCCTAAAACAATGCGACTGATTCATTTTAACAGAGACATTATCTTAACAATACCTTGGTTAAACATGTAGAAATAACTACAAAGCAGGATAGTATAATTTGTAAAACACTTTAACTGATATATAATAACAGAGACATTATCTGAACAATACATTTCTTAAACATGTACTCCAGCCGATCCCTAACAGAAATGGTACTCCCGCCGATCCCTAACAAGTGTTGCAGTTCTGAACTAAGATTCAGTAGTTAATTCTGAGGAAAGTCGATACTGACCTTTCAAGACCACGATTTGAAACAACTCGTGAGGAATACCTCAGAGAGATCTCAATACATATATGGAAATCCGGTCTCATTTTGTGCAGTTCCACCAAAATTAAGCGAAGCAAAATGTCGCAATAGCAACAAGTTGAATAAATATCCCTTTTTTAATAGAGGTAAAAAAGGAATCAATTACTGGCCAATAAAGGAGGATGAAACATGTGGCCACAAAAATAGTAACCCCGCCAATCCTTAACAAGTGTTGCAGTTTTGAAATAAGATTCAGTAGTTAATTCTAAGAGTGGCATTGCTTAATTTTACCGGCGACATTAGATTAATAAAAAGCATAAACATTTCCAGGGAGAGTGGGCGCAACAACAACATGTGCTTCCATCTACTTATAAAGGGGGTGATGCAGAGTTTGTTGTAACAAAGCAACAAGCATAATGTCTGGGTTGGTCCCATTTTTGTTCCCTACTTAATGGGAAAAGACAGCAATACAATAGCTTCAATTCAACATTTATTTAAAACAGTACCAATACAAGTAGCACAGCATCTCAAAACACACTGCATGATCATGTGGATGAAGGCAAGTACCAACCTGTCATGACGCACAGAAGATCATGTACGAATCTGCCAACACGAATAGGAAACCCAATCTCGTTTTGTGCAGTTACTCTGAAATCAAGTAAAGTCGCCGGTGTGACATTTGAGTTTGCTATAGAAACAAGTTGAATAGATATCCCTGATTTAGCAGTGGCAAAAAAGGAAACAATTACTGCCAATAAAGGAGGATGAAACATGCGGCCACAAAAAGAAGCATCTACCTTATCTTGATGGAAAACAAAGTATAGGACAGTAGCATTTCTAAAACGGTTGCATTGATTCATATTAACAGAGAAATTCTCTTTAAATAGTTCAGTAGTTAATTCTGAGAGTGGCATTGCTTAATTTTACCATCAGCATTAGATTAAGAAAAAAGCATAAACAGTTCCAGGGGCGAGTGGGCGCAACAACACCATGTGCTTCCATCTACTTATAAAGGGGGTGATGCAGAGTTTGTTGTGACAAAGCAACAAGCATCATGTCTGGGTTGGTACCATTTTTGTTCCCTACTTAATGGGAAAAGAGAGCAATACAATAGCTTCAATTCAACATTTATTTAAAACAATACCAATACAAGCAGCACAACATCTCAAAACACACTGCACGATCATGTGGATGGGACATGGGACATGCCAGCACCATGTGCGTCCACACGTATAAATGGGTGATGCAGAGTATGTAGCCAAGCAACATATCTGCGTTGGTCCCATATTTGTTCTCTTTGAAACTTTTTCCGGTGTGAGGGCAGCAAATCTAGTCCTGCACAAACTATCCGACCCCCCAGTTTCTTTCCCTTTTCAACAAAGAGTGCGGTTCCTTACAGATGTGTGTATTGGGTTACCCCCTTTTTCCCTTTTCGACCAACAAAGCGGATGGGTAGCTAGTCTATACTACTTTCCCTCCCTCCTTTCCTCATTGAACCACGTCCTAGATTTATGCTCCACCCCACCGCACCCTTCTTTCCTCTTTGAACCAAGACCTAGATTCAACTACATAATCAAAAAAGATCAGCATGCAGCTAGACCAATGACGGTTTCAAAGAAACCTATACATTAGGGTCGTCGGGATGTGGCAAGGTGTGCGGCGGGAGGCCGGATCTGCTCGCACTACGTACGACAGCGAGGAAGAAGGGGTCGGTGGTCCTCCCGCACAGGCGTTGGGTGGAAGAGAAAAGCGCAGCCGGCAGTGGATTGCCTCCCTCGCCGAAGGCTATAGAGTGAACGTTGCACCTCCTCCCCTTCCCGATGCGATGGGATCCGGACGCCTCCTTTGCCAGCTGTCTGTGAGGGGGGTGAGAGAGACAGAGGACACAACGCAGTCTTGTTTAGATCTGGTGAAGAGGGTGAGAGACAGTGAATATAGAAAACCCTAGCAAAGTAACGCTGAGCCTCCAGCGTATATATATATATATATATATATATATATATATATATATATATATATATATATATATGTATGTATGTATGTGTGTGTGTGTAGTGCGGCGAGAGTGTGGAGAGTGCAAACCCTAGCGAACAAGCGCTGAGGCTCCAGCTTATAAAAATACTATACTACGGACTGAGCTCCGGTGCCTTAACTACACCTGCTTTTGGCTGTATGACAGGTGGGCCAGCCACATTTTGGGCCCACCTACCATAAACCCAAAGGCAGGTGCACTAAAGTCAATGAAGCTGCGTCCATATAGTACTCGTGTATACGGCTAATATATAGTGGAGTGGTTTTCTTATTCTCTCCATAACAATCATTTTAAATTGTGTAAGTACGAAACGAAACTCTTTATTTAATGTACCAGTGAAGAAAACTACTACTCCATCTGTTCCTAAATATTTGTCTTTCTAGAGATTTCAACAAATGACTACATACGGAGCAAAATGAGTGAATCTACACTGTAAAAAATGTCTATATACATCCATATGTGGTAGTCCATTGCAAACCACTTGAAAGACAAATATTTAGCAACAGAGAGAGTACTTCCGATGAACTAACGATCCACGCCTCCTGGTTGCACTTCCTGTCCTTCATGTGCGGTACACTACCCTCCCTTAAGTGAACAACCACACATGCGCCAAATTATCGGAAACGTGTGATTGTGTGTACAAATAAAGAATTTTAATTTCAATTATTGGAAAGGTTTGAGAGTATGTACAGTTTTCCCTCTCTAATAATTATGGTTTGTTGTGTTCGGCCTAAATTTGGTCAAACTTTACAAAGTTTGACTTCAGTCAAATCTAATATGCGGAGTAAATAAAAATGGAGGGCTACTACGTCCATCCGGGTTTTTAGTCCACACCATTTTATTAATCAAAGTTAATAGCTGGACAAATAAAATTACAGGGGAGCTGGAGAGAAAGTTGTGAGAAGGCTTAGAAATCAATACGAAACTTATGCTCTTAGTACCAACGTCGATCCTTCTTCGAGGAAACATTTGGTTCATAGCCAATTGTGTGATAAAATTGCACCAACGTGAAAGACGACTGCGTCTCCAATGCAACCAAGGTGAACTGACAAAGGATATCATCTTTGTGGTTAACAAGCAAAGAGCACTGATGGAAGACAGCTTGTTTTTCATTGAAAATCGATCAGCTTCACCAGCCGACGCAACCATGAGGCGCAACCATGAGCATCGATAGGTCATCGTGGTGATGCATCATCCATTTGGCATCAAGTTTGGGTGAGGCACCTATGAAGTTTGACAAATCCTCACTGTGGTCTGTTTCTTCTCAGTAGTCAAGCTCGAGGAAGGAAGAACCACGTGGCATATGACTGTGAGGCGGAGCAATAATGGCCATCCAATTTTGTGTAGTTCCACTAAAATTGAGGAAGACATGCCCGGGTATGGAGATACGCATCGCTGTTTCCAAAAATAAAAAAAGGGATATAGTGTTGTTACTTTGTTTTACAAGATTAACAATGACATCTCAATTGTCAATAAGAATTATGAAAAGTACACCAACAAACAGAAGCATCATGATTATCTTGATGGGAACTAAACCAGGATACCCGAGAAAAAAAGCATTTCTTCATTTAACCAGTGATAGTATTAGATTAGCAGCAGCAATAGGAGCATATGGACAATGACCACACAACCACCATTACTTTTTGTCGAAACAACATGTATACCTCCACCGAGGCATAAATCAGGACAAATTTTCGAGTGGCATTTCCTCTATAATAGTAGGTGATGTTGGACCAGCCGACGAACCCTAGCTACTATACATGGGGAGCTGGGGAGTAGTCGCATAGAAGAAAACCCGCATGTAGCGACCTGGGGAGCTAGATCAGTACAAGAAGTTATACCTCAGGTGGGCGAGATGTCGCTTAGGCGGGCGGGTGGGATCTGCTCACACGACGGAAGCGAACAAGGGTGCGGAGGACCTTTGTCCATGCCAGCGCCGGCTCCGAGAGGATAGTGCGCATCGGCTTCCTCCATCGCCGTTGGCGACAACATCAACGCTGCACCTCCTAACCTCCCGCAGCGGACGGGATTCGGTCGGATCTGTGACCACCAGTGAGGAGAGAGATAGTGTGGACACTGTCATCTTGTTTTGATATGGAGAGGGTGAGAGAGCGAGACGCGAGAAACTCTATCGATCAAGAGGCTATAATGTAGTAAAACAATCTCTCCATAGCAGTGGTTTTAAATAGAATACGCGCGTTCCCGGAAAAAAGAAATGAAAACTGGCGGACAATTTTTTAACGTACCAAGAAAGAAAACTCGATCAAAAACACACCCCCGCTTCCAGGTCACGAGAGTCGCCGCGCACACACACGTACAAATAGACATGCATATCCGTGTTTACGTAAAATTCCATTTCCATCTCCATCTCCAATCATATTTGTCCAACTGGCACATTATTTACGTTGTTAATTATATACACAACAATATTAACATACAACATCTCTTGTTTGCGGGCGCTCGGACCGCTGCCGCGGCCGCTCCTGACCAACCCGAACCCTCTTCATCACCCGCGTGTGCTTCCCACCCGAAACGGTCAGTGCCGCATTCATGCCCGGCCAGAGCGGACGTGACCTCTCACTGGCGCCGGCATTGAAGCGGCGCACTGGCCGAGAGAGCTTCGCCCGCGCCGCTTCCTGGTGCACGCGACTGCTCCGTGTTCAAAGGTCGCAATAGCCGGCCACAACATGCATGTAAAAAGTTCTTGGGAGTCCGTGCTACAGCTAGCTGTCCTCCCCCAACTCGTCAATCTCTTCCAGTAGTACTAGTACTCCATGGCGCGATCCATCGACAAGCAGGCGGGAATGTTATCGTATACTTGGTTTGCGGTGAGTGGCATGCCGAGCGACCATGTGGGGTCGAGCCGTGGAGGAGGGTGAGACACGAACGCGACAGCCGTGATTTAAACATTGGTTTTGCTCGATGGCGTTATCCAACGAAACGAAACGTTGGTTTCTCTCCGTTTCCATTTTTCTCCGGAAAAACGGAAACTTTCCACTCTATTTTCATTCCTACTCCAAGGTTGCCCCGTTACAACATTCCATCAAATACAAAGGAAAACTAACACGCATGCTGATGCTTCTCAATGATTCACAGATCATAGCCAATATTTACTTCACAACTAAAGACAAAAGTTGTGAGAGCGTGTACGAAAGAAAAACTACTGATGGGGTCACTATGACTTAAACACTAAACCCTAAGCAGGATTTAATTTCCTGGCTAGGTAGAACCTGTCGAAGGAAAGATGGCTGGCACCCTCGGATCATACGATGCTTTTGTGCAGTTCCACTAAAATCGAGCTGAGCATCCCTGATGGCAAAGATATTGAAGAAGTGTGATTAGAATAATAGTACTGGCACTAGTTCATGAGACATAAACTCATCACAAGTAGAAGCCGGTAGAAGTAGAGAAATATCAACATGGAGATGGAGCTACGTGGGGAGCTGCGGCAGTGGAGCAAGCTGGCTCCAAAAGGAAGATTGACTACCTGGGACATCGGGCTGTAGCTAGAAGGGCGGTTGGGACGCGGCATCGGCCCATACCGCGGTGGCCCCCGATTGGGACGCACCGACTGTGGATTTTCTCCCTCGCCGATGTTGTCGCATATACGCAGAACATTGTTCCCTTCCCCCAGCTGCGGGATCAGGCCGGATATGTGACCACCGGTGTGGCCACCGTCGTTCTATGCTTGTGAAGAGAGCAACCCAAGCAAGCAGGCTTGTAGCTTAGGCTCCTGCTATTGTATATATAGTGTTTTTCTTTTTCTCTCCACATCAACCATTTTATATTGCGTACGTGTCATTGAAGAGTGAAATGATGGTTGCTTCTTCCGACTAACTTACTGTGTGATTTGACTGCTCCTTTAGTGGCCCCTACACGTACTCCCCCTACGTGTATGCATTAGTCACACATACACATGTATGCAAAAACGCGCGCGACGCCCTAATGCATGCATGTTCGAGCAAACGAGGAACACACACGGTCACGCTCAAGTGCTCAACCTACACGTGCATGCACACACATACTCAGCCTGGGTGAGCTAGTGACCGTATAAACACCGGAAAATGTATATATTGAGCGCAATGAGCATATTATGAAGTCCACTTACCGTATTTTTACAAATATACAGTGACATACAGTGTATTTATCTCGTTTGAAATTAAGCCATATTAACCGGAGAGGAGGCAGTATGGACTAGCATTACTTTGTTGTGTACCGTCAACTTGCCGAACGAGGAGAAGCTTGCAGGACGGGAGAAGCTTGCGCACGGTGGCTCGCAGGACAAGGAGAAACTTTTGACTAATGCAAGTTGTCCTTCGCTCAGGCGGTGGACGTGCAATAGTTAATTCGGTGTCAGATTGCCAGAAGCATACACTATACTAGTACTATTATTGTTGCACTTCCCGAAGAGGCGAACAACCAAGTGCAAAGTTTACTAGTACTAGTACTACTACTATAGTCTATAGAGGTACTATACTAGTACTAGGAACCGGATGGAGGAGCGTCTGCACTCTTATTATATTTTTAAAATGTGATAAAGCAATCTTCAACACATTTGGTTCTCTTCGAGGGTTCTCGCATGTGATAATGGAAGTTGATTGCATGGAACACTCGCCACAATTCTCTCTTAATTCTGGATCATATCCTGTTACAAATAGGAGCGCTCGGTAATATTTCCTCTTTTTTTTGTTATTCAACATGTAAACAGGTTAGCAAACCTTGCGGCGCATCTTTGTGCGAACCATGCTTGCCGCACTTTGAATGTGGCCGAGAGCTGGCTTGATGAAACACCTCGCTTCCTACTTCTTTTTTTGCGGGGTACCTCGCTTCCTAGTGACCAGTGTCTTGGCTCATCGTCCTAAGAATGCTTATATAGGAATAAAGCTCTCTCATTTACCCACAAAAAATATTAAGCCATATTAACCGGAAAGGAGGGAGTATGGACTAGCACTACTTGTTGGTGTGTCCCGTCAACTCGCAGAACGAGGAGAAGCTTGCAGGACAAGGTGAATCTCGCTTACGCCTTTTGACTAATGCAACATACCCTCGCCCAGGCGGTGGACATGCATCAGCTCATTCGGTGTCAGATTGCCAGAGGCATACACTGTAGTACCAAACATGTGGAGTACCATCATTGTTCGACTTCATGAAGAGGCGAAGAGCCAAGCGCAAGGTTTAGTAGTACGAGTAGTACTATTACTAGAACCGCATGGTGGAGCATATGTACTCTTATTTTTCTTAATCTCTGATAAAGTACACATTTTTTCCAGAGAAGGGCGGAAAATAGCAGCCCAACATGTAATGATGATATCGATCAACCATGCTCGAATATATCTTGGCCTCTGTGCGAGGCCTTCTGTGTGTTCTCACTCGTCGTTTCTCTCAAGGAATGGCGGGTTGGCCATTTTTCCGTCAATTGAGATCGGTTTGCTCAGACTTCGGTCCCACATGTCAGTGATATGCCAAGAGGAGGTGCGTTGACCGACTGGCCATACGTGTACTTGGTTTTGCACCTTCATACTACTCCTCCCTCCATCACAGTTTATAGGACGCGCTTCATTGTGATGCATTTCTCTCAATGCATTTCCACCACCAGAGACTTTATACGCATTTGGTTTAATGCTCAATTAATTAGGGCATGGTAACCGCAATTTTCTCTCGATGTAGTACTACAAAGTGGAGTAAGTGCATGCATGTGTGTACCCGGGGTGGAAGCACTGCATGCATGTGTGTACGCATTATTTCCTCTAGTAATAGACACCGTGCTATAACTACCAATGCTATTTTTCAGGCTAATCGCTAGTCGCATTGGTCCCAGAGATTTTCTCTTTTTCTGAAGCGCGCTCTATAAACAGTGAGGGATGGAGTAGTATGAGTGGATTCAAAGAAGAGCGTATTGACGGTTGCTTCTTCCGAGAAACTTACAGTGGGAAAGGTGGGGCTTATGATTTGACTGCTCATTACTCACTATTAATGCAGCGCAACGACCGACCCGAGTCTCCCATGCGGCTGTGCACTACCCCCTCGGTTCTTAAATATACTCCTGTGTATTTGCCTTTCTAGAGATTTCAATGAGTGACTACTCAAATATTTGTCTTTTTAGAGATTCAAATGGACTACTACATACAGATGTATATAGACATATTTTAGATTGTAGATTTACTCATTTTGCTCCGTATGTAGTCACTTGTTGAAATCTCTAGAAAGACAAATATTTAGGAACGGAGGGAGTACACATACAAAGCAAAATGAGTGAATCTACACTCTAAAATATGCCCATTTGAAATTTGTAAAAAGACAAATATTTAGGAACGAAGGAGTATAATTTTGTGCATGGCACATGGACCCGTATGCCGAAGAGGCTTCTGGCAATGCTATCAAGCTTCCAGCATTTGTTTACATAATTGACGTTCTACACAAATAATTTTCCAGCGACATGAAATTGTACAATGGTGTGAGCTTTCAGCTTTTGTTTCGTGTGTCTTGCCATCGATGCTCTTTCGGAAACAATTAAAAACTAGCTTCCTTGCTAATCAGAGCTAATATTTACATCACAACTGAAGACAAAGTTGTGAGAAGGTGTTAAATTAAAATTAATCCATGCTTTCATTGGCAGCAACGTCCACCCAGCTCTGTCTAAATCAACAAGGCATGTTGGGAAGAAAAGTAGCTGTCTGGAGCATGCAACATTCCGATCATTTTGTGCAGTTCCACTAAAATAGAGCCGAGCGTCCCTGTTCCAAAGATATTAAGTGTGATTACGATAATAGAGGACTCTCATGAAACAATAAACACACAAATAGAAGACGGTCACCTTTGCAGTCTCTCTGAAGACTAACTAGTTGGAGAAGATTAGGCTCGGAGTTGGATGAGGAGGATAGAGCAAAACCAATCTCCCTTTGTGCAGTCGCACTGAAATGTAGAGACATTGCCCCAGGTGACATTTTGGTAGAACTGCACAAAACACTCTTAAGAAAAAAGTGATTTGTGCAGTTCACCAAAAGGTCGCAATAGCAACAAGGTGAAATGGATAGCCCTATTTGCAAAAAAGAGGTAGAAAGGAATCAATTACTGGCCAATAACAGTTGATGACACATCTGACGACAAAAAGAAGCATATTCCTTGTCCTAAGGGAAGATAACAACACGTTGTGTTTTTCTAAAACGGTGTGAGGACGAGATTGCAATATGGAAAGTATGCCGGACGAGCTACGTTTTGGGCAAAGAACTATGGAAGATCCATATGCAGCGACGTGGGAAGACGGGCAGTGGAGCAAGGCCAGAGGGGATACGTGGAGGTAGTCGGGATGTAACTAGGTGCGCGGCGGCGGGCGGAATCTGCCTGTACTGCGGTAGCGAGCAGGTGGCATAGGCCTTACCACGCCGGAGCTTGGTCAGAGAGAATGTCGTGTACCGCAGATCAGGACAAGCTGCCTCGGCACCGTCGAAAGGAGAAACGATGCACGTCCTCCCTTTCCGCCGGTGGACGGGATGCAGCCGAATTAGTGACCAACGGTGAGAGAGAGAGAGAGAGGCCACCGCAGCCTTGAGTGAGATACTCTGAAGAGAGACAAACCAGGCAGGCAGGCTCCATTGTATATAGTGGAGCGGACTACCTTTTTCTCCATAAAAATCGTTTTATATTCTCTGTACGTGCCATTGAGCGATATAACTTTATTTAAAAATAACGCGCCAGTGCATCAAGTCGAACTTTGTTTCGTGCACGCGTGGCACACGACCTCCGTAGGTAAACAATAGCTACACGCGTTCAAATTAGCACGTGGGCTGCCATTTCGTACAGCAATCAGCTCCACCGTGTACCGACGCGGGTGTGGCTGGGCACGAAGCATGAGTGCGTGCACGGTGCTCCTATTCTCTTCTTGTATACGTACACCACCTACATGGGGTTGTGTGAGAGAGATACAAACGTAGAGATATATTGTGTGTGGGTTCGTGAGAGTTTTTTTTGGGGGGGGGTGGGGTCAATCAAAAAATGTAACATATGCAATGTGTGTGAAATAGAGTCCTGGATATATCATATATATAGAGGGGGCGATCCACGAGAAGAGAGTGGATGTATCATCGTGTCGGTGTGGAACGACACCTATGGGATCACACTGATCATGCTGCAATTAAATACCTGATGGAAAAGAAGGATGCTACAAGAATTTGATTTGCATATTGTTGATAGAAAGGGAGCTGAGAACCCCATTGCAGACAACTTGTCTAGGTTAGAAAATGTTCTTGATGACCCACTACCTATTGATGATAGCTTTCCTGATGAACAATTAAATGTCACAAGTAGTTCTCGTAGTACTACTTGGTATGCTGATTATGCTAATTACATTGTTGCTAAATTCATACCACCTAGCTTCACATACCAACAAAAGGAAAAGTTCTTCTATGATTTGAGACATTACTTTTGGAATGACCCACATATTTATAAAGAAGGATTAGATGGTGTTATTAGACGTTGCGTACCTGAGCATGAACAGGAACAGATCCTACGCAAGTGTCACTCCGAAGCTTATGGAGGACACCACATGGGAGACAGAACTGCACATAAGGTATTGCAATCCGGTTTTTATTGGCCTACTCTCTTCAAGGATGCCCGTAAGTTTGTCTTGTCTTGTGATGAATGTCAAAGAATTGGTAATATTAGTAGACGTCAAGAAATGCCTATGAATTATTCACTTGTTATTGAACCATTTTATGTTCGGGGCTTTGATTATATGGGACCTTTTCCTGCCTCTAATGGATATACACATATTTTAGTTGCTGTTGATTACGTTACTAAGTGGGTAGAAGCTATTCCAACTAGTAGTGCTGATCATAACACTTCTATTGAAATGCTTAAGGAAGTTATTTTTCCGAGGTTTGGAGTCCCTAGATATTTAATGACTGATGGCGGTTCACATTTTATTCACGGTGCTTTCCGTAAAATGCTTGCTAAGTATGATGTTAATCATGGAATTGCATCTCCTTATCACCGACAGTCTAGTGGTCAAGTAGAATTGAGTAATAGAGAGCTCAAATTAATTTTGCAAAAGACTGTCAATAGGTCTAGAAAGAATTGGTCCAAGAAACTTGATGATGCATTATGGGCCTATAGAACTGCATATAAAAATCCTATGGGTATGTCTCTGTATAAAATGGTATATGGAAAAGCATGTCACTTACCTCTCGAACTAGAACATAAGGCCTATTGGGCTATTAAAGAGCTCAACTATGATTTCAAACTTGCCGGTGAAAAGAGGTTATTTGATATTAGCTCACTTGATGAATGGAGGACCCAAGCTTATGAAAATGCCAAGTTGTTTAAACAAAAAGTCAAAAGATGGCATGACAAAAGAATACAAAAGCGTGAGTTTAATGTAGATGATTATGTATTGCTATACAACTCTAGTTTAAGATTTTTTGCAGGAAAACTTCTCCCTAAATGGGAAGGCCCCTACGTTATCGAGGAGGTCTACCATTCCGGTGCTATAAAAATCAACAACTTCGAAGGCACAAATCCGACGGTGGTAAACGGTCAAAGAATCAAACATTATATCTCAGGTAATCCCATAAATGTTGAAACCAATATTATTGAAACCGTAACCCCAGAGGAATACATAAGAGACACTTTCATAACGTTTCAGACTCCGAAAAGGAATAGGTATGTGGTACGGTAAGTAAACCGACTCCAAAACAATTTTTAAGGCAATCTTTCTCCGTTTTGGAATATTTAGAAAAATAGAAAAATAAGTAGCAGTCCGGGAAGGACACGAGGGCTCCACGAGGGTGGAGGGCGCGCCCTACCGCCCTGGGCGCGCCCCCCTACCGCGTGAGCACCTCATGTGCCTTCCAGACTCCGTTTTGTTGCACGATACGTATTTTGGTTGGTAAAAATTCATTATATATTCTCCCGAAGGTTTTCACTCCCGTATCACACAATTATCCTCTGTTTTCATTTCGAGTTGTCCCGCTGCAGATTAGATCAACATGTCTTCCTAGGATTCGGAAGGAGAAAGCTATGTGGATGATTACTTAGCCAATCCTAGGGTCTATGGAGATGTGGAGCACGATGTTTGGACCACGGAGGAAGAAGAGGACTATGAACCCAAGGGGAAGGAGGATACGAGCTCAGATGAAGATGAAGCCCCATTACCTCAACCAGGGGACATGCACGTGGATTTCAAAAAATCAAGTCTCCCTAATAGGGTAAAGAAACCAAAGTTCGAGATTATCCCTTTCCGTCTCTTGCAGGAAAATAAGCAGGGCCTATGCAAAAAGATATTAACCCTGGAGTGGGAGATTGATGATCTGAGGGATCAAAATGCCGTCCTCAAGCACAAATTAAGGGAGAAGTCTATGCCATCAACTAAGTCAACGACACCTCCATCTTCTCCACCGACAAAGAAGGAGGCATAATCACATGAGTATGGGCACTCCCCTTGGCAACTGCCAAGCTTGGGGGAGGTGCCCGGGTATCGTATCACCATCACAACTCCTATCTTTACCATTTTCTTAGTTCGATCCTATTAGTAGTATCTTGATCTAGTTTTGAGTTTTGCTTTATGATCTCTCTATGTAATCGAGTCCGTGAGCTATATAATAAAGATTAGTGTTGAGCCAAGGGCCTGATTATTTTGCCATGATCTTGGGTGAATAAAAGAAAAGAATAAAAAGAATAAAAAGAAACAAAGAGTTCATATTGATCTTATTGAGAGTAATGACTTCACATAGAAAGAGTATGATGATTAAAAGTTGTTGGGAGTTGGCAGACATAGCTTGGTCATCGTTGCAATTAATAGGAAGTAATAAGGAAAGAGAGGTCTCACATATAAATATAGTATCATTGACATCTTTTATGATTGGGAGCACTCATTAAAATATGACATGCTAAAGAGTTGACGTTGGACAAGGAAGACAACGTGATGAGTTATGTTTTCTTATATCTGAGATAAAGTATGTTGTCATGGATCCTCCAACATGTTGAGCTTGCCTTTCCCCCTCATGCTAGCCAAATTCTCAGAACCAAGTAGAGATACTAGTTGTGCTTCCCAATACCCTTAAACCAGTTTTGCCATGAGAGTCCACCATATCTACCTATGGATTGAGTAAGATCCTTCAAGTAAGTTTTCATCGGTGCAAAGCAATAAAAATTGCTCTAAATATGTATGATTGATAGGTGTGGGAGAAATAAGCTTTATACGATCTTGTGATGTGGAAGTAATAAAAGCGACATACTGCATAATAAAGGTTCATATCACAAGGGGCAATACAAAGTGACGTTCTTTTGCATTAAGATTTTGTGCATCCAACCATAAAAGCGCATGGAAACCTTTGCTTCCCTCTGCTAAGGGCCTATATTTTATTATTATCTTCTACCTTATGCAAGAGTCATGGTGATCTTCACCTTTCCTTTTTCATTTTATCCTTTGGCAAGCATAGTATGTTGGAAAGATTCTGATATATGTACCTAATTGGATGTAGGGGAGCATGAGTTATTATTGTTGACATTAACCTTGAGGTAAAAGGTTGTGGGGCGAAACTATAAGCCCCTATCTTTCTCTTTGTCCGATTAAAACTCCGTAACCACCAGTATTGCGTGAGTGTTAGCAATTATGAAGGACTAGATGATAGTTGAGTATGTGGACTTGCTATTAAGATCTAACATAGACTCTTTCTGATGTTACGATAAATTGCAATTGCTTCAATGACTGAGATTATAGTTTGTTGGTTCTCAATAAAGTTTCTGATTCATACTTTTGCTTTGTGTATAGATCATCACTTGAACATAAGAAATCATATGACAATATCCATATATGTTGCTGTTATGAGAATAATCATGATGCCTTCATGTCCGTATTTTATTTTTATCGACGCCTCTACCTCTAAACATGGGGACATATTTATTGTTATCGGCTTTCGCTTGAGGACAAGCGAGGTCTAAGCTTGGGGGAGTGGATACGTCCATTTTGCATCATGCTTTTATATCAATATTAATTGCATTATGGGCCGTTATTTCACATTATGTCACAATACTTATGGCTATTCTCTCTTATTTTACAAGGTTTACATAAGGAGGGAGAATGCCGGCAGCTGGAATTCTGGGCTAGAAAAGGAGCAAATATTAGAGACCTATTCTGCGCAACTCCAAAAGTCCTGAAACTCCACAGAAGTGATTTTCAGAATATATAAAAAAATATCCAGCGGAAGAAGTTCACCAGAGGGGCCCCACCTGGTCACGAGGGTGGGGGGCGCGCCCTACCCCCTGGGCGCGCCCCCTACCTCGTGGGCCCCCTGTTGCCCCTCTTATGCCCATCTTCTGCTATATGAGGTCTTTCGTCGAGGAAAAATTGATAAGCAACCTTTCGGGACGAGACTCCGCTGTCACGAGGCGGAACCTTGGCGGAACCAATCGAGGGCTCCGACAGAACTGTTCTGCTGGGGAGACTTCCCTCCGGGAGGGGGAAATCATCGCCATCGTCATCACTAACGCTCCTCTCATCGGGAGAGGGCAATCTCCATCAACATCTTCATCAGCACCATCTCATCTCCAAACCCTAGTTCATCTCTTGTATCCAATTCTTGTCTCCAAGTCCGGGATTGGTACTAGTAGGTTGCTATTAGTGTTGATTACTTCTTGTAGTTGATGCTAGTTGGTTTATTTGGTGGAAGATCATATGTTCAGATCCTTTATGCATATTATTACCCCTCTGATTATGAACATGTATGTGCTTTGTGAGTAGTTATGTTTGTTCCTGAGGACACGGGAGAAGTCTTGCTATTAGTAGTCTTGTGAATTTGCTATTCGTTCGATATTTTGATGAGATGTATGTTGTCTAGCCTCTAGTAGTGTTATGTGAACGTCGACTACATAACACTTCACCATTATTTGGGCCTAGAGGAGGGCCTTGGGAAGTAATAAGTAGATGATGGGTTGCTAGAGTGACAGAAGCTTAAACCTTAGTTTATGTGTTGCTTCGTCAGGGGCTTATTTGGATCCATATGTTTCATGCTATGGTTAGGTTTACCTTAATACTTTTGTTGTAGTTGCGAATGCTTGCAATAGAGGTTAATCATAAGTGGGATGCTTGTTCAAGTAAGAACAACACCCAAGCACCGGTCCACCCACATATCAAATTATCAAAGTACCGGACGCGAATCATATGAACGTGATGAAAACTAGCTTGACGATATTACCATGTGTCCTCGGGAGCGCTTTTCCTTATATATAAGAGTTTGTCCAGGCTTGTCCTTTGCTACAAAAAGGATTGGGCCACCTTGTTGCACTCTATTTACTTTTGTTACTTGTTGCTCGTTACAAATTATCTTATCACAAAACTATCCGTTACCACTTATTTCAGTACTTGCAGAAAATACCTTGCTGGAAACCGCTTATCATTTCCTTCTGCTCCTCGTTGGGTTCGACACTCTTACTTATCGAAAGGACTACGATAGATCCACTATACTTGTGGGTCATCAGCGGCGTCCTCATCAGTAGAGTCGGTTTCGGCGCCGGCGTCTTTGCCGGGGTACTTCCTTCCCTCTTCAGCCCGGGCGCATCTATCGGCCAGAACGTAGAGCTCAGCCACATCCTTAACCTTGGTTATCGCCAGCTCCTCGCGCATATTGCGATTACGCACGTTCTGATGGAACGCGCTAATCACAGCGGGGGGATGAACGTTAGGGATGTCGTACTGCACCCGGCTGAATCTCTGGATGTACTTGCGTAGGGTCTCCCCTTCCTTCTGGGGAATGATAAGTAGATCACTGGCCTGGCCATGAGCTTGGTGGCCTCCTGTGAAGGCACCAACGAACTCATGGCACAGATCCGACCAAGAAGAAATGGAGTCCACCGACAAGTGCATCAACCAATACATCACATTGGGCTTGAGTGCCAGCGGGAAATAGTTGGCAAGCACCTTGTCGTCGCGAGCCCCAGCAGCCTGCATCGCGATGGTGTAGATGCTGAGGAACTCGGACGGATGGGTCTTGCTAGTGTAATTCTCACCGACGTCGGGCTTGAACGTGCGGTGGGACGGCCACTGGAACTTCCGCAGCTCACGGGTAAAGGCCGGGCAGCCCACCTCGTATGGTAGGCCGCCGAAGCCCCCCGGTGCCAGGTGGTCCATAGCGGGTCCCGCCCACTTGTCCGACTGGCGGCGCGTTTTGCGCCGGCGCTCGACGGTGGTTCGATCGTCCTCGCAAACTCGTTCCCGAAGGACCTGGCGCTGGTCGCGGAGGGTCCGTGGGTCGGACGACGCTATGGAGATGTTATCACAAGAGTTGTCACGACGGGCCGACGCCCGCGGCGGCTGGCGAGGAGGAGGAGAGTGCACCGTGGCCGCAACTCCCCCGGTCCTCCCAGCGGCAGCATGCGGTGGCTCGATGGAGCGCCGACCTGAGGGTCCTTGTCGGTGTCAAAACCGGCGGATCTCGGGTAGGGGGTCCCGAACTGTGTGTCAAGGTCGGATGGTAACAGGAGACAAGGGACACTTTATTTTACCCAGGTTCGGGCCCTCTCGATGGAGGTAAAACCCTACTCCTGCT
Organism: Aegilops umbellulata; assembly: GCA_032464435.1. Classification (NCBI taxonomy): domain Eukaryota; kingdom Viridiplantae; phylum Streptophyta; class Magnoliopsida; order Poales; family Poaceae; genus Aegilops; species Aegilops umbellulata. The sequence goes on from CP136058.1 coordinate 83,034,139, forward strand.
AGATTAATATTGATGATATGGGCAGTACAAGAGTGGATCTACCACGAGATCAAGGAGGCTAAACCCTAGAAGCTAGCCTATGGTATGATTGTGTATGATGATGGTTGTCCTACAGACTACAACCCTCCGGTTTATATAAACACCGGATAGGGTTAGGGTTACACAGAGTCGGTTACAATGATAGGAGATCTCGAATATCCGCACACCTAGCTTGCCTTCCATGCCAAGAAAAGATCCTTCCAGACAGGGGACGAAGTCTTCAACTTTGTATCTTCATAGTCCTGGAGTCCGACTGAAGGTATAGTTCGGCTATCCGAACACCCCCTAATCCAGGACTCCCTCAGTAGCCCCTTAACCAGGCTTCAATGACGACGAGTCCGGCGCGCAGATTGTCTTCGGCATTGCAAGGCGGGTTCCTCCTCCAAGTTCTTCAAGAAGATTATAAACACCACAGAATAGTGTCCGGCTCTGCAAAATAAGTTTCCACATATTGCCATACAGAGAATAATATTAACACAAATCAAATCTGCTGACGTATCCCGCAGTGCGTCATAACACTGCGGCCAAGCCTTCTATATAATCTGTTTTCATTGTTCCACCTCAGCTCGTTTAGCGAGGCGGTTTCCTTGGCACGTCTTGTCGAAGCAGAGATCGTGTGCCCCCCTTTAACGGAATTCTCATTAATAGGGACGTGGGTAACCCAATCGTGCCTATTAGCACGTCTTGCCTTAATTAAAGGCTAATCCAAGACGGTTACGGGGAGGGCGCTTGATATTCTGCCTCTTATAAAGAGACCAAGGCCCTGTTCCCCACTTCTATTCTCAAAACAAGCTCGCCCGTCACCTCGAGTTCCAGCACCCTAGGCTTCCAGATTCCGAGCGCACCGGATCTTCGACAATGTCCGGCTCCGACCTCCAAGGCCGATGGATGCCCTCCTCTGTTACGGAGGAGGACGTATCAAGATTGAGGGAAGCTAGATTCCTGACCAGGGAGATTCCACACAGGCTGCCTGTTCAAGGACAGGTGATCCCTAGCCCTCAGCCCGGCAAGAGTGTGGTATTTATATCCCACTTCCTTCGCGGATTAGGCTTCCCCGTGGATCCTTTTGTAAGGGGGCTGATGTTTTATTATGGGCTGGAATTCCACGACTTAGCTCTGGAGTCCATCCTCCATATCTCCTCATTCATAGTTGTGTGCGAAGCGTTCCCCCATGTTACCCCTCACTTCGGACTGTGGCTCAAGACCTTCAAAGTAGAACCGAAGATAATCGAAGGGCGTCACACAGAGTGCGGAGGCGCTGCTATAAAAAGAAATGCCGACGCTCCATGGCCCGAGGGCGCTTTTCAAGAGGAGCTTGGCTTATGGCAACAGGAGTGGTTCTACATCACTGCTCCTCGGGGCACCACGTGGGTGGCGCCTCCGGCCTTCCGCTCGGGTCCCCCACCACGGTTAGCATCGTGGACTAACACGGGGTTAGATCGGGGCTTGCCCAAAGACGTTCCTCTGCTGCATGGCCGCATTAAGGATCTCTTGAAGGGAGAATTCGACCTGGTCAGGGTGACACAAGTCATGCTGATTCGCTGGACACTGCTCGGCCAACGTCGCCCCCTTCGCTTGTGGGAATTCAATCCGGAGGGACCACGAGCTCTCCAGAATTTTATGGGCGTGACGCCTGTGGAGATGTATAAACTGTTCTCTGGATCACAAGAAGTGAGTCCGGATTTGACTGAGGATGCTGGTTTAAGCCGCAATCGCCCGGATACTCAAGTAGGTGACCTTGCGACCGGACCTTCTATCCGCATAATTAACTTGCTTTTAACAGCGTTTCTCCTTTTAAGCAGGAGTGGATAGCGAAGGCAAAGCTGATCAGGTGTCCGGCTCCCCTTCCCGAAACCAGGCTGGATCCCGTGCTAGTCAGGATGCTGGAGGAAGTGCCTTTGGACAGAAATAAGGGGGAGGACAAAGAAACCGTGGCCTCCTCGAAAGAGGCCCTTCCGAAGGGGGGGATCGACAATTCCTCTCCTAAGGGAAAGAAAAGGGCCGCCTCTGATGACCCGGAGACCGTAGCCTCGAAGCGGGGGAAAGAATCCTTGTCAGAGGACCAAACGCCGGGGAGTCCCACGGCCGAACTAAATCCTAAAAGGGACCAGCTCTCCAGCGAGCCGTAAGTAGAGGAAGAGTTTTTCTTTTAAGAGAAATCCTTGATTTATATCTGAGAAGTTTTAACCGAAACCTTACTTTGTAGTTCGGACCTCAGCCCTTCTCAGCAGAACTCGTCCTCGGGGGATCTTCTTCCGGAGATGATGGAGAGCGGAACGCCTCCTCCTTCTGTATCGCCTAGCAAGGCGGGCGACGCTGAAGTGTCATCGCGGGGGATTTCTCCGGATCCGCTAAGGGCGGATGGTGCTGCCCCCCAAGATTCTCCGTGTCCGGCCTTTGAGGAAGGCCATGGGACGAGTCCGGCACCGTCTGGTGTTCGGTCGGAGGAGCTAAAGACTCTGCTGGGGCGAGCCTCTGTCTCAGAGGAGCACCGTGCTTTAATGAGCACGGTGATTGAAAAGTTTTCATCCGCAGAAAGCGGACTGCACAAGGCCGTCAAGAGTTTAGTGGCAGGCCTTGAGTTACGTTTTAAATAACGTATATTTGTATTAATTGTGCATAAATAAAGTGCACCCTGTGTAGATAGTAGCCCCTGAGACTCTGTGCGTCGTAAAGATGTACGGTGCGCAGAGGATCTTAATCCCAGGTCCTTTAAGTGGCACCTTTATATGTAGGTGGCTGATTGTCCGGAGTCAAGCCGGATTTGTGAATATGCCGAACTAAAGCGACAACTGGACGAGGCAGAAGTCGACGTCGTGCTTGTTAACAAGCGGCTTGATGGTGCTCAAGGTATTGAAATCATTAGGCAATTGTTAGTAAGATGAGCTGTATGGCAATATCTTACCGTGTGTGCTTGACGCAGATGGTGTGGCCGCCGTGGAAGGTCTTAGGGCCAAACTCGCCCGAGCGAAGGATCAAGCCTGAAAAAGTGATGCGGCTACCGTGAAAGCCCTTGAAGAGCTGAAAGCCGAACAGGCTGCCCATTGCCGAAGCAAGGATGAAATGGCTGATATGGCCGTAAAGTTAAAGAGCGCTACTGACCGTTGCAAGCTTCTTGAAGAAGAAGATCGTGCGAAGCAAACGAGCTTAGAGAAGGCTGTTGCTGACGCCAAGGACGCCCGCTCTATAATGAGAGCGGCGAAGGAAGAGCTGCGTCAAGCCGGATAGATTGCGGATGGAAAGCCCTTCTCGCTGCGGAAAAAATTTTGTGATCCGAAGTTTGCCCCGTTAAACCGGATGTGGAGTATAGAGGACACCTATCTGGATTTGGCGGCTAGTGCCACTGATGCGACCGAACACTTTTGAGATAAAAAGGATCATGAAGTGGAGAAGCTCTTTTGGTCGCAATTCATCAATCTAGAGCGTCCGCTGGCAGTGGACGATCGCCTGGCCCAATGGGCCGAGCTGAATAGGTTGTCAGGACTTGCCATGAAGTACGTCATGGATCGTCTATGTCCGGGGAGATCGAAGCCGAAGAGCTATTTCAGCTTGGTGCAGCAATTGCTAGACGTGGTGCCACATGTCGATGCTATGAAGAGGTCAGCGTGCGTAGAGGGCGCTCGGCTGGCTCTTGCCCGTGTCAAGACATACTGGGCAGATATGGAGCCCACCACTGTTGCGTCCCGGGATTTGGACAAAAGCCGAACACTTGCCGAGCACTATTTTGAGGAAGACCTCGAAGGCGCTCGCGTAATAGAGACGCAGTGCTCGAAGGATGCTATATTATGATAGCATATGTAATCATAAAACAGTACTTTGATAAATTGTAGTGGCATATTTAGACTTGTGCCTTCAAGTATTAAGAACACCTCCTGTGTGGCCGTTTTAATATATATAAATTCTGAAAGATTGCAGTCGTTGGCTTCAGCCCCCACGCACATAGTGCGGGGGTGCGCGCAGAAGACGCATTTTCACACTTAACCCAATGTCTTGGTCCTACAAAGGAGGTGATAGCGCAGCGGGCTAGGCAACCGGACTATAATGCTTTAACACTTTCACTTAGCCATAGGAGCTTGACAGTGGGACTCTTTAGGTAGCCCTTTAGTGGCGAATGCGCTTTGCCCGAGTTCGGAGCGCGTACATGCCTGACCGGGAAACGTCCCTTCGTCAAAGCGGAGGGATTCAAAAAATCCCTATGAGTCATCGAGGGGCGACCAGTCTCGCGCTACATCATGACAGTCAGTTTTCGGCTTTCTCTACTGAGGTGCTCACCCGGCCAAACCGGGGCACAATCGCATTAGTTCTCCTGGTGCTACCTTAGCCGATAGAGCGGAACGTAAGGTGGCCGAACTCAGGAGCCGGGCAACCCAACATATGACCAAAATCATGATTCGGAGCTGATGCATATAGTGCCAAAACTCGCGACGCCAGACACTCCCTAAGGTGTTCGGTCTTTATAAGTGCGGGTGAGATAACACCCTTAAAAAAAGAGCCCCTAGTGTCCAGGTACGAGCAATAATTCTGGCATGGCCACATGCCAAAACGCCAGCCTCCTCCTTGGTTATAGTAGAAAAAACCAGGGGATGTATAGCAGCAAGAGACAGTAAAAAAGGTTTACGCAGGGTCTTCATCTAAAAAGAAACCTTAAAACGGGTCCCTACTGCACGTTTGCGCATGTGTCTCCGTTGTGTCGTGTCCTGGACGGGCGCCGCACGATGTTCATCTATAAAAGAGAGGAACTGAATTGAAAATGGGTTGTGCGGAATAAAAAGATAATAAACAAAATATAAAGTAAAAAATATATTAAGTTGAGCTTTATTGTCTCTGCGTATAGCCCCTGGTATGGGGGTATATGGCGTTTATGAGCCTGCGTTGATGGCGGACTTGTGCCAAACTTGTTTAGTCCGGGTCAGTGGCCTTTGATGACTTATAAAAAAAAGTCTTTTGGCTTGCGAGGCCACTTTATTGTGTGGCTGTTTAAGCGGCCGCGCAGTCCTCCGTTTGGAGGAGGCGTATTTTAGTGCGTTCCCTTTAAAGAGATGATGCCTCGTGGACCGGGCATCTTAAGTGTGAGAGATGCGTAATGCGGTATGGCGTTAAAGCGAGCGAAAGCTCCGCGTCCCATTAGTGCTTGATAGCGACTTGAAAACGGGACTATGTGGAAGGTCAGCCTTTCGCGACGAAAGTTATTGGGAGAGCCAAATATGACCACGAGCTGGAGAAAACCCATACAATGGGTGTCCGGGCCTGGTGCTACCCCTTGAAAGGAGGTTTTGTTGTGGCGGATTCTTGCTGGGTTTATGCCCATGCGGTGGATTGTATCCTGATATATCAGGTTTAGTCCACTGCCTCCGTCCATAAGGACATTGGTAAACTGGAATCCATCGATTATTGGATCCAGTATCAGGGCAGTCCGGCCTGTGTTTTTGATATTTCTAGAATAATCTAGCTGATCAAAAATGATTGGCTTTAGTGACCAGTGGCGGGACTCCTGATGGGAAAGTTTGATTGTACGTACCTTTATGGGTGCCATACGTTTTGTGACGTGAAGTAAGTTCACTGTTTTGACTTCTTGCGGGAAGTTCTTTTGTTTCCTGGTATTCTGCCTTTGGGGTTCGTCCTCCTCTTCACTTGGTGTGTCGAGCCCCTTGTGTTCGGCGTTAAGCTGTCCGGATTGTTTAAAAACCCAACAGTCTCGGTGGGTGTGATTGGCAGGCTTCCCAGGAGTACAGTGTATCTGACATATTCTGCCTAGGATTCTATTTAAGCTGGACGGATCATCCCTGTTATCCTGAGGGTGTGGTTTTCTTTGATTTTGCCGCGAGCTTTTGAATTCGGCATTGACTGCCGCGCTCTTCGGACTTTTTCCTTTGATTCGGCGACTGTCCTTATTTCATCGCGGTTTTCCGTTTCCATCCCTAATTTCGGATGTACTTGGGTCGCTGGGGCTGCGCCGTGCCAACCAGCTGTCCTCTCCTGCGCAAAAGCGGGTCATGAGGCTTGTGAGTGCGGCCATTGTTCTTGGCTTTTCCTGGACGAGGTGTCTGGTGAGCCATTCGTCTCGGACATTATGCCTGAAAGCTGCTAAGGCCTCGGCGTCCGGACAATCCACTATCTGATTCTTTTTAGTAAGGAATCTATTCCAGAACTGTCGCGCTGATTCTCCGGGCTGTTGGGTCATGTGACTGAGATCGTCTGCGTCCGGAGGGCGGACGTAGGTCCCTTGAAAATTTGCTCGGAAAGCATCCTCGAGCTCTTCCCAACTTCCAATTGTGTTTTCGGGAAGGCTTTTAATCCAGTGCCGGGCTGGCCCTTTAAGCTTAAGGGGTAAATATTTGATGGCGTGGAGATCATCTCCTCGAGCCATATGTATGTGGAGGATATAATCCTCGATCCAGACTCCGGGGTCTGTTGTTCCATCGTATGCCTCTATGTTGACGGGTTTGAATCCCTCTGGAAATTCATATTCCAGGACCTCATCGGTGAAACATAGGGGGTGTGCGGCGCCCCTGTATTTGGGTGTGCCGGATTCTGATGATGCCTTTTTTGCATTGCTTGCGAGAGCTTGCTTTCTTGGCCCGTAAATGGACCTGGCTGGGCCATGATGCGAGTCTTTAATTGAGTCACATGCCGCATTGAATGCGGCGCCACTTGCTGTTTTATGGTGGCCGTGTGGTCGTCTATCCGACCGTATGGCTTTTTATTTTTCGAATGCGAGGGCTCTAGGGCCTCTTGATCGAATTCTGGCAGTAGTTTTCTCTTCGGATAGCTTTTAGTGCGGCGGCTGCCGCCATATTTGTCTGCGGTCTTGATTACCGTGCTCCATCTTATTCTGAGTGCATCTTCCGCTGTCTTTAGCTTTCGCTTCTGCTTTTTCAGGCTGCGTGCTGTAGCAACGAGCCTTTCGTGGAGATTCTTCTGCTCTGTGGTTTTATCCGGTGTGAGATCGTCTGGAGTTCTATTATGGCCGGGGAGAGCTGTCTGTCCTCTCTATCTGAGTTGCCCTGTTAGGACGGTTGCTCTGAGGCGCGCTCGTCATCTACCGGCTCATCCTGCTCTATGGCTGGGTCTTGATCGAGGCGGGGCTTGCCTCGGCATTTTCGTCGCCGCTTTAATTGCTTTTCAGAGGGTTTGTCCCTTTTTTCGTCCCCTTTTTCCTCGTTGTCGTTTCCCTTAGGGGTATCCACCATGAATACATCATTAGATGTGGTGGCGGTCCAGCGCCCTACAGGTGCTGGTTCTTGTTCATCTCCTCCTTCGTCGTCCATACCGTCGAAGTCTTCGGATCCGAAGTCGAGCATGTCGGTTAAATCGTCGACAGTGGCTATTAAGTGGGTGGTGGGTGGGCTTTGAATTTCTTCGTCGCCCGAATCCCAACCTCACAGACCATAATCTGGCCTGGGCTCTCCTGATAAAGAGAGAGACTTGAGAGAATTCAGGATATCACCGAAAGGTGAGCACTGAAAGATGTCCGCGGCGGTGAACTCCATTACAGGCGCCCAATCAGATTCGATCGGCGGGGGCGCGGAAGGCTCGGAGTTCGGAGAAGAGTCCGACTCCTTGGAGTCCTGGGCCGTGCGGAGTACGGGGCTGGCGTTCGGCTCGATCGCCTTTGAGATCGCAACCCCCAAGGTGACGTCCAACCGTTCATCCTCAGAGAACGCAGCGAGCTCCGAGTCAAAGATCGGGGCCGGAGCATGTGCGGCCTCCAGGGTGCTATTCGGAGGCAGAGCTATATCATGCCCCTCGAAGTAGCGCGGCGTGCTTGGCTGTGGCTCGAACCCGTCGAAGATCAAGTCTCCGCGGATATCAGCCGTGTAGTTTAAGCTTCCAAACCTGACTTGATGGCCACGGGAGTAGCTTTCGATCTGCTCCAGATGACCAAGCGAATTGGCCCGCAGAGCGAAGCCGCCGAAGACGAAGATTTGTCCGGGGAGGAAAGTCTCACCCTGGACCTCATCATTGTGGATGATCAAAGGAGCCATCGGGCCTAAAAGCGACGACACATAGGAACTCTCAATGAAAGCACCAATGTCGGTGTCAAAACCGGCGGATCTCGGGTAGGGGGTCCCGAACTGTGCGTCAAGGTCGGATGGTAACAGGAGACAAGGGACATTTTATTTTACCCAGGTTCGGGCCCTCTCGATGGAGGTAAAACCCTACTCCTGCTAGATTAATATTGATGATATGGGTAGTACAAGAGTGGATCTACCACGAGATCAAGGAGGCTAAACCCTAGAAGCTAGCCTATGGTATGATTGTGTATGTTGATGGTTGTCCTACGGACTACAACCCTCCAGTTTATATAGACACCGGATAGGGTTTGGGTTACACAGAGTCGGTTACAATGGTAGGAGATCTCGAATATCCGCACACCTAGCTTGCTTTCCATGCCAAGAAAAGATCCTTCCGGACACGGGATGAAGTCTTCAACTTTGTATCTTCATAGTCCTAGAGTCCGGCTGAAGGTATAGTTCGGTTGTCCGAACACCCCCTAATCCAGGACTCCCTCAGTCCTGCCGGTCGCGGATCGTCTTTGTTGGCAACGACGACGAGCCTCCGGATGGTGGCCCTCCACTTGTCAAGCTTCTCCGCAGCAGGAGGGAAGTCGAGGAGCAGTCGTGTGCGCGCCAAAGCTTCTGCTGGCATGGGCGGCGGCGACAGCTGCGTGGATTGCAGCGCGCTTCAACTTCTAACTACATTAGAAGGAGCTCCGTTACGACCCAGCAGCTGCGTGCCATTTTCGCCAGCGCTTCGGCGGGCGTGCTGAACCCCTTCATCCTGTGGACGACGCACGAGGCTCTTCCCACGGCGGTGCCCAGGGTCACCAACGCGGTGACGCTGTTCGACGCGCACACCATGGGAAGAGCGCGGAGTGGTTGCCGGTGTGGGCGTCCTGGAGGTCGCTGCGCCGCCCGGAGGTGGCACAACGACACCCCTGGAAGGCCCCGTGCCGCCTGCAGGGGGCCCAGCTCCGTCTTTGGATCCGGGGACGTGTAGCCGGTCGTCTGGTGCACGAACGACGCCGCTCGCCAGGCTCTGACTACCAGGGCGATGCTGGTGCCCGCGGACCGCAGCCCGAGTCCTGTTTGCGACCGGTCCACTGCCCGCCCGCACCGGCACGGGCTGTTCGGCTCCCAACGAGCCGACCGCCGTGGTTGTCTTCTTCTTAGGAGCCATGGTGACGAAGAACTGCTAGGCTAACTACTAGACCAGATTCTCACAATTGCAGCCCCCTACCTAGCTCGCCAAAGATGTCGGTGTGGAACGACACCTATGGGATCACAAGAATCCCTACTACGGTTGCCGGGGCGCGGGATCGCGAGAAGAGCAGGGCTAGTAGACAACACAAGGATTTTTTACCCAGGTTCGGGCCGCGAGGATGCGTAAAACCCTAGTCCTGCTTTAGTGGGTGTAGTTCAGAGAGTTCTTGAGCTCTCGAACTAGCTGTGGTCAGTGCGTGGTTCGAAAGAGCCGAATCCCTCTCCAGTATGCCATGGGCCTCCTTTTATAGGTGAAAGGGGCTGCCACAGTGGCATACAGGAGGTGGAAAGGCATATAGTATTGCGAGCTTATCGCTTGTATTATAGGACAAGACGCATTTAATTTGTAGCTTAGGTGTCCCCTTGCTTTATTGGGGATGGGGGTGAGGCCCGTCCCGTCCGTCGCCGCTCCTCCTCGCTCCGACACGCGCACTGGCCAGTGAGGCATGCGATGCCATGTAGGAAAGCAGGCAACTGAGGTGGCGCGGTGGTGGAGCCTTCACGAAGATCTACATGCCACCACGCAGGCGCTCGATGAGTTCGCCCGGGAGCTACATGTTGCCACGCGGGTGCCCGCCCAGCTGGTTGGGCTGGAAGCTTCATGTGAGCGGCGGTGGAAACTTGTTTGGTGCGGGCCTGGCGGTGACCCTGCCGACATCCTTGGTGAGGGCCTTGCCGGGTGGCCCGGCAAGGGTCTTGCCGTGGCGCGCTGTCGTCCCCGGCAAGGACCTTGCCGGGGGTCTGGTGGCCTTCCTCGGAAAGGATCTTGCCGAGGGTCTTTGAGGGAGTCCTGGATAAGGGGGTGTTCGGATAGCCGAACTATACCTTCAGTCGGACTCTAGGACTATGAAGATACAAAGTTGAAGACTTCGTCCCGTGTCCGGAAGGATCTTTTCTTGGCGTGGAAGGCAAGCTAGGTGTGCGGATATTCAAGATCTCCTACCATTGTAACCGACTCTGTGTAACCCTAACCCTATCCGGTGCCTATATAAACCGGAGGGTTGTAGTCCGTAGGACAACCATCATCATACACAATCATACCATAGGCTAGCTTCTAGGGTTTAGCCTCCTTGATCTCGTGGCAGATCCACTCTTGTACTACCCATATCATCAATATTCATCTAGCAGGAGTAGGGTTTTACCTCCATCGAGAGGGCCCGAACCTGGGTAAAATAAAGTGTCCCTTGTCTCCTGTTACCATCCGACCTTGACGCACAGTTCGGGACCCCCTACCCGAGATCCGTCGGTTTTGACACCGACATTGGTGCTTTCATTGAGAGTTCCTCTGTGTCGTCGCTTTTAGGCCCGATGGCTCCTTTGATCATCAACAATGATGAGGTCCAGGGTGAGACTTTCCTCCCCGGACAAATCTTCGTCTTCGGCGGCTTCGCTCTGCGGGCCAATTCGCCTGGTCATCTAGAGCAGATCAAAAGCTACACCCCTGGCCAGCAAGTCAGGTTTGGAAGCTTAAACTACACGGCTGATACCCGCGGAGACTTGATCTTCGACGGGTTCGAGCCACAGCCAAGCGCGCCGCGCTACTTCGAGGGGCATGATATAGCTCTGCCTCCGAATAGCACCCTGGAGGCCGCACACGCTCCGGCCCCGATCTTTGACTCGGGGTCCGCTGCTTTCTCTGAGGATGAACGGTTGGACGTCACCTCGGGGGCTGCGATCTCAAAGGCGATCGAGCCGAACGCCAGCCCCGTACTCCGCATGGCCCAGGACTCCAAGGAGCCGGACTCTTCTCCGAACTCCGAGCCTTCCGCGCCCCTGCCGATCGAATCTGATTGGGCGCCTGTAATGGAGTTCACCGCCGCGGACATCTTTCAGTGCCCACCTTTCGGTGATATCCTGGATTCTCTCAAATCTCTCTCTTTATCAGGAGAGCCCAAGCCGGACTATGGTCCGCAAGGTTGGGATTCGGACGACGAAGAAATTCAAAGCCCACCCACCACCCACTTAATAGCCACTGTCGACGATTTAACCGACATGCTTGACTTCGGCTCCGAAGACTTCAACTGTATGGACGACGACGGAGGAGACGAACAAGAACCAGCACCTGTAGGGCGCTGGACCGCCACCTCGTCATATGACATATATATGGTGGATGCTCCAAAGGATGCGGATGGCGATGTAACAGCGGAAGACAACAACTCGAAAAAGCCGCAAAAACGCCGGCGCCAACGGCGCCGCTCTAAATCCCGCCACAACAGAAACGGTGATTCCGGCACGGGAGATAATGCTACCCCGGACAGCGCCGAAGAACACCAGAACTAGCAAGATTCGGCACAGGAAGATGGAAAAGCCAGCCCTCAGGAGAGAGCGGCAGAGCAAGAGGTTGAGGATGATAACTACATGCCTCCCTCCGAAGACGAGGCAAGCCTCGACGACGACGAATTCGTCGTACCATCAAACCCCGCCGAACAAAAGCGTTTTCAACACAGGCTTCTAGCCACGGCCAACAGCCTAAAGAAAAAGCAGCAACAACTTAGAGCTGATCAAGATCTGCTAGCTGATAGATGGACGGAAGTCCTTGCGGCCGAAGAGTATGAACTCGTGCGCCCCTCCAAAAATTATCCTAAGCGCAGGCCGCTACCCCAATCAGAGGGGAAAGCATATGACATGGCAGACCGGCCACCCCGTGGCCGCGACAGAGAGGCCTGTCGAGACCCTCAGCAAGCCATGCCCCGATGCCGCTCGAATAAGGCACGGGAAAACGAGCCAGACCTGCGAGACGTACTGGAGGACAAAGCAAAGCAAACAAGATCGATCTATGGATCGCGCGGACGCCCGAAGACACATGATAATCTTCACTCCGGACACAATAAATCTGTCTGGGCCGAACACAACAGTCACAGCTCTTCCGAGCTGCGTCGTGACATAGCCCAGTACAGGGGCGCCGCACACCCACTATGCTTCACAGACGAAGTAATGGATCATAAAATCCCAGAGGGTTTTAAACCCGTCAATATCGAGTCGTACGATGGTACGACAGATCCGGCAGTATGGATTGAGGATTATCTCCTTCACATCCACATGGCACGTGGCGATGATCTGCACGCCATCAAATACCTACCCCTTAAGCTTAAAGGACCATCCTAGCACTGGCTTAACAGCCTACCAGCGGACTCAATCGGTTCTTGGGAGTCCCTGGAAGCCGCATTCCTCGACAACTTTCAGGGGACCTATGTGCGGCCACCGGACGCCGACGACCTAAGCCACATAATTCAGCAGCCAGAAGAATCGGCCAGGCAATTCTGGACACGGTTCCTAACAAAGAAAAATCAGATAGTCGACTGTCCGGACGCAGAGGCCCTGGCAGCCTTCAAACACAACATCCGTGACGAGTGGCTTGCCCGGCACCTGGGACAGGAAAAGCCGAAAACCATGGCAGCCCTCACGACACTCATGACCCGCTTTTGCGCGGGCGAAGATAGCTGGCTAGCTCGCAGTAACAACTTATCGAAGAAGCCCGGTAATTCGGATACCAAGGACAAAAGTGGCAGGTCACGTCGAAATAATCAAAAGCGCCGCATTAGCAGCGACAGCAATGAGGATACGACAGTCAATGCCGGATTTAGAGGCTATAAATCCGGTCAGCGGAAAAAGCCATTTAAAAAGAATACCCAGGGCCCGTCCAGTTTGGACCAGATACTCGATCGCTCGTGCCAGATTCATGGCACCCCCGAAAGGCCAGCCAATCACACCAACAGGGATTGTTGGGTGTTCAAGCAGGCAGGCAAGTTAAGAGCCGAACACAAGGACAAGGGGCTGAACAGCGATGACAAGGAGGAGCCCAGGCCGCCGAACAACAATGGACAGAAAGGGTTTCCCCCACAAGTGCGGACGGTGAACATGATATACGCGACCCACATTCCTAAGCGGGAGAGGAAGCGTGCGCTACGGGACGTAAACGCGATGGAGCTAGTCGCCCCAAAGTTCAACCCATGGTCCTCCTGCCCGATCACTTTCGATCGAAGGGACCACCCCACTAGTATCCGTCACGGCGGTTTTGCCGCACTGGTCCTCGACCCAATCATGGACGGATTTCATCTCACAAGAGTCCTCATGGACGGCGGCAGTAGCCTGAACCTGCTTTATCAGGATATAGTGCGGAAAATGGGCATAGATCCATCAAGGATCAAGCCCACAAGGACGACCTTTAAAGGTGTCATACCAGGTGTAGAGGCCAATTGCACAGGCTCGATAACACTTGATGTGGTCTTCGGATCTCCGGATAACTTCCGAAGCGAAGAGTTAATCTTCGATATAGTGCCGTTATGCAGTGGCTATCATGCCCTGCTCGGACGAACCGCATTTGCTAAATTCAATGCGGTGCCGCACTACGCATATCTCAAGCTCAAGATGCCAGGCCCTCGAGGAGTAATTACAGTTAGCGGAAACACAGAACACTCCATCCGTACGGAAGAGCACACGGCGGCCCTCGCAGCGGAAGTACAAAGCAGCCTTTCAAGGCAACTCTCCAGTCCGGCCGTTAAAAAATCGGACAATGCAAAGCGCGCCCGGAGTAACCTGCAACAAGACCACCTGGCACGATCAGAGCAAGCGTAGCAATACGGCCCCGACCCCAGCCATCGCAACATAGCGGAGCAAGTACCTCGAGTACACAATTACGCCCTTAAAATTCCATGGGCACAGGGGGAGGGGCACATTAACGGCATGCCTACAACACGGCGTCAAACGTACTAGGGGCTGCCGGATTTTTTCTTTTTTAATTTCAGGACTCCATACTCTGGACAACCTGTTTGGCAGCGTTGCGGCACAGACGATGCAAGATCCAGGAAAGCAGACAAATCTACGCCGCATTCCGGAACTCTCAGGTGGTCTCTATTTCGAGCGATATAGCTGTTTCTAAATGCCGCGGCATGTGCCTGGTCAGGACATGTTAAATAGTCTAATATCTTCTTTGCTTATCGCACTACTTGTATCGTTCGACTTTGATAAATAGCCTCTATAAAACAATGCATAGCTTTTTGTCTATTTTTTGCATTGTCCCCTTTGAATATATGTGTTTATGATATAACATGATCGCACACGTACACCATGGTACAGCAAACCACGCCAGGGGCTTCATTACCCTTTTATCTGGTGTGAGAAGTCCGTACACTTTCACAAGTGCGGCACCCCGAACCTATAGCACTATATGCATCGGCTCCGAGTCATGATTTTGGTCACATGTTGGGTTTGCCCGGCTCCTATGTTTTGGTACCTTACGTTCCGCTGTATCGGCTAAGGTAGCACTAGGAGAACCACTGCGATTGTGCCCCAGATCAGGTGGGTTGAGCACCTCAGTGGAGAAAGCTAAAACAGACTGTCATGATAAGGCGTGAGACTGGTCGCTGTTCGAGAGGTTTTTCGAGTCCTTAAAGGCTTATGCCGCTTTGAGCGAAGAGCTGGCTATGTCCGGCCAAAGGCGTGGATAGCACCCTGAATTCGGCCTTCCGAACTAGGGGCTTCACCGAAATTTAAAATTATAACGTTCTATGGCTAAGTGAGAGTGTTCAAGCATTATAGTCCGATTGCCTGGTTCGCTGTGCTGAGCGCCTCCCTCGAAGGACCCAACTATGGGAACAAGAGCCCTCAGGTTTATCCCGAACACCCCAGCACTAGTGGCATGGGGGCAGAAGCCGACGACTCGCCATCTCTCAATTTTAGATAAACGGCCGCACAATAAATAATATTTTAAATTAAACAAGCATTGCTTTGCGCATATGAACAAGTTTTCAGCGCACAGGATACAAACGAGCGAGTTCACTCAAATATCACATCTTTTGCACATTCATCCGCGACAAGGCGGGCTCCGGCAAGAACGGCCTTGTAATAGTTCTCGGGCTTGCGATGCTCCTTCCCCTGCAGCGGCCCGTCCTTCACCAGCTTCTCTCCGTCTAGCTTACCCCAGTGTAGCCTTACACGGGCAAGGGCCCTCCGGGCACCTTCAATGCAGACGGAGCGCTTGATGACCTCAAGCCGTGGACAGGCCTCCACCAGCCGCCGCACCAGCCCGAAATAGCTCCCAGGCAGGGCCTCTCCAGGCCACAGCCGAACTAGTAAGCCCTTCATGGCCTGTTCGGCCGCCTTGTGGAGCTCGACCAGCTGTTTAACTGATCGCTTAAGGGCACAGGGTGTCTGGCCTCAGAATACTAAGACCAGAACACACTCTCCGTCGAGCTGCCCTCTTCAGCTCGGTAGAACGCGGCGGCGTCGGATACGCTACGGGGAAGATCGGCGAACGCCCCTGGAGAACTCCGGATTCGGGTAAGTAATAGGTAATTTACTTTTATATTCCTACTCTGCATTGAGAATGCCTTACCCGTTGCTATCTTTTTCACATCCTCCTACTCTTGGAGGGCCTTTTGGGCTTCGGCCTTGGCACTCTTGGCGGTCTCGATGGCCGACGAGCTCGGATGCTTGCGCTTTCGCCTCAAGCTCCAAACCCTCATGTTTTTTCATGAGAGTTTGCAGCTCTTGCTGCACCTCGCCGACCTGAACCCCAAGCCTCTCTCACTCGGCGCGCTCCTCGGCCGTTTTCTTCTCGGCCTCAGCCAGCGCCTGCTTCAGGGTTGTCACCTCGGTTGTGGCCCCTACAATAAGCAGTACAATCCAGTTATTTCTTTCTGCAATCAAGCCTCTCTATAGGCACCTTTTTTCTTCTTTTTCTATTTTTTAGGTATTTCTTAACTTCCTTCTCCTCAAGCTGCCGCTTGGCAAGGCCGAGCTCTTGCTCGGTCCGCCCGAGGTCCTGTTTCAGGACATCCACCTGCGCAGTCAGTGCGGCGGTGGACATCAGTGAAGCCTGCATACGCATATTTGACCTTTTTTGTTAGACTCCTGCGAAAACTACTAGATCCTCTATCCGGCTTTTCTTTCCGAACACCGAACAAAGCATCAGGGGCTACTGTCTATGCGGTAAATAAATTTGACATATTTGTACTTACCTCGAAGCCTGTTAGAAGGCTAGCGCAAGCTTCGGTCAGTCCGCTCTTGGCGGACTGAACCCTTTGGATCACCGTACTCATAACAGTACGGTGCTCCTCGTCGATGGCGGCGCCCTCAAGCACCTCCAGCAGATTGTCCGGCGCCTCCAGTTGGACGAAGGCCGCCGGCTCAGATGGCTTACTCCTCTTCGAAGGAGTTCGCCCACCGCAGACCGGGACTGTCGAGTCCGGCGCAGTGTCCGGCACAAAGCCGGACTTGGAGCCCTGGGGGGTTTCATCCCCTTTACTCCTGGGGTCCGGAGGATTGCCTTGTGGCTCCTCCAGGACCATCTCCTCCTGCCCTGAAGCTTGGCGGGGCGCCACTTCGGCGTCGTCCGCCCCGCGGGGGTAGACCGCGGGCAGAACAGAGTTCACGTCCGACGAATCCAGGGAGCCGCTCGACAAGTCCTCGAGTTCGGCCCGGGGCGGGCTGCATAAAATACGTGCGATGTCAGGAAAAGCCGCACACTAGAAAGAGTATCATGAGTTACTCTGGTATATAAATACTTACGATTTCGCCGGACGCTTGGTTCTGTCCGGCCACTCATCTTCGCCCTCTTCGGCGTCGTGGGAGTAGTCCGGCAGAGGGGTTTTCCTTTTTCTTGACCCCTCGGCCTCCCCCGTTTGGGTGGCCTTCTTCTTCTTTGCTCCCCTCGCTGGAGGGGGAGAGCATCCTTGTTCCTCCTCCTCGTTTTCACGAGAGGAGGGCGTTGCGGACTCATCGGATGACGAGTCCGACACCACCATGTTGCGGGAACTTTTTCGAGTCCCGGTGGTTTTGTTCTTCTTGGCCTTCCTCTCCGGCACCACGTAAGGTGCCAGAGCCATTAGCTTCACCAAGAGAGCTGGGCCGGGTCTTCGGGCAGAGGAGCCGGACAGTTAATCGATCCGGATATCTCCAGCCAAGCCTGTCAAAGGTAAAAGGGAGTTTAGATCCCGCATAGATATGATCTATGAAGAAGATCTTAACGAACCTATCAAAGGTATAGATAGCTTACCTCGCCAGCGTTACGCTGCGAGTTGTATCTGCGATCCTCGGAGGCGGATGTGGGGGACTCGGCGCCTTTGGTCAGCACCTTCCAGACGTCTTCATACGTCGTGTCGAAGAGCCTACTGAGGGTCTCGTGCTGCGTCGGTAAGCAAAATCCCGTTGTTGGCACGGGAGGATCAGGCGAACGAGCATGACCTGGACTATGTTGGCAAGCCGGATTGGCTTGTTCACCAGGGACTGGATGCATGTTTGCAACCCAGTCACTTCTTCCTCGTTGCCCCACGACAGGCCTGTCTCTTTCCAGGACATGAGCCGCGTGGGGGGTCCAGATTTGAACTCAGGGGCTGCGACCCATTTCGGATTGCGGGGCTCGGTGATGTAAAACCACCCAGCCTGCCACCCCTTTAGGGACTCCACGAGGGAGCCATCGAACCAGAGGACGTTGGCTATCTTGCCAACCATAGCGCCTCCGCACTCAGCCTGGGTGCCGGACACCACCTTGGGCTTGACGTTGAAGGTCTTGAGCCAGAGGCCAAAGTGGGGGCGGACGCGGAGAAAGGCCTCACACACGACGATAAACGCTGAGATGTTGAGAACGAAGTTCGGGGCCAGATCGTGGAAATCCAGGCCGTAGTAGAACATGAGCCCCCGGACAAATGGGTGAAGTGGAAAGCCTGAAGGAAATATGCCCTAGAGGCAATAATAAAGTTATTATTTATTTCCTTAATTCATGATAAATGTTTATTATTCATGCTAGAATTGTATTAACTGGAAACATAATACATGTGTGAATACATAGGCAAACAGAGTGTCACTAGTATGCCTCTACTTGACTAGCTCATTAATCAAAGATGGTTATGTTTCCTAACCATGAGCAAAGAGTTGTTATTTGATTAACGAGATCACATCATTAGTTGAATGATCTGATTGACATGACCCATTCCATTAGCATAGCACCCGATCGTTTAGTATGTTGCTATTGCTTTTATCCATGACTTATACATGTTCCTTTAACTATGAGATTATACAACTCCCGTTTACCATAGGAACACTTTGTGTGCTACCAAACGTCACAACGTAACTGGGTGATTATAAAGGTGCTCTACATGTGTCTCCGAAAGTATTTGTTGGGTTGGCATATTTCGAGATTAGGATTTGTCACTCCGAATGTCGGAGAGGTATCTCAGGGCCTTCTCGGTAATGCACATCACATAAAGCCTTGCAAGCATTGCAACCAATGAGTTAGTTGCGAGATGATGTATTACGGAACGAGTAAAGAGACTTGCCGGTAACGAGATTGAACTAGGTATTGGATACCGACGATCGAATCTCGGGCAAGTAACATACCGATGACAAAGGGAACAACGTATGTTGTTATGCGGTCTGACCGATAAAGATCTTCGTAGAATATGTAGGAGCCAATATGGGCATCCAGGTCCCGCTATTGGTTATTGACCGGAGACGTGTCTCGGTCATGTCTACATTGTTCTTGAACCGTAGGGTCCGCACGCTTAACGTTACGATGACAATTATTATGAGTTTATGCATTTTGATGTACCGAAGGAATTCGGAGTCCCGGATGTGATCACGGACATGACGAGGAGTCTCTAAATGGTCGAGACGTAAAGAATGATATATTGGAAGCCTATGTTTGGACATCGGATGTGTTCCAGGTGAAATCAGGATTTTACCGGAATACCGGGAGGGTTACCGGAACCCCCCGGGAGCATAATGGGCCAACATGGGCCTTGGTGGAGAGGAGAGAGGGCTGCCCTCATGGGCTGCGCGCCTCCCCCCTTCCCCTAGTCCTATTAGGACTAGGAGAGGTGGCCGGCCCCTCTCTCTCTCTCTCCCCCTTGGAGAATCCTAGTCCAACTAGGATTGGGGGGGGGGGAATCCTACTCCCAGAGGGAGTAGGACTCTCCTGGCGCGCCAGGCTTGGCCGACCAGCCCCTCCCCCTTGGCTCCTTTATATATGAGGGCAGGGGGCACCCCATAGACACACAATTGATCACTGAGATCTTTCCTTAGCCGTGTGCGGTGCCCCCTTCCACCAAATTCCATCTCGGTCATATCGTTGCAGTGCTTAGGCGAAGCCCTGCGCCGGTAACACATCAAGATCGTCACCACGCCGTCGTGCTAACGGAACTCTTCCCCGACGCTTTGCTGGATCGGAGCCCGGGGATCATCATCGAGCTGAACGTGTGCCAAGAACTCGGAGGTGCCGGAGTAACGGTGCTGTGATCGGTTGGATCGCGAGGAGAACGTACGACTACTTCCTCTATGTTGCGTCAACGCTTCCGCTTCGGTCTACGAGGGTACGTAGACAACACTCTCCCCTCTCGTTGCTATGCATCACCATGATCTTGCGTGTGCGTAGGAAATTTTTTGAAATTACTACGTTCCCCAACAGTGGTATCAGAGCCTAGGTTTTTATGGTTTGATGTTATTTGCACGAGTAGAACACAAGTGAGTTGTGGACGATACAAGTCATACTGCCTACCAGCATGTCATATTTTGGTTCAGCGGTATTGTTGGACGAGACGATCCGGACCAACCTTACGCGTACTCTTACGCGAGACCGGTTCCCTCGAAGTGCTTTGCACATAGATGGCTTGCGGAAGACTGTCTCTCCAACTTTAGTTGAACCGAGTGTGGCTACGCCCGGTCCTTGAGAAGGTTAAAACAGAGTCTATTTGACAAACTATCGTTGTGGTTTTGATGCGTAGGTAAGATGAGTTCTTGCTTAAGCCCGTAGCAGCCACGTAGAACTTGCAACAACAAAGTAGAGGACGTCTAACTTGTTTTTGCAGGGCATGTTGTGATGTGATATGGTCAAGACATGATGCTAAATTTTATTGTATGAGATGATCATGTTTTGTAACCGAGTTATCGGCAACTGGTAGGAGCCATATGGTTGTCGCTTTATTGTATGCAATGCAATCGCGATGTAATGCTTTACTTTATTACTAAGCGGTAGTGATAGTCGTGGAAGCATAAGATTGGCGAGATAACAACGATGCTACGATGGAGATCAAGGTGTCGCGCCGGTGACGATGGTGATCATGATGGTGCTTCGAAGATGGAGATCACAAGCACGAGATGATGATGGCCATATCATATCACTTATATTGATTGCATGTGATGTTTATCTTTTATGCATCTTATCTTGCTTTGATTGACGGTAGCATTATAAGATGATCTCTCACTAATTATCAAGAAGTGTTCTCCCTGAGTATGCACCATTGCGAAAGTTCTTCATGCTGAGACACCACATGATGATCGGGTGTGATAGGCTCTACGTTCAAATACAACGGGTGCAAAACAGTTGCACACGCGGAATACTCAGGTTATACTTGACGAGCTATGCATATAAGATATGACCTCGGAACACGGAGACCGAAAGGTCGAGCGTGAATCATATAGTAGATATGATCAACATAGTGATGTTCACCATTGAAACTACTCCATCTCACGTGATGATCGGACATGGTTTAGTTGATTTGGATCACGTGATCACTTAGAAGATTAGAGGGATGTCTATCTAAGTGGGAGTTCTTAAGTAATATGATTAATTGAACTTTAATTTATCATGAACTTAGTCCTGGTAGCATTAGCATATCTATGTTGTAGATCAATAGCTCGCGTTGTTGCTTCCCTGTGTTTATTTTGATATGTTCCTAGAGAAAATTGTGTTGAAAAATGTTAGTAGCAATGATGCGGATTGGATCCGTGATCTGAGGTTTATCCTCATTGCTGCACAGAAGAATTATGTCCTTGATGCACCGCTAGGTGACGGACCTATTGCAGGAGCAGATGCAGACATTATGAACGTTTTGCTAGCTCAATATGATGACTACTTAATAGTTTAGTGCACCATGCTTAACTGCTTAGAATCGGGACTTCAAAGACGTTTTGAACGTCATGGAGCATATGAGATGTTCTAGGAGTTGAAGTTAATATTTCAAGCAAATACCCGAGTTGAGAGATATGAAGTCTCCAACAAGTTCTATAGCTAAAAGATGGAGGAGAATCGCTCAACTAGTGAGCATGTGCTCAGATTGTCTGGGTACTACAATCGCTTGAATCAAGTGGGAGTTAATCTTCCAGATAAGATAGTGATTGACAGAATTCTCTAGTCACCATCACCAAATTAGTAGAACTTCGTGATGAACTATAATATGCAAGGGATAACGGAAAATATTCCCAAGCTCTTCGCGATGCTAAAATCGGCGAAGGTAGAAATCAAAGAAAAACATCAAGTGTTGATGGTTGACAAGATCACTAGTTTCAAGAAAAGGGCAAAGGGAAAGAAGGGGAACTTCAAGAAGAACGGCAAGCAAGTTGCTGCTCAAGTGAAAAAGCCCAAGTCTGGTCCTAAGCCTGAGACTAAGTGCTTCTACTGCAAAGGGACTGGTCACTGGAAGCGGAACTACCCCAAGTGATTGGCGGATAAGAAGGATGGCAAAGTGAACATAAGTATATTTGATATATATGTTATTGATGTGTACTTTACTAGTGTTCATAGCAACCCCTCAGTATTTGGTACTAGTTCAAGTTGCTAAGATTAGTAACTCGAAACGGGAGTTGCAGAATGAACAAAGACTAGTTAAAGGGCAAGGTGACGATGTGTGTTGGAAGTGGTTCCAAGATTGATATGATCATCATCGTACACTCCCTATACTTTCGAGATTAGTGTTGAAACTAAATAAGTGTTATTTGGTGTTTGCGTTGAGCATGAATATGATTTGATCATGTTAATTGCAATACAGTTATTCATTTAAGTTAGAGAACAATTGTTGTTCTGTTTACATGAATAAAACCTTCTATAGTCATACACACCAATGAAAATAGTTCATTGGATCTCGATCTTAGTGATACACATATTCATAATATTGAAACCAAAAGATGCGAAGTTAATAATGATAGTGCAACCTATTTGTGGCACTGCCGTTTAGGTCATATTGGTGTAAAGCACATGAAGAAACTCCATGCTGATGGGATTTTGGAATCACTTGATTATGAATCACTTGATGTTTGCGAACCATGCCTCTTGGGCAAGATGACTAAAACACCGTTCTCCGGAACAATGGAGCAAGCAACAGATTTGTTGGAAATCATACATACTGATGTATATGGTCCGATGAATATTAAGGCTCGCGACAAGTATCATTATTTTCTAACCTTCACAGATGATTTGAGCAGATATGGGTATATCTACTTGATGAAACATAAGTCTGAAACGTTTGAAAAGTTCAAAGAATTTTAGAGTGAAGTGGAAAATCATCGTGACAAGAAAATAAGGTTTCTACGATCTGATCGCGGAGACAAATATTTGAGTTACGAGTTTGGTCTTCAATTAAAACAATGTGGAATAGTTTCACAAATTCATGCCACCTGGAACACCACAGCATAATGGTGTGTCCGAACGTCATAACCGTACTTTATTGGATATAGTACAATCTATGATGTTTCTTACCGATTTACCAATATCGTTTTGGGATCATGCATTAGAGACAGCTGCATTCACGTTAAAAGGGGCACCATCTAAGTCCGTTGAGACGACACAATATGAACTATGGTTTGGCAAGAAACCAAAGTTGTCGTTTCTTAAAGTTTGGGGCTGCGATGCTTATGTGAAAAAGCTTCAACCTGATAAGCTCGAACCCAAATCGGAGAAATGTGTCTTCATAGGATATCCAAAGGAAACTGTTGGATACACCTTCTATCACAGATCCGAAGGCAAGACTTTTGTTGCTAAGTTCGGAAACTTTCTAGAGAAGGAGTTTCTTTCAAAAGAAGTGAGTGGGAGGAAAGTAGAAAACTTGATAAGGTAATTGTACCTTCTCCCTTATTGGAAAGTAGTTCATCACAGAAATCTGTTCTTGTGACTACTACACCAATTAGTGAGGAAGCTAATGATGATGATCATGTAACTTCAGATCAAGTAACTACCGAATCTCGTAGGTAAACCAGAGTGAGATCCGCACCAGAGTGGTACGGTAATCTTGTTCTGGAAGTCATGTTACTAGACCATGACGAACTTGCGAACTATGAGGAAGCGATGATGAGCCCAGATTCCGCGAAATGGTTTGAGGCCATGAAATCTGAGATATGATCCATGTATGAGAACAAAGTATGGACTTTGATGGATTTGCCCGATGATCGGCAAAGCCATAGAAAATAAATGGATCTTCAAGAGGAAGATGGACGCTGATAGTAGTTTTACTATCTACAAAGCTAGAATTGTCGCAAAAGGGTTTTCGACAAGTTCAAGGTGTTGACTACGATGAGAGTTTCTCACTCGTATCTATGCTTAAGTCTGTTCGAATCATGTTAGCAATTGCCGCATTTTGTGAAATCTGGCAAATGGAAAACAAAACTGCATTCCTTAATGGATTTATTAAAGAAGAGTTGCATATGATGCAACCAGAAGGTTTTATCAATCCTAAAGGTGTTAACAAAATATGCAAGCTCCAGCGATCCATCTATGGACTGGTGCAAGCATCTCGGAGTTGGAATATACGCTTTGATAAGTTGATCAAAGCATATAGTTTTATACAGACTTGCGGTGAAGCCTGTATTTACAAGAAAGTGAGTGGGAGCACTACAGCATTTCTGATAAGTATATGTGAATGACATATTGTTGATCGGAAATAATGTAGAATTATTCTGCAAAGCATAAAGGAGTGTTTGAAAGGAGTTTTTCAAAGAAAGACCTCGATGAAGCTTCTTACATATTGAGCATCAAAATCTATAGAGATAGATCAAGACGCTTGATAAGTTTTTTCAATGAGTACATACCTTGACAAGATTTTGAAGTAGTTCAAAATGGAACAGTCAAAGAAAGAGTTCTTGCCTGTATCATAAGGTGTGAAATTAAGTAAGACTCAAAGCCCGACCACGGCAGAAGATAGAAAGAGAATGAAAGTCATTCCCTATGCCTCATCCATAGGTTCTATAAAGTATGCCATGCTGTGTACCAGATCTATTGCATACCCTACCACTGAGTTTGGCAAGGGAGTACAATAGTGATCTAGGATTAGATCACTGGACAGCGGTCAAAATTATCCTTAGTGGAATAAGGATATGTTTCTCGATTATGGAGGTGACAAAAGGTTCGTCGTAAAAGATTACGTCGATGCAAGTTTTGACACTAATCTAGATGACTCTAAGTCTTAATCTAGATACATATTGAAAGTGGGAGCAATTAGCTAAAGTAGCTCCGTGCAGAGTATTGTTGACATAGAAATTTGCAAAATACTTACGGATCTGAATGTGACAGACCCGTGGACTAAAATTATCTCACAAGCAAAACATGATCACACCTTAGTACTCTTTGGGTGTTAATCACATAAGCGATGTGAACTAGATTACTGACTCTAGTAAACCCTTTGGGTGTTGGTCACATATCGATGTGAACTATGGGTGTTAATCACATGGTGGTGTGAACTATTGCTGGTAAATCACATGGCGATGTGAACTAGATTATTGACTCTAGTGCAAGTGGGAGACTGAAGGAAATATGCCCTAGAGGCAATAATAAAGTTATTATTTATTTCCTTAATTCATGATAAATGTTTATTATTCATGCTAGAATTGTATTAACTGGAAACATAATACATGTGTGAATACATAGGCAAACAGAGTGTCACTAGTATGCCTCTACTTGACTAGCTCATTAATCAAAGATGGTTATGTTTCCTAACCATGAACAAAGAGTTGTTATTTGATTAACGAGATCACATCATTAGTTGAATGATCTGATTGACATGACCCATTCCATTAGCATAGCACCCGATCGTTTAGTATGTTGCTATTGCTTTTATCCATGACTTATACATGTTCCTTTAACTATGAGATTATACAACTCCCGTTTACCATAGGAACACTTTGTGTGCTACCAAACGTCACAACGTAACTGGGTGATTATAAAGGTGCTCTACATGTGTCTCCGAAAGTATTTGTTGGGTTGGCATATTTCGAGATTAGGATTTGTCACTCCGAATGTCGGAGAGGTATCTCAGGGCCTTCTCGGTAATGCACATCACATAAAGCCTTGCAAGCATTGCAACCAATGAGTTAGTTGCGAGATGATGTATTACGGAACGAGTAAAGAGACTTGCCGGTAACGAGATTGAACTAGGTATTGGATACCGACGATCGAATCTCGGGCAAGTAACATACCGATGACAAAGGGAACAACGTATGTTGTTATGCGGTCTGACCGATAAAGATCTTCGTAGAATATGTAGGAGCCAAGATGGGCATCCAGGTCCCGCTATTGTTTATTGACCGGAGACGTTTCTCGGTCATGTCTACATTGTTCTCGAACCGTAGGGTCCGCACGCTTAACGTTACGATGACAATTATTATGAGTTTATGCATTTTGATGTACCGAAGGAATTTGGAGTTCCGGATGTGATCACGGACATGACGAGGAGTCTCGAAATGGTCGAGACGTAAAGAATGATATATTGGAAGCCTATGTTTGGACATCGGATGTGTTCCAGGTGAAATCAGGATTTTACCGGAATACCGGGAGGGTTACCGGAACCCCCCGGGAGCATAATGGGCCAACATGGGCCTTGGTGGAGAGGAGAGAGGGCTGCCCTCATGGGCTGCGCGCCTCCCCCCTTCCCCTAGTCCTATTAGGACTAGGAGAGGTGGCCGGCCCCTCTCTCTCTCTCTCCCCCTTGGAGAATCCTAGTCCAACTAGGATTGGGGGGGGGAATCCTACTCCCAGAGGGAGTAGGACTCTCCTGGCGCGCCAGGCTTGGCCGACCAGCCCCTCCCCCTTGGCTCCTTTATATACGAGGGCAGGGGGCACCCCATAGACACACAATTGATCATTGAGATCTTTCCTTAGCCGTGTGCGGTGCCCCCTTCCACCAAATTCCATCTCGGTCATATCGTTGCAGTGCTTAGGCGAAGCCCTGCGCCGGTAACACATCAAGATCGTCACCACGCCGTCGTGCTGACGGAACTCTTCCCCGACGCTTTGCTGGATCGGAGCCGGGGGATCGTCATCGAGCTGAACGTGTGCCAAGAACTCGGAGGTGCCGGAGTAACGGTGCTGTGATCGGTTGGATCGCGAGGAGAACGTACGACTACTTCCTCTACGTTGCGTCAACGCTTCCGCTTCGGTCTACGAGGGTACGTAGACAACACTCTCCCCTCTCGTTGCTATGCATCACCATGATCTTGCGTGTGCGTAGGAAAATTTTTGAAATTACTATGTTCCCCAACAAAGCCCAGTCCGCGGAGGAAGTGGGGGAGAAAAACTACCCTCTCATGGGGCTTTGGGGTAGGAAGAAGCTGCCCCTTATCAGGAAGCCGATGCGGGATGTCCTTGGACAAGTATCCGGCTTTCCTTAGCCTTTTTACTTGAGCCTCCGTAACGGAGGAGACCATCCACTTGCCTCCCGCTCCGGACATTGTTGGAGAAGGTTGAGGAAGAAGAGCGGACTTGGGCGCTGGAGCTTGAGTGCGCGAGAGATGGATTGGCAAAGGAGGAAGAAGGCGTAGGTTAGAAAGGTGAATCCTTATACCTTTATATAAGTACGTACGGTTAGGCGTCCTCACCTACCTAATAAAACTCACTTGCCTCCCAAACGCCGTGGTAAATGGCGTGGTTGGGTTACCCACGTCCGTATTAATGAGAATCCCGTTAAAGGGGGGCACATGATCTCTGCTTCGACAAGACGTGCCAAGGAAACCGCCTCGCTAAACGAGCTGAGGTGGAACAATGAAAACAATTTATATAAAGGGCTTGGCCGCAGTGTTGTGACGCACTGCGGGATACGTCAGCAGATTTGATTTGTGTTAATATTATTCTCTGTATGGCAATATGTGGAAACTTATTTTGCAGAGCCGGACACTATTCTGCGGTGTTTATAATCTTCTTGAAGAACTTGGAGGAGGAACCCACCCTGCAATGCCGAAGACAATCTGCGCGCCGGACTCGTCGTCATTGAAGCCTGGTTCAGGGGCTACTGAGGGAGTCCTGGATAAGGGGGTGTTCGGATAGCCGAACTATACCTTCAGTCGGACTCCAGGACTATGAAGATACAAAGTTGAAGACTTCGTCCCGTGTCCGGAAGGATCTTTTCTTGGCGTGGAAGGCAATCTAGGTGTGCGGATATTCAAGATCTCCTACCATTGTAACCGACTCTGTGTAACCCTAACCCTATCCGGTGCCTATATAAACCGGAGGGTTGTAGTCCGTAGGACAACCATCATCATACACAATCATACCATAGGCTAGCTTCTAGGGTTTAGCCTCCTTGATCTTGTGGTAGATCCACTCTTGTACTACCCATATCATCAATATTAATCTAGCTGGAGTAGGGTTTTACCTCCATCGAGAGGGCCCGAACCTGGGTAAAATAAAGTGTCCCTTGTCTCCTGTTACCATCCGACCTTGACGCATAGTTCGGGACCCCCTACCCGAGATCCGCCGGTTTTGACACCGACAGTCGTCGTCTTCTAATCCTCATGTGATCTTGAATATGTCTTCACAAAGATCTGCATGCCACCACGGAGGTGCCTCCCGAGCCTTGGCCCAACGTGATGTTGGAGACCGTGGGCTCAAGGGTGGTCCGCTCTGTTGGTGTGGGGCGAGCTGTCCCGGCAAGGATCTTGCCGGGGCTGCCGAGGCTGCCCCGGCAAGGGCCTTGCCGGGGGAGCCTGCTTCGTCCCTCTGCTCCTTATGGTATCGGCCTTGTCGTTGCTCTGATTATCTTGGGCTTCGGTCTCACCTTGGCTCACCTCCCCTGTTCTGCTTGGCATGACCGTAGGCGCGGCTCCGACTGCCCGTGCACAGGTATAGGGGTACAAAGACGCACCCCTCTTTTTGTACACCGACACATCGGCTTGAGGTTTCCATAGAATCGAAGAGAGGATGATGTGTGTGTGTGCGCGCGCGCGATCGATAAAGAGTGCCATCGAATTTGTGTGTGCCCACGTCGAAGATATAGAGTGGTTGGTGTCGGTGTCAAAACCGGCGGGTCTCGGGTAGGGGGTCCCGAACTGTGCGTCAAGGTCGGATGGTAACAGGAGACAAGGGACACTTTATTTTACCCAGGTTCGGACCCTCTCGATGGAGGTAAAACCCTACTCCTGCTAGATTAATATTGATGATATGGGTAGTACAAGAGTGGATCGACCACGAGATCAATGAGGCTAAACCCTAGAAGCTAGCCTATGGTATGATTGTGTATGATGATGGTCGTCCTGCGGACTACAACCCTCCGGTTTATATAGACACCGGATAGGGTTAGGGTTACACAGAGTCGGTTACAATGGTAGGAGATCTCGAATATCCGCACACCTAGCTTGCCTTCCACGCCAAGAAAAGATCCTTCCGGACACGGGACGAAGTCTTCAACTTTGTATCTTCATAGTCCTGGAGTCCGGCTGAAGGTATAGTTCGGCTATCCGAACACCCCCTAATCCAGGACTCCCTCAGTAGCCCCTGAACCAGGCTTCAATGACGACGAGTCCGGCGCGAAGATTGTCTTCGTCATTGCAAGGTGGGTTCCTCCTCCAAGTCTTCCAAGAAGATTAGAAACACCACAGAATAGTGTCCGGCTCTGCAAAATAAATTTCCACATATTGCCATACAGAGAATAATATTAACACAAATCAAATCTGCTGACGTATCCCGCAGTGCGTCATAATACTGCGGCCAAGCCTTCTATATAAATTGTTTTCATTGTTCCACCTCAGCACGTATAGCGAGGCGGTTTCCTTGGCACGTCTTGTCGAAGCAGAGATCATGTGCCCCTCTCTAACGGGATTCTCATTAATACGGATGTGGGTAACCCAATCGTGCCTGTTAGCACGTCTTGCCTTAATTAAAGGCTAGTCCAAGACGGTTACGGGGAGGGCGCTTGATATTCTGCCTCTTATAAAGAGACCAAGGCCCTGTTCCCCGCTTCTATTCTCAAAACAAGTTCGCCCGTCGCCTCGAGTTCCAGCACCCTAGGCTTCCAGATTCTGAGCGCACCGGATCTTCGACAATGTCCGGCTCCGACCTCCAAGGCCGATGGATGCCCTCCTCTGTTATGGAGGAGGATGTATCAAGATTGAGGGAAGCTAGATTCCTGACCAGGGAGATTCCCCAAAGGCTACCTGTTCAAGGACAGGTGATCCCTAGCCCTCAGCCCGGCGAGAGTGTGGTATTTATATCCCACTTCCTTCGCGGATTAGGCTTCCCCGTGGATCCTTTTGTAAGGGGACTGATGTTTTATTATGGGCTGGAATTCCATGACTTAGCTCCGGAGTCCATCCTCCATATCTCCTCGTTCATAGTTGTGTGCGAAGCGTTCCTCCATGTTACCCCTCACTTCGGACTGTGGCTCAAGAGCTTCAAAGTAGAACCGAAGATAATCGAAGGGCGCCACGCAGAGTGCGGAGGCGCTATTATAAAAAGAAATGCCGACGCTCCATGGCCCGAGGGCGCTTTTCAAGAGGAGCTCGGCTTATGGCAACAGGAGTGGTTCTACATCACCGCTCCTCGGGGCACCGCATGGGTGGCGCCTCCGGCCTTTCGCTCGGGTCCCCCACCACGGTTAGCATCGTGGATTAACACGGGGTTAGATCGGGGCTTGCCCAAAGACGTTCCTCTGCTGCAGGGCCGCATTAAGGATCTCTTGAAAGGAGACTTCGACCTGGTCAAGGTGACACAAGTCATGCTGATTCGCCGGACACTGCCCGACCAACGTCGCCCCCTTCGCTTATGGGAGTTCAATCCGGAGGGACCACGAGCTCTCCAGAATTTTATGGGCGTGACGCCTGTGGAGATGAATAAACTGTTCTTCGGATCACAAGAAGTGAGTCCGGATTTGACCGAGGATGCTGGTTTAAGCCGCAATCGCCCGGATAGTCAAGTAGGTGACCTTGCGACCGGACCTTCTATCCGCATAATTAACTTGCTTTTAACAGCGTTTCTCCTTTTAAGCAGGAGTGGATAGCGAAGGCGAAGCTGATCAGGTGTCCGGCTCCCCTTCCCGAGACCAGGCTGGATCCCGTGCTAGTCAGGATGCTGGAGGAAGTGCCTTTGGAGGGAAATAAGGGGGAGGACAAGGAAACCGTGGCCTCCTCGAAAGAGGCCCTTCCGAAGGGGGGAATCGACAATTCCTCTCCTAAGGGAAAGAAAAGGGCCGCCTCTGATGACCCGGAGACCGTAGCCTCGAAGCGGGGGAAGGAATCCTTGTCAGAGGACCAAACGCCGGGGAGTCCCTCGGCCGAACTAAACCCAGAAAGGGACCAGCTCTCCAGCGAGCCGTAAGTAGAAGAAGAGTTTTTCTTTTAAGAGAAATCCTTGATTTATATCTGGGAAATTTTAACCGAAACCTTACTTTGTAGTTCGGACCTCAGCCCTTCTTAGCAGAACTCGTCCTCGGGGGATCTTCTTCCGGAGATGATGGAGAGCGGAACGCCTCCTCCTTCTGTATCGCCTAGCAAGGCGGGCGACGCTGAAGTGTCATCGCGGGGGATTTCTCCGGATCCGCTAAGGGCGGACGGTGCTGCCCCCCAAGGTTCTCCGTGTCCGGCCTTTGAGGAAGGCCATGGGACGTGTCCGGCACCATCTGGTGTTCGGTCGGAGGAGCTAAAGACTCTGCTGGGGCGAGCCTCTGTCTCAGAGGAGCACCGTGCAATAATGAGCACGGTGATTGAAAAGATTTCATCCGCAGAAAGCGGACTGCACGAGGCCGTCAAGAGCTTAGTGGCAAGCCTTGAGGTATGTTTTAAATAACGTATAAATAAAGTGTGCCCTGTATAGATAGTCGCCCCTGAGACTCTGTGCGTCGTAAAGGTGTACGGCGCACAGAGGATCTTAATCCCAGGTCCTTTAAGTGGCACCTTTATATGTAGGTGGCTGATTGTCCGGAGTCAAGCCAGACTTGTGAATATGCCGAACTAAAGCGACAACTGGATGAGGCAGAAGCCGACATCGTGCTTGTTAACAAGCGGCTTGATGGTGCTCAAGGTATTGAAATCATTAGGCGATTGTTAGTAAGACGAGCTATATGTCAATATCTTACCGTGTGTGTGCTTGACGCAGATGGTCCGGCCGCCGTGGAAGGTCTTAGGTCCGAACTCGCCCGAGCGAAGGATCAAGCCAGAAAAAGCGATGCGGCTGCTGTAAAAGCCCTTGAAGAGCTGAAAGTCGAACAGGCTGCGCATTGCCGAAGCAAGGATGAAATGGCTGATATGGCCGTAAACTTAAAGAGCGCTACTGACCGTTGCGAGCTTCTTGAAGAAGAAGATCGAGCGAAGCAAACGAGCTTAGAGAAGGCTGTTGCTGACGCCAAGGATGCCCGCTCTATAATGAGAGCAGCGAAGGAAGAGTTGCGTCAAGCCGGACAGATTGCGGATGGAAAGCCCTTCTCGCTGCGGCGAAAATTTTGTGCTCCGAAGTTTGCCCCATTAAACCGGATGTGGAGTACAGAGGACACCTATCTGGATTTGGCGGCTAGTGCCACTGATGCGACCGAACACTTTCGAGATAAAAAGGATCATGAAGTGGAGAAGCTCTTTTGGTCGCAGTTCATCAATCCAGAGCGTCCGCTGGCCGTGGACGATCGCCTGGCCCAATGGGCCGAGCTGAATAGATTGTCCGGACTCGCCATGAAGTATGTCATGGATCATCTGTGTCCGGGGAGATCGAAGCCGAAGAGCTATTTCAGCTTGGTGCAGCAATTGCTAGACGTGGTGCCACATGTCGATGCTATGAAGAGGTCAGCGTGCGTAGAGGGCGCTCGGCTGGCTCTTGCCCGTGTCAAGACATACTGGGCAGATATGGAGCCCACCACTGTTGCGTCTCGGGATTCGGACAAAAGCCGAACACCTGCCGAGCACTATTTTGAGGAAGTCCTCGAAGGCGCTCGCGTAATATAGACGCAGTGCTCGAAGGATGCTATATTATGATAGCATATGTAATCATAAAATAGTATTTCGATAAATTGTAGTGGCATTTTTTTATATACTTGTGCCTTCAAGTACTAAGAACACCTCCTGTGCGGCCGTTTTAATATATAAATTCTGAAAGATTGCAGTCGTTGGCTTCAGCCCCCACGCACATAGTGCGGGGGTGCATGCAGAAGACGCATTTTCACACTTAACCCAACGTCTTGGTCCTATAAAAGGAGGTGATAGCGCAGCGGGCTAGGCAACCGGACTATAATGCTTTAACACTTTCACTTAGCCATAGGAGCTTGACAGTGGGACTCTTTAGGTAGCCCTTTAGCGGCAAACGCGCTTTGCCCGAGTTCGGAGCGCGTACGTGCCTGACCGGGAAACGGCCCTTTGTCAAAGCGGAGGGATTCGAAAAATCCCTATGGGTCATCGAGTGGCAACCAGTCTCGTGCTACATCATGACAGTCGGTTTTCGGCTTTCTCTACTGAGGTGCTCACCTGGTCGAACCAGGGCACAATCACAGTAGTTCTCCTAGTGCTACCTTAGCCGATAGAGCGGAACGTAAGGTGGCCGAACTCAGGAGCCGGGCAACCCAACACATGACCAAAATCATGATTCGGAGCTGATGCATATAGTGCCAAAACTCGCGACGCTGGACACTCCCTAAGGTGTTCGGTCTTTATCAGTGCGGGTGAGACAACACCCTAAAAAAAAGAGCCCCTAGTGTCCAGGTACGAGCAATAATTCTGGCGTGGCCACATGCCAAAACGCCAGGCTCCTCCTTGGTTATAGCAGAACAAACCAGGGGATGTATAGCAGCAAGAGACAGTAAAAAAAGGTTTACGCAGGGTCTTAATCTAAAAAGAAACCTTAAGACGGGTCCCTACTGCACGTCTGCGCCTGTGTCTCCGTTGTGCCGTGTCCTGGACGGGCGCCGCACGACGTTCATCTGTAAAAGAGAGGAACTGAATTGAAAATGGGTTGTGCGGAATAAAAAGATAATAAACAAAATATAAAGTAAAAAATATATTAAGTTGAGCTTTATTGTCTCTGCGTATAGCCCCTGGTACGGGGGCATATGGCGCTTATGAGCCTGCATTGGTGACGGACGTGTGCCAAACTTTGTTGAGTCCGGGTCCGTGGCCTTTGATGACTTATAAAAAAAAGTCCTTTGGCTGGCGAGGCCACTTTTTGTGCGGCTGTTTAAGCAGCCACGCAATCCTCCGTTTGGAGGAGGCGTATTTTAGTGCGCTCCCTTTAAAGAGATGATGCCTTGTGGACCGGGCATCTTGAGTGTGAGAGATGCGTAATGTGGTATGGCGTTAAAGCGAGCGAAAGCTCCGCGTCCCATTAGTGCTTAATAGCGACTTGAAAACGGGACTACCTGGAAGGTCAGCTTTTCGCGACGGAAGTTTTTGGGAGAGCCAAATATGACCACAAGCCGGAGAAAACCCATACAGTGGGTGTCCGGGCCTGGTGCTACCCCTTGAAAGGAGATTTTGCTGTGGCGGATTCTTGCTGGGTTTATGCCCATGCGGCGGATTGTATCCTGATATATCAGGTTTAGTCCACTGCCTCCGTCCATAAGGACATTGGTAAACTGGAATCCATCCATTATTGGATCCAGTATCAGGGCAGTCCGGCCTGCGTTTTTGATATTTCTAGAGTAATCTAGCAAATCAAAAATGATTGGCTTTAGTGACCAGTGGCGGGACTCCTGAGGGGATTGTTTGATTGTACGTACCTTTATGGGTGTCATACTTTTTTTGACGTGAAGTAAGTTCACTGTTTTGACTTCTTGTGGGAAGTTCTTTTATTTCCTGGTACTCTGCCTTTGGGGTTCGTCCTCTTCTTCACTTGGTGTGTCGAGCCCCTTGTGTTCGGCGTTAGGCTGTCCGGATTGTTTAAAAACCCAACACTCTCTGTGGGTGTGATTGGCAGGCTTCCCAGGAGTACTGTGTATCTGACATATTCTGCCCATGATTCTATTTAAGCTGGACGGATCATCCCTGTTATCCTGAGGGGATGGTTTTGTTTGGTTTTGCCGTGAGCTTTTGAATCCGGCATTGACTGCCGCGCTCTTCGGACTTTTTCCTTTGATTCGGCAACGGTCCTTATTTCGTCGCGGTTTTCCGTTTCCATCCCTGATTTCGGATGTACTTGGGTCGCTGGGGCTGCGCCTTGCCAACCAGCTGTCCTCTCCTGCGCAAAAGCGGGTCAAGAGGCTTGTGAGTGCGGCCATTGTTCTTGGCTTTTCCTGGCCGAGGTGTCTGGCGAGCCATTCGTCTCGGACATTATGCCTGAAAGCTGCTAAGGCCTCGGCATCCGGACAATCCACTATCTGATTCTTTTTAGTAAGGAATCTGTTCCAAAACTGTCGCGCTGATTCTCCGGGCTGTTGAGTTTTGTGACTGATATCGTCTGCGGCCGGAGGGCGGACGTAGGTCCCTTGAAAATTTGCTCGGAAAGCGTCCTCGAGCTCTTCCCAACTTCCAATTGTGTTTTCAGGAAGGCTTTTAAGCCAGTGCTGAGCTGGCCCTTTATGCTTAAGGGGTAGATATTTAATGGCGTGGAGATCATCTCCTCTAGCCATATGTATATGGAGGATATAATCCTCGATCCAGACTCCGGGGTCTGTTGTTCCATCGTACGCCTCTATGTTGACGGGTTTGAATCCCTCTGGAAATTCGTATTCCAGGACCTCATTGGTGAAACATAGGGGGTGTGCGGCGCCCCTGTATTTGGGTGTGTCGGACTCTGATGATGGCTTTTTTGCATTGCTTACGATAGCTTGCTTTCTTGGCCCGTAAATGGACCTGGCTGGGCCATGATGCGAGTCTTTAATTGGGTCGCATGCCACATTGAATGCGGCGTCGTTTGCCGTTTTATGGTGGTCGTGTGGTCGCCTATCCGATCGTATGGCTTTTTTATTTTTCGAATGCGAGGGCTCTAGGGCCTCTTGATCGAATTCGGGCAGTAGTTTTCTCTTCGGATAGCTTTTAGTGCGGCGGCTGCCGCCGTATTTGTCTGCGGTCCTGATTACCTTGCTCCGTCTTATTCTGAGTGCATCTTCCGCCGTCTTTAGCTTCCGCTTTTGCTTTTTCAGGCTGCATGTTGTAGCAACGAGCCTTTCATGGAGATTCTGCTGCTCCGTGGTTTTATCCGATGTGAGATTGTCCGGAGTTCTGTTATGGCCGGGGGAGGGCTGTCTGTCCTCTCTATCCGAGTTGCCCTGTTCGGATGGTTGCTCTGAGGCGCGCTCGTCATCTACCGGCTCGTCCTGCTCTATGGCTGGGTCTTGATCGAGGCGGGGCTTGGCTCGGCGTTTTCGTCGCCACTTTGCTTGCTTTTCGGAGGGTTTGTCCCTTTTTTCGTTCCCTTTTTCCTCGTTGTCGTTTCCTTTAGGGGTATCCACCATGAGTACATCATTAGGTGGGGTGGTGGTCCAGCGCCTTATAGGTGCTGGTTCCTGTTCGTCTCCATCTTCGTCGTCCATACCGTCGAAGTCTTCGGATCCGAAGTCGAGCATGTCGGTTAAATCATCGGCAGTGGCTATCAAGTGGGTGGTGGGTGGGTTTTGAATTTCTTCGTCGTCCGAACCCCAACCTCGCAGGCCATAGTCCAGCCTGGGCTCTCCTGATAAAGAGAGAGATTTGAGAGAATTCAGGATATCACCGAAAGGTGAGCACTGAAAGATGTCCGCGGTGGTGAACTCCATTACAGGCGCCCAATCAGATTCGATCGGCGGGGGCGCAGAAGGCTCGGAGTTCGGAGAAGAGTCCGGCTCCTTGGAGTCCTGGGCCGTGCGGAGTACGGGGCTGGCGTTCGGCTCGATCGCCTTTGAGATCGCAGCCCCTAAGGTGACGTCCAACCGTTCATCCTCAGAGAACGCAGCGGGCTCCGAGTCGAGGATCGGGGCCGGAGCGTGTGCGGCCTCCAGGGTGCTATTCGGAGGCAAAGCTATATCGTGCCCCTCGAAATAGCACGACGCGCTTGGCTGTGGCTCGAACCCATCGAAGATCAAGTCTCCGTGGATATCAGTCGTGTAGTTTAAGCTTCCAAACCTGACTTGATGGCCAGGGGTGTAGCTTTCGATCTGCTCCAGATGACCAAGCGAATTGGCCCGCAGAGCGAAGCCGCCGAAGACGAAGATCTGTCCGGGGAGGAAAGTCTCACCATGGACCTCGTCGTTGTTGATGATCAAAGGAGCCATCGGGCCTAAAAGCGACGACACAGAGGAACTCTCAATGAAAGCACGAATGTCGGTGTCAAAACCGGCGGATCTCGGGTAGGGGGTCCCGAACTGTGCGTCAAGGTCGGATGGTAACAGGAGACAAGGGACACTTTATTTTACCCAGGTTGGGGCCCTCTCGATGGAGGTAAAACCCTACTCCTGCTAGATTAATATTGATGATATGGGTAGTACAAGAGTGGATCTACCACGAGATCAAGGAGGCTAAACCCTAGAAGCTAGCCTATGGTATGATTGTGTATGATGATGGTCGTCCTACGGACTACAACCCTCCGGTTTATATAGACACCGGATAGGGTTAGGGTTACACAGAGTCGGTTACAATGGTAGGAGATCTCGAATATCCGCACACCTAGCTTGCCTTCCACGCCAAGAAAAGATCCTTTCGGACACGGGACGAAGTCTTCAACTTTGTATCTTCATAGTCCTGGAGTCCGGCTGAAGGTATAGTTCGGCTATCCGAACACCCCCTAATCCAGGACTCCCTCAGCTGGCCTACTGGAATTTGAGAGGGGATAGGTGCAGTTTGTATCTGTGGCATGGATACCTACCTACAGCGCTCGACTATCGGTGTGTGGTGGGGGGGGGAGGGAGGCCTAATTAACTATAGAGGTACAATGGCTGGTATATGTGTGGAGGAGGAGACAGGCCTACCTCATGTATTAAGGGAGATCGATCTACGTCATGTATTAAGGGAGATCGACCAGCATCCATGCATATGTGTAGGAGAGGAATAAGGTTGGGAGAGAGACAGAGCCAGAGTGTTGGAGGGGGTGGTAGTGGAGTTGCTTCTAACAAATGGTGGGATAGGCTTGCTAGACAACCGGAGGGCATGCCTGGAATATCAATAAGAGAGGGGATGGCTGCCTGTCTGTGCACGTGCGTGTGAGAGACGGGTCAGGAGGCATGCACGAATGATGAGGGGGGGGGCGATATGGTTGTGGTAAGCAGACATAACTACATAGGATGATCAATCGTCCTTTGTCAGAGAAAGGAGAGACATAACTTGTGAGGTACATTGATCGATGTGGGGTGAATAGTTAAAGTCGACCTAGGTATATGTTGGGAGATCGATCGGTATACATGCATGTGTGTGTTAGAAGCAAATGAGGCACGGGGAGAAGGATATAGAGAGAGAGAGGGATGCATCTAGGAGGTGGTGCGAGAGTCATACTATATCGAGGGGGGAGAAGTGTGCGAGTACGAGATCGATGAAAAGAGTGGTGGGAGTGAGGCATGGACAGTGATAAGAGAAGAGGGGAAGCATGTGTTTGTGGTAGGCACACCTGGCTAGAGAGGCATCCCGATCGATGTGTGCCGTAAAGAAGGAGCTGGGGGGCCTACACACACCGTGGGTGAACGACCTAAAGTGAAAAAATGAATTTGCGCGATGGAGCTAGAGAATGTTGAGGGGGGGGTGAGAGGGATGCAGGCGTCTGCATGCACGAGAGAAAGTTAGCGCTAGCTAGCTACAAAGATAAGAGGATTGTGTGGGTGTAAAAGACAAATAGAGATCATACTTCATTGTAAAAAGCGAATTCAGATATTTGAAGAATTTATCATAGTGTTTTAAACCGACGCATGTGTGAATATATATAACGGTGATACACATGGTGTGGTTATGAACATGTTATACTACATATACTATATTTTACCTCTACTCTTATAAAAACGGAGTTGTTGATGATGGTGCCATCCTGCAATATAGGCTGTCCGATTTATATCGACGGATAGGAAGTAAACTATGGCAATTTTGAAAAAAGATACCCACACCCCTCTCCATATTTGCAAATCAGGCCTCCCCTTGATCATGTTGATGTTCTATGGAACGGATGGGCATCTTGCTAGTACTACGTATAACATATAGAACATTGATCATAATTTGGGCTAATGTGTGGCTTTTGCAGCTCACGTCTAAATACTTGTCATAATGTAGGGGGCGGGGCACTATGCTATGTGTGATAAACACGGTGTACACGTATGGAACATAGTTTAGATTATGAATATATAGTTAGTACATCAAATGTACTATTATTTGGAATCAACATCAAGTGTATTCAAAAAATAGAATTCGAGTTCATGTAGTACACATAGTTCATATCTATCTCTATAGTAATCATGTGGTGTGTTATTAAGGTAATACACGAATGATGGTTGAAGTTGGCAACAATCATGATTGTAGATTGTTATTGAAATAGAGAAACAAATTCAAATTCAGTTCGAGTTGCAGCGGTAGTATAGACATTTGGAATGCACTAAAATGTTGGTATGAGTAGGTTACATGCATTATACAGCAAGCGAAAAAATTTAATTGGACATAACATGGATTCATACTACCGAACAACATTTAATTGCACTAAATTGTTGGTATGGGTAGCTTTAAATAGCATTTTTAAAGTAAAATGGGGCAAGACTCTCTCTTTGTGTGTTGTGAATAGTTTTATTTTTTCGTTTTCTTTTTGGTTGAGGGAAGTGTGAATTGATTTGGTACGTACAAGTACAATATCACACGTTAGGCTTGTCCCTAAAATTCAACCCGCGCCTTGTTATATCCCAAAAATTCAGATATCGTGCTCCCAAAACAGGCGCCTTCACAACCCGCGCCTTGCTATCCCGAAATTACAACGTGCGCGAAAACTCCCTCCAGCTGCCAAATTCCGACACGTGAAATCCCCCTTCTAACCCTGAGCCGAAAGCCCATAACCTCTTCGCTCCAGCCGCGAAACCCCACCCTCCTCTGTCCGCCACCTCACCGATGCCCAGCCGGAGCCTCTTCCCCGACGACGTCGTCCACCGCAACAGCTCGACGTCCCTCGTCCACCTCCTTGGATGAGTATCCGTTGTCCATCTCGTCGTCCCGCTGGTTCAGCCACCCCGTTCTCCACCTCCAAGGAGCTGCTCCGACGATCGCCTCGTCTATCGTGACTGCTCCATCCCCACAGCACCGCCTTAACCTGCTCCACCGGAACCGCAGCATCCTCACCGACTCCTCAGACGAAGCCGAGGCCTACTCGGCGCCACCAAAGAGGTTGTACACTCATCACATCACACCTTCTCCTTAGCTCAACCTCCCGGCGCCGACGGTGCTCCATCCCGCACCCCCATGGAGTGGCTACCTTGAAGCCGGCGCCGCGGGCGACATCTCCATGGCGGCTCTCCCCCATTGCGAGGCCCCTTCGGTGGTGGCATCCATACCAGCCGGATCTGCTGCTGCTGCTCCGGCTCACGCTCACTCACTCGCGCTGCTGCTGCTGCTGCTGCGGATCTCGCTCGATCGCCCAGCTGCTGCTGCTTCGGCTCTCGCTCGCTCGCTCACGCTGCTACTGCTGCTCCGGCTCTCGCTCGATCGCTCGCTCACCCAGCTGCTGTTGCTTCGTATCTCGCTCGCTTGCTCGCACTGCTGCTGCTGCTCTCCCCCTCGCTCGTGCTGCTGCTCTGCTCCGATTTAGCTACACTTCAGTCGACTGAATCGACTTTTGGGTCAGTCGATTTTCAGGGGGTGGGGTGGGGCTCGCGGAGTTAAGGAAGAACCACCCGCAGTGGGGACGGGGGCTCGCCGGAGAGGTACCCCACTATCTATCTTAGGGGTCAAGGTGGGGACGAGGGGCCTATAGGGCTGGCCGTGGCGGCGGTGGACCGGCGGTGGGGAGTTGTTCCGGGGCGGAGAGGCGGTGCTGGGGCCAGCGGTTCGGTCGGTGGTCGCTGGCGGCTCAGGAGGGTGCAGGTTGAAGATGAACTGCAGGCCCTCCCTCAACTACATGTCAAGTGCCTCTCTGCTACCATTGCGTTCAGTTTCGATAGTAACATTCAGATTCCACAGTAAATTTCAGTTTCGACAGTTAAGTTCAGAGTCAACCATTTTTACCTCATCTATTGTAGTCAGGTGGTTTTTGGTGATGTAAATTTTACATCTATTTTACATCATCTATTGGAGATGCTATTAGAATCCCACTTGAGATTGATGATGTCTGTCTTGTGCTGCTTCAGCCTTGACGTCTTACGGCTCACCGGGGCTGCTCCAACGACAGAACGATCCATCACAATAGAGCAGTGCCCTGGATGTCGTTTACAGATTCCTCAGATCTTCCTCCACACCTCCGATAGCCACCTCTGCCTCAACTGCTTCAGTGACCAACCCAATGATGCTGAGGTCGACACGGCCACGGCAAAGAGGTTGTACACTTGTTGCATCACTTATTACTATACATTCATGTCGATCCATTAGGGCTATTTTGGTTCGACGAAAAACATAGCAATAGGGAATTTTCCAATGGCACTCTACTATTCAATTATTCATGCATTTTGTTGAAAGGAATGAAGCAAAACATCCACCTGGACCTACTTTTCAAAATCCTATGCATGAAAACAAGGCCAGGTGCATTAGTGGCAGAATAACATTCTAACTGTACACGCTTTCATACGGTTTCACTTTATTTTGGCCATGTTTCTTTGCATTCCTCTGCTCTTCCAATTCCTGTAAACCAAACACCCAAGTTGACAGAAATCATGTGTTTACAAATGCTCTGTTTACCATGTGAATTCCTATCCTACTCTGGTGTTTTTCCTATCCCTGCGTTTTTAGAAGCATGCAAGCCAAATGAGCCCTTACAGAATTACTTCAGTTACAGGTAGGTGTCGAAGGGAACTTTGTGTGGTTTGTACTGCTCCTGCCGCGTTACGTCGTCCACCTCACCCGAGGTGCTCCATCGACAGAAACATCCACCAAACTAGACATCACGACTCCTGGCCGTCTTTCGCCACCTCAGATCTCCTTCCCTGCCGTCGGCACCCACCGCAATGGCATCACCATCATCGACTCAGCAGATGAACCTGAGGAGTACACGGGTCACAAGAGAGGTCGCACTCTTTTGATTCTGCTTATGTTATGCATTGCTTAAAATTACCTGCTACTTTATCGTCCTGTTCACCTCTTGGACTCCAAGTCAGGTCCAAATTAATGTTCAAACTTGAGTTCTAAATTAGTTGTGGGGCACATATCGAGGAAGCAATGAATATTATCTCTGTCTAATATCTGGTTCACCTAGGGTATGCCTATGTTGTTCATCTTGGGTGGGAAACAAATAGTAAAGCAATTATCATCTGTCTTTTTATTAAATTAAAGCAATCATCAGACTGTTATCATTATTTTTGGATACATCCACTAGTTGTTACCATCACTCTAAATTTTTGCATGCTCTCCTTACATATTCTCACCATATTTTTTTCGTATGCCTGTTAGATATTGTACACAGTCGTGCTGAACATGTAGAGAAAAAGAGAAGAGTTTTGCGCGGCAATACAATGTCATGCTGACATTGCTCCATGGTGGGTTCAATGGCAAACCCTCCCCACCCCTCTCCAGATTGTAATCCAGAGGAAGATATCTGTTCTGAGGCGGATTCAGACGCCGTTGACCACTCTTATTTACCCCCCAAGGTGTTTGCTCTACCTTGGCATGATGATGTTATATCATGCATATGTTGCCTTACAGTGCCTACTTTTGACATCATATATGTCATCTGCTTAGTCTAGACATGTTCTGTCGCCACCTGTTTAGTTTCTATATCATATATAGGAATTATGCAGTCTCATGTCTTTTAGCCAGCCATAATATATGTTAAATGTGCAATGTCATCCTGTTTAACCAGGCATGATATATTTGAATGATATCTTGCCCATCCTTTTCTTCATTACATTTGCATTTGTTGACAATGTTTGTACATTAAACTACTCTTCCTGTGAATCAGCCATTTGGGTGGGAGATTGAAAAATCTGGAGTGAAAACAAGGCCTTCAGAGCAGACAGTGCTACCTGTCGAAGCAGATCTCTTGTTGGGTCCCGATAGCTCCTCAGAGATGGATTCAGAGACAGATGACTAGTCCTATTCTCCCACCGAGGTGTATGCTCTAACTTGGCACAACTTTTTAGTTTCTTTGAATTATGTTATGCTATGCTATCTAGTTTAGATAGACATCATATATGTGAAATTATGTCATGCTACCCGTTTTAATTAAACAATATACATGTCAACTATTTCATGTCCTGTTTTTTCCACACTATCTACTGCATCTGTCTCTCATACAATGTCTGTACATTCAACTATGTTTCCTGTTTATCAGCCATTTGAATTGGAGGGGGTGATGCCAGCATCTAGCCAACTAAAAACACGGTCTTCAAATAAAACAGTGCTACCTCTTGGTGGAGATAGCACCACGGTTGTACATGCACGAGAACCAGCCCTACCACGCATAACCCAAACTCTCGCAGATTGTACCCCTACTGTGATGGACAGAGAACCAGCTTCACCCAATCTAACCCCAACCCCAGCAGATAGTAACCCAGTTCCTGTTGACACAGCAGCATCTCCACCTCAGAGCTCCCAAACAAGAGCAGTTAGTAAGGCAACTCCAGTGCCCAAAGGGCCAATACTACCACGACAAACCCCAACTCCACCAGTTAGTATGCCTATTCCTGTGGAGGAAGCACAACCAGCTAGTCGTAGTTTAGCATCTATCGCATTTGATGTTGTTAAATCATATGTACGTATCTTCCCATCTTGGAAATATTATACTGAAGATGAAGGAAAATGCCAGTTGCAGGTGTTAGTCCAGAAGTTATGTGTAAGTAATGTTATTCATGGCAATTACTTTGCTTTTTCCCATACATCCTACCTCCATGATGGTTATAATACAACAAATTTTCCCATTTCTCTCTATAGAGAAGGACCGATTTGGAAACTCATGATGAGGTAGCCTGTGCTAATACCTCTGCTATCTTCAAGAATGCTTGGTGGCAGTATCGGAATTACCTGAAGAAAACGTACTTCACCGGCAAAGAAACTCATCAAATTCCCTTACGTTCTCCTGAGACACATTTACTGGACGATGACTGGGAACGCCTTGTTTTGTACTGGTCCCGAACCAGGAATGTGGTAAGGTCTATGAGCTCATTTTCTATTTTTAAGTACTATATTCTTGTGTCTTACTGTACTTTGTTCATGTAGAACAAGTGCCTAAACTTGAAGAACAATTGTTCTATTTTAAGATACCATTGCTATCATAGTTCAAAAAAGCGCTAGGCGTTAATTGTGCGTTTTGCCACCGCCTTGCGCTTTACTGACCAAAGCGCATGCTTATGCGCAATTATGCACAGATTAAGCGTAGTTATGCACAATGCGTTTCGCCAACGCCTAGAGCCTAGGTGCGCTTAGGCGCTCGCTTAGGCGTGCCTTTTTTAACTAAGGTTGCTTTCGTGCATACTGCTTTGCTCTTGTATCACTGTATTTACTCATACAAACTTAATTTTAAATTGAAGGATCAAATCGAAACTCCAATGGCACAGCAGGTATGTTCACGCATGTTTCTTTAATAGGCTTGCTCTTATCAATAGCTCTGTTGATTTCAATTTCAATTGTGTATACAGTTGACTTCTTATATCATGCACATTACCAGCATTACAACAAAGCAAATAGTGTTGTTGTACATGTAGACCCGTGGTACCCATCTGAAATCTTGTTGTGCCGTGTAGTTTCCCACGCTTTGTATTCTTTCACTACTGCTTTGTCTTGAACTGATATGATTTGAACCGTGTCTCTATTTTGATTTGGCAAGACAATGTAGTGACCATATGACATAGATATCTGTTTGTTTTATGCTTTTATTATGTACTAGTACTTGGCAATAAAAGACTTGGTAGTTTAATCCTATCCACCTTACTAATGAACTGGTTCACCGAAATGAGTTTCATATACTAGTACATGCTAAATTGTTATGTGTCTGCTTGTTTCTTCTTTTAGAATGCTGACAGAATATTGGGGAAGAGTGCCTTATTAAGCAATGGTAAAGGAAGTAATGCAGATAAGGTTCAGGATAGTGACACATCCTTGTTGGTCTCCAGCAAAGCTGATAAAACAGCTAAGGAATATTATCTTGAAGACAGTGATACAACCCCAAAGTCCTGTCTTGGTTTAGTGTTGGAGTTACTGGCCACTACCGCTTGCACAAGCTATTCAAACACACTGTCTGAATCAGTTCGGTTTCTTGAGTCTCAACTACAAGCTAAAAGACATCGATCAGCTGTGCTGCGACAAGAAGCGGAAGGACTGCGAAAGTCCCTGGAGCATTCAGATGCATACTTTCTGGTGCAACAGCAAGCGTTGGAGGATTTTAGCGCCAAACATGACAAAGCTAATTAGCTTGCTATGCTTATTGCCAGCATGGTGGATACCATGTTTCTTGAGCTCTTCTAAAGTTGTTTCAGTTATGCTCTTATTTTGCTGCCGTGTTTATTTGCACTGGTGGCCAATTTTGACGGCCAGTGTATGTAATATGCTGCTTTGTTCCCTATATTTGCACTGGTGGCGAACTTGGATGCCCAGTGGATGTAATATGTGTAATAGCGGTAATAGGCTAGCGTTAATTGCTTGCTTATTTATTTCCTTATTGCCTTGTTTAGTTGTTTACTTGTAGTCACTGCAA
Organism: Aegilops umbellulata; assembly: GCA_032464435.1. Taxonomy (NCBI): domain Eukaryota; kingdom Viridiplantae; phylum Streptophyta; class Magnoliopsida; order Poales; family Poaceae; genus Aegilops; species Aegilops umbellulata. Next base: position 83,079,085 of record CP136058.1, read on the forward strand.
TTCTTTTTCTGTGTTTTTCTAGTGGCCACAATAACCTATCTTTGGAAACTAGGCCAAAATAATCACGGCAACACATGGACGGTTGTAACCATGGGCCTCCTGCGGGTCGTATGATCCATGGGCCTTCTATACGGGCCGTAGGATCCATTGGCCTTCTATACGGGCCATAGGATCCATGGGCCTTCTACGGGCTACGATTCATGGGCCTTTTACGGGTCGTAGGATCCATGGGCCTTCTACGGGGCGTACCATCATTTCGCCAATCATGGGTCGTACTATTCGTGGACAATAATAGTCCGTTAATAGGCCGTATTTGATAACTCTATGAAAACAACCCAACGGGGTTTTTTGACATGAAAACGGCCCAACGTATTATCGGGCCACAAACGGGCCGACTGTAACCACTGGCTGAATTTGGCCCACAAGCAGAAAATGACAGTAATGGGTCGTAAGTAAACGAATGTGGAAATGAGCCCAAGAATAAATGGGCCCCGAGAAGGCCGAAAGATAACATGGGCTGGAAACGGCCCAACGGAATAATGGACGTTAATGGGTATAAAGTGACACACTGTTCATTACGGCCCAGTTTCACCACGTGCCGTTAATGGGTATAAAGTGATAGACTGTTCATTACGAGCCAGTTTTACCACGGGCCATTAATGGGCCAAGAGTAATAAGGGCCTCATATGGTCCGAAAGACGTCATGGGCCATAAATGGGCCGAAAGTTAAAACAGGCTGGAATTATATTGGACGGCCCAGATGACGCTACTGGGCCTAATTCGGATAGGCCGTAAACGGGCCCTGGGTTAGCGGGCTGTAAAAGGGATATATGCGAACATGTCGTTCACAGGCTTGCCATGGGCCGGCCCGCCACCTTTTGACCAAGTGAAACGGGCCGGGCTTTTCACATGAATGGGCCTCTGCTGGGCCGTGCCATGTGTCGACGTATCATAGGCGCTTTGGGTCCAATGAGTGGATGACATCTGTCCCAACATTGAGCCGATACGTGTTTCCTCCAGCCAATGATGATTTTACACGTGGAAAATCCCCATTGGTCGGGGCTGTTAACGAGTTATCGGATCCAAAACCGGACCTGATAGCTTAACGATGTTCCGTTACGGTGGATGCCACGTGTCGATCACCCTTGACGAAAGCACTTCTGTGACGCGTGATTTATCGTCATAGAAGTGGACACTTCCGTGATGATAATTTTGGTAATGTCATGGAACACTTCTACGACAGCACATGTATGACTATCTTGATTCTGTCATAAATTTGTCATGGATGTACATGCATGACAGAAAACGTGACCTACTGTGACAAACACGTATCATCACGGAAGTGTATTTTTTTTGTAGTGCATTGGAGTTTTGTTTCAAAAGAAAATTGTTTGATAAGTCTGTACATTAAGAGAGAAAAACGCAAGTTTGCTCAAACCATATCTTTCATTCAGTCATACTGCGAATTTATATTAATATAATTGAGATACAATATTAAACCCAAGAAAAACAACTATTTCTGGCGGCGGCGGAGGAGGCGTGCCGCGCTGTCCTTGTCATCCACCGGGACGCCGTTGCTGAAGTCTTCAATGCAGCACAAAATGTTCTTCACTTGTAAATCAAACATCATGTCATCGCGCGATCGACGGGCGGGGCGCGGGAGGACGGCAGCTGGCGGCGCTGAGAGGTAGCGGTCGACGGCGGCGTCCCATGCCGCTGAGGGGGCGCGCGCCCGGGCACGGGCGTGGCGGGTGCAGCCAAACACACAGGGACCGACGCCGTGGTGGGTGGAGGGGCGCGCGGGGGCACGTGCGCTGGCATGTACCGAGCTCGCGCGGGTCCGCACAGACCTCGCTGACGCCCGAGGCTTCCAGCTCCGCAATAGTGCTCGGCGACCAGCCCGTCAATGCTACGGGGATTGTCGCTAGCGCGGGTGCGGGGATGGGAGCTGGGACGGGAGCTGGGGTAGCAACCGCCGCGGCTAGCTCGTTCTGGGCCATGTCCATGAGGCTCCATTCCTCCTTATATTCTACCTCCTCCAGCTCGGAGTCGACTTCACCAAACTTGAAGACTAGTGGCGGATGATCCTTCTACGCTATGGCGATGGTGGAGGTCTGCAGGAGGGAGGGGAATGGGAGGTGAACAGTAAGGCCGCCCGTATTAAGTAGCGGCTCGGGCGCCATTAATGGAGAGGAAGGCGGGTGGCCATGGAAGTCAAAGGGCTCGCTTCCCAGTAAGCCTGCGCAACGGACAACTTGCACGCTTCCCCGTGAGCCTGTGCATTGGAGGACAGCTTGCACGCCTCTCGGTCAGCCTGCGCACCGGACTGCGCTCGCACGCCTCCCGTCCAGTCAAGCAGCTATCCGTACGATACCTCCTATAGCCACTAAAACGAAGACACATGGCGTCACGTGAATGTTTAACATAACACACACGATTTGAATTATACAAACGTTTGCGATGTTAGAGTTGCAGCTATTTGTTTCAAAATGCCTTTGTTGGTTGTTATTCGAGTGTGCCTTCTCTCAAAATGGACACGAAAAATACCACAACATGTCGGGTGCCATTCCATGATAGCATGCCAAGTTTCATGAATTTCAGATGACTTTTGAATTTACTAGAATTTAAAAACAAAGTATCTCAACGTTTTGTCGTGTGCCATTCCATGATAGCATGCCAAGTTTCATTCCTATTTCTTGCATGGGACCTAAGCATGCACCCAAGGACAAAGATTTGATTTTTCAACCAATTTATATGCACTGGACCATGTGCATGTAGTTCAAATTTGAATTATGCACATAAATGCATTGAAAACTCAATTAATGCATAAAAATGTCCAAACGAACCCCGAAAAATCCCAAAAATTGACACAACACTCCTGTTGTTCTATGTTGACACGAGATTGTTTTGAAAGCAATAAGAGGCAATGGATATCGTTTCATCCCCAAAGGTGTGATGTTCCCTACCAAAACCGTCATGCTTGTTGTGAGAAGCTCTGGTTTGTGAAAAGCATATACCCATACCTGCCCCAAATGGGACAAGAAATATTCACCACGGCATGTTGATTCCGCTCCATGATATCATGCCAAGTTTCACGAATTTCAGACGAGTTTTGGATTTACTAGAATTAAAAAACCAGGTATCTCAATGTTTGCTGCCGAGTGACAGTGGCAGGGTGTTTGACATTCATTCCCATTTCTTGCATGGGACCTAAGCATGCAAGCAAGGACACAGATTTAAAATTTCAACCAATTTATATGCATTAGAGCATGTGCTTGTAGTTCAAATTTGAATTATGCACATAAATGCATTGAAAACTCAATTAATGCATAAAAATGTCCAAGCAAACCCCGAAAAATCCCAAAATTGATACAAAACTCCTGTTGTTCTATGTTGAGACTAGGAAAAAAATTGAAATCGAGAAGAGGCAACAAATATCGTGTCGTCCAGAAAGGTGAAACGTTCCCTACCGAAACCATCACACTTGTTGTGAGAAGCTCTGGTTTGTGAGAAGCATATACCCAAACCTGCCCCAAATGGGACAAAAATTTTACCTTGGCATGTTGATGCCGCTCCATGATAGCATGCCAAGTTTCATGAATTTTAGACGAGCTTTGGATTTACTAGAATTTAAAAACCAGGTATCTCAATGTTTGCGGCCGAGTGACGGTGGCAGGGTGTTTGACATTCATTCGCATTTCATGCATGGGACCTAAGCATGGAACCAAGGACACAAATTTGAATTTTCAACCAATTTATATGCATTAGAGCATGTGCCTGTAGTTCAAATTTGAATTATGCACATAAATGCATTGAAAACTCTATTAATGCACGAAACGTCCAAACGAACCCCGAAAAATCCCAAAAATTGACACAACACTCCTGTTGTTCTATGCTGACACGAGAAAAGTTTTGAAAGCAATAAGAGGCAATGGATATTGTTTCGTCGCCAAAGGTGGGACGTTCCCTACCGAAACCATCAGGCTTGTTGTGAGAAGCTCCGGTTTGTGAGAAGCATATCCCCAAACCTGCCCCAAATAGGACAAAAAATTTACCATGACATGTTGATGGCGCTTCATGATAGCATGCCAAGTTTCATGAATTTCAAACGAGCTTTGGATTTACTAGAACTTAAAAAACCAGGTATCTCAATGTTTGTGGCCGAGTGACGGTGGCAAGGTGTTTAACATTCATTCCCATTTCTTGCATGGGACCTAAGCATGCAACCAAGGACACAGATTTGAATTTTCAACCAATTTATATGCATTAGAGCATGTGGGTGTAGTTCAAATTTGACTTATGCACATGAATGCATAGAGAACTCAGTTAATGTATAAAAATGTCCAAGCGAACCCTAAAAAATCCCAAAAATTGATACAACACTCCTGTTGTTCTTTGTTGACACTAGGAAAAAATTGAAATCAAGAAGAGGCAATGGATATCATTTTGTCCAGAAAGGTGAGATGTTCCCTACCGAAAGCATCAGGCTTGTTGTGAGAAGCTCTGGTTTGTGAGAAGCATATCCCCAAACCTGCCCCAAATGGGACAAAAATATTACCACGGCATGTTGATGCAACTCCATGATAGCATGCCAAGTTTCATGAATTTCAGACGAGCTTTGGATTTACTAGCATTTAAAAACCGGGTATCTCAATGTTTGCGGCCGTGTGACGGTGGTAGGGTGTTTGACATTTATTCCCATTTCTTACGTGGGACCTAAGCATGCAACCAAGGACACATATTTGAATTTAAACTAATTTATATGCATTAGAGCATGCGCCTTTAGTTCAAATTTGAATTATGCACATGAATGCATAGAAAACTCAGTTAATGTATAAAAATGTCCAAGCGAACCCCGAAAAATCCCAAAAATCGATACAACACTCCTGTTGTTCTATGCTAAAACTAGGAAAAAAATTGAAATCGAAAAGAGGCAACGAATATCGTTTCGTCCAGAAAGGTGAAACGTTCCCTAGCGAAACCATCACACTTGTTGTGAGAAGCTCTGGTTTGTGAGAAGATTATACCAAATCTGCCCCAAATGGGACAAAAATTTTGCCACGGCATGTTGATGCCCCTCCATGATAGCATGCCAAGTTTCATGAATTTTGGATGACTTTTGGATTTACTAGAATTACAAAAGCAAGTACGTTGACGTTTGGCGGAGAGCCACGGTGCCGTGGTGTTCGAAATTCATCCCCATTTCTTTAATGGGACATAAGCATAAACCCATGGACACATATATGATTTCACAACCCATCACTGGTGCGCGTCGGTCCTAAACAAACGGTTTAAAACCCCTTTCCGTGATGGCATTTGGAATTGTTGCCAAGTGAGTATGGGCGATAGGGGGGGTCCTTCCCACATGACCCAGAAACCGTCAGGGATAGGGCCCCTACAATACTCCTACTCATTTCTGCTCGCATTGCCATCGCAGTCGGTATTCTGTGGTGCTACATTTACAATGCGCGGCCCATCACAAACGGTTCACTATTATAGAACGTGTATGATGTGCGGCCCATCACAAAAGGTTCACCGTTAAGAAGATTAGCTAATCACCGTACGAGTGTCGGACAGGATTACGAAACGTCGGACCGTCGTAACATCATCGTACACGACAACTATCGCACAAGCTATTCTATGGTGCAACGTTTATGATGCATACTTCATTAGAAACAGTTCATGGTTGCGAATCGTGTATGATAACTCAACAAACAAAAACGTTTAGTTTGCCCGCATCGTTTGTGATATTGTCTGACATCGCACATGGTTTGCAAACGGCAACTGTGTGCATGCTTGCGCACGTTTCCTCTCTGTGAACCATCTCGGATTATGGTGCATATCACAAACGTTTGTGTTTTACCAACCCTATGTGCCGTAACAACCTGGAGAGCGTAATTTCACCGTAATTTAATTGTTGTTTTTCCAAATTGTACCGGATTTGGATTTGAATTTGAATGTATGCTACAGCTTTATTCATATCCATTAGGTTCAAACAACCAATGCATTATTCGATTCATAGGTAGATATGTTCAAGAATTACATAAGAACCAAATAAACAATGATGAACCACAGGTATATACATGTACTATTAAAGTCGGTAAAGAAAGAGGCGAAATATATTCTGGTTGCTGAACAAGGTGAAGCAGAATGCCCATATTGTGCCCTCCTCCATGCGGAAGGCATGCACGACTCTAGTCCAACCCCTTGTGATGGCCGACCACCCATCCTTCACGGTCTTCATGAAAACATCTAGATAATCATTGTGTTCTGGTTGAAATACTTTAACCTTTGCATGCCCACTAATGATGTAGTTTGAGAGGTAATCTTGAGTAAACTGCTTTGGCAACCACTGCAAAGGAATAAGATTTCAGACATTGTCATCTAACACAACTCATTATGGGCAGTAAAAAGAAGGCTGAAGAGTTCTTACTTACCATCCTGAAGTTCGCTGTTGTCTTGGATAAAGTGTAAACAAATAGTTTAATTGCCATCTTTGGACCCATTTTACTAACAATCTTTATCAGCTTCCTCACTTGATGCTGGTTCATCGATATCTCATTGCCCCATACGCAGAAAGGGTCGAAACGTGGATCTTTACCAATGACATATGTACCTAAAAGCACCAAGTTAATATTAGAAGCTAAACAACAATTGCACAATGATGTAGTACAACACTCTTTTATAATATGTCTATATAATCCGTATGTGGTAGTCCATTCGAAATCTCTAAAAAGACAAATATTTATGAACGGAGGGAGTATCTTATAACATCCAATATACTCACATATTAGATGAATTAACATCTTTTATTATGGGCCGGAAGGAGTTCAGTTCATTCTTAAAAATTATTTGCTGCTGTATCCACGGGTGACAGTTAGTTTGAGCTAGTTCGGGCTCAAATAGCCCTAAAGTATATCTAAACATGAGGGCTAGTTTGAGCTAGTTGCATATATAACCCACCCAAAAAAACTAGTATCCAACCCAAGAGGTGCTAATTGGAGCTAGTTCTCCTAGTGCATTTATTGTCAATCTAACCCTGCCATCCAAACAACTCTTTGGATGGAGTTAGTTCAGGGTTCGTAATGAGCTAGAAACTAACTCTAACCTCTAGCTAAGTTGAGTATCCAAACAGGGCTGTGTTGTTGCTGTTGCTGTTGTTGCTCTTCTACATATATCTAGACATCATTAGAACATTAATGTAACACTCTTCCTTATTGCTATGTAGCCTAGGATTGCATATTTAGACATTAAGTACAGTGCATATTGCTATGTAGCCTCAGATATATTACATATGACCCTAGTTAACCTAAGGAAAAATGGGTTGCAGATATATTCAGTCAAAAGTCCGATTTACCGGTTAGTCCCTTATCAGCCGCCGGCCTATATGGTACCAGCTATAGATATCCTGAATAGTGAGCAGATATAAGCCATGGGATGAAACTAACCTCGATGGAAAACAACAGACGTTCCCAAAATTGTCCTGTGTAGGTACATCAAGAAGCATGTTAAGCACAACAGGCTAAACATCAACCAAAATTACACATGGCAGACAAAATAATCTCCAAAAGATAGCTTCAGTGTGCAGGTTTAAGCATGCTAGTAAAGCAAAACAAGTGGAAAGGTGTGGTAACTTCAACAGGCCTAACATTTAACAACAAGCAAACATGGTCATTCAAACTAGTATTGTGCCGGTCTAAGTACACTGCTTATGGTTAAATAAAAATGGAAAGGCGTGTTAACTACAAGATGCAGCAACCAAATGTAGTCATTCATAGTGGTATTGTTGAAACTGGTATTGATGAAATTGAACTGCATAGTTCGTACTTGCACATATAGAACATCACGTTGTGAATAACTAGAATAAACAAGGCATACTACGAACAACCAAAGATAGCATTTGAAACTGAACATATGCTAACTACAAACAACCAAACACTCAAAAAACTTTAAAAGAGGCATATGCTAGCTATAACAGGCTTAACAGCAAGCAAATATATGCATTCCTATCGGTATGTTTAAAACTGGATTAATGAAATGTACTGCGCGGTAAATAATTGCACATATAGAGCATCACATTGTGAATTACTGAAATAAACAAATCATGGGTTTCCTCACTTGTCATAGATGGGCTCGTTCCCGTGGTAAGAGCACGGACCCTGGATGCTCCATGTTGTCGCAGATGGGCTCCTTCCCCTTAGAAGAGCACAGCTGTAGGGTGCCCTCCCTGATGTCGCAGACGGGCGCTTTCCCCTTGGAAGAGCAGATGGGCTCTTTCCCCTTGGAAGAGCCGAAGAGGGTGCCCTCCTCGTAGTCGTCGTCGATGAGGTCTGACTTAGAAGCTGTGGATCCCAAGCCAGCGTAGCAGAATGTGTCCTTCATAAATGACAAAAGGGGCTCGATGGTGATGTAGAATGGCAAATTGTTAACAGCGAGCCAGAGGAGATCAGCGGCGTGGCCATGGATGAGATCGACGGCGGTTGAACCCGAGGGGTTGGGGATGGGCCACTTAACCTGTGACACAGCCCGCCTTAGGGCATCGCTGTCGATGACCTCGATGTCGTAGCCGGCAGACGAGACATGCCCGCATACTCTAGCCCGCTGCTTGAGTGCCTGCCGCCAGTAATGGTCATCAGCTTCCTCGGCGACGTCGGGCGAAGAGACCGCTATACACCTCTTTTGGGCCAGTCGCCCCTCGAGCTTCACGGGAAGTGTAGTCAGGCTTTGGCTGCGACGCTCTGGAGTGGGGGATGGGGATGGGGATGGGGGTCTGTGGGAAAGGGGGCGTTTGGCAGACGTCATCTAAGAAACTCAGGGCGGCCTGGGTATGGAGATCGATGGGTAAGCCGCACGGGCAAACCGGCAGATGTTGACAATGGAGGCCTTGTGGCGGCGGTGGCGGCAGTGGTGGCCGGGACTTTGCTAGGGTTTCAAGCGAGGGACGGTGTGTGTGTGTGCATGCCCGAGGAGGTTTTGGTGTGTGTGTGTGTGGAGGGGGGCACGGGGTGTTTTAGGAAATGTCGCGGGTACTGAAAATTTTACTGCACGGGAGTGAAATTCTGGGCTATTGAAAATTTTGATGATAGTGCATCGCACACGGTCCGGAGATAACAACCGTGTGTTATGAAAAAGAAAAACCCTCGAGGCGGGAAGATATTTTCGATGCAGGCGGGATTGGGAACAAGAAACATCGCACACGGTCCGGAGATAACAACCGTGTGTTATGAAACAGAAAAACCCTCGAAGCGGGCAGCTATTTTTGAGAGGGGGAGCCTCGTGGAGCCCAATGTATTGTGTGGGTGTGTGCATGACAGGTGCACCGGTGTGGCACACGGTTAGTTTGAGTTAACCGTGTCTGTTGCGTCATCCGACTTGTGTAATGTTCATAAATTTGGCGAAAAATGACGAGGGAGAGGGTCAGAACACGAACACACTTGCATGTGGACCAAATTTATGTATCAAAAGGGTGGTCTGATTTTCAAATTCCAAATGTCACTTTGATGTGGCACCTCTCTCGCAAAGCGCACGGTATTGCTTGCTCCCACCCTCTCGTGTCGGCACGAAGGGAATCCTAAGCTATGAATGCATGCCCCCTCCCCCTCAACCGAGGTTAACCTAGCAAAGTGCGAAGTAGATAGCAACCCCCCTCCTCCCTCGTGTCGGCATGAAGGGAATCCTAATCTATATATGAATGCATGCCCCCCAACCGAGGTTCACCGTAGCAAAGTGCAAAGTAGCTAGCAGCCCTCCTCCCTCGTGTCGACACGAAGGAATCCTAAGCTATGAATGCATGCCCCCCAACCGAGGTTCACCTAGCAAAGTGTGAAGTAGAGCTAGTAGCCCCCCTCCCTCATGTCAGCACTAAGGGATTCCTAAGCTATGAATGCATGCCCCCCCCCAACCGAGGTTCACCTAGCAAAGTGCGAAGTAGCTAGCAGCCCCCCTCCGTCATGTTGGCACGAAGGGAATCCTAGCTAACTTATGAATGCATGCCCTCCCCCCAACTGAGGTTCACCATAGCAAAGTGCTAAGTAGCTAGCAGCCACCCCTCCCTCGTGTCGGCACGAAGGGAATCCTAAACTATGAATGCACATGCCCCCCCCCAACTGAGGTTCACCTAGAAAAGTGTGAAGTAGCTAGCAGCCCCCCTCGTGACTGTACGAAGGGAATCCTAAGCTATGAGCATGCCCCCTCCCCCCCAACCGAGGTTCACCTAGCAAAGTGCAAAGTAGCCAGCAGCCCCCACCCCCCTCGTGTCGCCACGAAGGGAATCCTAATTAAGCTATGAATGCATGCCCCCCAACCGAGCTTAGCAAAGTGCGATGTAGCAACCCCCCCCCCCCACACACACACACACTTTCAGTCGGCGGGCCAGAGAGGCATATATTTCACCAAGATGGATCTTAAAACAGACCAACAATAATCCACCTTGGTCGTACAACCTCTATCTTGTAGTTGGTCAAAGTGATGGCCGTCCATGGGACCCCGGAGATGGGCTAGCTCACGAATAATCACACAAGTAGCTAGTCCCCGAAGACAACCACTGCATGAGTGTGGCCCAAACATATGTATGGAGAGGTGTGTTTTTGAGTAACAATGAACAACTTTGATGTGGCACCATGATTTCGAACTAGAAATCCCCACACTGAGTGAGGGTTAGGTTGACGATGCATATGTATGTTACACCACACTTCAAGCCAACGATGGGGATTCATATATGCATGCATGAGTGCATAGTATATGCGCTCAAACTTCATTAGGTCTGAATCTCACCGTGACCTATACTAAGATAACACGAACCAAATGAAGAATCCGCCATGGTAACCTATCTTGTTGTTGGTCAAGGTGATCATGGATGTCCACATGGTCCCATGAATATATAGGCTTGTCGCTGTTAACCACGTGAGGGAGTGTATCGATCGAAGGAAACCACTACATGCATATGTATGGAGGTGATGAGTGCATGCATATTTGAATACACAACATTGATGTGGCGCGTGTGTCAAAAATCATACACTAGCTCCCCACACAGAGCGAGATCGGTTCATGATGGTGTCGTTGTACTAGCCACCTCGACTCGGTGGGAGGGATTCATGCATACACATGCATGTGTGTGTGCTCAAACTGTATCATGCATGTCGTCCCAGAGCAAAAATAATAATCCCCTCCTAAGTCAAATTAACCTCTCTTGTTGTCAAGCAAAAAGAAGTGATGGACCAAGCGGGCCCAGAGATGGAAAGCATCGATATCGCTGATAACCGTTTAAGTGGGTGTGAGAGCACAACCACCACCGCTTTGCATGTGGGCCAAACATATATATGTTGAATACCCAAAATGCACAACTTTGATGTGTCACATGCCTCAAAAACCGTAAACCATGCACCCACAGAGAGCAAGGTTCATATGAAGCGTACTACATATGATGGTCCCCTTCCCCCCTATTCACCGCATACTATATGCTCCTACCGTAATATATGTACAACCCAAAAGAATCATCATCGATGGTGAAATTAATTAACCTCTCCTGATGTAGGTAAAAGTGATGCATGCATGCATGCATCGATGATGGCTTCGTGGGCCCACAGATGGAACGTCACACGTGAGTGTCCTACCTAGGATATATATGCATGTGTCCCAAAAAGGTGTTGTGTGATGTTTGCATAACCAATTTCACAATTTTGATGTGGCACGTGCCTCGGTAACCAAAAAGTCCTGACACTGAGTGAGGTGTACTTGTTCACGGATGCATACATATAGTATATATGCTAGTCCCCTCGCACATCTTCGATGCGTAATATATACCACCATAACACAAACAAAAAAGATTCTACCTTGCTGGTCAAATTAACCTCACTGTCGGCTGTTCGTCAAAGTGATGGACGACGACCTTGCAGGCCCACAGAAAGCGTCACACGCGAGTATTGAGTGTCGTGTAGGACAACCATCGATTGCATGTGGCCAAAACGTTTATGTATTAAAGGGTTGTGTAATGTTTTAAATAACGCTTTCACGACTCTGATGTGGTACCAGCCTGACAAACAAAACAGCCAACCCACACGGTGGCTCACAACTCGTATTGTACTGCAAGCCACCCGCCACCCCCAGACGCACACACCCACACACACACCGCGAATCCACCACAACTACGATGCATGTTAAATTAAATATCCCGCGGTGAACATACATGTTACCAAAGGAGGGACGTTTTAATTTCAAAAAAATCATAGAAATCATTAAGACGTTTTAGTACATTGATTGATTTATTGATTTTCTATGGGTATAATGTGCAAAAATCAAATTTGAGATATATGCACACGTGACAATGCACCTAAATGGATTGCAAAAACACAAGTGTCTCACTGGGTGCATGTTTACTCCCCGTGCAACAAAGTTCAAACATTGAGAATCTTGATTTTTAAATTGTAGTACATCCAAAACTTATTTGAAGTTCATGAAACTTATCGTGTTGTCATATGGACACCAATACAAAGTGGCATTGTACTTCTTTTGTCAAATTTGAGACCAGTTTTGATGTAATCTTTATCTAATTACAGACGGGAGATTATTAATAATTGCGAACCAATATCCCAAACGGATTATTTATTCGAACCGTGAGCATTAGACCAACAATGGATACGTGCCATGCTCCGGTTTAGCAATAAAGCGGTAGCATTAATCATCCAAATAGAAAAACAATATACGTGCCGCCATGCGACCCGTGAGGTGTGCGAGCAGATGTGAGTTGACGGGACGCATGCGAGCAGTCCGCCGCGCAGGCAGACGGGGAGCCGTGCGTGTAGGTGTGTGAATTGACGGAGGCGTGCTCGCTGCGCAGTGTCATCGGGAGGCATGTGAGTAGCTATGTGAAACATTGGTAGGCATGCCAGCAACCCGATGCGCAGGCTCACCGGGAGGCGAGCCATCGGTTTGACTGCTGCCTACCTCTCTCCCACAACTCCCACTACTCCATATTAATGGTGCGCCCGAGCGGCCGCACCCCCCATCCTCACTACGCACACACAATCCTCTCTCTCCGCTTGCATCCTCGACGCCACTCTCAGTCCTCAAAGCCGTCAGTGTATGAGGATGCCGCCGAAGCGCCCCATTAGAGGGAGTGGCGACACTGGGGCTGCTAAAGCACCGAAGCACGGTGTGGAGATGGAGACAGAGGTTGCTGTCACCGCCGGCGAGTTATCGCTGCACCCTGACGTCATCGATGGTGTCGAGCTTCCATAGCCGGAGGCGGAGTTCCACACCGACTTCGACGAGCACTCAGCGATGACTCCGACGACCACTCCGGCGATGACTCCGAAGACCACTTCGGCGACGACTCTGACGACAACGGACAGCTGGTTAGTCATCTATACCCATTTATGTGTCAAATAGATCATAGTGTTTCTCTGGTTACTCCTGCCTCCCCCTTTTCGGAATAGAAATCATGTGGTTATGTTCTCCAAATCCATGAAATCTAAGTAAGTTTCGTTAGATCCGTGTAGTGTATTGATTGTTTGAATGGTACATGTGATAAGTGATTAGTTGTTTCATCTGTACAAATGATTTCTGCTAGTAATCCGACTAGGGTTAGTGTTCGTGTTAATAATTCCTAGCCAGGACTTGACAATTGATTTTGAATGACCTACATATGTTTGTGCCATTATTTTCTTCAAGATTGGTCTGTACATAGACGACTGTGCTTAAAAATTGAACCATAATCTCTGAATATGTATAAATAAATAGCGATAAATTCCTAATCCTACTTCATGACATGTAATCAGTGATTTGATGCCAAATTTGTTTTACTATATGTATAGGTGCTGTCTGACGATGTGGACAGCGAGGATGAAGATGCCCAGAGGAGGTACAATTGGCGAATCCTGAGGGAGCTTTATGTGGGAATGCATAGCATGCGTATTAGGACCTGGAACGACGGCTATGGATGCCCATTTTGCAACCACAAGATTCATGACGCGTATCTAAGTGTTCTTGCACATGCAAGAGGACGGGCCGTTGGCTCCTTCAAGCAGAAGTATTCTCCCAGGGTGGCGCACGGCGTGTACGCCGAGTACCTGGAGAAGCTTCAGGATCGTGTCAGCCGCATGTGAGATGAGATGTGGGATGGATCGAACTACGTACGCTTGAGTATGCTTAATGACGATTGAACTATGTACTTATGGTTGAACTATGCTTATGTACGTGTATGCTTATTATCTATGTCTGAGTATGTTAAATATTTCGCCAAATTTTGGTAAAAATTACAACGGGGGACCAATAAACCAGCACGGAGGTAGTACGTCAATCACACACGGTTCCCAAAATTGGAACCGTGTGCAATGAATATCATTTTTCCACTGTGTCAACCACACACGGTTCGCCCTAACAAACCGTCGCCCCCAAAATTCTTTGTGCGACAGAAAACCCTCACCACCCAATTCAAAAAAGAAAACCCTCACCATCCCCACGTCACAAAAACCCTCACCCCCGCCCGCCACCCCCTCGGCCCCTTCGGTATGTTCCCCATTCACACCTGCACAAGCTCCTCCGCGTCTATGCCGTGGCACTGCCTATCGCGGTGGTAAACACTTAGCTCGACACTTGCCGCCGCCGCCAGGCTGCTGGCAAAGCCCACCGCATTTCGCCACTTCCGCTTGCCGCCGCCTATCGCCATCGACTTTCTCGACGCTGCTCGCGGTCGACCCAGCTCCGCTCGGTTGGGGAATCTGCCGTACTGAGGGTTCTTTCTCATGGACGACAAGGTAACTAATTTAACGAGATATTATCTTCTCTCTTATCCCAGTTCATCTGGCTCCTTTAATCACCTGGCGGAAATCGTCGTGAATTCATTTTTATTCGAGCTGATTTGAGGGTTTTCTTTCATTCATAGAATGTATAGTGCGCCGATGCTTCAGGACTTGGCAACCGCCGCCAGAGATTCCATCTCACGTACGAGATAACTTGAGGACGCACGCGGTATGTTCAATCTCACCCTAAATCGGTTGGCATAGCCTACTTTCCTGAACATATTCTAAATATTGCTACATTTGGATAAAAGGTGTCGCATGAACCATATACATCAAAGGGGATTTCCCCCTCTTCTTTCTATATTAGGCAAATTAATGATGTATTGTTCTTTCAATTACTCTCATATTTCCATGACATCATGTTTACCCTATATGTTTAATTATAGACTTTTGTCCTTCGATTTCAAC
This sequence comes from Aegilops umbellulata, assembly GCA_032464435.1. NCBI lineage: Eukaryota > Viridiplantae > Streptophyta > Magnoliopsida > Poales > Poaceae > Aegilops > Aegilops umbellulata. The sequence goes on from CP136058.1 coordinate 83,094,291, forward strand.
TGTTGTACAGTTCTTTCAATTTGGGCCCATATTTGCATGTTACCACATCCCTCGCTATGCAACAGATTATGTAGTGCACAATTTTTCCCTTTACATACATCAAGGCTCCATGAATGTCATACTACGCACAAACCATGGATTTACAATCTTTGCTACTGTAAGACTTGATGAACGTGGTGACTCCTATTTTGGCACTGTCTTTTGGAATGAAATTGAAAAGTTTTATGTACTGAAAGCTGGCACTAAAATTGCACTGCACATAGAAGGGCCTGGTCATGAGATATATGCTAACTTCCCCGACAAAATCATCCGTTTAGACTTTGTTCGAAGTAAGTTTTATTTTCAACTATCTGCATACGTTGACTTACCCAACAATGTGAAATGAATTGTGTAGTATTTAAGCAACCAATTGTTATTCCCTTATCTTACTATATTCCTACCTAATAACTTCTAGTTACCAATACACTTTTCTATTGCCCTGTTTTAACTAAATATTCCGTGTACTCCCATTTCTATCAGAAAGCGCCACTGACAAGGAGACTTCGAAGGCGGAGAACGGGGCTGCCAACAAGCGGAGGCGGGGCAAGCTAGAACCGCAAGCGACTCCAGCAGGCCTAGACTTAATTAGCAGCCTCCCAGATGATATGTTGAGAGTCATCATCTCCCTCCTCCCAATCAAATATGGGGCGCGGAAAACCCTCCTTTCCCGGCGGTGGCGCCCCCTATGGAACTCCAGCCCTCTCGACCTCATCGACACCCACGAGGTCTGCCATGGCTATCGCAAAAGCTTGGATGCATTCTCCAAGATCCTCGGCGGTCACCTTGGCCCAACCAAAGGCCTTAGAATGGGCAAGTTCCGTTCCAACGACAAGGACCGAGCCAAGCTTGACGACTGGTTTCAATCCCCCGCCCTAGATCAGCTCGAGGAGCTCACTTTTGATGATGGGCATATGCAGTCGTTGCCAACGCCCGCACTCTGCCTCGCGCCCACGCTGCGCGTCGCCAAGTTCAGGAACTACCATTTCCTGCCCCTTAATGACTCACCCGCTCTTATTCTACCACGACTGAAGCACCTCGAGCTCGTCGTCGTCTGCCTCTCAAAGGGTTACATGGAGCGCCTGCTCCATGGTTGTACTGCACTCGAGTACCTTCGTCTTCAGGCGATCAATGGGTTGAGTACCTTCCACATCACCTCCATGACTCTCCGGACTATTTATGTGTGTTGCTGGTGCGGTAGGAAGACATAACAAAAGGTGGACCACGGTATGGTCATCCAGGACACACCTGCACTTGAGAGATTACTTGTAGTTGATCAAGAAGGTCCAACAAGAATCAATGTCATTTCTGCGCCGAAATTGACAGTGGTGGGCTACTTGTCTGACGATTACTCTGAACTTGTTATTGGATCCACACCGTTCAGGTACAACAGCCGCCTTCTACCTCTGCTTCTACAAAATAACATTATTTATAATTTTGAAGATGTTTGTTCATCTTTCATTCAGTAAATGATTCCGACAAGCTTGACCCCAAGACTACGCACAGTGAAGGTCTTGGCACTAGAATCTATCGGGCCCGACCTGAAGCAAGTTGTCAGTTTCCTGAGATGCTTTCCTTGCCTGGAGAAGCTGTATATCGAGGTGATGTTCCTTTCCTGTTAAATGTTAAACATAAGGGAGTTCAATTTGTGACACCTTTTTCCAAGTTTACAATGACAATGTACTACGATATCTGAAGGTTCTTTTGGAGGATTTCGGTACATATGGTTACAATCAATAAGCATTTCTTCTTTGGATTCATCTCTACTAGTTTTCTTAGGGAACTTCTCATCCACTCCAACCTCTTGTGAAGAAAGCTACTTTTTTCTATAATGTAATCAAATGCCCATGTTAATTATGTCAGATCAAAGATGGCATGTTAGTGCATTTTAAAAATCCTGCAAACCAAATAGCTAGTCCTGTAGTAATGTTCAAAACTACATGTAGGCACTAACACGTTTTCTTCTTTTCAGATAAGATTAGGCCCAATGGTGGATAATGTGATACAATATAACAATCATGTCGAATGCCTAGATCTGCATCTCTCAGAAATTACTTTGAACTCCTACCGAGGGACCTTACCGGAGATTATATTCACCAGGTTCTTTGTTCTCAGACAAAGGGTGCTGAAGGAAATGAGGTTTGCCCTACATTTATTTCGCAAAAATGAATGGCTTGATCAGTGCCGGCGCCTGCGGCAAAATGGAGTAGGCTCCAAAAATGCTGAATTTCATTTTGGAACTTCAGTTGACAGAGTAATTGGAAGTCATTGGGTCAACCCCATACATGACTTCTCAGTGGCTGACCCCTTTGCAAAAATTGTGAGGTTTTGAAGCCAGACTTAGAAGCGATGATATTAGTTTGAACCTGTCTGATATCCATGTTCAGCGCATCAGCGCGAGCGTTTGCAGCTGATGAGCTGAATTTCATTTCTAATATTAGTTTGAACCTTGTAATCTTTGAATTTGAGCCATATAACTCTGGCATTTGAACCTTGTAACATTTCGAGCTTTTATGGTACAATCGTTGAAATGGCATCGTATGAGACTCGTATATTACTAGTACTATTTTGACCTTAATATGCAATGGTCTTAGATTTTATTAACCATTCTCGAATCACTTTACCTTGTCGATCTCACAGCACATGATCATTATAGCTAACTCGACTACGATCTTCGACATTATTGCACACAGTTGGTTTCTTTCACTGTGTGCACTGTAGAGCGCAGAATTAATTATCGCACTCGAGTGTTCATCATCACCCTTCTGTTTAACTTTGACCTCATCACCCAAGGGTAAACTTATGACCGAAGTCATTCGACACACTTCGTTTTTGCAAAGCTTTTTGCCAATAAACACCCACGACTTGTCCCTCTTCTAGCCGACGCGTGGCCAAACTAGCCGGGCGGGAAGCTTGCGTGGTAAACAGCGCGGTAGCGCGGGAACAGGCTCTTCGAGCCCATGATTGGGGTGCGGTGTTGTCAAGTGTGCACTGGATTCTGGAATCTTCCGCTATGAACGCTGTGACAAGACATGACGATTACAGGCCGGCCGGCCCCCATTTATTACAACGGCCATTAAACCTACCCTTGTGTTTCTTCAACCTTTCGACCTCGAGTACACCTACACTCGTGCCGGGTCTCGTCCCAAGGTCGTCTTCGCCCAGATGTGCGTGCGCCACCACGTCCTCGTCTACCACCACTACTAGGGAAAACCCTAGTAGTAGTGCGGGTTTTGAGGCTAGCAGCAGCGCGGGTGGCCGCACTACTAATAAGGCGCTACAGCTAACTTATAGTAGTAGCGCGATCCGTACCCGCGCTACTAATGTCAACGATACCAGCAACACTTTTTATGAACGCGCTACTATTACTTAGCTATAGCGATTTCGCAGTCCCTCGCTACTGCTATATCTTTCATCATTTTCCCCCCGTAGCCCTTTCCCTTTCAGTTTCCCTTTCAAATACTAGATACTAGGTACTGCTAGTAGATATCAAATTCATAAACCATTACTAGGTAGTACTCCCTTCGTTCCAAATTACTCGTCGTGGTACTAGATACTAGGTACTGCTAGTAGATATCAAATTCATAAACCATTACTAGGTAGTACTCCCTTCGTTCCAAATTACTCGTCGTGGTAATTTGGAACGAAGGGAGTACTACCTAGTAATGGTTTATGAATTTGATATCTACTAGCAGTACCTAGTATCTAGTATCTGAAAGGGAAACTGAAAGGGAAAGGGCTACGGGGGGAAAATGATGAAAGATATAGCAGTAGCGAGGGACTGCGAAATCGCTATAGCTAAGTAATAGTAGCGCGTTCATAAAAAGTGTTGCTGGTATCGTTGACAGTAGTAGCGCGGGTACGGATCGCGCTACTACTATAAGTTAGCTGTAGCGCCTTATTAGTAGCGTGGGTAGTTCAAACCACGACGAGTAATTTGGAACGAAGGGAGTACTAGATAACAATTTCATGCATAGTCAACATGCATCCTCAAGCAGTACAAGGTCATATCAACGGCGATCATCATATGTAGTTCTAGATGATATCGACGACAATCATCATATGTAGTTCTAGATGATATAGCCTCACACACATATGTAGTTCTAGATGATATAGCCACACACACATATGTAGTTCTAGATGGTATCAAAGACAATCATCATCCTCAAGCCCGGGCGGTTGGTGTTCCTGATAGTAATTAGGATGGCCTATCCAACACGAAGATTCTTGCCATCGAGGAATTTCTTCCACCCAACCGAGTTTAAGTGTGTGCAATCGTCCGTGTCCATGCTGTAAGTACAGGTTGTGACGGAGCACCTTGCAGTAAGGCGTAGTCCAGCTGAGCCTTCTTCATCAGGCTCGATACCATAACTCACAGATATGCTCTTTGCCAATTTCTGAATAAGAAAAACATTTCAATTAATAAATAGCCTCGCAAATAAGTACATATGGATTATCTACACTATTAATAGTTTCCTTAGATTCTACGCTAGTAAGCATGTGATCGAACTCTAGCCTAAAACATATCATCGACTAGATTTCACACAACATACCATATCATTGGACTGTACACTAAGTATTTCATCGAATAATTTGCATTTGTAAGTATAACATACCATATCATGTCGATCAACCATGGTATTTGTCAGGCGGGTCACGAATGGCACCCCGACAAAGTCAGCACGTGGAGGAATTATGTCCCACAGGTTGGACACCTCCTCCTCGCTCAGCCTTGTTCTTTGAGCTACGATGGCTTCATGAAGTGGGTCCTCATCATCTTCATCAAGTGGGTCCTCATTATCTTCATCATATTCATCATCTTCGTCATCTTCATCATCTTCCACCAGGTTGAGATAAATGACAGCCAGCTTGGGTCTTTCTGCTCTGAAGGAGAAGCTGATCGACTCACCACCAGTAAGACGCATGCGAGCGACGAAACGGGCCCATCCATCTCCTCCAATCTGCGACATATTGCGTCCTTTCTCGACCTCCATAGTGTACGGCCCCCTAGGAGCCTCAAATATCACAGTGTCTCCTGTCAGCTTGTTGAATTTCAACCTCACATTGCATGGGACGATCTGTGTAAAATAAGCAAAATGACACAATGCAGTAATGCCAACACTAAAAATAAAATAGTTATTACATTTCATCTAATTTCTTACCGCCGCATGACGAAAACTCGGCTGGAAGTAGATGCCGAACAGCTTGCCAGTTGCAAGGCTGCTGGTGCACCTTGACTTGCACAGTCGACATAGTGGTGGTGGTGGTGGCGCCATTTTTCCTAAAGCAATATGAGCAAAGGATTAACGATCCACTTCACAGGAAAGAAAAACAGTAGCATGTGATATTTTTGGTTCTTCCGCGAGAACCAATTTGATGGACAATTATAATCCTAAGATCTTGTAACATATTAGATGACAAGGTATCACCTACATTTTGCCAAAAAGTAACTTATTAAAAAAACAAAAGCAACTACGTACTTATCCATGTACCGAAAAAATAACAATAAAATGGAGCATACTAAATCAACTAAATGAACTAGCCTACTAAATCAACTAAAAATATTCTAAATCAACTAAATCAACTAGCCTACTAAATCAACTAAATCAAAATGTTCTAAATCAACTAGCCTACTAAATCAACTAAATTAAAATGTTCTAAGTCAACTAAATCAACTAGCCTACTAAATCAACTAAATCATATCAACTAAATCATATCAACTAAATCAAAATGTTGCATATGAACTAGCCTACTAAATCGAAATGTAGCAGGCAGGAGGGAGAAGGAGGGGCGACTCGAGGAGGGAGAAGAGAGTAGGACGGAGGAGGAAGGCGGAGCAAGGAGGGGCTGGTCAGCGGCGAGTGGAGAGGGAGGATGGAGGACGAGGCCGATACCGAGTCCGGCAAGGAGGAGGAGGTGACGTCGGCTTAGAGGGAGGAGGGGCGACGGGGGAGGACCGGCGCCGGGGATTGAGAGGGGATCAGGTAGAGGAGATGGGGGGTGGGAGATTGAATGGCTTAGCAGTAGCGCGCTATAGAGAAAGACGCTACTGCTAAACTACCTAGTAGCAGCGCCTTTTACAAAGAAGCGCTACTGCTATGTGTCAGCATGTAAAAATAGACTTAGTTCAATGTATCAAAAATACATTGATCATCAATGATCTTTTTGTGTACAATCTGATTTGTCAATATGAGTCCTCACCGGTTTAGGAACAGGTGAAGACTCATATTGCAGCCACAAATTCTGCATATAGAGTTCAATGAAGACCAAGTGCTTGTCAAAGTTTGAGAAGTAACATATTTAAGGTGGTAGAAACTCTCTTCACGGAGCGAGGTGGGACTAAATTTTTGTAGTAAACTTAGCAGTAGCGCTTATTGGCAAAATGCGCTGCTACTATGCTATGTAGCAGTAGCGCCCATCGTTATAACGCGTTGCTGCTATAACTAGCCTCACGGCGGCCTCGCGGGAATGATAGCAGTAGCGCGTCTTTGAGCGGGCGCGCTACTTCTTCAGCAGCGAGTTATTCTTGAGCTCGCTACTGCTAATTAGCAGCAGCGCCTCATTTTAAAGCGCGCTGCTGATAAGATTCTGTGTATAGGCTTTTCCCTAGTAGTTCAGTACTGCCTGGCCACAAGCCTTGCGAGCCTTTCACCATGTTTGTCAACAACCCCCACTACATGTTCGCTATGGTGGACATCACCAACGATGTAAAGGCGCTTGAGAATTCGGGCATCGCCTGCCAGAATCTTTTCGACATCCAAGGCCAATACAAGATCAGTGGCAGCAAGGAGCATGAGAAGGACTCACTGGTTCACCTCACCGAGGCCATCATCGACCCCTACTATAGAGACATGAAGGATTCGTGCAAAGGACAAGCGTGCTTGGCACTCGGCCTGGATGGAGAAACTCGACAAAGCTCACGTCGTGTATGCGGCCAAGGAGGCGTACACGAGCTACAACGTGTACAGGCGAATCGTTGACATGAGGAAGTCCCTCCTTCCCCAAAATGACCAGGGATCCAGCCGGAAGCAGAGCAATGGCAAGCGTCGTCGCAATAATAAGTAGATGATTAGATCCTCGTTTCTCCTACTTTAGTATGCATGTAATTGCTTTCTTTGGTGTGTGGAAATGTTATGCGTGTAGTCACTTGTGTAATTGTATGCTTAATTTGGTTATGCAATGCTGTCTTTTTAAGTATATATGTTGATGTTGTAGACAGAGCGTAGATATTGTGCGGACAAAGAAAATCACATCGCACATGGACTAAACAATGGGACCTGTCGGTGATGTTTTCATCAATCACTCACAATTGTATACCAGCAATCGTTTGCTCACAACACACACAGCTTGTTAGCAGTAATCGTCTGTGTTGTTATCGGTCTTCGCATACGTCTCCGATTACAGACCTATTTGTCTCGTATCACACACATCTTGTTCATTTGAACCGTTTCTGTTCTCATGTCTCAACGCAAACAGTTCATCCGAGTGAACCGCATTCCGTATATCGCACACACCTTTGATCTGGCTGACCGTTTCTTTTGTGTTGCCTAATCACAAACAGTTCATCTGAGTGAACCGTATGCTGTGTATCGCACACACCTTCATCTGGCTGCCCGTTTATTTTGTTCCTCCTCATCGCAAACAATTCATTGAACTGAACCGTATGCCCTTCAACGCACGCGCAAATAAAACCTGAACCGTGTTTGATGCATCTGTCATCGCAAACATTTTATACATTTATGACGGTTTTCATACAACACCATTTGCGATTATTGCATTGCACATAGTTTCTCGAAGGGTCTCTGATCGTAGTCTCGCGTTAGCAGCATCCTGCAGTAGTGCATGTTGGTGCACCGGAGCATGTGCATGTAGTTTAATTTTGAATTGTGCACCTGAAATGGTTAGAAAACCAATTTAATGTATAGAATGTCCAAACGAACCCTAAATAATTCCAATTCTTTTACGACACACATATAGTTGCATGTTCACTGCAGATAAAAGGTCTAGCAATTCAAACACTGCCCATTGCCGTTGTGACCCCATTATGTAATTGAAATCAAGATGAAAAATCAAGTAGATCCCACACAGTTTATTATCACCAACCGTGTGAGACGTAGTACAAAATATCCTGGAGCACCGTTGGTGTATAGTACGCCTATGGCTTAGGCGAGAAGGTGCGTCGGCTACAGTCCACAGCAGACGTGTCAAGCACACTAGCTCGCTCTCCAAATATCATTTCACTGTTCAATCATCGTCGGTGAAAGATGATGACGTGGACCCACATTGTGAGGGCAACTTCGGCGGCCCACTCCGGCGATAGCGCGACTGCAGCCGCCATGCGCGTGCTAACAAGGTGCATGAGCGTGGCCGCAATTTGCGATCGGGCGGCCAAGGCAGCCCAAACGGCCACTGTTGCTTCTTAGGTGGCGGCAACAACATCTTCCTCGGGGATAGCAACTGGCGAGAGCGGCACAGCAGCTGTCCGTTCCGCAACGGCGGCCTTAGCCTTGATGGAGGCCGACCACGACCATGTCGAGGCCACCCACGCCCAGCTCGTGGCGGTCACCGCACAAATTGAATGAAGCTTCTCCGACAACGGTCGGCAACCCACGACCGAAGAGTTGGCAATCGCCGAGAGCGTTTGAGCAGCCGTCCGTTCCTCTGGTGCATACCTTTCAACGACGGAGCCCATCCAAGCCCAGATTGTGGCCGTCCACGCTCAGCTCGTGGCAGCCTTTTCCAAACAGATGGCGGACGCGGATGGCGAGATGCTTGTCGAGTATGGTGGGATGGATGCCATGGAGCCCCTTCCCCAGGAAACCGTCGGGCGCGAGATGGACATGGAGGAGGCGGCGGAGATCGACGAGCACTAGCTGTAGTAGTAGTACTCTTTTTTGTTTAATTAAGAGCATCGGTCTTTAATTTGTTAGAGTAATGTTTAATCCAGCTAGCTCTGTTTAATTGCGAACTTCCTCGATTAAGAAGTGGGGGTGTGTTGTGTACCCAAATTATGCAATGACGTGGATGACTACTGTAACCAGGGAAATTGGAACCAAAACTTTCGACGTTCAAACTCATCACACACGGGTTAAGCTATCTGAATCGTTTGTGATGTTCACATATCGTACACAGTTCTGAATAAGGGACAGTGTCTGATGACACTTAGCGCGCTAGTTTTTTCGCTGAAGCGATTCCAAAATTTCGGCTTCCGCAGAAATATCTATCTCCCTGCCCCCTCCACCTTACTAAAAGCCACATTTCCCTTTTTCCACCTTCCTTTCCAAGTTGAAACCTTCACTCCTTGCTTGCAGCGCCGCCTCCTCGCTAGCGACCCTCCTTCACGCTGCTCGGCCTCGTCTATCCAGGCAGGTAATCAACACCTGACCCCCATCCTGCCCCTCCTTCCACATCCCACATGGCCCGATCACCGGCACGACACCTTCCACCCAAATCACCGACCCCTCCACCAAATAAGCGCCGCCCTAAGCCATGGTGCACGCAGTATAGCTAGGAGCTCAAGGAGCATTTGGTAACGGAGAAACAAATCACGACCGCACGCTCGGAAGAGGTCGCGATGGCTGCCATTCATGCTGCCCCCAGATCTTGGAGGAGCACCTTGCCATTTGCTAGCTACGCCGGTTAAGCATGCTCGGTTTACCCGTTATGTGTGTTGCCTTTCCTTAACAAATTCTAGTGAATTGCAGTATCTAATTTTACCATGCAACCTGTTGCTCTAGTGTATATGTTCTATATGTCATGTAGTGTGGTGCATACTTATTAACTGTTTGGTTAATTAGTTGTCGTCTTCAATTCACTGTTTGATTCAGTTCTGCAAATGTGATGTTCAATTCTTCAGGCAGCAATTTTGTATTTTCTTCCATGTGAGAAATAAATCGAATTTATTTTTACAAAATACATGAGAAATGAATACAATTGCTATATTTCCAAGTTGTCAAGCATGCTTGGTATGGTTATACATCATGCAATGTGGTGCTCAGTTAACGTTTGGTTCATTTGTGTTGTGGTGTTTAGTTAACTGTCTGGTTCAGTTCTGCAATGTGATGTTCAATAGTTGTGGGTGCATTCTATTATTGTATACCATGTGAGAAGTAAATCGAATTTGGCTGTACTAAATACATGAGAAAAAATACAATTGCTATATTTCCAAGTTGTTAAGCATGCTTGGTTTGGTTAACTGTCTGATCTTCTATTAGGAGTATCTTATATTGTGCAATGTGGTGCTCAGTTAACGTTTGGTTCATTTGTTGTGGTGTTTAGTTAACTGTTTGGTTCAATTCTGCAATGCGATGTTCAATTGTTGTGGGTGCATTCTGTTATTGTATACTATGTGAGGAATAAATTGAATTTGGATGTAGTAAATACATGAGAAAAAATATAATTGCTATATTTCCAAGTTATTAAGCATGCTTGGTTTGGTTAACTGTATGATCTTCTATTAGGAGTATGTTATATTGTGAAATGTGGTGCTCAGTTAATGTTTGGTTCATTTGTTGTGGTGTTTAGTTAACTGGTTGGTTCAATTCTGCAATGCGATGTCCAATTGTCATGGGTAGAATTTTGTATTGTTATGCATGTGAGGAATAAATCGAATTTGGCTGCACTTAATACATGAGAAACATATACAAGTGCTATGTTTCCTAGTTCTTGATCATGCTTTGTTTGGATAAATGGGTTTTCCATGTGGCTTGAATTAAGCTGATGAATCTGCAATGTGATTATTTTTCATCAACATATTATACTGATAGCATGCGAACCCTTACTTAACCTGATGACTAACTACCTTATATGTGTTGCAAGGAAACAATGGGAAGCACTGAAGTTTACAATCAAGGTTAGCACGTGCATGGTCCATTGTCTAATAGCACATTATTGTGCAATTGCAGGAACCATTCTAATATTTAGGTTTTTAAAAATTTGGTCTTGCACATGTAGGTCCTTGTGTAAGAGGTTTTGACCCACTATTCGACCCTTTTTGCATATGGGAAAATGAGTTGTCCATGAATATCAATCAAGTCAAGAAACTCAGAAATATTGTGAGGATAAAGAAATTAGTGACAAAAAACAACAAGATCTTTGTCTGCATAATGAAGAAGACATCAGTTCACTACAAGATGGTGCTAACTATTATACCTTGCCTTTTTTATTCCTTTGCCCCATTTCCAATATAGAGAAGATATTTATGCACATCCTTGTTTTCAGGCCTTTCCAAAGCAGTTCACTGATGATTATCTCTCAAACCACCTCTATGGTCAGGAGGCGAGGAAGGTTTTCATACAACACTCACAGTTCAATATTGAAGTATTTCTGAAGAGGACGAAGGACGGACGGTCAATCATCCATAGGCTCTGGCTTAAAATTGCAAATACCTTCAACATGAATGGAGCCTCAATATTCGCCTTCTGCTTCAATAGTTTTCCAGATGGGATGCATCTATCTATGTATCGTCTATAATGCTAATTTCGAAAGGTTCTACATGTTGCATGTGAAACTTGGTGCTGGTGCAGTTGTGTAATGGGGTAGCTGAGTGTTGAAGCTATATCATGTTGTACTCTGATGTATTTCAATTATCAAATCATGCTTCCTTAATATGGAAATGAAATATATTATGTTCTTAATATGAATATCAATTAGATTAATAAATGGATTATTAATAATAGGGCAATTAGCCCGCTAATTGGGTTTTGCTATTGCAAACGGTTATTGATAAAATACCGTGGGCGATGACCTCAGGCAACGCACACAGTTTCTAGGAATAAACCATGTTGGGTCAATGAACAATCACACACAACCTTCTCTTGAAAATTGTTTGCGTTAGGCCACCTTGCGCAAACGTTTACCACATAAAAATAGTGTGTGATGGACAACCTTTGACACAAAGTTTCTTCTATGCACCATGTGTGATGCATTCAATAACGCAAACGATAAAATTGCTAATATCGTGTGCCATGGCAACGCTATCACAAACGATTTAATGGGGAAAATTGTGTGTGATGTACCTGTGAACGGAGTCGTTTTCCATTGAGCGACTGTGTGGGCACTACTAGGGAAAACCCTAGTAGTAGTACGGGTTTAATGCCCACTAGTAGCGCGGGCTGCCGCGCTACTAATAAGGCGCTACAGCTATTACTTAGCAGTAGCGCCTGCGACACGCGCTACTGCTAAGACACATAGCGGCAACGCTTGTTCTCTCCCGCACTGCTGCTAATCCAGCTAGTCGCAGCGTGTTTACTATCCATCGCTACTAGTATTCTTTTTTTTCATTTTTTTATTTTAGTGTATTTATACGTCGTTATACAAATTTTGGTACAATACCAATTATGAGGTTTATATCATTATGTCCATAACAGCGTATCAAATGAAGGTGGATTAGGTTCAAGTGGAGGCAATATGTGGTGCATGTTAAAAGTATACTACTAATCCAAACTTGATCTAGTTTGGACTAGTAGTACTTTCGATGTGGACCACATGTTGCCTCCACTTGAATCTAATCCGCCAACACAAGCTATTTAATCATCATCATAGTCATTACCACCAACAGTATTTATTTAATCACCATAGTCATAGTGTAGCACATCATCATCTTCAAACTCATTCTAGCTAGCTAATCACCACAAACACTAGATGCGGTAGCTATCTAATCACCACCAACACTAGCTAATAATAATCATCATAGTCATTACCACCAAAACTAGCTATTTAATCATCATAGTCATAGTGTAGCACATCATCATCTTCAAACTCATTTCTAGCTAGCTAATCACTCCTGCTGCTCTCTTTCAGGTAAAATAACATAAAACATGTGTAGCTCTCCTCCATCAAGTTGGAGCATGCAGATGAACCTGTCTCCTATTCGTGGGTTGCGCTTCTGATTGCTGCCCCCTAGTACTTCTCTGCACTCCTCCATCACAAATTTGGTCCAGCCTTTCACTACTAAGCATTCCTCGCTATTAGAAATCCCGAATGCACTAAAGTGCATTGTAGGATATCTTGGCCGTAAGCTAACAATACTCATGGTACCTTTAGTCTCGATCCCATGAGGCACAACATTCATCGGGAGTCCCTGTTGAAGAACATCGTATCGTAACATACTTAGCAATGAAGTTTAGCTTAAAAAATAATGTATGCAAAAGATGCACTGAGGACAAATAGTAAAAATCTTACCATCTTTCCTAAATAGATGTGACTGTAGTTCAGTACGAACACTATTGGTCGCACATTTTCAGTACTAACATTTCCAAGTGCAGGAAGAAAATTTGTCTTGACAGTATGAAGATCCTCAAGCCATGAAACATAATGACTTGGCTCCTCACAGTTTAGTTCAGCCCCGAGACAGTAGTAGGTCATGTCTACCAAGCGCTGGACATGTTTGCTTGAACGGAAATAAGCTGACAATAGAAATTAGTTGTCAACTATTTTTGAATAAACAATTTCAAAGACATAAATATGGTCGAGAAACTCACATAATGGTATAACTGGAGGCGTCTGCACATCGACCCAGATGTCGATTTTACCTTCAATATCATCTTCCGGATGAATATCATAGGTGATAACCATATCAGGCTCAAATGCATAAGTCTTGCATACTGCTCGCCAAGTTTTGCATCCAAAATAGATGTAGTCGTCTGCATTGTATAATTTTGCGTGGAAAATACAACCATGCTCGGTCTTCAAGTAAACTTTCTTTACCTCCATAGTACGACCGAATCCTATCTTATCCAGGACAAAAACTCTTGCATGGCAGGGGATACTCTAGTAGAATAGTAAAAAAAAAAATTATAAGTTGAAGCAAATGAAGCAGATGGCATGCTTAATTACGAAAAAAGACTTGTCGTTGTGACTTACTGTATCCACTTCGAAGTTCTCGTCTAGCTTGATGTTGAAGCGCCTATCATCATCTAGGAAGATTCAATCGCACATGCCGCGACTGTCTTCGCAGTATTTGCAAATACCGAAATCCTTTTCGTTGTCAAACATTTCCTATGTTCATAGTTGAAAAATTAATTGAAAATCGATCGAAGACAACTACCAGGATACTCAACACACAAATCCGGGGCACTCAATATTTCCAACATATTCTGGCACAAGTCATGCCAAAATTCACAGAAAAATCAGGCATGACCTTTGCTAAAATAGGACATATCGAGCGCCTGAAATTTGCCGGAATGGAAATGAATCAACACTCCAGCAAAACATAGGCCACTTGGAGGTGTAACCTGCAAACATGACCGGCCACTTGGGCAAGCACATATCCTATTTGAGCAACACAAGATATACATTTAAAAATATCTTATAGGACTCATATTGACATGAGCATTCAATAAGCAAAATCAAATCGTAAAATAAATAAGTATTCAAATTATCATGCATTCAATAAGCAAAAGTGAATCATCTCATGTGTCCGTATAGCGTCGAATATTATCACTAATACATCCCGAATACTATCATACATATAACATCACTAATACAACTAAAACCCTAGCGCACGACGGGTATCGGTGCGGGCGGTGGACACCCAAAGAGAAGGAACCATCACACGATCATAGCTCCAGTGAGATCCCTGGAGAACCTGCCAGGTATTGGAGAACCTGTGCTCCATCGCAAACAAGTAGCGACGGACGTGCGCGTCCTCCTCACTGACACGGTAACGCACCACCTCCGCGGGGTCCTCGAGCCTCTGGACCATCACTGGCCCACACGACCGCCAGCAAAGAAGGTTCGGGTCAATGACAGGCTGGCTCCTCACCAACCTGCGCCCCCCGGTAGGTAGCGCCTCCCAGTACCACCCCGGCGGAGCCCAGTCCCGGACATGGCCCATCTGGTGACGCAGGTGTCCTCCGCTGACTCGACGATGAGGATGCGGGATAGGCATCATCGATGCCCATGCGGGAAAAATTGCTTTAACTAAAAAAATAACAACAAATGTGACATGTTCAACTAGTTCTATTAATTCAACTAGTTCTTACGATTAAATCTAGTCAATTAATTTTATACCTAATAAAATGAATAATGACATAAAAAAAGGCCTATGCTTTGCAGGAATGTTGACTCCTTCCCGGTGTGGCAAATCCCGGACACTCGATATGTCCTAGTTTGTAGCACAAGTCATGCCGAAATTCATGGAAAATTTCGGCATGACTTTTACTAAAAAGTGGACAAATTGAGAACCTGGAATTTGCCGGAACGGAAATGAATCAACATTCCGGCAAAACAAAGGCCACTCGACTTCATTCCCTAGAAACAACAAAGCCACTTGGGCACAATCGAACCACTTCAATAATGGAATATGCAAATGAACATCAATGTCATATATCATATAACAACAATCTTGTTTTTGTTTACATAGAAACAATTAGTTTAACGAAGTTTCTGAAAGAAAAACAATTTTGTTTTTTGTTTTTTGAATGAAATTACTGTTTAGGCATTTTCATAAAAAAATTCCCTAGCTAATTTCCTAAAAAAAATTGCTAATCATTTCTCCTAAATGCTAAAAAATGCCTACTGCCCTAAGCAAATCTAGGGTTCATATGAACACCTTGGGTTCATATGAACATCAACACATCATCAATACATATATGAATTGCCCTAGCAGAGAGAGAGGAGGGTAGGGGAGAGGAGAGGCAGAGCCTTACGGTGACTGCGGCGAGGGAGGGGTAGGAGGCATCGAGGACGGGGTCGGGGCTCAGGCGCGCGGCGGAGGGCGGCGGCGATGTCGGGGTCGGGGGAGGCGTCGAGGTCGGGGTTGGGGCGGCGTCGAGGGTGTGCGGCGGACGAAAGTAGTGGTGAGGTTGAGGGCGGCGGCGGTGAGGTCGAGAGCGGCAGGGCGACGGCGGCGATGGAGCAGTTGGGGAGAGGGGGAAGTGGAGGGGAAGGACTTAGCAAAATTTTGAGCCCGCGCGGCCGGGGGTTAAGTCAAACTAGCAGCAGCGCGTTTTGCTGGAATGCGCTATAGCTAAGTTAGCTATAGCGTGTCAAACGAAACGCGCTACAACTATTCCTTTCTGTTTTATAATGTTAGTAGCACTTTGCCCTGAAAAAACGCTACTGCTAAGTCTAAGCATGTAAAAACTTCAAATATATACATTGGTCATCATTGATCTTTTTGTGTAGAATCTAAATAGTCAACATGAATCCTCACAGTACCTGTATAGGCACTGGTGAAGATTCATATTACAGCCACAAATCCTACACATATAGTTCAATGAAGACCAAGTGCTCGAGATAGTTTGAGAAGTAACATATTTAAGGTGGTAAACACCTTGTTCGCTTAGCAGTATGGGACTAAACTTAATTAGGTGCAATACATAGAAGTAGCGTGTTTTGAGGAAAAACTTACTACTAAGTACTTTAGCAGTAGCGCGCCCTTGGAAGGGCGCTACTACTATATCTAGGCTGGGGGCAACGCCGTGGCAATTATAGTAGTAGCGCTTGTTTCACCTAGACCGCTACTGCTACCATGCTATTAGTAGCGCGGTTTCCTGAAGCTCGCTACTGCTAATTAGCAGTAGCGCCTGTTTTTAAACCGCGCTGCTGCTAAGATTCTGTGTATAAGGTTTTCCCTAGTAGTGGGGATGTACATACGAATGGAAATGTTTAGCGGGGACTGACTGTGTGGGATGTACTTGCGACCGGAAAAAATTTCGCCTGTATAATTGTATATTTAGCTCTATTGTATCTATTACCGTATTTGAGCGCCCACTGGTCGCACATGACCTCATTTTGCCGAGCGTGTGTGCGAGGAGGGCATATCCCCGACGGCTTATGGTTCATGTGGGAAGGACCCCCCTAGCTCCCACACTCACTTGGCGACAGTTCCAACTGCCGTCACGGAAAGGGGTTAAAAACTGTTTGTATAGCACCTCGATGTACTAGTGACATCATAAGCTTGCAAGCAAATGACTAAGAAGTTGGTTACGAGATGATGTATTACAGAACGAGTAAAGAGACTTGCCAGTAAGGTCGACGATCGAATCTCCAACAAGTAACATACCGATGGACAAAGGGAATTATGTATGTTATCATAAGGTTCGACTGATAAAGATCTTCGTAGAATATGTAGGAGCCAATATGGGCATCCAGGTTCCGCTATTGGTTATTCACCAGAGAGGTCTCTCGGTCATGTCTACATAGTTCTCGAACCCATAGGGTTGATGTCTACTACGCAACCTTCTTCTTGTAGACTCGTGTTGGGCCTCCAAGCGCAGAGTTCTGTAGGACAATAGAAAATTTCCCTCAAGTGGATGACCTAAGGTTTATCAATCCGTGGCAGGCGTAGGATGAAGATGGTCTCTCTCAAACAACCCTGCAACCAAATAACAAAGAGTCTCTTGTGTCCCCAACACACCCAATACAATGGTAAATTGTATAGGTGCACTAGTTCGGCGAAGAAATGGTGATACAAGCTTAATATGGATGGTAGATATAGGTTTTTGTAGTCTGAAAATATAAAAACAGCAAGGTTACAAGTAACAAAAGTGAGCGAAAACGGTATTGCAATGCTTGGATACAAGGCCTAGGGTACATACTTTCACTAGTGCAAGTTCTCTCAACAATGATAACATAATTAGATCAAATAACAATCCCTCAACGTGCAACAAAGAGTCATTCCAAAGTCACTAATAGCGGAGAACAAACGAAGAGAGTATTGTAGGGTACGAAAGCACCTCAAAGTTATTCTTTCTGATCGATCTATTGGGCTATTCCTATAAGTGTCACAAACAGCCCTAGAGTTTCGTACTAAAATAACACCTTAAGACACACATCAACCAAAACCCTAATGTCACCTAGATACTCTACTCTCACCACAAATATCCACGGGTTTGATTATATGATATGCATCAAACAATCTCATATTCATCTATTCAAACCAACAAAAAGAACTTCAAATAGTGCACCAAAGTTTCTACCGGAGAGTCAAGACGAAAATGTGTGCCAACCCCTATGCATAAGTTCACAAGGTTACAGAACCCGCAAGTTGATCACCAAAACATACATGAAGTGGATCACGTGAATATACCATTGTCACCACAGATAATCACATGCAAGACATACATCAAGTGTTCTCAAATCCTTAAAGACTCAATCCGATAAGATAACTTCAAAGGGAAAACTCAATCCATTACAAGAAGGTAGAGGGGGAGAAGCGTCATAAGATCCAACTATAATAGAAAAGCTCGCGGTACATCAAGATCATGCCAAATCAAGAACATGAGAGAGAGAGAGAGGGAGAGATCAAACACATAGCTACTGGTACATACCCTCAGCCCCGAGGGTGAACTACTCCCTCCTCATGATGGAGACCGCCGGGATGATTAAGATAGCCACCGATGATGGTTCCCCCCCCCCGGCAGGGTGCCGAAAGGGCTCCCGATTGGTTTTTTGTTGCTACAGAGGCTTACGGCGGTGGAACTGCCGATCTAGGTTTCTTTTCAGGGGTTCTGTATTTATAGGAATTTTTGGCGTCAGTTTCAGGTCAGGGGGGTCCACAAGTCAACCACATGGATGAAGCACCCTCCCGGGGGGTAGGGCGCGCCCTCCACCCTTGTGGTTGGCTTGAGACTCTTCTAGCCCAACTCTTTTGCTTCGGGGGCTTCTTCCGGTCCATAAGAAATCACCGTAAATTTTTAGGTTAATAGGACTCCATTTGATATTCCTTTTTTGCAAAACTCAAAAATAAGGAAAAAATAGAAAATGGCACTGGGCTCTAGGTTAATAGGTTAGTCCCAAAAATAATATAAAGTAGCATAAAAATGCATATAAAACATCCAATATGGATAATATAATAACATGGAACAATAAAAAATTATAGATACGTTGGAGACGTATCAAGCATGCCCAAGCTTAATTCCTGCTCATCCTCGAGTAGGTAAATGATAAAGCCAGATTTTTTGATGTGGAATGCAACCTAACATATTCATCCATGTAATTTTCTTTATTGTGGCATGAATATTCAGATCCATAAGATTCAAAACAGAAGTTTAATATTGACATAAAAACAATAATACTTCAAGCATACTAACAAGGCAATTGTGTCCTCTCAAAATAACATGGCCAAAGAAAGTTATCCCTACAAAATCATATAGTCTGGCTATTCTCCATCTTCATCACACAAAGTATTAAATCATGCACAACCCTGATGACAAGCCAAGCAATTGTTTCATACTTTTGATGTTCTAAAACCTTTTCAACTTTCACGCAATACATGGGCGTGAGCCATGGATATAACACTATAGGTGGAATAGAATATGGTGGTTGTGGAGAAGACAAAAAGAAGGAGATGGTCTCACATCAACTAGGCGTATCAACGGGCTATGGAGATGCCCATCAATAGATATCAATCTGAGTGAGTAGGGATTGCCATGCAATGGATGCACTAAGTGGGTGTGCATCCAACTCGCTTGCTCACGAAGACCTAGGGCAATTTGAGGAAGCCCATCATTGGAATATACAAGCCAAGTTCTATAATAAAAAATTCCCACTAGTATATGAAAGTGACAACATAGGAGACTCTCTATCATGAAAATCATGGTGCTACTTTTAAGCAAAAGTGTGGCAAAAGGATAGTAGCATTGCCCCTTCCCTCTTTTCTCTCTCTCTCTTTTGTTTTTTTGGGGCTTCTCTCTTTTTTGGCCTCTTTTTCTTTCGTCTGGAGTCTCGTCCCGACTTGTGGGGGAATCATAGTCTCCATCATCCTTTCTTCACATGGGAGAATGCTCTAATAATGAAGATCATCACACTTTTATTTACTTACAACTCAAGAATTACAACTCAATACTTAGAACAAAATATGACTCTATATGAATGCCTCCGGCGGTGTACCGGGATGTGCAATGAATCAAGAGTGACATGTATGAAAGAATTATGAAAGGTGGCTTTGCCACTAATACGATGTCAACTACATGATCATGCAAAGTAATATGACAATGATGAAGCGTGTCATAATAAATGGAACGGTGGAAATTTGCATGGCAATATATCTCAGAATGGCTATGGAAATGCCATAATTGGTAGGTATGGTGGCTGTTTTGAGGGAGGTATATGGTGGGTGTATCATACTGACGAAAGTTGCGCGGTACTAGAGAGGCTAGCAAAGGTGGAAGGGTGAGAGTGCGTATAATCCATGGACTCAACATTAGTCATAAAGAACTCACATACTTATTGCAAAAATCTATTAGTCATCAAAACAAAGTACTACACGCATGCTCCTAGGGGGATAGATTGGTTGGAAAAGACCACTGCTCGTCATAGACCGCCACTCATAAGGAAGACAATCAATAAATAAATCATGCTCCAACTTTGTTACATAATGGTTCACCATACGTGCATGCTACGGGACTCACAAACCTTAACACAAGTATCTCTCAAATTCAAAACTACTCACTAGCATGACTCTAATATCGCCATCTTTATATCTCAAAACAATCATAAGGAATCAAACTTCTCATAGTATTCAATGCACTTTACATGAAAGTTTTTATTATATCCCTCTTGGATGCCCATCATATTAGGACTAAATTCACAACCTAAGCAAATTACCATGCTGTTTAGAGACTCTCAAAATGATATAAGTGAAGCATGAGAGTTAAGAAATTTCTTCAAAATAAAACTACCGCCGTGCTCTAAAAAGATATGAGTGAAGCACTAGAGCAAATGACAAACTACTCCAAAGGATATAAGTGAAGATCAATGAGTAGTTGAATAATTATGTAACTATGTGAAGACTCTTTCTCATAAATAAAATTTCAGATCTTAAGTACTTTATTGAAACAGCAAGCAAAAGAAAATAAAATGACATTGCAAGGATAGCACATATCATGTGAAGAAGCAAAAATTTAGGTTCAACCAAAACTGACCGATCATTGTTGAAGAAGAAAGGTGGGAGGCCAACCGGGGCATCCCCAAGCTTAGATGCTTGAGACTTCTTGAAATATTAATTAGGGGTGCCTTGGGAATCCCCAAGCTTGAGCTTTTGTGTCTCCTTAATTCCTTTCAAATCGCGGTTTCCCTAAATCTTAAAAAACTTCATCCACACAAAACTCAACAAGAACTCGTGAGATAAGTTAGTATAAATCAACGCATAAACCTTATCATTCTCTACTGTAGCAAATCACAAAAATTATTATTTTACATTGCATACTAAATTCATCTTGATATTTAATAGTCCTATCCTCGAATAGAATCATAAAGCAATCAAACATATGAAAACATAACAGCAATCTGTCTAAACAGAACAGCCAGTAAAGAATGCAAGAGGAATCATACTTCCCTTTCCCTAACTCCAAAAATTCTGAAAAATTACCACACTTTCAAAAATTTGTTGTTACTCATTGTGTAAAAATTTCAAGATTTTATCATGTTCTGACTATTCACAAATATTCAAAATGTAACAACAAACTTTCTGTTTTTAAAACAGCAACATATGGACTTGCAAAATAAGCATGGTAAAGGCTATACTTGACCATTTTATTGAACTAAAACATGCAAAACATTACTGTAAATAACAGCAAGCAAATTATAATAAAAGAAATGATGCTCCAAGCAAAACACATATCATGTGGTGAATAAAAATATAGCCCCAAGTAAAGTTACCGATGAACGAAGACGAAAGAGGGGATGCCATCCGAGGCATTCCCGAGCTTAGTTGCTTGGGTATTCCATGAATATTACCTTGGGGTGTGATACGTCTCCAACGTATCTATAATTTTTTATTGTTCCATGCTGTTATATTATCAATCTTGGATGTTTTATAATCATTTTATATCATTTTTTGGTACTAACCTATTGACATAGCGCCAAGTGCCAGTTGTTGTTTTCTGCATGTTTTTTACATCATAGGAAATGAATACAAAACGGAGTCCAAATAAAATGAAACTTCATGAAGATTTTTTATGGACCAGAAGACACCCAATGGGCCAAGACAGCGCCTAAGGGGGTGCTCCGAGGGGAGCACAACCCACGAGGGCGCGCCAGGAGGCCCAGGCGCGCCCTGGTGGGTTGTGCCCACCTCGGGTGCCCCCCGGACCGCCTCTTTGCTCTACAAATACCCCAATATTCCAAAAACCCTAGGGGAGTTGGCTAAGATCATTTCCAGCATCCGCAAAGTCCAGAACCACCAGATCCAATCTAGATACCATCACAGAGGGGTTCACCACTTCCATTGGTGCCTCTCTGATGATGCGTGAGTAGTTCTTTGTAGACCTTCAGGTCTGTAGTTAGTAGCTAGATGGCTTCCTCTCTCTCTTTTTATTCTCAATACAATGGTCTCTTGGAGATCCATATGTTGTAACTCTTTTTGTGGTGTGTTTGTTGGGATCGGATGAACTTTGAGTTTATGATCAGATCTATCATTTTTTATATCTATGAAATTTATTTGAGTTTCTTTGATCTCTTATATGCATGATTGCTTATAGCTCGTATTTCTTCTCCGATATTTGGGTTTTGTTTGGCCAACTTGATATATTTATCTTCCAATGGGAAGAGGTGCTTTGTAGTGGGTTCAATCTTACGGTGCTTGATCGCAGTGACAGAAGGGGACCGACACGTATGTATCGTTGCTACTAAGGATAAAACGATGGGGTCTATTTCTACATAAATAGATCTTGTCTACATTATGTCATCGTTCTTATTGCATTACTTCGTTTCTCCATGCACTTAATACACTAGATGCATGCTGGATAGCGGTCGATGTGTGGAGTAATACACTACAAAAAAAGACACATCCGTGACATTTTGGGCCGAACGAATTTTTTTCTGTCATGCTTATGACACTTCTATGATGGTAATTTCACAAAACCCGGTATCATCATAGATGTGGTGGGCTCCTACTTCTATGACAAAAAATCATGACATAAAATGGGCTTTTCATCCTGGGCGGGCTGGAGACGCGGCTGCATGACATTCTTTGGGCCGTCCATGATGCAAAAAACCGTGGTAGAAGTGAGGGCGAGGAAAATATGAGGGAGTTACCGATTACGGTGGGTGGTCGGGGGCCGAGCGATGCGCGTTTCTCTCGTACACGTACGCACGTGGGTGCGAGGCATTGGGCTCTAACTGAACCTGAGTGATTGCACTGCAGGCTAAGTGTTACTGAACCCGAGCGATCGATCGATCCCTTGCTGTTAACTAAACCCGAGTGATTCCTTCGCTACTGCTGCTAGTTGAAGCCGATCGATGCTGCCTCTAGATGAACAGTGAGCGTTGTTGGGGGGCGTGGATGAACATGACCCTATGGTAGTAGAGGCCGTTGCCACTGGATGAATAGAACCCCGATCGAGTTGTTTGGGGGTGGATGAACAGGACCCCGTGGAGGGCTGGATGAACATGACCCCATGGAGGGCTGGTTGAACAGTAGCCGGTGGAGGGCTGGATGAACAGTAGCCCATAGAGGGGTGGTTGAACAGGACCCCGTGGAGAGGGGTGGTTGAACAGTAGCCGGTGGAGCAGCGCCCGGTGGAGGCTGGATGAACACGAGCCCGTGGATGAACAGTCACAGGTGGAGGCTGGAGGAGGTCGACGGTGGATGAATAGTAGCCCGTGGAGGCTGGAGGAAGTCGACGGTGGAGATGAACAGTATCCCATGGAGTCCCGTTTTGTGGTACGCCACACCCCTCTCGATGAACAGGACCCCCGTTTCGACCGTAGCGCTCCAACATAAGTCTGTTTCCTCCGTTTTGCAGTGCGCCACACCCCTCCCGATCAACAGGACCCCGTTCCGACCGTAGGAGGTCCAAGATAAGTATGATTCCTCCGTTTTGCGGTACGCCAGACCCCTCTCGATGAACAGGATCCCATTTCGACCGTGGCCGGTCGAACACAAGGGCGTTTCCTCCGTTCTGCGATACGCCAGGCCTCGTTTTGATCGTCTATTCCATCCAAGCCGGTTGGCTCCCGACGAACACGACATATTCCATTGCCTCCCGATGAACACGATGCTTTTTGTTGCCTCCCCATGAACATGACGACGACACAGTTTCTCTTTTCCGACCCAGCCATGTACACGAGCCCTGGCTGTACGTATGCGCGAGTAGGTGTTCGAGACCCCGCCCGTATGTACGTACGTGGCCGTATTTTCTTTCTTGCACCCTGGCCGTTGTACATATGTGTACATGCTACGTGCACGCCTCTACTACGACACATGCCCTTCCTCACACGGCCACGGTTCATCGCTGCAGCCTGCTGACAAACCGATCGTATGTACGTATACGTTCGCGATCAGAATGACAACGCTACGTACACATCGACCAGGTGGGTCACTGTCAGGCACTTCCTTGCATGCAAAGATGTAGCTGGTGGGTCCCAGCAGTCAGGGGGCGAATCATTTTTTTGCCCGTAATATGGACGCACTTCCTTGCATGCGAAGATGTAGATGGTGGGTCCCAGCAGTCAGGGGGCGAATCATTTTTTCCCCCGTAATATGGACGCACTTTCTTGCATGCGAAGATGTAGCTGGTGGGTCCCAGCAGTCAGGGGGAAACGTTTTTTTCGCGAAATACGGTGGCCCGTCCCGTGGGTCCCTACTGTCAGGTGGAGGAATCATTATTTTCTATGTAATAAGGAGGCACTTCCTTGTTGCGACCGTGGACCCAGCTGCCAGCCTCTCCATGTATATTACTCTTCTAATGGAAGTCATTCCTGACCATGCTGACCACGCCGCGCCGAGAGCACCAGGGCGGTGGACTATGGCGAGGCCTAGGAAGGGGACGACACGGAGCCTGGGAAGACACGGCAGTGGAAGCCCACGCGGAGAGGAGTACGAGGGTTCACTGGTTCGACTTTGGTGTGAGGATGCCGTCGCCACAGGGCCTGGCTAGCGGTGGGAGTACTAGGGGCAGTGAGGCCTCCGCGGCATCAAATCCGGCCACTGGAGGAAGGAGCACGTGGCACAACTGACGCTGGTTTGGGTGGCTGGAGCAAGAAGACCAGAGGTTGAAGAAGCACTACGGCCGTTGGATGGACATCGTACGGTCACTTGAGCTAGAATCGTTCATATTGACTGAGTTGACAAAGCCCTCTGTCCTCGTCAACTTAGTAGGCCCAGAAGTCAGTCTCCCACTATGTTGGGTCCCAGCTAGCAGGGGGAGTATTCATTTTTTTGTGCGTAATAAGGAGGCACTTCCTTGCGTGCGAAGATATAGCTGGTGGGTCCGACCTGTCAGCGGGGGAATGATTTTTTCATGAAATATAAAGGCCCTTCCGGTGGGTCCAAGATGTCAGGTGGAGGAATCATTACTTTGCGCGTAATAAGGAGGCATTTACTTGTGTGTGGCCGTGGACCCAGCTGTCAGCCTCCATGTACAGTCCACGTCCGGTGGTTGTTGTTCGTTGACCATGTTGACCACGACACGCCGAGAGCACCAGGGCGGTGGACGACAGCGAGGCCTAGGAAGGGAACAACATGGAGCCAAGGAAGACTCGGCAGTGGTTTCCCACGCAGTGGGGAGTACGAGGGTTTACTGGTCCGGCTGTCGTCGCTAGAAAATAACAGGAGGTGTGGGTGAGTAGAGGAATGGCCTAGCCAGCAATGGCATAGGGTGGGGCGATGCGGCCTGTGCGGCAGCACAGCCGGCCACGAGAGGCGGGAGCAGGCAGTCCACCAGCGCTGGTTTGGGCGGCTCGAGCAAGAAGATCAAATATTGAAGAACCAACATGGCTGTTGGATTAACATCCAACGGTCACTGCTGCTAGAATCGTTTGTGGGCTAAGTTGACAAAGCCTTTCGTACACATCAACCTAGTAGACTGACAAGTGAGCCTCCAAATCTGTCCCAAACAGCATATAGCCCGAAATTTCTAGCTAGATTCAAATTAATTTAAAAACTAAAGCTACCTTAATATAAATCCAATGAAATTTTGCCCGCACAAAAACAATGAAATTTAAAATATCAAAATCCGAAAGAAAAATGTATTTTGGAACTAATTGCCTGTTTCCTGTATTTTTTTCATTTTACATCCCATTTAGTATTACTTATAGCCCATTTCTTATTACTTATTGCTCATTTTCTGGGCAAAATGCTTCCCTCCTCGTCTTGAAAGATTTCCGGCCCAGCAGGGCGTAGAAAAGCAAGTAGGCCTACGTTGGTTATTCTGCAAAATACAAAATAGCCGGGCTGGCCATTTTCAGGAAGGAAAAAAATAAATTGGGTTGGTCATGTGCTAAACATATGAAATAAAAGCCTGGGCTAGACGGGCCATAGCTCCCGAACAACCCAGTCGATACCCTTCTCTGTCCAGAAAAAACAAAATTACTGCGCGTGCTGCTGGGTCCCTATTGTCATCCTCACCATTTACAGTCATCTCCTTATTCCTCTCGGTTGTTGACCATGTTGACAACACCTGAGAGCGGCGCCGCGGCGAGCGAACCAAGGCGGAGGATGATGGTGAGGCCTCGAACGGGAATGAACAGGAGCCGGGGAAGATGCGTAGAGTTTTAGGATGCGATGTGTCCATGATGCGTGCGCGGTAGCACAGCCAGCCATGGGAGGTGGGAGCAGGCGGTCCCGCCGGCGCTGGTCTGGCTTTGGCGGCTGGAGGAAGAAGAGATTGAAGAAACATGACAGCCGTTGAATGTCAATCCAACAGTCAAGGTTGGCACAATCGTTTGTTGACCAAGCTGACACCAAGTAGCATACTTTTTTATATATAGGAAGAAAACAAAAAACTGGGCTCGTTCGCGTGATAACATTCCCGAAACTGCGACCGCTCGATCTTGCGTCGCAACTAAAACTGCAAGGAAAATGCGTTCGTCTGCCGCCCTCCTCCTAGGGAACATTCGCCACATAGGTGATTAGCACCCTTGGTTTTCAACTGAGAGGTCTTGGGTTCGAGTCCTAGGAACTCTCAATTGTGTCCTCCCTCCTTCCTTGCAAAAAGAAAGAAAATCAAAGACTTGAGAAGGTGTATAGAACAAGCTAGTGTACCAGTAAACAGACGTTGCTGAGTTTTAGAAAAAAGAGAGACGTGCTCCCGTAGCTGGTTCGAATCCAAACCTAGACTATGACTATATATGGTGCTATGCTACTCTGCAAGTAATGAAACTCGCATGTGCAACGTTTTCTTCTCCTCTTCTCTACTTACTCTGCCTAGCATCAGAAGCTCTGGCCGCAGCAACCATGTCCGCTGGCTGCTCGTCCACCTGCTCTTCAGTAGGCAACAACCAGATATGCGCCAAGTCGCCACCCGTACCATCGCCTGTGGGTCTCATCTCACCCCTGCCGGCACACGCACCACAGTCGGTTGCTTATCGCAACCCGCTGGCATTGGTGTGGTGCCACTGATGCAAATCACGTAGAGTCATCCACCGCGTCTCAACCACAATCCTCAACCCTGGCCAAGTCTTCTACAAATACCCGAATCATGGGCTAATAATATGTTTAAGTGTTGTTCTGCTGCTTTCAGTTGCTGATTTTTTTAATAGTTTGGTTGATGATCTTCCAATTTGATTTGTGCAAAAAAGGGAAGATTCATGTGATTTGTATTTCTGGGAAGTTGCTGATGTGGGGGAATGCAACTATGCTGATTATTTGGTTAATCGAGGAATCCCAATACCAGCAGGTTGGGGTGTTGGACAAGTAACTGAAGGAACGACAGAAGAGGAAGATGCAGAGCAGAAGGTTAAAGATGCAGTTCCTCTGATCATGGCCAAGCAACAGCTGCTGAATGGCCTTGACAGCAATGAGGAGATGAAAGAGCTTGTGAAGATAATGGGAAAATTCGATGTGCTCTGTAGGATGATTGCCTCTTTATTTGCAGTGTATTTAGCACTCGTGATGTATTCAGTGGCTATGACATGAGAACTTTGCTGAAACTAGTAATGAATGAAACCTGTGTAGCAGGCTGGGCATAGTATTGTGAATATCTAATGATTTCTATTAACGGAAATCAGGGGGTATCCCCTTTTTCTCATAAATAAAAAATAGCAGAGGCCCTTTTGGTAATAAATAAATAAATTAGCAGAGGCCCTGTCGGGTCAGCTTTGTTCCCATTCGAAGACATCGAGCAAATTGCCGTCCAACAGCAAACTATGTCATCAAATTCAATTTTCACAGCCAAATATGAGTTCAACTAAACAACAATGTCATCATGTTTTAGTCGTCATACAATCACCAAACACAAATCAACATACATAACAAGTGATGATCTCACAGCAAAATACTAAACAACACGTTCATCAGATTTCAGTTGTCATAGCAAACACAATTTCACATAGTTGATAAAAAACGTCTTCTAACGGGCAAATACGACAAAAGCAATCTAATCATCATCCGTAGCAGCAACGTCAACATCTTCGCCATGTGTATCAGTCTGAATCATAATTCCCCAGGGTGCCATCTTCTTCTTCATCCTCAATATCCTCAAACGTTGACTTATTCTTGATCAACTCTTGTATGTCCACAGCACAACATGTAATCTTTTCGCCAGCGTCACTGACTTGATGGTTCTCAAAGATATTAGGAAGATCTGTGGAATCTTGTACATCAGGAGCAGTGTAAGCATCATCTTGTTGTGCAACTTCATTAAACGAATTCCTCTGCTCAAACTTTTGCAATACTCTCCAGTCATCGCTACGTACAAATGTGTCTTCCAAGAAAAATATCTGTGTTGCTTGATTTGCCAAAATAAAAGGCTCATTGGTCTAGTATGCCGCCTTGACATTGATGGATTGGAAATACTCATCAGCTCTGGGTTTTGCGATCCTGGAAAACAGCTTATACCAATGACAACACAACAGAACAACACACCGATGATCCTCAAAACTGGAGATATACTGCAACTGAACAATGTCTGTTATGTTAGCATACATTTCAATTGTCTCTCTATCGTACGTATCCGTGCTCATGATGGCACTGTTTTGTGTCTTTCGTCCTTCCTCGCGTGCAAGGGTGTTGTAGCGCACATCTTCAACAATGCAAGATTCATAATGTCTTACCCGAGTATCAGGACCCATTGCTAGCGCGTAAAGGCATCGTCAACTGCCTTCCTATCCTCCCGCATCTTCTTAACCTATGGTTAGAACATAGACAAGGTGATCATCTTATGTACTCAATATATTAAAAAAACTGACAGTGCAATTCAAAAGCTTACATGTCTCTTGAACCATTTCCCAAATCCTGTCATAACCAGTTTGTCAATGTTTCTTGGATTTTGCGGCAGTAAGTCCTTTTTTTAGATGTTGCACAACATAGTGATCGCGTCAAACATCTAAATATATAAGAATGTGTTGCAAGTTTAGTAGATTACGATGTATAAGCTGTAGTACTTAGAACTTACTTGATATAAGGTAGTATCTCAGGACAGTTATTCAACACATACCAAACCATTTTGTCCACATCTTTAGGTTTGTCCTCTTGTCGACTCTTCCATGTAACTCGAACAGAATAATCGAAAACATTGAGCCCGGGATTGTCTTCACCCACCTCTTTGCTAAGCTGATGGAACCCTCGGGTCTAGCTCTGTTCCTAACATAGCCCTTGAAAGTGCCTAGGCGCCTTTCAATAGGGTACATCCAGCCATACTGTACTGGACCTCTAAGTAGTGCCTCATCAGGTAGATGAACAACCAAATGCACCATCACATCAAAGAAGGCTAGAGGATATATCTTCTCAAGGTCACATAGGATAGTTGGTATCTTATCTCTAAGACGCTCGAAAGCATCTACCCTGATATTTCTACTGCAGAGTTCCCTGAAGAATTGTTCCAACTCTGCAACTGCTCTGTCTGAGTCAGGGCGGCCCAATCCTCTAAGGATAACAGGTAAAACCCTTTGAAGTAGGATGTGGCAGTCATGATTTTTCAACCCTTGTACCTTGTTTCCATCTGCCCTGACTCTCCTTTCAGGGTTGGAATCATACCCATGTGGGAATCTCACATGTGATAGGACCTCGCAGAATTCTTTTCTTTTTACCTTGTACAAGACGTACACAGCTGATGCCAAATCCCGTGGTTTACCTTCATCTTGCACCTGCAAATCCTGTCTGATACCCAGGTGTGTCAAATCAATCCTAGATTTTAAGGTATCTTTCATCTTGTCTTCAGTATTAAGAAGTGTGCCGATAATGCTGTCACATATATTTTTCTCGATGTGCATCACATCAAGATTATGTCGCAGATCCAATCTTTCCAATACAGCAAGTCCCACAAAGTGGACCTGCGGGTAAACAATAAGCTCTCTTCTGCCCTGCCACGCTTCCCTTGCCTGCTACCATTATGATACGTCCATTTTGCATCATGCTTTTATATTGATATTTATTGCATTATGGGTTGTTATTACACGTTATGTTACAATACTTATGCCTATTCTCTCTTATTTTACAAGGTTTACATGAAGAGGTAGAATGCCGACAGCTGAAATTCTGGAATAGAAAAGGAGCAGATATTAGAGACCTAGTCTGCACAGCTCCAAAAGTCCTGAAAGTTCACAGAAGTCATTTTTGGAATTAATAAAAAAATATTGAGCGGAGAAAATACCAAAGGGGGCCACACCCTGGCCACGAGGGTGGGAGGCGCGCCCTACCCCCTTGGTGCGCCCCCTGCCTCGTGGGCCCCCTAGCAGGCCTCCAGTGCCCATCTTCTGCTATATGAAGTCTTTCATCCGAGAAAAAATCATAAGCAAGCTTTGGAGAAGAAACTCCGCCACCACGAGGCGGAACCAATCTAGGGCTCCGGCAGAGTTGTTTTGCCGGGGAAACTTCCCTCCGGGAGGGGGAAATCATCGCCATCATCATCACCAACGATCCTCTCATCGGGAGGGGGTCAATCTCCATCAACATCTTCACCAACACCATCTCCTCTCAAACCCTAGTTCATCTCTTGTATCCAATGTTTGTCCCAAAGCCTCAGATTGGTACCTGTGGGTTACTAGTAGTGTTGATTACTCCTTGTAGTTGATGCTAGTTGATTTATTTGGTGGAAGATCATATGTTCAGATCCATTATGCATATTCATACCCCTCTGATTATGAACATGAATATGATTTGTGAGTAGTTACATTTGTTCCTGAGGACATGGGAGAAGTCTTGCTATAAGTAGTCATGTGAATTTGGTATTCGTTCGATATTTTGATGAGATGTATGTTGTCTTTCCTCTAGTGGTGTTATGTGAACGTCGACTACATGACACTTCACCATTATTTGGGCCTAGAGGAAGGCATTGGGAAGTAATAAGTAGATGATGGGTTGCTAGAGTGACAGAAGCTTAAACCCTAGTTTATGAGTTGCTTCGTAAGGGGCTAATTTGGACCCATATGTTTCATGCTATGGTTAGGTTTACCTTAATACTTCTTTTGTAGTTGCGGATGCTTGCAATAGGGGTTAGTCATAAGTGGGATGCTTGTCCAAGGAAGGTAAGCACCCAAGCACCGGTCCACCCACATACCAAATTATCAAAGTAACGTACGCGAATCATATGAGCGTGATGAAAACTAGCTTGACGATAATTCCCATGTGTCCTCGGGAGCGCTTTTCTCTATATAAGAGGTTGTCCAGGCTTGTCCTGTGCTACAAAAAGGATTCGGCCACCTTGTTGCACTTTATTTACTTTTGTTACTTGTTACCCGTTACAAATTACCTTATCACAAAACTATCTGTTACCGATAATTTCAATGCTTGCAGAGAATACCTTGCTGAAAACCATTTATCATTTCCTTTTGCTCCTCGTTGGGTTCGACACTCTTACTTATCGAAAGGACTACCATAGATCCCCTATACTTGTGGGTCATCAAGACTCTTTTTTGGCGCCGTTGCCGGGGAGTGAAGCGCCTTTGGTAGGTGGAATTTGGTAAGGAAAATTTTATATAGTGTGCTGAAATTTACTGTCACTTGTTACTATGGAAAGTAATCCTCTGAGGGGCTTGTTCGGGGTATCTTCACCCCGACTAGTAGAGCAAAGAGTTTCTCCTCAACCTACTTAACCTACTAAAAATGTTTACTTTGAAATTCCTTTGGGTATGATAGAGAAACTGCTAGCTAATCCTTTTGCAGGAGATGGAACATTGCATCCCGATTTACACCTAATCTATGTGGATGAAGTTTGTGGATTATTTAAGCTTGCAGGTATGCCCGACGATGTTATCAAGAAGAAGGTCTTCCCTTTATCTTTGAAGGGAGAGGCCTTGACATGGTATAGGCTATGTGATGATATGGGATCATGGAACTACAAACGATTGAAATTGGAATTTCATCAGAAGTTTTATCCTATGCATCTTGTTCATCGTGATCGTAATTATATATATAATTTTTGGCCTCGCGAAGGAGAAAGCATCGCTCAAGCTTGGGGGAGGCTTAAGTCAATGTTATATTCATTCCCCAATCATGAGCTCTCAAGAGAAATGATTGTTCAAAATTTTTATGCTCGGCTTTCTCTCAATAATCGCTCCATGCTCGGTACTTCTTGTGCTGGCTCTTTTATGATGAAGACTATTGAATTCAAATGGGATTTCTTGGAAAGAATTAAACACAACTCTGAAGATTGGGACCTCGACGAAGGAGCCAGGTATATCACCTAAGTTTGATTGTGTTAAACACAACTCTGAAGGAGCCAGGTATATCACCTAAGTTTGATTGTGTTAAATCTTTTATGGACACTGACATTTTCCGTGAATTTAGCACTAAATATGGACTTGACTCTTAGGTAGTAGCTTCTTTCTATGAATCCTTTACTACTCATGTTGATCTCCCTAAGGAGAAGTGGTTTAAATATAATCCTCCCATTGAAGTAAAAGTAGTTGCACCTATTAAAGTTGAAGGAAAGACTATCACTTATAATGATCATGTCGTTCCTACTCCTTATATTGACAAGCCACATTTCCCTGTTAGAATAAAGGATCATGCTAAAGCTTCAACTGTAGTCAACAAAAGTAATATCAGGACACAAAAACCTCCTGAGCAAGTTAAAGTTGAACCTAAAATTGCTATGGTTAAAGATCTCTTGGCCGATAATGTTGATGGGCATGTTATTTATTTCTGTGAGGAAACTGCTAGAATTGCTAAACCTGGTGCTAAAGATAAACATAGACCTGTGGTAGGCATGCCTGTTATTTCTGTTAAAATAGGAGATCATTGTTATCATGGCCTGTGTGATGTGGGTGCTAGTGCTAGTGCAATACCTCATTCTTTATACGAAGAAATTATGCATGATATTGCACCTGCTGAGATAGAAGATATAGATGTTACAATTAAACTTGCCAATAGAGATACTATTTCACCGATTGGGATTGTTAGAGATGTTGAAGTATTGTGTGGGAAAGTTAAATATCCTGCTGATTTTCTTGTTCTTGGTTCCCCACAAGATAGCTTTTGTCCCATTATATTTGGTAGACCCTTCTTGAACACTGTTAATGCTAGGATAGACTGCGAAAAGGATGTTGTTACTATTGGTTTGGGTGATATGTCTCATGAGTTTAATTTTGCTAAATTTAGTAGACAACCCCGTGATGACCAATTTCCTAGTAAAGATGAAATAATTGGTTTTGCTTCTATTGTCATGCCTCCTAGTGATCCTTTAGAACAATATTTGTTAGACTCTAAAAATGATACGTTTATGAATGAAAGAAGGGAAATAGATGAAGTATTCTTTAAACAGGGACCTATTCTGAAACACGACTTGCCTGTTGAAATCCTAGGGGATCCTCCTCCACCCAAGGGTGATCCCGTGTTTGAGCTTAAACCGTTACCTGATACTCTCAAATATGCTTATCTTGATGAAAAGAAGATATATCCTGTTATTATTAGTGCTAACCTTTCAGAGCATGAAGAAGAGAAATTATTGAAAACTCTGAAGAAGCAGCGTGCTGCTATTGGATATACTCTTGATGATCTTACACTACGGGAAACGGCTAATTTGCCGTCAGGAGGGGTCTTTGCCGTCATCTTTTCGTCGGGCAGACGGCAATGAGTGGGTTTGCCGTCATCAGTAGACGGCAAAGAAAAACTGACGGTAAAATAAACTTTGCCGTCTGCGGAAAAAAATACATACGGCAAAGAGCTCACTTTGCCGTCTGCAACAAAAATAACAGACGGCAAAGAATCTTTGACGTTTGTGTTTTTATTGGCAGACGGCAAAGATTCTTTGCCGTCTGTATTTTTTGTCAGACGGCAATGTGAGCTCTTTGCCATCTGTATTTATTTTCGTAGACGGCAAAGAAGAAAGACATCACATGGATCAATCAGACGGATCGATGAGTTGGCAATATCTCAGACGCACATCCCACGCCGTCGGTCGCCTGCCTCCACCCACCCCACGATGCACGCACCCCCACACATGCCCCCACCCATGAGGCCACGGGCCTACCTGCCCCACCTACGACTCCCATCTCCTCTCCCATGCTCCCTCTTCTCTCCACCTCCCCGAGCGGTAGCACACCGCCGGCCAGTGCCTTCCTCTCTCCTGCTCCCTCCTCCCTAGCTACATCTCCCCTGAGCAGCCACAGGCCACCGGGCTGAGCCCAGTGCCCGCCCGTGACCAAGTAGCCGCACGCCGCGGCTAGCGCCCTCCCGCCGTCCGTCCACCGCCGTGCCCCAAAACCCTCACGCCCGTCCGTCCGCCCCCGAGCAGCGGCGCGCTGAGACCAGCGCCCGCCCGTCCCCAAGCAGCCGCACGCCACGGCCAGCGCCCTCCCGCCGTCCGTCCACCGCCACGCCCAACACCCTCCTGCCCGTCCGCCCCCGAGCAGCTGCGCGCTGAGCCCAGCGCCCGCCCGTCCCCAAGCAGCCGCTCGCCGCGGCCAGCGCCCTCCCGCCGTCCGTCCACCGCCGCGCCCAACACCCTCCCGCCCGTCCATCCGCCACCTCGCCAGCGCCGCGTGAAGGTCCACCTCACGAGCTCGTCTTCACCCGCTGGCCGTGCGCACCACAGCTCCTCCGGCCGGGCACCCGAGCCCGTCCACACTCCGAGCTCCACCGCTAGAGCAGCCGGGCGCTCCGCCTCGCAAGCTCTGCTAATCAAGCACCGCCTATCCCCGACCTCCCTTGCGTGCCTTGTCATGGCGTCGGAGCGAGACAGCTCCCTAGCGCGGCTAGGCCGGAGCGACACGGCTGAGCAGGGCCGGGCGACGGTGCACTGAGCAGAGCAGTTCGGCGAACGTTGGGTCCGGGCGACGACGCACCGAGAAGAGCAGTCCGGCGAGCGTCGGGGCCGGGCGGCGGGGCGAACAGGGCACTGCAGGGGAGAAGAAGGACTCGATTGATTTTTATTTTTACTTTTTATGGTTCTTTGTGTTAATTTCCAGAACTATTCTATAGCTTTAGTTTTTCTGGGGTCATGTTTGCATTTTGTACTAGACTATCATGGAATGAAAGCACTAAACACGGTCGAGCCTTTGCCTGTTAAATGAAGAAGAAGAAACATAGGCAGTGCACTGCGTGCATTTACCGCATTCCTCGGGTCAACGCTGTTGTGTTTTTTTAATTTGATCCATTTCTTTGCCGTCTGTGATATACGAGGCTAACGGCAAAGCCAGGAATAGCTGACGGTAAAGATGTAGTCTGGCTGACGGCAAACGTACTTTTCTTTGCCGTCTGTTATTTATAAGGCTGACGGCGAAGTAGATTTGGCTGACGACAAAGTCTTTGCCGTCTGTCGGATGAAAAGCTGACGACAAAGTATTCTTTGCCGACTTATCTTTGCCGTCTGACTTTGCCGTCTGCTTCTTGACGGCATAATCTTTGCCATCTGGATTTAGGTCTTTGCCGTCTGTGATCCACAGACGGCAAATTACCTGTTTTCTATAGTGTTAATGGCATTAGTCCCACTCTATGTCAGCACAAAATAATTTTGGAGAAAGGTGCCAAACCAGTTATTGATCACCCACGACGACTAAATCCTAAGATGAAAGAAGTGGTAAGAAAGGAAATATTAAAGCTCCTTGAGGCAGGTATATTTATCCCGTTGCTGATAGTAAGTGGATAAGTCCTGTCCATTGTGTCCCTAAGAAGGGAGGTATTACTGTCGTTCCAAATGATAAAGATGAATTTATTCTACAAAGAATTATTACAGGTTATAGAATGGTGATTGATTTCCACAAATTAAATAAAGCTACTAAAAAGGATCATTACACTTTTCCATTCATTGATCAAATGCTAGAAAGATTATCCAAACATACACATTTTTGCTTTCTAGATGGTTACTCTGGTTTCTCTCAAATACCTGTGTCAGCTGATGGTCAAGAAAAGACCACTTTTACTTGCTCTTTCGGTACCTTTGCTTATAGACGTATGTCTTTTGGTTTGTGTAATGCACCTGCTACCTTTCAAAGATGTATGATGGCTAAATTCTCTGAATTTTGTGAAAAGATTTGAGAGGTTTTCATGGATGATTTCTCTATTTATGGATCCTCTTTTGACGATTGATTGAGCAGCCTTGATCAAGTTTTGCAGAGATGTGAAGAAACAAATCTCGTCTTGAATTGGGAGAAGTGCCACTTTATGGTTAATGAAGGTATTGTCTTGGGGCATAAAATTTATGAAAGAGGTATTGAAGTTGACAAAGCTAAGGTTGATGCTATTGAAAAGATGTCGTGTCCTAAGGACATTAAAGGTATAAGAGTTTCCTTGGGGATGCTGATTTTTATAGGAGGTTCATTAAGGACTTCTCAAAATTTTCTCAACCTCTAACCAATCTATTAAAAAAGGATATACCTTTTCTCTTTGATGATGATTGTGTGGAAGCATTTGAAATACCTAAGAAAGCATTGATTTCTGCACCTATTGTTCAGCCACCTGATTGGAATTTACTCTTTAAATTATGTGCGATGCTAGTGATTATGCTGTAGGTGTTGTTCTAGGACAAAGAGTTGATAAGAAATTAAA
This sequence comes from Aegilops umbellulata, assembly GCA_032464435.1. Classification (NCBI taxonomy): domain Eukaryota; kingdom Viridiplantae; phylum Streptophyta; class Magnoliopsida; order Poales; family Poaceae; genus Aegilops; species Aegilops umbellulata. Next base: position 83,131,141 of record CP136058.1, read on the forward strand.
TGTCATTCAATATGCTAGTAAAACTCTAGACAATGCCTAGAGAAATTATGTACTACTGAAAAGGAATTCTTAGCAGTTGTATTTGCTTGTGATAAGTTCAGACCTTATATTGTTGATTCTAAAGTAACTATTCACACTAATCATGTTGCTATTAAATATCTTATGGAAAAGAAAGATGCTAAACCTAGACGATGGGTTCTCCTGCTACAAGAATTTGATTTGCATATTATTGATAGAAAAGGAGCTGAGAACCCCAATGCAGACAACTTGTCTAGGTTAGAGAATTTCTTGATGACCCACTACATATTGATGATAGCTTTCCTGATGAACAATTAGCCGTCATAAATGCTTCTCGTACTGTATGCTGATTATGTTAATTACATTGTTGCTAAATTTATACCACCTAGTTTCACATACCAGCAAAAGAAAAAGATTTTCTATGATTTAAGACATTACTTCTGGGATGACCCACACCTTTATATAGAAGGAGTAGATGGTGTTATTAGACGTTGTATACCTGCGCATGAACAGGAACATATCCTACGCAAGTGTCACTCCGAAGCTTATGGAGGACACAACGCTGGAGATAGAACTGCACATAAGGTATTGCAATCCGTTTTTTATTGCCCTACTCTCTTCAAAGATGCCCGTAAGTTTGTCTTATCTTGTGATGAATGTCAAAGAATTGGTAATATTAGTAGAAATCATGAAATGCCTATGAATTATTCACTCGTTATTGAACCATTTGATGTTTGGGGCTTCGATTATATGGGACTGTTTCCTTACTCTAGTGGGTATACACATATTTTAGTTGCTTTTGATTACGTTACTAAGTGGGTAGAAGCTATTCCAACTAGTAGTGTTGATCATAACACCTCTATTAAGATGCTTAAAGAAGTTATTTTTCCGAGGTTTGGAGTCCCTACATATTTAATGACTAATGGTGGTTCACATTTTATTCATGGTGCCTTTCGTAAAATGCTTGCTAAGTATGATGTTAGTCATAGAATTGCATCTCCATATCACCCCCAGTCTAGTGGTCAAGTAGAATTGAGTAATAGAGAGCTCAAATTAATTTTGCAAAAGACTGTTAATAGATCTAGAAAGAATTGGTCCAAGAAACTTGATGATGCATTATGGGCCTATAGAACTGCATATGAAAATCCCATGGGTATGTCTCCGTATAAAATGGTTTATGGAAAAGCATGTCACTTACCTATCGAACTAGAACATAAGGCATATTGGGCCATTAAGGAGCTCAATTATGATTTCAAACTTGCCGGTGAGAAGAGGTTATTTGACATTAGCTCACTTGACGAATGGAGAACCCAGGCTTATGAGAATGCCAAACTGTTTAAAGAAAAAGTTAAAAGATGGCATGACAAAAGAATACAAAAGCGTGAGTTTAATGTAGGTGATTATGTGTTGCTATTCAACTCTCGTTTAAGATTTTTTGCAGGAAAACTTCTCTCTAAATGGGAAGGTCCTTACATTATCGAGGAGGTCTATCGTTCTGGTGCCATAAAAATGAACAACTTCGAGGGCACAAATCCGAAGGTGGTGAACGGTAAAAGAATCAAACGTTATATCTCAGGTAGCCCCATAAATGTTGAAACTAATATTATTGAAACCGTAACCCCGAAGGAATACATAAGGGACACTTTCCAGAACATTTCAGACTCCGAAAAGGAATAGGTATTGGTACGGTAAGTAAACCGACTCCAAAACAGTTCTAATGGCAATTTTTCTCCGTTTTGGAATATTTAAGAAAATAGGAAAATAAGAAATAGTCCGGGAAGGACACGAGGCTTCCACGAGGGTGGAGGGCGCGCCCCCTGCCTCGTGGGCACCTCGTGTACTCTCTGGACTCCATTTTCTTGCACAACACTTCTTTTGGTCGGTAAAAATTCATTATATAATCTCCTGAAGGTTTTGACCACCGTATCATGCAAATATCCTCTGTTTTTGCTTCGAGCTATTTCTGCCGCAGATTAGAGCAAGATGTCTTCTCAAGAGTCAGTCGGGGAGAATCGGGTGTCTCATCCGACACCAGGTCCAGGGGCAAACAACGATGTCTATCACTTTGGACCCTCAACGGAGGAAGAGATGGAAGCTGACTTGAAAAGGATAGATGCCATGGAGGAGAATCAAGAAGTTACTTCTCATTTCCGGGCAGGATTCACGATGGGGGAACTACAGAGCTCAGCTATCCCAAACTCGGTCATCCCTTCCAATGTTAAATTTCTCTCTTATGAAAATATGAAAAGGAGTGTTACTTGTTCTCCCGCAGCTATGCAGCATCCATGGGTGCAAGGAGATTTAACCATCACGGGTAAGCTCCGTAAGGAAATAATGGATCTTAAGCGGCAAGTCAACAAGCTCGAGGAGGAGAATCGTATCCTGAGGGGTATCATAGCCAAGAATATCACATCTTCACCCCCAAAGAAGGAGACATAATCACATGGGTATGGGCACTCCCCTTGGCAACTGCCAAGCTTGGGGGAGGTGCCCCGGTATCATATCACCATCACACTCCTATCTTTACCGTTTTTCTTAGTTCGATCCTTTTGGTAATATCTTGATCTAGTAGAATAAAGTTTTAGTGTGATTTAGTTTTGAGTTTTGCCTTATGTTCCTTCTATGTAATCGAGTCCGTGAGCTATATATAATAAAGATTAGTGTTGAGTTAAGGGCTTGATTATCTTGCTATGATCTTGAGGGAATAAAAGAAAAGGAAAGAATAAAAAGAAATAAAGAGATCATATTGATCCTATGAAGAGTAATGACTTCACATATAAAGAGTATGATGATTAAAAGTTGTTGAGAGTTGACAAACATAGTTTTTGTCATCGTTGCAATTAATAGGAAGTAATAAACAAAGAGAGGTTTTCACATATAAATATATACTATCTTGCACATCTTTTATGTTTGTAAGCACTCATTAAAATATGACATGTTAAAGAGTTGATGTTGGACAAGGAAGACAACGTAATGGGTTATGTTTTCTTATATCCGAAATAAAGTATATTCTCATGGATCATCCAACATGTTGAGCTTGCATTTCTCCCTCATGCTAGCCAATTCGTTGCACCAAGTAGAGATACTACTTGTGATTCCAATATCCTTAAACCCAGTTTTGCCATGAGAGTCCACCATATCTACCTATGGATTGAGTAAGATCCATCGAGTAAGTTGTCATATTGCTTGCAATAAAAATTGCTTCTAAATATGTATGATCTATTAGTGTGGATAAAATAAACTTTATACGATCTTGTGATATGGAAGCAATAAAAGCGACGGACTGCATAATAAAGGTTCATATCACAAGTGGCAATATAAAGTGACGTTCTTTTGCATTAGGATTTCGTGCATCCAACCCTAAAACCACATGACAACCTCTGCTTCCCTATGCGAAGGTCCTATCTTTTACTTTTACCTTTTGCAAGAGTCATGGTGATATACCTTTTCTTTTTACATTTTATCCTTTGGCAAACACATTGTGTTGAAAAGATATCTCTCTCTATATATAGTAGCACTATTCTGATCATGGGATCAGAATAGTTATTTGGATCACTTAAGGCGTATATAGGGTCCGATCCATCGGGATGTTTCCGAACACCCGAACCGGCAGCGAACAAAAAAAATAGCCCACCCAACCCATCCCGCACCTCCCAATCTCCCCTCCATCCCGACCCAGCCGTCGCCGCCCCAGGAACCCCCCGACCAACCCGCCGCCCCGTCCCTGATCCCTTGCGCCGCCGCCGCCGCCCCTGGCCCTGACCCCGCGTGCCCCCGCCCCTGCCCTGTCATCGCGCGCCGCCGCCGCCGCCCCGACAACCCAAGGCGCCACCGCCCCAAGAAACCACTGATTCGGATTCACCGTCGCCAACCCATACCAGCTCGCCGGCGCCGCCCCAGACCCCCCAGCCCCCCGCCACCATCTCCACCACCCAGCGCGAACCCTTCACCACCAACTCTGACGTCGCCGTCGCCGCCCACCATCCAGCGCGCCCCTGCCGCATCTGCCGTCCCGGGTGAGCACCGGTGCGCATGGATCCGGCAGGATCCCAACCTGACTAGGCCAGGGATGACATCGCAGGCACTGGGGTCATCACGGACTGCGCCCCTGCCGTCGCCGCGGACTGCTCCGCATCGCCGGCGGTAGCAGCAACAGAAACTGGTGCTGGTCGGAACGACCCGACTTGAAACTCCCACTGTCAGTGTCATGTCACCAAGATGAGGAATCAGGTTCAGAAATTCCCACACCCCACGCCTAGCAGAGCATTTTTGACAAGAGAGGAACCAAGTTGCGTACCTGGTCGGGCATGACCTCCCCATTGATGCCGTTGATGTTGATCCCGGCGTAGAGGCAGGCCTTGTAGTGGGCGTCCACGATGTCGCGCCCGAACGCCTTGTCGGCGCCGGCGGCGCAGTAGTATGGCCCCTACTACCTTCAGTGAATTGTGGACAATTTTGAGTTCAAGAACATATTCGTTTTATGTTTTATATGTAAGCTTAACAGATTTGTTGAGAATTTTCTTGCCCGAGGGCCAGGTTAGCCACCAATGGGCCAGCCAAGAGGCTAGTTCACGTCATTCTGGAGGAGAGTGTACTCCTGCTCAATGCCATACCTGTTTGGGTTCAGAGATAAGCCTAATCAGTACTATAACTGTAAGCAGTTAAGGATACAAAGGCTCCCTTGCAGAGAGTTGGCTCTGGTCGTGCTTGAGGCTGCTGTCGCTTATGGCCGTTGTACACCAAGTGCAAAGACGTTTCGTGAAAATTTCTAGTACAGCTATACGGTGGCCACCCTGAAGTTCTACTATGGATGTATGCCAAGTTCTATAACGGCTATACGCCGACTGTCACGCTGCAGGTTATAACCTTTCAACCTTTTAGCTTGTTGTTTTGAAGTCTCCGTAGAACGTTCTTCTGAACTTGTGATATGAAGCTGCTACTTTTGTGATCGATTGGATATATACAGAAGCCTGCTTTCGATTTCTCTTCTCCCAGGCGTGTGTAGCTGGTGGCTTGTGCGGAAGCAACTCACATAGTCTCCCAAATTTCCAAAAGAACCGAAGTTCAGTTTCTATCAAGTTACAAGTTCAGAGTTTATTTCTGTAATATCTGAAGAAGACTTGTAAAAGATTATACTGTTCACTGCACAAAAAGAAGACTTGTACTTCTCTCTACTTGTCTCTCCCCGTGAACCATGATGTCTAGCAGTTTGTGAAGCATGATGTTAACTACAAAAATGTATAGTAGTTTATGAACCATGATGTTAACTGAATTTTTTTGCAGCTTGTGGTATTGCTGGTGTCGGTGCAACAGCGTGTGTCAGGGACTCCTTCCTCGTTGACGCTCACGACGTTGTTGTGAAGTTGGCTCACTTATATTGGAATAAGGAAAAACGGCTGAAGGTCAGAAGAAATTGTTCGATAAGGTCAGAAGTATGTTAAAGTATATTTTCTGGAACACCAACACTCTTTCGGAATCAATGCTGGCAAGTTTTTGCACCTGCGTATTGCAGAACGAAAGAGACGTTGTGGCTTTGCTGTTCCATGCCGAATTATTGAGCCAATTGATGGACGCCATGGGCCGGGAACAAATTTGAAGAAATTAACTGAAGATTACGTTGACTCTTGATGGATCCTTGTATGCATGTGCGCAACTGAAGTTCAACTATGGAGTGGAGAGCCGGCGAGCGTCAGCGTGATGGAGGATTGTGGGCCAAATCAAATGCCATGCACGGGCTTGCGTTAGTGTGCTTTGTTGTGTGCGTTCTTGGTGTGGTGTGACTGCTTGAGTGTGTGTTTGTGTGTGTATTACGTACTTGCTGTGTGGTACCCCTTGTGTCTTTGCTGGGTGTGTGATCCCACGTGTGTGATTTTAATAGAAACTTTGTCCTTGAAAAAAAAAACAGAAATTTTAAAACACAATCAGCTTTTCACATGTACAATTTCAATTTGAAAAAAAAAAGCCACACCTAACAGAGTCCCCGATTGAAAATTTTGGAACTTCATATATAACAATTAGGGCAGTCTGTATATATTATATAATATAACATAACAAAGTGTGGAAATCAGAATAAAAACACTATTAGTTCACGAATAAAAAACAGAGAAGAGAACGAAGAACAAAGAAGAAAGAGCAGAGAAGAGAAGGACGTTCGATATTGAGAATTTTTCAGTACTAAAAGGAAAATAAAAGCTAAAAAGGTTACTTTTTCGTTAAAAGAAACTAGAAGTTCAAATACAAATAGCGGAGGGGTTCAATGCTTATTACTACATTAGGATTCTTTTCCTGTTACTAACGAATAACCCAAGAAGGCCAAATTAAAAAATAATAGAGAAACTCAAAATTTATAGGGAAAATGGATTTTCCCCGTTCTACAAAAAAAAAACCAGAGGTTCAAATTTAAATAATGGTGAAGTTCAATGTTTATTACAATATCAAGAAGGTTAAATTAAAAAACCAAGCAGTTCAAAAAGTTTATAAAAATATATTTTCCTTCTTTTAAAAATAAGACCTAGAAGTACAACTTTAAATAATTGAGCTGTTCGATATTTATTACATAACTAGGACTTTTCCCGTTACTAGTGAATAACACCAAGAAGTCCTAATTAAAAAAATGAAGCTATTTGATGTTTATAAAAAACGTAAGATTTCCCCAATACTAAAGATTAAAAACCAAAAGGTTCAATTTTAAAAAACTGAGAAGTTCAATTTATATAAAAAATGCAGGTTTTCTTGTTACTAATGAATACAATCAAGAAGTTCAATTGGAAAAATAGTATTGTGTTGATATTTATTTGAAAAGATGGATTTCAATTACTAAAGAATAAAACAAATAAGTTCAATTTGAAATAACGAATAAGTTCGATGTTTCTAAAAAACCTGCATTTTTCACATTTCTAAAAAAAATACACAAATGAAGTTCAAGTAAAAAAGGTAGAGCGGTGCAATGTCTATAAAAACCTCAGATATTTTCACGTAACCGAGAGAAGTTTGGTTTGATAACTCCCAGAAGTTTACATACTACGCGGTGTGCATTTGTATGAAAAAAAAGAATGAAAAGCAAAGGCCGAAAGTTTTGTTGCTAGAAGTTCAAGTGCTCGGCCCGAGTAAATTCAAAAATTCTTGTGAGAGAGGTTGAACAAAAATACGTGACAGAAGTTCAAGGTGAAAACAGCGGGAGGTTAAACAAATTCTTATCCGTTGAAAGAAGTTCATAGTGAAAACAACGAGAAGTTCAAGTACTGTAAAGAATGCATTTCAGGTGAGAATAAAAGTATAGAAAAATAAAATCTTAAAAGGTTTGTTGACAGAAGTTCAAGTGCTCTCTTTGGGGTAGTTCAAAAATTCTTGCGAGAGAGGTTCACCTTGTATTTTCAGGTTTGATTTTTTCCATATAAAAATTGAATACAATTCTTTACTCAAAAATAGAAAAATGTGAAGTTCAAATTGAAATAACAGAGAAGTTCGGAGTTTATTAAAAACCTAGGATTTACCTGTTCAAAAAATAAAAGAACACAACGCCATTTTTTGCACTTTTAAAAACAACTCATAAACGAAAAAATGGTTGCTAGAAGTTCAAGTGCTCGGCGAGGAAAAGTTCAAAAAAATCTTGTGAGAGAGGTTCACCATGTATTTAGATGTCCAAAATACGTAAAAGAATATGTTGTTTTTGGGGTTTTAAAATAAATATCTCAAACCAGAGAGAAGTTCAAAGTGATAATAACCAGAAGTTCACGTACTACATGGTGCGTATTTCATACAAGAAAAAACAATAAAGTGAAACAGAGTGAAGTTCAAACAGACATGACCCAGAAGTTCAACTACTTCACGCAGTGCAAAAACCAGCACGTTAAAAACAGAGTGAAGTTCAAACAGACATGCCCGAGAAGTCCAATTACTTCACGCAGTGCTTTTCCATTCACGATGAAAGCAGAAATCATGATCTCGTCATTTTATAATTTACTTCAAAATAGCAGGAATATTATTTGTGTAATTTCAAGTCCTCGGCCGGAGAAAGTTAAAAAAATTATTATGAGAGAGATTTCTACAAAAAGAATATCATTTGTGTAACACTGACGAATGGATGAGAAAATTACAAACGAAAATACGTCACAGAAGTTCAACGTGAAAACAGCAGGAAGTTCGACTATTATAGTGAATGAATTTGAGATGAAAAACTTTTAAAATAGTCGCGAGTATGAAAAAACGATCAACACGGGAAAGTTGCGTGTTTACATCAGCTTTCCGCCGGTATATCACCCGCTCAATTCCGGTGAGTGGATGGAGAGCTACGAGCAGTGGATGTAGAGCTGCGGGCAAAAAAAATACGTGAAAAACAGAGTGAAGTTCAGGTACACATGCCGAGAAGGTCAGCTATTTCATGCGGTGCATTTTCGAAGAAACTGTTTCGAAATAAAGGCAGAACGAGTGATCTCGCCATTTTCTAAATTACATAAAAACGGCCAGGAATCAGAGAAAATCATCAACATGAAAAAGTTTCGCATTTTCCGTAGCTTTTCAGCGGTATATTATTCGCCCAATTTTGATAAAGTTTGTAGAAACTACGGTGAAAATACGTTTTTCACCATTTTTGAAACTGACTTAAAACCGTAAAGAATTGGGATAAACAATACATACCAAAAAGTTTCGCTTTTGTTCAAGCTTTCCAACGCCATATAATTTGCTGCATTCGGACGCACGGTAAAAAAATTAGCTCGAAAATACAAACTCGATAGGACTTGGACCATTTTATAAATTACTCTTAAACCATTCAAAATTAGAAAAAAACTTTCAAGATGAAAAAGTAGCGCATTTTCATAAGCTTTCCAACGCCATATCATATGCCTCCATTGGATGAGCGGTTTATAAATGACATCGAAAATACGAACTCAGCTGTCCGGTTTACGAAATTTTACGTTTTTTCAAATTACTCTTTAACCATAGGGAATTAGAGAAAACTTTCAACATATGGAAGGAGCGATTTTGCAGCAGCTTTCCAACGCCATATTATTTGCCTCATTCCGATAAACGGTTTAAAAATGCGATCGAAAATACGATTCACGTTTTTTGTGTGAAGAAAAAACGATTTTCAAAACTGCTCTTAAACCGCTTACATTTTGCCAAAAATTTAACTTAGGTGATGATACTGGTGTTCATAGCTTTCCAACGGTATATCGCAAGCCCCATTTGGACACCTTTTAGCTGAAGTTCAACCTAGTACGGGGGGTTCCTGGGGCGGCGACGACTGGGTCGGGATGGAGGGGAGATTGGGAGGTGCGGGATGGGTTGGGTGGGCTATTTTTTTTGTTCGCTGCCGGTTCGGGTGTTCGGAAACATCCCGATGGATCGGACCCTATATACGCCTGACGTGATCCAAATAACTATTCTGATCCCATGATCAGAATAGTGCTACTCTCTCTCTCTCTCTCTCTCTCTCTCTCTCTCTCTATATATATATATATATATATATATATATATATATATATATATATAATTGGATGTAAGTTAGCATGAATTATTATTGTTGACATTACCCTTGAGGTAAAAGGTTGGTAGGCAACACTATAAGCCCCTATCTTTCTCTGTGTCCGGTTAAAACTCCATACCCATAAGTATTGCGTGAGTGTTAGCAATTGTGAAAGACTAAATGATAGTTGACTATGTGGACTTGCTGAGAAGCTCTTACCTAGACTCTTTCTGATGTTATGATAAATTGCAATTGCTTCAATGACTGAGATTATAGTTTGCTAGTTTTCAATGAAGTTTCTGATTCATACTTGATGTCGTGAATAGATTATTACTTGAGCATAAGCAATCATATGACAATATCCATACATGTTGCTATTATAAGAATGATCATGATGCCCTCATGTCCGTATTTTATTTTATCGGCACCTCTATCTCTAAACATGTGGACATATTTATCGTTATCGGCTTTCGCTTGAGGACAAGCAAGGTCTAAGCTTGGGGGAGTTGATACATCCATTTTGCATCATGCTTTTATATTGATATTTATTGCATCATGGGTTGTTATTACACGTTATGTTACAATACTTATGCCTATTCTCTCTTATTTTACAAGGTTTACATGAAGAGGGAGAATGCCGGCAGCTAGAATTCTGGGATAGAAAAGGAGAAAATATTAGAGACCTATTCTGCACAACTCCAAAAGTCCTGAAACTTCACGGAAGTCATTTTTGGAATTAATAAAAATACTAAGCGGAGAAAATACCAGAGGGGGGCACACCCTGGCCACGAGGGTGGGAGGCGCGCCCTAACCCCCTGGGCGCGCCCCCTGCCTCCTGGGCCCCCTGGCAGGCCTCCGGTGCCCATCTTCTGCTATATGAAGTCTTTCGTCCGAGAAAAAATCATAAGCAAGCTTTCAGTAAGAAACTCCGCTGCCACGAGGCGGAACCAATCTATGGCTCTGGTAGAGCTGTTCTGCCGAGGAAACTTCCCTCCGGGAGGGGGAAATCATCGCCATCGTCATCACCAACGATCCTCTCATCAGGAGGGGGTCAATCTCCATCAACATCCTCACCAGCACCATCTCCTCTCAAACCCTAGTTCATCTCTTGTATCAAATCTTTGTCCCAAAGCCTCAGATTGGTACCTGTGGGTTACTAGTAGTGTTGATTACTCCTTGTAGTTGATGCTAGTTGGTTTATTTGGTGGAAGATCATATGTTCAGATCCATTATGCATATTAATACCCCTCTGATTATGAACATTAATATGATTTGTGAGTAGTTATTTGTTCCTGAGGACATGGGAGAAGTCTTGCTATAAGTAGTCATGTGAATTTGGTATTCGTTCGAAATTTTGATGAGATGTATGTTGTCTTTCCTCTAGTGGTGTTATGTGAACGTCGACTACATGACACTTCAAAATTATTTGGGCCTAGAGGAAGGCATTGGGAAGTAATAAGTAGATGATGGGTTGCTAGAGTGACAGAAGCTTAAACCCTAGTTTATGAGTTGCTTCGTAAGGGGATGATTTGGACCCATATGTTTCATGCTATGGTTAGGTTTACCTTAATACTTCTTTTGTAGTTGCGGATGCTTGCAATAGGGGTCAATCATAAGTGGGATGCTTGTCCAAGAAAGGGCAGCACCCAAGCACCGGTCCACCCACATGCCAAATTATCAAAGTAACGAACGCGAATCATATGAGCGTGATGAAAACTAGCTTGACGATAATTCCCATGTGTCCACGGGAGCACTCTTATCTATATAAGAGTTTGTCCAGGCTTGTCCTTTGCTACAAAAAGGATTGGGCCACCTTGATGCACTTTATTTACTTTTGTTACTTGTTACCCGTTACAAGTTACCTTATCACAAAACTATCTGTTACCGATAATTTCAGTGCTTGCAAAGAATACCTTGCTGAAAAATGCTTATCATTTCCTTCTGCTCCTCGTTGGGTTTGACACTCTTACTTATCGAAAGGACTACAATAGATCCCATATACTTATGGGTCATCACATTACCAGGATGGTTTCCTAGTGTAATATGCGTGACCTTGTCTAATTCCACTTGCAACTTATCGATGGTGAGCCTCTTTGGCGCATCACAGTTTTCATGCTTTGCATTGAACACATGTCTTCGGTATTTTGTAGGACGCTGATAACCAACAAGTATAAGGGATCGCAACAGTTTTCGAGGGTAGAGTATCCAACCCACATTTATTGATTCGACACAAGGGGATCCAAAGAATATTCTCAACTATTAGCAGTTGATTTGTCAATTCAACCACACCTGGATAACTTAGTATCTGCAGCAAAGTAATATGGAAGTAACGGTAACGGTAGCAAAGTTATAGTTGGGTTTTGTAGTGATTGTAACAGTAGCAATGGAAAAGTAAATAAGCGGAGAACAATATCTGAAAACCCTAACAAAACTAACTCGATTGGATCGGTGATGGAGAATTATGCCGGATGCGGTTCATCATGTAACAGTCATAACATAGGGTGACACTGAATAGAAAACGTGCTGAAAGCAACAAAGTGGCGGACATTTTTTTTTGCATTCTGGGACAAGAAATTCCCAGCCATTGCTAGGCTGAGCCACATAGGGTGACACTGAACTAGCTCCAATTCATCAATGTAATGTAGGCATGTATTCCGAATATAGTCATACGTGCTTACGGAAAATAACTTGCATGACATCTTTTGTCCTACCCTCCCGTGGCAGCGGGGTCTATCGGAAACTAAGGGATGTTAAGGCCTCCTTTTAATAGAGTACCAGACCAAATCATTAACACATAGTGAATACATGAACTCCTCAAACTATGGTCATCACCGGGAGTGGTCCCGATTATTGTCACTTCGGGGTTGCCGGATCATAACACATAGTAGGTGACTATAGACTTGCAAGATAGGATCAAGAACTCACATATATTCATGAGAACATAATAGGTTCAGATCTGAAATCATGGCACTCGGGCCCTAGTGACAAGCATTAAGCATAGCAAAGTCATAGCAACATCAATCTCAGAACATAGTGGATACTAGGGATCAAACCCTAACAAAACTAACTCGATTACATGATAAATCTCATCCAACCCATCACTGTCCAGCAAGCCTACAATGGAATTACTCACACACGGCGGTGAGCATCATGAAATTGGTGATGGAGGATGGTTGATGATGACGATGACGACGGATTCCCCTCTCCGAAGCCCCGAACAGACTCCAGATCAGCCCTCCCGAGAGAGTTTAGGGCTTGGCGGCGGCTCCGAATCGTAAAACGCGATGAATCTTTCTCTCTAATTTTTTCTCCCCGGACACGAATATATAGAAATGGAGTTGAGGCCGGTGGAGCTCCAGGGGGCCCATGAGGCAGGGGGCGTGCCCTGGGGGGGGGGGGGCAGGCGCGCCTCCCACCCTCGTGGACAGGGTGTGGGCCCCCTGGCCTTGATTCTCTCGCCAGTATTTTTTATATTGTCTAAAAATAATCTACGTGAAGTTTCAGGTCATTCCGAGAACTTTTGTTTCTGCACAAAGATAACACCATGGCAATTCTGCTAAAAACAACGTCAGTCCGGGTTAGTTCCATTCAAATCATGCAAGTTAGAGTCCAAAACAAGGGCAAAAGTGTTTGGAAAAGTAGATACGACGGAGACGTATCAACTCCCCCAAGCTTAAACCTTTGCTTGTCCTCAAGCAATTCAGTTGATAAACTGAAAGTGATAAAGAAAAACTTTTACAAACTCTCTTTGCTCTTGTTGTTGTAAATATGTAAATCCAGCATTCAAGTTTCCAGCAAAGATTATGAACTAACCATATTCACAATAACACTTAGGTCTCATGTTTACTCATGTCAATGGCATAATCAACTAGCAAGCAATAATAATAAATCTCAGATGACAACACTTTCTCAAAACAATCATGATATGACACAACAAGATGGTATCTCGCTATCCCTTTCTGAGCCCGCAAAACATAAATGCAGAGCACCTTCAAAGATCAGGGACTGACTAAACTTTGTAATTCATGGTAAAAGAGATCCAGTCATAGTCATACCCAATATAAATTAATAGTAATGAATGCAAATGACGGCGGTGCTCTCCAGCTGGTGCTTTTTAATAAGAGGGTGATGACTCAGCGTAAAAGTAAATAGATAGGCCCTTCGCAGAGGGAAGCAGGGATTTGTAGAGGTGCCAGAGCTCGATTTCGAAATAGAGATGAATAATATTTTGAGTGGCATACTTTCACTGTCAACATAACAATCGAGAGATGGCGATATCTTCCATACTACACACATTATAGGAGGTTCCCGAACAAAATGGTAAAGTTTATACTCCCCCTCCACCAACAAGCATCAATCCATGGCTTGCTTGAAACAACGAGTGCCTCCAACTAACAAGAGTCCCGGGGGAGTTTTGTTTGCAATTAATTTTGATTTGGTTTTCATAAAGCATGGGATTCGGCATCCCGATGACTAGCCATTTTCTCGTGAGTGAGGAGCAGAGTCCACTCCTCTTGAGAATAACCCGCCTATCATGGAAGATACAGACAACCCTAGTTGATACATGAGCTATTCGAGCATGCAAAACAGAATTTCATTTGAAGGTTTTGAGTTTGGCACATAAAAATTTACTTGGAACGGCAGGTAGATACCGCATATAGGAAGGTATGGTGGACTCATACGGAATAACTTTAGGGTTTAAGGAATTGGATGCACAAGCAGTATTCCCGCTTAATACAAGTGAAGGCTAGCAAAAGACTGGGAAGCGACCTAATAGAGAGCGACAACAGTCATGAACATGCATTAAAATTAATAAACATTGAGTGCAAGCATGAGTAGGATATATTCCACCATGAACATAAATATCATGAAGGCTATGTTGATTTTGTTTCAATCTACATGCGTGAACATGTGCCAAGTCAAGTCACTCGAATCATTCAAAGGAGGATACCACCCTATCATAGCACATCACAACCATTTTAATAGCATCTTGGCACGCAAGATAAACCATTATAAACTCCTAGCTAATTAAGCATGGCATAGGCAACTATAATCTCTAATTGTCATTGCAAACATGTTTATTCATAATAGGCTGAATCAGGAACGATGGACTAATCATATTTACAAAAACAAGAGAGGTCGAGTTCATACCATCTTCTCTCATCTCAGTCAGTCCATCATATATCGTCGTTATTGCCTTTCACTTGCACGACCGAACGATGTGAATAATAATAATAATAGTGCACGTGCAATGGACTAAGCTGGAATCTGTAAGCATTCAATAAACAGGAGAAGACAAGGCAATATGGGCTCTTGGTTAAATCAACAATAATGCATATAAGAGCCACTTCAACATTTTCATTATGGTCTTCTCCCATCGACCCCCAAAGAAAAGAAAAGAAATAAAACTATTTACACGGGAAAGCTCCCAACAAGCAAAAGAAGAACGGGAAATATTTATGGGTTTTCTTTTTAATTATTACTACTACAGGCAAGAAAGTAAACTAGCTAAAAGCTACTACTAATTTTTTTGGTTTTCTTAAGGTTTTTCAAACACACAAGAAGAAAGCATAAAAAGGAAAATAAACTAGCATGGATATTACAGTGAATAAGTATGAGCACCGACATCTAGCAATGAGTGTGTAAACATGAATGTAATGTCGGTGAGAGATACATACTCCCCCAAGCTTAGGCTTTTGGCCTAAGTTGGTCTATTGCCACGGCTAGCCTGGCGAATACCCGAAGTTGTAACTGGGGTCGTACTGAGATGAAGCTTCGGGTTGCCACTAGTTGGCAACCTCCTCCGGATTCCACTGGTAAACAGACTGGCGTGGGGGAACAAATTGTGGTTCCGGATCTGGTTCTGTAGCTGATGTGGGGTTCCGGTAGGCGTGAATAGCCTCCAACGGAACAAGGTACTCACCTGAAGTTAAATCAAACAAGGAAGGAGCAGGCAAGGTAATAGTCTCAGGGTGATTTTTATCAAATAAAAATCTATAGTTAAGCTCCTTTTTCCTGTGCTTAACAATGAAATCATGTGCAATCATACTCTTGTAATCTAAAAGAACAGTAGGCAACAATTTTTCTTCCTTCTCATAGTGCCTAATAGGTATGTTGTAGTATGCAGCGAGGCGCGAGGCGAAGATGCCTCCCAAGATGGGGCCCTTAGTACGGTTAAGACTTAACCGCTTTGCAACAATAGCGCCCATACTGAATGAGTCATCACGAAACAAAGCATGGCGCAAAATAACAATATCAGGGGCACTTAGGTTGCCATAGTTTCCACGACCAATTAAGCATCTACTAGCAAATAATGCAAAGTAACGTAAAACATGAAAATGTATGCTAGTGATTCTTGCATCGGAAACTTTTCTCGTTTCCCCTACAACAATTGTATCAATAAACCCCTCCACATCGTCACGATGTGGTTACTCTACGCTGCCCGAAAAAGGCAACTTGCAAACCTCACAAAATGCATGAAGGGTCATCTCCTTATACTCATCATATAAATAAAAATCCACCAAAGGTGGTGACCTAGTGGAATGGAAATGAAAATTTTTGCACAAAGATATTAGTGAGTAAGAGGTATTGTTCGCGTTTGTCGAGGAGGAAATCGGTGAGGCCTGCACTCTCAGCCAATTCATAAAAATCATCATAAATCCCGGCTGCTCTCAAGAAATCATCACAAGGCCATTCACACGGCCGAACTTCCGCGACGCGAGGGAGATTATACTTGGGCCTCTCTTCTTCTTCTTCACTTTGCTTATCCTTCGAGCTTCGGCTCGAAGAGCCCCTCAAAAATCTCCTCATTATTTTCTGAAAATTTCTGAAATTTTTAGTAACTTCAAATAAAAGTGAACCAAACTCAACAAAATTGATAGCAACTACTCCCATAAGTGCCTAGAGACTATACCATGCATTACAACTACTTGGGACCATATAAATTTGACTTGCAAGCTCAAGAACATGGTCACCTAGGCAGCAAAAATTTGCAATGAATAAAGCACTAGAACAAAAACTAATTGGACCATTGGAGGAGTCACATACCAAGGAACAATCCCCCAAAGCAGTTTTGTGAGAGGTGCTTTGAGCAAGGAGATCGAAAATCGCAGCAAAATGAGGTAGAACTCGTGCTTGAGCTGGTTGGTGATTTTTTTCGAAGGAAGAAGGAGTGTGTGGTGGCTGGAATAAGTGGAGGGGAGCCACCATGGGCCCACGAGGCAGGGGGCGCGCCCTGGACCCTCGTGGCCAGGTGCTTGCTCCCCCTGCCGTGTTCTAAGTGCTAGATATTCTCAAATATTCCAGAAAAAATCATATTTCAATTTCGGGGCATTTGGAGAACTTTTAATTTTGGGGTATTTTTTATTGCACGGATAATTCAGAAAACTGACAGAAAATACTATTTTGCTTTATTTCAACTAAATAATATAAAATAAAAGGAGGGTAAGGTTCTGCTTTCTAACTTCATCCATCTCATGCTCATCAAAGGGAATCCACTAACAAGGTTGATCAAGTCTTGTTAACGAACTCATTCCGGATAACATGGAACCAGAGAAATTTCAAATAACACTATGTTACCTCAACTGGGATATGCACATCCCCAATAATAAGAATATCATATCTCTTTTTGACAGTAGGAAGAGGAAATTCAAAACCTCCAAAAATAATCGATGGAATTTTTCCAATAGAGTTGATACTGTGGACTTGAGGTTGTTTCCTCGGAAAGTGTACCATATGTTCATTACCATTAACATGAAAAGTGATGTTGCCTTTGTTGCAATCAATAACAGCCCCTGCAGTATTCAAAAAGGGTCTTCCAAGAATAATAGACATACTATCGTCCTCGGGAATATCAAGAATAACAAAGTCCGTTAAAATAGTAACGTTTGCAACCACAACAGGCACATCCTCACAAATACCAACAGGTATAGCATTTGATTTATTAGCCATTTGCAAATATATTTTAGTAGGTGTAAACTTATTCAAATCAAGTCTACAATATAAAGAGAGAGGCATAACACTAACACCGGCTCTAAGATCACATAAAGCAGTTCTAACATAATTTCTTTTAATGGAGCATGGTATAGTGGGTACTCCTGGATCTCCAAGTTTCTTTGGTATTCCACCCTTAAAAGTATAATTAGTGAGCATGGTGGAAATTTCGGCTTCCGGTATCTTTCTCTTATTAGTAACATTTTCTTTCATGTACTTGGCATAAGGATTCATTTTGAGCATATCAGTCAAACGCATACGTAAAAAGATAGGTCTAATCATTTCAGCAAAGCGCTCAAAATCCTCATCATCCTTTTTCTTGGATGGTTTGAGAGGAAAAGGAATGGGTTTCTAAACCCATGGTTCTCTTTCTCTACCATGATTCCTAGCAATAAAGTCTCTCTTATCACAACGTTGATTCTTTGATTGTGGGTTATCAAGATCAACAACAGGTTTCATTTGTACATCATTGTCATTACTAGGTTGAGCATCAACATGAACATCATCATTAAGATTATCACTAGGTTCATGTTCATTACCAGATTGTGTTTCAGCATCAGAAATAGAAATATTGTTGGGATTCTCAGGTGTGTCTACAACAGGTTCACTAGAAGCATGCAAAGTCCTATCATTTTTCTTTTTCTTCCTCTTAGAAGGACTAGGTGCATCTACATTAGTTCTTTGAGAATCCTGCTCAATTCTCTTAGGTTGACCTTTAGGATACAAAGGTTCCTGAGTCACTTTTACCTCCTCTAGTTGCAACTCTAACAGCAAAGTCATTATTCTTACTATTTAATTCATTGAGAAAACCATTCTAAGCTTTAAGTACTTGTTCTACTTGAGTGGTGACCATAGAAGCATGTTTACTAATAAGTTGAAGTTCACCTTTAACTCTAGACATATAATCACCCAAGTGTTCAAGCATATAATAATTGTGTTTCAATTGTCTACCAACGTAAGCATTGAAGTTTTCTTGTTTGACAATAAAATTATCAAACTCATCTAAGCATTGCCTAGCAGACTTATAACGAGGAATATCACCTTCATCAAATCTATAGAGAGAATTTACCTTTACTACCTGTGTCGGGTTATCAAGGCCATGTGTTTCTTCAACAGGCGGTAAATTAAGACCATGTATTTCTTCAATAGGAGGTAAATTCTTAACATCTTCAGCTTTAATACCCTTTTCTTTCATAGATTTCTTTGCCTCTTGCATATCTTCAGGACTGAGAAATAGAACACCCCTTTTCTTCGGAGTTGGCTTAGGAGTTGGTTCAGGAAGTGTCCATTTATTTTCATTGGTCAACATATTATTCAATAGAATTTCAGCTTGATCTGCAGTTGTTTCCCTGAAAACACAACCAACACAACTATCCAGGTGGTCTCTGGAAGCATCGGTTAGTCCATTATAAAAGATATCAATTATTTCATTTTTCTTGAGAGGATGATCAGGCAAAGCATTAAGTAATTGGAGAAGCCTCCCCCAAGCTTGTGGGAGACTCTCTTCTTCAATTTGCACAAAATTATATATATCCCTTAAAGCAGCTTGTTTCTTATGAGCAGGGAAATATTTAGCAGAGAAGTAATAAATCATATCCTGGGACTACGCACACAACCATGATCAAGAGAATTAAACCATATCTTAGCATCACCCTTTAGTGAGAACGGAAATATTTTAAGGATATAATAGTAGCGAGTTTTCTCATCATTAGTGAACATGGTAGCTATATCATTTAATTTAGCAAGATGTGCCACAAAAGTTCAGATTCATAGCCATAGAAAGGATTAGATTCAACCAAAGTAATTATATCAGGATCGACAGAGAATTCATACTCCTTATCAGTAACAAAGATAGGTGAAGTAGCATAAGCAGGATCATATTTCATTCTAGCATTCAGAGTTTTTTTGTTTAAGCTTAGCTAATAATTTCTTAAGATCACTTCTATCATTGCAAGCAAGAAAGTCTCTAGCAGTTTCTTCATCCATAACATAGCCCTCAGGCACAACAGGCAATTCATATTTAGGGGGAGAGTCTTCATCATCACTTTCATCAATATTATCAGTTTCGATAATTTCATTCTCTCTAGCCCTAGCAAGTTGTTCATCAAGAAATTCACCAAGTAGCACAGTAGTATCAAGCATAGAAGATGTTTCATCATAAGTATCATGCATAGCAGACGTGGCATCATCAAGAACATGGGACATACTAGAATTAATAGCAGAAGCAGGTTTAGGTGTCGCAAGCTTACTCAAAACAGAAGGTGAATCCAGTGCAGAGGTAGATGGCAGTTCCTTACCTCCCCTCGTAGTTGAGGGATAAATTTTAGTTTTCTCGTCTTTCAAGTTCCTCATAGTGACCAGCAGATATAAATCCCAAGTGACTCAAAGAATAGGGCTATGCTCCCCGGCAACGGCGCCAGAAAATAGTCTTGATAACCCACAAGTATAGGGGATCACAATAGTTTTCGAGGGTACAGTATTCAACCCAAATTTATTGATTCGACACAAGGGGAGCCAAAGAATATTCTCAAGTATTAGCAGTTGAGTGGCCAATTCAACCACACCTGGATAACTTAGTATCTGCAAAAAAGTATTTAGTAGCAAAGTAATATGGAAGTAACGGTAACGGTAGCAAAGTAATATTTTTGGGTTTTGTAGTGATTGTAACAGTAGCAACAGAAAAGTAAATAAGCGGAGAACAATATGTGAAAAGCTCATAGGCATTGGATCGGTGATGAAGAATTATGTCGGATGCGGTTCATCATGTAACAGTCATAACATAGGGTGACACTGAACTAGCTCCAATTCATCAATGTAATGTAGGCATGTATTCCGAATATAGTCATACGTGCTTATGGAAAAGAACTTGCATGACATCTTTTGTCCTACCCTCCCATGGCAGCGGGGTCCTATTGGAAACTAAGGGATGTTAAGGCCTCCTTTTAATAGAGTATCGGACCAAATCATTAACAGATAGAGAATACATGAACTCCTCAAACTATGATCATCACCGGGAGTGGTCCCGATTATTGTCACTTCGGGGTTGCCGGATCATAAGACATAGTAGGTGACTATAGACTTGCAAGATAGGATCAAGAACTCACATATATTCATGAAAACATAATAGGTTCAGATCTGAAATCATGGCACTCGGGCCCTAGTGACAAGCATTAAGCATAGCAAAGTCATAGCAACATCAATCTTAGAACATAGTGGATACTAGGGATCAAACCCTAACAAAACTAACTCGATTACATGATAAATCTCATCCAACCCATCACCGTCCAGCAAGCCAACGATGGAATTACTCACGCACGGCGGTGAGGATCATGAAATTGGTGATGGAGGATGGTTGATGATGACGATGACGATGGATTCCCCTCTCCGAAGTCCCGAACAGACTCCAGATCAGCCCTCCCAAGAGAGTTTAGGGCTTGGCGGCGGCTCCGTATCGTAAAACGCGATGAATCTTTCTCTCTGATTTTTTTCTCCCCGGACACGAATATATAGAAATGGAGTTGAGGTCGGTGGAGCTCCAGGGGGCCCATGAGGCAGGGGGCGCGCTCTAGGGTGAAGGCGCGCCTCCCACCCTCGTGGACAGGGTGTGGCCCCCCTGGCCTTGATTCTTTCGCCAGTATTTTTTGTATTTTCCAAAAATAATCTCTGTGAAGTTTCAGGTCATTCTGAGAACTTTTGTTTCTGCACAAAGATAACACCATGGCAATTCTGCTGAAAACAGCGTCAGTCCGGGTTAGTTCCATTCAAATCATGCAAGTTAGAGTCCAAAACAAGGGCAAAAGTGTTTGGAAAAGTAGATACGACAGAGACGTATCAACTCCCCCAAGATTAAACCTTTGCTTGTCCTCAAGCAATTCAGTTGATAAACTAAAAGTGATAAAGAAAAACTTTTACAAACTCTGTTTGCTCTTGTTGTTGTAAATATGTAAATCAAGCATTCAAGTTTTCAGCAAAGATTATGAACTAACCATATTCACAAAAACACTTAGGTCTCATGTTTACTCATGTCAATGGCATAATCAACTAGCGAGCAATAATAATAAATCTCGGATGACAACACTTTCTCAAAACAATCATGATATGACATAACAAGATGGTATCTCACTAGCCCTTTCTGAGACCGCAAAACATAAATGCAGAGCACCTTTAAAGATCAAGGACTGACTAAACATTGTAATTCATGGTAAAAGGGATCCAATCATAGTCATACCCAATATAAATTAATAGTAATGAATGCAAATGACATCAGTGCTCTCCAGCTGGTGCTTTTTAATAAGAGGGTGATGACTCATCGTAAAAGTAAATAGATTGGCCCTTCGCAGAGGGAAGCAGGGATTTGTAGAGGTGCCAAAGCTCGATTTTGAAATAGAGATGAATAATATTTTGAGCGGCATACATTGTCAACATAACAACCGAGAGATGGCGATATCTTCCATACTGCACACATTATAGGCGGTTCCCAAACAAAATGGTAAAGTTTATACTCCCCCTCCACCAACAAGCATCAATCCATGGCTTGCTCAAAACAATGAGTGCCTCCAACTAACAAGAGTCCCGGGGGAGTTTTGTTGGCAATTAATTTTGATTTGGTTTGCATAAAGCATGGGACTCGGCATCCCGGTGACCAGCCATTTTCTCGTTAGTGAGGAGCAGAGTCCACTCCTCTTGAGAATAACCCGCCTAGCATGGAAGATACAGATAGCCCTAGTTGATACATGAGCTATTCGAGCATGCAAAACAGAATTTCATTTGAAGGTTTAGAGTTTGGCACATACAAATTTACTTGGAACGGCAGGTAGATACCGCATATAGGAAGGTATGGTGGACTTATATGGAATAACTTTGGGGTTTAAGGGATTGGACCTGGGATGAGCAAGGCCATCATGTAGTTTGATTCTTTGGTGCAGAAATTTGGAGGCATGTTGTAAGGGATAACAGGCACTGGCGACATGCTATATGTGGCACTCTGGTGGCCAAATGGGTTAAATCCATGTGAAGCTAAGCCAAGTCTAATGTTTCTTGGGTCAGCAACAAACTTTTTGTGTTTCTGATTGAAGCTTTTCCACTCACTACCATGCGATGGATGGCTCATTACATTCTGATCTCTGTACTCCTTGTTCCTAGAATGCCACAGTACATCCTCTCTTGTTTCGGCATCATGAAACAACCTATGCAATTAATCTTGGTATAATTGGAAAATGTCTCAGAACATTATGAGGAATCCTCTTCACAACATCACCATCTTTCCATCTTGATGATTTGCATTTCGGGCATTCACTTAAGTTGGCATATTCCTTCCGGAACAGAACACAATTATTCTTACAAACATGGATCATATCATATCCAATTCCAACTTCACGAAGGAAATTCTTCATTTTACTGTAGGTGTGTGGCATCTCAGACACATCTGGGAAAGATTTGCGGAAAGCAACCAACATCGCATCAAATGATTTGTTGGTCATCCACTCAGATGTCTTCACCTGAAGAAAGGTGACCATAGCTGAGAATACTGACAACTTATTTCCTGGGGTGACAGCCACATTGCATTGTTCCAACATGCAGGCCCACCATTTTTCTTCTGCAGGTGAAAGTTCATGAAATGCACGAGCGTTTCGTAGCATTGTTTCAATGTTGGTCAAACTCACTGGCTCCGCCACGACCACCTCCTCCTCCTCTTCCATCTGAGCATCAGGCAGATCAAGATGGTGATCTGCTGCTTCCACGTAGTCAATAACATTGACGTTCACAGCTTCACCATGACGAACCCACCTAGTATATGTGACAGACATCCCATACAAATGTAGATGATTTTGCATAGTTGAGTGGGGTCTTATAACTGAATTCATACAACTACTACACGGGCAGAGAACATCTGATTTCGGACCACCGTACTCAGCTCTGATAAAGTACATGAAGTTTTCAGCCCCCTCGACATATGCAGCGGAGAATCGTCGAGCAGAAGTTATCCAAGTCCTGTCCATCTGCTAGACATACAAATTAGTTCTTCTACTAGATATTACAAGAAAAACATATATGCTTTTTTATGAAGTCCAGAAAAGAATACCTAGGTCGATGTCTAAAGCTATGGAAAGATATTTGGACGAGCAGATCTAAGTATCAAAATATATTTAAGGCTAATCCAGCAAACAAATTTGAGTGCTAAATTATGGCAGGTTGTTTCAGCAGTGAATGAGGCCGAGCACACAACCATCAAACTACGAAGGCCATCGCAGCAACAAAGATCGAGTATAAAACGATGTAGAGCTATTTCGCCTAATTGATTGGCTACTAGACCATGGCAATCTACCTCACAATAAATATATGGCAGGATATTTTAGCAACTAATCGGGCTTGGCATGCCATCTCAGCTAAGCAGACTGAGTGCAGAACAGGGCAAGGAAGCTTCTTAAACAGAGCATATTGACTGTAAACTGCTTCGGCAAACAGTGAGATTAACAACGTCTATTGGCTAACATTCAACACTACACCGACATGCACAGGGTCTCAGTCTAGACACTATACGCGTCGGTCCTAAACAAACGGTTTTTAACCTCTTTCCGCGATGGCATTCAGAACCGTCGCCAAGTGAGTGTGGGCGATAGGGGGTCCTTCCCACACGACCCAGAAACCGTGGGGATATGCCGTCCTGGCACATACGCTCGGCAAAATGAGTTCGTATGCGACCGGCGAGCACTCAAATACAGAAATAGGTACAGTAGTGCTCAAAAAATACAATTATACAAGCTAAATCATTTCCGGTCGTAAGTACATCCCACACAGTCAGTCACCCCTAAATGTTTCCATTCGTATATACATCCCACACAGTTACTCCAAGGAAAACGTTTGCGCAAGGTGACATAACACAAATAGTTTTCAAGAGAATGTCATGTGTGAATGTTCATTGATCCAACACAGTTTATTCCTAGAAATTGTGTGCGTTGCCTGAGGTCATCGCCCACGGTGTTTTCTCAATAACCGTTTGCAATAGGAAAACCCAATTAGCAAGCTAATTGGCCAATTAGCAAGCTAATTGCCCTATTATTAATAATCCATTTACTAATCTAATTGACATGCATATTAAGCACATAATATATTCCATTTCCATATTAAGGTAGTAGAATTTCATAACTGAAATACATCGTAGTACAACATGATATAGCTTCAGCACTCAGCCACCCCATTACACAACTGCACGAGCAGCAAGTTTCACATGCAACATCTAGAACCTTTCAAAATTAGCATCATAGACGGTACATAGAGAGATGCATCTCATTTGGAAAACTGCTGAAGCGGAAGGCGAATATTGAGCCTTCATTCATGTTAAAGGTCTTTGCAACTTTAGGCCACTGCCTGTAGATGATTGACCGTCCATCCTTCGGCCTCTTCAGGAACACTTCAATATTGAACCGTGGGTGTTGTATGAAAACTTTCCTCGCCTCCTGACCACAGAGGTGGTTTGAGAGGTAATCATCAGTGAAGCCTAAAAACAAGGATGTGCATAAATATCTTCTCTATATTGGAAATGGGGCAAAGGAATACAAAAATGCAAGGTATAATAGTTAGTACCATCTTGTAAACCTCAGTGCTTCCCGTTGTTTCCCTGCAACACATATAAGGTAGTTAGTCATCAGGTTAAGTAAGGGTTCGCATGTTGTCAGTAAAATATGTTGATTAAAAATAAGCACATTGCAGATTCATCAGATTAATTCAAGCCACATGGAAAACCCATTTATCCAAACCAAGCATGATTAAGAACTAGAAAATATAGCACTTGTATATGTTTCTCATGTATTAAGTGTAGCCAAATTCGATTTATTCCTCACATGGTATACAATAAGAGAATGCAACCACATCAATTGAACATCGCATTGTAGAATTGAACCAAGCAGTTAACTAAACACCACAACAAATGAACCAAACGTTAACTGAGCAACACATTGGACAATGTAACATACTACTAATAGAAGATCAGACAGTTAACCAAATAAAGAATGCTTAACAACTTGGAAATATAGCAATTGTATTTGTTTATCATGTATTTAGTACATCCAAATTCGATTTATTCCTCACATGGTATACAATAACAAAATGCAGTCACAACAATTGAACATCACATTGCAGAATTGAACCAACCAGTTAACTAAACACCACAACAAATGAACCAAATGTTAACTGAGCACCACATTGCACAATATAACATACTCCTAATAGAAGAGCAGACAGTTAACCAAACCAAGCATGCTTAACAACTTGGAAATATAGCAAGTATATTTGTTTCTCATGTATTTAGTACGGCCAAATTCGATTTATCCCTCACATGGTATACAATAACAGAATGCGGCCACAACAATTGAACATCGCATTGCAGAATTGAACCAAGAAGTTAACTAAACACCACAAGAAATGAACCAACCGTTAACCGAGCACCACATTGCACAATATAACATACTCCTAATAGAAGATCAGACAATTAACCAAACCAAGCGTGCCTAACAACCTGGAAATATTGCACCCTAAAGAATTAAACATCACATTTGCAGAACTGAACCAAGCAGTTAACTGAACACCACATTGCACGACATATAGAACATATACACTAAAGTAGAAGATTGCATGGTAAAAGTAGATAACACAATTCACTAGAATTTGTTAAGGAAAGGCAGTAGCTAGCAAACTGAACATGGGTCCTTATAGTGAGCTAATAAGACAAGCTACTCCTCATTGTCGGAGATATCGATGATGATTGGCTCCTTGGACATGGAAGAGGGTGAGGCCTCCGCATCATGGGTGCCCTCGTTGTAGTGGTGAGTTGCCTGAGCTGCTCCGGGCACCAACCTACTGGCTCTCGAGATGAGGTAAGCACGTGCACGCTGAGAAAACACCTCGTAGTCTTCGTCAAAGGCACCGACGGTGGCCTTGAGAAAACGCCACGAGCTGTTGTTTAAAGCAGCCAACCACATCGCGGTGTCGGCGCGCGAGGCATGAACGGTGGCCTCGACAGCGAGGTGCTCCTCCAAGATCTGTGGGTCGGCACGAATGGCAGCCATTGCGACCTCATCCGTGCGTGCGACTGCGATTTGCTTCTCTGCTGCCAAATGCTCCTTGAGGTCCTGGCTATAACGCCTGCACCGTGGCTTAGTCCTGCGCTTATTTGGTGGAGGGGTCGGTGATTTGGGTGGAAGGTGTCATGCTCGCGCCGGCGGTCGGGGCATGTGGGATGTGGAAGGAGGAGGAGGATGGGGGTCGGGTGTGGATTACCTACATGGATAGGCGAGGCCGAGCAGCGTGAAGGAGGGTCGCCGACGAGGAGGTGGCGGCGCTGCAAGCAAGGAGTGAGGGTTTCAACTTGTAAAGGAAGGCGGAAACAGGCGAAATGTGGCTTTTGGTAAGGGGGAGGGGTGGGGAGGTAGATATTTTTGCGGAAGCCGAAAATTTGGAATCGCTTCAGCCAAAAAACTGGCGCGCAAAGTGGCATCAGACACAATCCCTTATTCAGAGTGGGCTATGGACTATCGCCGTCGCACCTTCTCGCATAAGCCGTATGCATACTATACTTTGATGATGCTCCAAGATATTTTGTGCTGCATCTCACACGGTTGGTTATAATAAACTGTGTGGGATCTACTTCATTTTTCGTCTTGATTTGAATTACATAATGGGGTCACAGCGACCATGGATGGTGTTTGAATTGCTAGACCTTTTATCTGCAGTGATCATAAAAGAATTGGAATTATTCGGGGTCCATTTGGACATTTTTATGCATTAAGTGAGTTTTCAATGCATTTATGTGCATAATTCAAATTTTAACTACATGCACATGCTCCATTGCATATAATTGGTTGAAAAATAAAATCTTTGTCATTGGGTGCGTTCTTAGGTCCCATGCAAGAAATGGGAATGAATGTCAAACAACCTACCACCGTCACTCGGCCGCAACCATTGAGATACCTGGTTTTCAAATTCTAGTAAATCCAAAACTCGTCTGAAATTCATGAAACTTGGTATGCTATCATGGAGCGGCATCAACATGCCGTGGTAAATTTTTTGTCCCATTTGGGGCAGGTTTGGGTATATGCTTCTCACAAACCAGAGCTTCTCACAACAAGCATGATGGTTTCGATAGGGAAGGCCCCAACTTTGGGCGCGTAACGATATCCATTGCCTCTTATTGCTTTCAATTTTTTTTCTCGTGTCAACATATAACAACAGGAGTGTTTGTGTTATTTTTTGTGATTTTTCGGGGTTTGTTTGGACATTTTTATGCATTAACTTGGGTTTCTAGGCATTTTATGCGCATAATTATAGTTTGAACTACATGCACATGCTCCGGTGCATATGAACTAGTTGAAAAATCAAATATGTGTCCTTGGTTGCATGCTGAGGTCCCATGCAAGAAATTGGAATGAATTTCAAACACCCTGCCATCGTCACTCGGCCGGAAACATTGCGATACCTGGTTTTAAATTCTAGCAAATCCAAAACTCATCTGAAATTCATGAAACTTGGCATACTATCATGGAGCGGCATCAACATGTCGTGGTAAAAATTTTATCCCATTTGGGGCAGGTTTGGATATAAGCTTCTCACAACAAGCATGATGGTTTCGGTAGGGAACGCCCCAACTTTGGGGGCGAAACAATATCCATTGCCTCTTATTGCTTTCAATTTTTTTTCTCGTGTCAGCATAGAACAACAGGAGTGTTGTGTTCAATTTTGGAATTTTTCGGATTCATTTGGACATTTTTATGCAGTAACTGGGTTTTCCAGGCATTTTATGTGCATAATTCAAATCTGAACTACATGCACATTCTCCATTGCATATAAACTGGTTGAAAAATCAAATATGTGTCCTTGGGTGCATGCTTAGGTCCCATGCAAGAAATGGGAATGAATTTCAAACACCCTGCCACCGTTACTCGGCCGCAAACATTGAGATACCTGTTTTAAAAATTCTAGTAAATCCAAAACTCGTCTGAAATTCATGAAACTTGGCATGCTATCATGGAGAGGCATCAACATGCCGTGGTAATTTTTTTTGTCCCATTTGGGGCAGGTTTGGGTATATGCTTCTCACAAACCAGAGCTTCTCACAACAAGCATGATGGTTTTGGTAGGGAACGCCCCAACTTTGGGGGCGAAACGATATCCATTGCCTCTTATTGCTTTCAATTTTTTTTTCTCGTGTCAACATAGAACAACAGGAGTGTTGTGTTATTTTTTGTGATTTTTCGGGGTTCAGTTGGACATTTTTATGTATTAAGTGAGTTTTCAATGCATTTATGTGCATAATTCAAATTTGAACTACATGCACATGCTCCAGTGCATATAAATTGGTTGAAAAAACAAATCTTTGTCCTTGGGTGCATGCTTAGGTCACATGCAAGAAACGGGAATGAATGTCAAAAACCCTGCCACCATCACTCGGCCGCAAACATTGAGATACCTGGTTTTTTAAATTTTAGTAAATCCAAAACTTGTCTAAAATTCATGAAACTTAGCATGCTATCATGGAGAGTCATCAACATGTCGTGGTAATTTTTTTGTTCCATTTGGGGCAGGTTTGGGTATACGCTTCTCACAAACCAGAGCTTCTCACAACAAGCATGTTGGTTTCAGATAGAACACCCGTATGCAAAGTGGGAGCAGGATTTGTGCATCTCTTGAACACAAACGGTTCTTTTGGATGACCCGTGGGAACCACTTACAAACAATTTGGTGTGATTTGCATCTGTCATATTGGGTATGTTGCCATTTATCAAACTAGAAAGATTGCCATTTGTTGATTTAGTAACATTGCCATTTGCCAACCTTGTAACACTGCGATTTGTCAAAACATGAAGCTAAAAATCACTAGCAGTATCTAATTTTTGTAACTAAATTCTGTAATTAAGCATAGATGGAGGCGAGGAGGCGTGTTCAGTCAGGCGTGGAGCGGATGGCGTAGTACTATTCTATTTGACAGCAGGCGGCGCAGTACCCGATACGGCTTTAATGCAGACGAGGGAGAGGGTAGCGGTTCCCGAAATGTTGAACGACCAATGATGCATCCTCCTTCAATTAGCATAGTGTGAATGCATGAGGGAAGTAACGGGAGGACCAGGAAAAGAGGCAGCACGATGTGAATGCAACGTAGTTTACTCATATAAAGGCGCCCCTCCATTCCAATGCATCTACCACATCGTACGCACCTAAGCATTTTCCTAAGCACCTACACTAATAAGCGCAAATGTGCCCACTCCAAACCCCTGACGACGATGCACGCGAGCAGCCAGCGGCTGTGCCAGATGGTCCACGACGCCGGCCTGTGGCATGGCACCGTGGATCATCTCCATACAGTGTTGGCGACCGGCTGCTGGATGGCGGCCGTCGACGCCAGCTACGACTCTCAGTTGGATTAGATAATCGTTCGCACCACCAACAGGTTCACCATCGTCAAGAAGCTCGCAGACGACATCGCCGTACTCCTCTAGCCCGCGCACCTGGGCTCCTCATTGCCTGCCACCCTAATCGGCCTCCATGGTCGGAACCTCTTTCAAGCACTCGTGGCCTTGCGACTGCCCGCCGACGCCACGAAGAATGTCCACCTGGAGGTCGCGCTCGCCGCGAGGCGCCTTGCCCTGCAAGAAACCATTGACCTACACATCGATGTGTACGAGCGAATCATGTACATAGGTATCTACAAGGCTAGTGAGGACGCTACGATGTTGGCCTTCTTTAGTCGGCTGGAAGCCTTGGATGCCTTTGCTAAGAAGCACCTTGACCTTGCCACAAAAGTCGCCGCTCCTTAGCTGCCGGCCGGCGCACTTAGTTGAGGTTGAGGATGTCGTACGTTGATGGGTGCATCTTTCTTCCTGCATCCTGTAACCACCACTGCGATCGCATCATCGTGGCCTTAATTTCCTATTTTGCTATTGCATTCTCGTTACAGTCAATACAGACATGTGCGATCCCTTTGCTCAATACAGACATGTCCGTTCCAGTCTTATTTTGATTGGCTTGAATGAATGTATATCCCGCCGTTAGGCGCCGCAGCGCGTTGTGCTCGCCGTTAGGTGCCGCGGCGCGCTCTGCTCGCGTTCGTTGGCGCACTCTGCTCGCGTCCATTGGCGCACTCTACTCGCGTTCGTCGGCGTGCTCGGCTTGTGGACAGCTTTTCCTTGCGTGTTCAACTGCTATATGCATATATATATATATATATATATATATATATATATATATATATATATATATATATATATATATATATATGGTTGCTCGCCGTTGCGGTGACTGCGGAGCGCTCTGCTCGCGTCCCTCCGCGCGCGCTCTGCCAACGGTTGGGCGTGCGCACGATCACGTCGGGGGCCCCGTATGCATGCGGTTGCGCCGCGCGCGTTGCCACGCGATGCAGTTACATGCGGCACAATTGAGTTACACGCTGCAAATTAGAACTCCATCAGGGTCTGCCGATATTCCTGGCCGTTTGACTTCCCCTTTAATTCCTGCGGCCATTATAACCTTAGTCTCTTCGACCTTTCGATCGCGCCCCACAACACAACAAGCACACCCACGACGACACATAGAGAGGGGATGACCAGCGGCGCTCCAATAGAGTTCGGCGAGCATAGAGTGGAGACCCACGGGAGGGAGAAGGATATCTCGGTGGTGTACACCATCGACCCGGCTGTGGTGGACGACTACATCAACAACGTTGAGCAGTTGCTTGCTGGAGACAAGTACAAGGTGGTCGGCATCGACCTCCAGTACACCGCCAGTCGTCCCGGCATAGATCGGGAGGTTGCCGTCGCCCAGTTGTGCGTGCACCATCATGTCCTCATCTACCACTACTGCATGGCCACAGAGCCTTGTGGTCGTTTCAAGAGGTTTGTCAACAACACCAACTACAAGTTTGCGGTGGAAACCACCGATGATGTAAAAGTGCTCAGTGTTACGGGCTTGGCCTGCAAGAACCTTGTTGAAATCTGTGACCACTACAGGGTCTGGAGCAGCATGAAGAAGGACTCCCTGTTCGAACTCACCTCGGCCATCATCGACCCTTACTACAAAAAGATGAAGCAGGATGCCCAGAGAACAAGCCCCCTATCCTGGCACAGGGCCTGGATGCGGCAACTGGATGAACCTCACCTTAGGTTCGTGGCCAAGAGTGTGTACACATGCTACGATATGCACAAGCAGATCGTTTTTTTACTATATACTGCAAGGCAACAACCTCACAGTCCTTTATTAATAAAGAAAAGGAAATTACAAGTTTACAAATTTACAAATGTACAAGGAAAGAGAAGGGGAACTTACAAAAAATCTATGAAAGGTTAGCTATCCAAGACAGTAAGCTATCTTTATATTTACATCTAATTCTATGAGACAGAAGAGAAATGTCATGGATAAAGTTCCTCCTCCAAGCTCTAAAAGAAGGCCGCTCATTTCTGAAAATCTTCCCATTCCTTTGTGTCCAAATATTCCAACAAGCAGGGAAGACAACCTCAGTGAAGAAGGGATGACCAAAATCCCTCCTAACTGATTGAGCCATCTCATATGTGGTTTGGTTCGGTTGAACAGACCAAGAGATCCCAAGGTAATACCAAATCCTTTGACTAAAGTTGCAAGCAAAGAAGAGATGAGCTCGATCCTCATGTTGTGCACAGTTGCATAGGACACATGTTGCATCCTGGATGATCCAATGTCGGCGTTGCATCATATCCCGAGTGTTCAAATGATCCATTAAAAGAAGCCATACAAACACCTTGAACTTGAGCGTGCATGCACTCTTCCAAATCCATTTGAGGATGGGATCAACCACTAGGTGGGAGAAGCATGAGTCATAGTATATCTTTGAAATAAAGGCACCATACTTCGAAGGCCATATCCAGATGTCATTGCTCTCCCCGTCCAGGTTGATGAAAGGAAGCACGACCAGGAGCTGTGAGAAATCATCATAAGCCTCCTGTGACAGAGGCAAATGGAAATGATCCAAGGCATCAGGCAGTTCCAAAAAATCCTTTACAGTGATTGCATCATCAATTACAAATGAATGAAGCCTTGGGAAGCACTCACGTAAAAGGACAACACGATTTCCCAGCTGTTAACGGTCAAGCCAAAATAGCACTGTGTCGCCAGTATAAACTTGTGGAATAGCGAGCTTGGAAAAATTGGGATATAAACGCATGACATCACGCTACCAAAAGGAGCCATAGGTCTGGGTGCTTTGAGGTGGTGATGAAGCGTAATAAGTATCCCAAATTAAAGTGACCCAAGGCACGTCAACCTTATTAAAGAACTTGAAGAGATGCTTTAATAACAACGCCTCATTTTGAATGCCCAAATTAAGGACACCCAAGCCCCCGTATTTCTTAGGGCGACAGACCAAATCCCAAGCAGCCAATGATTGGCGTGGACTATCCTTGTTGCCTCTCCATAGACATTGATTCATGATTCGCTCTAATGGCTGCAAAATGCCCTTGGGAAGAGATGACGTACAGAAGAAATATATTGGCATGGAGCACAACACCGACTGTAGAAGTTGCAATCGGCTTCCTTGATTTAGTAAGCATGAGGAGGCAGATAAACGTCGCTCGACGCGATCGACCAGGGGCAGCAGATCATAGATTGTAGGTCTATAAGTTCCCATTAGCAAACCTAGATACGTGAATGGCATGGACCCAACGTCACATCCAAGCAAGGAAGCCACCCTAGCACCTTCCTCGTCACTCATATTATTTGGGATGAGTGAGGATTTGCTTAAGTTGACACATAATCCTGTGGACGCCGCAAACGTGTCAAGCATATCTTTGAAAGCAATAAGCTGGTCATCGATCATAGGTAGGACAATTAAGGTATCGTCGGCATACTGTACAATCGGATAATCACTGGAGCTGGTTGGGATTGGCAGTGAAAGGATGTTCCTGGAGCACATCTCATTGACGACAGATTGTAATAAATCAACCGCGATCACAAACAGCAACGGTGGAAGGGGATCTCCTTGACGCACGCCCGTTCTGCAAACAAAATGATTACCCGGTACACCATTGAGAAGCACAGAAAAAGATCCCGTAGACAATATGCTATTAATCCATCCAGTCCATCGGGAGTCAAAACCCTTGCATTGCAACATTTTGAGGGTAACTTCATGCTCAACCGTGTCGAATTCCTTCGTGAAATCCAGCTTAAGAAGGATGATGGGCCGCTTCGAGGCTTTGCATTGGTGTATATACTCAAAACACCAGGCCAGGCAATCTTGAATAGAACGACACCGAAGAAAACCATATTGATTGCGGTGAATGCATTTGAGGATCGCTTTCGGAAGATGGTTAGCAAGTAGCTTAGTCAAAAACTTCAAACACGTGTTGGTCAAAGAGATGGGGCGGAAGTCACCGACAACTTTAGGGCTCAGCTTTTTGGGGATTAGAGTAATTAATGATGTGTTAAGACATTCCAGATTGCATCTGCCATCATAAAACTCCTTGACAAGTTGCATGAAATCCTCCTTTAGGATTGGCCAACACTTCTTTAAGAACAACCCAGTAAATCCTCGGGACCAGGGGCACGATCCGTTGGCATGTTCTTAATGACAGATTCAACCTCGGAGTCTGTAAAAGGCTGGGATAAATCTTCAAGGCCATCAACACGCGCAATTAAGGTGTCCAAATCAAATCCCATGCGGATTCCTTTTGCATTGCCCATACGCTGATTAAAATCCGACCAAAACATGCCAGCTAGTTGTTGATGATCTGAGACCACATCACCTGCTGAATTCTTAATTGAAGAAATTGTGTTTCTCTGAAACCTTTCAGTGGCCATGACATGGAAAAATTTGGAGTTCTCCTCACCAACTTTAATGCTTCGTATTGTACAACGCTGCTTCCAATAAACAAATTGCCAATGCAAGATATCCTCCAGGTGCAATTTGACAATTTTGCTGAAATTAAACTCCGGCCTAGTCAAAGGCCTAATTTCCTCCAGTCCATCGAAGTATAAAATCACTTTGTTGCAGTCTGAAATGAGCGCCTTAACTGTGGCAGATTAAGATGCCATTTCTTGAGGGCATACCAAAGAGCCTTGAATTTGGAGGAGATGGTTAAGGCAGCAGAAGATCTGATGACAGGCCTGTTCCACACTTGAGAAACACAATCATTAAAACCAGGCAAATCAATCCAATAATTTTCAAAGCGGAAGACTTTAGCCTTAGGAATAGCCATAGCGATTGAGACCACACACGGAACATGATCGGAGGCCGTGCGTGCAAGCGGCAAGACTAGCGTGTTGGGATGATCCGAGGTCCATGCAACTGAAGTAAAAAACCAGTCGATCTGCTCAAGAAGGGGCTCAGTTGACCAAGTGAATTGCCGTCCTTTAATTGGTGTCTGATCACTTCATTAAACAGAAAGATGTCACTGACATTACCCCCAGGTAGGTTACGATTTTCCAATGACCGCATAAAATTGAAATCGCCCAAATGCAGCCAATTATCATCACAGTTAATGTCAAGATTGTATAACCATTGCACGAAATCATCACGGGCCGGACCCTGGCAAGGGCCATAAACTGACACTAGGGTCCAAACTTCAGACGTATGCTTAGAGCAGAACTCCAGAACAATACTGTAAGGCCTTGCCTCCATTAATTTACCCTCAAAGAAAGAGGAGTTCCAAATGATAACCATCCCAGCCGAGGCACCCACCGAAGGCACGTACGAGAAATTATCAAAACGTCGTGGACAAAACCTCCTAATAAGCCTGTGATCGATATGCATACACTTCGTTTCTTGGAGACAGACCACAGAGCACCCACTTTCATCAATCTTTTGTTTAACCGCTAATTGACGTGCTTCAGAATTAAGACCACGCACATTCCAACATAATACCTTCCAGTCTTTAAACCCGGAGTGATTCATTACAAACCAAAATATAAAGCAGCAAAAGTAGGTCACGCAATGACCTACACTGACCAGCTAAGCATAGCAATGGGGTAGAGTACCAAATATGAAAACATAAATAAAGATAGATGGCGTTTGAATTGGTACGCCATGGACCATGAAACTGTCCGATGTAACTAATCATTAGAACTCTTGCTGTTGGAGGAGGTAGCAGGATCAGCCTCAAGCTTATCCTTGGAAATCTTCCCAGAAGCAATGCGTAGGCGAGCCCCGATACGCTGAAGATCAGCTATAGGCGTTGGTGGAGGCACTGACGAGTTCTCCTCAGATTGTGAAGAACCGGTTTTCCTCTTCTTGAATGTATTATGTGCCTTGTTCTGCTGAGAGCACTGCTTGGAGCTCTATGAAAGCCATCATGTAACGTGCTTAGATGTGCACTGCAGCGAACCTCCGTGTCCACCAAATTTTTTGCAGACCTTGGCTTCCGGCCACACTTGGTGGTCACCTCCAGGACAACAGAGAACTCGAAGGACTCGGTGATAGGTGCAGAGAGGTCATCAAAGCAAACAACTCTTGCAACAGGTCTCCTAACTAGAGAAGCATGACAAGAGGGACCTCGCGGCGGCTGTAGAGAGAAACTAACCTCTGCACCATTGTAACTGATATCCCAGGAGCACTTAGGCAGCATCATAGACCCAAATTCAGCCTTAAACACAAACTTTGGCATTTCAGGAGAGAAAAAAGCCGGCAAGCACTTCTAGAAGGTGCGCTGCATTTGCATAGCAGGTGGCAGAACAGGGCCAAATACAGTGAGCACTCACCCAATATGAAGAGGAGGCTGCATTGGTGCCGTAGGTTGCTGAAATATCATCATATCATTCACTGGGTGATCATTAACAGAATCATCCGAAACTTGCAGGACAATCGACTCTTGCGACTGAACTGCAACAACTTGATTCTCATCCACAAACTCCTGTTGCACAACATGTAGCTCATCATGTGGAGCATCCTGGTGGGGTAGCGCATGATTGTGTTCCGGTGGTGGTATCTCATCCCAACCAATCTCACGAAATTCAGGCATAACCCAGTTGTGGTTATGAAACTGCGAGTGGATGTGGGTTGCCGTCGAAAGGCATAGGATCTTCATCAGCTGGCAAAATATCAGCAAGGTCTTCAGAGAAGATGTATATCGGAGCAGACCAAGATATACAAGAACCACCAAAGTTGGCAAACTCCAAATAGACTACATCACGTGGCACTAAGGTAGTTGCTGGAAAAGAAACGTATGCCAGAGTATGAACAAGCAGAGGATCATCCTGGTGCCAGTGATGAAACCGGCCAAACATGCTGATTGCATCTGCAATAAACTGCGTGTGCCTATAATCCAGGGGTGTTCCAACAATCATAACCCAGCCCCGGCGAAATCCTTGGATAGCTCTGTAATTGATACCCTCATCATGTGGCACAAACTGAACAAATCTATCATTGCCAAGATCGAACGGAGGATGATCTAGAAGAGCTTGCCAAGCAAACGGGCTATTGAAACAAAATAGGCCAACTCCTTGAATCCAAGGCTGAGCATCCAGAACGGCGCGACCAAGATTGTGAACGACAAAATCACTGACCATATTTCTGAAGATGAGCACTTCTTCAGGCAGAGGAGCAGGCTCGACGATGGCAATGGCATAGTCTTCATGCTGGCGATCAGGAGCCACAACTGGAGAGTAGAAGGTGCGCGGGAGCCGCTGCGGACCACCATCAATGATCTCGGAACCCTGCGGGACGAACGGCATGGGGTCGAGAGCGAAGGTGTCCATTGCTGGATGCAGTGCTAGAGCTGTTGGTGAAGATGGAGCCGCAAGGGATAAAGGTGGTGACAAGTTGTGCGGTGGTGGCGAGGTGGCTGGTGGCGAGGTGATGGCCGGTGGTGGTGAGGTAGGTGGTGGCGGCGTGATGGGCGGTGGCTCCGCGGGCAATGGCGAAAGCGATGGGGTGGCAGGCGTGATAGGACTGGGCAAAGACCCCAGAGGGAAAACCGAGGCACCGGGCGAGTATATCTCCGCAGACCATTCCGGAGAATTGACTCGTGGGACCCACTTGTAAGTTGGGGAAGGCGCAGAGCCGGAGCATCCCTTGGCCCTGTGGCCCAATCTAAAGCATCGATGGCAACGGACCTGCTTGGTGCACGAGCTGGTATGGTGAAACATAGATAAACAATTCTGGCACTTCCAAACGTTGAACACAATATCATCAATAATATCATTAACCCTAGCAGAATCCCCAGGAGAGGCCGATAGATCGGCATCCATAATCAGTTGAGAATAATTTCCAGACAAAGAAACCTCCTTATCCAATATAGCCACTGATGGTTGGGGCGTAGACTGGGCCTTAGAAACCTTACAGTGGGCCAGAGAACCATGTTGGGGCTCGTGATCCATGTTGGGCCGATGAGC
This sequence comes from Aegilops umbellulata, assembly GCA_032464435.1. Taxonomy (NCBI): domain Eukaryota; kingdom Viridiplantae; phylum Streptophyta; class Magnoliopsida; order Poales; family Poaceae; genus Aegilops; species Aegilops umbellulata. Next base: position 83,168,957 of record CP136058.1, read on the forward strand.
CATGTTGGGCCAGAGATTCCGGCGCAATGCAACCAGGTGGCACGACATCCTGCGTAACCTGCAACTCATTGCCTAAATAGATCGGTGCAGTTCCGGAAATGACGGCAGTATTCTTGGCAGGGACGTTAATCGTTCCGAAAGAGATAGGTGGCGTCGCCACCGTCCACTGGAGGTTGTTCTCCGGCGGTGATGGAAAGATCACCTTCTCACTAGGATTAAGTTCATAGCCAGCCTCAGAAATCGTGTCAACATAAAGCTGAGTAGCTGGGTATCTATAACCCCTACAAGCAGGATACTGCTGGAGCGTGGCAAAGGAGATTTTCTTCCTTGTCAATAACCCAGTCTAAGAGAAGACTTTGATGGTGGTTTATGCATAGCAATCAAACCCAAAGCAGCATGCTTTTTGGAGGGACTAACCAGAATCCACTCAGCGTCACATTCCTTTCTCCAGATCTCTAACTCACGTTTCCAATTTGGACCACCATTCCCCAAAGATGAAAATAACATTTGAAATGCGGGCATGCATACGATCTCAACTGGAGAATGCAAAGGCCAACTTGCTTGTAGGAAACAATGAAATAAAATACCTTTCCCTTGATGAGTTGAACCGACAAATCAATGGTCGATCCTCCAATGGCTGATTCCAATGCAGCCGCCACAGAATCCTCATTAAGATGGAAATCATGTCGGCTAAAGGACACAACCATGATGAAATGACTTGTGTCATCCGAGGGATGAATAGATCTCCCACAAGAAATGAAAACCTTATCAACAAAGATGGAGCCCGCAGAGAAATCCAAATCCAGCGTTGATCCACCAGAGGTACCCATGGAAGATGGGTATAGACGTGTAGATCCAAGCACGCCGGAGAAGATGAGCGGACAAGATCCACAAATCCACAAGCAGATCGTTGACATGAGGAAGTGCCTCCTTATCCAAATCGACGAGCTCGAATCGAGCCACAAGCAGAGCAAGCGTCACAAGAAGTAGATGATGATCAGATGATCGTTTTATGCTAGTTAATCATGAATGTAATATATAGTTTACTTTATTGGTGTGTGAAAATTTCATGTGTTTAGTAGCCACCTATGTAATTATGCATGTAATAGTTTACTTTGGTGTGTGCAAATGCCATGGTTGTAGTAGCCACCTATGTAAGTGGATGTTTAATTTGGTTATGCAAGCATGTCCTTATAAGTTGAACCGTTTCTGTTCTCTTGTCTCCACGCAAACAGTTCATCCGAGTGAACCGCATGCCGTATATCGCAAACACCTTCATTTGGTTGGCCGTTTCTTTTGTGTTGCCTAATTACAAACAGTTCATCCGAGTTAACCGTATGTTGTACATCACACACACCTTCATCCGCCTGCCCGTTTCTTTTGTTCCTCCTCATCGAAAACGGTTAACTGAACTGAACCGTATGCCCTGAATCACACACGCAACTAAAATTTGAACCATGTTCGATGCATCCTCCATCGCAAACGTTTTGCACCTTTTTTGACGGTTTTTCACACCATCATTTGCGATTATGGCATCGCACATAGTTTCATCGAAGGGTCTCTGATCGTAGTGTCGCGTTAGCAGCAACCTGAAGTAGTGAGAATGCGCGTACCATGGGAGAAGCTGACCGCCGTGCATCTCCACACGAACGTCGCCAGCGGTGGCGGCGCTGACCGCCGTGCGCCTCCACAAGAACGTCGCCAGCGGTGGCGGCACGGCTAGAGGACGGTAGTCTTCGAGAGCATACTGTGGGAGCGAGAGGATCGCTGTGCATCCCCTCGACGAACTCCGGCGCCGACGTATCAACACGGCTGGGAGGGCTGCTTTGGCGAAGCGAATGGAGTGTAGGGGGACGGAGGGAGGGGGTTTTGAGAATTTTATTGGCTAGTTGGCCGAAGGGCGGTTGAATTCGGGATTTGGGGGGAATTTTTTGGGGGGGGGGGGCAATCTTTGCATGGTGGGCGGGGAGAGTTTGGCGCATGGTGGGTTTCTCCAAGTGCGGTCCCATGTGTCAGTGAAGAGGCAAGCCGAAGCGCGTTCCATTTGCGTGAGCCGTGTGCAGGACCGAACGTGTGTGGGGTGCAATGCGACCGCGACAGGGGTGCTGTGAGTATACCGCCTTTTTCCCTTTAAACTAGGTGCTTCTCCCCCTAAAAAAACTTGGTGCTTCGTGCGATCCATCGATACTAGTACTAGCAATCTGGTAATCCCGACTAAAATAGCGCGACCGGGTCTTTTCCCGCGCAATATGCTAGGAGGTTGGCTTAGTTGGGTTTTTTAGGACGAGTAATGCTACACCTACGTAATCCTAGTTACATAATCAACGTAATGTAAAACTTGTGAGCTGTTGATTGTAGATTGGGAAGAGGGAGGGGCCCACCACCATGAAAATCAGGGAGGAGAGAGAGAGGCAATTTATGTTAACCCTTTCGTAGGTTCCCGTAGATGTAGAAAGACGTGAAATGCATGAATGTGTAGTGGACGTACTATTGGAGTGGCTAAGATAAATTGTGTATGTAGACCCTATGTGTTTATTTACTTCGCATGTTAGCTTTGTCTCGGTTAATAAAAAGCAGAGTTGGTGATGATGGTGTGCCTGCCATCCTGTAATATAAGCCACCCGATCTATATCTAACGGATAGGAAGGAAACTATGACAATTTACCCGCACTCCTCTCCACATTTGCAGATAAGGCCTTCCCTCGTTCATCCTTTTCTCCCACAAGATCTTGATGTTCCGTGCAACGCACACGCATCTTGCTAGTACTCCTACAATATACTATATTATTGTGAAAGTTCATATACACCGGATGAGATTAATGCAAACACGGCAGATTTTGATTACATTTCGAACTTTTATAGGACAGAAAAATAAAACAAACCCGATCCTAAACCTATTCTACGGCGGCGACCGATGTCCTCCATCTGCGATCTCCATGTATGGGGGCGGGGTTCAAGACGAAGGTGCGATCTCCGGCGAGGAAGAGTAGAACACGGGAGATGGAGCGGCCAACTAGCACTCCATGCCCTGCCGCCTCCCATGCCCTACTCATCCTCGGAGGAGTCCCCGACCTCGGCGGTGCCGAATGTTGGATGGCGACAAGTAGGACGCGTGGCTGACGGTGCTCCCGTCGTCGGCCGGCAGCATGGCCACTGCTTGTGCGGACGCGTCCGCGTCAGGCTATGCCGCTTTTGCGTCGCGAGCGGCAACTTGAGCGAGGGCGGCAACCTCGAGCTTCATCCCCGAAGACAAGCTCTCCCGCAGAGCGTTCGCGCTTGTGTTCATGGCGGATGTGGTGCCAGGTAGCAGGACGATGCGCCATGATGTGGAGGTTAGCTGGGTGTTGCCGCTTTAAGTAGAGCATTCCAGTGAGGCCAAGCATTCGGGTGCGTCATTAAGTTGCCAGAGTTGGTTCCTCGGGCACCGAGCCTCTTAATGACAGCATACGGATGGACGACATGAATGCGGGAAGCTGGCACCAGCTGGGAATGCACCGCGTGATGGTGCGAGGGACGAGGGTTTTTGGTGTGCCAGGGTAGTCAGCTGCGGTCGTGGCAACGTTGGGGATGCCCTTTGCTCACATGCGACCCCACATGTCATTGAAAAAGCAAGATGACCCAACATGGTCTCAGATCCTGGGGATGCATTTGGCCACGCTACACCACTCCGCGGACGCGTCGCGGCGCGCGCGCGGCGGCGCCCCGTGCATCCTCGATGAGCCGGGTGTTGATCTGTTGGTCATGCCATAGCGGGAACGCCACCCTCGTCACACTGAAACCGACTATGTCCAGCGAGGATGAGTGTGTCACTCACCGCGGTCGCCGTGTCCAGAGGCAGTGCTGGAGCCACGCCACATTGCTGGCCCCCACGACCCACATGAACGGTTGCCGGTGGCGAGGAGGTCTGCGGCACGTCGTCCCGACAGGTGTGCCCCACATGTCAGTTTCCCTGTTTTCCCGGCCATATTCGAGCGTCAGTGCTCCACGTTGTGCATTAGGCGCAGAACAGGTGGTTTTTGTGCCCTGGTTCAAATGTGGTAAAGTACCAAGTTGTTACCCTAGCCCCAAGTGTGGTGGTTTTGCGTACGGTACGACCCTTTTCCTTTTCAAGTAGTGAAGCGTAACACTTGATTAAGTAGCCGGATGGTGTGCTAAATGTAGGTGTCCGACTGTTTGAAAGAATAATTGAGGTGTGCCCGGTCCGTGCCCGCATCTAGGGGTCCAACTTACCATGTTCCGGCAGTAGTAACTATACTAGTCCCTGCGTACTCCCTCTATTTTTATTTACTCCGCATTTTAGCTTTGCTCAAAGTCAAACTTTGTAAACTTTGACAAAGTTTATAGACAGAAATAATAACACATACAATAGCAAATCAATACCATTAGATTCATTATTGAATATACTTTCACATCATATAGATTTGCTATTGTAAATGTTCATATTTCTACTCTTACTAGCAATATGCCAGTGCGTTGCATGTAACATCAAGATGCATTTGTATGACTAGTTTATCTTGTGAGGGAAAAGGATGAACGAGGGAAGGCCTTATTTGCAAATTTGGAGAGGTGTGTGGGTACCTTTTGCAAAATTGCCATAGCTTCCTTCCTATCCGTCAGATATAAATCAGACGGACTATATTGCAGGATGGCAGGCACACCATCATCACCAACTCTGTTTTTTATAAGAGTCCGTCCGATTTATATCTGACGGATAGGGAGGAAACTATGGCAATTTTGCAAAAACATACCCAGAACACTCTCCACATTTGCGAATAAGGCCTTCCCTCATTCATCCTTTTCTACCAGAAGATAAAATACTCATACAAATGCATCTTGATGTTCCGTGCAACGCACGTGCATTTTGCTAGTGTAGATAAAAAGCTGAGTTGGTGATGATGGTGTGCCAGCCATCCTGCAATATAGGCCGTCCGATCTATATCTAACGGATAGGAAGGAAACTATGACAATTACCCGCACTCCTCTCCACATTTGCAGATAAGGCCTTCCCTCATTCATCCTTTTCTCCCACAAGATCTTGATGTTTTGGGAAACTCACGGGCATCTTGCTAGTTTCTATAAATTTGGTCAAATTTTATGAAGTTTGACTTCAGTCAAACCTAATATGCAGAGTAAATAAAAACAGAGGGAGTATCTTACTCCGTGACCAAGACGGAAGGGAAAATGAGACAACTTATTATTTATTTGAGCCGTTCAAGTATAATCATGTGGCGTTGCTTATTTCTCATTCCTCTCCAACCCTCTTCTCCATCGATCATGCCACCCTCCGGTCGAATCCATCCTCCCGCATGCCTCATTTGAACATTCCGCCGAGTATCATTCGCATGTGGGCCTAGACCATGCTTGTATTTCTAATGCTGTAATTTGTCCGACATGCATACAAACAAACGGTTCGTTTAAAGTTTCACTTTGCCTCCACTGCGTGTCGCTTCCCGTCTTAGTTTTGACATCCCATTCGGTTCATGCCCCGACGCATCTTGACAAGATCGATTGATGTTGAGAGATCAATTGCGTGTTGTGCAAGGAGATAAAGGTTTGGTCTGTTTCTATGATAGAAATGACCCGCCGGGGGGGGGGGGGGGGTTCTGTGGGGATCAGAGGGAGTATATTGTATGTTCATAAGCGAAACGAACAAATTGTACCCACCGTAGTCCTCTTTCAATCGGTCTCCGGACCCCGTGATGAAATCGAGAGAGAACGAGTGGGTGCATGTGTGATGCCTAAGGCGGATTCAAAAATTTTAACCGGTGTTCATAGCATCAGCAAATCATATATAAGGGTATTCAATGTTTGTTTCACTTTTGAATGTACAGTATACTCCCTCTGATCCTTTCTAGTTTACATATAAGTTTTATGTGTAGTCAAAGTATCTCTACCTTGATCAAACTTACAAAAAAAAGTATCAACATTCAACAATGCCTCATCAATATTGTTAGATTCATACGTACTCCTAGATTTGTATTCAAACATAGATGGTTTCCAATTTGTTTTCAACCATGTGAATGTGCTTTTTCTCGCGCATGCTCTTCCTACTAGAATTTCGCCACGTATAGCCAGTCCAATAGTAATTTTAAGCTCCCTATCCAACAGTACTAATGGAGTACTGACAACATCTATAGTAGAGTATGTAGTGCTCATAGTACTCCCTCCTTCCATTTATATAGGGCCTAAGAGCAAGTCTAATATGGCTAGTCAGCAGGCTATAAGGCTTGTCATGTCATTAAAATCCTACTTGGAGGAGTGAGAAGAGAGGAGAGAGAGTGAAGCGGGATCTTATTCTACAGCCCGACTATAACACATAGATCAAGAAAAAATAGTATGCATGCAAGTCTCTCCAATCATATATACCTTGCTCATGCAAATATTAAATGCTTAGATCCAACCTAATAGCAATTCTAAGAGCCAACTTACATGGCACTTTTGCCTATGTGGAGGAGAGAGATGTGAAAAAAATAAGGGGAATGAGTTCTCATGCAAGAGCCTAGCTATATACGCATTCCTAGGAAAATACAATAAATATGAAGAAAGAGACAGAGAGGAGATGGAAAAAAGTACTAATACAATATCCAACCTTATATATATATATATATATATATATATATATATATATATATATATATATATATATATATATATATATTTGAGGGAAATAGCCAACCTTATAGCCCACACTATTGTATGAGTGCATATAGATTATGGCTATAGATGACATAGCAGTTCCTTATAGCCATCGGCTGGCTATATAATTAACCATGCTCTAATGCGTTTTTCAAAACCGCCTTTGACTATTGACAAGATTAATAGTACATGAGATGTATACTGTGAAAATTATATGATTGGAAGCTCCTTTCACATACGAATTTGACCGTAAGCTTTGTGTAAGTTGCATGTCATATATTATTACTCTAACATTTGGTCAAAGTCAGCCTCGAAAAATGCATTAGGCCCTATATAGTAGATGAAAGGAGGGAGTAGTAGTGGAAGTGGATCCTCTGAAGTAGGTATCCTTGCCTTACCCTCCCTTTCGGTCACTGACTGGTGGACCCCATGCTTGCTAGGCCCCGCATGTCAGTTACTCAATGGCTTCGGCCAGGTCAGGGGATCCTCATCCATAGTATACTCCCTCTATTTTTATTTACTCCACATAAAATGGATGGAGTGGTAGTATAAATGACGCGGGCGGGGGAGGGGTAGAGACATCGGTTTGCTCTCAACTGTGGTCCCACAAGTGAGAAAAAACGCAAGACGAAGCGCGTTCCGTTCGGTAAGCGACGTGGAGGGTCCAGCGTGCCGGGGTGCAACGCGAACGCGACAAGAGCGACGTATATTCAAAACCGATTGATCGGTCGTCACCAGAACAACTATTCACACCAGAACCTTCGCTGCTTGGCCTATGCCAGCCACTGCCCCAAAACCACACCTCCTCTCCAGCCCATTCCCCCACCTTTCGATCTCCTAGACCGCATCAAGCGTCCCCTAGTTCGCCGGAAAGACAAGGTGCGCCGCAAGATCACGTACTGCAAGATGCTGATGCCGGAGCGCCGCGCAGAAATCGCAGCGGCGGTAGGCGCCACAGACCTCCATTCCCAAGCTCGCTTTGTGGCGGGCCAATCCCCGAGTTCTATGGAGCCAAGCTACGAGGAGGAGGAAGCCAATCCAATGTTCACGGCGGAGGTCACGACGCAGAAGGTCCCCGATGGGTATGAGACGATGGACGTCAACTTCGTGTCGGCGTCCGGGTCCCCCATGGTGCAGGCGGACCAGCGGTTCAACCTGACGATACTAAAGGAGGACCGGGAGGCAGAGGCTCAACTCGAAGCGGAGCACGCGCATGCCGTTGCCATCGACGCTCTCCTGCAGGCGGAACCGAATGTTGTGGATGTGAACCGGGCGGTGGAGGCTCAACTTGACGCGGAGCACGCGGATGCCGCTGCATCGAGGCCCTCTTGCAGGCGGAACCGGACATCCGGGAT